>OW026318.1:11390026-13890026 GCA_932273695.1 Apotomis betuletana | reverse complement strand
TATCTTTTTATTTTTCTTTTTTTTTATTATCTTTCTTCTTTATTCTTTACCTTGGATCTTGCTAGTAATTTACTATTTACAGTGTATCCAAAGGTACAGTAAACAATTGCAGCACATTGTGGTTATAAGGTAGATTTATAATTACTAAATTAATGAATTCATTACTATATTAAATTATTGATTTAAAGCCCATTTAGGTGTCCTACTGAGTAAGGAATGATCTCTAAAACATTGATTAAAAAAGACCTAGAATTAAAATAATCCACTATCACTCTGAACTCTCATATACACCCTAAACCGTCCACCACCCTTCAACATCTGTTCAATTCCCACGCAATTAATTTATCGACCTCACGTTTTTCCGAACGGCATTATGATGTCTTGTTATGATTGGATCGGCCTACATCCTCTCGCGTTACACATAACACGCCGGCACCAACATGCACGCTGAGATCGATAAGACATGAATGAAAAATAATGTAACCTGCCGTCGAACATGCTATCGATTTAAACTCTTTTCACACATTACATCCAGTTTTAATAGAGTAATATTAACGTTAAATGCGTGTCAGTTGTTTATAAATATATTTTCATACGTAAAACACGGCTGACGATACAGAAAATTTGATTTTACTCACCCGAAATGTGGATCGCAATCCGGTGTAGCGCTGACGATTGGTATCACTGAATATGTCACATAAGAGCTAAATTATTTACATATGGATGATTTACGGTAAAGCAAAATGCTAATGAGGCTTTAAGCTTTGTGTAACTAAAGGTCAGAATAAATAAACATTGAATTTACGAGTTCAAGACGAGCAATCTTCGTACTTTAGCTGAACTACTGTGTCTATCGTTTGGTACTTCGTCCTTTTCTGTTTGACAGCTGATTTGACATTAGAATAAATCTGTCATACTCGCTACAGCTGTGAAACCAGTGAAATAAATCAATGTTAGTCTGTGGTTAATTAATTTTAATAAAACTGTTTAGAAACTTAAAACAAAATGAAAATATCAAAGTAATAATAAAGTAAGTAAGTAGTAATATTGTTTTATGAAATAAAAGTAAATTAAATAAATGATCGCTAATCTAGACCAGTTTTTAAATTGGTTGTATGATTGATTTGTCTTTGCCTCTTTATATGGAAAAATAAACTTGAAATCGATCGTTGTCTGTGAATAAAGTTGCCACAAAATAAATATACCGACTACACTGGCATTTCACACCTAAATAAAAAAGGGAAAAAGAATACCATTATGATCAAACCACGATCAAACCCTTATTTTTTTTTTTCTGAAACTAGTAATATAATAAACTAAATATACAAGGTTTTTCAAAACATGTGCGTGCCCATATTTTTCAACATGAACATAATGTTATGCGACCAAAGTTTTTTTTTCATAATGCAAAAAATCTACGCTGGTCGCTTTCTGCATAACTATGGTCACATGCAAGATTAAAAGTAAATTTTCTTCTTTTTAAGGGAGAAACACTTTTGTAGGCATGCAACCCTCACTTTTAAATTTGACATTTGAAACTACTTATCGCGCGGCTTGTTCTTGTTATCGTACGTTACGAAATTGTTGTTTTTTTTACTATAAACCAATAACAGCAATGATGTCGAGCGCCCGTACGGCTAGGCTAGCTCGTGAAGTTAAACTATTCAAGTCGAAGCCACCATGGGGTGTAAGTTGTCGTCCTGAAAAAGAAGACCACTATGATGTCCTTTTAGTAAACATGCTGGGACCGAAAGGGTCTCCGTACGAAAACGGCTCCTTTGAGCTCAGTATAACCATCCCGGAGAAATATCCCTTTGAACCACCGATTGTCAAGTTTATTACGCCTGTCTATCACCCAAATATTGATAAAGGTATGTGTACTTTAATATTGTAATTGACAGTGTAATAGAAGTAGAAGGAACCATTTGAGCATGATAATGTAACATCTGTGAAATAATGAATTGATGTTTGTAAGTATAACTCATCACAAAGCCACTTTCAGAAGTATGAGTGGTCAGTTTATGGATTTAAAAAGTCTACCGGCTTTCCGGTAGAAAAAATTAAAGCAACTCATCAGTCAATAATTTAATTAAAACTTATTGAACCGGGTCTATCGCGATATTTTGATTTATCTTCATTGCCTGATGTTTCAACACGGTTACACATGCGTTGGTCTCAGATGTACTGAATATCGCGATAGGCCCTGGTTCAATAAGTTTTAATTATGTGTTCAAACCTCAAGAGTATAAAGTCAGTAATTTTTTTATAAAAAAATCTTAGCTTCAACAATAACATGAAGAGCTTAACCTAAAATGTATCTTAAGCACATATGCATTATATGCATAGTTCTCCAAGAAAACATATCTCATTCCTTTATTCAATGCTTCAATCATCAGTTAGAATAAAGAACAAAAAAATTATTGAACTGTGACAATAACCTTTTGAGTGCCCAGTTCACTGGCTCAGCCATGCCTCAGACACCAGACAACAAATCAAATGTCATCATGTCATTGTTGGCCACAATCAGGCTTTATTTTTCATAAATTATATGTTTAAACCTGTAGAGGCCTTATTCCTTTTAAAATTAAATTTCAACCAACTTTTTAATACTTTTCCCTGAGTTCCAGGAGGTAACATAGCTATTTCATGCTTTCATTGCATGCAGTCAAAAATAAGCTGGAAAAACTAGTTTTCTGTGTGAATTTTGTCAATTTTGAGTAGTTTTTGAAACAAAAATTATCAATGAGAAATTCAAACTAGGTTTCAAATATATACCAATAAATCGCAATGGCCCTGTTCTAAGTAGTAACATTGATAGGTAATATGTTAAGAAACATGTTTGATCATAGAGAAAAATGTCTAAAACAATCAGCATTTTTAAACGGATAAGGAGCCTTAAGACAAGCTCTATAATGTCAGTGGCCGTTTGTGGCTGACGTAGCTCCAATGCCGTAAGTTTTAGCTGTCCGCCACAACTGACTTTAGCATTCTAAATTGTATTTTATATTCCAGGTGGCCGTATATGCATGGATATGCTAAAGATGCCTCCAAAAGGAGCTTGGCTGCCGACCATTACCCTGGAGACGCTGCTCATCTCTGTACAGACATTACTGGCCAACCCCAACCCTGATGACCCTCTGATGATGGACGTGGCCAATGAGTATAAATATGATAATGAAAAGTTTATGGAGAATGCACAATTACACACAAAGAAGCATGCCATCAAAAAATTGTAGGAGAACTAAGGTGTAAAGCCTTTCAAATAAACAATGCAAACATCACACAAAGCATAAGGAAAAATTCGAAAGGTTGCTTGGGAGTTAGGGTGGCGGAAAGGTTAACGCGCTGGACCGGCATTCCAGGGGTACCGGGTTCGATTCTCGGTTTCTTCCACCCTGGGATCGGATACCAGTATTCAATTTCGGTATTTCGCTTATTATTGCACAAAATATACACGGCTTATTTCAAACACGGGTTATCATCACGTGTCCCACATATTGCTACATCCCTCTCGTCAATGACTAATTTAGGAAAGTAATTCCGCGTTAGCCCTTCATTTGTAAAACCAGTGCCAATCTCTGTACAAAAATTTTGTTCTTTGTTTTAAGAAAAACAATTAAATTGTTTTCAAAACAGGGTCTTTAATAAATAAATATTAGACTGTGAATAATGTTACAAACTTTATTGTAATAAGTTAGCATAAGTTTCATATTGAATAAGACAAAATCTCATTTGGTAACTTTTATATTAAATAATTTTATGATCATGATTACTGGTTTCATTTAGTACATTTATATGATTTATTATGAAGTCTAAAATTAAACGTGTATGTTTCTAACATACTGAGGAATAGGCATTGGACGTCTGATAGCAGGGTGAGACTTTAGAGCGCTATGGAGCCGATAGTAACATTAAAATACAATTCATACTCATACTTATTCATCTATCAAATACCGAACTTCCTTTATGGTTATTGTGGTTAACATGCAATTTGTATAACGATATGTAATATTTATATATAAGAACAATGTGTAATATTTGACAATTTCATGCATCTTCTAGTCGTAACTGGATGTTCGATTAATATAGAACCCAATTTACTCCACTAAACATGGAAAAAGTCGCAAATATTAACATATTTCATCATGACGAAAAAAACAATTCCTACGCAAATTAGAAAGAAGAAAGAAAGAAAATAAATTTATTGAGACAAACTAAACAGCACCAAAACCATAAGTCATAATAATAATGACTAAACATACTTAATCTAAAAAAAAACATATACAAACTTAAATCAAAACAATGGGTAGACGGAAAAAGTAAAACAAAGTAATTTGAGAAAAAAAAACGTTATACAAATAAATGGTGCTGTCATGTCAGATCCCAAAAGGACACCACTCAGCATATGCTACGGCATCCGGGAGATGTCGCAACGCTGGTCTTCCGTGGCACCCAGAGGGCGAGCAGGTAGGTGGGAACAGCAAATGGTGACGTGTGTTTACATTATGTAAGCATATGTAATTCATGTGTATGATGTGTTCTGACGTATTAGTTTATATAAATAAAATAAAATATATAAGACACTTACTTAAAATGGAAAGCAGTGTTAGTGGATAGGATAGGATAAGTATGTTGTAAATAAATAGTGGGAGTATTATACTTAAGATAATATAACCTATATTGAAGGAGGTGTAATTTATTGACAAGGTGTCTGGCATTAAGAATTGGAGAGTTGGAGATTTAATAGATGCCTGCGAAACTTAAATTTAAAAGTGCTTAAAGATTTAGCATTCCTAATGGGTGGAGGGATATTGTTCCAACATCTCGTGGCAGAGTAGCGGAAACTTCCACGAAACGCTGCTGTCCTTCAGATGAAATTAGATCTTTGTATATTCTTCTGACTTTGTCCTCGACTATAAAATTAAAATTGCGAATGAAATTCACTATTGTGTATGAGCATGAATTGTATTTTAATGTTAATATCGGCTCCATTAGCCCTCGAAAGTTTTACCATGCTGTCTGAAGTCCGATGCCTACTGATGAATGAGTCGGCAGCAGTATAACACGCTCACAATGACCTGTACAATCCTTATTTTCTTGATTTGAGTATGTGTAATATCATGTACCACATTTTTTACGTAACCCTAGGCCGTAAGTGGGATTTACTGCCCGCTACGCGGGAATGTTCCGTTCTGCCAGAACCGGGAGAAAATCTCACTTCCTGGCAAGTGTTGTAAAACTTTAGACAAACCACGGGCGGTAATTCGTAAAGCCCCAGTAAGTATGTAATGTTCTATTACAGCCCAGCTGTGCGATTTATGGCCCGCTTATACCAATTATATCCAGGGTTTATTACTTTTCATAAACTTGGGTTTATATTCGCAAGAGAATTAGGGCCTTATCATTATCACACTTGCGATTTGCGAGCGTATTTTCTATACAAATAAGCGACGCGGCGAACACGCTGCGCGATCGCCTTCATACAAAATACGCTCGCAAATCGCAAGTGTGATAAGGCCCTTATATGAAGACTGAGAAATCAAATAAATTATAATCAAATCAAATCATATCTCTAGTACATTTATTGTGTAAATGAGCCACTATACTTTTACAAGCAGATTTTCACTTTACATAAAAATAAATGATAACTATAATACATATAATACACAAGACCTTCCATACTTGAGAAGCAAAACACTGTAAGTGGTATGTACATTACATTACACTACGAAGGCTGAAGAATCGTAAAATTAGAGTCTCGCCACGACGTGAGTTTTAATTCCTTCGTTTCGTGCTGAGAGTTCCGACGGACCTTCACATAGGAAGAGTACTGGCCGAAGGGTGTCATGTTCCGGCGTTTCCGTGGACGGCTACCTGACACTTCGCACACGTGTAACACGACGCTGTTGAAAAATGTGACCTAGTTTAGTTACTTATGTTTTGTATTATTTTTTATTTGATATGTATGTTAGTTTCCCTCAAAAACCCTTCAGGAGATGGGAAGATGATCTGACTAAGACAGCTGGCAAAACCTGGACTAGACTGGCAAGGAAAAGAGAAGATTGGAAAGTATTGGAGGAGGCCTTTGCCAAAGGGCACACAGATACACAATAAAATAAAAATATTTGTATAAATTAACTATACCTAATAACATGTATCTGAGAAAAGGCTATAAATAAAATAAATAAATAAAATGTATGTTAGTTTTAACCCATTCATTGCCGACGCCTCATATTTTTACTCATCACGCAGTGCCGCCTTCCAAGCGACGACGCAAATTCGCGTCCGCGGCATTAGGTTAACCCATTTCAAGGACGCGAATTCGCGTCCGCGGCATTACGTTGTCAGGGACGCGAATTCGCGTCCGCGGCATTACGTTGTCACGGACGCAATTTCGCGTTTTCGGCATTACGATTACACATACATGGGACGCGAATTCGCGTCTTCGGCATCCGAGATAAGAATTATGAAAATTACAAATGCACGAAATCCAAAAACCAGCAACAGTATAATATTACCCTTCATAAATAAAGTAACATTTTGGTATCAGCATTTAAGTACACTTGTTTTCTAGCAAAAAAAAACAAATAACTCGAGGACGCGAAATCGCGTCCTCGGCATTACGATTACACATATTCATTGCCGACGCCTCATATTTTTACTCATCACGCAGTGCCGCCTTCCAAGCAACGACGCGAATTCGCGTCCGCGGCATTAGGTTAACCCATTTCAAGGACGCGAATTCGCGTCCGCGGCATTACGTTGTCAAGGACGCAATTTCGCGTTTTCGGCATTACGATTACACATACATGGGACGCGAATTCGCGTCTTCGGCATCCGAGATAAGAATTATGAAAATTACAAATGCACGGAATCCAAAAACCAGCAACAGTATAATTATTATCCTTCATAAATAAAGTAACATTTTGGTATCAGCATTTAAGTACACTTGTTTTCTAGAAAAAAAAAACAAATAACTCGAGGACGCGAAATCGCGTCCTCGGCATTACGATTGCACATACATGGGACGCGAATTCGCGTCCTCGGCAATGAATGGGTTAAGGGGTTTTCTTGGGATTTAGGTAGCCGACCCCGATTGAGAATTCATTCTCAAAAAATGGGACAAAAGGCTAGGAGGATGTATGTTAGTTTTAAGGTATGTATCTATGGGCCACAGTTGCCTGAAATAAATGTTTTCATTAATTCATTTCATTCATTACATATCTAGGGCGGTGATTTCATGAATGTCCATATTGCAGGTGTTTGTGTGCCATAAATATGCGATCTGGGGTTCTACGAATTACCGTCCGTGATTCGTCTAATATGTCTTGCCTTGGCCCTTGTCTTGTCTTGCCAGGATTTAATGAGTTCGCTATTGACAACTATCCCGAGAATTTTCTTTATCTGGTAGGTATAATCCAAAACCCAAGTTATGAGGGTTCAAAAAGTGCTTCGAGAAAACGTAGGTAGTGCCCTCGCGCTTCGCTTGGCTCGTCTTGGGAACGTGCCCCCAGATACCTGGTGGTGAAGTCGTGAACGCTCCAGACAGATCGCAGGTATTTGTGGCCCAAACCGAAGGTGAGGGCCATACATATACGATCTAGGGCTTTACGAATTACCACCCGTGGTTTGTCTAATGTTTTATGTCTTGCCTTGACCAGGAAGTGACATTTTCTCCCAAAAAATCCCACTTACCACCTACAATTCTCCTAGGGTGACGTAAAATGCATGAACTTACAGTGTTATGACTCTCGGATATGGAAGCACTAACCCTTCTCAGCTACGGAAATATTTAGCTAATTTAAATTAAAATCTCATAACATTTGAGTATTTTCTTCATCCCGTATCTGTACTGCTATCATCACCGGAACTCGCGCTTTCCGTCTCACTTGAACTACTACTCCTAACCTTTTTACTGACTTCTTCTTTTGGTGTTTTAATTTTGACTTCCTTCTTCTTAGCTTTCTTATCCTCACTGACGGTAGGTTTGAGGGTTTCGGTTGATACAGTGGCCACCATTTTGGATTCCGTCCTGGACTCTGATGGTTTGAAGTCATCTTCTTCTTCGTCTATGGGTTTTCTATTGGCTAAAGATGCAGTGACTGCCGCTTTGTATGCTTCGGGGTATTGAGTGCTGAAATTTTATGAAATAATATCGTTAACATGATCATGTGTTTGTTATATTAAATGATTTGGTTTAGAGAATTGGCGGGGCAAGATGGTGATAGTTTTATATAGAGAGAATAGACCCAATATAATTAGATTTTCATGAGAATAGTTAATTTGAAATTTTTTAAATAATATATTAAGTCTACCAGCATTTACCAAGAGAAAACTGCTTTTGAGAAGAAAGTCGAAAGAAACTCAACACAGTAAGTTAGTAATACAAACGGTAAGTAATTTTTCATGAGTCATACTTAAAACAATCATTTACATTTATGGTATAAGTAAAAACATTGGCACACGTAAAGGAGATGTAGATTCTCCAAATCAATATTAAGTATGTAACTACATTTATACAAAATGTAGTCAATTAGATGTGTATTAAAAAAGAAATGTCTCATACTGACTAGGATTCAGTCTTTGCCAAGGAATATTTTTTTTTTTTTTTGTATTTTGTTAACTAACATGCAATCGGTCTGTATGTGACCATAAGCAGTTATTTTGTTAGTTTTTTACGGTGTGTGAGAATATTGAGCAACTAAGTTTGAGAAAAAAGCAGGTATTATACAATATAGTTCTTAAAATACAGGTCAGTTTCGAAATGAGAAGGTAATACAGATGTATCGGTTGATAGCTTATATGGTAAGAGATTTAAGACATTCGCAACCAGCTAAAAAATAGAACAATACTCCAGAAACCAGTCAGGTGAGTTCTTTAATAGCTACCTACAGTCATCCTGACAGGTTGAGCCAGCATCTGAGTAAATATTATGAGTGCCCACTAGGTGACTTGTTGGTCATGTAAGTTTTAAGTTACTGCTGTGATTGTCTTGCCCACTAACTAGATTCGCAGGCCAAGTGGAAGATCTCAAAGACCTAACAAACAAACTGTTGATTTTCTCACTAATTGTAAATTTTGATTACAAGTAAGTATGCAGTGTAGAGTTTATGCCATACGATAAATAAATAAGAGTCAACCTACCTTAGTTTAGTCTTGATAGCTCGAATTTTCTTGAATATGAATTCCAGATCCTTCCTCATATCGAGTAGCAGTTGCGTGTGCTTCCTAAACTCCGTCGAGGCCGCCCGGAGCCGACTCGCTGAGAGCTGGTTGCAGTTTGTCAACATTTCTGTTGTTTTTTCGAAACGCTGTAGCCTAAAACAAATCCCAGGTAATGTTGAATTCCAATCTCAAGTTGTATTTACTGTAACTATAATTTTATGTAGATACAAGTCTCGTTGCACCAGATTACGCTATATATTTTTAATTAGGTATTAGATAGAATAACCTACATATTTTTTTGAGCTCTGATGATGGTTTCGACGTCAGTTTGATCGACCATTCCCGCCAGTCCTTGCACGAAAACTTCTGGCGCCGTGTAGTTTTGGAAGCATTCTATCGAGAAATCACTCTCTGGCGTTTCGTTAGCCATGATTTGTTTATTATAACGGTTAAAATAATCGAATGATCAATAGGAGTAACCCATTAAAATAACAAAAAATCTTTCAACTTCCGCTATTTCTACGTAAGTTTACTTTTGACATTTTAAGAAAACCGTTCCGTTATACAATGAAATATAAGCCTGGTAAAGAATGCTTTATACACTTGGTAAAATTAATCTTAGCCGTGAGTCAGATTAGGATTAAGAAAACAATGTTTTGACTTAAAACTGTTTAAATCTTAAAACTTATAAGATTTAAACAGTTTTAAATAATAAAACAAACATCCAAGAGTAGGTATATTTATTTTTGACTTTGCGATATATACATATTTAAAATAAATTTTCATTATTGTTGAAATATTTAATAACTTTAATCAATACATTTCCTTAATAGTCAAATGTATATATATTTCGTGGCTTTTACGTGAAACCGTGAAATTGATCATAAATATAACGTAAAAATAACTGTTAGTTTGACAATGACAATTTAGCCGTGATTCTGATTCGCAGAAAATGGTTAATGAAAAAGAATCTTCAAAAACATGTCAGAAAAGACTAAATAGTTTTTCAATCATCAAAGCACAAAGAAAAAGTGAAAATACGTAACCTAGTGGAAGTGACCGGGAATCGAACCCGGTACCTTTGGATTACCGGTTACCGGTCCAACGTGTTAATCTCTCCACCACCCTAACTCCAGATAACCTTCCGAATTGTTCCTTGTGTGCTATTTGTATGTCGATCTTTGCATTGCTGTGTCGATGTTTACACCTCTATGTGAATACGTAAATATTCACATCTTACCGCACTGCTTTACAGCAGTTATTTAGCAGTACTGGACCGGTAATCCGGATGTATGTATAATGTAACTACCTATTTTTTTTTGCGCAATAAAGTTTAAATAAATAAATCAAAACTCTCCTACAACCGTAAAACATTACCTACATTAAGAATCTGTTTAGCCCTTTAATAAATAAAAATCTCGATTGTGGTCTAGTATTTTTTCAGGAAAATTATACTGACAGTCAGACATACATATACACACAACCTAGAAATGTGTTTTCTTTTTTCGTCGGGCGCGGGCCCTTGCCAGCGCAAACTTGCGAGGTCACCTGGCCTCGCATATGACGATGGCAAGAGACCCCACGGAATGACCTGAGTCGACCTGAGAGAGATAAGTAGGTACTTGGCTCAAAGGATCTCTGGTGATACAGCGTGGCAACTCTGCTAGTATTCTAGGGACCTTTGAGCCAGGTACCTACCTTCCGGAACGGTTCATATAAATAAACTATCTACATAACTGAAATCCATACTAATATTATAAATGCGAAAGTGTGTCTGTCTGTCTGTCTGTCTGTCTGTTACCTCTTCACGCTTAAACCGCTGAACCGATTTAGATGAAATTTGGTATGGAGATAGTTTGAGACCCGAGAAAGGACATAGGATACTTTTCATCCCGAATAAATTTAGTGTTCCCGTGGGATGAGCGGGTAACACCGCGGGGCACAGCTAGTTAATAATAAGTAAAACTAATTATAAAACTAAAAGGGTTTTTTAATAATAAGTAAAACTAAAAGGGTTCTTTTGCTTTTATAATTAGTTTACTTATTATTTGACGACGCGGTTGGCTCAGTTTGTAAGCACTTGCCTACTGAGCCGGCGGTCCCGGCCAGGGCAAATATTTGTGTGATGAACTCGAATATTTGTGCTTGGGTCATGGTTGTTCTATGTGTTTAAGTATATATTTATCTATATAAATTTGTGTATCGTCGTCTAGTACTCATACATAGGCGTATTTAAGGGGTCGGCCAGGTGGGCCGTGCCCACCCCAAAATGGTCTAGTGCCCACCCCAGGATGTTGGGGTTCCCATAGAAATTCATGGCTTCACCTCACAAGCCATGGCCAGGCCCCACCCCAGCCCTGTCTGAAAAATAATCCTAAATACGCCATCTAGGTACACCTTACGAGAGCAAAAATATCTGAACACGACTTTATGCTCCTGACAATAGGGTCGTGTTCAGATATTTTTGTTCTCGTAAGTGTGTATATGTAAATGAACTCGACTGTACATACTCATAACACAACCTTAACCGTCTTGAGCTTAATTTGGGACTAGATCGATTTGTGTGAGGTTGTCTGATATTTATTTATTTAATTGTTATTAATTTTGTATATGTTTTGTATAATGTTTGTTATTTGATTAAATAATAATACTTATGTTTGAAAAGGGACCGGCATAAAGGAAACGAAATGAAATGAAGTTGAAATATTTATTTTTCTCAAACATGCAATGAAATATCGTTGTAACATGCGTCAAAACAGGCTTCGAAGTGTCAAGTTTCGGGCGGAACAATCCGAGAGAACTGTAAAGGAATTTCATACAAAATTGAAGGCCTAAGCCGGGAAGTAAATTTTTTTTAATTTTAATGTAAACATGGCGTCTGTGTTTATGAACAGCTGATATATATTTTTTCTAGTGGCTACCCATTCAGCCACCGGACCAACAATATCCGCGTTAATGCCTAGTACACACGAACTGATATTATGAATACAAAGCTGTATAATTCAATGTGTTGATGAATAAATTTAAAATACTGTCTATACGTAAGTCACCAGAGCCCATAGACATTTATTTATTTATGTTTAGAATCCTATGCATTTATTTTATTTATTATAGAAATTTAATTTTTATTATCAAGTTATGTATAACGGCCCTTATAGGGTCTATTGGAACACTACACACGTGAAATACGGCCAACTTCCATAAAAAAAAAACATTATGGGCATTGGAGGGAAAATAAAAAAAAAACTTTTGTCATGTGTTTTTATATTTGTTGTTGATATTTATAAATATAATTTCATAACGAGTTCTGATGATAACAGCGACAAAGAAATTAATTGTACTCCACCAGAATTGAGGGCGGAGGCAGAATTAGCAATTTATAAGTCGAACGGAGACATACATGAATGTAAAAAAAAATATGCAGTCTTATAACATTTATTTATTTAAACTTTATTGCACAAAAGACAGAAGCAAGACAGAAGTAAAAGTACAAATGTACAAGACAAGTAATTGGACGCCACACAATTCTATTTATGCCAAAGCAAATAGCAACATTTTAAAAACTAGATTGTCCCGACCTCTATACTGGATATTGTTTCTGCTGTATTTCAGCTACACTCCTTGCCAATCTTCTGATGGTCAAAAGGCATGGGGGTTGGAAATCTGATAAAGTTGCAGAAGGCGACAAATCCTCACGCAGCCAACTCTCAAAATGATGTACCCCAACCATCATCAATTTACATAAATCCACGGCCAGGCTGTTCCCGGTTGCCGTGACCCTCCTGTTTACATTAAGGATCATAGTCCACCGCCAAAATCTCCTAGCACATATATTGCCAGCTGATCATTTTTATTTTTCATTTTGATTTCATTTTCACAGCCAAATTCATGATCCACAGTCACCACGCGGTAGATCAGATCCTCAGCCTCCTTTGCCATCTCAGCAGAATCAACAGTCAGCTACATTATCACAGCCAAGACCAGTTTCGGAAGTACAGCTAACTAATATCAGAGTACCTGGAAAAACAATAAAAATTTCAATAAGCAATTGGCCCCATATGTCGAATGCGTCATTTAATATCAGTTAAATTTGTCAAAAACTTTGTTAATAATCTGTTTTAAAAGTAATAGTTACGTACCTTTAAGTTCTGTGCACTAAGCATGTGATATTAATAGTATGTATGTAGAATACAGCTGCCTATCTATATCTATAGGTAATGCTAGGTTGTTTCCTTGTAGAACGTAATATGCAATATATATGTTAGATCGGCGGATCTACGTGATAATTTGATAAATTGTTCAAATTGTTGTAACTCTATTGCTATATAAATGAAAGAAAGGTTATAATGTGAGTCAGATGTCACAGACAATTGACAAAATGTCTGTCCTAAAGTTTCGTTCAAAAACGTGTTTTATCTTATAAGCGATCCGCTATTCTAACTTCAATTGGAATGAATCTTATTTTAATTTCAACCCAAGTTATAAATGTAACGAAAAAGTAGTATAATAATAAATATGTATATAGTTTAGCAAGCCTAAATTGTCAGTAAAAAACGGCGGCAATTTTGAAAAATCACGGATTTATTGTCTTCGGTTACCGCGATATTAAATTTGTTTTTTGAGTGATGTATTTTTTTATTTCATTGCATATGTTTGAGAAAAGCACTATACATGCCTTAGCCGTGAAAAGGGCTTGCCGGCTTCGTATCACTAGACGGCCTCCCTTACGGTCGGCCGTCTATACCTACTCAGCCGGCAAGCCCTTATTTCCCGGCGTCTGCAGTAATGTACTATGGTTGGATTAATTATTAATCTGAGCCAATCCTTCGATGTCAAGGGTGAACGGTACACCCATGATTCGGCCCTGCATCGCTCTACGACTGTTCTCCTTGTCTCTACTCTGCCGTTGCTGATTAACAATTTTTAGTAACCTATGTCTTGCTTCTTTTATTGCTTGTTGAGACATTTCCGGGTCTTTTGAATTTGGCCTATTTCTGACCTGCCGTTGCTTGGTTGGCTGGTGCTCATCTCTCGTGACTATCGATACAATTTTTTGTTTCAACTCATTCTCATCAACATTTCTAAGATTCGGTACAATATCTCTAAGCTTAAGCAAAATCTTTCTCTTCGTCGTTGACAAATTAGAGAGGTCAACGTCATTTTCTCTATTAAGTACATAATTTAATAACGCATTCAGAGATTGATAATCATTTTCTTTTGATGCAGTACGGATGTTTTCGTTGTCATCATCACTAAAATCCGATAGTAGTACATCATACATCCTATCTTTTATAAGTGGTTTGACGTATTTAATCATAGAAAATCTATTGCCGGAACGTTGTGCTTTGGAGTGATCGCATGTACATCTTAGATTTTCTTTATCTTTACTATCACCTTTGTTTCTTAACAATTTACAGTAACATGAATTGTCATCTGACCAATAACCGTCATTTTTATCACCTCTCAGACTCGACAGTCTGTCAAGAGAATTGCATCCACATACCAGGCCTCTTTCTCTCAAGTATTCACACCCACAGGAAGTGTCATCTGTCCAGTAGCCGTCATTTTTATCATGGCCTCGAACTCTTACAAATTCATTTTTTTCATCCTCTCCATCTTCATCGGACCTCTCTTGTCTCTCTTCGAAATTTTCTTCCTGACTATCTTTATCTTGTCTGTCATCTTTATCGTCGTCTCGTTTATATCCGTCATCATCATCCTGACTATCATCATCATTTCTTGAAGAAGTATCGCACTGGCATTTTATGATTCCTGGCTTAATTTTGCTTAAGTATTTACATTTACATTTTGGATCATTTATATTATCGCCCAGCACACGTTCTTGTAAACGATCCAAGTGCTTCGATAGTTTCTTATTTAAGGACGGATCTCCTACGGAAGATTTTGTTTTATATAGTTTATCTAAATATGATTGTACCTCCATTTCGTCATCGGATGACAGTTTTTTCTTGTTTGAGTTGATTTTTAAGCTGACATCTTTGTGGTAGCTTCCCCGTTTGTTGGTCAGAAGATTCAGGAGCAAATCTTGTGTTTCTGAATTTACCGCTAGTTCAACTATATTGGCTAATGATGGGGACTTTTGTGAAGTCAATGCAGCTAGTCCGAGCAAAATTATTACCGTTATAGGACCCATGCTTGCGAAGCAAGCTTTGTGAATGAAGTTCAAAATTGGATATGCATGTGGAAGTGCAGTGATTAAATTGACCGTGTTATTGGTCGCAAATAAATTATAGATATACAAGATTGAATGTAATATGCATTGCCATAGGCATTTAATTACTTAGTCATTTTAATTACAGATTACAAACGTGGTAGCAATTACAGCTATATTGCTGTGCTGTAACTATCGCCTACGTCACGCTATATAATATATGAACATTTCTTGCCATCACTACCTACATCATGCGTTTTAACGTTTAGAATATTAATATTAAGTTTATAATAAAATTATGATTTAATATTCGTACTTATAATTCTGACAAACAGAGTAGTGTCATATGAGACCTTAGAAAATTTCAGTAGGAAAGCTCTTGGACATGTGAATTTTTCCAATTACTTCTTTCAAACATTCCATAAAATGATCCTTTTCAGTACCCATGAGACCTAAAAGTTGCCTTCATTGATTTGTCTCTGAAAACAGACTTCAAAATTTGATTATGCCTTCAATAGTTATTTGTGCAACAAGAGAGCAAAGTTGTTTTTTGTTGCGAGTGCTGATTTTGAGTCCCGAGCAAGCGAAGGATTCTACGTTTGAATCACGAGCGTAGCGAGTGATTCTATGTTAGAATCCTGAGTGTAGCGAGGGACTCAACAGCTCGAGATGCAAAAAACTTTGCTCTCGTGTAGCACACACAACTTTTCACCTCATCAGCGAGAACATATTCGACATTTTGTGCTTTTCCTTCCAACGTATGTATTATAGTCTTTGTTGCTGATTTCAATAATATTATTAATCGGAAAATAGATAAGTGCTGCTTAAAAAGGAATAACAATATAATTTAATTGAAATTATAATCAACCAACCAACGCGGTTATTGTCATTATTTGATCAAATTGGACGATATAGCAGATACATGACGTGTTTATTTATAAATACATGTTATATTACGAGATTTTGTTTATAAATTGATTAATATTTTTACTCCTAAAACACCAAACAAAATAAATGCAAAAGAAAATAACAATAAAATTACAATATAAACTCGATATTTTTTAAGTTATGTTTCGAATATGCATCTTTGATAAAATGGTGAAATTATAAATTATTATTATATTTACAATAAGTAATAAGTTGAAAAATCTTATTTTATTTGAGCAATGATCTATTGTTTTATAATATAATAGGCACAATAATTTTAATATTCGGTCGTTAAATAAAAATACAATAAAGAAAAAAAAATACGTTGCAATTAAAACTTTTTCGGTGTTTTTAATGAATTTTTTGGTATAACGCGTATCCGAACTGTTCTCAATCGAGGTCGGATTCGAAAATCGAATTTCAAATTGATAAGTTTCTATCCCTCTCTTTTATATACATATGAAAGAAACAGAGTGCATCGAGATTCAAATGATTAGAATTTTATAATTAACCTTTGGCTGAAGAATGACAATTCGTGGTCAGATATTGAAAAAATTAAAAAGCTACTTTCTACTCACGCTCGAAACAAAATCGCATTTTGTTCACTGTTATCTGACAGCAAAATCGCCATGTTTGAGCTGGTGAGGTAAAAACTAAATTAAATTACATGTAAATTAAGCAAGGGGTGGCTAGGCTCAACTTGACCTTGAGTTGTTGACATCACGTTTGAGGTTTGCCGATAATTCTTTCGATGCGTAACGTAAATTTCTACGTCACAATGGTGGCTGCGACAAGTTGTCATGTTGCACACGTATATATATATAGGGTTGCAAGATGGTCGGGATTTAGCGGGATTCTCTCGAATTTTTGTGTCCTCCCGACTCCCGACAGTGAAAAATCTCCTGAAAAGAACTATATTTTAATTAAACTATAATTTTAAAAGGAAATACAACTGTTAATTTTTCCATAAGTATTGTAAATAAATAACCTTATTACATTTTTGTAGATAATAGATAAAATTATAATAATGAGAAAACCATTTGATGTTTTTTTGGTACTTAGTATCTATTTATGTAGACATTTTTATCGGCAGTGAACGGCGTCGTTTTTTGATAAATTTTTGTTTCTCCCGACCAAAGTCACAATATCCCGAAACAAATGTTGTTTCTCCCGATAATAGGTTTATTCGATCTGGCAACTCTACGGATATATAACGTGATTTCGATACCCACAGACAGGGTCAAACTTTTTTTATTTTGGCAGTCGTGCTTACAGTCCGCCTGATGGTAGGTAAGCGGTAGCAGATGGTTATAGAACACTTTTTACTTTTACCCGATTACGGCAAAGTAAAAAGGTTTTACGGGGACGAAGTTGCGGGCATTCTAGTACCGTAAAACCCCGTTACTTCGCCTGGGATACTTTTATCATCGCTTATTTTATAAAAGCTTAAATTGTCGCCTTGCTTTTAGTTAGCCATGTACAGTCGCCATCAGATATATCACTGCATATAAGGCGTTCATACATATCGGAACACGACTCTTATTGACTGGGCGTTACAAAACATGTTCTGATGGCGACTGTACATATATATAAAAAAAAACAAAAAATGCTATTTAGTAGTTTAAGTTTTCAGTAGTCTAAAAACTAGACGGGAATTTCAACCTTTTAAAAAATAGGCGATGATGGGTATCCCAGGCGGAATTACGGAGTTTTAGGTATGTAAAAAAACGATATAACTTTAAAAACTTTATTCGTCATCCACAGGCACCATAACACCTTCTATTTTCATCTTAACGGGCACGGCGTGGTGCACCAACACTTCCTTATCCACCAACGCTGCTGACCGTCTGGTCTCTGGGTCTCCTGGTCTGCCATGCAGGTAGCTGATCAGGTCTATTTTGCCATCAGTTTTTCTGTACTGGTCCTGTTCCGATCTATAGATGTGTCCTGTCTCCCTCAAGGATCTGTCCTGGCGACGTCTCAGTTCGTTCATTATCGACCTAGCGCTGATTTTGTACCCTTTGTTATCTTTTGATCTGCAGTAATATGAAAAATAATTAATACTCGCAATGAATATTAGGTTCAAAGGATTTGTTTTTACGAGCGAGTGAAGCGAGCAAAGCGTCTCTGCTTCAGCTTCGGGGAAATTTCTTTCCGGATGTCCGGATATTCGGATTTCCGAGTTCTCGCCTACAAGAAATATTTTTTTACGGATTCTCATAAAAGTTTCTATAAGTAGGTATATGTAGTTTATTCGTCTATTCAGTTTATAGTAATTTTCCAAAATGGGGTTGATACCGGCCAAGTGCGAGTCTGACTCGCGCACCAAGGGGTTCCGAACAAATACTTATCCCATCCTAACTGTGTTTTTTTTTATTTCATTGCATATGTTTGAAAAGGGCTTGCCGGCTTCGTATCACTATCCGGCCTCCCACACATACTCATCCGGCAATCCTTTCTTTACCATACAAATAGGTACACATACCAAATTTCAGCTTTCTAGTACTAATGATCACGGAGCTAAGCCGCGGACGGACGGACGGACATGGCGAAACTATAAGGGTTCCTAGTTGACTACGGAACCCTAAAAATCTATAACTATAAAATTATTGAACGATAAAATGCTATATTTAACAGACTTTAAAAAGGGGGTTCTATGTTTCACTGTACGTGTTTTTAATATTGCACATTTTTTTTATAGGTAATTGGACAACATAGTGTCTCCACTTCGCCTGATGGTAAGCAAAAAGGGGAGCTCAAGTCGCAATGGCAACTGACAAGAAACCAACGGTGCCACGTCAGTTGACACTGCCATGCTGGCCCGAGAGGTGCTTCTTCATGCTTCGTTTGAAGGGTCCCATGTTATAAGAAGCAGGAAACACATATGAGCCGGCAACGAATTCCATATTTTAATGACGACGTGGGTGGCGCAGTGGTTATGCAACTGCCTACTGAGCCGACAGTCCTAGGTACGAATCCCAGCAAGGGCAAATATTTGTGCCTGGATCATGGATGTCATTTTGTATTTAAGTATTTATTTATCTATATAAGTATAGTTAACGTCGTCTAGTGTCCAAGTCCGTAACACAAGCCTAAGTACTAGAGCTTGCTGTGGGACTAGATTGATTTGTGTGCGGTTGTCCGATATTTATATTAAAAATTTATTGAATGTAACTATTACCCGCCTGCTCGTCTCTCAGCCTCCACAAAGTTTTCCCACTGGTCGAAAGCGCCCTGTTGGACGAGCGCCGTTAGGTCGAACCGGTCGTTCTCCCCGTCGAACTGGACATCGGGCCTTATCTGGCCGAGGACTGCTGGCAGGAGGATTGTGAACAAGCAGGTGTACTGCAAAAACAAAATATCATCAATAAAAATAAAAAAACCGGCAAAGTGCGAGTCGGACTCGCGCACGAAAGGTTCCGTACCAATATTGAACAAAAAACACGTTCTTTGTATGGGGTCCTCCTTTAATTTTTACTTATTTTTATTTTTATTATTTGTTGTTATAGCGGTAACAAAAATATACATTCTGTGAAAATTTCAACTGTCTAACTATAACGGTTCATGAGAAAATGCCCATTGAACGAAATATCATGCAAAAAGCCCTATTCTTGTATGGGAGCCCCCCTTAATTATTATTGTTTTATCATGAATAGTATTTGTTGCTATAGCGGCAACAGAAATACATCATCTGTGAAAATTAAAACAGTTGAAATTTTCACAGAATGTATATTTTTGTTACCGCTATAACAACAAATAATAAAAATAAAAAATAAGTAAAAGTTAAAGGAGGACCCCATACAAAGAACGTGTTTTTTGTTCAATATTGGTACGGAACCCTTCGTGCGCGAGTCCGACTCGCACTTGGCCGGTTTTTAGAATATTACATTTCTAAATGGCAGATATATGGGGGTTGAAAAACCTAAAAATAGTCATATATATTTCAGCCATTTCCAAAAATTATCCCTTAGGTAGGATGGTTATAAATAAGTGACAAAGCATCTGTCACTCACACTCGCATCAACTCAAAACGCGACGGTTGCTTGTCACTTATTTTATTTATCGCGTGATAAATGCAACCACTTTGGACCATTCATCGATAATTTTTGGAATTGGCTGACAGACTCACTAGTTTTACATATCAATTCAATAGCCGTCTAGCTGATATATTTCAACTCACCATATTTTCGTTCAATAATCGTCAGTATTTTAGCATTCTATTGTCGTGTGTTCGGCGTGTAATTCGAATTTAACGGATCGTGACTTTTGCAAATTAGTTTTAGCGAACTGCCGTCAACGTTGGCTATTTTGGGAATTATTTTAACATCTAAAACACGATAAAAGTAATAATGTAAAATGTTAGTTTCTATTTCAAGGTCGAATGTATTCATTATAGGCTAGCTTCTTAAGGATAATTACATAGGAAAATATACATTTGATGGAAAAGAAACAAACACCGCAAAATGATAGAACGAAAACGTTAAACTAAAAGTAACTTCAGTTTAGGGGGTTTTTGTATTTAAAACAATAATTCCGAAGTTTTGAATTAAAAGGTTCCATTTTGTCGCTTTAATACATATAAGGACGTATTGACAGCTAAGTATAAAGATGCAAACAGTTGGCATCTTTATAGGTTATGCATTTGATGCCAACAGTTGGCAGCCAAGTTACGATTTTTTTTTGTTGATGTGCAATAAAGAATTACAATACAATACACACAGGGTTACCAGATACAAATTTCAAAAGTCCTGACAAAATCCCTGATTTTCGGCCAATATTCCTGACACGAGTCCTGAAATTGCTAAATTTGTCAATGTTGATTGATTTACGTTTATATTGCAAAAAGATAATAACGATTATTTATAAGCTACAATTTATAAAACTCCAAAGTACCTAGTTGTGGCTTTACCTTTTTTGTTATTGTGATTAAAAATAAAACTAGTGTATAAAATTTTATTGTTTTATTTATTTGCCGAAAATTCCTGACATTTCCCTTTTCCGGCCGCATTCCTGACATATGCCTAAAATTCCTGACATGTCAGGAAAATTCCTGACATCTGGTCACCCTAAATACACACCAATAAAAGTTTTCAAAAAGAAACAATACAAATAAAATTTATAAATAACGCTAGACAACAGGCGGTCTTATCGCTAAAAAGCGATTTCTTCCAGACAACCTTTGGGTAGTGAAATTGATGAAAAAAATACCAATATAGAGTAGGTACAGCAGAAGGCGAAGAGAACACAGAACAGAATTAGATACTAACAGAAAATAAGTACTCATATACATAAATAGATATATACCTACATACACTTTAAGATTAACATTACTTTGATACAACAAATATGTATCAACAAAGCATAACACAATTGAATCCCACATTACATTCGGAACGCACCGCAGTTGGCGCCAAACGGTGCCGGAAAAAATGCAAATGGCGTCGCATCGTGACGTCACGTCCGCGCGCCAGACGCGCGTGTCTGATGTCATTTTAATTAGAGCTAGCTTTTCGCGGGTGTTTTATTACACGCGTTATCTGTCCAAAGAAATCTTAGCTATATCTTTTTACAGAGTAAAGAGATAGTCTTTTTCGATAGCCCGACAACAGCTGGCGACAACACCTCTAGCTATCAATTTATTGTATAGCTAGTAAATGAGCTGTACACCTCGCGAGTTTTTTTTGAAATTGCTGTTTCTTTTTATTTATTACGTTTTTAATCCCCCTATCCCCGACATTTTTCAAAATGGCGAAAACTGCATCGACTAATAATCTGTGTACTTAGTACTATTATCTATTCTGTGTATAAAACATGATAAAAGTAATCATGTAAAATCTTAGTTTCTATTTCAAGGTCGAATGTAATCATTATAGGCTAAGGATAATAACAGGAAAATATACATTTTTTGGAAAAGAAACAAACACCGTAAAATGGTAGAACGAAAACGTTGTTAAACTAAAAGTAAAATTTAGGTGCTTTTTGTAAAACAATAATTCCTAAGTTTTGAATTAAAAGGTTCCATTTGTCGCTTTAATGTAAGGACGTATTGACAGCTAAGTATAAAGATGCAAACAGTTGGCATCTTTATAAACCTACGACTCACAAAATTTCATGCGATTCAGTTAAGAAATATGACTCCTGAGGCGAGAACAGCCGAAAATCATCTGGACATCCGGACTTAAGAAATAATTTTAGGCCAAGCTGAAACGGAGACGCTTCGCTCGGTGAATAAAAATTAACATCAAATATAAATAGATAAGTACATATTAACAAACTATACAATATTTTGCAAATGGCGTCGCATCGTGACGTCACGTCCGCGCGCCAGACGCGTTGCTCTGATATCTTTTTAATTAGAGCTAGCTTTTCGCGGGTGTTTTATAGTCGCGCTTTCTTTGTTTGCGTAATGTTGGTATCGTGTTGATTTATGGGCGTTTCACCGGTTTGTAAACCGGGTGTAGGTACCTACTATAGATGTATGTTCAATGTACATTGAACACACGTCTATAATAATAATTTCAGGAAAAATCTTTATAGCGTGATGAGGATCGTCTTTAGTTTTGTTTTCGTCATGCCAGTGTGTTGGTCCGGTTACCGCGCCGCTGTACGGGTAGCAGTCCCTGAAAAAGAGCTCCATACGAGTTCGAAACATCGGGCTGTTCTTGTAAAGGTTTTTGATTTTTTTTCTTCATCACTGCGCACAACCCTAGCAAAGCCGCCATATTAGATGCTCCACGTAGTAATGGGTGCGATCATAAACTATTCATCCAATAATCACTATTTTCCAAAGACAACGATGCTTTACAACCATTAATCATTTCCTGCATGATAATTCATGGAGATAATGGTCTACTACATTAGCATTCACACTTTTCAGTATACAATTATACTTGTATTTACTGACGATTTAACAAAGTGGATGGTAGGTATCTCTTTATTTTATTCCTAGACTGTGTCACGCGACTTTTTCTCGCGCGGGAATATTACCTATCTCTTTCTTCGCAGTACCTACCTACTGTGAGAGGGTGATGGGTGATGCTATGTCGCGCGAGTCGCGAAGCGTAGTTGTGCTAGACGGGCTGCCAGTACTACAGAACTTATACTTTATCTTTTAACTCTTTCGCAACCGAGGATTTCGTAGCGCTACGCGCGTAGCCGATAACATTGGGAAATGCGTATGTAGCGAAAACTCGCTACGGGCACAGTGCCCACGGAGCGGGTTCCCAATGTTGAATGTGTTAATGGATAATAGAAAATGCATCGTACAAAGTAGGGTACTGATTGCGAAGTTGCTTGATTGCTACGAACGCCAGGTGTTCAAAATTATTATTTACCTACACGGACTGTTATTAATGTTATTATCTAGATAATAAGATAATTGTGGGTTTGTTATAATGCTTAGCTACTTTTGCTGCTGATTGTTTATATACGTAAATGATGTAGTAGTATTTTCATATAAGTATGTATTTATCAATGTAGTTCGTTTGATTCGACATTTGCATCGTGTACCTATACAATACACGTTTTACTGTCCTCACATCACGCACCAATAATGTATCTGTTTGGCATATGGTTGACTGGTAGAGAATGCCTCACGGCATAAATCCACCATTTGTAATTGAAACGTGCAATTTTTTTTAAATACATATCCATATTTTCTGATTCCTGCGAACCTCTGACCATGGATTGTTGGCTAAAGTTTGACTGAGTTCTTATGTGGGTTTCACGAGCATACGGAATGCATGTCGGATGTTAAACTAAGCATAACGTGTGCCCGCATATGGTTAAACATAGCTATTGAACTATTTGTATAGTTACTACTATTGTGATTATCACTCTAATATTATAAAGGCGAAATTTTGTGATTGGGTTTATGTGTGTTTATTACTTCTTCACCGTCAAGCGCCACTTACAAATTTTTATTATAACTTCTACACCTGATCAATTTCCAGTAATTGCAAGATTTGAGGAACTGGAAAAACGCCTTTAGTATTTATTAAATCATTATACAAAATTTCTTGTTCTTTAGCTGTCTCTAAAAACTTGCCCAAAACTATTGTGGCCGCTTTTGACGTGAACAAGTTTTGTAGGGTAAACTACAGCGAACAAATTATATATATAGTAGAGGATCCCTTTAAGAACGACCTTCACCGAGATGTTTATTTGATGAAATGTATTTTATATTTAATTTAATATGTCAATAAATATATTGCATATGGGTTGCCTAACAAATTTTAGTCCAGGGTATGTTTAATTAATGATTAAAAAAATTTTTTTTTTAAACATTTGATTATTAGATAAATTCTATACCAATCGAAAGTATGAAGCCCATAAAATATGCAAACGTTAGGTTGCCTATTCTTTTCCCGTCACAACTATCGGGTAGCCAGGTTTAAACTGGTAAATCTATACTAGCATTTTGCAACGGTCTGATTATTGAATTGAAATTAAATAACATTAAAGATTATTTTATTATGAACACGGTGGTATAGGGTTGCCTGCGAAAAATCAGTCCAGAATTCCGGTTGTCGAATTTTGAAAAGTAAAATATTGCAGCGAGTGAATGTGTGCGACTGAGAGGTCCCAACCAAAACCATCCCATACGATAGAAAAGGACACAGCATAGCAGCTGTTTGAAGTCCGCCCATTTAAAAAAAGAGAGTGCGCATGCTATTTGTGCTTGAAAATGAAAAGGATAGCGATAGACTCGTATATGCTGTACATTATTTTGGAGTAGTTTATTATTAAAATAGAGAAATAGTTATTTAACTTTTTTTTTAATCAATTAATTAATGAAATAATGAGCTTTATTCTGCAAGTAGGCCACAAGGGCACTTTTACATGTCTGAGTCTATCGACATTTCACAAGAGGTGACCACTGTTGAGAAGAAACTCCGAAAGATTAGATACATTACATTTGTTTTATTCTACTACCTATGTTTCTACTTGAATCACTTAAAATTAATGCCGTTCAAACACTTTTCACCGTTGGTTAAAATTCTCCAACGTTTAAAAGTATGAGAATCTCTGAACACCATGATGACGTAGGCTTGTGTCAGTCACGTGGTTCGCGAGTCTCGGAAGAGAGTACCAGGCGGAGTATATTATTATACCATGCATTTTATTGTATCTATAGCGACAATCTACTCCAAAATAATGCACAGCATATACGAGTCTATCGCTATCCTTTTCATTTTCAAGCACAAATAGCATGCGCACTCTCTTTTTTTAAATGGGCGGACTTCATACAGCTGCTATGCTGTGTCCTCTTCTATCGTATGGGATGGCTTTGGTTGGGACCTCTCAGTCGCACACATTCACTCGCTGCAATATTTTACTTTTCAAAATTCGACAACCGGAATTCTGGACTGATTTTTCGCAGGCAACCCTATACCACCGTGTTCATAATAAAATAATCTTTAATGTTATTTAATTTCAATTCAATAATCAGACCGTTGCAAAATGCTAGTATAGATTTACCAGTTTAAACCTGGCTACCCGATAGTTGTGACGGGAAAAGAATAGGCAACCTAACGTTTGCATATTCTATGGGCTTCATACTTTCGATTGGTATAGAATTTATCTAATAATCAAATGTTTAAAAAAAAATTTTTTTTAATCATTAATTAAACATAGCCTGGACTAAAATTTGTTAGGCAACCCATATGCAATATATTTATTGACATATTAAATTAAATATAAAATACATTTCATCAAATAAACATCTCGGTGAAGGTCGTTCTTAAAAGGATCTTAGACTAATAGTGATATTAGTGATTTAATAAATATTAAAGGTGTTTTGCTAGCTCCTAGACTTCAGTTATTTCTAAAAAATATCAGATTAGGAAGGTATAAGAAAAAAATCGAAAGTGGCGCTAGTTTCGCATTACCCGTCGCCTTAATGTTGGTATAAAGGTAGCTGACACCCTGGATTAACACATATGCTACCTTTTATCCCGAAAAAAATGTAGTGTTCCCGTGGGATGAGCGAAATTTACTATGAAAATAATACCGTTATGGTTCTCCTAATACGAATATTAGCAGTGTCAAATAAAAAGGTTTTTAATGTAATGACCAATTGTAAATTTTTATAGCAGTAGGTACCTCTACGTCTGTCTAGTAGCATATTGTTTATACGCCTGAGCCAACAGACAGACAGTTGAACAAATAACGGGCCAGCCGCCCGGCGCGTGCTATTTGACTTATATAACTGCAGGTAGCCGTTCATTGAAATTAATTCAACAACAGGGCGTTATCAAATAATATATTTTTCTCAAACATGCAATTAAATGTCGTCATAACGTGCGTTATAACAGGCTTCGAAGTATCACGTTTCGGGCGGAACAACTCGAGATAACTTTTTAATTTCGTACAAAATACAAAATTGAAGGTCTATGCCGGGGAGTATTTTTTTTAAACATGGCGTCTTTGTGCTTATGAGCATGGCGTCTGTGTTCATACTATACAGCTTAGCAGTGTAAAAGGCCTGCCGGCTTCGTATCACTATCCGTCTATACCTATTACTCAACCGGCTAGCCCTTCTCCCCCGGCGGCTGCGGTAATGTACTATTTCATCACATTTGCTCGTAAAAGATGGTATTACATGCAGGTGTACTGAAGGACAAAGGCCTATATAGTTCCCGCGGGAGTTATAAATTGTTATAACTCCCGAGGGAGTTATGGTTTTAGTTTTAAAAATATAGTACGCACTCGTACATTGCTTCAGACTAAGGAGGTTTCAACCCAGCCAAGGTTTTTTGTTGTATCAACAAAACTTGCCTACCAGCAAATTTTATTGTGTATTGAATTAATATGGTATATGTTACTGCATTAATATTTATGTATTACAATTAGTTAAGTGTATTTTGCAATTGTTTTATTAAATTTAATTTTGAATTATCGTTACAATCTGGCAGTATCTTAACCTGTCAAGTTTCTAAACTAAAAGCAATTCTTAGCATTATCTGTGGTAGACGACACAAAAAAAAAGAAAAAAAGTTAAATATTATTGGTTAGATACTATTCAGTTTTGTAACAAAATTACTGTTCGTATTTAAGTTTTATAATATCACGGTGTTAATTATTGCTACATAATATTGTTAATTGTTATTTGTTTAATGATAAATAGTAAGATTCTGTGTACATTTGTTTTCTTTTTTAAGCTGATGGCCGTTTTGCCAGTGCTTATAGTAAATTAAAAAAATATATACAGAAAAAAGTTAGTTGTCAATCGTTATCGTTTAATGTTTATTTTTTACTTATTTATTTGTTATTTACTCCCAAATGTGATGAAAAATATTGTGTGTAAGTCGGGAAGTAAGGGGATTACAAACTCAGGACATTAAAAGCCCTCCGCCTTCGGCGTCGGGCTTCTAATAGTCCTTCGTTACTAATCCCCTACTTACTACCCTTATGACACAATATACTAATTTGAGAAGCAAGTTTTTATAAAATACTGGCCGAAAGGTGTCATGTTCCGGCGTATCCGTGGACGGCTACCTGACACTTCGAACACGCATAACACGTCGCTGTTGAAAAATGTGACCTAGTATAGTTACTTATATTTTTATTATTTTGTATTTGATATGTATGTTAGTTTTAAGGTATGTATCTATGGGCCACAGTTGCCTGAAATAAATGTTTTCATTCAATAAAATGTTGTACCTTTTGGGGTCGAGACCCTAGGTTCATGAGGTTCCAGCGCGTAGAAAACTGGGGGCCGAAGAGCTGGCAGCTTCTTCCACAACGTGTCAGCATCAACTGTTCAGCGAGGAAATACTGCCAGCATATTCGGTACCGTGCCTCAGGGAACCTATGGAAATAGCTTTGTTTTGTTTTAGTTTATTTTAATTTAAGCTTTTTTGTACTATTAGTGGTTATTTAGTTTAAGTTTTTATTAACTGTTTCTTCGTCTTGCCCTTTTGGTTTTTACAATAAATAAAATTCAGTTTTTTCTACCGACATTGCCCTTTAGACAACATTGACTTGTGAGATCTTTAACATACATTCTGGGTGTAAATTTCACCCAACCAAGTACAATAATAGAACAACAGTTGGACAAACAACTGCTGTTGGATCAGCCAAATGGCTCGTGCCATTTACCTTTTGTAAATGTGCTATGACGTCACAATTTGCTGAAATGTTCAGTTGTTTCAGAAACAATTGCGTACACAATTCGTCACTAAAGTAGGTTTTGTTATTAATCTTTTGTTCAATACAAGACTGCACGTCTAGCACTATACCATGCGACTCTTTGACTACCTGTCACTTTTCTGCCAATACTGTGCGAAAAAGACAGGTGATGCTGTGAACAAGACAAGCGAAGATGCGGCAAGATATGCTTCCTGGCCCCCGGGGCCTCAATTCGTCTGTCGTTGTTTCTTCCCGAGGTACCGGATCGCTGCCGTTTTTGTACTCAACACTTGGCGCCACTGTAGTGAGGTCAGTGAGACAGATCAAAACTGTCAAATACAGACATATTGTCGACAATTTATAGAGTTTTAGATCACACATCTAAAGGTGTTAAAATCCAAATTAACTTATTTTTAATACATTGAATATTTTACCCTATTTTTCTGTACTTATATTAATTGACCCCTGGACCGTTATTATATTTAAGATAATCATGACTAATTTAGTGAAAGCATGTGAAAGTCACTATAAAACCCCGTAACTATCAGTAGTTTATATTCATTTGACTTCTAAAAAGTTGGAGTTGTGAAGTGGTGAAGAAAGTTCTAATGATCATCACTCAACACTAGCGGCGAATTGGCGATAACCCTCATTCTACTACTAAGTTGGTTTTGCTCGGTGTTTTTCGTTCGCCTGTCTGAAGCGGAGCGAATAAAATAACCCTATCAGGCTGCGTCTTTGTGAAGTCCGAAAGAAGTGCATTTGAATCCAGGAATGCGATTGGCTCATTTTACACATCTCCGCTCCGCTCCACTCCAGTGTACAGGTAACCTTGCCGTGGCATGGAACTCCGAGTCCAATAGGATAATTTTTATCCCGAAAAATTTAGTGTTCCCGTGGGACGAGCGGGTAACACCGCACCGCGCGGCGCCGCTAGTTGTCCATAGTTCGTTGAAAAATGTTTAATATTATATTAACGACTCCATAACATACAACTGACACTAAACTTTTATAGTTTTCCCACATAATATTAACAAAAAAAACCGGCCAAGAGCATATTTAAATAAAACTATTTAAACGGATTATATCGCGTATATTAATTATTTGAGCCTCCCTGACGTTTCAGTACCTTTACAGATACCGTTGTCAAAGGTTGACTCCGTTTAAATTGTTTTATTTAAATGTGTGACAGTCGCGGAAACCGAAGAAAATATTACGGCCAAGAGCATGTCAGGCCACGCTCACGCTGTAGGGCTCCGTAGTTGGGCATCCTTCACAATAGGCGGGCTTAAAACAGCGGTTTTAAGCCCGAGCTTTAAAATTACGAGAAAGATTTCAAGCTCTATAAAAAGGTCGTAAACGCCAAAGTAATTGTAATTGCTTATTACCTTCTGGAAGTTATCGATTATACGCGCCAGATTGAGCGGAATGTTTTAATGCAGTATGGCACTTAACTAATATGTGTAACATTCGAAGTTTTAGGACACTGCGTGGCACTTACAATGATCACGGAGCTAAGCCGCGGACGGACAGACAGACGGACAGACGAGATGGCGAAACTTTAAGGGTTCCTAGTTGACTACGGAGCCCTAAAAACGGAATCGAAACATGGCGATAAGTAAAACGCACTACACAGTACACAAGGTCCGTTTTCGCTTGACAATAACATAAACAAGTTAAAGCGTTAAGTTTATAAGCGAGCTAACCTCTAAAATCTATAAATTAAACGCTCTAGGCTGCCCAAACAGTTTTCATTGAAAAAAGCGGTTTTCCGGACCGCCCAGCTGCCATGCCGCCCTCTCAGTTGCTCGCGATTCGCGTTGGAACAAGCACGTGTCCGCGCTCTTTCGAACGTCACGCCGCGATCGCGTTCGAAAAAAAAACAAAATTATTTATGGCCATAAATATTTTCTTAAATCGTTCGCGTAGCGTGTTCGAGTAGACCGTTTTTGGTGAACTGAGTATTTGTGACTGTGTTATTGTGAACTGTGACTGTTATAGAGGAGCTGTTAGCTGTCAAAAACGCTGCGGTAAGGGAACTTGTAATTTATCGGCGTTGTTTTAAATCAACGTTTACTATGTGTTACGTAGAAATATTTTGATTTAATGCTTGTTAATTTACGAAAAACGCGTAAAACTAGCAATGGAATATAATTTATGGCCGAATAAAATGTACATTAGTGTAGTTTTTATCAATATTTTGTTTTCAAGTCTTTTATCAATATATGAGTTTTACGCTAATTGAACGATTTACGTAAAAAATTAGTCAAAAATAGTCTTCTAATCATAATTTGATTTTCTCTGAAATTAGAGAAAATAAAATTCAGATCTTCAGAATTACAATTTATAAAAACAAACTTAATGCTATAAATATATGCGATCGGCATTCCAATACACTATGGTTTAAAAAAAAGCTATTTTTTTTCTAATTGGTGTTAAATTGCACTTAAATCATTCCAATACTTCTCAAGCTTAGCTCGCATACGCGTGTGTCAAACACACGCATAGGGGAACTTTCCTTGATAGGTGAACAATGGGGGACGGATCAAAATTTTCAAAAAGCTTGTTATTTTGCAGGTAGAAATATTCCCTCATTAAGAAACACACATTTTTTTTACTTTAAAAGATTCTAAACATTTCCCCTCTCCTTGTAATTACACAAAATTATGCTCTTTGAAAAAAAAAAAATCTTTTTTGAAAAATTAACACATCCATTTCATATTTAAGCAGGTCTTAAGTTATTTTATAGTTAGTTAGGTAGTTACATATGTCTAGGGAAAATTTAGGCAATAGTCAGTTGTTTATTTTTTGCTTTGTTAAAAATTTATCGATTTCATCATATGGCATAGACTAAAATGCAGCTGTGAGATGACACATAAAATAGCCGACGCTATCTGACATAATTATTTATTATTAGAAAATAGTTATTTTATCCTACCTGTCAATATTATGTATTGCCGAGTTGATCGTGTAATAGACAAATGATAAAACATCCGTCATTCTCGCACTCTACTTGAGCGTTGTTTCGGAAAGTGGCGGTTTCTTTATAATAAAGCAACCGTTATAGATAAATGATAAAGCCTTTATGTTTTATCTATCACGCGATAAACGCACATGCAATAGACTCACTGTTAAATGAAAGGCAGTGAAAAAAAATCGTTTTACTAGGTTGGCATCGCAATCATGAAAACGAACTCAAATTTCAAAATCCAGTCCTACTTATATAATTGCCAAATTGCTATGGGTACCCTCAAAATATCCAAAAGTCTCAATTCCAGTACCCATACGCCCAAGATTGTAAAAAAATAGTTATTAGTTTTCATAAACTGGCACCACCTGGTGCCGCGCCGGCTGGCATCAGCTGTCGCCGCCAATATAGCGACGTTAAACCCTTCAGCGCCGGCTGTATGAATTACTCCCTGGTCCCTCCTATTTTTTTAATGGAAAGCAGTTCCGAATTCAAACTGCGTTTGAGAAAACAACGGATAGGCGTTTGTTTTGTCCATGGATTGTTTTGCTTTTTATAAGTATTTTGTTTAATTTAAAGTGTTGTCATTTGAATTAGGTATTTGTTTTGTGATACAAAGGACTGACGGCACGAATTTTCGGCAGAAAAATATAGTGCTAGGTATTAAAAAAATCGAATGAATAATAAAATAGGTACAGCCATCATCAGATACATCGGAAAGAAAATGATGTCCTTTTAATTGCGTTACTAATATGTATTTATACTATGAAGTGTATATCAAGTGCATATATTTCACGCCAACTATAGGTACATAGGTATATCATATTTAGTCAGCAAAGCACCAAAGTGTCAAATCTGTAACAACAATGATAAATTGATAGTATTCGTATTTTTATGTCTAATATTTATAGGATCACAAGCATAAAAAATACTTATTTTTCTTTTGTTTTTTAAACTACGTAGGTATCTATTCTACGTCGTACTTTCGAAAATCTGTTTTGATATCTACTTACCTATGTATTATTTAATTTTTAAGATTAACAATAAATAACACTAAACATATGAAAATAATTTATTATTTCCTAAAAAGGTACTTAGGTAGTACATGCTTGAACCCAACTCAACCATAGACAAACTCAATGACAGAAAACATTTTAAAAACCGTATATCGCCATCGGAATTCTTTCACAAATCCAAACATTGACGCAAACCACAGAGCATAAATATGCGGGGTCCATATGCGTTATATGCGGGTCCATGCGAGTTTATGCATTCATGCGGGCCATGCGGGCTCCGAGTTCGAATGGCCTTCGCAATGAAGAGGTATTCAGGATGGATCTTGGAAATTTGATAAAGTTTTATAATTTTGTGGGTGGAAAAGTATCAAATCAGCATCCGATCGAGATTTAAACTTGCGTGAATTGTGCACGGTAAATTTGTAATCTTGGTACTTGGTAGCCTCATTTTAATTGAAGTTACATTTCTTTGTCTCTAAAAATACAAATTCGTAGGTTTACCTAATTAAAATGAGTTATAATATCAAACATGGGTAAGTTATTCATTTTCAAAACTTGTATTTTTTTGGAAAATCCCCCAAATATAAAATAAACAAATTATGTCTTAGTTTCATTATTGTAGTTATAGATTATTTAATCCGCAAAAGATTGTGCAACCACGAACAACACAGTAACGTAAATCGGAACGTTCGGTCGTGAATTTCCTTCTCAGTTGCGATTACGAGTTCAGTGTATCCCACTCTCTGTTTTTCAGAGAGTGGGATACACTCCGGTATCGAGAACTTTCCATTTCAAGTAATAAATTTAGTCCAACATCGTAAAATTCGTAAACACGTTTTTCCTATATCACACAAACATGGTATGGAAATATCCCTAAAAATATTAAGCCCCTAAAAAGTCCCATGCTCCTTATTTCCCCCCTAAGGGGTAAAACCCCGAAGTTGGCACCCCTGCTTTCTAACTCTGCTTTGTAACTCGGTGTCTTGATCTTTGAGGTCTTTGAGACTACAAAAGCTGTCTTGGCCGTAGCATCCGCTGACTCAGAGCCGCGCCCGCAGGCCGTCGATTACTGAAGTAGGGCTGTCAGTTACAAGTGTTACAACTGACTTGTAAGGTGTTGCTACCCGTACTGTCGTGTGGCAACTACAGTAGTCACTGATTTTAATGTTGATCGACGCTTCGCCCTGATTAGTCACAGTACAGCATTCACTCACAGTATAGCGAAGAAATAGATAGGTAGGTAATATTTTTCGCGCGAGAAAAAGTCGCGTACCACAGTTGTGCTAGAGGTACCTAGATTTTAATCGAATTTAGGTTATAAAATGTTCTGAGACGTCTAAGCTAAGTTATCCTAGCTCTTTCACGAATTTCCTTATTTCGACTTAACCACGTACATATATAAACACTAAAGAGTGTTTATTTCTTTAATCGTGATTCCTATATTATAGAAAAATATTCGATGCACATAAAAAATTATTATCTCACAGTCCAATTAATTAAAACTAAAATACCTAATAACAAATTAAAAACTAAGGAGCTACTTAAAATAGAAATAGGGTTCCAGTACAGGAGCCGCCCGGGGCATTCTCCCTAGAACACTGGCCGCGTTCCCTCTTTGTATGCACAAACCCACTCGCTGTGCAAGGTATGACCCCGCTCGCGGGTCGCCAGAGGCGCCGACGAGTTTGACCGACACTTCTTTAATGATTTTTTTGGTGTCGGACGACCATGGCCCAAAGGTTTCGACTACAAGAGCCGCAAATACGTAGTTGTTTTTTAAAAATGCATCCCATGCCAAGGGACGACCTCGGGACCACGGCACTAGAGTGCAGCCGTCAGGTCTCTTTTATTTCTTGTTAACGTCTCTTTAACTCGATGTCTTGATCTAGAGGTATTTGAGACTACAAAGCCGTCTTGGCCGTAGCATCCGCTGTCACAGAGAACGCGCCCGCAGGCCTTCGATTTCTGAAACAGGGCTGTCAGTTACAACTGACTTGTAACGTGACTTTGACAGGACTGTTGTTGGTTTCAGGTTTCAGCCAGTCGTAGCGGTGGCAGTCGGTCGCGTCGCCTTATGATCAATTGCGCCTTATTTTACACGAATCTATCTATATATAGAATAGAAGTCGTGTTAGTTACACTATTTATAACTCAAGAACGGCTGAACTGATTTGGCTGAAAATTGGTGGCGAGGTAGCGTAGCTTAGAACCAGGAGAAGGACATAGGATACTTTTATCACGTTCCCGTGGGATTTATAGTAAAAGCTATCTCTACATTTATCGACTTTCAGGCGGTACAAAGTTCGCCGGGTCAGCTAGTAACCAATAAAATATAGTTCTCTAGAGGTTTTTGCGAAGTTTAAAATAACCTACCATCTGTATAGTCTATTTCACATAGCTAAATTGTCAGGAATGGTCCATGTTTCGAACTCGTATGGAGCTCTTCATCAGGGACTGCTACCCGTTCTGTTGCGCGGCAACTTAGTCACTGATTTTGATTTTGGGAGACGTTGGACCGGTAATCCAAAGATACCGGGTTTGAGACCGCGTGTGTGCCACGTATGAGAGCAATTAAAAAATGAGTTAGTTTACCCACATTAAAAAACCATTTCGTAAAACAAAATTGTGTTTTTTTTATTTTTTTTTATTTAAACGATAAGCAATTACAATGATTAACAAATATGTACTTAACCTAACTTAACTATTCTAGTTTAATAAATTGCTTATCTCTAGCATACAGTGTACCAGCATTGCATTAACTTTGATCCCCGCAAATAAAGTTAATAAAGTTAAGTTGAAATAAAGTTAAAGTATTTTAGATTATTGCGAACGAAAAATTCTCAAAACTTACGCTGAAACTTTTAATGCTTGCCTCATCCAGAAATTCCAATCCGAAACTATACAGCCGTAGCACCTCGTGAGCGCTTCAGTCCCAGGTGCCCCGTATAATACGTAATACCATGAATGAAATACATATAATAATGGTATCTATTAATACACAAACGCTTTTTACTGTAGAACATTGTGTATTTTTTATACTCGCGTACTGTTAATCTGTCAATTATAATTTCACATACAAATTCACAATCAACACATTTTTTAAACCTGTACCAATATTCTATACTCTATCGTACCCGTTACTAAACGATAATATTTCATAATACAACTGTCTACTCCTTTAGGCAACTAATATGTCGATAAGGAAAAATTGCGAGGTATAAAAATTACAAGAAACGCTTTATAAAAATGACGATATGAAAAAATAACAAGGAAAAAATAATAAGGTCGAGGAATAAAAGTATCGAAATATAATTTAGTCGAAGTATTAAAAAGACTCATTTCACTTTGCCTTAAAGTTGACGGAGCCCCATCACCCTCAACTGTAATGAATTTCAAAATGAGAACATCAGCAGATTTGATAAAACAAAACACGCCACTGTATTATTATTAAGCCGAGGATGGCAGCTCGAGGCTTTTCCCAATGTCAGTTCACGCTACTGTTCCCCAATGGGTTAAAATTAATTGTCAAAAAACTAACCAATCACGAGGCAAACGCCATGACCATCGCGATCATGTTTCCTTTAATAGGTCAGTTTGATTTGAATGAAAAAGGTTACATCAAAAATAAAAATTCATAGTGTATAAAAGTATTGTCATACATACATATTTACGCGGTACTCGACTTTAAGAACCATCATTGTGCAAGGATGCATAAAATACTATTTAATAATAGACAACATGTAGTTTTGTATGTAAGTGTTTGTCTTCATACATAGATACAATACAAATACACCTCAAATGTCCCAATTGGTAGGACCTACTCTATGTTCCCTGTGCTATATTTTTGTGTTGTTCACTATCGTTTTTAAATGCTTCTGTTATTTACTACAGGTTTCGTTTCTTACTCAAAAAGATATCTGGGATATAGTTGCAATTAAATTCGATAAACGACCGGCCGGGGCGGATGGCAAATTGTTTCCCGTGTGTGTATGTGACGAACAGGGATCGTAAAATGCGAGTAAAATCGATGGAAATGACGTATGACAACCAGTGACGACCACATCAACGAAATTTGCTGGAACCCTGGTTATGAAGAATAAGCAATAGGTATAAGCATGGCAACTTCTAAGCGGTTACCTCGCAACTTTTTTCAGACTTTCACCCAATAGCTGCGCTGTTTCAAATGATCGGCTGCCGCGCTGTAAAAATTGCCCTTCTCCACCCTCCCCCTATTTCCACCCTAGGTCAAATTGGCTCAGTTCGCCTCTACAACACTTCGGGAATAGTGAGAGTTATCACTCATCAATCTGCCTCTAGGATACTGCAACTAACGCGTCATTGCTCTGAATACTTGTAGAACTAAGTTATTTTTTATTTTTTCAAAATTCACGGTGACTTTTGTAACAGGGGCGGCGGCTGAACGAAAAGCTTTTCCCGTCCCTATAACAATAAGCCGGTGGCGCCATCTGCGCGGCGCAGGTGCGGTATACGTAAATTGTAACGGCCGAATTCCAATAAGCAGGGGCACACTTTTCTTGTGAGCGTTTCAGCGTTTACGAAATGTTTAAGGCTGGAATGAGACCTACGGTTTTTGGAATCAGCTAGAATGGTTCAGGCTGGTTGAAACGGTGTAAATAAGTTTGAAACTCGCGGTAGTTATGTGAAGTCTCCCTAGCACTTGCACTTTAGCGATGTGACATGCATTTTAACTTAAAATTGTGTTTTCAAAAAAAAATATTGCGGTTACCTCTAAGTAGGGCTGCCATCTCTAAATTCGCCGAACCCGGACAGACTTAATAAACCCGGACGTTTGGCGTAAATCGCATTTTCCCCCGAATGTGTCAGAAAATAATATCATTAAAAAAACAATCACTTTATTTTTCATTCACACAAAATGGTAAGTGACTACGGGGTCAAGGATTTAGCTCGCCGGTTCAGTAATAGCCTATTCACTCTTACCTTGAAAATACCCAAATTATAATATTCTGGAAATACACACGATAGGAGCGAGTTCTATTCCTTACCGGTTAGGATACAAAAGGCGGACTTAATGCCATGAGATATTTTCTACCAGTCAACCTTCGGGCAAAGTAGATAAATTGTGGGCTGCGCAACTAACTTAAACAAGTTTTATTAAATAAATACTTAGATAAATACATAATTATATTCATAATTATAATATAATATATACACGTATACATTAATAAATACAGATGAAACATACTAATCAGATAAGCTAAGAATCACAACTCTGATTCGGCTCAGTCTACTCACAACGCAATCCGTGCGCCCACGTCAACCTCTCTAAATTACCCCTGTGGCGCGGAAATAATCCCATTAGCGGGCTACCCACACAAAGTCCGACTACTGGCAGTGAAGGCTAACCAGCCCAGATAGAGCAAGCCATGTCTTAAAAAAAAATTGACACAAAAATACCGTATTGTTTTCGTTAAACACTTGTACAAGCGTGAAGCGGCGCGTGCGACGGTCGCAAACACCATCTGTGTTTGGATTGTGCCACCTATTAAACAGTTCTGTGGTAAACTCATAAACAAAAGGGCAATTTTAATAGTAAGTTTACGTGGGTTGAACCGTTTTGGGTCTGGGGATTGTGTGGTTGTATTCCCAGGTGGCTAGCAACGTGTTTTGATGATTATTTGTGATATGGTGAAGATTTTGGTGATTATTGCGACGGGAAAATGGTTTTGGTCACACACGGTTCGGGCTTCTAAGTAGAGATATACCCTTCTCGAGAACGTTTGCCAATTTGTGTTTGAGGGTGTCTTTTCAAAAGAACTTATTTTTGCGTGGATTCCATAGAGAAATAAGTCCTTTTGAAAAGACTCCTCATATATTAGAAGAGAACGTACTCGAGAACATTTCCCGTACGAAACGAGGTAAGTTTCTGGAAGTTATCGGAAACGGCACATCAGCACGTCTAGCATAACTGTGACACGTCACTTTCTTTTCCCTGACATTTTTTTGCTGGTCATATGATGATCAGGGCCGTATTTACCCCTAGGCCCACAAGCCACGGGCCTAGGGGCCCAGCCAGGCTAGGACCCCAGACCACAGGCGCGACAGCGGCCTATCGCTGTAGCTCGGGCGTCGGTGACCTTGCAATGCCGAATCCTTCGACGAGGCATTCACGTGAATGTCCTTCACCCCCGCGCGCGTCCCGCATTCGCCCGCGCTCGCCCCTCGACACGCGCACATAGCCGCGAGTGTTGTTACTGCACACAAGTGTCGCTGTCGTTTCTTTTTACGTTAATATATATATTCTTTGCCCAGACCCAGTAGCAGGGCTTGCACCATACTTATGTTCTCTTAGGGGAGGGTCCCTAAATGCCAAGTGCCTAGGGGCCATGGCCCTCTAAGTCCGGCCCTGATGATGATGTAAAAAATATAACGTAGTAGATATGACCGACATAAGTCACTTGCCATTATAAATCGAATTGGCGAGACAATTAACGCATTTACTGCCAGCGACGCATACTTATAAGCGTTAACCGTCATACAAGTTTGTTCCTAGGCGTCGGGCGGCGTGCCCTGGCAGTGAATACGTTAACACTTCAATTTTAAAAGTAACATTGAGCTTAATTTGGGTCTAGATCGATTTGTGTGAGGTTGTCTAATATTACCATCTAAAATTATTATTAAGGTTCGTGAATCGTCTGATAGGTGCGTAGCGGTGTTTCCGTGACGTCTCAATATTTAAATCGAATCTTCGATATTATTCCCTCAAAATAACGAGGAAAACGCAAAGAATTTCCGTGCGATCGCTTGGTCAATCGGAGGTGCGTCGTGATACAGAATCAATTGTGTACAAGATAAAACGGCGATGCGGGCGCGTAGCGTCGGCAGCGACGGGGGCGGGACTCAACTGGGAAGTATTTCGTCTAGTGGCAAACAAAACTAACTAAATACTACATTACTGTAGCCGCTGGGAAAGAAGGCCTACATTAGTATAATGTATTTCTCAAAAATATGTAACGAAATAAAAAAATACACTACTCAAAAAAAAATATGATTCAGCTGTTTAGCCTGTTCATGAACGCGCAGACGCCATGTTTAAAAAAAATACTTACCGGCTTAGGCCTTCAATTTGAAACTTACTTATTCTGTCCTTTTGTGTACATTTTAAAATTTATAGACCAATACGTTAAGATTAGAAGGAAAGTGATAATAATACTTACATACTTATTCTTATTTAAGAGATATACTTGTACTAAACGAACGGGTTCTTTGCAAAAAACGTTTACAAGTTACCCCGCAGCTGTACGGGTAGCGGTCCCTGATGAAGAGCTCCATACGAGTTCGAAACATCTCGGGCCGTTCCTGGCAATTTCACGTGAGTGTAAACCGTTTAATACAGTAATTAAATACGTCTCACGTAAGTTTTAATAAGATAAAACGTTGAATAAGCCTCGTGGTCTAAGTTAGGTGCGAGATTTTAAGACCTAATTGTGTAACTATTGCATACGATACTTTTTACACGATCAAACGCATAATTTTTTACTTTAATCGTCATTCTTCACTATGAACTGTTATTTTTGATGTAACCTTTTTCGTTTAACTCAAACTAACCTATTAAAAAAAAACATGATCACGATGGTCATCGCAGGTGCCTCGTGATTAGTTAATTTTTTGACAAGTAATTTCAACCAATCAGGGAACAGTAGCGTGCTTTTCTTTTTTATCAAATATGCTGATGTTGGTTCTCTTTTTGACATTCATTTGAGTTGGTAGAGAGATGTCTTATGAATATTAAAGTTACTGCCCTACCCGCTACTGAAGCGGGTACCATTGAGTATAGAATTTTGGTACAGGTTTAAAAGTGCATTGTTGTGATATTGTCTGTGAATTTATAATTGACAGATTACAGTACGCGAGTATAAAAATGAATGTTTCTGCCAACGCTCCGCCCCCATGCGGGCTGCGAAGGCCCCGCAGCTGATAACTCCACAATTACTGTGCCGTGTTTACATTGCTAGAAGAATCTTTCATACTGGTATCTAGGGGATTCAAAATAAGTTTTATTTGACTTATAACCGGTTTTAAATAGGTCTTACTGTGTCAAAAAAATTGATTTTGGATGCCCTACCGGTATCAAATACATACTGTACCTCTACCATGAGTTGTTATCGAAAACTGTCGTTACGCTTACTACAGTCGGTAGCGAGCAAGTGCGCTTCGAGTAGAGTTACTTGTGGTACATAGGTATTGCTCAAAAGAAAATAACCTGAATTGTACACATTCAACTGTCATTTTCAACAGACTTTAAAAAAAGAGAAGTTTATTAATTCAAATGTTTGTTTTTTTGTGTGCTATGTTCCGTGATTATTCTACCAATTATGTATATATCGAGATGATTCTATTATATTTTTCTTTGATCATACTTCAGAGGCGGTTCCACATAAATTTTATCGAAATTAATTTAGCGTTTTATGAGAAAATCAACAGAAAACTAAATATGTACCTACCAAATTTCGCTTATTTAAGTCGGTATTTTTTTGTGAAAAACTACGTAATTTCCAATCCCAAACTTTCATTTTTAAAATCATGCTATATTTAAGGAGATTCAAATCGGCATCTATAATACCCTTAGAAAAATCAAGCTTTTTGAAATATTTCACAAATTTTCACGCTCTTAAAAATGTGTGATTTTTAGATCTCTAACTCAGAATATGTCACCAAATACGGTATTTGACTGAATTGAAAATAAATTGCATCATTGAAACTACTAAAAAAATATTCAAAAATACACGGAACCAACAAAACAACCACTAACTTTTGGACATTATTCTATTTTTTATTGAACAAAAACTAAAAAAGAAGACGTGTTTTGACTACTGATTTTTATGACGTCACAAGCCAGTATCTTCATAGAAATTTCATACTAACAGATCGTTTTTGACCTTTCATGAAGAGTAGCTGATTTGAGCTGTCATCAAATACCGTATTATCTGTCAACACGGACAGAGTCGCGGTCAAAAGTTAGCACCCAATAGTAATTAGAAAGCTGCCCGCCACATGCCGGCTTTCGACAACTCAACAGAACGCTTAACATTTAATACAGCCAGCAATTACTGACCACCCCCTGTGGAGGGAGAGGGGGGCATTAATCGTCAGCAAATACTATTAATCATGGGTCGCACCTGTTGGGTAACAGATGCTGTACGCGCTTTGCGAAATATCTTAACCTGTAATATCAGATATGCTGTAGAGGGGAAAATTCGAAGTTTCAGAAGGCGTCTTTCCGATTACATGATGACTGATGAATTATACAACATACTGTAGTTATATTTGATTATATGAATAAAAACAGATCAATAGGTATGCAATGAAATCATACTAATATTATAAAGGCGAAACTTTGCGAGTGTGTTTATGTGTATGTTTGTTACTTCTTCACCCTCAAACGGCTAGACAAATTTTGATAAATTTTGGTATGAAGGTAGCTGGCACCCTGGATTACCACCTAGGCTACCTTTTATCCCGATAACATGTAGTGTTCCCGTATCATGAGAGGGTAACACCGTTAAAAAAAATCGCCTTTATAATATTAGTGTGATATTCTATATAACCCAGTAATCCGAACATTACAAATTCCATTAAATGTATTGAAAACTAAGAGGTTAGTTTCAATAATATTGTCGGTTTGGTGAGACTTTACTGAAGCAAAAATGAATGATGAATGTTGATAAACGCAAAACTCGAGAACGGCTCGACATAGACTTTTCTTAACATATTCCTTGAGGTTCGACAAAAATTGTAAAAATAGCATGGAAGAAGATAAATCCCAATTTTTCTATTACCCGAACAGCCTGTCAGGTCGGCTAGTTTAAAATTAAAATAAACCGGATGATTACAGACCCTTTAAACTAATAAAAACATGGAATATTGACATAGCAACGCTCAAAAATAACTTTAATTAAAACACAAACCCTTGTAATAATTGGAAAAACGTTCCGCGCATCACGTTAAACCATTCTGCGGATTCACATGGGAAAAACCAGAATAGCTGTGTCTCTGGCTTGTAAAGAGCTTCTATCACACGGGGTTCAAAGTTATATCGGTGCAGGTAAAGCGAACAACAGTTTAGTTGATTGGTTTGGTTTTAATCAAAGTTTGCCCGCGCGCGTGGTTTTGACAAGTCGATTATGCCGACTCGATTGTACTCTACATTGATGAGGAATAAAAAGTGTGTCGTTGGCACGAGGCTGGAAGCGCGTTTGATGTGGCTTTGTTGGATTTGGGGAGTTAAGAGTCATTGAAAATGGTAAAGTTGTCTCTGGTTGCTGTCCTTAGTTTTGGAAGCATATAAAATATGATTTGGGGAGTGGGATTGTTGGATTTGGGGAGTTTATGAAAACAATAATATTATTAAAACTATCGTGAGACATCTTTAATAATTATAAAAGCGGTTTAAACTCACGTGAAAATTGTCAGGAACGGCCCGACATGTTTCGAATTCATTTGGAGCTCTTCATCAGGGGTAGCTATCCGTGCTGCTACGCGACTCGCGAACCACATGTCGGGCCGTTCCTGTCAATTTTTACGTGAGTTTAAACAGTTCTTATAATTATTACTTTATGAAAACGGTAAAATTGTCTCGTGTAGGATGTAGATTTGGTATTCGGTCGATCGAACTGAAATGCTGCGCTGTTCTTAGTTTTGGAAGCATGTATGATGTGGTTTTGTTGGATTTGCCGTGTTAAGAGTTATTTAAAACGGTAAAATTGTCTGTGGTATAGGATGTAGGTTTGGTTTTAGTCGATCTTACTGAAATGCTGTCCTTAGTTTTGGAAACATGTTCATGTTTGATGTGGTTGTGTTGGTTTTGTGGAGTTAAAAGTATTATGAAAATGGTAAAATTGTTTCTGGTAAGATAAAGGATTAGTTGAGTTTGGTCGATCTTGCTTAAATACTGTCTTTAGATTTAGAATCATGTATTATGAAACGCTAAATTGTCTATGGTAAAGCTATACTACAATCCGTGAGCTCTCGTATTGCGATTCGTGTTGGGGTGAAAACTGAGAGGTTCTCATCTGGATCTCGTAAGAGCGAGCGAGATGGGCATAAAACATGAATCGCATTCTGACAGCTCACGCATTGTATGTTACTTACGTTGGAGTGGATCACGTAAAAATCCACTTCTTAATTAACACTTTTGTACATTTAAAATCTCTCATTAACATTTATATTAATCTTTAAAATAGTCTTCGCTCCTTATTCTTTTGGGTACGTAACGGACTGAGAAAAGTTGGATCCAGCGGTGATTTCAGCGGTTGGATCTGTGTGAGCGTGTGATCTTTGAATCCTGACCTGTCATAACCAGTGAGCACCTTAATCCCTTGATGTCTCGTTATGCCTTCACCTGCAGGTGTCACTGCCGGCGACAGCTCGATTAGCGGGGGTTAACGGTGGTCAACTAGTGCTCAGTTTAGAAAAATCCGGATTGCTCGACGGTCATTTGTCATACTGTGCATTGGTTCTACGAGAAATGTGCCCCGCCCACTGCCACTTAAGTTTGAAAACAGTTTGAGCTACATCTACAAGTTCTACAACCTTGGTTCTCTTGCGGATCTCTTGATTTTTGATTTGATCAGGTTTTTGTTTTATAAATTTTTAATTAATAAAAGAGGATGCGACTTATGTGAAATTATACAACATAGTGTAGCTATACGAATAAAATTAGCTCAATATGTCAAGATACAAAGAAAACAAAATAAAAACAAAAAAATATGTTTTGAAATATGTGACTTCAAAGGTACGAATATTTTATGATTTAATTTTTTTAACACAAAATAAATTTTGAAATTATTTTTAGAATCCTCATCATATGATAGTCTGTGGTTGAGACAGACACAACATGGCGGACGCCGAATACATGCGGCATGCAAAGTACTCGTGTGTTTTATTTATTATCGACTTCAGTGCCTAGTCAGTGTACCTAATACTAAACAAATTGTATTATAACCATGAACATAAACGCACTTTTTTACGGTGAAAATGGCAAATTACTTATTTTCTCAATACAAATACTGGTACCCAATCCACAGATAACGTCATATGCAGGTAGGCCATTAAACTAAAATCCACAGACCTACGGACTAAATTGACAAATGACTGACAGGTAAAATGATACCAGGAACAGCAAAATAAAAATAGTAAAGAGTATATGTCGATAACAATATATCGACAAGTTGTAAAGTACAAATAACAGAGTAGTTTAAATCAAAAATAAGTATATTAGTTTCAAATAAGAGTTACGAATTTTGGTTTGTTTGATTTTCGAGGTAGCGGATGGATAAAATGCGTTTTTACCCACTAGTATTAAAGCATAAAAAGGTTTCCGAGTCTGTAAGTAAAAAATAAAACACCTTGTCCGACGATAACTAGTCTTTATTATAAAATATTATTCATTCCCAGGCTCCGTTATTTCTTCATCTTCATCATCATCATCAGTTACAAAATAAAAATTTAGCTATAGTCTGACAATCACAATCTGGTGGTGGAATATTCTTTAAATTTATATTTCGGAGCGAAAAAAAGGGAGTCATATAAATTAAAAAAATATATTCTACTGTCGGACTTGGGTTGTCAGACTATATTACATATACAACAAACTTAACGGAAATAATTGAAAATCGCAATACAATTTACCTTTGCAACAGTCAGGGCCTCGTTTTTTTTTTCAAAAAACATATGCACTTTTTGACGTATTGCCGCAAAAGTAAATTCATCCACCTTATCTTTGAACGTTGATTTTGGACCGGGTTTCAGAGGAGAAGTAAACTTATCTTGTTTTTTGTATTCCTTCAAAACTTTAAATACTGAACTAGAAATACCAAGAATTTCGGATGTTTTCATGACACACTCGTTTTTATTGACATAATGTCCTCTGGGATATCTTGTTCGTCATGCAATCTATCTACCATCTCATTATAAATATAAAAGTAAACTCGATGAATCGTCTCTTTTTCAGTTTCACTAATAGATTTTTTTCTCCTTTTTGTCGGAGGCGAACATTTTGGTGAACATGGCTCTGGTCCCGAATCTTGCGAATCCATAATAAAACGTAACAATTTCAATAAACACTCGTAATAGCAATGATAACGTATATCGTTAGATACATAAAAGTAGTTTGTAAACAGCGGTCAACTATTTCTGAAGATACACGCTTTTTTTTGTTGAAAAGATGGACCACATTTTTGGGAATTTGAAAATAAAGAACAATAATTTTATTAATTCATTTAATTAAATGTATGTATTCAATAAACTATCAATTATCATAAATATATAATTGTACATTATTGCTGGTTTGACATTCAATTTTTACCTTTTGATCTGTTAAAATCACTGTAAAAAGTTGGTATATAGTTTAGCCGATCAAATTGCCAATTTGATTGTCCCGTCTGGGTGGACCTTAAACCTACGATGTAACAATAATTTTAATATCGATGAGAACGACACTGGCCAAACTGTGGCAACATTTGTTCATACTTACTTGTCAATTTGGTCCGTAGGTCTGTGGATTTTACTTTAGTATGGAGCGTTTTTAGTCCTCCGCAGGAATGTTGAACTTTGACGGTCATATCTGACTGTTAGAGCAGTCTAAGTGGCAATATAACATTTAAAAATTTGTAAACAAATTGTTGATTTAAATAAATTAAAAAAAAAAACAAAGTGTAGGTAGTCCCAATACAGACATTTGAATCCAATAAAAAATAAAATCGATTTGGACATCCTCAAAAAAAAAGCCCGCACGCCTATTTACAACTCCGTAATTTCTTAATCCGATTTAGAGTCAGCTACCAAAAATTTGTCGATACCGGTTAAAATAATTAATACCACTAAATATCCGCAATATGGCGTGGGCTGAAAAACACGCTGATGGGCTATATATACAAATGTTAAAATCATAGATAATACAAGTGTTGTACACCGTTTAACCTGCCAGCTGCACCTTAATCCCTGGTGTCAAGTGCTACCTCTGTGTGCTAGTGCCAGGCGCCTGCCGATGACAGCTCGATCAGGTTCGATTGCGGTGTTCGCTAACTATCTAGTGATAGAAAATTCCATTAGATTACAACAAGTACCTACTTTTAAAAATCTCAAATATTAAACAGTAATTTTTTTTATCATAAAAAATTAAGAAAATAAATTGAATCATCCATCCGTAGGTATTTTGGTTATGAATAGGAGCTAAAACCTACGATCAGACAGCCTTCTTTTTTTCGTCGAGGGCTCCGTCTAATTGACTGTTGAAACCACTATATTATACGCATTTAACCTGCCAGTTGCACCTTAATCCCTGGTGTCGAGTGCTAACCCTGTGTGCTAGTGTCAGGCGCCTCCCGATGACAGCTCGATTAGGTTCGATCGTGGTGCTCTCTAATAACTAATTAATTACTAGTGGCCGAATTTGATTTATAAATTCCATTTACAACAAGTACTTGAAAATGTAAAATATTAAACTGTATTTTTATTATCATCAAAATTCAAGAAAATAGAAGTCATAATTGGGTCATCCGTATAATGGGTAGCTGTTAAGACCTGCGATACGCGGACAGCCTTCTTTTTTCGTCGAGGGCTCTAACCTGTGGCTCTAACTAATTGTATTGTGTGTACGTATATCTCTTGAATTCATAGATGAGACACGTGTTGTACACACGTTTAACCTGCCGGCTGTACCTTAATCCCTGATGTCGAGTGCTAACCCTGTGTGCTAGTGTCAGGCACCTGCCGATGACATCTCGATCAGGTTCGATCGCGGTGTTCGCTAACTAACTACTAGTGGCAGAAAATTCCATTAGATTAAACAAGTACTTTTAAAAATCTCAAATATTAAACAGTATTTTTTTATCATAAAAATTTAAGAAAATAATTTGAATCATCCATCCGTAGGTATTATGATTATGAATAGGAGCTTAAACCTACGATCTGACAGCCTTCTTTTTTTCATCGAGGGCTCCGTCTAATTTACTTTTGAAACCATTATATTATACACATTTAGCCTGCCAGTTGCACCTTAATCCGTGGTGTCAAGTGCTAACCCTGTGTGCTATTGCCAGGCGCCTGCCGATGACAGCTCGATTAGGTTCGATCGTGGTGTTCTCTAATAATAACTAATTACTAGTTGCCGAATTTTATTTATAAATTCCGTTTACAACAAGTACTTTGAAAATGTCAAATATTAAACTGTATTTTTTTATCATCAAAATTCAAGAAAATAGGAGTCATAATTGGGTCGTCCGTATTATGCGTAGGTGCTAAGTAAGACCTGCGATACGCGGACAGCCTTCTTTTTTCGTCGAAGGCTCTAACTAATTGTATTGTGTGTACGTACAATTGAATTGAATTCATAGATGAGACACTACGTGTTGTACACACGTTTAACCTGCCAGTTGCTTCTTAATCCCTGGTGTCGAGTGCTAACCCTGTGTGCTAGTGCCAGGCACCTGCCGATGACAGCTTCATTAGGTTCTAAGGAGTGTTTGTGTTTTCACTACAGCAAGCGGTAAAAAAAGCACATAAATTAAACCGAGATAGTTTCTGAAGATGTTTTCTTATAAATGTATGAAACATGTAATGTTAAGATTGCCGGTTCAGCGTGTTGACAACACATACGCTGGACCGGTAATCCAGAGGTACCGGGTTTGATTCCCGGTCCCTTCCGTCAGGTTACGAATTTAAAATTTTCTTTGTGCTTTGATCTTTGTATCAATGGTTTTAGATGTTAATCACGCAATAACGACTGAAAGAATTTAAATGATAATATTAGTAAAACTATTGTGAGACGTCTATAGTAATTATAAAAAAATGGGCAAGTGCGAGCCCGACTCGCGCATGAAGGGTTCCGTACCTATACAAATATATAATCTATAACAAGTTTGTTGTATGGGAGCCCCCCTCAAATATTTATTTTATTTTATTTTTAGTATTTGTTGTTATAGCGGCAATAGAAATACATCATCTGTGAAAATTTCAACTGTCTAGCTATCACCGTTGTTGAGATACAGCCTGGTGACAGACACAGACGGACGGACGGACGGACGGACAGCGAAGTCTCAGTAATAGGGTCCCGTTTTAACCCTTTGGGTACGGAACCCTAAAAACGGTTTAAACTCACGTAAAAATTGCCAGGAATGGCCCGACATGTTTCGAGCTCATGTGGGCCGCGAGTAGCGTAGCAGCACGGATAGCTGCTCCTGATGAAGAGCTCCATATGAGTTCGAAACATGTCGCGCCGTTTCCTGTTTTTTACGTGAGTTTAATCATTATTGTATCGTTTTGTAATGTATGTTTAGTGGCGTTTCTCCCTGCCAGTTGCACCTTAATACTCGCCGTCTAGTGCTAAGTTAACCCTTTGTGTTAGTGCCAGGCCCTGAACTGGCAATGACAGCTCGATTAAACTCGCGGCGTGGTTCGCGGCTCGCTTGAGCACGCCGCGAACTTTGCTTCATTAAAGGCCAGTATAGAATTTATTAGTTATTAGAATTAGAATTTTATTATTATTAGAATTTAATAGTAAGTACATTACTGCAGACGCTGGGAAAGAAGGATTTGCCGGTGTGTAGGTATAGACGGCTGACCGTAGGAGGGCCGGATAATGATACGAATACCTTCTAGAGAGTCTTGAATTAAATCTCATCGTAGTCATTTAACAGCAGGTACCCTATATATAATATCCATATTTATATTCATACGTATTTATCAATGTAATTAGTGTATTTTGTTTCGACATTTGCATCGTGTACATACCTACCTTCTAAGGAATAAGGTTATTTTTTATGCAATATTAGTCAATTTGAGAACTAATATTTTTGAATTTTGAATCACAACAACTAGGTTGTTGATTGATGCGCAGTTGAGTATTCTTTTTTCCAAACTACATTGCAACCCTAGGATCGCGATGCCTCACTTTCAATCCGCTATTGAGATAATCAATGACCAACTTTCAGAATGAGAAATGAAATATATACCTATTATCAATTCTATAAATCACATATTTTTCAAATCATATTCTCTGAAGCTCGTAGCGCGTAGCAGGCTGCGTAGCACGTGCTACGGCGTAGCGCCTACGACTTGCAATATTTCGACCCCTTCTAAAGGTGGGTTTCGGTTTGGTATTTATAAGGTCGTATGGTGTAAATGACCTTGATTTTAGATAAAGTGTGGCAATGTACCATATTTTCAAATATTTCAGTATCAAAACTTGTTTAAACTTTGAAATTATCAAATATTGGAAGTAACTTTTAACCTATGTACTTACTACGTATCTTTGCGCATCAAAATAAAACTTTTCATGTATGCACACAATAATACAGTAAATTGGTATCTTGGTGCTGATCTAATGATGGAGATGGAAGGTGGCCTTAGGAATTCCTAAACAGTATAGGATTTGGGCTGATTTGATCAGTCTAAAATTTTATTTAATTTTCTTTTAAAATTTCTTATGTTTTTTTTCTATCTTATGACAATTCATATGATAACATATATAGTAGTAATAGGCATTAATTATTACTTAATCCACAAAACCTTTTATTTGCTTGGCAATCTTGAAAACGCCACCGAATTGTTTTGCTTACTTGAAGTGTGCCTATAATCCGACCGAAAAATTCTCATTCGGTGATAGGGACAACGCATTACACTTCTTTTTATTTCCTCTAACAGGGATCGCAATAAGCCTATCTTTCTCAATCAAAGCGATTCAGGCCCTTGTATGACAATGAGAAATAAAGTACATCCTCTCTCGTCGTGTTATTACGCCACAGAGGCGTTTTCGTGTCACCACCGCAGCACGCGCCGGCAATTACGACAACATGCGCATCACACACACGCTGTGCACTTTCTGGAGACAAAAACGCCATAGCAGTTACACACATCATAGTATTTAACAATAAGTAGTAAGTAGTAAGTATAGTAACAATGCAGCTTCCCGTATGTCTGTCCCTATGTACGCTTAGATCTTTAAAAATACGCAACGGATTTTGATGCGTTTTTTGCGAAGGTTTATGCATGCATAGTTTATCAGCATTGCACCCGTGTGAAGCCGGGGCGGGTCGCTAGTAGTTAATAAATAGGGATCGTAAAATGAGAGCAAAATTGATTGAAATGACGTATTTAAGGCTCCTTATCTGTTCAAAAATGCTGATTGTTTTAGAATTTTTTCTCTATGATCAAACATGTTGTATACTTCGAAGCCTGTTATAACGCACGTGATATTTGAAAAAAATTACACTAGGGTGCAAAGAAATCGGACCACCTCAGCATAATGAACGTTTTTTCGATTTCTGTAAAAACTATAGGGCGGATTGTAAAAATTTAAATGCCATATGAAAGATAAGTTTTCCATCTTTAAAATGCTGTAATTTTCAGTGATTTGCTACGTTACAGTCCAGTTTTTCAGGGCTTAGAACTTTACTCGCCCAAAAATGCGTATTGAAATAAAACTTATGACTACTGGGAAAATTGTGGTTGTAAGGAAAAATATGGAAATTCAATACAATTTTCAGTATTTCAATAACGTGTATTGTATATAACTATCTTTGGATATCAAAATAGGTTAAAATTCGTCCAGTCGTTTCGGCGTGATGAGAGGACAGATTAAATTATGACCAACAGATAGCGCCAGACTAGCATGGTTTTTTCCTGAAATCATGACCCTTCTCCATGGAAAACTGAATTTTCATAACAAATCTTGAGTTTTATAATAGTATAGATTGATATGCTTTAAGGTCATACAGCCTACACAACACGTGCCTTAAATCCAATAAAGCACCAAAAGACTTAACTCGTAAACAATCTTTAATATCAACAAGTAACAATAGTTCCCGATTCCTGTTTCAATACATCAACCCCCTACCACGCATCGCTCAACAGAACATCCAAGCTGGTTCATTGCCGCGTTTGATATAGATTGCTGGTTTGTGATGCCTATTGGGACCGTAGGGGAGTTGGAGCGGTAATGAATGGTGAAGAGGGGGAGGGGTTGTTTGTGGTGGGCGCCGGGGGCGTCAGGTGTGGCCGACGGGCGGGTTTGGCAAATTTTAATGAATGCTGCCGGAGATGTTGGGATGCTGGATGTGGTTGATTGAACGTGGTTTGTTTAGTGTAAGCTGTGAGTGCTGCGCAAAAAAGATACATGCTAAGTATTAATAGACGACAGCGCTCCTCAGACTATCAGCCTCCCAGAGGACTGCTTCTAGTATGTCCCACTCTAACTCGACTTTGTTAATCTCTGAGAGATATTCAAAGACCAGTCCATCCATTAGATAGCTGGCAAATCTCTAAAACCTACCTTGTCCCTATTTCTCAGAGGTATTACTCCTTAGGTGTGCATTAACAGGCCGCACACACGCAGGCCCACTTGCGAAGTATCATATACATTTAAAAACAAAAATAGATGACGTCGGGCCATATAACAATCGTTGTATTGAAAATGTAGAGAGTTTTATATTTACACTTTCCCCACGCAGTTATCCTGTACTTATTTGAATAGGTAGCTGACACAGCTGCACTAACTGCCATGCCAGTTTGTGAGAAAAGAAAATATTAAGGCACAATCTTACACAAAACGCCCTAGTCCCAAACTAAGCAATGCTTGTACTATGGATACTAAACGATATACATAATTTAGAAATACATGACCCAGTAACAAATATTCAAGTTCATCACACAAATGCCTTTGCCGGGATTCGAACCCAGGACCGCCGCCGGCTCAGTACAAACTGCGCCAACCGCATGACAGTACATTTCCTTGGACCCGTTTGTCTCTTCTATAGCCCCTACATCTGTGTAGGCCACCATGTGCCACCGACTGGCTGTTATATGGATTTTCATTTAGGAAATCGTATAATATTACAGCGCTTAGCCTGGAGCTAATGTGCATTTTTATGTTTTTTTTTAAAGCCCAAGCCAAATGAGGCTGTGGCGCGTTTGGGGAAAATCGGGTCAGAAGGACCAGGTGAGAATAATTGACAAATATTTCACAATTGATTGTGTTCGCGTGGTTTGAAATGCTTGGTTGTAATAACTAGTACATACATACATACATTCATACATACCCGGGATGTTCGGTGTTAAATCATTCGTCGTCAGGGTAAAGATGTTTTTAGATATCATAAGATAAGGACGGTACTCGATAATGTTTTAATTAATGAATTCATTCATTCATTCATACATTATAAAATTCTACTTTTGTATTGTAAATCAGTTCTCTATGATTTCAGGATCCTAATAGCGTGATGCAGGATCGTCTTTTGTTATGTATGTGCGAGCGGCGCCGTGACAGTCTGGCGCCATCTATTGGTCATCATTTATTTGTTCTGTCATCACGCTGATACGGCTGGACAAATTATAACCAGTAAAGTGACTGACATAACTGAAAAGATATACTTCATTTGACTCACTCACTCGCGAAACACTCACCTAAACTTAGCTATAGCCAACCAGGGTGTTTTCAGCCCACGCAATATTGTGAATTTTTAGTGGTACCAATTTTTTTACTAGCAACCTTAAGTTTTTGGTAACTGACGTTGAAAGTTAGTGAATACCACTGAAACGAATAGGAAAGACTAAATTTTCCGCAAATTACAAATATTTTTTGCATAACAAAGCCAAAACTATCCACAGTGTTGAAAGTCAAGTTTTTTTTTCAGTAGGATTGCTATTTATTTCGCAAGAAGAACGAAGGATTGAGCAGTATTCCGCTAAACAATGTATTGAATTTCGTTAATGAAAAATACTTGACAATCGCTACTGACGTTTTACAATGCAAATATATGACGTATGCACATTATTGCCATATGAAAGCTGTTTGTAGCGCCACTATCCTTGGACCGGACCGAAACTTGTTAGACTATAATATGAGGTATTTTACAAGCTTTTATTTAACTTGCAATGTATGTATGTATGTATGTAAGTATGTTTGTTCGGGTGGAATCTTGCAACTCGATTTTGAAGCAGATATCGTCAACCGATTGAGCTGAAATTTTGCATACTTACATAACTTTGATGACAATACAATAATATGGTACTATGGTGCTGATCTGATGATGGAGCCGGAAGGTGGCCATAGGAACTATATAATAGAAAAAGCAATCCTACCGAGCTTGGGCTCTTTAGAATCGTCTCAGCGAGCATTTGTTGGATATCCAAAGAAAAGTACAGTCGGCTATATAAGCCTGTCACTAAAATGAAATTTTTGACAAAAACTTATTTATTATAAAAACTAGGAGTTGCCCACAACTTCTTTCGCGTACTTTTTTCTTTACCGTAGACGGATAAAAAGTATCCTATAACCATCTTTGGATGTCCAGCTAGCCCTGTACCAAAATTTGTTAAAATTTGTCCAACCGTTTCGGCGTGATGCGAGGTCAAAGGAAATTACATAACAAATGACGATCCCACATCACGCTATTAAGATTTTTCCTGAAATCATGACCCCTCCGTAGAAAAAATATTTTCAACATAAATCTGGAATTGTGTAATAGTATGAAGTACTACTATCCTCCTAGCCTTTGTCCCATATCTTTGTAGAGAATGAATTCTCAATCGGGGTCGGCTACCTAAATCCCAAGATGTGGCGTAGGCACTAGTTTTTACGCAAGCGACTGCCATCTGACCTTCCAACCCAGAGGGGAAACTAGGCCTTATTGGGCTTAGGTGGTTTCCTTACGATGTTTTCCTTCACCGAAAAGCGAGTGGTAAATATCAAATGACATTCCGTACATAAGTTCCGAAAAACTCATTGGTACGGGCCGGGTTCGAACCCGCGACCTCCGGATTGAAAGTCGCATGCCCTAACCACTAGGCTACCACCGCTTATTGTGTAATAGTATGAAGTGAAGAACCTAAATTTGTGGTTGCCTGCAGTTCGTAAACTTAGCACATTTCTTAACCCAGAAACCAATCAGAATAATAATCACCGCCCGCATCCGTCGCCTTCAAATAAATAAGTGCGGCTGTGGTTGACAGGGGGCGCAGATGGTGCCCCCCGGGGCGGGGGAGGGGGGAAGGATTACGGGGGGAAGGTGTGCTATTAATAACTTTTCAGTTTTTCCCGAATCTGTGGTTGCGTTGTTGTTGATACTGTGATCGGAATTCGTTTGAGGTTCGATTTGTTAATTTAAGGCTTAAAATTTTTGACATAAACGCTGTAATTTTTCGAAAAAGTGGTCATAATCATAAGCGTTAATATGAAGGATGATTTTTTTTACTTTTTTCATGATAAAGAGTATTTTTGGATCTTATCAGCGACGTTCTTACCGACATTTAATGAAGTAGGTACCAATGTAAAAAATACGAACGTACTTAATTTAAAAAAATATAATTTGCATGAATTTTGTATCTTTAGACAATAAAAATATTTATAAAAATCTGAAATGTTGTTATAATATTACACACTTACCCATGTATCGAATACATAAATTAAAAATCAATAGATGTACAGTTTGATAAAAGCGAAATATGTTTCGATAAATAACATACAACCACCTTCCGATTGAAAAAATTTCTCACCCTTTCCATTTTCGACACCTACCACATTCTTCTATAAAATGCGACTCCTACCCGACTGTTCCATTCATTACCGGCTAAGCACTCGCGTTTCTTTACGGCCTCGCGTCGAAGCAGCAATGTACGGCGTTCATTACTGCAGCGTAAAATATGGGAGTTGCTATGCAGTTGAAGTTATCGGGTAAGTTTCGTAGGCGGCTGTGTATTATTAATATTATAAATCATTTTCAATGTGTATTTGCGTACACGGCCTTGATTTGATTAAGGTAAGCATTTTTACGTCACCCTGGACCGTAAAGCGGGCAGAAAATCTCACGTCCCGGCCGAGACGTAAAACTTTAGACAAACGACGGGCGTTAATTCGTAAAGCCCCAGATAGGTATGTAATGTACTACAGCAAGATGCATCTTCTAAGTAAAGTACAGAATGTACCTAAATTACCCGTACAGTACCCCCTAAAGTAAGGGCCATGAGTTATTTAAGGGGGCTCCCATACAACAAACCAGGGGGGGTATTCGACCAATATTAGAGATATAATGGAGATCTCTCCTTTTCATCGCCATCCGTCACTTTTGACGTGTGCGTACTTGACAAGTGGCGATATCCCCAGAACATCGCAACTTCGTCAATTCGGACGCGCTAAATTTGCGTTTCCTTTGTATGTGACGGCATAAATAACAGGCGCATACTTTAAATTGACAATCATTATCGTCTTCGTATTTCCAAAATTGAGATGAGATATGTCACTTTTAAGCTCATCGCATTTTAATGACAGTTCAACGGCGATATAACAGTTATCTAATAGAGATGTGACGTTTGGTGAAAATGCGATGAGCTTAAAAGTGACATATCTCATCTCAATTTTGGAAATACGAAGGCGATAATGATTGTCAAAAATGTTATTCATGCATATGAATTTCTGTTTTGAACGAAACGTAACGGACTAATTTCACGCACTACGCGGTCAATTTAAAGTATGCGCCTGTTATTTATGCCGTCACATACAAAGGAAGCGAAAATTTTGCGCGTCCGAATCGACGAAGTTGCGATGTTCTAGGGATATCGCCACTTGTCAAGTAGGCATACGTCAAAATTGACGGATGGCGATGAAATGAAGAGATCTCCATCATCTCTCTAAAATTGGTCGAATACCCCCTCTGATCGGTTGCGTTAACTTTGCACCGCATTTGTATCCGGCGCCATACATACCAGGTGGCCAACCATGTTACCAGGTGCAAACTTGACTTAACCCGACCAGTTAAGATGGGATAAGTGTTTGTACGGAACCCTCGGTGCGCGAGTCCGACTCGAATTTGGAATATAGATCCTATTCTCCTACATTTTTTCATAATGTGTGTATGTGTCGCAGTCAAAAGTGTGAACTGGTCAAAATGACTTTTGACTGCAACATATGCAAGTAGAAATTAGCGATTACGGTGAAACTGTAAGGAGTTCCATTCAATAAGTGGGTCCTACCCTTCCCGAATGACAAGATTTCAAATAGTGTTCAGTTTGAATTTAAACTAATTTCATTAATTTATTATCATAGAACCGATTAGATTTTCTGCGCTGTTTTCTGTGTGTGGTCGCATACGCTCTTTTTAAATGAGGATCTTTTCAAATGAATTTTTCTTAAAAAATTCATTATATTTTTGGAAATGTAAAAATGTGGTTTTGTTTAATTTTTTATCCTTTACTAGCGACCCGCCCCGGCTTCGCACGGGTGCAATACTGATAAATTATGCATGTAGTTATTATACAATATAAACCTTTCTCCTTCTTTCTTTTCTGAATCACTATCTATTTAAAAAAAAACGCATCAAAATCGGTTGCGTAGTTTTAAAGATCTAAGTATACATAGGGACAGACAGACAGACAGACAGCAGGAAGCGACTTTGTTTTATACTAATGTAATGATATCGATAAAAAGCCTGGTTAAAAAATTTAATGTTGTCAATAATTAGGGTAAGTAGTAAGATTTAGGGTGAGTAGGAAGAGTTGGGGTAAGTAGGAATGGGTTTTTACTATGACAACGGCCCCTGAAGAGCGGTTTACGGTACAGCTGATGTTGGACACAGGTGCCGGTTCCCAAGGACCGCTATGCTAATATATCTCCCTGCATTGTGTGGATAAACTAACAGTGCGACTGAAAAATCAAATTGAAAAAATTGGGCAAGTGCGAGTCCGACACGCGCATGAAGGGTTCCGTACCATAATCTATAACACGTTTGTTGTATGGGAGCCCCCTTAAATATTTATTTTATTTTTAGTATTTGTTGTTATAGCGGCAATAGAAATACATCATCTGTGAAAATTTCAACTGTTTAGCTATCACCGTTCTTGAGATACAGCCTGGTGACAGACGGACGGACGGACGAACTGACGGACGGACGGACGGACAGCGAAGTCTCAGTAATAGGGTCTCGTTTTTACCCTTTGGGTACGGAACCCTAAAAAATGGCAGTCATTCTTTACTTCTATTTATTGACCGAGCGAACGAAGCGAGCGAAGCATCTCCGTTTCAGCTTGGTCAAAAATGTTTTCGTATGACCGGATGTTTTTCAGCCGTTCTCGCCTAGAGGTCACATTTCTCAATTGTGAGTAAGTAGGTTCGATATTTATATTTTTTACTTCACGGTTTACACTCACGTGAAATTGTCAGGAACATGTTTCGAACTCAATAGAGCTCTTCATCAGGGACTGCTACCCGTACAGCGCGGTAACTACGTCTGATGTCAGGCCGTTCCTGCCAATTTCACGTGGGTGTAAATCGCTTAATACCTACTTCGGTTGGTTTTAAATTCTTTCCATAATGGCTATATTAGGAGTTGAAAAGTATTTCTTTTTTATTTACAGATTTCAGCTATTTTTAAACAATATCTCGAGGTCTACAGCCCATCACAGCCTTTTAATAGTATAGATGGGTTGTCCACTGTGTCTGTATGCACTGCGCGTAGTTTAAGAGGCATCTGGCCGTTCCCGCGCAGCGCGACTGCCCTCCGATCGGAAAGATGGAAACACCCATGTGGCGACTATATTGTAAATGGGTGGATCAACTTTTTCTTGCTGTTATTCTGTCCGTGACCCAGGGGAAAATGGTGATTAAATTTCTAAGAAAAGTGTTGATAGTTGATATTACTGGTATATTCAGGAGATAGTCTGCATAAGAATGGGCTTACGTATAACTGCTTAAATTACAAAGCTTCTGCTAAATATAACCATGGAAAATCGTAGCTTTAAAACGTGACCCAGGGGCATCACCATGGCAACGAATGGCAGAAAATAGTTGATTGACCCAAATATCGTTCTACGGTACTTTTGCGTATCTCCTATTAGTGCAATGTTGTTCTATCACGGCCACTTCACAAAATTTCAAATATGCAAAGTGAGTAGTGCTTCACGATCTGCACCTTATACGCGACTCTTTTTCGCGCGAGATATTTAACTATCTCTTTCTGTGCAGTACTGTTAGAGAGTGACAGGTGACGCTATGCCGCGCGACAAGAGTCGCAAAGCATAGTTTGACGGGCTCGTTTCGAATAAATCCATACAAGAATGTCTGGATCCGGGATATGATCGAGGATATCACTCGATATACAAACGACAAAGCCCCGTTTTTCTCCGATATTTTAATCCGAGATTTTGGATGTTCGAATTGTCCGTGGGTCTGACCTAATTCGAGTATGCCATTTGAAAAACGTCAAATCTCCATTAGATAACAGTCATGTCGCCTTTGAACTGTCATTAAAATACGATGAGCTTCAAGTGACATATCTCATCTCAGTTTTGGAAATACGAAAGCGATAATGATTGTCGAAAATGCTATTTATGCATATGAATTTCTGTTCTAAACGAAACGTAACTGACTAATTTCACGCACTACTCGATCAAGTTAAGTATGCACCTGTTATTTATACCGTCAAATACAAAGGAGACGCAAATTAACACGTTCAATGCGAAGCTTCATTTTGCGAACTCGCTCTCAGTGCGTTACAACCCATGAGAGTCCTGTATTGAACTTTCTGGCTGTGCGGTACATGTCATTTACAGCCTGTAAGAAGGGTTTTATATCTTACCTAAAATGCCTTTACCAAATACATATATATGAAATTTGATTATAACAATATTTAGTCTAATAATGAGTCTACCTTATACTGCCTTCGCCGAAGTTGATGACTGTTCGTTGAGATTTTATAGACGAATTAATTAACAGGTCAAAATTAACTTGTAACGCACCGCCAGGACTAGCACAGATGAAAATGTCGATGATTTAGTAGTGATGGGAAAGATAAATCAAATAAATATATCGAAACATTTTTTTTATATTTGTTACAAAACGAGCTTTTCTAAGGTATTTTTTACATAACTTACACACAAGAATGTGTTTCTTTAAAACAATCTAAACACATTTTTATTACACTCTACACACACAGTAAAAACTTTCTTTATTCACCTTCTTCTACTTCACGGCTAATCATTGTCTGTCGTAGGCATATCTATTCAGTTATTTATTGATAAATCGCTCAAAGATCCAGTCGCTTGCATTTTCGGAATATAATATATTTTCCAGTATAGAATATGTGCGTTTGAGGGTATTTCAATTTCATTTTCCGTACTTAGGTACATGAACCGCTGACGATGGTTGATGGTTGCCATTCGGGGACGTGGAGGTTCCAATATGCGAACTTTAGATGCTGCGAAACCATTAAGTTACTTAATGACTTTACGCGGTGGTTGTCCAACATTCTTCGAGACCGCTTTTTAGACGCATTCATGTTTACGTATAAACAGAAACAAACGTGTGTACTAATAGCAGGGTAACAACACTAGTGCACTCTGCACTTACCTGCAGTGCTATACAAAGCTCTACACTACAGGTCATATATGCCCTGTTCCGCACTGAATAACAAAAGTTTTAATCTGGTGCGAACAGGTCATATGTGACCTGTTAATTAATTTAAATGTTGTCGAGTAGATCGTAAAATGACGCATCTAAATGTATACTTGACTATATATAAAAAAATAAATATCACAACATTATGGCCTTCGCACCAGTGCAAAGTCGCGTATTTCGGTCGCCGCACCAGGCGAAAGTTCAGAACAGGGTCAAAATGACCTGTTTCGCAGTGAACGTGTTAAGCGTGACCGGATTGGCGAAGGTGCGATGTTCTAGGGATATCGCCACTGTCAAGTAGGGACACGTCGAAAGTGACGGATAGCGATGTAATAGAGAAATATCCATCATCTCTCTAAAATTGGTCGAATTACCCCCCAGTTTTCCGGTTGTTCTCACTCTCTCGTTTCGCAATGAGTAGTTCTTTTTTGATTGATTTCGTTTTTGTTGGGGCAACCAATTTGATTTCTATGCCACTACAGAACCTTGTCACAATGACAATGATATGAGATTTCAAGCGGCTTTCATATTGACGTTCACTGTGACAAGGTACGAAATGGCCTAGAATCAAATTGGTTGACTGTAAAAATTCAACTACTTTGAAACAAACTCGCAAGATCTTCAGCTCACAGACAGGGCCAGTACCCTTACCACAAGTTTACAGTGACCGTACTCGCTAGCGACTGCGTAAACGATTCTGTTTTTTTAATGTTATAGCGGCAACAGAAATACATCAACTGTGAAAATTTCAACTGTTTTAACTATCTCATTCATGAGATAAACAGGGGGGGTATTCGACCAATTTTAGAGATATAATGGAGATCTCTCCTTTTCATCGCCATCCGTCACTTTTGACGTGTGCCTACTTGACAAGTGGCGATATCCCTAGAACATCGCAACTTCGTCAATTCGGACGTGCAAAATTTTCGTTTCCTTTGTATGTGACGGCATAAATAACAGGCGCATAGTTTAAATTGACCGCGTAGTGCGTGAAATTAGTCCGTTACGTTTCATATGCATGAATAACATTTTTGACAATCATTATCTCCTTCGTATTTCCAAAATTGAGATGAGATATGTCAATTTAAAGCTCATCGCATTTTAATGACATTTCAACGGCGATATAACAGTTATCTAATAGAGATGTGACGTTTGGCGTTCACTCAAACGGCATTCTCGAATTGGGCCCCAGCCTGGTGACAGACGGAGGGACAGCGGAGTCTCAGTAATAGGGTCTCATTTTTTACCCTTTGGGTACGGAACCCATATCGTTGAGATAATTTAAAATACAAGTGCGTCACCACCTTTAAATCCCGTGAAGCTATTATCCTTCATAACGCAAACACGGCGAGCCGGTTACAAACGGGTTTGCGTTACTTTGCTGTTGACAGAGCGCATATCCCACCTAGTGCCAGATGATGCCAGACCGAATTCGGAAAGGCTTATCATTTTTAACACCAGTAGAGGCAAAATATATGTTTATTAACTAATTACTTAAGGCTCCTTATCCATTCAAAAATGCTGACTCTTTTAGTAATTTTTCTTTATGATCAAACATTTGTTTCTTAACATAATAATATTATCAGTGTTACGTGGTGTTAGTTACTACCTAGAACAGGGCTATTGAGATTCATTGGTATATATTTGGAACGTACAGTTTGAATTTTTTATTGATAATTTTGGTTTCAAACCCACCCGAAATTTACAAAGATCACGCAAATTTTTTTTTTTCTTAATTTTTTTTCGATTGCACGCAATGAAAGCATGAAATAACTAGATGTTAGTATCTATAAATCAGTGATAAGTATTACTGACTATAAAAAGTTGATTGACATTATCAATGAATTTGTCTTATTTATATAAGGCCTCTTTCATTTTGTGTATAAGGCCTCTTAATATCAGACAATCTTACTAAAATATAAATAGTCCCAAGTTAAGAGCTCAAGTAGGCTCGACTGTTAAGGGTTATGGCGGATGATATAACTACTTATACGGTTTTAAGTATAATACTTTAAATGTATAAAAAACTTGCCGGGGTTCGAACCTGAGACCACCAGCTTCACTGTTGTTGCACAATTAGGTGTTAAATAGCCTTTAAATCCCGTGGCGTTATTATCCTTGATATCGCACACATGGCCAACTGGTTACTAACGGGTTTGCGTTACTTCGCGTGTTGACCGAGCGCCATATCCCAACTAGTGCCAGATGATGCAGATTTATGTACAAATTTAGGAAAGCTAATGGCCTTTTTAACCATTTGTGGAAAAAGGTGTTTCAAAATTTCACCTAAACCTAGAGACTTAGGGCCATGGTGCGCCGAGGCTTAGGAACTTTGAGCCAGGCACCTTCCGGAACGGTTCATAGAACCCTTTTAGTTTTATATTTAATTTTACTTTATTAATTTGAATTCTTAAGTTAGGTTTTTTACAATAAAGTTATATCAAAAGTAAAATACAGTAAAGAATTTACAAAATATAAATACATTATAAAAAACCTAACCTAGGGTGCCGCCGGCAGCGGGGCAGGGCCCAGGCTACCGGTGGTTAGGGCTGCAGAGAGAGGAACCTCCTGACGATGCGCGCCGTGTCCAGGAGTACCGCCTTCTGTATCTGGCCCTTGATCCAGCCATCTAGCGAGAGTCTCTTAAGATGTTTATCGAAACTCTTCGCTATAAGACCGTTCGCCGAAACGACTATCGGGACAATGATCGTTGAGTCAACAAATTATGAATGAATTTTACTTATTATTAATGTTAGTTTTATATATAGTTTTCCTTATTATTAATTTTAGTTTTATATAGTCTAGTCTAACTCTTCTTACTGTATATATATTAAGTATGTTACTGTTAAAGTGTGCGTATGTACGCTTCAGGAAATAAGGGTTGTAGTTATTCAATATAAAGGGGTAGTAAATTCAGTTACCCAAACTCAGGCTGTACCAGGATTTGGAGGATAATATGGAAACCTACTTGCGTAAGGAAACTTACTAACAAATTGGATAGATCGGTTGTGTAATGTTTGCCATTATTGAAAACCTTTCCATTTCTTGAATGTATGTAACATGATTTAATTAATGTTAACTACTACGCTACCTTGCCTGCCTTGCTATGGTTGTCTGCAAGATATCGCTATTTATTAGCCTGTTGTTTACTACTGCATGTTGTTTTTTTTTTCCTTGATGTGTGAGGTGTGCCATTTTGTTTTAAGTATGATTTACGAAAAAAATACTTCTGTTGAGTTTCTTTCGGTTTTCTTCGCAACAGCGGTCTCCTCTTGGGTAATGCCTGTAAATTCACAATCTAACTTGTACAAGTGCCGTTTCATTTCAAGAAAAATGCGAAATTTTCTACAAAATGTTAAAAACGTTTGGGGTAGAAGTGCTCGGGCCATGGGGTCAAAATGCCCAAAAAATATTCCACTATGATGAATAAGACTATGCGACGGGTGACCAGAGGCCTTTAACGACGCGGTTGACGCAGTTTGTAAGCACCTGCCTACTGAGCTGGCGGGCCTGGGTTCGAATCCCGGCAACTCCAATCATGGGTGTTCTATGTATATAAGTATATATTTATCTATATATTAAGTATGATCGTCGTCTAGGACCCATAACACAAGCCTTCTTGAGCTTAATTTGGGACTTGATCGATTTGTGTGAGGTTATCTGATATTTATTTATTTTAGATATTTATTCAGTGTGGTAATGCGGCCAGCCCCCCGGGCACCGATCTGGAGTCCGTATTTAATTTATAGTGTGGATTATAAATAATATATTATGTTCTTAGTTTTATCTTAAATACATATTGTCCAATAAATTAACCCTGTTAAAAACTATAGGTATAATCGTCGTAAGCTACCTCCGTGGCTTTATTACCCAGCAAGCCATGGCTACACTCCCTCTGTATAAAAGAAATTGAAATGAGCGCCGGGTGCGACTTTATTAATGCCACAGCTGTCACGGAGTTGGATTGATTTCCGAAAGGGCTGTACCTACTCATCCCATTTCATTTATAAATGCAAAGGTTGTCTGGAAGAAATCGCTCTTTAACGATAAGATCACCTGTAGTTTACCTTTGTAATGCTACGTGTTATCTGTGTTTGTATTTAGTTCTTGTTGAGGTGTGCAATAATGAATATTCTATCTAGACAGATAGAATACCTAGATAACTGTACCTAGGATCAGACGCAGCGACGTTACGACGTCCAGACGTGGTAAATATTACGTCGTGGAATATAAAAATTCACGGCAATAAATAAATTAAAAATTGATAACACCCTGACACATGTAGCCAGTCATCATGAGACCCTCATTCAATGAGTGACATAGAAAATGCCACTAACTGATCATAAATAGTAAATGGAATTTATTTAGTTAATACATGATACTTACACAGATCAAATTTCCACATTTACAAAAATAAAGTATTAAAAGTAAACTAAACTAACCTATTACCCTAAATCGGAAATCTCACCCCTCGTCCTCCCCAAAGCAAATGTGCCCATCACGCTCACCGCGTTTGAATCGCGATAGACAACCTTTGCATCAGGAATGACCCGAAGCGAGGGTCAAGGCTTGCCTCTCGTAATCGCCGCCCAAGCTCAGACAAAACGACCTTAGCTTCCGAACACCAGCACCCGGACGTCTCCACCGCAAGTGGAACAAACAAATAGCTCAGCCGCTGCCCCTGCCACACGTATCATAGTACGGCCGATGTGCGAAGCCGCGAAAGTGCTGACACAAGTAGAGTCCCAGATTAGGCACCTACCGTTCTTCCAAGGCACTAAGGTCAAACCGTCTCGCCTCTTCCCATCGGAGCGGCTAAGACCAGGAGGCTCCAAAGCACACGGCACATTTGCCAACACAAGAGCTCTCCTGATTAGGTCATTAAGGGCGTGGTGGCGAGAGAATCTCCCTTCACAACGACAACTCAACGCGTGATGACCATTCCTCTCCACCATAGTACCGCAGATGCATACATGAGGTTCACATACATCGCAGCCCAGGCGAAGAGCAACAGCCACCCGCATCGAGTCATTATCGAGGAGGGTGGGTACCTAAATGAGGCGATGGGAGTGCGTGAAGCCATGCCCCAGCCTCCGGCTTCGACACCGCGATCAGCCTCGCCCTGTCCGCACCCAATGCGCCTTCCAACAAATAGTAAATTGAGTATTCTTACCCTCAATATTGGCTAAGATCTTGTCACCTGTTCCAATTACAGCTGAATATATTGAAAAACTGGTCCTAATTTATTCACCAAACATAGCTAAGCTAAGAACCATAGCGACGGAAAATTTCTGTCACTGCTCTTCAAAACCTCGTAAGTAGATTGACACTGACATACGAGCTTTGCTTTAATTAGGTATTTGCTGGGTATTTGGTACTTATTGAGTTTTGATTGCTAACAGACGATACATACGTATGAACAAATATCGCAAGAAATGCCGTAAACTAATAAATAGCTGAACAAAGCTTTGTTTAGAGATAATAAACCGACGGTTATAAAGTATAATTACACGTTGTGCTAGTTAAGCGAGCTTCGATCGAAAATGTCGCATGTGCCGTTTAGATTCAAGGCATATACGACGTTCTTGAGTGTGTTTCTTTGGGCGGGATTATTACTTCGATTAAAAACGTCATATGTGCCGTACAAATTCTAAGCTTATATGACGTTTTTGATTAAGAGCTCCTTGGTCGTTTTATACTTTCATTTTCTAAGAACACATGTGTTTTTGAAACAATGTATTTACGACCTTTCGAATTTGAGCTGCCGTTGAATCGATGGATGAATTGCGATATTTTTGAAATATCGCAATCGCGGTTTTCCAATAACTGACGGTAGCTAGTGTAGGAAGGAGCAGTAGGCGTCATTTGCAGGCTAGTCGATCATGTTTCATCGTCACAGTAAAATTGATAATTTTACCATAGGTAATCTGAATATGAAGGTAAATAAGAAATATCGCGTTAGACCCGTTATAATTTGTGTTAATTATAGGTACCTAATCTGAATTCAATATTTAATAAGTTTCTGTCAAAAAATTCATTTCTGATTTTAGTGACAAGCTTTTATAGCCGACTGTACTTTTCTTTGGATATCCATCAAATGCCCACTGAGACGATTCTAAAGAGCCCAAGCTCGGTAGGATTGCTTTTTCTATTATAGAGTTCCTATAGCCACTTTCCGGCTCCATCATCAGATCAGCCCCATAGTACCATATTATTGTATTGTCATCAAAGTTAAGTAAGTATGCAAAATTTCAGCTCAATCGGTTGACGATATATGCTTCAAAATTGAGTTGCAAGATTTCACCCGAACAAACATACTTTAAACATACCATGCAAGTTAAATAAAAGCTTTAAAAATGCGCTTGCCCACTGCAAAATATCGCTGACTATTGTCCAATTCGCGAGAAAAGCAAGGGATTTAGTTGGAGGGCCTTAAATCTTACACAAATTGACCTATAATTTTATTAAAACTTTCGTGAGACATATTTAATTATTAAGCCGCGGCGGTGTACGAGCAGCCGTCCCTGATGAAGAGCTCCATACGAGTTCGAAACATGTCGGGCCGTTCCTGACAATTTCACGTGAGTGTAAACCGCTTAATACAATAATTAAATTGACCTATCTCTAAACTAAGCAATGCTTGTACTATAGGTAATAGGTACTAGACTTCACTTGCACACAGTTTTAATTGGAACAAGTGACAAGATCTGTCAATACTGCCGTGCAGAACTTAAAGTACAGTAAGTGCAATGAGAGACGTATTGCACTGACTGTACTTTAAGTTCTGCACGGCACAATATTGGAGCTAAGAATTCAAAATGTTGTAGTTATGTTCAGATTCAGATTTAGTAGCATTTTCTATATCACTCATTGAATGAGGGTCTCATGATGACCAGCTGAAATTATTTTATTTTGGTTATACAGCGTGTATATTTGATACAACCGCATATTGTAGCCAGACGGAGATTTTAGTGCTATAATCTGATATTTATAACAATTATTAACTTGACGTTAAGAGGCCTTATTCCTTTTAAAATGCTGATTGTTTAGACATTTTTCTCTATGATCAAACATGTTTCTTAACATACTATTGATGTTACTTTCTAGAACAGGGCTATTGGGATTTATTGGTATATATTTGAAACCTACAGTTTGAATTTTTCATTGATAATTTTTGTTTCAAAAACTACTCGAAATTGACAAAATTCACGCGGAAAATTAGTTTTTTAAACTTATTTTCGACTGTACGCAATGAAAGCGTGAAATAACTATGTTACTACCTAGAACTCGGGGAAAAGTATTATTCACTTCAAAAAGTTGGTTGAAATTATCAATATATTTGTCATAATATGAAAAAAATAAATTTTAAAAGGAATAAGGCCTCTTAACTACCGCGTAGCATAGCGCATAGCGTAATTAATTTTTGAAAATTTTCTGAGTAGCAATGTATGGCGTAGTTATTACTAGTGACAGTTGTGACATCACGATGTTATGTGTCAACAAACAACAACAAAGAAGTACATTGCTTGCTGATTAATTTTATATGAAAAAAAATGATCGTTTTTTTTATAATTTATGGATAAATATATTAATAAGTGCCTATACTAAGCCCCCGTAAAGTATGCGGTTATATCAAATATACACACTGTATAGGCGTAAAATTCAAAATAGCGAGTCATATCACTATAGAGCAAATCAATGACACAAGCAAAATACAGAATGTTCATATAATGAGCCATAGCTATAATTTGCCAAATTCTCAGCTCGCAGCAAAAATCAAAGAACAGCAAAACTGGGGAAATCGCCATGTCTCGTCGAATCAGTCCGGGCAACGAATTACACTGCTATGACACATACACAGTAATAAACCAGATTACTACTATAAATAAATTATAGTCATAACTCAAGCGGTTAGCTTTCTGTGCGGGCGCTTACCTACACTACATTTTAATGTTAAAATAAATTCTATCGTCCATATTTTTATAGCGTTAATTGTTTATCCGATTACGACTAACTTGGGAGCCACTTCCTACCGGAACCCGGTGTGACGTCATCGCTCGTCAGAGTGGCAAAGCAGCGTAACCCAAATATTCAAAATGGTTCCCCCTGTTTTGGCGTAATGTTTTTAGTCATAATTTTGCATGGCATAATCTATGAAGGCATAATTGACTTTGCGCATAAACTGTTTTGGCATAATTAAGGTTCGCATAGTTTGATAACGCAGGCATTCATTTGTCAGGTGGTTACACAGTTTATTTTTAAATAAACAAAAAAAAACATATTTACAATATACAAAATATATAACATTTGTTATAATTTATTTGGGCATATGTTTGTTTGTCCCAATCATTTCTACTCATAAAATACATAGGCATATTTTCATATGTCATAATTTATTTGTGCATATTTTTGTTTGTCCGAATCATGTCTACGCATAAAATAAATAGGCATATTTTTATCACTCCGAAAATATTATTTACTATCCGAGAACTAAGTAAACTATTTCCGCTCGAAGGGACAGAAGGTAACGAACGAACCTACCCAAGTATTTGCAGGGATGAATATGGGTGTGCTAGCATTTCGTTTTTGCGAGGGACGCAGTTCTAACCTAACCTAACCTACTTTTCTGCTAGCAGTTCCGCTTTTCTTGTAGCAATTTAAGTATGCCAAGATAGATTCGGACAGTAGATAATATGCCAAATACCATTATGCGAAACCAAATTATTCGTAAATATAATCGGCCTAAACAATAGTATGCGAATACAATTTCGGACAGACACATTTTCGGTAAGTTCTAACTTACCTTATGCCAAATAAGGTCTCTGCCAAATTACCATACGTCGAAAACTTACAATGCCAAGACTGTTATGCTAAAACAGTTTCGGACAAAGAAAAGTATGTGACATAGAGGTAACCCATTCAAATTTTTATCAGAATCACTATGTCTCGCTCATACACTACACTCCACATCACCACTACTCACATTTTTTGGTTTCACACACACACACTCTAATTGACAACATAAATAAATAAACATGTAATATTTCTAACAGGTGGAAATTATTATACAGATCGAGATAGCTTTGCCGCGTGTACCTACACCCTAAAAAACAATTTGAATTTATTTTTCTGTATGTTTATCTACTCTTAGTTTTCACCCAAACCCCAATCGCAATCTGAGAGATCAAGGATTGTAGCTAGGATAAGGATAGGAAGTGTTTTTTGCGAAAACAATTATTTTCAGAGTTATGCAGTTTTACTCCGGCCCCTGTCCATACGTCCACGGCACACGTGTAGGCCATATGGCACGGAGGCGTGCGACGCTATTTATAACCGCAGCCTACAGATCTGTTTCATCTACCTCGACGTTTCGGCTGTGTTGGCTATGGTCGCGGGTCACGCTCACTTAAGGGTGGTGTCCTGATTAGGGCATGCACCCAGTTCTGATTTTGTATGGCGAGAACCGGGTACCTACCTATACCCGGTTCCGGTACTGGATTTGTAAGGGCGTGCTCCCGGTACTAATTTTCTATACAAATCCAGTACCGTAACCGGGTATTCTCGGTTCTCGCCAAAATCAGAACCGGATATATATATATACTCAATACTCAATACTCAATCATTTATTGCATTCCACAATGATAGTTTACAGGATACTAGGTAAACTTAAGTTTCGTAACAGTTACATAATAGTGAACTTAAATGTGGACCCTGTTGGGCACAGCAAATTCCGTGATGAGAAGACGACTTATATACTTAAGTAAACACTTTATGTAAAAGTAAATTTTTTGGAACTTGCATACCTATACACAATGCAATGCAAATTATTTGGAATTGTACCTACTTGATATTTAATATACTTTATTTAATTTATTTTCTATCTTTATATTATATTATAACTTATTAGAATATGTACTCGTATATGAAGGAACTTAAGTGCTTTTATGTTTATTTATTTAAACTTTATTGCTCAAAAGATAAGTCAGTACTGATTATATTTATCTATTTTAGTTTTTCCTCTAAGTATTCTCTTAGTGTATAATAACTTTTATTTATAAGGAATACTTTTAACTGTTTTATGATTGTATAATATTTTTTTTTTTCGACTTTATTATATCTGGCAGTTTATTATATATACTTTTATGGACATGGTATAGGTTGCATCAGAATGCATTTTAAGTTTAGACGAAGGTAACATAAGTTTTTCCCTATATCTTGTAACTTGTATATTGTAACTTGTATATTTATCATAAATAGAATTTGTGTATAAACTTGTATTTTCATTTAATTATTATTGTGAATAATATAAAATATTACATAAGTTTTGTTTCTCTTAACCATTAAAACTATAAATGTATTATTTTTTTATTTACCCTTTCTTTGAGCTAAAAACGCTGTGTTAGCTAGAAAATTATTTATATTTATATTTATATTTATTTAATACCATTAATGTTAGCACTAACAGCTATACCTTACATGCTAACTGGCAAATTAATCTTAACATGAGAGGAATGAATGTATACATTGGATAATATTAATACCTAATAATTATTATTGGAATGTCAAACTATTACAAAATTATTGCAGGTAACATAGAACATAGTCAAAATTTAATAATATCAATAATTATAATAGAGATGTCGACACAAAAAGAAAATAACAAACACAGAACACTTATATGCTTATGGAGCTAACACTAAACTTAGACTGTTATGGAGCTAGTCGTAACAATATTTTCCACGTAACGATACGAAGCAGTCAAAAACTTTGATTCTGGGCTAAAGAATATGTCCAGATGACTGTCACTGTCCAGTATATCATTTAGCAGCGTAAGAGCTTGATTCAGGGGGGATGAGGCTAGCGCGCGGGTCCTAGATGGTGGGACAGCGAAGAGGACACGGCGACGCGGCCGCAGTTGCTTAGCAGAGAGGCGTGGGACCCGGAGTCCTATAAGAGCCAGCAGTTGGGGGTTGGTCACCTGGCCACGTATTACTTGATAAAAATATTTTAGTAAATACATCTTCCTCCGGGTCTCCAGTGATGTGTACTCAACCATACCAAGCACAATATCTGAGCTGGTGAGGTGTATATATAACCCAGTCAGCGTTAATATTTTCTGTTCCTGGAAATGGGGTTTGCAACTGTCGGTGTTGTCAATATTTACTATTATACGAATAAGTTTTTTCTGTAGAGTAAATAAAGATGGTACGTCTGTGCTATTGCCCCAAAGGATTATACCGTAGCTGAACCATGCATTAGCATAAGCATAATAGGTGGCAAGTGCAGTCTTTATGTCAGTAGATTTTTTTATTTCGCGGAGTGCATATACATAAGATGAAATTTTTGTTTTTACGTTTTCGATATGTGTTTTCCAGTTTACATGTGTATCTATGGTCAAGCCGAGTAATGAAAATTTATTGAATACATCTAACTTTTTATTTTTATAGGAAAAATCTATTTCTAAAGATGTTTTTTGGCGTGGGTGGAATACCATTATTTTAGTTTTTGTAAAGTTTATTTCTAGGTTCTGGTCGCTAAGCCAGTTGTTAGTTTTATCTAGTATTGATTCAAGTCTGTTATTTAAGTTTATATTGTTTTCACATGTTGTTAATATGGAAATATCGTCGGCGAACAGGACACATGGTTCATCCATTATTTTGGGGAGGTCATTTATGTATAAAATAAACAAAAGACATCCGATCACGCTCCCCTGTGGGATGGAAGCACCAGTTGTCCTGTTATCCGAACGGATTCTCATTATTTGGCCAGTACTGTTATCAAAATATTCCATTTCTATGCACTGCTGACGATCTTTTAGATATGACGCGAACCATTTATGTGCTATTCCGCGGATCCCTAATTTATACAGTTTATTAAGTAGGATGTCGTGTTGGACTTTGTCGTAAGCTTTTGACATATCTAATAATATTCCGACGGCGTACTTTTTTTTATCGAGAGTGTTCAGGACTTCTTGGATGTATTTGTAGACCGCTAGAGTCGTGGATCGTTTTTTTCGAAATCCATGTTGGCTGTCATCTAAGATTTTGAATTTTTCACAGAACGCATAAACGCGGTCGCACATGGCTTTTTCAAAAATTTTCGAAGCAGTGGGCAGCAGAGCTATTGGGTGGTAATTGTTTGGGTTGGTTTTTGGACCTTTTTTGTGTATAGGTTTAACTATTGCTTTTTTCAATAGGTCTGGGAATACCCCTTCGTTAAATGACTGATTTATTAAGATTGTTAAAGGTAACGCTAGCTGATCCGCACATTGTCTTAAACATTGTGTTCTGTCTAATATATATATGATATGAATATAAATTATGTAGATCAGCTATTTTCTAAAATGTTTGTTTAGTTATTGTTTTAGTAACAATTTAGCTGCGTCGTTCGGTGTTACCCGCTCATCCCACGGGAACATTACATTTTTCGGGATAAAAAGTACCCTATGTGTTAATCCAGTGTATCAGCTACCTTGATATCAAAATTTATTAAAATTGCTTTAGCGACTTGAGCGTGAAGAAGTAACCAACAAACACATAAACACACTCACAAACGTTCGCGTATATAATATTAGTGTGATAAAAAAATACATTAATAACTAAATATTTTAAAAGACATACAGACACAAATAACGTTTACCAAAACACAACAGATGCGAAAACTGCGATTAAGACAGAGTGGATTATTGCTGTACAGATCCAGGACAAATTACGGCAAAAAAAGCATAATGCACGAAGGGGCTAAACTATATAATAAACTGCCAAAAGACGTAAAAGATGCGAAATCTATTTTCACATTCAAAAAATTGCTTAAATATAATATTTTAGAAAATAATATAACCCTAAATTAGTTACTATACAAATATGACCAGTTTTTAGAAACGTAATGTAATAAATATTATTATATTCTATTATCACATTTCTATATTGAGCTAAATCTATTCATATAACCAATGTGTTACTTATTTATCGAAAATGATACATTTGTAATCTACAATTTCACATAAATTTAAAGAAATAAATAAATATCTTGGGACAATCTTACTTGAATAAATAATATTTTAAACTTAATTATTGGAATTATTAAAGTTATATAACCATTTTCTGGTTTCGTTTAAATAGTGAATACATAATACATAATACCGCTTGTATGATGCCATATCCAGTTGCGCTCGATCTGCGTACTCGCAAGCTGTATTTAAAGAAGTTATTTAGTCGTGCTCAGTTCGGCCGAGTGTGGCCGAACATAAATCTACCTTTCGATTATGTTAATTAATTATCAAATGTTTATATTTACGCTTAAAAAATGCCTTTAATTCTTGTTTGCATATGTTAATAACTAATTGTGATAATTATTTTTCTCATGTAAGTGAATGTTGTTATTCTTATGAGAAATAAAATTCTTGAACCTGAAAAGATATAATACCGAATTTTTTATATTTTAAAATGAGCAAAAAATTCGGTCAAATGCGGCCCAGACTCGCGACCCGACGGTTCCGTACACACTATGAATATTGCTCTAACAAAAAGGCAACGTGGATCGCGGGACAAACTTAACTTTGCGGCGAGTGAACTATTGTCCCCATACATTGTTATTAAAATTATTGTTCTGTACTGAATTTGTAAACTTTTTTGGTGTGCAATAAAGCATTTTGTATTGTATTGTATTGTATTGTCATAGGTCAGGGTTAGTTTACCAAATGCAAATAAGTTTTTACCCAAGTTGCGAAAAAAGCAGCTGCAGAAGTGCTTATACAGCCTTGATTCAGCTTAAATTAGTTCTTTATGGGCTGTATCACCGCTTATGCAGCTTGTTCGCTACTTGGGTAATCATTAAAAAAAAATACAAATTGGTTGCCAATTTGCTTCTCAAAATTTCAAATTTCCAAATTGCCACAAGTTTAATTTTTCAAGGAATTACAGACCTGTAGGCCTATGATGGTTGCGTTTATCACGTGATAAATAAGTGTCAAAGCATCCGTCACGTTTTGACCAATTGCGAGTGCAAGGGACAGATGCTTTGTCACTTATTTATCACGTGATAAACGCAACCATCATAGGCCCCCTGATTGATATTAATTTCAGCTTGAGACCTCTACGCATTCCTGAGATAAAGGGTCATACTGACTATTGTCTGATATTTATAAAAAAAAAACTTGCTGGGCTGAAGATATTTCAGAAAACCGCCCAAAAGTGTAATGTAACGAACCGGGCTCCGAACCCCTGACCTCCACAGACAGTATAAATAGCGGGCACGCCTCCGCGCCATATGGCACGTGCTACTGACGTAACTCTTCTATTGTATCAGGGTTCCGTACAAACGAGGACGAGGAACCCTGAAATAATAAAAATAAAATAAATAAATATCGAACAACCTCACACAAATCGATCTAGTCCCAAATTAAGGTCAAGAAGGCTTGTGTTATGGGTACTAGACGACGAAATACGTACTTATATAGATAAATATATACCATAGAACAACCATGACCCAAGCACAAATATTCGAGTTCATCACACAAATATTTGCCCCGGCCGGGATTCGAAACCGGGACCGCCGGCTCAGTAGGACTACAAACCGAGCCAAATGCGTCGTCAATAATTAGGAGTAGGTATAGATTAAAATAACTGAGATCGTGGAATTGAATATGTAGTGTGGAGTTGCATATGTTATTGTGTGCATTCTATATTTGAAATTTCCCTTTTCCCGTACTATCAGCATAAATAGAGGTTTTTGTAATATATTGAATAAGAAAATTCCAGAATAAGGTCAGCGTCAAATAAATTCTAAATATTATCCTATCAAAAACATACTTATATGTTAAATGAGAGCCAAGTTCAATATCGCGAGCAACGTTAGCGACTTCGCCGACTAAAGAATTGAGATCTATATGCGTGCCAAGTCATTTGCCCTTAAATTTTTAGATACAAGAACATGCAACTTAATAATAGTTAATATTAATACTCCTTTTTACGCAAACCGTATAACCACTACAAATGCAATTCCAAGCTATTATTAATTCATCTATACCTACACTATGCTGTCTATGACGTGGCGATGCTTTGTCTCAATCCGTGTGGTAAGGAATACGGAAAGAAAAAGTAGGTACATGTGACGTGTGTCTCAGTACATTTTCAACCGACTTCAAAAAAGAGGTGCTCAATACAACGGTATGTTGTTTTTTTTTTATGTTACGCAATCATTCCGCCAATTACTATGTATCGGTTTTAAGGATCTTTTTTGTTCATAGATTGAGGTCCCATATAATTTTTATCAAAACTGATTAAGCACTTATTGATAAAATCAACAAAAAACAAAATATAAACCTACCATTTCCCTTATAGAAGTTATTTTTGTAAAAAGTGGTTATTATACTAAAAATGTGAAAATATACTGAGATGACAAAGGCCACTCACTCAAAGCTATGCGAAATAGACGATAACCCAAATAATTCAGTAAGATTAGCTGAAAATTTGGCAAAATGAAAGGACAACTTTTATCTATCAGGATATGTAGGTTATAGAGCCAAGTTTAATTTTATCTACTCTCCCCTCCTCTCAGGGGTGAGCGTCACCCCCCCGCGCCCTCGAATGTGTCCCGGAGCGCGGTATTTTCCACTTTAGAAGAAAACCGTGTACGATACATACAAAGTGTATAAGAACGAAATAATCCTGAATAAATTTACTATAAACCTTTCATACATACAAAAGCGATAGCACTTATACAACCAGCGCAATCTGTTACCAAATACTAACGTTTTTAATTATTGATCTTTTTTTTCTGCTAAAAGGTTAGTTATCTCAAAAACTGCACACTTCTCGGCCAAAATATGTATGACAAAAGTAAAGAATGGACAATGTTCTTTCTAAAAATGTATAATTTATTTCTGTTACTCTTTAATTTACCGTTGCAATGTTATTTTTAAAATTTAAGTCATTTGACCATTATGCGAAATATAAATATTCGTACTAGTTAAACGGTGTTACTTGCAATACCATAGACTTCTTATATGTTTTTCTGTATTCTACAAATATTGAACTAAATCCTGTATTTTTTTTTTTTTAGATCTACTATTTTAGGAAATAAGGGATGTGTGGGGAAATCGTCAAGTATTGCTCATTTTCGTAAATAACTTCAAAACCGTTTAATTTAGAATGATGAAATATATATATTTGAGATGTTCATAATGTATCCTTTCATTTGATATGTCACACGATATACTTTGCCATTTTTCTTTCTAATTTGCCCCCTATAACTGGCCCTCATGTCAAAATTTATTAATTTGCGTTACGTTACGTTACACGTCCATGTTTGGGTCATCAATTTACATATGTGTACCAAATTTCAACTCAATCGGTCCAGTAGTTTTATTGGTGTGCAATAAAGTATTGTTGTATTATATTGTATAACTCTATACATATAAATTGATGCTATTAATAACAATGCAGTCCATGAAGTCAGTCGTGTTTTAATAAATAATGCTCAAACGAGAACGGGTGAGCGATGTTTAATGAAAGTTGAAAAAAGTTATATTCTGCAGCATTAGTTGGCAACACCTGGGGCGGCGGCCCTACCACTGTCCTTTTCGAAGGGTGAGAAACTCGTGAGTTGTATTACATTGCTGGCTAGTTAGTGGCTACCGAAGTTGGACGAGTTTAATAACACACACACTAACACTACTCGCTATCATCAATATATTATATTTTATTTATATTAATACGCCACAATACAACACATACGTGGATTACATACGCTGGAATTGCCATCTGGGTGCTACGGAAGACCAGCGTTGCGTCATCTCCCGGATGCCGTAGCATATATGCTTATTGATTAAATACGTCTGTGGTCTAGATCGAATTTTGTCAATTTGTGATATGTTACAAACGACCGTAAAGGTAGGTATGGTATTGAACATAGGTGTCTGTCCGGAACTGTAAGATCAAATCGATGCGAAATTGTGTTGGTTTGGCGCAGCGCAGGCAGTGTCATCAATTCATCATTAATTTAAGTTATTTAAGAGTCAAACTCTTGTAGACAGTGTATCTGATGAAGTATGTGGTTTTCTCCATCTAACTCTATCCATAGCCATTTCCTTAACTTCTCTATACGACATGACGTCCATCTTCTCTTTAATTCTTCCCGTAAACTTTTCCTTGCATAATTTTATTTATAAAAGCATGATAAGGTGGCCTAAATTTTTCCCTCTAGAGTAAATGTTACAAGATCCTGTCAAGTTTTTCGTCCTATAACCTACGGTAGGGGCGCGCACGGGTCTCGTTAGCGCAGGTGCGGGGCAGGTGTTCGCTACAATTTTTACTTTCACACGTAATTGAGGAAACTTTCAGATTTGCGATGGCTACGGATAAATCTTCGGGTTTGTAGCAGAACTTGTATTGAGGAGTGAAATTTATGAAATATTTTCTATGACTTTATGTGGTGAATGCACAATTGTTATTATACTTAGAGGGCGGTGTTCAAGGCATATAGGCGTAATTTGATGATCAGAAGGTTTCCGTTGGCAGGATGAACCTTTTAAACCCTAACAGCTGTTTAGGAGGATAGCTTGTGTATATATATATATCTTGAAACTTAGTGCAAGAAGTAGTTATGACATCTATTTTTTGTATGGGATTTTGACATTCTGGGTCCTGAATCCTATCATGCCTATGATTGTTGCGTTTATCGCATGATAAATAAGTGACAAAGCATCTGTCACTCACACTCGCATTTTGTCAAAACTTGACAGATGCTTTGTCACTTATTTATCTCGCAGTCGCTTATGAAAGGGCTTCAGATATTTTTGATCACTTTTGCTCATAAATTTAAGAACTCGAGGTGCTTTTATCTCTGTGCATAACACCTATGACACGCGACTCTTTGTCGCGCGACAAATACTACCTGTCACTTTCCTTTCAATAACGTGCGAGCAAGATAGGTGACGCTGAGTCGCGTGACAAGCAAAGTCACGGCACGACAGCTGACGCTGAAAACCTAGTGTAAGATATTTAATACGAGCTATGTGTATTACATGATGTATGTGTATTGTATGGCGCAGAGCAGGTGTTGTGCGGCTGGCTTGCATCACGTTGAGACGAAACACTCGCTCCCGCTATTATATTTAACTTCTATTTATTTAAGGCAAGGCTTACTGCGAATACGACGTTTTTATTAATATCTTGGACTTTGAGGTTTGTTGTAATTGTAACAATGAAATGAGTTTTCAGAGAGACAGAAAAAAAGTGTTTTTTGTTCGTATATTTCGTAACCAAATAAAACTTTCTTAAAAAAATAGATAATTTGATTGGTACAACTTCGTCTGCATAGTTTTTTCTTTACCATAGTCGGGTAAAAAGCATTTTCGTTAGAGCATCAAGCAGTGCTTTCATAGTTTCTATGCAACCACAGGCGACTGCGACTCGCACTTGACCGGCTTTTTTACTTTCAGATGGAAGCCAAGGTGAAGGAGGAGGTTCCTGACAAGGATTACCAGCCCTCCACCACCGAGAGGCGGAAACGTAAGTACCTCTAGGGTGCCCCCTCACCGCGACCAGCCGTCTGTAATGGACTAAGGTTATCTATCTGAAACACTAATTTCTGTTTACCGTCTGTAACCCTAGCTCCACACTATTCGCGAAGGCGAGAGTTGATAGTGCGGAGGGCCACTTCAGTCGACTTCGCCTTTTTTTTTTTTTTAGGAGGGGAAAATGCATTGCGTGGTGCGGGGACGGACCCCGGTGGTTATGTGGGACTCCCATGTTGGCTAATGAGGCCTATGGTGTACCCACTAAAAACCCCTCCATTTGCCGCCTCTGTGCTATTAGGCAAGGTCGCGGGAAACGCTCTTCGCATACTACCGCGACCGGTTGACTTCGCCTGGGCCAACTGCGGTCAACTTCGCAAGTAGTGTGGAGCTAACGTAACGTTTCGCCAAATTTTCATTTGTCCGAAAGCCATTTTTTTCCAAAACTGATAATTTTTCAGAATAATTATAAAACTAACTTAACCTAATGGGTTCTTTAAAACAATGTTTATACAATCCTGAAAATATTTCAGGATTCAGGAAAAAAAGTTGTGGTAGAATAAATACGCCTGGGACGAGTCTTCATACAACGGATTTGCGAAAAATGAAGCCGGTTTTAGTTTTATTTGAGCATGTCTACGAACCAATCGGGGCCTATGATGGTTGCGTTTATCACGGGATAAATAAGTGATAAAGCGTTTGTCATGATTTGGTAATATGGTTGCACGGTAAACTGACATTCTGACGTGACATCACGAGATATATGATATATGCATAAATTTCCTACGATGGTCGTCCACTTTATAACAAAGCATCCAACTTTGACAGCCCGGTATACATAGGTTACCGTCGTGTTAACGCTATGATGGTCGCGTTTATCACACGATAGATGAACGTCAAAGCATTTATCCATAAAAGCTAAGATGGTCGCACGTGACATAGATAAATCCAAGATTAATCATCAAATTTCCTACGATGGTTGTCCATTTTATGTCACATGTCAATGTCAAAGCGTGATAATCTGACTGAAAATTGATTTAGTTTGTCGTCGAGCTAATAAGGTAGTGACAAAGGAAGTTTAATATGAAATCTTCACTTTTTAAGAAAACCAAGCGTGAGTATTGATTATTTCAATGAATATAACATTAATTACTTGCTAAATTGTTATTATATTACTCATTTGTCACTAATTACTTGCAGAATGGTCCGCTGTGACTATCATCAAGTCGCAGTATAATTATGCAGAGAAGCTTAGAAGATGTAGAAGAAAAATACACCGGAACACCATAATGGACTTCTGCAACCCTTTCGGATTTCCTGACGATGAATTTCGTCGCATTAAATACTTGGATCGCGTGAGAAGAAGATGGCACTTATGTAATGATCTCGAGATGGATCTACGTACTGTCTCTGTCTGCTTATATAGCGGCAGACACTTGAGAATAATAAATATTTATTTCTGTTATTTTTTGTGTTATTATTTTATTTCTCAAAGACGTCGTCACATGAGCGACAAAGCAAATGTTGCTTTGCAGTGGACGACATATAGCTAGAACGGTGTCGATACTACGACTACGTCTCTTACGTCTTGCATACATCGGTGTCTTGCCAGCGTCACCGCGGAGGCTGGTGCACAACGCAATCCCATCGCCGCGCTATCCACTACCGCCTCGCACCACCCTCTGCACCTCTAGCACATGAGTCACGAACTATTGTTGTGCTAGACGGGCAAGGCAGGGGCGCTGAGATGATGCGGCGGGACGTCAATGTTCAAAGGACGTTAAGAGACGTTGTCGCGTCGCTGATCACCCTGATGCTCAGAGATACTAGTGTGATTGTCTGTTATGTGTGCGACGTGTTATGCAAGCGTAGCTGTCGCTGTTATAACGACTTAAACCTGTAGAACTCGTACGATCAGCATCAAAACTAGCTAACAATTTGACTACCGGTTTGTGCCAAATTACAATACTTACTGAAATACACACTACTTTTGTCTATATGTGTCTTTGCTTGGCAGCTGACGCACATATTACCAACACTCACTCACTGCTTGCCATTTGCTTAGAGTAAGGTTTGCACAGTAACTTTATTATTTTGCTCGTAAAGTATATCTCTTCTGGCGGATGGAAAAATGAAAAAAAACAGCATAAATACAAAGTGTTGTTTATTCAGACTAATCATTATGCAGGATAAATGGGTGACTATCAATAACAATTCACTAAGTAATTTTAAATTTAAAGATTATTTCTATTTAGTAGTAGTAGTGATTATTTCATGAAGGCTTAACATTTCGACTTGGTTCTTGTTTAAAATTATGCCTAGGCCATTCACTAATTTATTAAATTTTTGGCATTAATTAAACATAAGAGTGTTAAAGCTTCCATATATAACCATATATATACTTAATTTTAATCATAAATTTTAATCAATAATCACCTTGCTCTCGGTTTAGAATGCTAATAGCTTCCAAAGTATGTGTGACTAACAAAAGGTACTATAAGCATTCTACTATTATTAATGGAGAGACTGTTGATCTTAAGTATTCTTATTGGCTTAATTGATATTAAGCTTAAATATTTTCTATATAATATATACAATGTTTTTACTATAAATAAATAAAATACATATCAGACAACCTCACACAAATCGATCTAGTTCCAAATTGAGCTCAAGAAGGCTTGTGTTATGGGTACTAGATGACGATATACATACTTATATAGATAAATATATACTTAAATACATAGAACAACCATGACCCAAGCACAAATATTCGAGTTTATCACACAAATATTTGCTCTGGCCGGGATTCGAACCCAGGACCGCCGGCTCAAGCCGAGCCAACCGCGTCGTCAACTATATAAATGCATATCATTGTAATATTAACTGAAATGTAATAGTGTGAGCTAGCTGTAAGCTGGATGACAGTTTTCTTCCTGGAGTGTTATAACATTCAGTTCCTTCGGCAACTGGTAATATGTTTGGCTGCTTGGAGTAACTCACGGTTAAGGCCCATACTAGACTTACTGCTACTCTGAAAAGAAGATAAAAGGATATTATTGTATGTATAAAAATGCCAAGCCACGCTCCATGCATTAGTTTAATACAGAATTTCCAACTAAAATACTATGTCTTTAATTTAAAAAAGTTTAATTTAATTGAAAAGAAATTTCAACTCAATCGGGTTGACACAATACATTTTAATGCCACAATTTAATTCATTTGCTTCTCATTGTCCAATACACTTAGACATCATTATATACTTACATATTGCTAGACAAAATGTGTTAATGTTGTTATTATATCTATTGATTAGCCAAATTATATGACAAAAAAATATTTCATTATATTGTACTATGGGCTGCACAAATGAATGGCCCATTTATGAATGAACTCATTTAATTAAGACAGTAAATAATAAGATTAATAAGCAATTATTAATGTAATTTCCAATAAAATTGTTTTTAATTTTAAGCAAACCAATGCTTCGTTATGAAACAGATTTCAAACCTATTTGAATCTCAATTTGTATATACCTATTAATCCATACAGCTTTAATAAGTATACAAGTACATAGTCTATGTAATACTTTACAAAATACAATTTCTGCATTCAATGTAACTACTTATAAGAAGTTAAACATGTTGAGTCATTGGATCATTTTTATTTAGGAATAGAAACTTGGTAAGTACTTACAGTTTTCCATGCTTGAACAGATTTTTCCAACCTTTACTTTCAAAGCAGAACAGCAAGACTTTGCCTTCAATTTACGTGGCCCATTGTACTGTTAATCGGCGATGAGTGTATGGACCGCCATAAATTGGTAGTTTCCTTTTCAGGGGATTAGTGCAGCGGCTGTAATATTTACGGGTAATAGTCAAATAACTATTATTTTATTATTATTTTATGTATTCTTTCGTCTTTTCTTTGACGTGTGACGTTTCTTTTTTTTTTAATTTATTCATGACCATAGTGAGACGTTTCTGTGCATTCAGTGTTGCAGGTTACTACACTTAAAAATTACGTCAGTATTCCTGAAATAGTCCGTTTTTCAGGGACGTATTTTGAAAAAGGTTATTTTTTGTATAAGTTCATAAGTATTGAATATTTTTGTACCTACGTATGTGCACCGAATTTCTCCGTAAAATGTAAACCGATTTACATATATTTTATTTATATATATATATATATTGATTATACTATACAACTACGGGTTACCCATTGTCCTTAAGTCAGGGTCTTATGATGGGACTTGCCTACTAGATCTCAAGATTGGTTCGACGCAGACTTGTGCGGTTTTCGGATTTCGATTTTCCTCAATGAACATTTAGAGCCAGCACCATATAATTGACTTGATGATGGATCTTGGAAGTGCCTACTGAATTTCAGGACTGTTTCAACGTAAAAAAGTGAAGTTAAAAAGTTTTGGACTTAAAAAGCTACGATACATGTACTAAAAACCGAAACTCTTTCCAAGTTCCGCAGGAATAACGAAAGTTCCGAAAAACGCAACAAATGGAACCAAACAGCAACACTGGCTATATACAAGAGAATGTTTGACTCTCAAACTTGAGACGTTTTTACAGGTTAACTCGTATATTTTTAAAACTCACAATCAAGCTGATTTATTTATCGTGCCGTGCACCATCTTAAGCCAAAACTTAAATTTGTCGATTTATCTTAAAATTGTGTCACTGTTTAAATGACATAATGAATGCAACCGTCAAAAGGTGACGTAAAGGTGTTAGAATTATTAGAAACGAACTCATCACATTTGTCGGAAATCAAGCGTAAGTATTAATTATTTTAATGTATATAACATTAATTACTTGCTAAATTGTGATTATACGTACTCATCCATCCGTACCGTAATCTATAACAAGTCTGTTGTATGGGAGGAGTATGGGGTTGTATATATTTATTTTATTTTATTTTTTGTATTTGTTGTTATAGTGGCAATAGAAATACATCATCTGTGAAAATTTCAACTGTCTAGCTATCACGGTTCTTGAGATACAGCCTGGTGACAGACGGATGGACGGACGGACGGACAGCGAAGTCTCAGAAATAGGGTCCCGTTTTTACCCTTTAGGTATGGAACCCTAAAAAGATACATTAGTATAAATAACTTTTAACTGGTTTTAGTTTGTACCTAATACTTACAACTTTCTAAATACAACAAAAAATTGTTGTTGTAATAAAATTATTTTATTCTAATACTAATATTAGAACCCAATCATTCTAAAATAAAAGGCTGTAGACAAAATATGCTCAAAACAATTAATTTCTTTTATTGTAGTATAGGTGCTAACATCTTTACACCTATTGGCTGATGGCAATTATCAGCGTGAGACCAGGCAGGATCATGGCCTTTCAATTGCCCAGTCGACTGTAAGCCTTTACCTGGGTCAATTTACAGAGGCAGTAAATAGAAGGTGAGATTGATGTAGCAATATTATTATTTTACATTTTTCTCTCATAAAATGACTGGAATAAAGTCCCTTGTAGTTGTAGGGATAAGTTAGCCTTTGTATGTGTGCAGGTTTTTTATTCTTTTTTATTTACTTTTATGTACAATGAAATGTTTACATACATAGATACATACACAGCTTGATAATCATAAATTGGCACCAAATCTTTGAAATCTTTGACAGTGTTTCATCACCATATCTGCATCATATTTTTTTTATAATTAGTAAATATGTCTCACAATAGTTTTAATAACATTATATCTGCATCACTTACCAAACACCATTTTTTTTTGTTTTTAATTGACCCTCAAGGAATTGTAGCATCAAGATTACCATTTTACTACAAATCCCAGCAAGAAGTAAAAAAAAGAAATTAATTATGTGGCTTACATCAAATAAGTTCAACTTCCAGTGAAATTACCGGGCAGCGAGCGGCACCGGCGTGCAGTTGCTGACGGTTTCCTTGGCAAATACGGGCTCCCAAACATATTGGGAGCCATCGACTACACGCACGTACAAATATTTTCACCGCCACACGAACAGAAGCCGCAGTTCAAAAATAGAAATATGTTGAATGTACAATTAGTAAGTATAAAATAATTGTTATCAGTTTATCACTCGAGTTCTTAACGAATGTCATGTAATTTACTTTTACTAACTGAATCATTAACTTTACACTACACCGCACTGCATTATATTTTATACTTTTTTGCCTAAATACGTACTAGTCATTTGAATTATTCTTTTATTCTGAATATTGCTTGCTGTGTCCGAACTACATACCCAATAATTCAAACAAGGGCAACTCGGCAACAAAAAAAGTATAGGTTCCATAAACAATAGAAATAAACACACTGAATTAGTTTTATACATTACCTACTACCAGTACATACCTATAAATACAAATATTGTCCAAGTGTGTTTTATTTTAATTTATTTACTTTCTTTGACTATCAACAATAAGTGTTATGAATAATTAGAAAGATTTGATTTGATAATAGTGCTAAGAATAGAAAGAGTATTTTGCTAGTGAATATTGTTTTTAGTTACTTATTAGTACTTTTTACTTACCATTATTACCAACATTCTGGAGTAAATACTGTTATGTTAATTGTAAGAAAAGCAGAAAACTTTGTCACGTTTAATGACTTTAATAACAGATAAGTACAGATGAATCAAATTATAATTAGAAATATAACACTTCACAGTCGCGGAACTTGTGTTACTCGTGAATGCCTTACAATTTACTTGTCATTTCAACAAAGCAAAGAACTATTAGAGTCTTACAAGCACTGATTACACAACACCACAACTTATTTAGTTTTTAATTAAATATACACATAACATTTTAATTCATTGCCACCCGCCAAAATCGGTTTTTTTTTTTCGTTGTGTCAAAAATTGACAATTGAAATGAAAGGAGAGGAAACGGCAGGAGTTGTTAATTAAATGTGAAGCTCTCTGTCCCGATGCATATGAACTACTACTTTTATATAAATACTTACTCACTGGACTATTCTCGCTGGACCGGATATCTCTCAGCAGAGGTCGGACTATTGTTTCAAGGACCGTTCAGATACTTGATGGTTTTTACCAGGCTGACAATTAAAACAACATCTACAATAAATAATTTAATTGTATTCAGTTCATACGCGCTGACATGGCAGCCTCGGAATGCCGCAGTGACACAATTGGCTTACTTAAAGGGCCTTGTGGCCAGTTGAGATTAATCTCTGGGATCTCGTCTGAGCAACTAATATAGCGTCACAACGAAAAAGAGTAAGTGCTTGCTCCGCCCGACCAGATCCCACAGATTCACCCACGCAGTGTTACGACTATAACTTATTCGATAATACGCTCGGTACCGAGTTAAACGCGAAACGAAAGCACGGGAACGTTAAGTCTGCGCGACGAAACCTGGCCAGGTATATAATAACTGCGACTCACGTTACGACATCGCCTACGGCGACGTTGTCCGAGGTCCGACGAATTGGTCACTGACGCTCCTCCGAGGCGGCGCTACCACTAGCGCACCCGCAGGTGGAGTCATCGACCTTGGCTTGGCGCGGCGGCTACCCCAGCACACCGGGCTCGTTCTCCGAACATCCTGCGGCCGAGAGGACGAAATCCCGTCTCCCCGACGAGCTAATTCGCCGATGGATCACACGGTGGCGAGGATCGGTCAGGACGAGGGCGCGATACCCGCGCCGAAGAACCTGGCCGCGCTGAACTACGCGCGGAACATTGCACACATCTTCCACAACGCGCGACACTTCTGCACAAACACTTCTCACGTGCCGGAGCACGAATATCGCCTTTCAGATTAGGCTTAACAGGACTACACGACATACTGTCGCTACAATAAAATAATTAATCCAACCATTACATCTCTCTAACCCAGACCGTCATCTCCATTTCAATGTCAATGTCACTGTCACTTACCGTTAACCCACGCCATAGGGATGTACAAAAATACGTCCTTAAAAATTCTATTCACAAGGCAACGAAATTTGACGAATTGTTTATTTAATTTTTGACTATAAATATATTTAAAGTGTCGGGATTAATTAGTAAAAGTCTAATATCACAATCAGGATCATCAAAGTATAATAATTAACGAAATATCTTAATACGAAAAGAAAACCTGTGTCGCGGCACACCGCGTCCCTAGTGTCAGCTGTCAAAGTCATGAAAGTCAGATGACAAGTGACATTTCATATAAGAAATGCTTAACGTAATTTGCAAAACTGTTTTTATATTTGATTTCTTTATGTAATGAAATGACGATTTCATTCGTATATAATACTCTGTATTTTGAAGTACGATAAACGATTAGTCCGAAATGTGGCGCAACAATTCAGTGTCAAAGGCTGGTGTTTACATGAAAGGGTATAGCAGGATAACCTAAGAAAAAGTGCCCCCAGCGTTTTTGGGTCGAAACTATAATCAAACGATGCCTTTTAAGGAGGTAATACCCTGCACAAAGTTTCATCCCTCTGTTACCCCCTGGGGGTGAAAAACACCCGATTAACCCCAAAACTGTTTTATTTATTTTTTCCTAAACTATGAAAGTGACGAATTTCAAATTTTGTACAAATATTAATAAGACTAAAAGCTATATTTAAAAAAAAATATGACCCTCCTAACCATTTAAATTCTTGTAAAAAAAAAGTAAAAAAAAAAAAAAAACGCCCTGTATAACAAGTTCGGCTCTTGGTACACACACCATTTTTTTCCAAATATGAATCAATTTATATTCTACATCATACAAAAGTTTCATCTACCTAGCCCAGAAGGAACATTACGAAATTAATATGAATTGGCTCTTTGGTGCCTACTATTCATTTAACTCCTAATAAGAGCCTTGCATTATTTTTTATTAAATAAACAATGGCCTGCGATCGGACCGCTGTTTGTGTCCGATTAAAAAATTTGAAAATCGAACGCGGGCAGTAACGCGGCCGCGGGCAGTGTTTTTTAGGGTTCCGTAGTCAACTAGGAACCCTTATAGTTTCGCCATGTCCAGCTGCCTTAAATTATTGTAAAAAAAAGTAAAAAAATAACATTCAACCTGTATAACAAGTTCGGCTCTTGGTACACACACCATTTTTTTTCCAAATATGAACCAGTTTATATTCTAGATCATACAAAAGTTTCATCGACCTAGCCCAGAAGGAACATTGCGAAAATAAAATGAATGTACTATTTAGTAGGCACTACTCATTATATTATGCTTAATACGCAACGTCTCGGTCCTGCAACCATATAATTAAAAACAAAACCGGCCAAGACCATGTCGGGGCCGGCTCAGTGTAGGGTTCCGTAGTTGCCCACCTTTCACAATAGACGGGCTTAAAATAGCGGTTTTAAGCCCGAGGTTTAAATTACGAGAAAGATTTCAAGCTCTATAAAAAGGTCGTAAACGCCAAAGTTACTGTAATTACTTATTACCTTCTTGAAGTTATCGGTTATACGCACCAGATTGAGTGAATGTTTAATACAGTATGGCACTTAACTAACATGTGTAACGTTCGAAGTATAAGGACACCGCGCGGCACTTACGTCATTTTAAAGAAAATTATGATATTCTGCGATAACTCAAAAACGGCTCGACTGATTTTATTCAATAAGTATAGTTTTCATTGGAAGTGCTTATGAGGTCAAATTTTTACGAATTTTTCCATAATTTTTGAAACGTGGTTGAAAAGTTAGAGGGCGGACGCTATTTTTTGGATTTCTATAGCGAATATTTACAAAACTTCTGACTTTATCAAAAAATGATGTTCAAAGACCCCTACTATTTTTAAAATACCTATTCAACGAAACCCCACACACTAGCTGAAACGAAAAAAAAAATCACCCCACTTTAGGGGTAAAAGCGGTACCCGAAAAAAAGTTTTTCTTTTTATTTTTATTTTACCGTTTTGTCGGCGTTTTACATACACATACTCATACCAAATTAGAGCTTTCTAGTACTTTAATGTAATGATAACGGAGCTAAGTCGCGGACAGATAGACAGACAGACAGACAGACGGACATGGCGAAACTATAAGGGTTCCTAGTTGACTACGGAACCCTAAAAAACACTGCCCACGGCCGCGTTACTGCCCGCGTTCGATTTTCTATTTTTTTAATCGGACACAAACAGCGGTCTGATCGCAGGCCATTGTTTATTAATAAAAAATAATGCAAGGCTCTTAGTAGGAGTTAAATGAATAGTAGGCACCAAAGAGCCAATTCATATTAATTTCGTAATGTTCCTTCTGGGCTAGGTCGATGAAACTTTTGTATGATGTAGAATATAAATTGATTCATATTTGGAAAAAAAATGGTGTGTGTACCAAGAGCCGAACTTGTTATACAGGGCGTTTTTTTTTTTTTTACTTTTTTTTTACAAGAATTTAAATGGTTAGGAGGGTCATATTCTTTTTAAATATAGCTTTTAGTCTTATTAATATTTGTACAAAATTTGAAATTCGTCACTTTCATAGTTTAGGAAAAAATAAATAAAACAGTTTTGGGGTTAATCGGGTGTTTTTCACCCCCAGGGGGTAACAGAGGGATGAAACTTTGTGCAGGGTATTACCTCCTTAAAAGGCATCGTTTGATTATAGTTTCGACCCAAAAACGCTGGGGGCACTTTTTCTTAGGCTATCCTGCTATACCCTTTGGAATGCATTTGTATGGCTTGGAATGTTCTACATCGCGTATATCGCGAGTCGAGGATTACTGTAAGTAATTTAGTCCTTTGACTTATTCAAGCGTGTTCGCTATTAGGTATTTTATAAAGTAACTAAATAACCCCTTGTCCATACGTTCTTGAGGTGTTCTCATTTGATAACACGACATGGTATAAGTCGTATAGATTTCAAAATCCAATATCAGTAATCAGTAGGTAATTTATAAAACGAATTCAGTGTGTTTATTTCTGTCATGAGAGACTGGCAATCGACATTTTTAGGTTCTAGATTTGATACTATTCAAATCTAGTGACAGGTATCAAATTGAATGTTTATTTTGATTTACTCCGTTGACAGCTGCTGAATAGAAAACATCTATTTTAGAAGATTATTATAAATATGTGTTGTGCTTGAAAATATAACTGTTTGAATTGCCAAGGCCCTTTCATTCAACCTTTAAAAATTTCTATTGTTTATGGAACCTATACTTTTTTTGTCGCCGAGTTGCCCGTGTTTGAATTATTTATGGGTATGTAGTTCGGACCTTCTTACTCATATCATTTGAACTGGTACATTGTACCATCTCATTTTTTGAAATGAGGTGCTCAATGCTCATACAATCTCATTTCAATGTCATGTCCCACCCATCACTAATGTGTATGACCTATGACCTATCTGTCTTTAATATTTTGTTTGTCGTTTATTTATTATTTCCCAAATTACTTAAGGTTCTTATCTCACCACCTACTATTTTCTGTTTAATTTTGTTTTCTCCGCTACCCAAAGGTTATCTGGAAGAGATCAGTCTTTAGCGATAAGACCGCCTATTGTCTACCATTACTTAATTTCTCATGTAATATTTTTCTTGTTGGTGTGCAATAAAGTAATGTTGTATCGTATTGTATTCTACTTTTTGATGTGATGTAGATATGTGTAAGCGACACAGGGGAATAGCTTTTTAGGTCAGGTACATTTGGGCGAGCAGCGGGCGATAAATAAAAACAACAGACGGTTAACATTGACTGTCTAATCAGGAAATACTGCACAACTTTACAGAACATTAGATATATAAAAAGATTTTAATGGATTGCAATTATTACACATTAGGTTAGCGGAATGTCAGAGCAAAGAGGAATGACAGGTAGAAGTATCTCTATGACATTAGATAATTTGTTGCCATATCCTTTTTATTCATAAAGAAGGATTTGACAGCTTGCCATATACAAACAGAAATTGTTATAAGGCTTACTATACATTAACACTTTTCTCAGTTCTCATTTAAATATTGGCATTTAACATAAAGTGTACTTTATTTCAGGTGGAACTGTGTTAAAGCGTTGAGTAAAACGATGGCCGCTACGTTAGTATACACCGCTCAGTTTTGTAAGTATGAATTATACAAGTACCTATTAATTAATTTGGACATTCTGTGACTGTAAGTAATATTTTCTTTATTGTTGTAGCGCAATACGTGAATGGTGATAAAGTCAGCCCAACTTTAAAAAATACGTCGGAAATGGTGTCTTACCTAGACGACCTTTTCGACTCCGTCAATGGAGCAACAATATAGCAAAAAAAATAAAGGAAAACCACTGCGCCACGCAGTGACACAACAATCGCCAAATCATGAATTCTGGAAGGAAGCCATTGAAAAGTTGAACAAAATCAAATTTATTGATGGTAGTGGGAAACAAACATCCGTGCTTTCCTTGAAAAACTGGGTCGTAACTTTAAAAAGTTTCAAAGATTGTGGCAGTTCTTTAAATCAAAAAATATTACAATTATGCGCCCGCGATATTTTAATTCTGATCCAATAGAGAACTTCTTTGGACAGGTGCGGGCGTATAATTTTAGAAATAATGACCCGATCTGCCACACTTTCGTAAGTACTTTTAGATCACTGTTAACAAGATTCATTCAATTTCATTCTGAGAGTTATAATTGTGAAGAGGATTCAGGAGAGCAGCTACTGAAATTAAAAGCTCTATTAATAAGAAAAGAAAGGGATGAGGAAAACCTCGAGCATGTTATTGGCTCTCCTGAATCCTCTAGTATTCAGGACCGGGTTGAAGCAAATATTCCCACAAGTGCCAGAGAAGAACGAATAAAAATCCACTCGCGTGCATACACTACAGGGTGGGTCGTAAGATTTTTTTTGAAAAAAGTTAATTGCGATCAATGCGAAGCTAATTTAACAACAGATGAAAAAGAAATAGAAACAAATAGTATACCATAGCTAGATTACTTTTAGGGAATATAAATCTATAAAAGATAGTAAATTGACCTACCCTTCAGAGTGTGCCGTGAGATTGTTCGGAGACATCAGTTCATATACAAACAAATACCTAGAAGAAAATCCCCAAAAGAAAGGTATTGCAAAATATTTAAAAGAATACATGTATTCTAAATACTCATGTGAGTTTCTTACATGTGACCAGCACAAAAGTATTGTAAGGGAAATTTTCTACAACCTGACTCTGCGATTAACAGTGTTTAATTGGTGTAATATTATCAATAAAATACTAAAGGGCCCAGATGTGATTCGGTTAGAAAATAAAAGTTTGCCACCGATGCAATTAGATTAGATTATATTTATTTCACACATGTAGGGATACATTATAAATTACACAGTCAATTTACACGAATCTACACGGTGATGGTCAACATAATAATATTAATAAACAAATCCAGCAAGTCATAATTCATTAGATAATTAAGAAAAAACAATGTCAAAAAAATTTAAAAGCTTTAATTATTAAAAGCTTTTAATAAATATAAAACCAGGATAAGAAATAAAAAACTGCAGAAATAACATGTTGTATTATTTTTTCATTTCCCGAATTTCTAAATTCATTAAAAAATATGCTGGCATATATGGGCTACAAATATTCTTGGCATAAAAGATGCTAGCAAAGCCAGAAATATTACACTGGAAATAAAAAAAAAGACCTGTCAAAATGTATAAGTGAGCTTCTTATAGAGATTTTTTCTCTATGGAAGTTACCTGTCTGAACGTAAGTTCTCTACTTAGCCTGTGCTTTCATACAAAGAATTGGCTTCAAGATTTTATATACGGAACAATATTTTTATTGATCGATGAAAAAAAAAATGTTTTTTATTTTTTTTATTTAAGCTGGCCGGTCAGATTTATTTATTTATTTATTAGGTTTGCCAACAGGTAAAAAAAAATGCAAGTACGAAACATATCAGAGTATTTACCCAATTACAGGCAAACACAACGTGCGTTATGTTATGAACAAAAATTCGCTTACGTTAATAACTGACTTTAAGTTCAATAGGTAACATAGAAAAAAAAAACACTTCGATCGTCTGGGTTTGAAACCATAAAGTTAATTCCAAAAAAAATCTGATGGCTGTCCGCCTTTTATTTTATTTACGTCAACGAACGGCCAATTTCAAATTCTTTCGCGATTTATATCGAAAATGTCATCATGTCTTCAAATGCATAGGTATAGAAAATGTGTAAAAATGTGTTGCCAGGTCACGTCACTTAAAAATTATGCAGCAAATAGGTCCGTTTTTGGTAAAACAGGTTTTTTTTATAATCTTGAAATGCTTATATAAAACCAGTGATCGGAAAATATATAGACATCGCTCTCAGTACAAAATTGGCTTTCAAAAACGGTCCCAATATTTGACTGACAACTATCCCCCCCCTCTACAAGAATTTGTCCTGCCAACAGTTTTAAATATTAGCCTATATGTATAAACGAAGTCATCCCTCGTCTTCGAAGTTATTGTGATTGGTTAACGTTTTAATTGGCTAAAATAGACTTGTAAGTGTCAAAGTCCATGCGCGGCGCACGAAAATGAGTAGTTGTCAAACCTAATATAGTTTAGGAAGTATATTACTGTAAAGCCTGACCAGAAATATAATTATGAGGATTGTCAAGAGGGCGCCATTTATAAGATTTATATGGCAACAATTTTCCAACCAATCGCAACCCACTATAATGACATTAGTTTTAAATACCTGTCAGTTCCACTATGTTAACCTCGTAATATCATTTAATGGAATGCACTATTTTCCTGACTGTTTTTCGTGTAGTAAATACATGTACACTTTATTTATAATCTTACTTTCACGACTGTGAATGGTTTTCGGCATTTTCTTTTAATAATTTTAAATATTTGTCTTTTTAAAGAAATCGCCACGAATGACAGTGACAATGTTGACAAACGACCATATAATCATTGCCAGCAGTGTAAGAAATTAGTTCCAGTGAAATTCCGCAATATGGCGCATCCTGATATATTTCTGGTCAGGCTTTACCTCTTATTAGTTTTTTTCATTCATTTAAAATAATTCACTTTTGTGATTTACTACTAAATGTGTTAACAGCGTATTTTTTATTTTGATAATCACTATCGAATACAACTTTAATGTCGCAAAATCTGAAATCAAAGTAAATTTTGATTTTATATTTTATAATTTATCTTCTTTTTTTTAAGACTTGACATAATTTAAATGAATGACGAGACAATAAAGCACACATACAAATTGGTACCACATTGCGTTTTAGTTGAATAAATCCGGCATTGGTTTGATAATAATCATCATCATTAAAAAGTACGCTACAGATCCGCGAAGATACTGTGGGAACTACTGCTGTTCTCTGCGTTCTAGAGAATCTGCATTTGTCCACTATAATTTTTGCTCACGGTTCTTCGGAAAACTAAAAGTAAATGAATAAAAAGAGATGTTAAATTATGAATATGTCTAGTTACTCATTAACATAAATAGTAGGTTCCGAAAAACGTAACCAGCGGCATCAAACGGTAACACCGGCATTGGTAATTTTGCCACTCAAGCTTGAGACGTTTTTTCGCTTATTTTAAAATTAAATCAAGTTTGTTCCAGAGCCGAACATTACACTCAAACTGATCTTATAGTATTATATTATCTGTGTCGATACCTTAGTTCACACTGGTACTAACTTTTCGGAAAAAGTGGTTGCAATTAGGACGTTGCTGCACAACATCATATGGTTTAAATTTCACTGACAAAAAAATTGAAATTAGTACGAGTGTGAACTAAGGTATCATTTTATACGTCGTTTATTTATCACTTATTTATCCACGATATGTATAAAGATGTGCACCATCGTAGGCCACTCATATAACACGACTTAAATTTGTCAAGTTCTACCGATTTTTAAATGACATAATGAATGCAACCATCATAGGCCCCCTGAAGAAGTGAAAGCTATTTAAAAAAAAGCCCGTGACGGGCCGTGGTTAACCAAAACTGGCTTCACTTTCAAGCGCTGACTGGATTTCTAGGCGTACCTATTTATTCTAAGGCAATGTAAATGTAACAAAAACCAAGTGAGATATTATTATAGATAGATGATACACACGTAGCTCTTTTTAACCCGAAAAAATGTAGTGTTCTCGTGGGATGAGCGGGTAACACCGCGCGGCGCAGCTAGTCCATTCATAAAAGGGTTACAAACGAGTTGAAACACTTTAATTGGTGGTTTTGCGCGAGCGAAGCCACGGGGAAAAGCTAGTACGTAAATACGTACATTTGAATATTGATGTATATGGTATCCCAACAAAAACATAACATGTAAAAAAATTGCAAGTCTCGCAACCTTCTACCGAAAAAAGTTGTGAGATACAATATAAAACCAAGTCGGTTAATTTATTCAGTACCTATCAAAGTGACCCTTCGCCTATATGACAACTTTGACATACATTTTCACCGGATTACATAACTAAAAACATATTACCATGACCGTGTTAGTACCCGCGTTAATATTAAACATATTTATCTTTATCATAAATGTAATGACTTGGCCATCGCACACGATAATACATTCTACACCTGGATAACCTCGCGATCATTTTTTTAAATAACTGAAATATAACTTACTTTTTATATTTCTGCGGTTTTTTCAAATTTTCGAAAAACAACTAAAAAATGTATCTAAGTAGTACCTGCTTTGTAGGTTACCTCGTTATACCGATTTGCCTGTCTGTCACCAGACAATGAACGTCAATCGAAGGCGACAATAATACACCGCCGTCAATAATGTAGTGATTCGACGTGGGTAGTGAGCGGGGTAAAAGCTAGATTGTATAACGAGGGAGTAAAGTTGTACATTATTAAATCGTTGTGGCAGGCGCTTTTATGTGATTTTACTGCTGTAGCTGTAGACCTCGCGAATTTGTTTCAAAATGGCTGAAATTTTTAATCTTTTAAGTTTCCTATCTATATTCGACAGAAAAAATCTATATAATTATCACAAAATTTCATGAGAATCTTGAGAAATGTGGCCTGTAGGTGAGAACAGCCGTCCGAATACCCGGACATTTTAAACAAATAGCGAAGCTGAAACAGAGACGTTTCGCTCGCTCGGTCCTAAAGCATCCTAAAAATTGTAATTTATAGAAATTACTAGGAGGTGCCCGCAACTTCGTGAGCTTGATTTTTTTTACCGTAGTAGGGTAAAAAGCATCCTAGTATCCAGTAGCGAAAATGGTTAAAATTAGTCCAGCCGTTTCGGCGTTATGAGAGGACGAACGAAATTATGAAAACAAATGGCGCCACGCTGCCTTCGCGATGGCGCCGCGCGCCCATACAAAACAAATGACGATTATGCATCACGCTAAGATTTTTCCTGTAATCATGACCCCTCTCCATAGAAAACGTATTGTCAATACACATCTAGGATGGGGACCGGAAGCAACTAAGCTTTTCAAAAAGCTGAGCTATTTGCTTATCCGTTCCTCCGGTAATCGAAGGGCTGACTCGCCCAGCGCATTGGCATTGCCATCTAGCGAGGTGACGCGGCCAGCTTTATGGGCACCCTACCCAATGGTAGTGACCTAGGGCATATATGTACATATAGTTTTTAAGTTAGGTTTATTTAGATCATTCGTTTCTTAAGGTTTAGTTATATCATCATCATCATCATCTCAGCCATAGGACGTCCACTGCTGAACATAGGCCTCCCCTTTGGACTTCCATATATACCGGTTGGAAGCGACCTGCATCCAGCGCCTTCCGGCGACCTCTATAAGGTCATCTGTCCATCTTGTAGGTGGACGTCCTACGCTGCGCTTGCTGGTCCGAGGTCTCCACTCGAGCACTTTTCGGCCCCATCGGCCATCTGCTCTGCGTGCTATGTGGCCTGCCCATTGCCACTTCAACTTGCTAATCCGGTGAGCTATATCGGTCACTTTAGTTCGTCTACGGATTTCCTCATTTCTGATTCGATCACGTAGAGACACCCCGAGCATAGCCCTCTCCATTGCACGTTGAGCGACTTTGAGCTTTGAGATGAGGCCGATAGTGAAAGACCACGTTTCGGTGCCGTAAGTCATCACTGGTAACACACATTGGTTGAAGACTTTCGTCTTGAGGCACTGAGGTATGTCGGACAAAAAGACATTGCGTAGTTTCCCGAACGCTGCCCAGCCGAGTTGGATTCGGCGGTTGACCTCTTTCTCGAAGTTGGACCTACCTAATTGGACCACTTGTCCTAGGTAGATGTATGAGTCAACAACTTCGAGTAGCGAGTTTTCAACAGAGACTGGGATGGGCACAACCTTGGCATTTGACATGAGTTTCGTCTTGTCCATGTTCATTTTTAAGCCCACCCGTTGAGAAACTCGATTGAGGTCATCGAGCATCACGCTGAGTTCCTCCATCGACTTTGCCATGACTACGATGTCGTCGGCAAACCGAAGGTGAGTGATGTATTCGCCATTGATGTTGATGCCAAGTCCTTGCCATTCCAGGAGCTTGAAGGCGTCTTCCATAACGGCCGTAAACAGTTTCGGGGATATAACATCCCCCTGTCTTACGCCTCTTCTCAATGGAATGGCCTTTGTGCTCTGCTCCTGAACTCGGACCGACATGGTGGCGTTACTATACAAACACTTCAACACTTCAATGTACCGATAGTCAATATGGCATCGCTGAAGTGACTCGAGCACCGCCCATGTTTCCACCGAATCGAAGGCTTTCTCATAGTCCACAAACGCTAAGCATAATGGCAAGTTATACTCTTCAGTCTTCTGTATAACTTGCCGCAGCGTATGTATGTGGTCTATGGTACTATAGCTTCTTCGGAAACCGGCTTGTTCGGGAGGCTGGAAGTCATCAAGTCTATGTTCGAGACGGTTCGTGATGACCCTTGAAAACAGCTTATAAACATGGCTTAGAAGCGTGATGGGCCTGTAGTTCTTCAATAGGCTATTATCACCTTTCTTGAAGAACAGTACCACCTCGCCTCTATTCCATGCTTCAGGCGTTTTGCCCTCGGACAAGACGGAATTAAAGAGCTTCTGGAGGACCTTAAGTACCGGTGTTCCACCCGCGTTAGTTATATACTTTTTCTTTAATAAACCAATTGTTATTAAACAATAACTAGAATTTTATAATAGTACAGATGTCTAATCCAGCTTAAATATGGCGGCTAACCGATGCTCACTCGTCAAGACAAACACGCTGAATATAACATGGTGGGAAGCGGCACCTGACGCCTCGCGGCTATCATTATAGCATTTTATATGTAACTATTGTAAGGGGTGATTGACAAGGTTAGCTGTTCTATATTCGTTTATACATTGTTCTCTTTATTTATTTAAACTGACGGATAAAGGTTTATTTTTTTTTTTATTTATTTTATTTATTTGGAACATCAACAGCATTACAGAACATATACAACAATGCTTATAGCTAGAACATAAAGCCAATAACAGATGTCCACAGATATGCAGTTAACGAGGTCTTGAAAAGGTAACGATATTAGATTTCAATTGGTATAAAATTAGGTAAGGTACATATACACTTAAATTAAAACAAAAGAAAGCTATCAACCACCCCAAGTGTGTGTGTGTGTGTGTGTGTGTGTAATAATAAGCATGTCTATCGTACGCAACTCCACGCTACCACATCATTCTGGAAATAATGTGAAAATACTAATATGTGAAGTTTTGTCATTACTTAAGGCTTCTTGTCCGTTTTAGATATTTTTCTTTATGATCGAACATGTTTCTTAACATATTATTGATGTTACTACTTAGAACAGGGCTTTCGCTTTTCAAACTAATGGTCAATTTTGAATTTTGTCAATCTCGAGTAGTTTTTGAAAGAAAAATTATCAATGAAAAATTCAAACTGAAGGTTTCAAATATATACCTACCAATAAATCGCAATGGCCCTGTTCTAGGTAGTAACACTGATAATATGTTAAGAGCGTGTTTGATCATAGAGAAAAATGTCTAATCCTAAGGGGGATAAAGGACCATTAATGATTCAATTTCTGGAGTTTGCTACTGATTGCAGTTACAAATCTCCGTTCCGATTCTGTGAACAGGCAACTTAAACGGGCTTATCTACCTTCTTACCGAATTCCCGTGAACACCCGGCTGTAGATACAATACAGTACAGGATGGATATTTGTATCCTATGAAACGCCGTGGGAGCGCGCGGGTGTCCGCGATCATAATCTGGCGATGGTGGCGCGAGGCACGAACCGCGGTGACATACAGCACTAGATGAGACGCCATTTTGATAGTACATTACTGAAGGCGCCGGAAAATAAGGGCTTGCCGTGTGAGTAGGTATAGACACTATTCACTAGCATGGATAGTGATACGAAGCTGGCAAGCCCTTTTTATGGCTAAAGCATGTACCTATGTCCTATAGTGCTTTTCTTAAACTTATGCAGTGAAATAAAAAATACACCACTCAACTACCGAAGGGAAGAGAGGCCGAGGACGCCCCCCTACGACTTGGACCAGCACAATCCGAAAAGACATGGAGACGATGGGCGTCTGCTCGGATTTGTCGCAAAACAGAGAAGAGTGACGCAAAATGATAAGGAGAGCCGACCCCAAATGAAATGGGACCAGGCTAGGATGATGATGATGACATGACACCACTCAAAAAAAATTTGGTAATTCAGCTGTTTAGCCTGTTGATGATCACAGACGCCATGTTTAAAAAAAAATTCTTCCCCGCCTAGGCCTTCAATTTTGTATGAAATTCCTTAACAGTTCTCTTGAGTTGTTCCGGCCGAAATGTGCTACTTCGAAACCTGTTATAATTATAACGCACGTTATGAGGACATTCATTGCATGTTTGAGAAAAGGTTGTTTACGTCATCCTAGGCCGTAAGTGGGCTTTTCTGCCCGCTTCACCGGGAGAAAATTTCACTTCCTAGCCGAGGCAAGACGTAAAACTTTAGGCAAACCAAGGGCGGTAATTCGTAAAAACTCAGATCGCATATTTATTATATTATAGCCTTCGCCTTCAATCTGCAGACACCTGCGATCTGGGACATTCACGAATTCACCGCCATATATTGTATATTTTAATTAATAAATACTTAATAATAATGTGTCTTATAACGAAGAGTCTCGACAAACACCTTAAGAGACTCTGACTAGATGGCTGGATCAAGGGTCAGATACAGAAGGCGGTACTCCTGGACACGGCGCGCATCGTCATTCCTCTCTCTGCAGCCCTAACCACCGGTAGCCTGGGCCGTGCCCCGCTGCCAGCGGCATCCTAGGTTAGGTTTTTTATATGTATTTATTTTATATTTTGTAAATTCTTTATTGTATTTTACTTTGATATAAGTTTATTGTAAAGAACCTAATCTGAGACTTAAAAGAAATAAAGGTAGTTATATTAGTAAGCTACAGGATGTTGATGCATATTAAGTGTTCTGTGGCTGTTATGTATTTTCAATGCAAATCGATGTATGTAGGCCACTTCCAGTTTCTCGTCAAGCCAGCAACCTACGTCACATAATGTATACCTAAATGCCATGTGCCGCGGGCTCTGTTTAGTTTGTGAGGGGAACATGGTTTAGAAATAAACGTGCGTACTCGAATAGTACAATTATTTATTTACTTTGTATTGCATAAACGAAAATGTAACGTAAAAAGAAAACCTTTCTACCTATTACATTGTAATAATAAAATATCATATGACCTATTATTTATTATGTACTAGATGCGTCCGTGTTACCCGCACATCCCACGGAAAATACTACATTACGGTATATATTATGTGTTTGTGTGCGATGTACGCGGATCGCTGCTATCCGGCCCACGTGGAAGTCTATTGTGGAGGCCTGTGTCCAGCAGTGGACGTCCTATGGCTGAAATGATAAAATGATGTGTTAATCCAGAGTGTCAGCTATCTTCAAATTTATCAATCTTGTTCCAGTTGTTTTAGCGTGAAGAAGAAATAAACACATATTAAATATTAAACACATTCACAATCTTTCGATTTTTAGGGTTCCGTACCCAAAGGGTAAAAACGGGACCCTATTACTGAGACTTCGCTGTCCGTCCGTCCGTCTGTCACCAGGCTGTATCTCAAGAACGGTGATAACTAGACAGTTGAAATTTACATCCTTCTGTCACTAGGCTGTATGTCATGAACCGTGATGGTTAGACAATTGAAATTTACATAAATAATGTATTTCTGTTGCCGCTACAACAACAAATACTAATAAATAGGATAAAATAAGTATTCAAGGGGCTCCCAAAGCTCCCATACAACGAACCTGTTCGGTTGCGTTAACTTTGTACCTCATCTGTATGCGGCGCCATACTTACCAGGTGCAAGCTTAACTTAAATCGGCCAAGATGGGATAAGTGTTTGTACGGAACTCTCAGTGCGCGAGTCCGACTCACACTTGGCTGGTTTTTATTTATATAATCACTTAAACAATAACTGCCGTGTCATACGCAAACTCGTCAACTCAAGTCCAAATTTAGGGCGTTTTGTGTGGGTTCCGTTCAAACGGCTGCCGCTTATCACAGATCACAACAAATAAATTTTGATAAATATATGTGTATTATTACTAACTTAGTTTATGTACTTATTATAGTTTTATTAAGTATAGTATAGATATCTCGGTTGTACGCAGTGTAGTTTGCCTATTTTTTTGCCAAAACGTAAACTTCAGGTAAAGGATTATAGTTTACCTTGGATTACTTACAACATTAGACAAATGATGCAGAAACGTAACGAAGCGCATAAGCGATACAAAAAAACAGGTATGGAATCGCACAAAGTATATTATAAAGATTTAAAAAAACATGTAAATTGGGCAATACACGCTGAAAAAACCGCATATTTTAATAATCACGTTATTTCAAACAAAAAAATCCTCGTACATTGTGGAAAAACATAATAAAAACACTAGATATTGGATAATAATATATTTTAGTAAGTACAGAACAATAACCGATCTTAATCAAGGTCTCTGACGCTACGCTCACAATACGCGGCTATATCGCTGTCAAACTCTTGGGTTGCCAGCGCCCAAAGTACGTTCCGAAATAACGTTCTAACAATCGGCCATCCTGAAGAAACCTTCGTCCACGAAGGCCATCTTCAACTTGACCAACAGCATCAGCACGCTCCTCTCAGCAAGCTGCCCTCGCATCAGTCGTAGCGGACTCCTTCTCTGCTCGTCATCTTGGCTCTGCGAGTAGACCAAAGACATATTTAGGGGAACCGTTACAACCGGCTTGAGGCGTACTTGGGCTACGATATATTTACTTTATTCTGATTCAAAAGGATTTCAATTAGAGATGGAATTGTGTTGACATGTATCTAACGTACATTATTCTACCCAAATTATATCATAATTTGACATCACCAATTTGTCTGATACAATGACTAATCAGTTATGATGTCATTGCATTTTTTTATATTAATTTCACAATTACAACTCTGATCTCTCATTTGCCCAAAGATTAACTGGAAGAAATCCCTTATAGGGATAAGTTCGCCTTTGTACATATCATCCGTTTAATGTTCTTGCTAATTGCTATTTATATATATATTTTTTTTAAACGTACAATAAAGAGCTTACATACAAACATTGTATGGTATAAATACTAGGATGAATTGACATCAATCGAATCCACCAAAGTGAAGTTCATTTGCGCAGCCGACACTGTTATTCTGAAAAACCGTATACTCATTCACCCAGGTCGATTCCCTATCAGGTATGGAACGAACTCACAGTTTAATCCAGTATAGTAAAGGCGACTTCCACTCGCATAATCAGCCTTGGGTGACTCGCTTTCAATCCACCAAGACGTGCAGAAACAGCTCATGCAGTCTGCCACAGCAGTTCGTAGCAGCTCTCGCGTAGCTACAGCTCATGGAAACAAAAGACATTTAATGTACCTATATTCATTGCTGGAACAGACAGTTCGGCTGAGATTAAAGGTTCTTCATCTACAGTCTGCACTACATTGAATATTGGTTCTGGATTAGCAGTTTGGGATATTAGTTGAGTTGATAAATGAGATTAATACATACATCAATGACAGACTAATTCATGTATTCGTACTTCTATTGCAGTAATAACTAGTATATATTCGCTTCCAACGGGATTTAATATTACATCGTACATCAGCTTGGTATTATGGTGTCTGTCTGGCCTAACGCTCGCTTAGCGAAACGATGCAATAAAAGTTGCAACGTGTAGACACGTCGATAATTTGAATAAGTAGAAACCGACTTATGTCCTGGTAATAATCATAATAATTTAACAGTATCTCCTTTTATTTACTCTACAATATCCTGGACGTCGACGTGATTTCCTAACATTCTAACGTTAACGATATATGCAAGAAGGTGCAACTACTCGCCGACACAATAACATCATCTGTGCATACTCAAGGTGGAGAGAAATACAAACTCGTAGTGTGGTTCGACACAAGCGTTACTGTGCCACAACTTCAAAAGCTCGCGTCATGTCTCCTCTACGTCAAAAACTACCGGCCTCCATATCTACAAAACCATCTAAGAACGCACATCGCCATCAAATTACTGATAAATACGTAAATTAACAACTGAAACGTAAGCCGAAACACAATCCTATTGTCGTCATGCTTGATCTCATTTCGCTCCTACTTCAATTCTTACCGACGACCTTTCTCGTGATGCTAGGCGTGGCGTTATTGTCATAATACACAGAACTTAGATCAATATGCATATAAATAAAATAAACCACATTTAAAATTATTGTTTGGTCACATATTTGAAATACGTACTTGAAGTTCATAGTAATGTGCCTCAGTGTTCATAATTAGTGGCAACGAGTCGGACCAGATTATGCCTTAACAGTCAGGGTTGACTTACCACCAAAATTATATTTTATGTTAGATCATATGAAGCGAGTAGGTATAAGGATTGGCCTTGCCATTAACAAGTCTAAAACCAAGATCATGGTGGAAGATCGCACGAACCAGTTAGGGCTCAGCGCGACACTGAATCTACAATATATGAACAACTTTTATACCTGAGCTCTACCATATGCAATAATGCCTCGTGTGAGCAAGACATGGGTACGCAAACGTATCGGCATAGCAAAGAGCGCGATGACCCGCAATTACCCGATTCAGCAAGATATGGGCAGACAGATCGATCTCGCTTAAGACCAAAATCGGCCTAGTAAGGACACTGGTGTTTTCAATCTTCCTGTATGGCACCGAACATGGACCCTCAAAAAATAGCTCACGCATTGACGGCCCGCCGCACCAATGCATCCATCCTTCAGGATTTGGAAATCACAATGAGACTGTCCAGCATCTGCCTCCGTAGAATCCTTGAGTTCTTCGGTCATGTAGCAACGAAGAAAAATGTCAACTTGGAAAAGCTCTTAGTGACAGGAAAGATTTAAGGAGAAGATCAAGAGGCAGGAGTCGCATGCGCTGGACCGATCAGATTCGAGACACAACAGTCACCAAGTTTCCCGACGCCATGCGGTCTGCAGGAAATGGAAATAAGTGGAGAGCGATCGTCCGAAGAGTGATTAATAGAGGCCATGACATGACCCACCCTCAGCAATGAGAAATATGATACAAAGAAGATGAAGAATTCAAACAATATTGAAGTCTACTAAACACAAACAGTTAAATATATTAGCATTAGTACACAAAACAGCAATGTTATTTTTAGATATTGAAATGTACATCTTTTTTAACTAGCTACCTAAATCAAATACTCAGTAATAACATTCGCTATCTTAAAACAAGAAGTTTGCAACCAGGTTGCCTAATATAATTAAGTAGAATAAAAATTAAAGTAAGAACATGACTAACTACATGCAATCATGTATGTCGCATCAACATATTCATGCCACGTTAGTAACAACTTTCTGACTGAAAACGAAAAGATTAAATAGTTACATTGACAGTACACAGGTAGTAAATCACACTTGTTAATATTACGTTCGGCCATCCGCAACTAATTGAATGACCCCATTCAATATTTTTGAAACAAGAACCAAGGCTATGGTAGGTCGCAGCTCCACTCACTTGCTTCGAAATTAGACTTGCACTCTATTTATATAATAAAGAGTTATATGTTGTGGTTGCAACTGCCTGAGGTAGGCCACCGTCTTACCATCTTTGTCCAGGGTAGGTACTTTTACCGGGTCTAGCGAACGCCGACGAATACTTCGTGTTATCTTGCCCGGTGCGCTCGCAGGGCGAATCCGCCTTCGGTGTGTAGCCATCGTGTTGTGGAAGGGACTCACGAGGTACAGCAGCATCTCATGTCTTTCATTATGCTTGTTACCGCGTATATGCGCAGGATGTATCGGCCTCAGGCAAGCTTAGTGAAGTAAATTACCGCGTACACGCACTGGGTGTATCGGCCTCAGCTGAATGTGGAGACTGATTACCGCGTACACACGAGGTGTATCGGCCTCAGCAAACTCAGTAGAGTTAAGTTTGAAGTTATCCGGTGAGTATTCATTGTCGTCTCGTTGCCGCGTACACGCACAGGGTGTATCGGCCTCAGCAGCCGAACTGTGGTCGGGTGAGTCGTCTTGTTGCCGCGTACACACGCAGGGTGTATCGGCCCCAGCAGCCGAACAGTGGTCGGGTCAGTCATCTTGTTGCCGCGTACACACGCAGGGTGTATCGGCCTCCAGAATACTAGAAACAGACACAGAACACCAGAACAGTTTTGGTATGCATATCACACTAAGCCTGTAATTTACAGGTAATGGAATCAAACTGAACATTACCATTTAACCAATAGCTTTCATATTAGTCCACAGCTCCTCTAGCATAACCGTCATATGCGACTATTTCTCGGGCGAGACAATCACCCGCCTCTATCTGTACAATAATGTGAGAGAGTGACGGGTAGCGCTATCTCGCGCGACAAGAGTCGCGAAGCATAGTTGTGCTAGACGGGCTGGTCTCAGATCACTTTATCAAAAAGCTAAAAAGTAGTATGAGAATGCTTTCTCACTGCTGCTTTAACTTTTAATTTGAACTGCTTTTCCCAAAATTTTACTAAACTGACTATATATTCTCAAATAGGTACTTCTATTACTCTATATCATCCACTGATATCCTTACAAGGTCATCGATCTAGCCCGAAAGGGAACCGACAGAAGATAAGTGTGGTCATGTTTACACTAGAACTCGGGCAACCTTCTCAAAACCTTAGTGTTGAGTTTCTTTCGGCGTTTCTTCTCAACAGTGGTCTCCTCTTGTGAAATGCCGGTAGACTCAAAAATGTAAAGGTGCCCTTGTGTCCTACTTGCAGAATAAAGTTCATTATTTCATTATTATTTCATACCTATTTATTATTCATTATTTATATCAATGATTTGCCACAAGCAATCGAGTACCCCATGGTTCTCTTTGCGAATGACAGCACCATACTGTTCGCTTGTAAAGATCCAGCAACTTATGAATATGATATATGCAAGACATTGGAAACAGTAATTCATTGGTTAACTAATAATAATTTAAAAATTAATTTAGATAAAACTAAGATAATGCCATTTTAAAATAGACAAGATTTTCCATATAATTTAAATATCACTACATAGTATAAAACAAAGTCGCTTTCTCTGTCCCTATGTCCCTTTGTATGCTTAAATCTTTAAAACTACGCAACGGATTTTGATGCGGTTTTTTTTTTTTAAATCGATAGATTGATTCAGGGGGAAGGTTTATATGTATAATACATGCACCCGTGCGAAGCCGGGGCGGGTCGCTAGTATCATATAAGGGACAGCAAGTAGAGGAAACAGATGTGACAACATTTTTAGGAATAAGAGTAGATCATAGGTTGACATGGAGGAATCAAATTGACAATATATTTAAGAAATTGAATAAATTTTCATATGTCCTATATAATTTAAGAAAAATTGTGGACCAATCGATAGTTTTAACGGCCTATCTAGCCTATGTAACGTCGACGCTAAGATATGGCATCATATTCTGGGCTAACTCCGTTGAAAGAGATGTTGCATTTAAAGCACAAAAAAAAGTGCATCAGATCACTATGTGGACTTAAGCAACAAGATTCATGTAAGCCATACTTTATAAAATTAAGCATACTAACTCTTCCTTGTCTTTATATTTTGAAACAGTAATACAATACAATACAACAATTCTTGATTGCACACCAACAAGTTTTTTTTTTTTTTTTAATGGAAAATTTAATTTATAAATGGTAGACAATAGGCGGCAATATAGTAATGTTTGTTAAAAGAAATTTGCAATTGTTTAAACAGTTTAGGAGTGTATGTCTTAGGAATAAAATAAGTTTCATGCCTTCCAAAACAGCATTATACAGAAAAAGTGTACTTGGTATGGCTCCAAAAATTTATAACAATGTTCCAAGTCATATAAGTAGTATAGAGGATATAACTACATTTAAAGCCAAATTGTTTAAATTTTTACTGGACAAAGCATATTATTCAGTAAATGATTTTTTTGTCTGACTGCATTTAATGCTGACTGTACGCCCCGGTGAAACAGTCTATTATAGTTAAAATTTGTATGCCTTGCGGCCCAACATGGTGATGTAGCTTTTTATTTTAAAAGATCTGTGCCTACGTACAATTGTTTACCCGTGTGGAACAAATAAACTATTTGTATTTACCTACATAAAAATAATCCTTTTTGCTTTCGTTTCATACATATTGCATAGGTATTCAATGAAACTATTTGTGTGTATAGAATGTATTTGTATAGAATCTTTTTATCGATTCTATATTTGTATAGAATGTGTAATTAATTCATTTAATTGTCTACTAAAAAAATAATGTAATTAATTAATAATGCATGATAAGCTATAATTTAATTTAATTTGTACGTCTGACTTATTGACAGAAAGTGGAGAATCTAGTCATAGTTAAGATTGTTTATGTATACTACTTTTGACAAATAAATGTTCCAAATGCACGGTAACTCAGTTTTAGTAAACAGTCTAGAGTGATATTTTACCATATTAACCCATTTTCATTTTTTTTTGAAGCAGTAAATCATTCCATAACAATTGAGAATATACTGTAAGTAACACACTGTTGACTGTGAAATCAACACACTACAATAATTGTTTTATATTAGGCACTCACTTTTCAAACATCATGTTGATTATGATTTATGATCAATAATCCATGTGAAACATAAGTTCTTAAATGAAATCACAGTACTAGGCTTAATTCATTAACACCATTATTTAAACTTTAAATTTCAACCACTCAAAGCAGATTATTTAAGTGCTTGATTGCCAAACACTTTATGGTTCACTTTTAGATATTCACTTATTTCGAATGAATACTAAACAACTTATAAGTATCTGCGTAACCTTCAAAAGACATGCACATAGCCAGGGGCCTAAATTAAAACAAAGCCTAATTGACCCCTGTGCAACGACAGTTACCCATATCTTTTGTATGAGCCACCGTCGCAACACAAAAGACGCGACCATAATGCTGCTTTAACCAAGCCGCCAACCATGCACACGCTTCCCAAAATTACTCATTTGACAAATTCACATATATATAAACACACACATAAACACATAAGTTGCACCAATTATTGCAATGAACTCTTGTACATACTGTTCGTCTTACACTTATATTTCACTCTTGACTTTTTCCCATACAAATTGAGTATTTTATGTAACTCTTGTTTAGCCTTTGAATCACTTTTTATCTATGATGATATATGTTTCCAAATTTCTCTGTACCGTTTAGATATCCATGTTCATTACTCATAATGTAATCAATAAATGTTGTCATTTTATATTGTCTTGATGATATGTACCACTTGGGGTACCCAATATTCAGGTTTACTATAAGTTGCTTTATTCCAATTTGTGGTCAATACTATATTGATAATGGTTTTTAAATACATATAAGTACCTAACTTGAATAAGTAATATTAAATAAACAAATACTCATACCTAGTTCTATCTACCATTTTGCTTACTAACAATGCAACCCTTGCAATACCTTGTCTTACTTACCTCTTTTTTTCTACACAACTGTACTAATTGTTACCTTCATATGGAAGAGCGGTGCCCCTTAGCACAGGTATTATTTTTACTTAACAAGGGGACACCAGCACATGTAAAATAATGTACCTACTACTTAGGAAAGAAATAAATCATTTTTCATTTTCATTTTCATTTTCAACTATTTAGATCGGTGAACTAGATATTTTCATCAACAAACATCCTGTCCGGGTTTCAATAAAATATAAAATACAGTTCACCTGAAACACTTAGAAGCAAAACCACACACCCCACCAAGATTATGTAACAAAATGCATATATATTATGAAAACTTGCTGTAAAACCCACATTAAACAGGTAAATAACAAACCCAGTCATAATAAAATCAGTATCTCATATCATAGAGCGATTAAGATGCAATTAGTACACTGCCAGGTTGTAGGTATGGCTTTAATTTTAATGTCCCACTCAAAGACACAAAGTGATATTATAGAAAGCCACATTAAATGCAACACACATACAGTTTATTCACCCATAATATCCAAAGAAATGTAAAATACCTTACCAATTTATTATAGATGCAAGATACACCGGCCAATTTCTTATGGATTGCAGTTTTGAAGACCTTAGGTACCGCGTCTTCGCTTACCGACTTACACAAACGAACGCCAACAGAGGAGTTGAAGCAGTCGCCGTGACCGAAAACGGTCAGGAGGATATATATACTTACACAAATTCTTAATGAAAGACTTTCAAATATATAATGTTTCGTTACTATCCAATAAGTAGTGCTCTCATAAAATACGAAGTAGTACAAGAACGCAAAGTGTCATTCTTTTGTTTTACGAGACAATCAAGATTTCATATGATAATCAATTTAGTAGATCGAAATATTTTGTAGGCATGTAAATTAGTCGATCCCACTTCTGACATAATAAAAACACTAGATATTGGATAATAATATATTTTAGTAAGTACAGAACAATAACCGATCTTAATCAAGGTCTCTGACGCTACGCTCACAATACGCGGCTATATCGCTGTCAAACTCTTGGGTTGCCAGCGCCCAAAGTACGTTCCGAAATAACGTTCTAACAAACATAAAGAAAAATGTGGCAGATTTTAAACGTAGCGATCTGGAAATACCTGATCATCTTCGAGACCCAAACCGGATCAACGGGCATTTTCTTGACGTCCCTGGCACTAAACAAACAAACATATCTCAGTTGACTTATCTGGAGTTTCACCGACATGGTACTGCGTCCTTAATTGGATTGAAAACTGTCTCGGAATCAATAATCGCAAAAATCATTCAGTCAATTAACACCAACGCTGAAGGCATAGATGGGATATCTCTTGATATGTTGCTAATGACTCTGCCGCGGACGCTCGGCATTATAACGGCTATTGTGAACACATCAATATCTACTGGTACGTTTCCGGATGTTTGGAAATCCGCTTCGGTCAAACCCTTGCCTAAAGTGTCCTCTCCAACCGGTCTAAAAGATTTAAGACCAATTAGTATCCTGCCACTCATGTCTAAAATTTTAGAAAAGGCGATTTGCATGCAGCTGACTGAGTTTCTAGAGAATAATAATATTTTACCTTCAAATCAATCTGGTTTTAGGAAGGGACGCAGTACAGCTACTGCTCTTATCGATGTCGTTGACAATATCCTCACGGCGCAAGATGGCGGCGAAGGCACTATTATGGCGTTACTCGATTTCTCACGCGCTTTCGATACTATAGATCATACTTTGTTACTTTCCAAGCTGTCCTATTACGGTTTTGAGCCTAGTAGTGTAAAATGGTTTGCTAGCTATTTAAGCGGGCGCACTCAACGTGTTGAATTGAGCAATTCTGACGGTACTTTTACAGTTTCTGACACTCAACCTGTCACTAGAGGAGTACCTCAAGGGTCTATTCTTGGTCCTATACTTTTTATTTTATACAGTGCTGATATTGTTGACAGTGTCAGAAACTGTAAATGTCATTTGTACGCTGATGACCTACAAATTTACATCTCTTTCAAGCCAGATGATACGGAAGGAGCTGTCTCCAAACTAAATCAAGATCTGAGCCCAGTAGCGCGGTGGTCAGAACAAAGTGGCCTTGTTCTTAACCCTTTAAAATCGAAGTTTCTTGTGATGGGTACAAAGCAGAGTGTCGCTAAGGTAATGGCCCGTAGCCCCCAGGTTTCTATAGATGATGAACCCTTAGAATGTGTGTCTGAAGCTAGAAATCTGGGTGTTATCATGGATAGTACTCTTCATTTTGAGAAACATGTGCTTGAAACTGTACGCAATTGTTTTTATCGGTTAAAAGTTCTATATAGGGTCCGAAATTATCTTTCTGTAGATATACGAATAAAACTTTGCGACTCTCTAATTCTCTCGAAGCTTAATTACGCTGATACGGTGTTTGGCCCATGTTTGCTTTCTCGTTCTAAAAAGTTGATTCAGCGCTTACAAAATGCATGCGCAAGATTCTGTTATCCCATTCCACCTCGAGCACACGTTACTCCCTTTTATAACAAAGGTAAGCTTCTCAAGATGGAGGCCCGCCGTACTATGCATTTAGCCACGCTCCTTTTCGGAATTATTAATTTTAAAGAGCCCTCTCGTACCTTTTTCACAAGCTTCGTTTCACCAAGCCAAAACCTAGACGTGCCCCTCGCCTTATCTGTCCTCGACACGGAAGCGCTTCCTTTCGTGGCAGTTTTAGTTACTCTGCCACGAAATGCTGGCTGGAACAATATCCCACCTCCAATCCAAAATGCTTCTTCTATATTTATATTCAAGAAACGTTTAAAATTATATTTGTTAGACCAGCAGCTTGGTCCAGCACGGTAGGCTTTTCGTGTTCCAGGTCGGATTATATTCTGTCACAGTCTGATTTTGTAAAGTTTAAACGTGTTAGTTTTAGTCACGGTTTTGTGAGATAAACATGCCTACTTATAGTATTTTATATAATTGTATTACAATCAATTTGTTCACTCTATTTTTGATTCAATGGGAATATGAATGTATAACGTGCAGTCCTGTTTCGCTCAACTTGTGGATCCACATAATACCAGCCGTCAAGTCACCCCCGTGGTTTGGCAATGTGCTGAGTGGACTCCTTTTTCGCACAATGCTTGTAATTTTTATGTTATAATATGTAATACTAATTGCGGCGAAATAAAGTTTCTTTCTTTCTTTCTTTCTATTTTCTTCGAATACCCATTCCTTCAATTGCTCTAAGGTTAACTGGAAGAGATCCCTAATAGGGATAAGTTCGCCTTTGTACATATTTCATTTGTTATCAATGTATTTATAACCAGTTGTTGTGTACAATAAAGCGTTTACATACATACATACATACATACACAACCTGGTACGTGCCAGACCTAATAGTTTCCAAATAGTCATCATCGGTTTACCCTTGCGTTACAAACAAACGTTTCATCGCATTTTCACTTCATAGAAATTTAATTTCATCGAAAGCTTTTTTTCTGAAACCATAAATTAATTTGGAATGTTATAACGCAACGGATTTCGATGCGGTTTTTAATAGATAGAGTGATTCAAGAGGAAGGTTTATATGTATTATAAATGCATAATTTATCAGCATTGCACCCGTGCAAGCCGGGGCGGGTCGCTAGTTCATAAAATAATAAAAAGATACCTATGTATAAAACCTAACTCTGAATAACCTACCAACCGATATATTTTTATTATAATATAAAGAAATCCATCTCTTTAATATGGATACCAATAAAAATTCAAAGAGAAGTCGTTTACTAGGTTTTGACACGGGGCAATCGAGTTCCTATCGATGTATGCACGGGCACGCGCCAAATTAGGCTGTGACAACATCCAGAAAATACTACTTACCATAGCTATAATAATGGCTTCGGTTTTGTTACAAATATTACGGGGAATTTGTTCCATAAAAATACCAAGATTCATCTGAAACCGTTCGTTAGATTTAAAACTAGCTTCGCCGCGCGGTGTTACCCGCTCATCCCACGGGAACACTACATTTTTCGGGATAAAAAGTAGCCTATGTGTTAATCCAGGGTGTCAGCTACCTTCATACCAAAATTTATCAAATTTGGTCCAGGCGTTTGAGCGTGAAGAAGTAACAAACATACACATAAACACACTCACAAACTTACGCATTTATTAGTGTGATAATATTAAATACTGTTCAAAAAGCTATAGATTATTTTTATAAAATCTTTTTATATTTTTTTTTATGTGGGTAGGTACCTATACCACATTTATTTTATTTTTATAAATATTGACACAAAAAGAAATTATGATAGAAAAATGTAATGTGATCTACTACAATTTAAAGTAGGACTTGAACCTGCGACCACGTGTCCAGCGTAGTGCTTTCTCAACTGAGCTATTAGATCGTTACGTTAATCACACCAAATTTTTGATTCCATAATTCTACGCTTCTAGAGCGCCCTCTGCCTCATATGTTCTTTAAAATCCTATCACTTTTATCAGCAGCCTTTGGCCTTTTCATAGCACGGCAGGACCTTATAGAACTATGGAGCCCGATAAGTATGCCTAAGAAAAACGTCCGAATAGTTTTATTCCTAAAAACAAAAGGATATCGCTTTATTAGTTGTAGTCTTAGTATTTTAGGTAGCCGACCCCGATTGAGAATTCATTCTCAAAAAAATGGGACAAAGGCTAGGAGGATGATGAGTTGTAGTCTTACATTATTTCCACAAGTTGCATTTTCCTGCTGTATAAAAATCATAACTGAAAAGCGCAAAATCCAAAAACGGCTGACGCTGTCAACACCGCGCCAATATAGCAAAATAAACAGCTCGTCTATGCATTAGCACGTAACTCATCACGCAGTTTGTGCAGGCTGCTCTACCGTCGTGTCGGGCCATAGAAACAGCGGAGTCACTGTGACACAGCGGATCCATGAGCGGAGCGGAGGTACATCCAAAAAGAACTATACAGTGATACACAGACGAAATGATGCCAGCGTCTTCTATGCCACACAGACCCGATTTTTAAAGTGTTTTTAGGGTTTAGTACGCAATTGGTAAAACCGGCCAAGAGCATGTCGGGCCACGCTCAGTGTAGGGTTCCGTAGTTGCCCATCCTTCACAATAGACGAAAATTACGAGAAACATTCAAATTACGAGAAAGATTTCAAGCTCTATAAAAATTACTTATTACCTTCTGAAAGTTATCGATTATACGCACCAGATTGAGCGAAATGTTTTCATACAGTATGGCACTTAACCAATATGTATAACGTTCGAAGTGTAAGGACATCGCGCGGTACTTACGTCATTTTAAAGAAAATTATGAATTTTTGAGATAAGTCAAAAACGGCTCGACCGATTTTATTCAATATAGTTTTCATTGAAAGTATTTATAAAGCCTCATTTTCATGACTTTTTCCATAATTTCTTGACCCGTGGTTGAAAAGTTAGAGGGGGGGGACGCTATTTTTTTTTATATTCGGAGCGGATATTTACAGAACTGCTGACTTTATCAAAAAATAAGATTGGAAGACCTCTATTATTTTTAAAAGACCTATAAAACGACACCCCACACACTAATGTTGGAACGAAAAAAAATATCACCCCACTTTAGGTGTACCAGAAAAAAAAAAAAAATTTTTATTTTACCGTTATGTCGGCGTGATACATACACATACTCATACCAAATTTCAGCTTTCTGGTACTAATGATCACGGAGCTAAGCCGCGGACGGACAGACAGACAGACAGACGGACATGGCGAAACTATAAGGGTTCCTAGTTGTCTACGGAACCCTAAAAATGGGACCTAATACTAAGCCTCCGCTTATCGTCCGTCAGTCCGTCTGTCACCAGGCTGTATCTCATGAACCGTGATAGTTATGTCTAATTATTTTTTTATTTGCATATACATGCCTTAGCCATGAAAAGAGGTTGCCGGCTTCGTATCACTATCCGACTCACCCTGCGAGCCATTCTTTACCGGAGTCTGCAGTAATGTAATGTATCTTTTTCTTAGTTTTAGATTTAGTTTAATAATACAATATATCTTTAGTTCGTCATATTTTTTTTATATATAATACATTTATTATATGTTTCACAAAAGTTTGAATAAGACGTTTACAAATTCAAAGGTCCTTATTAGAAATACCTATAATGACTACAAAGGTCGGGTGTAGCGAGCGGGCCACTACCAACTACGTACGCTGCTGCTGGCACAATATTTCGCGGTAATTGCGAGGGTCGCACCCGGGCGATGGATGAGGCGAGCAGACATCTATCGATATCGATATGGAAACCTATCTTTGTGCACAGCAAAAACTGTTGTCAAATTCCCTTTCCATGAAAAAGTCTCGTCTAATTTTAAGAAAACATTACGTTACGTTGAAAAAATAAGCATTCTTGTATAACTAGCTTTTGCCCGCGGTTCACCACGCGTTCAATTAATGAAAGAAGCCTGTTTGAAACTTCAATAAAAGCCAGTGTTAAGTTAAAGTACTAACTATCGCTGTTTCAAATTTCATACCTATACGTCCAGCCGTTAAAGTATGAAGGAGTAACAAACATACCCACACACACACACACATACAGATATGAAATAAAAAACGAATTTAGTTATTATTCAATAGCGATTACAAAATGATCCTCAAAAGTTCGGGATCGCCACGTCCGTCACTGTTACCAAAAAAGGTAGAGAAGCCAACCTCATTATTTACACATAATCATTCTCTTGCATAATCATTTTCGTCCCTTCCTTCCTTCCGTTCCGTATCATTCGTCATCTCATTGCTCAATTGCAGCTTCTTGTCTTTCACACAATTCATCCATCATTTCTTTGGCCTTTCTTTTTTCTATACCTAAAAAGCTCTACTTGGCACAAGCTACGAGTATACTGGCAATAGTGGTTTAAAAATAAAATAATTGAATTTTACACATATTATAAATTTATCATTTCCATAAAAAATGTTTTGAATAACATCACAATAGTGGGTTAAGACTACGTAATTACAAGTCCCAAATTAATATTGTTTCCTTTTGAAGATCATGCTATATGTAAAGAGTTTAAAATCGGCATCAATCGGCCCTTATATTTTTTAAGCAGTATACATTTTTTAATCGACATAATTTTTATCGATAAATGTTTCGTCCCCTCACTAGCTGGAGGGCGCGTGTCGTTCGCACGCCGCTCGCACTAGCTTTCGGAACTTTTATTTATTCTGTCGCGCGCAGAGCTTAGCTCTCTAGTTGAGCAAAAAATACCTACTTTAATTGTGCGATAGAAGATAGAACGGCGGAGCGATGGATGGTAGATTGTTTAACTAGTGGCTAAAATAGGCCTTTTAACGTGTTAAATACATTGTTTTTCACGTCGACTGCGAAAAATTGAAAAATATTTCAAGTATACGAGTCTGTTTGGAAATATCTGAAATATGTTTTCTTCTACGTTTTACAGACCAGTATCTCGCACCATTTAAAAAAAAAACAATAAACTGAAAAAGCTATTGAATAAAGCATATTGATTTAAACTAACACGATTTTCACACATTATCAACAAAACGAGACTTAATCGCGCTCAAAAAGTGGACTCTGCGCCCGGGGGACCCTTTGAGACCATGAACGTAACATCACGATCGAAACGTCGAGCAATTAAATGCTTAAACACTTCTTAAATCCGATTAAGTCCCGTTTTTAGGGTTCCGTTTCGTAGTCAATAAATGTGTATACCAGGTGGGCCCTGTAAGTAACAGGAGCAATAAATTAAAACATAGATTCTACCCCTCAAACTGAACAACATTTATTAAATAACTTTTATAAATAACTCAATTATAATGTAAACCTGTAAAATAAAGTTTATTCAAAGAAGCAATGTATTGCGAAACATTTGATATTTAGTAAAGTGACAGCTATGTCAATGCTAAGGCGATGTCAATGTTGAACGGCGTACCTACATTGAAAATGCTATTTATTTTGTTCGAAATAATTAACATATGAAAACAGTATTTAAAAACAAAGTTTCTGACCAGATGTTGTTCAGTTTGACGAGTAAAATCTGTGTTTTAATTTTTTGATCCTGTTACAGGACCCACATGGTATACATATAAGTTATTATACACATTGTGGTAAAACGTGGCGCGTCGCATATCGAAGTGTCAGTCTCGTGAAGGGCTGGCTTCGATTCCGCGGCTGGGCTGGACGATAGCGGCGGGCCACGAAAACTGCGGTTCATGCGACATTAGTATTGTAAACTTAATACTTGGAAATTTATAATTTTTGCAAATCTTTTACGTATTCATCCTCCATATCTTCGGACTCATAACTGGAGCAATAACTGGACATGCTCTACTAAACAAGCACATTCACTCTAGGTGTTACTGACAGTCCTCTTTGCAGAGCCTGCATGGAGGCTGAAGAGACAGCCGCCCACGTCATTCTCGAATGTCCTGGCGTGGCCAAATACCGACACAACCTGGGTCTCCGAGGTCACCCCCAGAAGTCGTCGGCAACATCAAGGGACTGCTAGGCTTTCTGGTAGAGTTGGGTTGGCGAGAGTAGTGCCAGCAACCCTTCACGCAAAATAGGCGCATTGTAAGACGTCGAGTTGCGGAAAACTATCCCACGATAACCTATAACCTATCCCCATATCTTGGGAAATTTCGAAAAACTGAATCAGAAAAGAAAATCTAGCAAATTTTAAGGAGAACCCGTTGATAAACGCTATACCGCAAATCGAGAAATGCCGGAAAGCATCAAAACATTCGAAATAATCTTGGACCAAGCAGAAACGGTCACGCTTCGCTCGCTCGAGTCGCTCGGAACACTTTCGACACCAGCAACCCGGTAGCCGGGCGCTCTGCTCGTAGTAAGTTTTCGCTACATACGGTTTTTCCCATGTTATCGGCTACGAGCGTAGCCCGTAGCGCTACGCGGTAATGAATGCGTTAATAACCACCCTTACCATGAGTTAACGTGACCGTACTCGCTAGCGACAGCGTAAACGATTTCTATGGAGAATAGTACAGCGCCCCTAGCGGTCACTTTGTAGAACTACAATTCTCCATACAAATTTTGACGACGCGGTTGGCGCAGTGGTAAAGCAGCTGCCTACTGAGCCGGCGGTCCTGGGTTCGTAACCCGGCAAGGGCAAATATTTGGGTGATGAACTCGAATACTTGTGCCTGGGTCATGGATGTTATTTGTATCTAAGTATGTATTTATCTATTTAAGAATGTTTATCGTCGTCTAGTGTCCATAACACAAGCCTGGTGAGGGTCCGATTAAAAATAAAAATTGGGCAAGTGCGAGTCCGACTCGCGCATGAAGGGTTCCGTACCATAATCTATAACAATTTCGTTGTATGGGAGCCCCCCTTAAATTTTTATTTTTAGTATTTGTTGTTATAGCGGCAATAGAAATACATCATCTGTGAAAATTTCAACTGTCTAGCTATCACCGTTCTTGCAGCCTGGTGACAGACGGACGGACAGCGAAGTCTCAGTAATAGGGTCCCGTTTTTACCCTTTGGGTACGGAACCCTAGAAAACTTTTAAATCGTTTACGCAGTGGCTCGCGAGTACGGTCACTGTAAACTCATGGTAAGGGTACACATCGCTGTACAGTCGAGTTCATTTATTACATCTACACACTTACGAGAACATAAGTATCTGAACTCGATCTTATGCTCCTGACAATAGGGTCGTGTTCAGATACTTTTGTTCTCGTAAGTGTGTAGATGTAAATGAACTCGACTGTACATACATACATCGGCTCGGTATGATAGGGGACGCTGGCTCAAGTGCTGTCCTCTTGACATGAGAGCGGCTGGCTCGTGACGCTGGATCGCGTTATAATAACCGAAGATATCGCTTTATAAATCACAAAAATAACATACCATATCATACCACATTAGGACCCTGGTCGGCCGATATGAAGGCATTTATGAGGGCCCTGTCGCCTCAGTTGGTTCGCGTCTCAGGGGACCCCAGAGCTGGCGCGTACCTCTCACAGAGGATCGCTCTTGCTATTCGCATACATAGCTATACAATACTCGTGTGCTCGTGACACCTACAGCGCTATTAGGGCTGCGGCTGACTGGCCGCGTGTTTTTGTCGGCGACTGTCCGCTACACCGCGGCGCTAGGGAGGGGACCGTATCGGCACTATCGATAAAAATGTTGGTTGTACCGGTCCTTGCTCACCGCGTGCAGGCCATTCTTACATCTGCCAAGCCTGTGGTCGCGTCGTTCTCGTATTTCCTACATGACACTATCTGTAAAAGACGAATGGCCTTTGATGTCCCGAAAATTGGTATCAATTAAATGAAATAATGTATGCACTATATAACCCCAGGCACATGTAGATAACCATAAAACAATCAACTAGTGTATGGTAAAGGAAATGCTATACTAAAACCGAACAGCAACACTAAATTTGGAATCCTTAGTTTGAATTTTGGCTCAGACAGTTGCCCAGTTTTCTGAGATATAGCAATTTTTTGCGAGCTATAGTAATTCCGAAGCCATTTCTTGGAATAAAGTTTTTATAAAGCAATTAACAATAAGATTGTGAATTTGTGACAATATGACACCTGTAAAAACTATTTAGTTTTTTTCCACTTTCAGTTGCCCTTGCCTTTTTGCAGTACAAGTCAAGTCCATAATAATGTCATCATAAAATACTAAGGATAAAATCAGTTAAACATATCTAATTCCTCCTTTTCCTTCCCTTTCTTATCCTTTTGTAAACGGTTATTGGTGTGCAATAACTGTATTGGTGTGTAATAATATTGTAATTGGCAAATGGACGAAATTATTAACTTCAAGTGACTATAATGACTATAATTTTTTTATCGAAAAAAATAGGCCATTTTTCGATAAAAAATTATAGTCATTATTTTTTTGGTAAATACCAATTAGGTACATCGATATCGATAATATATAAAATGTCCCATTCCTAGCCAGCGTTCACCGCGGCTGCCCGTGACGTTTCATTCCGCCGCCTCCGGTACAGTCGACTTCAAAAGGAAACGATCGCTTTGCAGCGTAAAGGAAAATAATAATGACCCAAACTGTGTTCGACACCAAGCCAAGTCATGGAGCGAACTTTACTCTTTAGCTGTAATCTAACAAGCGTGGATCTGGCCTAGGAATAGTGAGGCTACAAACCGCTTCCATATGGTAATAATGTGCATACGTCATATATTATTTGAATTATTAAACGTCAGTAGCGATTTGTCTTGAACCAATTTCAAAATATCGTTCACCGGAATGCTGCCCAATCAGCGGAATGCCGTTCATCTTGTCAAACAATACTGAATCCTATTAAAAGAAATTTGACTTTCATCAATGTGAATAGTTTTGGCGTTATTATCCAAAAATTACTTGAAAGCGGAAAATTTTAGTCTTTTAAATCAGTGAAATTCACTGACTTTCAACTTCAGTTGAAAGATTGTCGTTGCCAGTATATAAGTTAGTACCACCAATAATCCACAATATGGAATGAATGAATATGGAATATGGCGTGGGTTGAAAAACACCCCGTTGGACTATACTAGCATACAAAAACTATTTACAGGGTGTGACGCTGTATCAGGAGCAATAACATAAAACATAGTTGGTACTCGTCAAACTGAACATGGTTTGTACAGCAAATTTAACAGAAAACAGTTTTCAGAAAAGATAGACTCTATGTCTGATCGATAATGTTCCTGTTATTCATTATTTTTCTAGAGTTACTTATAAAAATACTGTATGTATAAGAAATTAACCTACGTCCCTTAATTTGGTTGTTCATAATAATATATTAGAAATAGGATCGGCCCAAGTACACTTCCCTGTGTAACGCAGCCACTCTCGAGAGGACAGCTCTTGAGTGGAGTGCTTATCGTGCCCAACCAATCTGCCCATACATCTGCAGGAGTGGTATTCACACTATCTCTCATATTGTATTATCGCTCCGTATACTTAGTCTCTGTTAATACAATTTTACAATAGTTTTATAAGATTGTTTTATACAATTTTATAAACTATTATTATAAAACTGTATTGAAGATCAGATTCCCCCGGCAACAAATTGTATTAATTAAAGATCAGTTTTTAACCCCAGATAAAAAAGGAGAGTGTTATAAATGTAACATGTGTATCTGTGTATTTGTGTATCCTATCTCAACCCTGAAACATTGTTTCCTATTTGTAATGTATCACCAAATTTTCATTTGTCCGAAAGTATTTTTTTCCTGAACCCCGTAATATTTTCAAGATTTTATAAACATTGCTTTAAAGAACCCATTAGGTTAGTTTAGGTTTGTTTTATTATTATAATTATTCTGAAAAATTAACACTTGGAAAAAAAATGGCTTTCAGACAAATGAAAATTTGGCGAGACGTTACGGATGGGAAACCAAAATTAATGTTTCAGGTAGGTATCCCTTTGAATTGTTTCTCTAGAGTAAAGCAATGTGTTTGTTGCAGCACAAACATCAGGCAAAGAGCATCGATCGCCAGAGCAGGAGGAAAGCCGCTCATCGCCTACCCCTGGCCCTCCGAGCCCACAGAACAACGGTACAGCAGGTACGTGTGCTTCTGTGGACCATCCAAATCGTTTGATTCAGATCTATGTTTAGCATAAACACACTCTGAGGGAGGGGTGTAAACATCGTTGTTGCCCTCGCTACCGGATTAACATATTGAAAATTTTACGTTGTTTCGTATCACGATTACCTACTCAACTTAATTATGTGTAAATACTTTAACAAGTCCACGGCTTTTGATCTTGAGTTAAGACCGCGTACAAAAGGACGCAGCGTGCTCGCGATTAATGTGGAGCGACATTTTCGTCAAGATCGCACGAAACCGTTGAGCGAAGGCATTATGATCAATAGTTGTAGTGGAAAGCCTTTCGAATGGTTCAATTTTTTTTTCTTTAACAGCCCTCTCTTCAACGGAGTCCCTGTCCCCTCCTCTAGGGGAAGCGCGCGCGCCGGCCTTGATGCGACTGCGACGGTTTCTCTCAGCATTACTTCAGTTCGCGAGTGATGTCGGCGCAGATACAGCAGAGCGAGTGAAGCACCTCATATACAATCTTGCGGTTAGTAGTGCTGTTATATTACTCACCATCGTCATGTATGTATACAAACGTATGTGTGGGCACGTAATAGTTCTAATCGCTTCTCGCTCATCGTCGGCGGTGGGACCAGTGCAAAGCTACCTGTCCTCAGAAGCGGAGCGAAGAAGAAGAAAATGTACCAATCAGGTTCTGTCTTCTCTTCCTGAAGCCCAAAAGAAGTGCATTTCGAGTATTTAGAGTGATTGCTTCATTTAACACAGCCCCGCTGCGCTCCTGCGTTATAAGCAGTCTGGCACATTTTCACCGTGGAAAAGTTCATGGTGACATGAGGATTATAAAAACAATTTCCAAATTCATGAAATAATGAGCTTATTTTTATTCATATATTACAATATGCTGTAGAATTTAATATCAGTCATCATCCTTATTTAAATAATCCGACTTGACTCTTGATGACTGAAATTGACTAGTCAATTTGTAGTGACTGTTTGTTTACCTAAATAAAAAAAAATACGATTCGAGTGTTAGTGACTAAGTGTGAATTACAAAACGTCAAATTCCCCTCACGCGTCGTTAAAGTAGAGTCGAGTCTAGTAGAGTCTTAAAGTAGTCGAGAAGCATGTCAAGCAATATCGGCATCGACTGTTTTGTAATCTAACAAAATTTTAGTCATGTGTACTGTTAATTTGTGTATAATTATTTAATAAATAAATAAATTCCAAATATTTAAATACTATTCCGTAATTATAATCCTGACAAATTCGATTTAAATGTTATGTCCATCGATTTGGAATTAACTGGTCTCCTTAATTTGTCTCGCACAGTCAGGCACGATGACGATTGAAGAATTCCAAGCCGGCGTCCAAGAATGCACCAATTACCCTCTGCGGGCTTCAGTACCAGGGTTCCTGAGGGCGTTGCTGCCGGCGGCTCAGAGGGACCTCCATGCCAGGGCGAGGAGGGCGAAACAGGTACGTTGACTAGTTACTCATCGTCATCACTTTGTACCGAGATTTGTAATCGATATATCCGTTTGCTCCTGAGAATAGTAAATTAATGATTGTGTAGATAAATCTGATTTTGAATTTAGAACTTGTACAAATGTCCAGGAATGACTGGTCGTGTAGACGATCGGTCGATTGGTCCAGCCATTTAAACACACTCACAAACTTTCACCTTTATAGTATTAGTGTGATTATCTGCGCAGACGCCGCTCCAGTATGTCCGCGCGCATGAGCACCTCATCCTGGAATCAGGCGGCGACGGTGGCGACATCTTCGCGCAGCCTGCAGACGCTCTGAAGAGGCGTGCCAGCGATCCGTAAGTCATACTTTCAAAATCTGCTGTGACATGAGTTTACCAAGCCTACCTCTATTTGTTCTCTCATCCTTGCATACCCAGTTTTTAACGCCCAGCCATTACTTTGGTTCAAAGATAGATTCCTAAGCGTAGCGAGGCTTTCAAGACACGAGAAGCCAACTAATTTTGCAGCCATGCTGAACACACAACTTTTCAGCTCACTACGGCGAGGACAATACTAGATGCCAGAAAAACAATTAAAATATAAAAATGCATATTTGAGTTTGCCTTCTATTCAACATAATATCATACTTATTTATGACATAGCACACTCAAATCCAAACAAAATAATCAAGAGAAAAGCACACATATTAAAAACAAAAACCGGCCAAGAGCATATCGGGCCACGCTCAGTCTAGGGTTCCGTAGTTGCTCATCCTTCAAAATAGACGGGATTAAAACAGCGGTTTTAAGCCCGAGGTTTAAGTTACGACTAAGATTTCAAGCTCTATAAAAAGGTCGTAAACGCCCTAGAAACTGTAATCACTTATTACCTTCTGGAAGTCAACTTACGTCCTTTAAAAGAAAAAATATGAAATTTGGCGATAACTCAAAAACGGCTCGACCGATTTTGTTCAATATAGTTTTCATTGAAAGTACTTAAAAGGCCTCATTTTCATGAATATTTCCATAATTTTTTGACCCGTAGTTGAAAAGTTAGAAGGGGGACGCTATTTTTTTTATTTTCGGAGCGAATATTTACAAAACTGCTGACCTTATCAAAAAATAATGTTTCGAGACCCCTATTATTTTTAAAAGACCTATTCAATGACACCCCACACACTAGTGCTGGAACTCACCCACTTTAGGTGTTCGAGAGGTACCCGACAAAAACATTTTTTTTTAGATTTTATTTTACCGTTTTGTCGCCGTGATACATACACATACTCATACCAAATTTCAGCTTTCTAGTACACGGAGCTAAGCCGCGGACGGACAGACGGACATGGCGAAACTATAAGGGTTACTAGTTGACTACGGAACCCTAAAATGTTACATGCACCACTGAAAAATCACAATCATCGTGTTGCGAATTCAAATAAATTAGGTTTTCCGAGCGAGTAAGGGTGAAAAATTATGTTTCCTTGACCAATGAACTTGTCTACTGAGAACATATAATTTGAAGCAAGTTTAAGGTCAGCTCGGTCAGCAATAAGGCCTCGCGCGGCCGCGGACTGCGACGACAGATTGCCTGTCGCCGGCACTCACCTGCCGCTGTTATTGATAGCGCTGAGATGACCCCACAGGCAAAACAGGCGGTTTTACAACCGATTTCAACATTGGGAAGAGCTCAAAACATCTTAGCATACACACAAATTATAATTGCAGAGTACGCAATAGTAAAGACTTAAACTTTAGAACTTAAACGTCTTCTTAAATTACGGATGGTCATCCACGACACGATAACTATCGCGATACTTCTTAATTGACCTTCATTATCTAACATTAAATCGCGATAGATCTGTTATAATTTCTATTCTAACTATTCTATTAATTTATATTCTATTGTTATCTATATATGTATTTATATATTATGTATATCGTCGTCTAGTACCCATAGTACAAGCTTTGCTTAGTTTGGGACTAGGTCGATTTGTGTATGATTGTCCCTTAATATTTTTTTTTTTTTATTAATTATATAAACAATTCACCAGAGTTAAAAAAGTATTATGTCAAGGATGTATTTTATCAATAATATCTTTTGTATGTCACTTGGTAGCAATAAGAGTTTCATTGTTACAATGAAACTCTTATAGCTACCAAGTTTGAGTCTTAGCTACTAGCTAAGACTCAAACTTATTTTAGTTGAACAACTGAGAACAATATGATTAACAACAACCCTTTTAAATTCGGATTAAAATTAAAGCAACGTTTAAACGCACTACAAAACATGTTCCCACGATAATTTATTTCCCGTCGTACTAACACGATATTTACTAACCTAAATAAATAAGACACAGCTGCACTAGACGTATTATACATTTACATCCAGTTTCCTTGTAATAAATCACTGGTTTTACAAATCGCGGCACATGGGCCGGCGCCTGGACGTTTAGTCAGAGCAAACTTGCGATTGTTTGCTAATTGCTCGTAGATTTGTAGCAGGCGCTGCGTATTTGAGTCTACTTCTTGCTTTAATGTCCTTTGTGAATCGATCGATGCGTAAATTTCAATGGATCGAGAAACAATATAGCTATGGTTTAACACAGGAATTTTATCAGCTTACAAACAAAAAATATTATTATTAATGTGACGGATAGTAATAAAACTTAAGTGATTAGTTTTTATTTAAGACAATTAAATTACAAAATTAGCATCATCACAGGCTCCGTTAATAGTTGTAGAAGTTAACCATTATATCTCCATCAGGTGCTCGTATGATTTGTGTTTACTTTTAGATGATATACTCAATAAAGTTAAAAATATCGTTGTCAACTTAAGAGCCTTATTTTATAAAGCCAGAAGAAATGTATACATTTTCCAGCGTATAATAATGTCATGGTTTTACGTTTAGTCAGCGCAAACTTGCGATTGTTTCTAATTGCTTGTAGATGTGTAGCAGGCGCGTCATAATCGCTATCGTAGAATATTTCTTGTCTGGTCGTCATTTGTGAAACTGTTATGTATAAATGTGAATGGATTAAGTGATAGTTAAACTCATAAGTTTAAATTTAATGACTACTTATAAACAACTAGCTGGCACTGTGTTATCCGCTCATCCTACGGGAACACTACATTTTCGGGATAAAAAGTACCCTATGTGTTAATCCAGGGTGTCAGCTACCTTCCTATCAAAATTAGTCCAGCCGTTTCAGCGTGAAGAAGTAACAAATAAACATATAAACACACAAACACATTCACAAACTTTTGTCTTAATAATACTAGAGTGATGATATTTTTGTAAATAGTATAATTAACTCTTGGACATCGTAATTCGAAGCAAATTATTGATCATAAACTTTCATTGGCGCAAATGTACGTTGCCTTTACAGATAATCCTTGTTTATTTGAAATACGGCCCTCGTTTGGCTCGGCACATGGTTTTACGCTGGGCGCCATTGGCCCAACATGCGTGATATAATGACTGGCTAGCTCGTGAAAACACCGCGCCCTGAGCGTGCCAAGAGTGGTCAATAGTTCTTCATAAACGCTGTTTGGCACCCATATAGATCCTTTAATATCGATAAAAACAAAAAATGGACAAGAACCGTAATGACCATTCTTTGTTTTATCGATATTAAAGGCTCAGTTATTTTCTATCTACGGTAGTTTAAAATACTTCTTAAGATGTATCACTATTTTCCCCATCATTTTGTCATCCGATCTATTAAATGACAGCCAAACTTTAAATTAATAGATAACTATTTATTCCAGAAGTTCTAAATTAATTAATAGACTTTTAGTGTCACTTGATTGAATTTTATACTTTTTTTTATCTTATCTAGATATTTTTTGTTTTAAAAAAATATTTCAAATGGTTCTTTATTTTATACGTAATAAAATAAAAGGGGCTTTTTTCACTGTAACGTGCTAAATGGTTTATTTAAGTAATATAACAATAGTTGCGCACTAAAAATTCTTTGCGTATTTCTAAGGCTAAATTATATCAATAAAATTGTAATGAGCATTTTTACATCGAAGACATTATTTAAATGAGCAAAATTACGATCATTACAACAGTTGCGAAGGCGCTTAGCGTAACGATTCGGCGCCTGGTAGTTTAGTGCGGCAATTAGCGCGCTCGGAACTTTGCTGTGATGTCCGCAGCAGGCGCTTTATCGCCGACAGATGGCGCCGATTGAGTTGGAACTATTTTTGATGTGGTTCGGCAATAAATATGACTGTAAACTTTCTTAGTTTCTTAGTATTACAAAAAACAAATGCCATTCACATTAGGAAAATGTAAAATTAATTTCATATATGATTTGGCGATGAAATATAAAACACTACAGATGGTTATCTCTTTTGATTTTTGCAAAAGCCTGAGAATGTATTTGATTGTTTATATAAAATGCGACGCACGTGGTCGTAAAATATAGTAACATAAACGACCAACGCATGTGTGCTACAACTAGTTACAAACGCGCGCTAATTATGCCCGAACAAAAACGGAACTTACAGGAATTAATCTTTAGAACAAATGAAGTGGATCATTATTGGTAGATACTGCATTTTATGAATTAAGAACGAGCAGTTGTGAAGAAGCTAAGCGTAACGATTCGGCGTCTGACAGTATAATGCGTCTATAAGCGCCCTTGAAACTTTGCTGAGATGTCCGCAGCAGGCGCTTTATCACCGACAGAGTGCGCTGATCGCGTTGGGACAATAATTTTTGACGCGGCTTTAGATTTTAAATGCAGAAACAAAACATGTAATTTTTTTAACTATAGCTGTTAAATTTTATAGTAGGTACCTAGTATAGATTTTTCGCACTGTGCATTTACGCTAGAAGCGCTGGTATATTCATTCTCATTTCATTAGTCTGTATTTTCAAGTGCATTTATCGTCGCATCGGCCGTTGATCACGCGGATCACGCCGATCGAACACACAACAATGCGTGTCCAGCCGCTTGGCCAGATTCCATTGTTTCGACCAAGTCATGGGAGATAGCGGGGCGATTATGACAATAATTTCAGATATTTTTCCAGCAAAAATGAGTTCTGTATTTTCGTTTTGCATATTGCCGTCAGCCTATCATAATCATCAGTCAAGAAACGTTCACTACGTATGTATGTACACGTATGAACTCAGACATAAAGGAGGCTAAAGACTCTGTTATGACCAGTCTCGCAGCGCCTACATCCAAAGCGACTAGACAAATAAATGTATCCATCTCTGACTCTCTTCCTGACTATGTATCATGGTGGTGGGGTCAGCTTTCCCAATTTTCTTCCTCCACTTCGCCCTATCCATGACGTCGTCTTCGGAAACCTTGCATTCCTTCATGTCTGCCAGCAACACATTTGTCCTGGTGGCCTTAGGTCTCCCTCTAGGTCTAGTTCTGTTTCTGGAAACAGACAAATAAATATTATGATCATTAGTATATGTCATTTTCGAGTGCATTTATCGTTGCATTGGGCATGAATCACGTCGGGTCGAACGGACAACAATGCATGTCTGCCGGCTGATCGCAATCCATCGTTGCGCTCAACTCAAAGGCGACAGCGGGGTGACTTTAACAATGGTAATTATTGATTTAAAAACATCTAACGGAAGAAAAATCTAAATAAAAAGTCTGTACTTCGCTTTTTACCCACGTGCAACGCAAAAGAAAAGTAATTATTAGAATTAATTGTTTGTCTTCATGATTTCTCATAGCCCTTTCGGGCTGGGGGATGCTGTTGCCCACCTAATGATGTCGCACCAACTCGTCCGGTTCGCAGAACTTTTGGTACATTCATGGAATGGACTGCTTGGATTTTATCTGGTCCGTCTATCGCAGGAAAGATCTGCCACGTAGTCTCGTGCCCTCCACTTTCCCCTGAACAACTGTGTTTTGGTTCTACTGTTAACAATCCAAATATTCTAAAAGGCAAACTGATTATTTAAGATTTAGGTTTGTTGGTGTTTTTTTCAATGACTATTGTTTTCAAGTTTTTGATCATTTGTATTTTGCATAATTTTATTATGATTTTTTAACTTACGAATGTGATATGTGTGTGTATTGTTTATCAATTAAAAACACAACTGCGTCGTCAAATATAAATAATAACAACACGATACGTATGATACACAGTTATTAATTAGCCATTATTTCAAACAAACTTCGAATACTTTCATCAGCCGCAGATTCCCGATACTAGCCCCAAATGAAATAAATAGCGCATCTGTTTTCGAGCTGACCACACAATCGCTGGTGTCACGGGAGGTGTGTCCCGACTCCAAGCGTGATATATCGCTTGCCGATTGCGCTCTGAACTGAGCGATTGGCGCTAGTTATAAGCGGTAGCGGGAACGATATGCTTCGAAATAAATAAATATTACAGGACATGTTAGACAGATCAATCTATAGCCCCAAATTAAGCAATACTTGTACTATGGGTACTAGACGACGAGATATAATAATACTTAACACGTTGGACGCCATGGGGGGCACCAGTTGAGTGACACTCAAATAGCATCGAGAGCCAGTCAAAAATTCATAAAATCGTCAAAAATTTGATTTTGCTATTTATCGACAAATGATTTCTAAAATGCATAAAAACTATGGTACACGTTGAGATAAATGTTTATTGCTGTTTATTTAAATAAATATAACACTTTCATGACCCAGGAACAAGTTCATTCGAGTTCATTACAAAAATATTTGGCCTTGCCGGGATTAGAACCCAGGACCGCCGGCTCAGTTGGCAGCTGAACTACTACTACGCCAACCGCATCGTCGTATACATGATTGCATATATGTATATATGAATGCAAGGTGCGATTGTTTATATGTATATATACATTATAAAACATAACCTAATTGACAGACGATGAATATAGGAAACGGAAGAAAATATACTGCGTTCATTATCCAACAATGAAATGAAATGAAATTATTTATTCAGTAAGTAGGCCACAAGGGCACTTTTACAAGTCAGATTGTGAATCTACCGGCATTTCGCAAGAGGAGACCGCTGTTGAGAAAATAAGATAAGAAACTTTAGAAACTAATATTTTTTAAAAGGGTAAGGGGAAACCTGGACTTACAAACAGGGTTTTCAGATAATCTAACCTTGAGACAATGGAACGAAGGGTAAAACTTTGCATCGCTGGTCGTAAAAATCTGTTCGTCTTTATATTCCGTTTTTTGAAATAATAAGAGGGAATAAATCTATTACTTATTTTTCAGCTGATGATAACCACACCACGACATTCATTTAAAATTGGCTGAACAACGAGTGTCAGCAGCGTGTACTGAACATTCTATTCATTATGGTTATCCGCTCTTCTCCCGTATTTTGTACTGTCTTCATAAATCCTTGTTTGCACGCAATTTGTTTTTAGTTTTGCATTGTCTTTGGTTCGATTTATTCAGCCTTTCTCATTTCATAACCAGCTCAAGTCTACACAGAATTGTGTGCTTTAGATCATTGGAATAAGAACTTTGATTTTGAGCTATTGTTTTGTCTTTGTCGATTGTTGTTCAGAAGTTTTCAATGATATGAAATAGAACAAAAGCTCGGGGTAGAAGTTTAAATAGGCGCTTGGCAGTTGTTTAAGAAAAGAAAAACAATTGAATGCAATTTGTTTAAAATTTTAAAAGGAATCTTTCTAGAGGCGTTTGAAAGCTGTCTTTGAATTTAATCGTCTGAAATTCTCAATAACTCTCGATGCTTACGTACTCGTAATTTTCATGGGCGGAGATTTTTCATTGTTTATTATCGTCTTATATGGAAATGGAACGTTTAATATGGCTTAATATGTAATTTCTAGTAATATCTGCCCGATATATTACCACCATTTAAGTTTACTTTATTCATTTTAATATAATGCTTTATATTATTAATTGTATGTCTAAATTATTTTCTCCTTGGTTTCAGGTTCTACGACACCCAAACCAATGGCTCCCACGAAGACTACCCCCCGCACGCGAAGCGACCTCCCCCCTCCAGCCTGTTCCTCAACCCCTCTCCCTTCCTGTACCCCTTGCCGAGCAACGCTAGCCTGTTCGATTACGGACATCCTTACCATGGGTACCATGGGGGGCAGGGGGAGGGTGGATTTGAGAGGAGGGATGGTGAGTAAAAAACCACTTGAAAGATTAGATTAGATTATATTAATTCACACATAATATATGGATACATTATAAATAACACATAGTCAGTTTACACGAACCTATACGGTGACCGTTAACAGGCGGACGAAACTAATACGAGTATTTGATAGCGCTAGTTATTTTTAAGGAAGCTAGAACTTTCTAAACGGCTTGTCGACACCACTGGTGACCAAAAGGACCAAAAATCTTTGAATGAGCGTGTCTTGTGTCGGGGTGTTTTAAATGATTGATTTAGGTTATACTTATTTAGGCGCCACATACATTATAGGTAAGTACCTACATCATACACACTATTGCGTCCCACTAACCCTTCAAATGCTTCCAGGGGGCATTTCAGTCCGCGACGTGTCTTCGATGAACGCGCCGTTCTCGGAGCCCCGGCTCAACCCCTCCCTGCTGAAGACCGACGACGAGTGGAAGAACATCAACACCATGCTCAACTGCATCCTCAGTATGGTCGAGAAGACTAAACGAGCCCTGGCTATTCTACAGCAGAGAGGTAATTTTGTATTTCTAGCATCTAGATCGACAATATTTGTGAGCATTTCAGGAACATTGGGTCAGAAATGCTGAATTGGGTCATAGTCAGTTTAAAAAACAATACCTAGTCATCCATGGTCAAAAGTTAAGAGCTTGTATGAAACCAGGTTATATGGCTATTATATCGGATTATTAGTAGAGGGAACGTTATTTATTCTCGTACGAGTTTTATGAGAAAATGAGGTCCAGGATCCTTAATTTCGCTTATGTCCACAGGAAAGACTCGAACCTAAATCTGACTATGACCCAATTAGAAAAGAAGTTCCGTTTGAACCAGACTAGCTGATCAGGGCTGGGTTCCAACGTCTTCGAACTTTCAATTAGGGTCACGACATTTAACTCTGTTGCTCTTGAAGGGAAAGGTAACTATATGGTTTATTCATGGTACATTTTGACGTCTCTCGGCTGTGTACTGGTCTGCTTCTGTATGCAACTGCTCATTTTCAGATTCAACGGCATAGGATGGGTCAGACTAGTGCCTTTCCAATGATTTCAATGTTGTAATGGGAAGCTTGATGGAAACTCTATCTTTCTCATTTCAAGGAGTGGAGCCTACAGAAAGCAACGATATCAAACGAGCAGCCAGCGAGATCATGGCTCAAGCTGTGCGGCAGACAGAAGAACGGGTGGCCGAGGTTCGACGCAGGGCCGAAGACGCTGTCAACCAAGTAAGCCCACTAGCCTGTTCATTATCCTCGTCATACTAGCTGAAAAATAGTCAGTCAAGTATCCAATTGTTTCAATAATTGGTCAATGGTCAGATGACAGCCATTACTGGAGCAGAGCCAGCATATCTTGCCGCGACTTCGCTTGTCGCGAGACTCATTGCCATCTGTCATGCTCAAACGGTATTGAAAGGAAGGTGACAGATATCTCGCGCGACATACAGTCGCTCGTCATTGTGATAAAAAAATTAATATATATATTATGCTAAGTTGAATGTATGTGGCCAGCTCATAACCACCAGTATTCCGCAGGTGAAGCGGCAAGCGCTGGTGGAGCTGCAGCGGGCGGTGGGGGCGGCGGAGGCGCGGGCTCTGGAACTGGTCGCGGCAGAGCGCAAGGAGCGACGGAGCCCCGCGCCTGCCCCTGATGGCAGCCCGCCGCAGCAACAGAATGTGAGTATACATTTGAAAGCCAAGGTTTTTCAAAGCCTTTTTCTAGCTTATATTTGTGTCCCACTGCTGGGCAAAGACCTCTTCCCTCGATTTCCACAACTCCCTGTTCGGTGCTGTTTCAGTCCAATAATTTTTGGACGTATCTATGTCATCCCGCCATCTCCGTCTCGGCCTGCCACGTCGTCGCCACCCGTCATCCGGCATCCACTTCGTGGCTCGATTAGCCCATCTATCAGTGTGTATGCGGCCTACGTGGCCTGCCCAGTCTCACTTTAACCTGGCGGTTTTTTCTTCAACGTCAGCAATACACGATTTGGAGCGCAGCGTGTTGTTCCGGACACGATTACATTTTTTGTAACTCAATGGAAAATTTTGTAGGACATATCGTGAAATTGGACTTACCTTGTTCAGAATAAGCAACTTTACCAACTCACCAAATTTTATTGAAATCTGAGAAAAAAACGAAATCGACAACAAAATAAAAATTTGCCCATAAACATCTTACTGCCTATAACGATCTTCAATGTGTGTTCTAGTGCTGTTGGAACTGCGGACGAAAAGCGCAAGAGACGTGCTCAGGGTGCAACGCAGCGCGGTACTGTGGCGCTTTCTGTCAGCACAAAGATTGGGAGAGTCACCACCAGGTAAACAGTCAAACGTCTACACTTCTCTGTCATAGCCCGATTCTCTTTCCCCTCCTCCCGCCCTAGGTCAGACTGATTCGGTTCAGTCTATTTACGACGCAGTCCAAGCGCCCAGGTGCCCGCTACGGACGACACGCTCGGAATGGAACGCCATCTACCGTGGGGCCTGAGAGACTCACCAACAGCTTAAATTTTCTTTACTGTACTGAAGTATATATTTATGAAGTAGTTAATGTCTAAATTTTTTATGTGGGTAGGTACACCCCAATTTTTATATTAAACCATGGCATTGGTACATGTAAAGATCAATGCTCAAAGAAAAATTGAAATGTTTCTCTCCACTGAATCTCTTCCACCAGGTTACGCATTTCAATTTCTTTGATCTTTGTATCAATGTACTTTTTATTATAAGAAGCTATAATTCTCTAATTCTTTCTAACTATGTTTCCAGGTCTGCGCTGGCCGCGACCAGAAACCCACAGCGCTTCGCACATCACCGCCCGCCACGCAGCCAGCGCTGGCCACCATCCCCAGCCTCCCCCCACTCCCCACGCTCCCCACGCTCCCCAAGCCCACGCGCGCCACCACCCCCATCGCCACCCCCGACAACCGCCTATCCCTAAGCACGCTCAACTCGGCAGAGCGTCTCCACAGCAACCAGGACAGGAGCTTAACATCAACAAGTAACGACAGGATCGCGCTGGCGAACCTGTCCACCGCCCAGGGGATCATATCCAGCATTGGGAAGAAATGACGGCTTAACAAGGACATGGGGGTGAAAACTCCTAGGAAGGTTAGGAGGTAAAAAGTATACGGTTCTTCCATTTTTTTTAGGAGTACGACTTGCTTTATTGAACGCTGCATTATTTGTAAAATGTTCATGCTTTAGTCGAATCTACTTCAAAATTATTATTTTATACATCTAATTTTTTTTGTATGGACTATCCCGGGATCCCGGGATTACCCATACAAAAAATCCAGGAATTGGCAACCTTACTAATGTATGATATTATGAATAATATAACGTTTTGGTTAAGCATTTTGGTAGATTCGACCGCATCAAGATATTTATCATCAATGTATGCTACAAACCCGTCATAACCATAACATACCAATGCCTTAAATAATGTCTTTTTAATTTTCTGCAATGTAGGTATTACTTATACCCATCTGGGCTACTGTATACTTGTCTACACAGAAATAGTATAAGAGAAATGGTAACTTAATTTACATGAATTTATCTTTGAACCTATTGACTGTTTGTTAACATATCTTTCTTTAATGTACTGTATATACTGACTAGGGTTTAAACTTGAATGTACCTTATCATGTAATTATGTCGTATTTCCCGATTTTGGAGATTTGTCATTATTTGTGACGTTTTCAAGCCAAAGGATCCACTTTGTTGCATCATCTTTAACTTTACGAAGAAATTGTTAACGCGTCCTTATAGGAAGCGACAAAACGGATCTTTTTTGTTGAAAACGTCACATTTGTAAATGTTTTATTATAATGGATCTATAATCATTAATACATGCTATTGTAAACGCTATAAATAAATTACGCATAAACCAGTTTCACAGTTTTTGAAGGCTAAAAACATATCGAAATTTTTTTAGGTACCCATAGGGTTTGGGGTCGGGACTTTTAACGGGGTAAAAGTCCCGAAAATACCGGGATTTTGAAAAATTTGTCTGACTTGCTAACTTCGGATGAAATGTGCTCATAAATACTTTTAACTCCTATTTGGCCGTCTTATAAATGAATTTTGAAAATTGTAGCTTACTCGTATAGAGTTATTCTAATATCAAATATTATCTCTTCTCTCGTTTCATAGAAATATTTTTTCAATGCAACCGTACATTATTTGAAATTGTTATAAAATAAAACTTACCTAACCTAACCTAGTCAATAGGATGATATTTGCTAGAATTATGAAAAAAATTATGACTACAAAGGAATAAAAATTCTGCGAAGTTATTCATTACCGCAATGAAATTATTTTTTATTCTCATTTTTATATTTATTAATGTATTTTCCTTATTTCATAAAAAGTTCAATTTCATCAGAAAAAGTCAGGAAGGATACCTACTCGTTGCCCGACAGCGGCGAAGAAAATTATAAAAATTGCTTAAAATATTAATTTTAGGTACATCAAATTATAGATTTTACAATAGTTAATCTTAATGAACTCAAAGATCCATGTGTAAGTTGGGTTATTTTTGTTAAATTGTTTTGTTTGAATTAATATTAAGCGTATAAATAAAATAAAAAAGTTTAATATATTATTAGTTTTATCTTATATTTTAACCAAAGAATGTTGATTGTGATTCATTGCATTGTAATTCATTTGAATTCGGATGAGTGCCATAATTTTTTGTTGGTGTACAAATCACTTTATAAAAGCTAGAATAAGTCAATATTTCTGCACAAAATTATGGTTAATATACACACATTACTGATATCGAAATAGTATATGTATAATATAATAATGTATGTTATTAAAATCCTTAAGGCGATCAGTGTCGTCAATTCATGAACGACCTTTTGGAGACGACTATAGGTAACAATAAAGTTGTTTTTTCACATCTGTGCAATGTAACCAAGGACCCAGTACTTAAATACAGTTTATTTTCTAATCTTCTCCATGCGAAGTTTTTTTATTGCAAAGGTAAACGAAAAAATCGCATACAGCAGCGACAAAAATTATGTGACATTTCCGTGTATTATTAAGGACTTACACATTCGAAATACTAACCTAACTTTTAGCAAATAAAACGATTATTTTTCTATAAACACATATATACTACTTAGCTATTTAAATCAACGTCATCGACATAGTACGCCTTTGATTGATATAAAAAAGGCATTTTTTATTCTTTTTAGTAACTACACAAAAAATATGTCGATTTTTATATTTGTTATTTTTACACAAATCGTCATTCATTTTGCACTCTTACACTCTTATAAGAATAAGAAAATTAATTCTAAAGTTCAAATGTTTCAATATAATAAGTTTCGCTGCTACTGAATAACATTAAAAATAATTAATGTGTTATGTTCAATTTAGGCAATATTGCTGATTGCATCGTAAGCTCAAGGTCACCCGTCAATAATATAAACGACACGACACTAACCGCCTTATATTTGTCCGATTGAAATCTTTCATACATAACTTTGAGATACATAATTACAAATAATATTCCTTTCTAACCATGATTGTTTTTAATTGCGGTATGATTGTAAAAAGATACAAAAAGTGATTTAATACTTCTGATTCCAATAAGTTAAGAGACAATTCCTTAAAAATATGTGCAATATTAATATTAATGTAATTTAATATGAATGTAAAAATTCGAATTTAATAAATGTAATACATTTAAGGCGATCCGTGTTAGAAGAACCATCGCAAACGGCGGTTACAATCTTGACTGTAATTGGGGACATTAAGTTTTGTACCTATTCATATTGTACTTTTCCCAATAGTATAGGTTTTTTGGACTCAGAATAGGTACTAGTTTTTATGTCGTTTAGTTGTTTGTTATAATTTTTTAAAACCTCTATGTGACATTTGGTCACATCCTAAATGTGTTGTTGATTTTTTTTAAATGTCCGAATTCCACTTGAGAGCTTGTCTTGTAAACATTTCCACACCAAGCGATTGATTTACTCCTGTCTAGAAGCTCACCTTGGAATAAATGAAAGCAGGAAACAAAAAAAAAACAAACAAATATTTACAGATTTTTAGTTAATAACGATACTAAACCCCTTTTGCGATGTGTGAGGTTCAGGACTTTCAATCTTAGGATTTCTTGTATGAACATTGAGAACCGGGATTTCTCATACAAATTGCGGGATTAGAAGCTGGTGCGGATGGTCTTAATAAGAATCTAATGTATATTTTGATCTGTTCGCCTAACATGTGAAATAAACGAATGTTTAAAAATCTTAATTTGCCTTTTACTTCTTAGGTTAGATTTGAATAAAATGGAATTTTAGCCCTATTTCTTTGTCAGGATAAATATTCATTAAACCCAAACTTCCTTGGTTTAAGAAGAAAAGCAACACCCTAACTACCTACCCTACCTACTATTGTTGCTCTTCTTCTTAAACCTAGGAATTTTGAGTTCCTACGATTTAGCCGTTCAACTCTGAAACGACAAGCATTCCTTGTTGACAAGGGCTTTTGAATATTTGGCTCTATCTTTATGTATATTAATATACTTATGTATAGTCAAAAGTTATATGTGTGACAATATATGTGCATAGCCAAATATTCAAAAGCCCTTTTCACATATATAACATACTAGTTCTAACATACTCGGAATTTAAATTCATAAAAAAAAAACAATCTGTTTGAGGAAGCACAACTATTGATTGACTTATCAATCGGGCCAATCGGCCGCTTTTTGTGAAGCTTCGAAATTATAAGTTACTGTGAAATTCAGAAGGAAAAAAGTAACAAATAATAACGTTAATAGGTAGGTACTTCCTACACATTAAGTCTGATATGTTTGACACTAAGACCGAACCGTAAATCAGATTACTGTCAAAGTTTCCTTATAACAAACTGTACTTGTACTAACCTGTACCAATTTTGTGCGTCGCAAACAGTTCTAAGTGAATTCCGATCTTATCTTAAATTGTTCGCTAGTGCACAGAAAGTCATGGTTATGTTATGAAGTATGAAATTTCTAAGAGCGCTCCCATCACCACCAGTATTCGCCTATAATGTAACAAAAAACAAATACTGAAACACCATAACACTATCTCTTTATTTGAAATACCGCACGAGCGAGAAGTATGATACTGAGTCGCGTGACAAATTTAAACTTCGAGGCAAGATGGATGTGCCACTTGCCAGCGCTGCACGTCGCGACTGCGACACGCGACTCTTTGTTGTGCGACCAATACTACTGTCACTTTCCTTTTGTTGCCGTGCGCAAGAGACGATGAGTCGAGCGAGAAACGAAGACTCGGCAAGATATGCCAGCCCTGCTATTGGGGGCAAAATAAACGTTACAGAGTTTATTTGAAAACAGTTGAGTTTACTTAAAACCTTTTTCTTGATTTAAACAGTCCAGCATTGTCTATACTGAATTTTATTATTATTATTGTTCTTCATTTCACGCCTTGCTCAAATATGTAGCATGGTGTGACGTCACGCGGAACTATAACATAACTTCGTAATTTTATGTTTAATTGACTAATAACAAACAACGTTTCAAATTTTTTTTAATTTCTACTGACGGTCTAATTATTTTTTTAGGATTTTTTCTAGAGCTTCCAATCCCGGGATTATTTGTATGGGTATTCCCGCGATTCCGGGGTTGTTCATACAAAAAATCGCGGGATTGGAAGCCCTAAATCTCGCCTATTTTAATTGGATATCACGCATGAGTAATATACTGGTATTAGGTTAGATTAGAAAATTACGGCCTATTACCTCTCAGTCTAATGCGGAACATGGCCTGAGGGCCTATGATAAATAAATAAATAAATAAATAAATGATGGTTGCTTTTATCTCGCGATAAATAAGTGACAAAGGATCCGTCACGTTTTGATAAAATCCGAGTGTGAGTGACAGATTCTGTGTCACTTATTGTAGGCCCCTGACCTAGCACACTGTTCTTGTTTTTAATGATATCAATTCACGAGGTTTGGCATCACTTGAAAAATTTCCAGCTAAATTCAGCTAAACGATATTTTAATGGGATGTTAATAACTTTTTGTTGCCAAACTCAAGCGTGCTAGTAGCTAGAATAATTTGTAGGTCAATGATTTGATACTAAGTCGAAAGGTAACATAAGCCATAGTACTCTTAAATGTTTATATATCTTTTGGGTCTGGATCTAAAAAAGGGAAATTACCTGTGATGTAGTGGATCACGTAAAACCATGGCGACACGAGGCGTTATTTTTTTGCAATCTCGAAGGACCAATGGAAGAGTGCTTAATGTGTATTTCCAGCGTGTCGGAGCCGAAAGATGGTAAACATTACTTTTATTAAAGCAGTAACGTCTGCTATGGTAAACCAAAAAGTTAACAATGAAGCGAAAAATTGAAAAAATTTATGCCTCAGGCAGAGTTCGAACCTGTGTCTCCAACGACTTTTTCGGGCCAACACGGGCGTCCTAACTATACTTTTAGATAGAGTCCAACTCAAAATTCGAAGCAATTAAATGGATAATATGCAACACCTGCAACCTGGTACCAAAATACCTTAAATACTTAGCACAAAACCAGTCCGGCCTCTATTATGCCTACAAACACATAAGTAAATTAATTAAAACGTACTTACGATATTTTTCCCCCTTATAAAATAATTTCAGCATGCAATGTAACTCGTTTTTATTTTCACTTAGTCATCTACTGCCAATTAAAGTCAATGTGTACGCAATAAAGCAGCAATCTGCTCGAAAAAGTAACGAAATTTACTTAATCAGGTACGCTCCGGTCAAATCCGGCCGGGATGAATCTGAAATGAGGAGATTCGCAGATGAACCAAGGTCATCGACATAGCAAATCGGGTAAGCAGGCTGAAGTGGCAATGGGCGGGGCACGTAGCTCGAAGAACTGATGACGACCACGTGGTCGTCATTCGTGGCCGGACGGGACGACCTGGTTAGAGTTGCGGGGACTCACTGGATGCGGGTCGCTGCTATCCGGCCCATGTGGAAGTCTATTGAGGAGGCTTGTGTCCAGTAGTGGACGTCCTATGGCTGAAATGATGACGCTCCGGTAGTTTAGGTTTAGTTAAATATCGGTTCATAGCTAAAACTAACAAAAATCTACGTCTCGTTACTAGTTTGTGGCTACATCAATACACGCTGTATACACCACACATACATATAAACTTCGTCTCTATGACTAATATCAGGAACATCGAGAAATAATAAGGCTCGACAATCAAATCTGTTATTAGCTGATTACATACAAACAAGCTACTAGGAATTGCCTGTTGGGCACTTACCATTTTTCACAGGATAATGGACCTAACTTCCTTGTAATGCCTTTGGTAGGATTGGAATTAACAGCTAACTTTGTAAATTGGCCGGGTAATTTTCAATTGATACGTGTAATTGGTGTGAGATCAGATTCGTGATGAATCGTTGTTTCTACCGTGGCTCGGTGGCGTCATCTAATAGTAATTAAGTTATCATCATCATCATCATCATCATCATCATCATTTTTACGACGTCAGCGGTTACTGAGCCAGCGTTCCTGGGTTCGAATCCCGGCAAGTCCGAATATTTGTGCCTGGGTATGGATGTTCTATGTATTTAAGTATATATTTATCTATTTAAGTATGGTTATCGTCGTCTAGTACCCAAACACAAGTCTTCTTGAGCTTAATGACTTGGTCGATTTGTGTGAGGTTGTCTGATATCTAATTATTTATCATCTTGAGCATTTTTCCGTCCAGTATTAGACATATGCCTCCCGTAATATCTCTATTCCTTCCTGGATGATGCTTCTCTCCTCCACAGAGTAAGTCATTCCTTATATCTGATCGCCATGTACCGTGAAATTCATGGAATCGTCAGTCACCTTTTTTGCCAAACACCCATTGCTGTCTGACAACACCCATTAAGTACCAGCTTAAATGTTTCTCCTAAGAAAGTGTCCTCAACGCAAACACTCACCCGTAAGGTCTGTAATGTAATAAAAAAATATATATATAGGAAATTGAGGGGAATACTCGCGGTGAAGCTCCCTAAGACTGGCCAAAACGGAAAGCAAATCCGAAGCAAGCAAAATCCCAACATTTGAACTTTACACACGAAATTAGCTGACATACTGTTATATAATTAGCATATACCCGAGAACTCGTGAACAGCAAATAACACAAAGTTGTATGAAAACAATGTGTCATTGTCATTGTGCTTATGACTTTTGTATTATTGTAAACAAGAGGTCAAAGTATTGTATTATTTACACTTCCTTACCTCTCTTTATCTCACTATTTTGGTCTTTGCATTTTCATGAGTAGGTATTAACTATTGTGTAAGGTAAGAAAGTAAGACTACCACCAAGAGAAGACAGCCACAGTCCAATAACTAACTAACTGTTAGTCTAACGCCATTTGACACGAAACTATGTCAGTGTTACCCCATCTTACCTTATATAGAATTTTTGATTAAATCAGTTATTCGAACTTTTTCAAAATGGGCGAGTATGCCATTTCAAAACAGACTCGTGAGGTCTCCAACTCATAGAGCCACTTAGTTATTATTCCTCAGTGGCTTTGTTTGCGCTTTCGCTCGTGTTTAAACTATCCTACGGGAACCATATATATCATTCGGGATAAAAAGTTGCCTATGTAATTATTGTATTAAGCGGTTTACATTCACGTGAAACTGTCAGACCCGTGGCAGTCTTTTTCAGTCGAAAACTGGCAAGAAACTCAGCAGGATCGGGACAAGTTGTGTTCTCTTTTCGGAGGCTAAGATCCTGTTTGGGTCACTGAGCCAAAATAGTTAGTTAGTGGCAGTCTTCCCCCGGGGATAGTCTTACCCCACTTTACCTTATAAGTAACGAACCTGATAACAAAATTTCACAAGAACCGGTTGAGAGATGCTACCTGAAGTCGAGAAAACCTAGAAATTAGGACATACGAAAGAATTTTTGGCCAAGCTGAAACGGAGACATTTCGCTAGCTCGGTCGATTACGTTTTTCGAAAAACAAGTCAATCTTAACCCGAATCAATCTCTTTCCAAACTTAACCCTCTCGTATTCCTAAATTTCTAACTCATTACTCAGAGATTTGCGTCCAGATTTTTCTCCAAACGGTATCCAAGTCAAGTTAACATATCGCACCCTTGGTAAAACAAAGCCACATCTGCAAAATGTGTACTTTACAGGAGAGCAGTTTAAAAATTCTGCAAGTGATTTTTGGTGATAACATTTTTGCGTTTCGTCGAATTGTCATATACTTTTGCATATAGGTTTATATTCATATAATCAATTAAATGTGTTATGTCCCATTTAATTAAACGCATTATTTTTCAAAATAATGTAACGGATGTGCACATACGGCTATTTATTACCAAGCATCAGCCGACGTATCAGCAGATCCGTCATTATTTTACAAAAATCTACGTGACGCATGTGCACATACGTCTTTGTTTTATGTATAACCCTTGAAATTATGAGGTCGTATATGGGTAAAATATTATATTTCTATAGAATCTGAAAGATTTAGGTATCTGTAAATGAATATTATTTCAAGTGAACTTATTTTACCGAATTATTTACTTAAATATAGGTAGCAATGAGTAAAAATACTGTGGTTTGCTAGTAGAACACAGTAAGTGCAAGAAGATAAAACAATGTTATTAATTTTAATAAATATTAACTTTTTATCGGCATAATAAGGTATCATCACTTACATAATATTTTCCATAAAATATGTACTCCACAAAAAAAATAAGCGTTAAAAACTGAAACTAGTAAGTAACAACTCGTTCATACTAAACACTATATAAATTTTATTTATGAAATACCCGTACTTGTATTATAAAACTTAATAAACGAATAGATAAGAATATTAAACTTTTTGATAGTAGTATATACAACTGTTACTTAATGATAAGCCTTAAAACATGAGCATTGACCTGAGCTTGGTTTTACGAAACACACGAGTGTTTTAAGACCTTATAATTATATAAGTCATAAACTGTTTTCATCATAGGCCTTAAAATTTGTATCAGATGATTATTTTACTATGCAGCGTTTTTGTGGCAATGTTAAGATTAAGAATGACTATAAAGTACGATGCGGGAGTGACAGTGATGAAGATTGACATTTCAATAAAGGGGCGTTAGATGATCGAGCTGGTGAAACAATCCTCCTCTCATTATGGTGTCTCCTCTCGCGTTTTGCGGCTAAAACCAGCTTTGATTTCTCAGTCTTACAGTCTTCGGCTAAAGACGTTCTCCACTTGCTATGCTCGTCTTTCCCAGTCTGCTGGGCTGATGCCAAATGCCGGCATTGCTCGCTTAGTGCAGTCCTTGAAACGCAACATGGGCCTCCCCACATTTCAGGGTACACAGTAAGCGAGTGGCATCCATACGGTGCACATGCTTTCCCAGCCACCACAATCTACGCTGTTTAAGCATTGCAGTAATGCTGGAAAACTGCGCGACTTACAACACTCATTCGTGACCCTGTCTCGTCAAGTGATGTTTAGACTGCTACGAAGGCACCGCAAGTGGAAAATATTCAGCCTTATTTCTTGCTTGGTTTCTTTACGACGTACTGGTTTCAGTTCCACACAAAACTATACTCAGAACACAAGTTTGATACACAAACACTTTGGTCTTGATTGTCAGATAGTGACTAGTCTAGAATCCTGCACTGAGCTTACCAAACATTGTAACCGCTTTACCAAGCCGGCTCCCGATATCCACATTCAGCGACAGATTGCTTGACAAGTGGGATTGCTATATAAGGGAACTGATCAACAACATCAAGGGACACGACACTATCCAACAAAATAGTTGGTTTCTCATGAAAACCTTGCGCCAGAACAACTGTCTTCTTAGCATTAATGGACATGGAAAAGACAGAACAAGGGTGTGCGAACTTATTGAAAAGAATCTGTAACTCTTGGGAAATTTTTGGCAACGAATGCGGCATCATCGGAAAATAACAGTGAATCTATGTATTCGTTTACGACGAGACCTCAACAGGGAAAAATCAAAAAGTTTCCCTTCTGCTCTTGTGTGTAAAGTGTATCCCCTAAACTAAAGTTCCCAAATGCAACCTTCAGAAGCAGGGAAAAAGATGTCGAAAAGTATCGGTGGCAATACTCGGCCGCAGTCCCTCCGCATGTCGAACAAAGCAGAAGTCCGGCTGTCATGAACAACAGCACCGTGCGTGGAAAGATTTAACTAGGTTTAAAAGTTTTGGTGGACATCTGTCGAGAGCAGGGCCTTCCTTCTTATCTTTTTTTGCTTTTACTGTTACAAGCACATTATATGCTAGCATGATGTATGCAGTCGTAAGTAGTAACAGGTTATTTTTTCGCTGATAGGGTCAGGTCAGAGCAGATTCTTCTAAGTTCGCTTTGTCGAAGATTTCCTCGTGTCCCAACATTTCGAGATTCCTTTAGAAACTTCAAATAACGAAAAGAGTAATCACTTCTCTAAAAACGGCATCATAGAAATAAATACAATATGATAAATATGTTAAGATCTACAAATAAGTGGATTTTATTAGTAGGTAAATTTCGTACAGTTCATAAAGGTAATAAAAATAAAAATAAGATAAATTTAATGGTTTAAAATGGTTGGAATTACAGGTAAGGCATTTAGTTATTACATATTAATAAAACGTTAGATTTTTTTTACAATAACATGCTTTTTTATACCTTCAAACTTTTTGATAACGACGCATCTTAAACTACGACCTAAAATAACGCAACATGTTACGATGCGACTATGAATAGTTTGTACAACAACGACGCAAATGAATATACGACCATAATTTTAAAAAACAATTAAATTACCTTAAACTCTTCTTATAACATTATGGCAATATTGCCTATCATGTTTGTTAAAAAAAATATTAATTAGTTAAAAATCTATAAATAACGTCGAAAGTGATCATGCGACTGGCTATTTAATCTCAATAATTAGAACTCAAACAGTCGTATGTGCACATATGATTGTTTATTACAACATAATTTTCTTGACCTGTAAAAAGTACTTATCATTACCGGTTTCGTTTACCGCATCCATTCTCGCCGATTTAGATCCAAAACGCAACGCATGATCACAGTCCGGTAACACCGACGCATCTGACTTTACGACAACGCGCGCGCCGATATGCGCTCACAGGAACGACGTCAAAAAAGGACGCATACGCATTTGTAGCATTATTTTACGTCGCCTCTTCACTTGCGTCGTTTTCCGCTTCAAATATCTCAGAAACGAAAAAAGTTAAAATTATAAAAAAAATCTACCGTGTAGAACGCATAATTCTAAGGATATTTCCGTAATAAAACCACTTTTGACGCAAAGTCACATGTTGCATTATTTTACCAAGGGTGCGATATCAAAGGCAACAAAACACGACATCTGATGTTACAAAGTTAAAGTCTCAAAGCTTTGAACGCGAGTGTTTGGGCTGAGTCCGTCTTAGCCCAGGGGCAGGTATCAAAGGAAAGGCTTGCTTTGTGATTTTTGATGGGTGACATTGATAAGTCGTTTGTATTTGTTTTAGGTAGATTAATTTTGGAATAGTCTGTATTTGACGTCAGTTACAGTGAAACTAAATAAAAACAGATATTATCTACGGTAGATAATATCTAAGGAGTACTTGAAAAAGTTTCTGCAGGAACCCCTTAAATATTATCAATATTTTATAAACATCGTTTTAAAGAACCTTTAAAAGGTTAGGCTAGGTTTGTTTTATAATTATTCTGAAAAGTTAATAGTATTGGAAAAAAATTGCTTTCGGGCAAATGAAAATTTGGTGAAAGGTGAAAACAAAGAGGATTACACGACTACATATTCCACACAAGTAATTTTTGCATACCTAATAAATCTAAAACAATCTACAGGGATGAGTCAAGTTTTTTTGCAATAGGATTCAGTATTTATATGACGTTATGCACATTATTGCCTTATGAAACCTATTTGTAGCGCCACTATCTCTGGGGGTTCGACACTAAACTTGTTAGGTTATACACCTACCTGCAGACAGACATCAGCACAAGCCGTGCATGTCAACCACAAAATTGCATGAAATAAGTTTCTGCCAAAAATGACATTTTAGTGGCAAGCTTTTATAGGTACTTTTCTTTGGATATCCATCAAATGCTCACTGAGACGATTCTAAAGAGCCCAAGCTCGGTAGGATTGCTTTTTCTATTATAGAGTTCCTATGGCCACCTTCCGGCTCCATCATCAGATCAGCCCCATGGTACCACATTATTGTATTGTCATCAAAGTTAAGTAAGTATGCAAAATTTCAGCTCAATCGGTTGACGATATCTGCTTCAAAATTGAGTTGCAAGATTTCACCCGAACAAACATAAGTACTTTAAACATACAATGCAAGCTAAATAAAAGCTTGTAAAATAGAGTGACACATAACGTGTCAATGTCAGCTGTTAATTGGAGTCCGAACTAAGTTAGCGGCGATTATCGTTCAACGTCAGTTTTCGGTAGTGGCAGGACATCAAATCGCATGACAAATCGGTTGACGAGTTGGTGATTAAAGCCAAGAGCACTTTTGGGCGTGTGGACGTGGCGCGTTGCGGTGTCCATGTTATGGGACTATTGAGGACATTAATGGGCAAATTTTTATATTGTTGTCGATTTCTTTTTTTTCTTAGATTTTATTCAAATTTGTTGAGTTTGTTAAAGTTTCTGCAAAACATTTTGTGTAAGTCAATGGAGAAAAATTTGTAGGACATAGCGTGAAATTGGTCTTACCTTGTTCAGAATAAGCAACTTTACCAACTTACCAAATTTGAATAAAATCTAAGAAAGATGATGGATGACGACTGACTGCGACATGTATGGTAGGTACACATTTTTTTTTAAACAAAACTAATTATTTCCGAATTCTCATAATTTAATAAAATATGAATTGTATGACAACCATTAACTTAAACGCACTTTTCACGATAAAGATTACCTTATGCTCTCCACACAAATATTGGTACCCATCCCATCATATTATAATGACGTCACGATTAAGGTGGCCATTTGTATGGAGCGTTTTTAGCTCTCCGTAGGAATGGTGAGCTTTATTATGCTACCTACAATACAATTCTAAGAGTTCCTGGTTCTCGCCTTACAAAATCCACGAGAAATCGAAAGGAACTGCAAATACGGTGATTGATCGATTTCGGTGTTTTTTCTAGTAGGTAGGTAACTCGTTCAGATGTTCTCAGATTTTTTTTTCTTGTGCAGTGGGTTTTATGTTATAGCTTCCGATCTTTACCTATTACGGCTTCCGTGACCATTGACGGGGTCTAAAATTTTCTGAAAAGTTTACCCGCCCTCCGCGTTTTGGACGACGCGTTTGGCTCGGTTGGTAGACAGACACCTGCCTACTGAGTCGGCGGTCCCGGGTTCGAATCCCGGCCGGTGCAAATATTTGTGCAAATATTTGTTCTTGGGTCATGGATGTTATCTATGTATGTATTTATATATTATGTATATCGTCGTCTAGTACCCATAGTACAAGCTTTGCTTAGTTTGGGACTAGGTCGATTTGTGTAAGATTGTCCCGTTATATATATATATATATGTCCCGTTATATATAAATCATCCCAAACGCATGGTCCAAATCATCCCAAACGCGTGGTCACCTCCGATTTTAAATTAAGCCTCCGTCCGTGACGAGTGCCCCGTGTCACGTGACGCGACGCGAGCGTGACAACTGACAACCGGAGTCCAGTTTTAATAGGCTTGGTACAATTTTTGGATGACCAGTCGTCGTTAGATGATAGTCCATGCTGCAAGGATCTACAAACCGCTGCGGCCTATGATGGTTGCTTTTATCACGCGATAAATAAGTGACAGAGTTTCCGTCACGTTTTGACAAAATGAGAGAATGAGTGACAGATGCTTTGCCACTTATTTATCACGTGATAGACGCAACCATCCAATTAAAAATAAATTGACGATTTGACAGTGCAATAAAATGGCTGAAAGGATATTTCCCTTCGAAACCTAATTACAAAAAAAAAGATACACTTGTAAAATCGTCTTAAATAGTTTTGACAAACGTCAGTGTCATTGCGGCTCCACACTTCTCGCGAACTTGACCGAAGTTGGGCGAATAAGATAGTTTGGAGAGGCACTTCGCTGCGGCAACTCAAACTTCGACCAAGTTCGCCTCGCTCAACTTCGCGAATACTGTAGAGCTAAGGTCAAAACATTCAAAATCAGACACATATCAGTTGATTTGACATTTGTTGACCCTTATAATAAGGACTATCGAAAAATAATATAATTTAATGGTCTTCCAATAACTGTACCCAGCCTATTGCCCATCGGCCGAGGACTCGGGTTTATTAGAGTTTCAGAGACATCGGATTGGCGTCAAGTTCAGAGCTAGTGAGGAATCGCTGACTAGCTGTCTGGTGCGTCGGATGATTGCATAATCTTTTATGACTCCTGATATTTATTTCGGAACACAATAGACATTTGATACCATAGAAGTATGTTTAATGGTATCAAAATATATTGATGCCTTCATAAGCTATTTCCAGAAATTTTCCGCTGGCGATTCGCGAATCTGATAAAACGCGTAATTTGATATACACGCAATTTGCCAGACTTTTGATGCTGGAAATTTGCGTATCTGGCAACGTGCGTCGAAAGGAACATTACATATATCTAACAGACGAAAACGAATAAGTATAGAGATCGAGAAAGCTTTGCGTAGTGTATAAAAAATTGGGCAAGTGCGAGCCCGACTCGCGCATGAAGGGTTCCGTACCTATAGGTACATATATATAATCTATAACAAGTTTGTTGTATGGGAGCCCCCCTTAAATATTTATTTTATTTAATTTTTAGTATTTGTTGTTATAGCGGCAATAGAAATACATCATCTGTGAAAATTTCAACTGTCTAGCTATCACCGTTCTTGACATTGGCGTAACTAAGATTATTTTCCAGACGGGGCCTGGGGGGGGCCTGGCCATGGCTTTTGAGATGAAGCCATGAATTTCTATGGGTAACCCAAAATCCTGGGGTGGGCACTAGACCATACTGGGGTGGGCACGGCCCACCCGGCCACCCCCCTATATACGCCAATGGTTCTTGAGATACAGCCTGGTGACAGACGGACGGACGGACGGACGGACGGACGGACGGACGGACGGACGGACGGACAGCGAAGTCTCAGTAATAGGGTCCCGTTTTTACCCTTTGGGTACGGAACCCTAAAAAGAAAACGGTTGCTTTAGAAATCTCTGAAGTCTCGATTAAGTCCCTTTTCACATAAAAATCGGAATCCAAATCGGTTTATCTGTTTAGGAGTTATGATACCAAAATTGCCCTGGCTAGGATTCGAACACAAGACTGCCAACTCAGTAGGCAGGCGCATTACAAACTGCACCAACTGCGTCGTCGTTTAAATCTGAGGAATGTGATGGTTCTGCGCCGCTCTGTGCCGCTGCAGTGAACAGGCAACCTATAATTCCGATCACTGCCGCGAAGACCATATCACATTAAAAATTTCTTGCACTATTTTTCAAAACCTCGTATCTATTAAGTTCATTGACACTGAGATACGAGCTTTGTTTTAAGTAGGTATTTGTTCCTTAGTGAGTTTTCGTTGTCAACAGACGATATGATTTCTACAATTACCTTCACTTGTTTATTCGTTCGAGTAAGACTTCCCTAAAGGTTGTCAAGTTGAAATTGACTGCATGATTTTTTTATGTCATTTAATTACCTCGGAACGCTGTCATTGTATGCAGTAAGAGAGCAAAGGTTTTTAACTGAGTAAATGTCCTTTTAGTTGTTTATTTATTAATTTAGTAACCGCCATTTCCTTTTTTCCTCATTGAAACAACGGCATTTATTTCCAGTGCTGAATAATCCATCAGGGACAGGAATAACAGATGATTTTATTTTAGTACCCTGTCGCATTCACTACATTAACATATGTCACTGTCACAATATCATTATGTTACTACGACATGGCACCAACATCGCTAACCACACGACGATGTCATACTTATTACAATGAAAGTGCGATCTGGGAATGAGGTCAGAACCCAGGATTAGGCAACAATTAGGTAGTCACTTTCTGGGAAGTCACAATGCTGTTTGTTCTCTGTACCGATAATTATCGACGGTTTTCTCTCCAGCCGCGAAGGCCTAATAGTTTTAAGTTTTCATTTATTTATCGGGTGATAAACGCTACCATAGGGCCAAAGGCCTAAAACGATCGAGTATAATCGCGATAAATGGTAAGGAAACCGTCTCTCTCGCACGTATACCTAGGTACGTATATGAACTTTATACTATGAAGGTGTCAGTTACCTACTTTACTTAAATATCAACCTCGCACAAATCGATCAAATCCCAAATCAAGCTCAAGAAATCTTGTGTTATGGGTATTACACGACGATATAGATATATACTTATATACATAAAACAACCACGACCCAGGCAGGAATATTCGAGTTCATCACACAAATATTTGTGTGTCCTGGCCGAGATTCGAACCCGGGACCGCCGGGTCAGTAGGTAGGTGCACTACAAACTGAGACAACCGCCTCGTCAAAACTGTTTGACATGTAACATTTATGTATCACGCGATATACACGAATAACAAATTGTAAGTACTATTGTTTTGCCTTGGTTTTTCTTTGAATTCAGCCTTTGTGAATAAACCTGTAACTTAATGATAAACCTGTGTGCTTTAAGCAAACTAGCTCCATTCATTGTACAGAGGAGTAAGTTTGCTCTTAGTAAGTAAAAACAAACAAAATACCGTATAGAACACACGAGTAATAAGGTGGCTCACCGACTAATTTTAATGTTTTAGCAAGAACCAATTGGGATATACCAACTTTTTACAATTGGTTTATTAAACCATTTCTGGGAAGGGAATACGGCTCTTATACCGCAATCAACGATCAGATTGTTATAGTATGACACCTTTGAAAAGTTGTTCTTGTTTAATTTTTCGACTTTAATTTGTCTAAGGACAAGAACCGTTTTGCAGAACAGTGCGTGAGCTGTAAAATGCGATTCACGTTCACGCTCTTCCGCTATCCAGATATAAGAACCTCTCAGTTTGACCCAAACCCCAATACTGTACCTACAAGTCAAGTCAAAACGAATGTCGCCTCAAAAACTTACTAAGGAGAAAAACAATCAAACGTATTAGATACGTTTGATTGTTAGCAACCGGACGTGTATTTATTATCTTAAATTGACTTACATTTTACAATATTATAACAAATAATGGGGCCATTATTTAAAAAATGTTAATTCCTTTTGACAATCTTGCTCTACTCCTATCAACGGCTAGGGCTGGGCCAGCGTTTTGACCATTATCACAAAGTCAGAGCTCAACATGCTGCTTAGGTATCTCTTTTCACCGCTAAGTATAAAAACCCTGACATACAGGAGGAAAAAAAACATGCGAAGAGGATAACCCCATAATAATACGGGATTACCTCCGCAGAGATTTTTTGACGGGTGATCTTGTCAGATAACCTCTTTAAAAACCCCCTAACGGTAATAATAAGTAGGTATCGTACTTACCTCTATAGATAATATATTAAGATTAAGAGCACATGATTACTTATTTACAACGTTGGGGCACAGATTAATATAATAGTTGTTGGGGGTTTTTAAAGGGGTTATCTGACAAGATAACCCGACAAATTTTCCTCTACCGCGAATGACGTCGCTGCCTAAAGCTTATCATTAGTGTAAACTAATGATAAAGGCGAAAGTTTGTGAGTGTTTATGTGTATGTTTGTTAACTCTTCACGCTCAAACGGCTGTACCAATTTTGATAAATTTTGGTATGAAGGCAGCTGACACCCTGGATTAAAATATGGGCTACTTTTTACCCCGAAAAAATGTAGTAATCCCTTGGGATGAGCGGGTAACACCGCGCGGCGCAGCAAGGTACCTAATTAATAAATATGTTCTGAGTAAGTAAAAGTAAACAAAGTACCGTACAGACGAGTTTCGGGTGAGTCAGCGCAGGCGCAGCGGCCTGAGTTCACCGACTAAGTATAAACAATGCAGTGTGGTGGGATCCGCGGAGTGTGCCAGTCGCTCGCAGCCAGTGAACGCGTTCTGCGCAACATGCGGTATTTAGTGAGTTGATCTGCTTATTTTTAATCTTACCAGCGACCCGCCCCGGCTTCGCACGGGTGCAATGATGATAAATAATATGCATGTATTTATACATATAAACCTTCCTCTTGAATCACTCTATCTATTTAAAAAAACCGCATCAAAATTCGTTGCTTAGTTTTAAAGATCTAAGCATACATAGGGACAGATAGACAGACAGGAAGCGACTTTGTTTTATACTATGTAGCGATAGTGATAATTTGTCAAAAATTACGAAGTTCAAGCCTCGTTATGGTAGAATAGAGCAAAAAATTCTAAATCGCAGAAATAAAGGAAAAATAATGTTAAAGAATTTATTCATGCTGATATACACTGCCAAATTATTAAGGGTTAAAACTTTCGTGAGACATAGTATTTTATAATTTTACTATTCGGTTTAGTTAACGTGATATTGTCAGGAACGGTCCAACATGTTTGAATTCGTTTTAAATCGGAAGATGATTTGTTAAATATTTCAATTACCGATAATTTATTCAAGAAGAAAAGCTTTTCTAGTATGTAAATGCGAAAGTGTGTCTGTCTGTCTGTTACCTCTTCACGCTTAAACCGCTGAACCGACTTAGATGAAATTGGGTATGGAGATAGTTTGAGACATTTTCATCCCGAATAAATTTAGTGTTCCCGTGGGATGAGCGGGTAATACCGCGGGGCACAGCTAGTTATATTATAAAGGGGGATGCGTAGAGTTGTAATTGTAAGTATGTACTTACGCCAGCTCATTGGAATGTGTTTTTTTTTTAATTTCTAAAACTTTTTATACCTACTTAAGGCGGGGAATTCTCAATAAACTCCACATAAAAGTTACTTACGGCACGATAACCCGAGGATTCGTTTTTCCGATTTTTTTAATGTTTCGTTTACTGCGTTTTATTAATTCTTGGGCCATATACAAAAAGGTTATTATAATTGTTTTCATATGACACATAAGATAAACTTAATAAAATAAATAAAATACAGCAAATGCGAGGGGGACTCGCGCACGAAGGGTTCCGTACCATTATCTGTATCTAAGTTTGTTGTATGGGAGCCCCCATAAATATTTATTTTATTTTATTTTAGTATTTTTTGTTATAGCGGCAATAGAAATACATCATCTGTGAAAATTTCAACTGTCTAGCTATCACTGTTCTTGAAATACAGCCTGGTGACAGACGGACGGACGGACGGACAGCGAAGTCTCAGTAATAGGGTCCCGTTTTTACCCATTGGGTGCGGAACCCTAAAAACCGATACAAAAGTTGCTGGCCATCATGAGTGGGATAAAAATGCCATTAAACCTGAACATAACAACACAATTTTCAATTCTTAGCTTCAATATTGGCTGAGATCCTGTCACTTGTTGCAAGCAAATCTTGAAAACGATTGCAGGCATTTTTACTAAAAATACTTAAGAATCATTTCGATAGCAAGGCTTTCGATTAAAAAAAAACCACTTCCGAATCGGTCCATCCGTTTGGGAGCTATGATGCCTCAGACAGACACACAGATACACTTTTGAAACCAAGGTGGTGGGGTTAGTAAAGTCAGGGCTTAGGGGCTTGGCTTTTCCTGGGATCTGATAATTGTTTTACAGCGAAAGCGTTATGAGCATGTGAGTCTTGGCCGTCAAGAAAGCCCTTAATATCCCCGACCGACCGAGAGGAAGAGGACGACCGCCTGCCACCTGGTGGGCGAATATGCAAAAAGAGATCCAACAAGCGAACCTGAGCATAGAGACAAGCCAGAACAGAGCACTCTGGCGCAGACGTACAAGGAGACCCGACCCCAGATAAACTGGGAAGAGGGGTGGCCAAAGAGTTTTTGGTGGGATTTTCTATTTTCTCGTACATGCATAGTAAAGTTTTGTACGGAACTCGTGTGTAAGATGATTTCCGACTCGTGTTTGTTTAATCACTCGCTCGTGACTAAAAATCACACTCGTCTGAAATCACCTACCTTCCACACTTGTATCGTAAATAAATATTTTTAACCAGGCTTTTTATCGATATTATCGAATAAAGGATAAAAAATAAATGTTACCAGTTACCACATTTTCGAATAAATCCCAATTTGTGATTGAAAAATTCATGAAGTTCCTTATTCTAAAAGAGCGCTTATAATTTGATTGAGGATATCAATTGAACCTATTTTTTATCGGGATCAAATTTAATGTAGGTATATATGGGACTAACTACACTTAGACTTCTCTAAAAGTCAGAAATAACTGTCAAAGTTCGAGATTCCTACGGAGCGCTGATAACGCTCCTATGGTTACAGAGGTGCCTCGACAGCGGTACGCGGTACGTTTGTCTCGCTCACTCAGATTGCCGCCGCACTCGGATCTCTCGCTCTACCGCTCGCCGCGCCGCTGGTCACGCAGTCGTGGCATCTCTGATACAGAGACTTGACGACATTTCTATTTCGGAAATTGTTACCTTTGAATTCTCATATTTTAGGTCTTTTTTTTTCCTTCTTTTTATGACATATTCTATTCTATCATTTAGTCTTGTTTTTGTAACTGACTGTACATCTCGCATAATATTTTAAGAATTTATCGAAGTAAGTTCTTATATGACCTACTTTTTAGGGTTCCGTATTGTGTGTAAATGTTTGCTTCCGTGGTGCCTCAATCTCAGTCCCATATTGTTTACTTATTCAAATTATTCGTATATTTTACATAAGTACCTAACACACTTGAGCCGACCTAGGCCAACCAGTTTACCAAAGTAGGTAATTATTTCCATTCTCGTCTTGTTCCTTATGCCAAATTGGGGTCTCTGGCAAATAAAAGAGGTTCGTCATAGAGCATGAAAGTCTGAAGAATTTATGTGTCTTCATAGCTTCCTTACTAGACAATGGACACTACTTAAGTAGTACTATAGATTTTAGTTTTTGAAGTGAGCCAATCCACTTAAGAGGCCTTATTCCTTTCAAAATTATTTTTTTCATATTATGACTAAGTAATATACCTAAGGTACCTACCTATTGACAATTTCATCCAACTTTTTGAAGTGAATAATACTTTCCCCTGAGTTCTAGATAGTAACATATTATCTATTTCATGCTGATTTCATGCTTTCATTGCGTAAAGTCGAAAATAAGTTACAAAAACCAGTTCTGCGTGAATTTGGTCAAATTCGAGTGGTTTTTGAAACAAATAATAACAATATAAAATTCAAACTGTAGATGTCAAATATATACCAATAAATCGCAATGGCCCTGTTCTAAGTAGGGGAAAGTAGTACGAGTTGATCCCTCGGGGTAAGATGATCATTTGCGATTGTGTGAAAACTGCTACGCCATCTAGTACGTTTATGAATTATGTTTGTTTTTTTGTGCATGACGACAAAACTCGTCTGCCTGATATTTATATCAGTTTATAGACCATCCTTTAATTAATTTCAATAAATACGTTCTATGATTTCTGCGTAATTTTATTTTTTAACACCTTTTAGTTCTCAAAAACAGTTGTTAATTCTCAATAGGGGGTAAGATGATCATAGGGATCATCTTACCCTTACCATGGGAATCATCTTGTACACCGGGGTGTACAAGATGATTACTTCGTAAGGTTTTGGAAAAACGACAATATTTCCATGAAATCTAAACTAATTTATTGTTTTGAGTATGAGGAAAGAGGAAGTGCCAACATTTTTGGATTGCATGGAAAACTGTAGATTTTATGGTTATTCCCGCTTAAGGGGATCATCTCGTACTACTTTCCCCTAGTAGCTAACATTAATAATATTTTAAGAAACATGTTTGATCATAGAGAAGAATGATTAAAATAGTCAGCATTTTTGAACGGATCACGAGCCTTAAAGAGCTCACAAAGGCATTGTATCGCCAAATAGTCTTGTTAGGGTAAGGACCAAAAAGTTGGGCGTAATTTAGGCGTAGTTAGCCTTAGAAAAAAAGCGATCGGAAAAGTTCCGTTGTGCGACATAACTTAACGACACAATAATGAACCTCAAAACAGTACCTTAAGGTACATTATTCGGTGGTTAATTTGTCGTCGTGCAAGGGAAATTGATACAAATTTAAATTAAATGAGTTAAGGTAGTAAATAAACTTTTTGGTCTTCACCCATTAGTCTTACACATGTTTCAGGTGTTTTTCTTCCTTGTGCTGCTGGCGGTAGGCTGCCTTGCCAGCCCCGTGCGGACACCGGATAAGTCTTCGGAGCTGCACCGACTTCCAAGGGCTCCGCAGTATGTCAAAGGACAGAAAGGGTCCAGAGGTAACATTTAATTTTTTAGACAGCAAGTACATACGAAGATACAGTTAACTATACACCCATAGACCTGAACACGTTGTACTAAGTTTTGTATTAGTTTACAAATGTAGTTATATTAAGTATCAATATCCTAAATTCTAATAAAAAACCCCCGATACAAGGTCATCATGATACAAATGCTACTAAATCTGAACATAACAACCAATTTTGTAGTTCCTAGCTTCAATATCGGCTGAGATCCTGTCACTCGTTCCAATCAAAGCTGAATATCTTGGAAATGTTCGTAGTTATTTTTACCAAACGTAGCTAAGAACGATGTCGACTTTCGAACGGCTTTCGATTTTTAAAAAAACGCTTTCGAATCGGTCCATCCGTTTGGGAGATACGATGCCACAGACAGACACACAGATACACATGTTAACCTTTTGAACGCCAAGCGGTAAAGCAATACACTGTGCCCCCGACGCCACACCAAAAAAATAAAAGTGCTCCAAAATCGATAGATATTGAAATACACTTGTAGCGGTTTGAATTACCATATTTTGGACCATTAAAATCGCATAATTTTCCGTCGACGTGATTTGCCGTCTTTGGCGCTCAATAGGTTAAACTTGTAATCCCCCTCTTTTTTCACCGGGGTTTACTAGTTAGTAGCCACAGCGACCAAAGTAGCCACAAAGTAGCCAATAGGGAACATGCATGAAGTTGGGATCCCTAATTTTTTTTCGTTGTACCAGGTCACACACTAAATTAACTCAATAAGTATATCTTCACAATAAATACTTCTTACAGTCTGACAAAAAAGAGTAGAAGTTAAAAAGTGGCAAACTGTAGTGTCGTCCCCGTTTTATTAGATTGATAAGAAAAGGACGACACTACAGTATTGCCACTTTTAAATATTTTTGTCAGACTATAATCTTCTTCAATACCTAAAGTCTTCAAACTGTCACTATCACACAACCCGCCTAGTAGGCGCTTGAAGTTTTTGCTCGGGCGTCCGGCTGGGCGAACTATACCTAGCTATGAACAAACTCACCTGGCGGGCTGTCTCGGTTTCTGGGCTAGTGTGAATTTAATTGTCTTGTTGTAAAGGGTCAATCTAACAATATCCTTTACTTTTCAGTTCCAAACCCCCTGGATCTCCGAAAAGGCGAGTACATCTGCGGCAACAAAATATGCAGCCTGAAGCCCGGGCAAATACCTCCCAACTGCGGCGGGGTCTGCCAATACAAAGTGTGATTCCTTATTAAACTTGGCTGTTACGTTCGTGTTTCATTTTTAACCCAATTAGGGATGATGATATTTTTTTAGGATGTCAATCAATCCTATTTTACATTGGGATCAAAAATAATATCATGCTCCCTGGAAACCCCAATGTCTGTTTTGTGATTTATTAAGACGTAATGCTGATGTACACAATATGCACTGATTTGGTATATACTTAAAAAAACCGGCCAAGTGCGAGTCTGTCTCGCGCACCGAGGGTTCCGTACAAACTTTCACTTATACCATCTTAATTGGCCTGGTTCAGTTAAGTTTGCACCTGAAATGGATCGCGCCGCATACAAACGAAGTGCAAACTTAACGCAACCGAGTTCTCCAAATATGATGTTTGAAAAGGACTATTTTTAATGACTTTATTACAGATGTATAGTTTTCAGATTTTATAAGTATTTGTAGTATGTGAACGATATTACTTGCCAAATTTCATAGTTCTAGGTCATCGGGAAGTACCTACTAAAAATTTACTGCGGTTTTTACCGTTAAATGAGTTAGCTATGGCTACCTAAATTACCTGATTGAATCAGCCAACTTCTCAAACGTTCGAAACTTCAATAATATCATATAAAAACACATAATACTAATAATAAGGACAGTATATAGAGACTCCTCAGAATCGGCAGTGTAGCGGGTCATTAACAAAAACAAAAAATAACTTCCACTTTTTATTTCCCTTTCCATTTCTGCTCCCACTTCTTTTGCGCAGTTTTAAAAGTGTCCACGTCCAACTTGGCGGCAACTAGTCTCCCATACTTCGTACTGTTGAGAAGGTTACTTTTGTCCGCCATCTCTGTCATAATCTTGGCCTTCTGCTCGAGCGAGGCGGCCTCGAAGACTCGCTCGAGTGCGCGGGAGCCGTGCTGGGAGAGCGCCAGGGTTTGGTAGAAGCCCTGGGAATAAAAAAAAAATTTAGACTCGGCCAAGTAAAAAAAAAACTACCCCAGTAAGCTACAGAGCCCGCTAGGTAGGCGCTTATAGTACAATTCGCCGGCGAGCTGGGCCGGCAGCTGAGTAAGTTACGAGCGCCCATCAGGCGGGTTGTTGGCCGTAAAAGTGTTAACAAAGAAATCGTATTTCCGAAAACAACTGTAGAACACACAGACAACCCCCACTAGACGGAGCATGTAAGGCGACCCGCGCGCACCAACGATATGGTACGGCAGAACATTAAAGTATCAACACGGCGGCCACCGTTTAGTTGCGTCCATGTTTATGAGGTCTCTCTACATCACTTAACACTACAATTTACCATGTTATTTATTTTATTTCTTTTTCGTTGACGTACGCATGGATCATAAACAAGGACGCAACTAAACGGTGGCCGCCGTGTCATTACTTTAATGTTCTGCCGTACCATATCGTTGGCGCGCGCGGGTCGCCTTACATGCTCCGTCTAGTGGAGGTTGTCTGTGATAGAACATGACTGTTTATTGGTTTACCTTATAGTTATTATATTACCAACTGTTCTAGAGACAGCTTTCGAAGGTCCTCGATGAATGAGCACTTCTTTACACCGATTAAACGACTCCTAGTAGAACTCATTCCACTTTCCTATTAAATGTTACCAGGAACTCAGAAGCTAACAGCACTAAGGATGGACATCATACCTTCTCACTTTCTAGTTTATTTTATGCATCGCTTCCACACCAACGGGCTCTTAGATAATGCTAATGTACCAGGCATCCAGAAATCAGCAGCAGTAGACCGTTAACCTTTTCTCTTTCTCAAAAATCCTGCCTATCATTACTAATATATAACTCGGCCTGTGTACCAGGAGCTAAGAAGTCAGCAGCAGTGCATTTATCTCTCTCCCTCTCTCTCACCTTGAGCTTCCATATGAGCTTGTCCCTCGCCTTCACACCGACGAACTGCCCCTTGCAAAAAGCATCAGCTACGTGACTCCCTTTGGCGTCGCAGAATATCACCACCAGCTGTTCTGGAGACAGCTCTAGGAGACCGTTGACTGCTTTGGCTGGTCGCTGGAAATAAAACGACACTATTTTCGGAAATCATGATGACCACGATCTTAGTTTTTATCAAGGACCGCAACTTTATTCCGCATGTTCTCAAAGTATCCTAACCGTCTTTGGATGTCTAGTTATCCTCGTAGCAAATTGGTTAGAATTCGTCCAGCTGTTTTGGCGTGATGAGAGGAAAAGAAAGAAATACATTTATCGGTGACATGGCCGTAAAACATAATCACAGAAATGATAAAAAGAAACAATCGGCAACTATAATATTATTATGGCTGTGCCACGAAAAGGTCCCACCTCGGCACGATGCTAGCTCGTGAGCTAGCGCTGATCTTCCGGTGGGACCATAGGTAACTGTTAAGATTTTTCCTGAAATATAATATCTCCATAGAAAACAATGTTCAATACAATTTTAGAGTTGTATAATAATTCTTAGGTTAGTGTTCCAACTGACAATATAGCGACAATGCGCCTAAATGAATTCTGCATCGCGATTGAATCACGGCTGTATCGATAGTTCCGAAGCAACATCGTGCGAGGGTATATGACCAGCGACAGCATCGCTAATGTATCGCTGCAAATCACCGTCCAGTTTCAAAGAACAGCTCACCTGAAAGTCCAGGATGCTCTGCAGTATGACAGACCCGTGTACATTGATGAAGTACTCCTTGTCCAACTTGGTGAGGTCCACTCGATCTGCGGGCAGCAGCCTCAGACACAACACCGGGAAATATTTCTGGTTCTCTGGAGTCACCTTCAACGCCGTCTCAAAGCTCTGCAAATGTAAATACAAAACCATATTGGAAGCAAACTTCTTTTTCACTTCTGTTCGAAATGTACATTATTTTAGCTTCGGCCACTAATCATCCCTTTATATGTATAAAAAAGAAAAAAAGACCCTAATAAAACATTAGCAATTAGACGTCTGCGTTCATATGCGTTTTTTAATCTAACAATTGTCTACGCTTGATAAGCCTAAAAAATCTGTGATTACTTTCTATTTTCTCGCATTCGAAGTGAAAAGCAGAGTGTTTATCGCGTAACTCCTACTACTTCGTGTCAATATTTTCAAAAATACAAATGTGGTATTTCCACATAACAAAAATAGAATCGATAAAAAGATTCGATAAAAACAAAACAATTATAATTGAAATACAGTCGCCATCAGACATATCGTAGCATGTAAGGTATTCATAAATATCTGAACACGACTCTTATTGACTGGGCGTTACAGTACATGTTCACATATTTATGAACGCCTTATATGCTGCGATATATCTGATGGCGACTGTACAACGCTAATTAAAGCTTATAATATAGGTTTCTTCAGTTTATCATTAATGCTGAATATTTCATGCGTAAAATTGTTTGTAACTAACCGTAAGGAACTGCGCTTGTCTGGCCTTCACACGGAGGCAGGCTTTGGCGATGGAGACTATAACACCGGTGTTGCCGCAGGCCAGCAAGTCGCCCAACTTGCTGGACAACTCGTCGAACATTGGCTCGAGCTGTGGAAGCATATGCGTAAGGCTTAGGATCGTTTCAACTGCGTATGTTACGAAATTTAGGCGAATATAATCATAATTTTGGATTCCATCACAATTCGCAACAAGCTCTCTGTTATGAGCTCGTTAATTAACGCTTTTTTTGCAAAAATAATGTTACCTATTTATTCGTGAAAACATTAACATAAGTCAAGGAGCGTTCAAAACGCTCCTGAGCCTTTACCTATGTTAATCGAAATTAACATGGTTATTCATTAATTCACTGTAAGGATGTCAAACGATACTCCCAGCGCCATCTAGGAAAGCGAAGTGACACCTTGACATAATTGTAGTTGTATAATATGCCTAAATCGATCACTCATTGATGTGTGTTCGATACTTTATCCGTTCTATTGCTCAATGTATAATATCAGTCATTCGTTCAATGTTTTTCATTCATTCCCTCTTCATTTTGACTCCGGACGGATCAGACGTGTGCTTAGTCATTAAAATTGTATATAATTCAATATATTCAGAATTATAAGTTTTACAAGTGATTTGTTGTGTTTTGCTCATCGGGGTAGACCTGGGGAGGTTTCCCGAACATAACAGCAAGAAATCACGGCAGTCAGGGTGACTGTCTGTGTGGTCGGCGGCTGTCGGAGGCGACGGCGCGTCGGCATTCCGGCTTGTACAGTCGGTGGTGGTCCAAATTCAACAGCGCTCCTGCAAGGGCTGGAGCGCCCCTTCATCATCAACGAAATTCAAACACCCCTTCAATCTTATCAACATTAGGGTGAGCCCAGGACGGGGATCCCTAAATACAATCAACATTTGGTGCGGCCACATGAGGTGGATCGAATTAGCGTGATCAACGTCGTCAAAAATCATCGGTGTAGTGAAGTGTTAGTGCAAGTGAAAAAGCTAGGTTATATTCCGTTAATAACCGCATGTGCTAAGGTGACATTACAAATTACAACTTGTAAGGTTGGTACACTTCACTCGTTCACTCGACATAGACAATATCAATCAAGTCGGTACGTCAAATCGGTATCAGTCGTTCAATCAAATCGGAGCGTCAGCTGTCATCGGTGACAACGTCAAGTGTCAAGTTCAAGTTCAACATCAACAGTTCATTGTTAAAAGACTTTATTGCAAATTACTATTAATTATCTAGTTAAATTTAGTTACTTACAATAAGTGATTGTGTCAACGAATAAGTATTCATAACCTATTCAACGAATTCAATTTCATTACGGTGATCTATAGTCATTAAGAGTTATCACTTAGTATTTTTGTGCAGTTCAAGGTGAATAGTTATCACCAGTCAAATTAAGGTTCAGTTTATTATCAACTTGTGACATTTGTGTGGTTATTGCAATTCAAAATGACTTTGAGAACTGCCAAAATTCACTTCAAATCTAAATATCAAATGTTAATCGACTTCGCGGGTACAGTGACGGGAGCGTCAAGTTCGGTCGCAGCAACCGTGGCAAAACGTCATTTCGATAATTATTATACACAGTTTGTGGCAGCTTATGAGACAATCATAGGTGCGGGTCAGGATGAGGTGCCAGAGGAGGAGCTGCAGACATATGTGGCACAGTTCACGGAGATCAACAGGTTACTCATTCAATTGGGGCAGGCGACCGAGGCGGACTCGGGGACCAGCCACATTGGTAAAACTCATCACAGTCAGGTGAGTCACCCCAAATTACCAAGTATAGAAATACCGAAGTTTAGCGGAAATATTATGGAATGGCCGTCATTCTACGGACTCTTTCAGTCCCTAGTTCATTCAAGGGACATATCAGATGGTGAAAAGCACTATTATCTCCGAACTTCATTGGAGGGTGATGCCCTCGCACTGGTGCGTCAACTCCCGGTTGACGACAATAGTTATTCAATAGCACTCAAATTACTCGAGGAGAGATTTCAAAATCACCGGCTGTTGGTGGATACATATTTGGCTAGGATAGTCAACCTCCCAACTATCAATTCTGATAGCCCACTGCGGTCAGAATTTTATGACCCGTTGTACGAGTCTATTCAGGCATTGGACAAACTTGGGCAGCCAGTGAAGGAGTGGTCCTATTTCATTCTATTTCTCGTGTTGCAGAAACTCCCGATGCGCATACGATCAGCATTCGAGGAGCGCTTTGGCACGGATGCTCAAGTCCTGCCGACCCTTCAGCAACTGTTGTGCCTACTCGATGAGCAGTGCCGAGTACATCGAGCAGTTTTGCCAGCGCCACAGTCAAGCAACGTCAAGTCAGGGAAGGCGTCGCCACCTCGTGGACATCATCAACCATCCACGAGGCAACCTCATTCATCACGGGTGATGGCAACACAGCAGTCAACTTCATCAAATCAGGTGATACCTAACAAATGTTCATACTGCTCAAGTCCGTCTCATACACTGTATAGGTGTTCAGACTTCACTCACTTGTCACGGGGTGAAAGGAGGACCTGGGCTATGAAGTCCGGTCATTGTTTCAAATGTTTAAGGAAGCATTTTGCCAAGGAGTGTGTTCACACTAATTGGTGTTCGAGGTGTGGCTCCAAGGATCACAACTCATTGATCTGCAACGCAGACATGTCGTCCAGGACGCAGGGTGCGTCAGGACCTTCCACTAGTCATCATCAGTCATCATCCACTCAACAAGGTGGTAGCAGAGGTGAGATGGTGGACGGTACAGCGCGTCGTGAGGCTCAGGTGACCGCTGCCACCGCGTCAACCTCACGGAGTCAGCCCACCCAGGAGTCACTTCCGGTCGGGTACAGACCACGCCCTCGGGTAGGTGACAGGGCACAATATGCCCAGGAGACTTTCCAGTCACTACGGTATGGAACTTCTGGGAGTGAGGACATGCCGCAATGAGGGTGTCCCACTGTTGGTGTAGATCAAGGTCAACACTCAACTACCATTTGCCCTACTGCAATGATCATGGTCAGATCACACACTCATCAGTGGGTACAGGTACGCTCACTTCTTGATACTGGGGCGGAGATCTCAGTTATCAAGCAATCATTAGTAAATAAGTTAAATTTGCACCAACAGTCTAATGGAAATAATATTTGTGGAATTGGGAATAGTAAGGTTCAGGTTCCTGGAGTTACAGTCACAATGGTCATCAAGCCTGTAGGTCAGCAGGTACCTATCATCAGTACGAAGGCTCATGTCATGTATTCATTAACCGGAAATATTCCTTCATATCAGACTAATCTCAAGGAGAGATTAAAAACATCAAACATCATATTAGCAGATAATGACTTTGACAGAACCAGTGATGTCGATGTTATTCTCGGTACAGATATACTCAATTATATACTTGATGGTTCAAAGATTTCAACAAATATTCCAGGCCTATCAGCCTACGGGTCCTGCTTCGGTCATGTCATCATGGGAGCAGTGCCAGCTCAAGAGTCATCACGCCAGGCAACGGGTATCTCAGTCGAGGACTACGGACTTCATGCAACCAGGCTAGAGGAAGTCCTGGAGAGGTTTTGGAAGATCGAAGAACCGCCTTCTGAACCAGCAGTCCATCCTGATCATATGGAGTGTGAAAGGTTGTATATTTCCACTACTCAACGACTGCCAGATGGCAAATACATGTTCAGATTACCGTTGTTATCAAACCGTCCTTCACTAGGAGAGTCCAAGGGTTTAGCTATTCAACGCCTTATGTCATTAGAAAAGAAAATGAGCAATAATCCCATATTTGCAGAGAAATATCGGGAATTCATGCGCGAATACGAGCAGCTGGGACACATGTCTGTGTCAGACTTTCAATTCGACTCAGAGCATTTCATCATACCGCATCATGGTATATTTAAGAAGGGAACAGACAAAATCAGGGTTGTCTTTGACGGGTCAGGGAAAACATCAAATGGTGTATCACTCAATCAGTGCCTTCATTCAGGCCAACCTCTTCAGAATGATATCACAAGGATATTATTGAATTTCAGACGTCATCAGCTGGTCTTCACGACGGACGTGAAGATGATGTTCCGTCAGACCTGGATACATCCTGACGACAGGAAGTATCAGCTCATCCTGTGGCGGGAGAGCCCCACAGAGCCAATCAAGGTATACTCTTTAAATACTAATACGTATGGATTACGGTCCTCACCTTTCATTGCGATCAGAACGCTACTACAGCTAGCAGATGATTGGGAGGCGATGCACCCACAGTCACGGGCATCGAAAATAGTCCGACGCGACATATTTGTCGACGACATTCTCACGGGCGCAGATTCATTAGACGAGGCTCAACGGCTCAAGTCAGAGCTCATGGACCTTATGAAAAGCGCGGGCTATGAACTTAGAAAATGGTCCTCAAATTGTCCCGAATTACTACGAGACTTGCCACAAGATCACTGCGAGGTACTTCATCAATTTGATTCAGATGACAAGAACTTCATTAAAGTATTGGGAATACAATGGAATCCAGTATCAGACTCGATGTCTTATCAGGTCAACATACCCCTTGGTCAGCCTACTTCAAAGCGTAGCGTACTCAGCACAATAGCACGACTGTATGACCCATGTGGCTATTGTTCAGCAATTATTTTCAGGTTTAAAGTATTTCTTCAGTCACTATTTTCAGACGGAGTGAATTGGGATGAACCCATCAGTCAACCTCAACTATATCAATGGAATGAACTCATTCAGGATTTAAATAATTTGTCACAATTACAGATTCCGAGATGCGTAGCGCTGCCTGAAGCAGTGTCATATTCGCTCCATGGATTCGGAGACGCGTCAGAGCTCGGATATGCGGCGTGTGTATACCTCAGGACCGAGGACACCGCGGGGAACGTGATGGTACGGTTAGTCATCGCCAAGTCACGCGTGGCGCCGAAGAAAACCACTCAGACTATACCTAAGCTAGAGTTGAGTGCAGCTCACCTAGTGTTCAAGCTACTCAACCACGTAGCCGAATCATACGAGGACTCTATCCAGCTGGACAGCATCAACGCTTGGTCAGACAGCACGATTGTGTTATCATGGTTAAACACGAGACCTCACATGCTTCAGACGTTCGAATGTAACCGAGTGCAAGACATTCAAAACTCAAAAAGGACTATGACCTGGCGTCATATCAGATCTGAATTAAATCCTGCTGACGCGGCATCGAGAGGTATGTCCGCGAAGGAACTCATTGGCTTCAACCTATGGTGGTCACCTAGCTGGTTGGCAAAAGCTGAGGATCAATGGCCAAGCCTTCCTGTCACTATGCCACGCGACTTACCAGGTTTCAAGAAGCTCGTCAATTGTGTCACGCAGGTAGAACAATGGGAAGATTCATTATTGAACCGAGTCAGTTCATATAGCAAGCTCATCAATGTCACTGCCTTCATACTCAGATTCATTAGAAATATCAGACTGTCTAGAGAGCAGCGGAATCTTCAACCCACGCTGTCTTTGGACGAGACACGCGATGCGACAAAACATTGGATAAAAAGGGTCCAATTGGAAGCCTACAAAAACGAAGTTATACTGATCAAACGAGGGAAGCTAGTTTGCAAGTCCCTCCAGAAACTCAGCGTCTTCATTGATAACGACCACTTCATCAGAGTCGGGGGACGACTAAAGAAGTCATCACTGTCTTACGGAGCGAAGCATCCATATCTTATACCTAAGGATCATAGATGGACACGACTACTCATTGAACATTATCACAAGATGCATTGTCATGCACCAACCACAGCACTCATCAGCATACTTAGAAGGGAGTACTGGATACCATCAATCAAACGTCAGGTATCCAAGGTCATCAGTAGTTGTATGTCATGTTTCAAATTTGATGCTCAAGCGCAGACGCCGTTCATGGCAGACTTGCCTGCGGACAGAGTGACCGCAGCGCGCGCATTCTCTGGCGTAGCCACAGATTTCGCCGGACCGTATTTGGTCAAGAGCAGCCTATTACGAAATGCTAAATCAGTCAAAGCTTATATATGTGTTTTTGTATGTCTAGGTACAAAAGCAGTTCATCTCGAGCTGGTGTCGTCACTCAGCACCGAGGCATTCATCGCAGCGTTCACGAGGTTCGTCAGCCGTCGTGGACTGCCATCACTCGTCAGGTCAGACTGTGGTACCAACTTCGTTGGATCCCACAATTATATTAAGGAGGTCAGTCAATTTTTACTTACTAATCAAGTCACCACCCAAGAGGAGCTTCGGAAACGACATATTCGTTGGGAGTTCAATCCTCCGGGTGCCCCTCACATGTCAGGATTAGTCGAGGCGGCCGTCAAGAGTACGAAGAACCTACTCAAGAGAGAGCTCGGTGAGAGGATTTTCACCTTCGAAGAGCTCTACACGCTTCTGACAAAGGTAGAGTCGATTCTCAATTCACGACCTCTGGTGCCAATGTCAGAAGACCCGAATGACCTAGACGTTCTCACACCTGGTCATTTTCTCATTGGTCAGCCATTGATTGCTCTGCCAGAACCCCATTGGAATGACACCAATATGTCACGCTTGTCACGATTTCAATCCATTCAAAAGTCAACTCAATTCATTTGGTCACGATGGCAGAAAGAATATTTAAATACATTGCAATCACGTCACAAATGGTATAATCACGCAACTGGAATAAACCTTAACGATTTGGTTCTTATTGTTAATGAAAATTCACCCCCTCTCGAATGGCGTAGAGGCCGTGTTATAGAACTTTACAAGGGCTCAGATAATGTAGTCAGATCAGTCAAACTAAAAACTCAACATGGAGACCTTGTAAGACCTGTGGTTAAATTGTGTAAATTACCTATCGATTTCACGTAATTGAATTTGCTCATAAGTATTGTATAGTCATAAGGAACCAGTATTAGTTAATTTCCTTCATTGATCACTCATTCACGTTTAATTGTTAATCATTGTTGTCAAGTTGACTTCCAGGTGTTCAGTTCAACCTTTTCCCTGGTGGCCGGAGGAATGTTAATCGAAATTAACATGGTTATTCATTAATTCACTGTAAGGATGTCAAACGATACTCCCAGCGCCATCTAGGAAAGCGAAGTGACACCTTGACATAATTGTAGTTGTATAATATGCCTAAATCGATCACTCATTGATGTGTGTTCGATACTTTATCCGTTCTATTGCTCAATGTATAATATCAGTCATTCGTTCAATGTTTTTCATTCATTCCCTCTTCATTTTGACTCCGGACGGATCAGACGTGTGCTTAGTCATTAAAATTGTATATAATTCAATATATTCAGAATTATAAGTTTTACAAGTGATTTGTTGTGTTTTGCTCATCGGGGTAGACCTGGGGAGGTTTCCCGAACATAACAGCAAGAAATCACGGCAGTCAGGGTGACTGTCTGTGTGGTCGGCGGCTGTCGGAGGCGACGGCGCGTCGGCATTCCGGCTTGTACAGTCGGTGGTGGTCCAAATTCAACAGCGCTCCTGCAAGGGCTGGAGCGCCCCTTCATCATCAACGAAATTCAAACACCCCTTCAATCTTATCAACATTAGGGTGAGCCCAGGACGGGGATCCCTAAATACAATCAACAACCTATATGAAAAATATGTTGCCCTATTGGTAATAAAGAATCCATACTAATATTATAAATGCGAAAGTGTGTCTGTCTGTCTGTTACCTCTTCACGCTTAAACCGCTGAACCGACTTAGATGAAATTTGGTATGGAGATAGTTTGAGACCCGGGAAAGGACATAGGATACTTCTCATCCCGAATAAATTTAGTGTTCCCGTGGGATGAGCGGGTAACACCGCGGGGCACAGCTAGTTTTATATAATTATAATTATTATTTAAGAGTTTAACTCTTGTCAGGGTAGTTCTCTCCAGTCCGTTCTACTTAACTCCAGTTCTTTCACTTCTCGATACGACGCGCGTCTACCTATTTCTTTATCTAGACCAAATAAGTAATCCTCGGCCTAAGAAGTAAATTGGAAGTAGTAAATTGCAAGCTTAGTCAAATGAGGCATCTATGCTGGCCTAGAAAACCATAGAGGAAAAGGATTCATTTGATTTTCGATTTTTTAATTAATGGTCAGTACAATCCAACATATAATCAACGCGCCTACCCATAATTTGTTAAGCATCTACAATATCTGGCTGGTCAGAAATGATGACCAATTTGACCAGATCGGTCGAATTTTCTGATCAGTTGGTGACACCAATCAGTGGAAAATAATGGCAAATTATTTCATGCATCCACCGCATTCACCAACAAGGCCTTTAATTATGTTGGTTACAGTTATTGAATAAAAAAAACTTAGTCAAATTTGCTCTAGCCCAAAGATTAAATGCCATGCCAATGCACAATGTGGGTTTGGGATTTTGGCATGGTACTGACTACATCTTTTTATGAATATTGATAGAGATTAAATATAAATACAAAATTTTACGCGATCTACTACATTGAAGATGGGGATCGACCCCACAACCTCTACATATCCGGTGCAGTGCTCTGATCTGACCCCTGAGCTACTACGACTTTACGCAAATCGCGTGAAATTAAGCATTATATTCCGCCAAAGGCTGCGTTTCCACCAGTGCAAGGATACCTAGCGAGGGATGTGTTTTTTTTACCAATGGAATAATTTCATTCACTCGCTCAGCGTAACTGATTCTATTGGTTTACAAAAACACATCCCCCGCTCTCGCTACGCATCCTCGCACTCGCAAACAACACAAAACTTACCTCTTCCTTAATGTGGCAATTATCAAACAACCTCTGGACAGTAAAATTCAGCATGGGCAGACAGGCCAGCTGCCCGAGGCGGTTGATGAAGCATTTCGCGTATATTTGTGCGTACATCTTCTTCTTGGCCACCAGTAATGCTGCTTCAAGTAGCCTGGAATTAAGCAAATACAAAACTTGCATAACAAATAAATAATAGAAACATTAACAGGGCATATTCACAAAATTGTATTAATTTCGAGATAAGATCAGTCTATAGTCAGATTCAAAAGGTTTGTATTCTTGGACATTGCTCACATTGTAATAAGGTTCCTCGCTCTGCAGCCCTACCTTATGCCAATCCCCACTGCTAGAAGCCCAAAGATTTTCAAATCTGATTATATTTAACACAACTAAAAAGGAATCTAACTGATACTGACCTTACGGCTGGTTCTGAATCAAAGACTGGTGGCAATGTCCTACTCTGAACCACACTCTCTTTATTCTCTTCTTCAAGATCAATCTTATCCTCTTTTTTATCATCAGTCCCAGTTGACATCCAGTCATCCGGAGCAAAGCTCTCATTCAGTAGCTGCTTCAGCAAATCCCTGGTCAAATTCTTGTCTACATTTTTAATTGCATACAATAACACTTGTAATAAACCAGATGTTAAACTTTGATATGGTAAGTCTTTAAACTGTGGCCACACCGACAGTCGCTTAGCAAACTCTATGACTAACTCTTTATATTCATCTGGTACATTTCTGTAGACCATTTCCTTTATAAACGGTGTTGGTGGAGTCTGTTTTTCGGGTTTCTCAATCACAAACATGTTTACTTTTGGTTTTTCATTTGGTAATAATGTAATTCCACTTAAACATTTTAGAGCACTTCTCAAAATATGGTTAGCATACGAATCCCAAACGAAATCTTCTAAATTATTTAACGCATATTTACTTATCTTCAGAGCAAATTCGTAGCAAGTCTTTACATGCTCTTTGCTATATTTAGATTCTGTTTTAGGTTCCAATTTAATCTTCTTTTTTGGAGTTTCATCGTCACCGTCTTCATTTGTTTCCCCATTTTGTAAATGCTCAGTTGCCCGTTCACTAGCTACCCTTAGCAAAGTCTCAACAACATGACTTGTGAAGTTATCGGAGCAGAGTCTTCGTAGTTCTGGGTACAATACTTCAAAGTACCGTTCCAAGTCTTCAGCTGATGAGAAAGGCAGCAGCAACTCTACAACTCTGCAACCGAGTTGATTGCCGATTATATTAAGTTCATCACTTTTTGTTCTTTCAAGTACATTGTTGACTAAGCTCTCTGGAATGTTGAAAATATAAGTCATGTTTAAAAACTAAAACTTGGCATTACATTTTACAAGACACAACATAGCATACTGAGATATTAACACATTCAAAGACAGGCAATGGTAGTATTAAGAAATAATAAAGTACGGAATAGAAAGCCTTTTTAAGGTGAGTTCTTTTAAGGCTTTTAAGCCATATAGGAAATGCAAGTCTTGAAACCACACCCATGGCAAAAACATAGCTATTTCGTATGTTTACGAAGTATTTGCTCACAAAACATTGATAGCTACAGAATATTAATAAAAAAATTACATAATAGTCTGTGAAATTAATACAGATCCTCTGAACTGTATGGTTTGTCTAAGAACATGCTAAGCCATCTTAGAATGTTAATATTATGTATAGATAAATAGTAATTAGGTAAGCTTACGTCTCTCATCACTGTCCTCAATCCCAGCTTTCATTGCATCCAGTATTCCTAAGAAATATTGATATAATTCTTCACTCATTTTGGTCCCTCTTCCCCACTGTCCTTTTTTAGCGTACATTTTTGCATTTTTAAGGAAATTCTTAGGCCTTTTCCGATTTTTACGCTTGTTTGGATCACTTTGAGCCTCACTTTGCCCTTCTGCACTCATTATTTATTCTATAAATGTTTTATTTCGAAATAAACACAAGAGACGCAACGTATTTTGATTGATTTTATAGGTTATACGTCACGTCAAGTGTCAACTTCACGCGTGGAAGTTGTCTATTTGACGTTGACAGCTAAAACTGATTGTTGAAGCAGTTATCGCTAATGTAAGCTAATTTTTGTTGAAAAATTAACTGTATAAGGGACCCTATTTACAACTATGTAAAGATGCCTTTTGGAATACAACACTTGAAATAAAGTACAATTAGCAAAATATTTGTTAGGAAAAAAATGTAAAATAAGTAAAATTGCATGCGTGAAGTTAAACATTCATTGGTCCTTCAAGACCGGATAAGATAAGAGGATTCAACTTGTATTAAACTTAATGGTACAAAGGTTTTTTTTTGTTATAACTGTTCCTGTCTGTTTCTTAGTATTTTATTTTATTTTAATGGTTATTATGTAATTAGAAACTATAAAGGAAACAAATGTAATGACAATGTTATCGCATCGCATAATCATCAGCAAACAGATAGTGTACCTTTTATTATTCAAACTTTATCAGAATAACTGAACGTGAGTTGCATGCATTGTGCGGACTTCAATGAAACATTAACATAACTATAAACACGCATTCCTTCATTACAATCATTTCGACATTCGCTGTCTCCCTTGCTCGCACTGGGAACGCGGTATGACGTCACGGATGCATCGGCGCGAGCCTCGAACCGTACCAAAACTAGTTTACCGGGAAACCGCGCGTGGTAACAGCGCGAGAGTCTTTTACGAGACATTTATCGTAAGGAAATCTATGCTTTTTATGAAAGAAAAGTACGACCGTATCAATTAAAAAACTTTCATTTAGACTCCATGGTCTATAACATAAAAAAAATAGAAACAGTAATAATATTATACGTGCTTGTGGATTTTTAAAACAATTTCTTAAAAGTTGATTAAAAAAATAAAAAAAAGTTTTACTATTTTTGCATTCAGCCAGGATTACCAGGAAGGTGTTTTATCGTGCCATCATCGTACATTTAATTAAGGTAAGTTCAAAAGGTTGACAATTGTTTTAATTAATGCTAGTCGCCTTGAGAGGAGGCGTTGACCGGAGACGGAGAGATCCCACTCTGGGAACACTTTCCATGTTATTTACTTAAGCTTTCCTATACAGCTCGCTTATCGTGTGAAACTCGGTGCTATATTGATAACAAGCGATTCGGGGACGATAAAGTGCTTTATTTCAAATTAGGCACTATAGTGTTTTGTTTTTATTTTTATTCGGTAAGTTGAATGTCAGAACCATTTTAATTAATTTTTACTCTTTGCTATCATATACTAAAATATGACGGCTTGTTACCCTTAAAAATATAATAAAAATACTGGCACATAATCAATTACCTAATCCTAATTACCCATAATGATTCCCAAAGAATCCTAAGAGAAACTTTGAGTGTTTAGTGTGGTAGTTCAATGATATAAATTAGAGAACAACAGACGAAAAAGTGTCTAAAACCCTGTAGCATACCTATCAGCCACTTCGGAGAACTGAGACCATATTGGCAGATTTTTTGCTTACCTCGCGGTAGGCAGACCTGTTTTAGCCACGAAATAACAGACAGGATTTTATACACATTATCATAGCCAGTCAATGACTTTGCCTAATAAGGATAATAATGTTTTGGGGAGCTTTGTCCAATTTCACCATGTTCTGTTAGCAGTTAACAGTTAGCAGTTAAGTTAGTGTCGTTTCACTGTCATATGGTCCTCAATTCGTCAATAACAAGTGTCCATTGAATTTGGTATTTACTTTGGGGCTAAATTCTACGACAGTAATGAAAAAAAAATATATATATACATATATAAATGCCACCAACTAATTTCAAACATAAATTTTTCAACTACTCCGCTACCTAAAGGTTGTCTGGAAGAGATCGCTATTTAGCGATAAGACCGCCTGTTGTTTACCTCTGCCTGTTATTTTAATGTAGCTCATGTTGTGTTGTATATTCCTTGATGTTGAAGGTGTGCAATAAAGAGTAGGTATTTGTATTTGTATAAATGTGTCGGCCTTCAACTTTTTTGGGCTTTATGTAGGTACATAATATATATAATAACATCATATTATACCGAACAGCTTGGAATATTCATGAAATAAAGACTTAACTTGTTTTTCTGTAATAACAAAAAAACAACATTTAAAGCCCTTACTTCAGGTCTTCGTAATCCTCTAAATATTAAATATTATTTACGTAAAATTAAAATAATTTTCACATTTCTATCATGACACATTTGTTTGACGTGACAGCTTTTGACGGTGGCGCGTCAAATTAAAGAAAAGCAAGAACAGCCAGTGTACGGATTTTCTTTACATCTCCCCTCCTTGGAGTGAACAATCACAAGCAAAAATGCACGTAATTGTTCAATTATCATACATCAGCGGAGACAGCTTTGTAACATGGTAGAGATTTGATTCCGCCTTTTTATGTCCGGTATCAACTTCATAGATTGAATTGGAGATTTTTTTCAGTATTTTGTATGGTCCAATCCTCAATTCATCCATTTTCTTTCTATTTAGTCGATTTCCATTTTCTATGTAGACTCTGTCTCCCACTTTCAATTGATATTCTTCTCTGTACTGATCAAATATTTTTTTATTATAATTGTGAGATTTCACTGTGTTTTTTAATGCCAGCTTCCTATCTCTTTTCAGGTCTTCATTTGTACATTTTGATTTTAATTCTAGTGGCAGAATATTTACATCTTCGCCTTCCAAAAGATATTTTGGAGCAAACTTCGTAACTGTGTGCTCTGTTTGATTATATTTTTCTACACATTTGTGTGCAATAGTTGTCCAAGCAATTTTCTTTTCGCTTTCATTTATTTTGCATCTTATCTTATTGACCAAAGTTTGATTTAACCTTTCATTAAGTCCGTTTGAAAATGGTGCATCAACAGCAGTGAATACCATTTTTATATTTTGCTCCTTCAGATACTCTTTAAATTCTTTAGAATTTATACCTGGGTATTGGTCAGTTAACACCATATCAATAGTATAGCTTTGAGTCACATTTTTTATTAATTTAATAAAATCACTAGAGTTCTGATTTCGTGAAGTGTGAATATAGGCATATCTTGTAAAATGATCAACTAGCAGGTGTAAATACTTTTTTGTTGAGCGTGATCCTCCAAAACCTCCTATGGTATCAATAGATATAATTTCAAATGGCCGTGTTGCTGGACCTAAGTGAGACATTAAACCATATTTTGACTTCCTCCTCGACTTGTTTTTAATACATATTTCACATTTTTCACAAAACTGTTTTATGTTCCCGATCATATTCTTTGCTGTATAGAATGGTGTTATTTTATTTATCATCTGTGTTCTTCCAAGGTGGCAGTAAGTATCGTGGACATCTCTTATTAAAGTTTTACTAAGGTTTTCTGATAGTATGATCTTTTTCCTTCTTTTATTATTAGTGAAGTATATCTCTTTATCCAGTATAAATTTATTTTTATTATTTTGTAGTTCTAAGTTCGAGTGTTGGTCATTTTTTATATCTTTTAGGTCTATTAAATTTACTACTTTCAGAAAGTCATCAGCATTTTCATAGGGTTCTAGTACCGGGTTTCTGCTCAAACAGTCTGCTTCTTGGTTTGATTTTCCTGGGTTATATTTTATTTTAAAATTGTATTGGGATAAATAATAAGTCAAGTCCCCAAGTTCCTCATCAGTTCTAGCCTTTATGTTCATATTTTCTAACGGCCTATGATCTGAGTATACTATAAATTCCTTTCCCATAAGCCAGTGCTGCCAATATTTCACAGCTTCTTTTATTGCCAAACATTCCAAATATATTGCCTTCTTCCTTTTTTGAGATTCAGATAATTTTTTTGAAAAATATGCGACTGGCTTACTGTCTCCATTTTCATCTTCCTGTTTCAATACGGCTCCCACGCCTTTAATACTAGCATCCGTGTATATGTTTATAGGTTTCTCAGGATCGTATATTTTCAAAATGGGTTCTGAACAAAGCAGTTCTTTTATTCTATCGAACGATTCCTGACATTCCACAGACCATGTGAATTTTACGTCTTTTCGTAATAAATTATGTAACGGGTCTAGAATAATTGCGCTGCGTGGTACAAATTTATGATGGAAATTTACTTTTCCTAGGAATTGACGTACATTTTTTCTCGTTTGTGGAACTGGAAATTCTTTGACTGCAGTCAAATAATCTTTCAGAGGTCTGACTGAATTGTTCTCAATTATGTGTCCTAAGTATTTGGCATAATTGTTTGCGAAAGAACATTTTGAAAATTTTAGTCTAAAACCTTCTGTTAGTATTGCTTGCAGTAATCTTGATAAATGTTGTATATGTTCTTCAAAAGTTTTTGAAAAAATTAAGATGTCGTCTATGAAATTAACTGCGAAACTAGAAAGTTTGTATTTTCTTATGATACTGCTCAATATTCTTTGGAAAATGGCCGGCGCGGTTTTCAGTCCAAATGGAAGGCAAGTCCATTGAAAATGGCCCTCTTGTGTAACAAACGCAGTTTTGTGTCTATCTTGTATTTTTAAAGGAATTGACCAAAATGCAGAATTTATGTCAAATGTTGAAAAATATTTACAGTTTACTGTTTTTATCATTAAATCTTCAATCAACGGAAAAGGTTGTGACTGTGGGACGACAATCTTGTTCAGTTCTCTGAAATCGATACATAGCCTCGTTTTCCTTTCATCTTCCTTTTTATATGCTAGAGTTACAGGAGCCGCAAATGGGCTGTAAGACTCTTCAATTAAATTATTTGTTAGTAATTTTAATATTTGGCTTTCTATTTCTTTTCTATCTTCATCTGTGCATCTATATGGACGTTTGTAACAGTATTTATCAATCATCAAGTCGATATGAGCTTCGTAATCTCGTACAGTACCGATATCATATTTATCCTTCGCAAAAACTTGTTTGTATTTTTCGATCAACTTATCAATTTCTGATTGTTGATTTAAATCTAAATGATTTACAAACATTTCGAATCTGTCAGGTTCGATGTGCTCATTGAAATTTATTTCACATTTATTTTTTATTTGTTTCTTTTCTTGGTTTACTACCTCAGAGCATAAAAATAACTCTTCTTCATCTTTGTCACCTAGTACATCAGGAATTTCGACACTTGGTAAATTATTATTCTTTAGATATTTCTTCTCATTTCGATTGTCACATTGTATGATATTCAACTCCTCAGTTTGCATCAATTTGAATTTTTTTATACAATCCAAACCAATTAGGAAATCGTAGTTAAAATTTTCATTATCCACTACAAAAATGTCCATTTCACTTTCAACATCGTAGATTTTTATTTTCAATGTTACCATACCTTTTGTTTTTTTTTCACCATTAATAGTTTTCAAGTTTACTATTTCTATTTTATTTGTATTTTCTTTTTGTTCAATCTTTAATAACTTAGAATTAATTAATGACACATTAGAACCCGAGTCATATATTCCAAATACTTTTAAAGTGTCATTTAACAGTAACTCTACTTTTATTAATGGTGGTACTTCTAGTTTTTTGGATTCTTTTCATTAAGTTCAATCTCCAATTCAGAGTTATTTACACTTTTCAGAATAGCTTTTTGATTTTTTTCTTTGAACCAGCAATTTTCCTCTGGGTGGTAACGTTTCCCTTTGTTCTCCTTGACACAAATTCGACACGGAGCCTTTTCTTCATTTTTTTTAGTTTTGGTATCAGTATATGTATGTATTTTTTTATCATATTTATTCTTCCCAACAAGATGTTCCAATTTTCCTATTTCATTGTATAGATCTTCCGTGCCTTGTAAACTTTCTCTGTCAATTTTATCAGCCACATAATTAGGAAGACCAAATGCTATCAGGTCTATAATGGTGCCAGAATCAATTGCTTTTCTCACTTCTAGTAACAATTTTTCCTTTTTCAATGCATACTCTAGTAACGAGCCCGCTTGGTATCGATATGCGAGAGCATATCTAATGGGCGACCATCCTTTATTCGCAAACGTCTCACAAAAATTCTTCTCCCATATACTCCATTCTGAATCCACTGTTAGTTTCATTAGCATACAGCTATACCAATCTAAACTCGAATATTCCAAAAAATGTTTTAGGGTTTCAATCTTTTTTCTATTTTCATCAATTTGGAAACGTTCACACTCTTTGTTAAAATTCTTTATCCATTGGTATGCATTTGAGTTTCTGCCAGTAAATTTCTCAATCATAAACTCTTTTGCAATTTTACCTAAATTTTGGGTTTCATTTTTTTTATCTTTGCCTTCGAGTATTTTTTCTAAAATCTTTTCCAAAGTTTCACTTGAGCCCATAGCTGTAGTTCCATCATTATTTGTTTGTTCTATAATTTCTTCAAGGTAAATATCATTAAACTGCAAGTTTTGTTCATCATCTAAATACGTTTTTGATATGTCATCTGTTAAAGTTATCCATATTTTCCTTGTTTGGTGTCTTTTAGTTAACGATTTTCTCACTTTACTATAGTTTGGAGTATTTGCAATTGCTTGGTGAAAATGAGCGGGTTGGTACTCACCTGGTATCCCAAAAATCTGTCCATCAGGTGTAGCTATTGATGTTATACATATGATGTTAGATTTCCCGTCTGCTGTCGGTTTCACACAAAACTCAAATCTCAACTTCTCCATGTTTTTTTTTTAAATAAGTATGTGCAATAAATGTTGTTTTATAATAACATCATATTATACCGAACAGCTTGGAATATTCATGAAATAAAGACTTAACTTGTTTTTCTGTAATAACAAAAAAACAACATTTAAAGCCCTTACTTCAGGTCTTCGTAATCCTCTAAATATTAAATATTATTTACGTAAAATTAAAATAATTTTCACATTTCTATCATGACACATTTGTTTGACGTGACAGCTTTTGACGGTGGCGCGTCAAATTAAAGAAAAGCAAGAACAGCCAGTGTACGGATTTTCTTTACATATATATCCGCCATTTTGAAAAATTTCGAAAAACATAATCGTAAAAAACCTATTATACTTATCAAACCTACTCATAAAATTTCATGAGAATCGGTTGAAAAATGTGGCCTGTAGGCGAGAAAAGCCGGAAATACGATCATCGGGACATACGAAATAAATTTTAGCGAAGCTGATACAAAGACATCGTTTTCTCGGTCAATTATGATAGTGTCGTGTAGAGCTGCCCTAATTAATGAATGCTCTAATAAGGTTTCATTACACCGTGTGTAATGTAAGCTTAGAGGCTCTTCTTTCTCTGTGACAAATTATTCTCAAGTTACGGCATATGTAACTGAAACCGAAACCTATAGTAATTAGTATGTACACTGTTGTGGCTCAATCAATGATTAAATACTAATTTCTTAAATGATGGAGTGGCCGAATGAAGATTATCTGTGCCTCTGCCAGCTAAAGATTTTTACACTGTAAAAAGAAAAAACAGAATGCGTGAATGAAAAAAAAACAGAATGTGAAGCTCAAACCCTTTTAGTCGATATCCTACTTGACGTAATAGCTGGCCTTGGATTTTATATAAAAGGGAGCCTTTTACTAGAAATTAATGCAGATATATTATTTTCCATTTAAATTAAATATACATCAGGCTTAGTCTTGGTTATACTTATCCTTCCAAAATCGAGAGCATAATTTCGTTCCTGAGATATACTATTGTGACAGACGGACCAACAGACATGGTGAAACCATCACCGCGTTTACTATTTTGGTACGAGAGTAAAATATAAAAAGAATAATTGCATATAGTTATCACCGATGAAACTAGTCATACTGGCTTTGCCGACGACATTCCTTCAATGAAATGTAAACTGTATCGTTTTCACGCCATAATGAATACGGTCAATCACATTTGTTATTCTGTAGAAAAAATGTATGCATATTGGAAAAGATTAAGGCGACTCCGTACGTGGAATGGTGATTTTTAAAGTCCTAAGGCTCGTAATCTAGCCAACGGAAAAATCTGGAAAAAATATATGTTATTTTTGACTATTTCTTCTAAAAAATTATAGTTGGATTTTTTTTTAAAGCAATAATTACTAAGGAAAAAATAATGTTGAAATAGGGTCGTTTTCAATTTTCAATTCCCTAAGGCTTCTAAACTACAAGTGATATTTACACGGCTCTTTCGCAAGAACATTGACAATTTATTGATCTTTAATCGTATTGTTTAAAAGTTAGTAAAATGGAAATTCGGTCTAATAAAGCATCAAAAAAACTGAATTTCCGCGAGCGCGGCCGTGCCCGGGCTGCGAGCTCAGTGTAAATCTAACCGTCGAAGGGGAAGGCTGTGTCACTTGCTCTCGCGATCCATCTAGTTACGGAAAATTGTTATAGTACCGGATCCCGCGGAGGTTCGATCTGTCTTCGTGCGTTTGAAGTGTATTTTAAGAGAGTGTAGTTCGTTTTTTCACACGACTACGCTATGTGACATAACAAAAAGCACTCATTTTCATATAGAATTAAATTCAACTGTTTTTTTTTCGTATTTAGGTATCTATTAATTTTAAGTACTTATAAAAAAAATGTCATTGCTTAGCATTCCCGAATACATTTGGATACTTAGATATTCTCAGTCATGGGCCCACACCAGACAGGATTCCCAGAAAATAACACTTGGTGTGGGTTTTAGGGCCCTTCTCTGTGTAATATTAGAGTACCTTAGGTATTTCGGTTAGTAAAAAAAACCTGATAATACAGATATTTAAGTATGATAACGTCTAATGATCTTTATGAATTCAACCCTAAGAGATATGAATATCGTAATGCAGAACAAGTATTGTTCGTTTGAATACCATTGTAATATTCGGTAAAAAAATACATTATCAAAAATTACGATAATTTTCTAGTCCAATTTTGGCATGACTATATTTATGTACTTAAATATAGTCAGAATACATATTTGCATCAATAAATTTCCCACTTCAATACCTCGTGTTTAATACCCTTCATTATGTACAGTCACATGAAGTACTATTTATTGTATTTATATATCACATTACACCGTCAAAATATGTTATTACCTTCTTAAACTTCAAAACCTACCTTTGCACTATAAAATGGTAAACATTTAAAACTAGCCTGGTTATGAATAACATTTTCCATCTTGAAATTTTATGCGAATGACCATTTTTATCGGCTAAATTTCATATATACTGATTAAAAGTGATAAACCTCATTATTTATAGATTTAGGTATTTTTACCGGAAAAATCGGAACCCATAGGATCATTTTGCTGACCGTCCGTCTTTCTGTCACGACCCTTTATCTTGGTAACGCGTGTAGGTGTCGAGTTGAAATTAAAACCGTCTACACGTCGTACTTTGGTCTACAGTCCCTTGAAGCTGTAAAAAATCGAACTTCTAAGTTAACGTATAAAAAATACGGCTCTTTATGCCGCAAAAAACGTATCTACGCTGGAAAGAAAGACACGGAGCTAACTTTACAGGAGATCTAAAAAACTACGAACTTTTTCAAAAAAATAAAAAGTTATTAAATATTCTGTGGACCTACTTTTTAAATGAAGCATTTTAGAATTATAAAAAACATCATGTTCTCTACATGTCGCTTTTGTTATTTTTTCTATTAATGGAATAATTTAAAATTTAGCATCGCTTACGCAAAATGGCTGTCAAAATAGAATTAGGTAAAATTATCTAAACGACACGTTTCCCGAGATATTAGTCAGGTAAAATAGTATAATCTACATTTTACACAACAATCAACACAGTAAACAATATCTATGTGCATACGATGCTCATTTTATATAAACAATATCATGTTTTTTACATGTCGCTTTTGTTATTTTGTCTATTAATGGAATATTTTAGGATTTAGCGTCGCTTACGCAAAATGGCCGTCAAAATAGAATTAGGTAAAATTATCTAATCGACACGTTTCCCGAGAAATTAGTCAGGTAAAATAGTATAATCTATTACACAACAATCAACACAGTTAACAATATATATGTGCATGCTCATTTTATAGTCAGGTAAATATATAAATGTGCATAAATCAGCATGATATAAATCAAGAAAAAATATCTAATCGCCTTTGTAGGAAATATTTCAGACATGAAAAGCTATTTATCGTACAATAAAACCTCACGATTAATGTTTTAATTAGAGGAAAATATTTATTTTCAAACATTAAAATTAATGAAGTGACATTTAAAGTTCTCTAAGACAAAAACTTATGGTCCAACTACGCAAATACAAAAAAAAAACTGCTTTAGAAATGTTAAAGATTTATTCATCAGATATCACGTGAAATTTCAATTTTATCAATTTTTATGTGTGATCCTGATCTGCTGAAAGATTTCCAGTAGTTCAAGACCAATGTATGGTAGAAAACGATAGCTATGACTAATGAGAACAGCACAAGAGTTCTCAAGACTGCAGTCACTCGGTACTCATTAAGGAATTTTAAATCAAGAACTACGTGAAATTTCAAGTTTTACAATTGCAATGAGATAATATCCTATCCTAACAAGAATAACAAAACTACCTACAACTCTGTGTGGTATAAGTGACGTCTCGTAAGACACTGTTTGAGCGAGATGGCGTTTGGGTCCATCAAGCGAGTCCAAAGTAATGCCTTAGCGCCACAGACACAGATTTACACCGCAGGTGGGCCTAACGGCCTTAAAAATATATTGAATTACTACTAAATGTGTGATATTTTATAAAACAGAACCGGTAAAGTTGTCTAACTACCAATTTAACGAAAATATTAGTTTTTTTAGTACATTCTATGCGACAAATACGACTCAATTGTCATTCAAGCAATTCAAGATAAGCGACAGTAGGCGATCAAAGTCATATCAGGTAAAAAAGGATAAGCGACAATGGTTTCATAGTATCAAAGCAGGTAAATTTGGATAAACGCCAATAGTTAAGATACGACAATCAGGTAATTTAATCTAACTATGTTATTTTTTTTTATAGAATCTTATATCGATTCTGTTTAATAATGTGGAAATACCACATTTTTACTTTTTGGCTAATGCGCATAAGCATTTTAAACACACATGACACAGAGGGCGCTCCAGTAGCGAAGAATTAGGTATGGAATCAAAGATTTAATGTGATTGACGTAACGATATAGCTCAGTTGGTAGAGCACTACGCCGGAAACTTAGGGTCGCAGGTTCGAGTCGTGCTTACATTGCAGTGGATCACATTCAATGTTTCTTTCATAATTTACCTTGCCTCAAACGACATTAAAATATATTTTACGATCAGGTAAAAACAGTTAACCAACAAGTGCAAGGTTAGTTGCAATAAAGAAAAATTATCCAAGTTGTTTGATCTGTTTTGACAAATAAGTAAAAAAGCTCTAAGGTTCATTATTATGCAAAAAACTTTTTATGTAATCTCCATTTTGCTAAAAAAACCTCAAAAATCAAGTCGTTTAGTAGAAAAAAAGTAGAGACTCTCTAAATCACCGACGGGATAAGCGACACAAAAGTCGTCAGACAAATGTATACGAGACCCAACCCATTCGATGCAGAAAAATCTGCCGATCCCAGCAGTGTGTATAACTCAACCCCAAAAATGTCGCTTAGATAAGTTCTCCTTTCCAGCATCGGCATATTTTGACACTCAAGTAAATTAACATTTATAGGGTATCCATTGACCTTGAACATTGAAATTTGCCAAAAAATTCGTCTAGTAAAATATCGTCAATATCAACAAGTATAGGGGAACATCTGAGAACATTACTAATGTAGTCATAAAAAACTATAACTGTTTATAAGTAGGTAAAGGACGTAAATCCAACGGTAAAGTTGAGTTTGTCGCTCTATTATTTATAGTTTATCTTTTCATTAGAGCAGCATGACCCGGGGGATAAAGCTGTGCCTCCACTACTATGTTAAAATATCGGTTCATCCGCTGGGTCACGATATGATTTATTTATTAAAAAACGATATTTTTTATTTCTGCATGATTTTACACGTATAATCAAGAAGCTTGTCGGCATTTTAACTATTTTTGGTAGGTACCTACACATACAAAAGAAACTAAAAAGTATTTTTCGATTCGAGACTTCCAAATGGCCAATTTCACTTATTTTTTTGGAAAATAGCTTTAACGCATTTTATTTTTAATATTCTACTGTAGTAGGTAAATAGATATTTAGTAATCCGAAATAATTATATCATTGTTTAAATGATTTATTTTACTTCGAGATTTTTCAATGCCATAAGGTTTGTTGATCTTCAACTCACGCTCGGACTATGCGAGTGTATGAAGCTGCTTGGACGCCACTCAACGAGATTATGAACGAAGTAATGTTCCGGGGGCGCACGGTCGGCGGGGGGAATAACGTTAGGCTCCGCCCAGACCCTCAAGGACGTTGGGATTAGGAGTCGCCTTAAAACGGTACATGTATATACGCTTTATACCCTCGCCTTTAGCTTTCGCTTAAATACCCTGGAGCTTTCAAAGTTTACATCGATTTGACCAGCTTTTACCCTATCAATATCATGAACTAGAATTAAATGCGTATAACGTCGTTCCTTGATTTAATAACAAATCAAACTAAATAAACTGAAACCGCCAGCTGTGTTATTTTATTCACATACTCAGGTGTGATTTTGTTATGAGTTTAGGTAAAGATACTGTTTCTCTTATCGTTTATACTTTATAAAGTGACATTCTGCCGTGCTAAGGTATAAGGCGACCTTTTGCTATGGACCTCCATACAAAAAAGCCGTCTTTTAGCTTAGCACGGCAGCATTACTTAAAATTTCTTTTCCACTCATTTTAATTTCGATTCTAGTTTAGCTTATGGTTTTCCAATGCTTTTGAACTGACACGAAAACTTTTTTTATAAAATCAGTGGCACACACAGGAATTCCGCAGTCAGCCTCGCCAACCAGTACTTATCCCAATTTCATCCGAATATTGTTTTGCTATATAGCAATATCAAAAACAAAAAAGATTTTTAAATTCTCAGCGCAGGCATTTTGCGATGCTGCCACGGTCCCGTTGGCATACTGAGCCCATGACGTCATGCGACCACTGACCCTAATGTTGACCACAAATTTAAACGCGCTTCACACTCTTTTGCAAATCGGGGTAGTTATTTATGCTCTATAGTCGGCTTGTCACTGTCAAAAACAGGTAAATTAGAACAGAATTATACATATAGTAACTGTATGAAAAAGTGATTATAGGTCTTCTTACACTCGTGTTTCTTGCCGCGGATAGTTTTCATCTGCAAAAATGGTTGTTGTAGTGAACACCGGATTAAATAAAGAGTTGTCCATAATGTACACAGGTACTAAAGAAACTACATACAGTGCGTGCGCTATTAGAATGCCATTCGCATTTTATACCTGTCTCACTCGCTCTAGATTACGCGATCCAGTTTTCAGTCAAACCCGAATCGCAATCTTAGAGCTCACGGACTGTAATGAAAAATAAATTGTATGCTCACAGGAACTCCTGTGTTCGTTTAATGTTTGGACACATTTAGTTTGCCTACGTGTTTTAAATTACAGGTCAACATATTCTGGTTCTTCAAGCAGATTGTTAGAATAAACTTATGAAAATAAAGCCGAGGGCAAGATAATTATGAACATTTTGATATGAGTTTAGGGTTTAGTTTATAGCAACGTTTAATCCGTCCGTATTTTGGTTACACTAAAAAAAAAAAAAACTAATAACTACTTGAGAAATAGTCGAATAAAATTGTGCTTAAGTAACCAAAGTTAAGCTAATTTTACATAACTTATTTTGGTTACTAGGTAGGTACTATCCCTCAGTTTGTCAGTCCACCGATTTAATGAAATAATGAAGTTTATTCTGCAAGTAGGTCACAAGGGCACTTTTACATGTCTGAGTCTACCGACATTTCACAAGAGGAGACCAATGTTGAGAAGAAACGCCGAAAGAAACTCAATTTATGTAGGTAACTACGTAGTTAATATTTTGGCTACTGTTAACAAATCTTTTTTATTAGTAGTAGATAACGTATTATCTCATATTTTGTGAATCTACACTTCTACAGTAACGTATCCAATATCTTCGACTCGTTGTGTAGGGAGCGTGGAGCGCGCATCACAATATGTGGTTACCTGCGCATTGTGTAAGGCAGATTAACTTTCGCTCTTGTGGTCTTCAAGAGAATGGAAAACAATGATTTAGGATAATAACATGTTCGCAATTATGATCGGAAACCAAATAAAAAACAAAAATAAAGCAATAAAAAAAAAACTTTAAACTTATAGATCTTACGTTTTCGACATGTTTCGTCGGGAGTTAAGAGGATAACTGCTCCTTTTCCCATACTATCAGTTTACGTAATGTATACACCAGATAACTGTGGCGTCGGATACAAACGAGGCCCAAACTTAACGTAACCGGGTTATTCAAATCGAGGTTTCGTTCCCGTCTTTCTTACTCAGCGTCTGATTTTGGCCATAGCATTTTGGTCAATTTTGGCCAAATCTATAATAATTTGCGCCAAAATCTAAAGGGTACATACAACACAGAAAATTTCCTTCCTATTCAGTTCCTAAAAGTTCTAAGTTCCTAAAATTTGGAAGAGGAAACAGAAGGAAAAAAATCTTGATTAGTATTATGGAAAAATTTGCAGTGGTGTTTCCTCTTAAAAACACAAGTTCCTTATCCACTTTGTTGAAAATGTAAAGATCCGTTAATGTTTATGGAAACCATCGGCTGAAAATAGTCCCCCTTCGTCAACCTTCGTCCTTTCATTTTTAAAATAAACACATCCAAATGTATTCTTAAAGTCGTGCAAGGCCACAGTCAAAATATCTTGTAACAGCCATATTTAAGAATGCATTGAGACATTATAGATAGGTTCTTATTTATTATTGCGAGTCGTAAACAAAATTTTCACGTGTTTAAAATTTGCATTGTTTCCTACCTCGTACGGAATCAAAGTAAAAACTTAAACAGAGTAAAATAAAGAGGCAATTTCAATAGCAGCGTGTTGTGAGATAATACATTGGAGTATGCAACTAGATATTATGAGGTAAATGGCTTAATACAATGTCAAGTTTAACATTAAAGTTTTTAAAGAAATTGTTTACGTATGCTAATGCGGCAAGTATAACAAAGGGGATTTTCGGTTTTTGTATGGGAAGTACTCCATTAAGTCTTTACTCCATTGGTATACGAGTAAACTGGTCTATAATGGTTCCACTCGAAATATTTCTAGTGTGGGTTAATTTACACCACATTTTTCATTAATTTTTTTTGCAGCCCTGCAAAGATCAACATACTATTAAGTATTAGTTACTCGTACTAGGTCGATGCAGAGTCAGCCACCGCTTGCACCATAGATTGGAGCGGAGTTTTTTTTTTTTTTTTTCGAAATTTTATCTTCGTCACGACCTAGCGAAATTTAATTTGTGCATTTTAAAACAAAAATTTCTAAAATCGGTTGAGAACTCGCTGAGATCTGCGCATTGTTACAAAGTCCATTCGAGTCGATCCATGGGAGCTTCGCTCGCTTCGCTCGCTCCGCTCCAATAATCTGAAATAAAGCTATAACCTCTGCTAGCGTAAACTAAATGTTTAATATAGACGCGGAATTTGGGCCCACGTCCCCACGGCTTTAGGGCCAGACGGGTGCATTACCAATTATGCTATCAAAGCCACTAGCCAAAGCATCGAAGCACCTTGCTTCATTTCTACATGCCTTAGGACGGCATCATAGCGCCATCTACCGTAAAGATTATGTCTTCATGTTCGGTACCATCGTCTCTAAAAAAAAATTCGCTTCTAAATAAACATTTAGACTCCTACTTTAAAAAAAGTCACTATGTTAGGACTTAGGCCTATGTGGTAACAAATAAAATAAATACCAAAGCTTGGTATAAGGAGACCTATCCAATACACTGGTGTCTCTGTGAGCCCTGGACCTCCCGATAATTTTTCTAAATGGTACGTTTTCAAGAATTCAAAATACTTATAAAAATTGGGCAAGTGCGAGTCCGACTCGCGCATGAAGGGTTCCGTACTATAATCTATAACAAGTTTGTTGTATGGGAGCCCTCCTTAAATATTTATTTTATTTTATTTTTAGTATTTGTTGTTATAGCAGCAATACATCATCTGTTAAAATTTCATCCGTCTAGTTATCATCGTTCTTGAGAATCTTGAGATACAGCCTGGTGACAGACGGACGGACGGACGGACGGACGGACGGACAGCGAAGTCTCAGTAATAAGGTCCCGTTTTTACCCTTTGGGTACGGAACCCTAAAACCTGAGTCGACAATTTGAGTAAGTGTGAGTTATTGAGCTTGCATACAAAATTTCACGACAATCGTTTGAGAATGCGGCCTGCAGGCATGGACAGCTGGAAGTGCGGATTTCCAGACACGAAAGATTTTTTGGCCAAGCTGAAAAAAGACACCTCGCTTGCTCGGTCAAAGGAACACGGTCTTACTCCCCAATGTTTTCCAATGTGGTGAGTAAAACTGAACCAATTCTCACCATCATTTAGCTTCATTAAGACACCATTTAGTTTAATAACCACTCAATCAACATAGAACTCCTAAAATGTTTTCTTTTGTCTCTTAGCCTTGAATATTGGATAGTTTTCTGACCTATGGCTAAGAAATTTTCAGTATTCGCTTGATATTTCAGTGCTTAGGCCGTGTCAAGTTTTCATTAGTAATTGAAGGGATTTTGGTGAATTATTTGATTTTGATACTTTAAATACGACAGAGAAGCTTTAATTTAGATTCCAAAAATGTGTACCTGTGAGTATTTTTTTAAATAAATTTTTTGTGTTTTTCCTTCAGTATATTTGTTATTTTATAACGATCCGTGTCATCGTCAAGTTTAAAAACACACATTTCTATAAGATAACCCGTAAAGTAACGACGACGTGGATGGCGCAGTGGTAAAGCAGCTGCCTACTGAGCCGGCGGTCCTGGGTTCGAATCCCGACAAAGGCATATATTTGTGTGATGAACTTTATTATTTACTAGCTGTGCCCCGCGGTGTTACCCGCTCATCCCACGGGAACACTAAATTTATTCGGGATGAAAAGTATCCTATGTCCTTCCCCGGGACTGACACTATCTATATACCAAGTTTCATCTAAATCGGTTCAGCGGTTTAAGCGTGAAGACAGACAGACAGACAGACAGACAGACAGACAGACAGACAGACAGACAGACACACTTTCGCATTTATAATATTAAGTATGGATTCCTGGCACATGATGGTTGCTTCTATGCATTTAAGTATATATTTATTTATATAAGTATGTATATCGTCGTCTAAGTTCCCACAACACAAGCCTTCTTGAGCTTAATTTGGGACTGGATCGATTATGATATTTATTTATTTAATAATTATTAAAATATGTGTCTACACAAAGAAAACTACCGCGAGTCTCAGACATATAAAAATATAAAACGGGTTTGCTCACTCGTAGAAGTCGAATAACGCTCGACATGTTACGAATCGGTACGCGATTCATCATCAGGAGAGACGATCACTCGCGGCGGCGCGGCGGTCAACCGAGCACCAGATATTGTCGTTCTGTATTTTAATAAGTGTCTATACATTTTGTACCCAGCTAAATTGATGATCATATTGATGATATCGAAGACACTGGATTATACTGCAACCAAGGCAAACGACACGCTTGGTAGATAAGTAGGTGGGATGGGACCGAAAAAATCTAGGTTCAGCGGTTTAAGCGTGAAGACAGACAGACAGACAGACAGACAGACAGACAGACAGACAGACAGACAGACAGACACACTTTCGCATTTATAATATTAAGTATGGATTCCTGGCACATGATGGTTGCATCTATGCATTTAAGTATATATTTATTTATATAAGTATGTATATCGTCGTCTAAGTTCCCACAACACAAGCCTTCTTGAGCTTAATTTGGGACTGGATCGATTATGATATTTATTTATTTAATAATTATTAAAATATGTGTCTACACAAAGAAAACTACCGCGAGTCTCAGACATATAAAAATATAAAACGGGTTTGCTCACTCGTAGAAGTCGAATAACGCTCGACATGTTACGAATCGGTACGCGATTCATCATCAGGAGAGACGATCACTCGCGGCGGCGCGGCGGTCAACCGAGCACCAGATATTGTCGTTCTGTATTTTAATAAGTGTCTATACATTTTGTACCCAGCTAAATTGATGATCATATTGATGATATCGAAGACACTGGATTATACTGCAACCAAGGCAAACGACACGCTTGGTAGATAAGTAGGTGGGATGGGACCGAAAAAATCTAGGTTTCAGGTCATCAGCGTATTTGAAGTGTTCGGGGATGACACTCATGCAGACAAAGGCCGCTCTATTGCAAGCTCTACACTACTGTGTTTACAATGAAGCGAAAAGCAACGGACACTAACCTAAGAGGTATTGAGCAGACAAAATACCTACACGCCTGCTACTTCAAAACAGCAACAACACCCGAAGACATCATCAAATACCTCAAAACAATAAATGATGCCCCGAGCTACACGGCCGAGTTAATACCATCGAAACACACAACCTACAATTCATATAAAATAGGATTACCGTCCTCCGTCTACGAAGATTTCCTCGACACATCGGTGTGGCCTGTGAACATAAGTGTGTCACCATGGCAGCCCTTTTTGTTCAAAAAGGGACGCAGGTTATCAGACGCCTAACCTGTATTCAACTGGCCCTCAAACTACAGCACTCCGGTTACAAACTGATAACTTTATGACGGTTCACCAAAACATAAACAGACTAAAGAACAAAACATTCAAGTTAGAATGTGAATTACAGTTAAACTGTAAGGCCGACGCCCTTTGTTTATCTGAACATTGGCTAACAAGGAACCAGCTGGAAACGGTGAATATATTGAACTACAAGCTGAGTGCGGGCTTCAGCAGGACCATGAAGAACGGCGGCGGAGTCTGCATCTACTCCAAGTCTTCACATCTCACCCTGGAACGCAAGGAGGTGTCCGACCTAAGCACGGAAACGGTTTTCGAAGCATGCGCGGCAGAGTATGTTGGTGTAGGCGTAATCGTTTTATGTGTTTATAAGCCCCCTCCCCAACCAGGTGAGAACAACAATTTTAAATTATTTATTTCTAAATTAAACCAGTTATTTGAACTTCCAATATTTAAACAATATAAAGTAATAATATTGGGCGATTTTAACATTGACCTCCTATCCAAAACAATGGAAAAAAAGGTCTTGCTAGATTGTATGAAAACTGCAGGAATGAGATCTCTCGTGTCGTTTCCAACTAGAATTTGCAAAACAACAAAAACTTGTATTGATCACGCCTACACCAACATTGTAAAAGAAAATGTACTATCTGTAGAACCGTACGAAATGTTTTTGTCCGATCATAAATGCATAGTACTATGTTACTATGTTAAAATTCTACAGCAAAACAATGTAATCTGGAAACGTATATTTTCAAAAATGAACATAGATAACTTTTTATACGCATTACATAACTATGACTGGGATCATATTCTATTTAAGCAAACATGTCCTGACATATTGTTTAATTCTATTCTCGATATTATAATACACATTTTTGACATTAATTTTCCGTTAAGAAAATATCCTGTACGTAATTTATCTAAGGCTTGGATAAGCGAACCGGTTAAGAGTATCCGCAATCAGTTACATAAATTAAAAACTATGGAAGCTAGTACTCCTTTAACGCAGCCAAGCTGTGACTTATTAACGCTTGAAAATAAATACCAATTTGAACTATGTGCAACACGTAAACAATATATAAACAACTTAATATCCAATAGTACAAATATAAGTAAAACATCTTGGCGAGTGATAGCATCTGAGTCGTGTAAGGGTAACACAAAACAAGATGCGCTGGACGTACTGACGAGCGGATCAGCTGAGCCGACGCCGGAGCGCCGCGCCGCCGCCACCGCCGCCGCGCTCAACCGGTTCTACGTCGACGCTAACACGAACACCGGAGCGCTCACCGACGTCCCGGCCGCATTGTGTTATCTCAGTAAGTATGTAAACAAACATGCTAACCTCATTAAGACTGGCCCTATTGATTTGCAATGCGTTGAAAAATGTATACAAAAAATAAAACGCAAAGACTCTAAAGACATTAACGATATGTCTACTCGCTTACTAGACCTAATACCCAAGTTTATTATTAGCATACTGTGTAAACTATTTAACGAATGTATTGAGAACGGCACCTATCCGAGTAATTTAAAGAAAATTAAAATACAGCCAATCTATAAAGGCAAAGGAGACTTAACCTTGTTAAAAAACTATAGGCCAATATCTTTAATACCGATATTCTCTAAAGTCTTTGAACGTCTTTTAAGTGACAGACTAATGTCGCATTTTAATTTAAATAATCTAATAAATAAACAGCAATACGCCTACCAACCTGGCAGATCGACGATCGACGCGGCCCGCGAGGTCGTGACCAGGGTGATCGGCCACCTCGACGCCGCGCGACAGGTGGCCGCCATATTCTGCGACCTGTCGCGCGCTTTCGAGCTGGTCTCTCATCCACTCATCCTGGCCAAGCTGGACCACTATGGGATTACAGGCAACTTTAAAAATATAATTGCGTCCTTCCTAAGGAGCCGCAAGCAGCTGACCTCTGTGTGTGGTACCAGATCGGACTTGTTAGAACTTGGCGAATGCGCCGTACCGCAGGGCTCTGTTATAGGAAATAACCTGTTTTTAATACTTATGAACGATTTCACAACCGCCACCGGCGACGCGGAAATCGTCATGTTCGCCGATGACGGTTGTGTGATTGTCTCAGCTTCCAGTCAACCAGAGCTAAAACTAAAACTTGACAAAGTAATGACAGATGTTGCATCTTGGTTTTCAGCTAACGGCATGATACTAAACGTAGAAAAAACAAATATCATGCAATTTGGCTTAAATGGTAAAAAAGAACACAACTTAAATGTATTATGTAATAACATTCCTGTTCCTCAAGTTGATGAAGTGAAATACCTAGGTCTTATAATTGACTCCGGATTAACATGGAGCCCCCATATTGACTCGCTATGTGATCGTTTGTCGTCCGCCTGTTTCGCGCTCGGCAGGCTGCGCCCAAGTCTACACCCTGCCAATTTAAAAAAAGCCTATTATGGTTATTTTCACTCTCTCTTAACATACGGCATAGATCTTTGGGCAAATGCTGCCGATCGTGAGAGACCATTCAAGCTTCAAAAGCGTGCAATTCGTTGCATAAGTGGAGCCCCATGGGATCACCCGGCTCGTGAATTGTTCAAGGAAACCAAAATTCTTACCCTTCCCAGCCTGTACGTCCTCGAAGTAGCCAAGTACGTGAGAGGTAACCTTGAACAATTCCCGACGCGCGGTGACTCACACGACCGCGACACCAGGCGGCGCGGGGAGCTGCGCCCGCCTTGGACACGTCTCGTGAAATCGAAAAAGTGCCTGCACACTATAGGCCCTAAAGTCTATAACAAAATATCCTTAGAAATCAGGAATTCTCCTAGCATGAATTGTTTTGTAAACAAACTTAAGACCAAACTAGCAGTAGACGCGATTTACTCTATTGACGAATTTTTTTTCAAGTAACTGAGTGCACACCCTTAACCGGTTCGCTACCCAACATAAATAGTTAATTTATATATAAACTTAGTACCTATAATTATGTTGACATGTAAAACTATGTTTTATCAAAATAAATGAATGAATGAATGAAAAAAGTTTTAACGGTTCAGGCAGGATTCTAACCTGCGTCTCCAACGGCTTTCCGGGCCAACACGGGCGTCCTACCAACTGGACCGCCGAACCTGATGCCAGAGCCATTGAATCTTTCAACCAGCTGCTTCTACATGGCTTACACTACTCGGGAAGTTGACCGAGGTTGAGCAAATATCTAGAGCGGGTAATATATATTTTAAGGGACAATTTTACACAAATAGAACTAGTCCCAAAATAGGCAACGCTTGTTCTATAGGTGCTAAACGACGGTATTAATACATATATACGTAGATAACCGTGACCTCGGAGCAAATAAATGTCCTTGCCGGGATTCGAACCTAGAACCGTCGCGTCGGCTCAGTAGTGCACCTGCCGCACTACAAACTGCGCCAACCGCGTCGTCAATATGACAGTGTGGAGAGGAACTGATGGAGAAAATAGTTAATTAGATAAATTGAGCTAAAAAACCCCCCGGTACTCTAAATGAGGTATTAAGTAGTAAGAGGTACCGTAAAACGGGGACCACTTTGGGAAAATTTAGGCTACTGTGATAGATTTAAAATGGTTATAAAAACGCAAATATTCACAGTGCGATTAAGCAAATGAAGCTAAAGGTTAGGTCATTGTTGAAGGTAGGTGCATTGCCACAGATAATAAAAAAATAAGGATATGGCGTAAAAACAGTTTTCCAAAGTAGGCAGTTTACGGTATTATTTCGGAATTTGCCGACTATTTCAGCTTGCTACGAAACACATCAACACTGGTATGCTCTAGTTATTACAGGCATGGCAAGTAAACTACAAAGATGAAACGCTGCCGTTTTGTATCGTTCTTGAAACTCCAAATACTTATTATAGCTATTCATCGTACTAACAGCTCAGCCTTGTGTACGATTTTGCAGTTTCCGTTCTATTAATAATGTTCACGAGTCTATAATAGTCAGCTCTGTGCTAAGGGAAATATTGTACTTAACTAATAAGTATTAGGGTAGTTCTCTGAGTGTTTCAACTACTATCACTTTCCTGTTGCAGTTATTGAATTATTGAAGAAATGTCCCATCATAATAGAGTGGCTAATGTTTCTCATTTATTCAATATTATATGCGACAGGAAAGTAATAGAGATGGAAGATATGTAATGTTTTTGTTTTAGGGTGGACTAACTTTTTAGGGTTCCGTAGTCAACTAGGAAACCCTTGGCTTAGCTCCATGATCATAAGGACTAGAAAGCTTAAATTTGGTATTGAGTATGTGTATGTACCTATCACACCGACAAAACGGTAAAATAAAATAAAACTTTTTCTCGGGCACCTCTCGTACACCTAAAGTGGGGGTGATTTTTTTTCGTCCAACATTAGTTTGTGGGGTGTCGTTGAATAGGTCTTTTAAAAATAGTAGGTGTCTTCAAACATTATTTTTTGATAAAGTCAGCAGTTTTGTAAATATTCGCACCGGAAATCCAAATGATGATGCATTAGGACAAATGAAACTTTTGGAGAATTGTAGTGTACCCAAAATACCGATTTTGCGTCTAAAAACCTCCTCCTTTTTGAGACTGATAGAATTCAGTAAGTACATGTGTGTAACCAGTTTTTTGCTGTTTAAACATTGTAAATATAAATAAAAGACGTACGTTTTACGTTAGCAGACGTTACTGCTTTAATAAAAAAATAAATAAATAAAAGACTACGGTAAATGCCAAAAGTCGGACGTGTTGGCCTTGCTTTGCATTATTGCACTAAAGTGCATGCAACGTTGAAACGTTGTACAAGAACGAAACTAATTGAATGTGATGATTCTGATTATTCGCACCGGGTATTTGTAAAGTAAACAAAGGATTTGTGTTGATGTATCTTCCTTCTATTTGTCATTATTTCATTCATTTTGAAGGTCTGTTTTTATTCATCATCATCAGCCTATTCTTGTCTACTGCTGGACATAGGCCTCTCCAACTGCACGCCATTGTGAACGATCCTCGGCTACTCTCATCCAGCTCTTGCCAGCCACCCTGCAAAGATCATCGCTCCCCATCGCCAGGAGGCAAACCAGCTAACGGATCGCCTGATGGAAAGCGATTACCGTCGCCGATAGACACCTGCAACACCAGAGGAGTCACAAGTGCGTTGTCTTTCAGGTGGGAGTATTCTCTTTTCTTGAAGGTCTGAAGGTCGTATCGGTCCGGAAATACCGCAAGCGACAATTCATTCCACATTGCAGTCAGTGCGATGCAGGAAATTTCTAGAAAAACGCACAGTTGTGGACTGCCAATATATATCCATGTCTGTAATGTCTATATGCTAGTGCAGGAATATACTAAGAGTAAGTTTCTACACGCACGCGAAAAGGCGACCTTTTTGTATGGAGCTCCATAGCAAATGGTCGCCTTTTACCTTACAACGGCAACACGAATGATTAAACACTAGGCGACAGTAAGCGTCAAATCATTCGTGCACCAAAAACCCCGGGTTATGGAAAGTAACATGGGCTGGTTGCCAGAAACGTTGCAAATATTGATACGGTAAACTTTACGAGCAGTTGTTTAGGCAAAGCCAGTGAAGTGCACTTGGTATGTATATAGCAGAGATATTGGTTCACGATTTCCTCATGTTACTACAGTCCTTATGTTACTACAGTCTATTTCAAACAGCTTTGTGCGTGACAAAACAACGGTACCCTTATAAAATCACTTTGTCGTCCGTCTGTCTGTCACGACCCTTTATACTCGTATCAGGAGTCTACAGTCCCTTGAAGCTGTGAAAAAAATATGAATACTTACGAATATGTAGAAACATAAGAAAAAAATTAAAAGATACGGCCGTTTATGCCGCAAAAAACGTACCTATATTTCGACGTATTATGATTTTAAATTAAATAATAAAATATAGTTTCTATTAAAGTACGTTAAACAGTTTTCGTTAGAGCAAATTGCAGTGCTTTCACAGTTCGTACGGAACCCTCGGTGCGTGAGTCCGACTCGCACTTGACCGGATTTTTAATACCTAAGGTAGGTAGCGTATAGAGCTGCAGCATAAGCTATTATTATTCACAGCAAGATGTATCCGTTACGAACCAATAACCAGAGAAAGCCATCTTCTCACCGAAGCATGACCGTTTTGGTCGATGATGCGAAACTATTGCTTCCTAGGATATTATAATTAGACAAGTCTTTGACCCCAAGCAATATTAATTTAAATAACATTCGTTTGTAATCACAAGTAAATCTTTGTTTATAATTTTTAGGCTTCCGTACCCAAAGGGTAAAAAACGGGACCCTATAACTAAGACTCCGTCTGTCTGTCTGTCTGTCTGTCTGTCTGTCTGTCTGTTTGTCTCTCTGTCACCCAGCTGTGTCTTATGAACCGTGATAGTCAGACAGTTGGAATTTTCACAGATGATGTAGTTATTTCTGGTGCCGCTATAACAACGCAAATACTAAAAAACTGAATAAAATTAATATTTAAGGAGGCTACCATACAACAAACGTGATCGGTCGCGTTAGGTTTGCACCTCATTTGTATCCAGCGCCTTAACAGGCCTTGTACGGAACCCTCGGTGCGTGAGTCAGACTCGCACTTGGCCGGTTTTTTTTCATAGTCAAGCATTTAGTTACCTATCAATCCCATCATACAAGTAGTAAATTCTTATTCCGAAGCAATTCTAGGAAGTTTCACCAAGCTTACTATGAAAATTACTCATTGTGATAGTTTCACAGCATCTGTCTCTCACGACGCCGAAGACTCCCTGCTGATTTCTGATCCATTGTCGACGAGCGAGCGTAACTTGCGGTTTCTACTTTTCTAATTGCAGTTGGTTTTTGCGTGACTACGGTAAATTCTGAAGTTTAATTTATCCGAAACCATAAATATTCCAAATTTTCAAAATCCCGAAAGTGAAATCGCGAGAATTACTTAGTAATTTTCGCCATGGATCATATGTTACATACTATAATTAGGTTAGGTAATTAGGTTTGTATGATATCCCAAAAAAAAAACTAATTATTTTATCAGAACATGCTTTTCGGAATTATGAAAATGCGGAATGATGATGCATTCGGACAAATGAAACTTCGGAATATGTTAGTGTACCCCTTAATAATTGACCTAGCGAGCGAATTGTCTCCGTTTCAGCTTGGTCAAAAATTCTTTCGTATGTTCGGATGTATCGCTGTTCTCGCCTAGAGGTCGTATTTTTCAACCGATACTAATGAAATTCTGTGAGTAGGTTTGATAAGTGTTTAGAATTTTTTGTCGAGTGAAATTATTCTTTTTCAAAATTGCATTCGAAAAAAATAATATTTTTGGAATAAACTCGCGAGTTCTATAGCAAGCGGAGCCAGCAGGGTATATCTCGCCGCGACTTCGTTTGTGTTCGACTGAGGATCACCTGTTTTGCTCGCACAGTATTCAAAGGAAAGTGACAGGTAGTATTTGTCGCGCGACAAGGAGTCGCGTCGCGTGTCAAAGTTGTGTTAGGGGTGCAGGAGTGAATACAGTTTCCATTCTCGCAAAGATAATTCCAGAGCAGCGCTTTCCCCATGCCCCTTTACACTACTCGGTTTTTTTTTAGCTAATGACAAAGTGAATGAATAAAATAGAATATTAAATATAATTCCAGGTGGCATAATGCGCGAGAGCCTTCGTCGGTTGGCGGCGGAGGACAGCATGGAGAGGCGTGCAGGCGGCGAGCGGCGCGCGCGCATCGAACTGCTTAACGGGGAACATATTAATATCGATGTTGATGTGAGTATTACATGAGGCCATAGGCCACCCCCTAAGTACCAAACAGGCTGCATAAGCGCTACTTGGGCCACTTTCACTCTCTCGTCTCTTACCATGAAGCGACTTTAAATTAAGAAACAGTTGCAGTTCCATTGGCGACGCAGTAAGCGCAGTTTGTAGTGCACCATGCGTCCTCAGCCGTCAATGTTTTTGTTTTTTATTGTTATCTATTGTGTTAATTATGTAGTATGGTCACGCCATGAATAAATGTATTTCTTTCTTTCTTTCTTTCTTTCAATCACACCAAATCTTTGAGCAATGGGGCATCCTAGGGTAATGGCTAATGCGCTTAGGCATTTTAAAGAACATATGACGCAGAGGGCGCTCTAGTAGCATAGAATTATGGAATCAAAGATTTGGTGTGGTTGACGTAACGATCTAATAGCTCAGTTGGGAGAGCACTACACCGGAAACGTAGGGTCTCAGGTTCGCGTCCTGTTTACATTGTAGTAGATCACATTACAATTTTATTTCATAATTTACCTCTGTGCCAATATTTTATATCTCTAATATTTTTTCCGGGATCATGGATGTTTTCTATATATTTAAATATGGACATTCAAGTATATGATTGTCTTGTGCCTACCTACTAGAGCTTTATACTCTCGCGGTTTGAACACATAATTAAAACTTATTGAACCGGGTCTATTGCGATATTTTGATTTACCTTCATGGCCTAACGTTTCAACGCGGTTTCACGTGCCGTGTTCTCAGGCGTACTGATGAAACAGCGAGTTGTTACTGGAGATGTCGGCCAAATATATCACTACCCGACGAAATGTGTAATAAAACGGATGGGTAGGAAGATAAAAAGTTCGACTACACCCCATTTGTTAATATTTATTATGACCGGCACGACACACAACACTCACGATGTCCGCGCACAGATCCGAAGATATATTCACTGTTGTTATTATCAATGTAATTATATTTTATCTCTTACTATTAATATATGTGACGATCATAACTAGTATAAGTGCATGTAAATTGACTTAGTGTAATTTATATTGACATTTTATATTATGAAATAAATAAATCTAAATCTAAATCTATCCCGTGGTTTCAACTTTTGAATCACTGGTCTCCAAGTTGGCGATAAATTAAAACCATCTTCCCGATTGAAATTCTTTAAAGAATTCTTTAAAGAGGATGGATCTCAAAATTGTTGCATTATTTAACAGAAAAGTACTCTTTTCTACACAACTAAATATTGGGAAGAGCTAACAGATCATCTCAATAAAAATGTAGCACTTTGAACTAAGATGTTTACTTGTACGAACCGACGTAATTGAATGAAAGATAAACCCATTACGCACTTTTCATCGGATCAAACGTCAATAACATCTCAATCCGCAGCACGGAAATAACTCGGAACCCAATAAATCAATAGCACCATTCGTTCAGTGTCTGTATGTTTTATTGCTTCTGTAACGAGGTTATTCATACAATTTCTATATTTGCATTGTATCCTGGTAACTAGAAATCCCCTTCCCGATTTGTATGCAACCCCGGTAGGAGCAAATATATGTTTGTATATCGTCGTCAAGTACCCATAACACAAGCCTACTATAGCTCGCTGTGGGACTAGATCAAATTATATGAGGTAGTCCGATATATTATAGAATAGAATATAATACTCGCTATTGCACACATCAAGAAGAAAGAAAAATAAATACAGATAACACTCAGCATTACAATAGATAGAGGTAAACAATAGGTGATCCTATTTAATTTAATATAACAATGCAGATAAAACAACATCTAACGTAAGTGGTAAAAGGTCCAATGATAAAATTACTTTAAATAACTTAAATAAAAATAGTAAATGAATTCCTGATTTTTCTCCTAATAATTTATCATTTACATCGAAACAATTCACAACATTGGACAATTTAATTAAAATTAAGCCTAAAAAAATATAACTAAAGAAATAAAATCTAAAAACAATAATTTAAGCTAAAATAAATCTAGAAAACTAATATAATTAATATTTTGTATTTACTTGTACTCTAGATCCTCTCTGTACCATCAGATTTCTAATTTGCACCCACTTCTAGTATCTCTGTTTGGCCCTATGGTTGACTGGTAGAGAATGCCATTTGGCATTAAGTCCGCCATTTGTACTGACTTGTTTTATGCAATAAAGTTTAAATAAATAAATAAAACTGTGCCCCGCGGCATGGTCCCGAAGACCCGACGCAATTGACAACATTTCATATTTCTAACAGGTGGAAATTAATATAGAGATCGACAGGGCTTTGGGCCTGGAGCCAATGGCCTCCATCCCTGCATTTATGGCGCCTGCCGCTAAAAGGCTGGATCATTCAGGACCGCTGCTGTGGTTTAAAAGGGAATCCATATGTTATTTTAGACATGACGTCATCCCAGGCCCTTTGCAATTTTAAATTTTGGGGCATATCTTTACCCGGGCAAGCAATTGACCAAGCTCTCTTGGCCTCCGTTAAGCCCGCAGTCTCATAGTTTAAAGTCAAAGTCAAAGTCAAAGTGAAAGTCAAAGTCAAAGTCAAAGTCAAATAATTTATTTGTAAACATAGGTTTGTGGATATTACATTGCACTTATATGTAGGTGTATCACTATGTTTCGCCATAAGGCATACAAAATATTTTGAGTCAAGATGGAGCATGCATTTTAACGAATATAAAATTAATCATGTAATTTAAAACTAAAATTAAATTAAACATTAAAGGACAGGCCTTTAGAATTTTACCCATGAAGTCTGCGGAGCTGTGCCTATTATTTATTTATTATTTGAGATGTTTTCTTATCTTCCAGCGTAAAGCCAAGGGAGGGGATCTGCTAGACCACATTTGCGACGAGCTTCAAGTCATGGAAAAAGACTACTTTGGTCTGTTGCACGCGCAGCGCGGAGACCCCCGGACCTGGGTGGACCTTGGCAGAAGACTGTCTAAGACTTTCAAGAGTGAGTACCCTAACTCCAACTCCTTGCTCTTAACTCCTTGGTTCAATATCTACCTGGTCGTATTATAAGCATTTTGAAATTTCCTCGAAATTTCCATTCGACAGCACAGACAAAAAGCGTACAAAAAAGTTCTGTAGCCTTAAATGGCACTAGGCCTTACTATAAAAAAATAACTATGAGAAATATACTATAAGGGCGATTGTGCACTACAATGAATTTTACTGTCCGGAAGTCCGAATTTTTACGGTCCGTTATGGCATGAAAAAAACGGTAAGAGCGATTGTGCACTACAATGAATTTTACTGTCCGGCAGTCCGAGTTTTCATGGTCGATATGGCATGAAAAATAACGGTTTTTGCTTGTGCACTTGTCCGTCTTTTTACTCGCAGGTGCGGCGCAGTTTTCGGTTACCTCTCTCTTTGAAACTACACGCCACGCAATCGTAATTACACTAAGAACGATGAGTTTTTTATGATTTTTTGCTATACCGCTTAAGCACATGGATCAAGAGGCGACGCGGCTGCGCAGTGGTTAAGCAACTGCCTACTGAGCCGGCGGTCCTGGGTTCGAATCCCGGCAAGGGCAAATATTTGTGTGATGAGCTCGAATATTTGTGCCTGGGTCATGGATGTTATTTGTACTTACTTAGGTATGTATTTATCTATATAAGTATGTTTATCGTCATCTAGTGTCCATGATACAAGCCTACTACTAGAGCTTACTGTGGGATTAGATTGATTTGTGTGAGGTTGAGGTCCGATATTTATTTATTTATTTAAGAGGCAAGATACAAAATTTAGGCTGGGTGTACCACCAAATGAAATGCTTGCAGTAACGTTAAGGTAAGTTTATACAGTATTTATACAATGAGTGAGCGAGTGAGTCGTTTATTGAGTATAGGTACAGGGCGGACACTGCCTACTAAAAACTGAACTTGAATGTCAGTGTCAATGTGTGTGTGTGTAACACGCACAGGGCTGCCTCAGACGCATTGCAACCACTAGTTGGTGTTTTGGTGTTTTAGTTGCACATAAATACGACATGGCATTACGTGCACTTCAGCTCGTTTGTGGTGCGCGTACCGCGGCCGCTGCAGGACACCATCGCAAGTGCAGACTTCTGGCCGAAGGGTGTTGTGTTTCGGAAGTTCCGGGGCAATCTGCCGAATCCTGCGCCAGATCAGACGACGCAACGGAGCCACGCTGTTACGTCGCCTACATCAAACTAGATTTAGATTTTTTATTTTATTTTAATAAAATAAAAACTTATGTTTAATTTTGTAGTTCACAGTGCCTTAGTTTAATCACTGTAATGCTGTGTAACTAATTTGAATAAATAAATAAATAAATAAATGGCGGAGGGTGATGACGGAATCACCTCAGAGATTCTGAATGGGGGTGGAACACCGATACTGAAAGCCCTTCAGAAACTCTTCAACTCCGTCTTGCTCGAGGGAATAACGCCAGAGGCATGGAACAGAGGTGTGGTGGTGCTCTTCTTCAAGAAAGGGGATAATACCTTGTTGAAGAATTACAGACCCATCTCGCTTCTGAGCCATGTCTACAAGTTGTTTTCGAGGGTCATCACGAATCGTCTCGCGCGTAGGTTCGACGACTTCCAGCCTCCCGAACAAGCAGGATTCCGAAAAGGCTTTAGTACCATAGACCACATCCATACGCTGCGACAAGTTATACAGAAGACCGAAGAGTATAACTTGCCACTATGCTTGGCGTTTGTAGACTATGAGAAGGCCTTCGATTCGGTCGAGACTTGGGCAGTGCTACAGTCTCTCCAGCGGTGCCATATTGACTATCGGTACATCGAGGTGCTGAAGTGTTTATATAAAAACACCACCATGTCGGTTCGAGTACAGGAGCAGAGCACGAAAGCTATTCCTCTGCAGCGAGGCGTAAGGCAGGGAGACGTTATCTCTCCGAAACTGTTCACCGCCGCATTGGAAGATGCTTTTAAACTCCTGGAATGGGAACAATTCGGCATCAACATTAATGGCGAATACATTACTCACCTTCGGTTTGCCGACGATATTGTGGTCATGGCAGAATCTCTGGAGGACCTCGGCACAATGCTCGATGGCCTTAATAGAGTTCCCCAACAGGTAGGTCTTCGGATTAATATGGACAAAACAAAGGTAATGTCGAATGCCCATGTTGCACCCTACCCAGTAACGGTTGGGAGCTCTACCCTCGAAATTGTTGACAAATATGTTTACCTGGGACAAATGATCCAGTTGGGTAGGTCCAATTTTGAAAGGAAGGTCAATCGACGAATCCAACTCAGCTGGGCAGCGTTCGGGAAACTACAAAATATCTTCTCGTCCAACATACCTCAATGCCTAAAGACGAAAGTCTACAATCAATGTGTGTTACCAGTGATGATGATGACATACGGAACAGAAACGTGGCCTCTTACTGTGGGCCTTATAAGGAAGCTCAAAGTTGCACAGCGCGCTATGGAGAGGGCTATGCTCGGTGTTTCTTTGCGAGATCAAATCAGAAATGAGGAGATCCGTGAACGAACAAAAGTCGCTGATATAGCCCAACGGATTAGCAAGCTGAAGTGGCAGTGGGCGGGGCACATAGCACGTAGAACTGACGGTCGATGGGGCAGTAAGGTTCTCGAATGGAGGTCACGCACCGGCAAGTGCAGCGTCGGACGTCCACCCACAAGGTGGACGGACGACCTGGTAAAGGTTGCAGGAAGCCGCTAGATGCAGGTCGCTTCCAACCGGCCGATCTGGAAGTCACTGGGGAAGGCCTATGTTCAGCAGTGGACGTCCTGTGGCTGAAATGATGATGATGATGATGATGAAATATGACATAATAAGATAGAAATTTATCACTTCTCAACAGTGGTCTCCTCTTGTGAAATGCCGGTAGACTCAGACATGTAAAAGTGCCCTTGTGGCCTACTTGCAGAATAAAGTTCATTATTTCATTATTCATTATTTCACAACCAAACGACAACTGTAGTGGTGGTGATGGTGATAGTGGTGATGATGATGATGGGGCTGGTGGTGATGGTGACGAAGGTGGTGACGATGATGGTGGTGGTGGTGATGGTGGTGGTGATGATGATGGTGGTGTTGGTGGTAGTGGTGGTGATGGTGATGGTGGTGATGGTGGTAGTGGCGACGGTGGTGGTGGTGGAAAAAAACGGTCCGGAATGGGGAAAAGTAAAATATCGGATGGTAAAATTACGTGTAGTGCACAAACTACTATATACATTTAATGGCGTGCCATATCGGACCGTAAAAAATCGGACTGCCGGACAGTAAAATTCATTGTAGTGCACAATCGCCCTAAAAGTGTCCATCTACAGACGTGGTGCCGTATCACGACGGTCCTTATTATTTACGTTTCTCAACGTGCTGTCCATGAAAGTGTAAGATAGTCAATTTGGGTGGTATCTGTCCAAGACCAACATATTTTTCAATCAAAAGTGAGCTAAGTATCTGGCCTATTTGTGTTCAATGACTTATCAGCGGGCCTATAATGGTTACTTTTACTACGTGATAAATATTTAAGTGACAAAGCATCGTCACGTATATGGTGTTAATTTCAACTCGATACCTCCGATACGCGTTCTCGAGATATAGGGTCTTGACAGACAGACAGACGGACGGACAACAAAGTGATCCTATAAGGGTTCCGTTTTTAGGGTTCCGTAGTCAACTAGGAACCCTTATAGTTTCGCCATTTCCGTCTGTCTGTCTGTCTGTCCGTCCGAGGCTTAGCTCCGTGATCATTTTATTAATAAAGTCAGCAGTTTTGTAAATATTCGCTCCGAAAATAAAAAAGTAGTGTCCCCCCCCCCCCCCTTTTATAAAGCTTGAAATCTTTCACGTAATTTAAATCTTTCTAGTAATGTTCGTCTATTGTGAAGGATGGGCAACTACGGAACCCTACACTGAGCGTGGCCCGACATGCTCTTCGTCGGTTTTTTCCGATTAAGGTACGATTGAGGTTTTTATTTTTCCTTTTCTCATCTGCTGTCGATGTATTTTTAGATGAACCCTGGGATATGCGTTTCGCTGTCAAGTTCTACCCGCCCGAACCTTCGGAGCTACGAGATGATGAGACCCGCAACCAGCTCGCCTTGGCCGTGCGGAGAGACCTCATGGAAGGTTTGTTATTTTTTTTCTATTTTACGTAGATGAATAATTTTACTGAAAGTAACGAAATCATTAGGTCCAGTTTTAATCAGGGTTACCCCCCTTTGATGCACATCATGTTGTATCAGGCAACCAAGGAGAGGGCTCTAGAAAAAGAACACTAAACGTATGATGATGACGTCACTCTTTGGACAAAAAAACGGAAAAGTCAGTCGATCATTGGAGACGATCACAGTTTGGTTTTACGCCCTAGGAACGCAAGACAGCAGGACACAAGTCGGATTTGATAGCATAAATTGTTATATTTATACAATAACCCCTATTGACTAATTATTAAACTACATCATCATCATTTGAGGCGTTACAGCCGCCGGTGGGCCTTAGCCTGGTCTAGCATATCTCTCCAGTCCGATCTATTCATGGCTTTCCTTCTCCAACTTATTACTCCTAAGATATAATTATTAAATATGCTTCCAACTTTTCCAGGTCGTCTCTCCTGCTCCTTAATCACCCACGCGCTACTAGCATCCTACGTGCTCCAAGCAGAACTGGGAGACTTCGAGCCAGCCCACGTAGCCCCTGCAGTCCTGGCTGCCCATAGCGTCGCTCCTCTCAATGTGAGAACAGCAGAGCTGGACGCTCATATAGAGGACCTTTATAGGAAACATAAGTAAGACCCTAATGACTAAAACATACTCCAAGCGGAGCTAGGAGACTTCCAGCCAGTCCACGTAGCCCCTGAAGTCGTAGTGTATTCCACTCAAGGTCAGAACTGCTGAGCTAGACGTATACATAGAAGAGCTGTAAAGAAAACACAAGTAAGTTCTTCCTTGATCCGATTGACTGTACCGAGGGTTTGTGTTTATTGTAACGACCTCTAGCAGAGCTGTACCACGCGACACATTGTCGTGTGATGAATATTACCTTTATTGCTTCGAACTACTATAGAGTTAGAGAGACCGGTAACTTTGTGTCTCGCGCCATTGCCCTTTGAGTAACTTTGAACCTTCTCAATAAGGCTCCCCGAAATATGACCCGATCAACCGGCTTATTACTGGTGAGTGTCCACTTGTACCTAACGGAGGTTTACAGATACAAGAGTATTTAAGAGTAAGGCTCCTATGTCCTATGTAAGCGCCAGCAGAGAAAATGAACCAATCAGGCTGTGTCTTTTTGAAGCCCAAAAGAAGGGCATTTAAAGCTGAAGAATATGATTTGGCAATTTTACATATCTCCGCTTCGCTCTTTTGTGGACAGGCTGTCTAAGCTTTGCCAGCCAAATCAGCACACACGTCCGTAATTAACTCGATTCACCGTCGCCAGACGATAACGACAAAAGTAAGATGTTTTGCCAGGCGATAACTAGAGTCGCCGAGAGGAGAGATCGGAGTTCACCTTTCCAATTTTGTCATCATCATAGACCGTTGCGTAGGTTACAGATGATCTATGCAGCATTATGTAATTCCTCTTCTTTCAAACTTTCTTATTAGATTTCACTTTTGTGGCTAATTATTTACATCTTATTTCAGAGGACAAACCCCAGCAGAAGCCGAGTTATGTTACTTAGAGAATGCGAAGAAATTACCTCTGTACGGAGCCGAACTCCACTGCGTGAGAGACTGCGATGATGTTGATCTGGTGCTGGCAGTCAGTGCTGGTGGCATCGCCGTCTATAGAGAAGGGTGAGGAAAAGGACTTACCTACGTATAGATTGAGGTTACACTCCATCAGTCTGGTCAGCATGCCGAGGTCTGGTGAAAATGAACGAATAACAGTGAACTGTGTCCCGAAATCCCGAAATATGGACTGAACTGATGCACACAGACAATGGGCGGAGATACTCGTACATAGATAGGCAAAGAAAATTTCTTCCCTATGAGCTTTGTAATCCCAGAGCATGTACTGCTTGGGTACCGACTTCTAGCATACATATTACAAACTTGTTGGGACTAATTCTCGGGCTAAATATTTACTAAAAAGGCTTTTGAATAAAAAAATACAACTCCTCTTTTTGCCTCTCACAGCTGAACAGTTGCCAGTGCTCGGATCAATTCATATTGCTTGAAATTGCTTCCAATTTCGTAACTACTATGCACACCCAAAGCTTTTTGTTTCCTATGCTTATACCTTGTTGAGTACAGGCCTCAACAGAACTTCTTCGATGAAGCTCTGAGTGGACTGTATACGGATCGGTTCGCGCTGGCGTCACGTTATGACGTCATGTGTGTTCGTCGTCGGCATTATTCCTGGCATTCCACCCCTTACTATTTTTAATTCTTCCATTATTTTCCAGCGTCCTAATGAACCGCTTCCCCTGGGCCAAGATCGGCAAAATCAGCTACAACAAGCGTGCGTACACGCTGCGTTTACGCGCCGGCGAGTTCGACGAGTTCGAGACGCACCTCGGGTTCAGACTCGCCTCCACGCGCGCCGGCAAGAAGCTGTGGCGCTGCTCTGTGGAACACCACATGTTCTTCAGGTGGTTTTAATGGGAGAATAGGCTAGTTGACTCATGTCAAATTGTAATAAACTAATGTTTATTCCGTATAGTATTTAGCATAGGAAACCTAAAAATATATTTTTCAATTCATAAAAGTGAAAGATGGCTGAAAAAATTGAATTTGAAAATATGGTTTTTAATCTGTATTTTGAAATGCTTAAAACGCTGTCCGCCATTTTCGCTTATGATAGTGACGTCATTGCTCATGTAAACAAAACTGAAAGTCTACTTTGACGACTTCGAATAGTGCCGTCCCTCTCGATCTCCTGTCAAAGTATATTGGAGTGAGCGGAATGGCACTATACGACGGTCGAATTTCGAATATTTACAGGTAATTCTACGTCACGCCACAGATTAGCAAAAAGGAAAAATGGCGGACGGCGTTTTTGAGTGTTTATGAAATTTCTAATTTTCAATTGATAAACTTTAGCTTTCTAGCTTTCACAAAAATACAAGACATTTTTTTTAGAGCTGGTAAGATCATTATTAACCATTTCAAATATATTTCAAAACTGGGTCTACTAGCCTATTTCACTACCCCGAATTTCATTTGTGTCATAAATGTATCACTTGCCATAATTTTCATTTGCTACACATTTTTATTTCATAAATCGTAAACTCTTCGGGATTGCTTTAATACTATTCATGGAGAAATCATTAGGCTAGTTTGCTTTACGAAAATCCCAAAAAGTTTCAGCTTACAGACAAAAATAGATTTATGGCAAATGAATATTATGGCAAGTGATAGATTATGCCATATGAAATTCGGGCAAACGATACAGAACCAATTTTAATGATACTGCCAGATGCCCAAACCAAATCTTAATATCTACAGGGGTAACTCTAACCACGGCCGTAGCAGGAGGTGGGTGGTGGGAAATTAAACTCTCCCCGAAATCATCAATATCATTATATCAGCCGATAGACGTGCTCTGCTGGACAAAGGCCTTCCCCAAAGTTCTCCACAACGATCAGTCGTGCGTCGCCTTAATCCAATTGCTTCCTGCGATCTTAAACAGGTCGTCGGGCCACCTTGTTGGGGCCCTTCCCACTCTGTGTCTTCCGGTACGCGGTAGCCACTCAAGAACCTATCTGCCCCAACGGCCGATGGCGTGTTAAACTCTCCAACAAAAGTTACGCTGGACCGGTAATCCAGAAGTACTGGGTTCGATTCCCGGTCTCTTCCCCAGGTTACGTATTTCAATTTTAATTTGTGCTTTAATCTTTGTATCAATGGTTCTAACATTTTCCGTTTGCCTGTTACAATACTATTTTATTCAATATTTTACTGACTTCGCACACTACGGCTTCTTGTGGCCGTGACAGTACAAATTGTGTCTCTTTTGCACGCTCGAAGCGTTATGCCTTGATCACACCTACCGAGACAGTGGGCGAGACAGTGCTCTCGTACCTGTCATACACAAGACGAACGGGTGAGACAGAACACTGTCTCGCCACTGTACTCGTTAGGTGTGCGCGCTCCATTAGTGTGCGCTGGCTCTTAATGTGTTTTCTCACTTATAATAAAAATACCCTATTCCGAAGCGTTCCGGTTGACGACGCGGTTGGCTCGGTTTGCAGACACCTGCCTACTGAGCCAGCGGTCCTGGGTTCGAATCCCGGCCGGGGCAAATATTTATGTGATGAGTTCGAATATTTGTTCCTGGGTCATGGATGTTATCTATATATGTATTTATATATATTATTTATATCGTCATCTAGTACCCATAGTACACGCTTTGCTTAGTTTGGTACTAGGTCGATTTGTGTATATAATAAATAATAAAAAAAGATTGTCCTTTAATATTTATTTATTTATATTTATTCTTGTCCACAGACGAGCCACTCCAGTTGCGGTAGAGCGCATCGCCGGCTTCCCCCGCTTGGGGTCCCGGCGCCTCTCGTGTCGCCGCACGCTCCGGCAGATGCAGGAGCCGCTGCGACGCGAGCTCGTCGCCTGACAGCATCTTAACAAACACTGATGATTACGGTTCCACGGGGATATAACCCCGCTTAGTGTTATTAACCCAAGTAGCACACATACTACTCATTACAGCTGTAGGTATATTGATTGTATAAGCGCTTATACGGCCTGTGTGCTAATTGGGAATAGATTATTTCACTGTTGTCAACATTACATTATTACTAGAAGTCGTTAGGAGATGACATGGTATGCTATAGATGGTGGTAATCGTCTTCATTATTGGTTAACTAGAAGGTGGGCAACTTCGTCCGAGTAAATCTTATTTTTTTACAGTAGTCGGGTTTAAAGTATCCTTAAACATCTTTGGATGTTCCCCCTGATGATGTAATTCGGGTCCCGGCGCCTCTCGTGTCGCCGCACGCTCCGGCAGATGCGGGAGCCGCTGCCTCGCGAGCTCGTCGGCTCAACGAACACTGATGATTACAGTTCCACGGGGATTTGACCCCGCTTGGCCCGCTTAGTGTTATTAATAGACTTTTTCACTGTTTTTAACATTACATTGCTACTAGAAGTCGATGGGAGTCGACATAGTATGGTATAGGCGGTCGTAATTGTCTTCATTATTGGTTAACTAGAAGGTGCAACTTCCTCCGTGTTAAACTTTTTTTTAACGGTAGTCGGGTAAAAAATATCCTAAAACCATCTTTGGTCCCGGCGCCTCTCGTGTCGCCGCACGCTCCGGCAGATGCGGGAGCCGCTGCCGCGCGAGCTCGTCGCCTGACGCCGCCTCAACGAACACTGATGATACAGTTCCACGGGGATTTGACCCCGCTTGGCCCGCTTAGTGTTATTAATAGACTATTTCACTTTTTTCAACATTACATTGCTACTAGAAGTCGATGGGAGTCGACATAGTATGGTATACAGGCGGTCGTAATTGTCTTCATTATTGGTTAACTAGAAGGTGCAACTTCCTCCGTGTTAAACTTTTTTTTAACGGTAGTCGGGTAAAAAATATCCTAAAACCATCTTTGGTCCCGGCGCCTCTCGTGTCGCCGCACGCTCCGGCAGATGCGGGAGCCGCTGCCGCGCGAGCTCGTCGCCTGACGCCGCCTCAACGAACACTGATGATTACAGTTTCATTTTCTTGGTAGAGAGGTTGAGCTTTGATTTATTTTCTTGGTAGAATATTTATATAGCTATTTTCACAAAAAATATACGTTTCGTTTAAAGCTTGCTTAATAAATAAAACGAGTAAGGATGGATAGACTGTATACAGTCGTAGTATGTCAGTCGTCTGTTTAAAAAAAATACTACTATTGTGTTTTTTGTGGCTTACACAAACCCTAGAATTATTCATAGTTTGAAATACTTAGAAAGAAAAATATTTTTTTTGTATAATATAGCAATATTATTAAGCGTGTGCATGATTGTAATGTAAATGTCATTAGTAATAAATAGTTTATTGTTTTGGAATAATTGTCAAACGCCATATTAACATCATAGGCTCACGAGATAAAATTAGATCTGTTTATAAATAATTATGCTACTAAAATACAGTTGAAAGTTTAATAATGTTCGAAATATTAACAACTGACTATTGATATAAGTCTTATAATTAGTTTAAGTGCCATTTAGTGGGTAGTTTGCAGAATTATTATTTTTAAACATAAGAACAGTTGTAACTTTGACAGTCAATATAAGTAAATAAGTATAATAAATATTTTAAAGATTTATTGAAGTTTTCCTTTTCTCCTTTTTTTATACTAAATCCCTCTTTTTGCTTTGTTGTAGTAAGGAAAAATAAAAAGTATATCCAGCACGATCCCCTGGGTGATTTTAGCGGACATATGCATATTCAGTAGGATCCCCTAGCCTGACCAAGTCAAAGAAGCAAGCTCCTAGGTCAAGCAAATTCCACCAGGCGGTGAGGGCAACGATAGACCGGGACCGATAGTACAGATCGTTAAGGCAAAACCAGTCTGTGATCACGATCCTCAATAATGAGGGCCGATTGAAGAAGAATATATCCAGTAGGATCCCCCAGAGATCAAAGATTTTTGTTTCAGTGATTCTAGTGGACTATCATGTCCAGTGAGATCACCCAGGAGATCCTATTGGACGCCATGTCCAGCACGATCCCCTGGATGATTTTAGCGAACTTATGTACCTATATCGAGTAGGATCCCCAGAGGTCAAAGATTTTTGTTTTCAGTGATTCTAGTGGACTATTATGTCAATGTCATTGTCTTCTTGGCGTTGAAAACGCTTACGCTGCGTTCAGACTAAGAGTGCAGTCGTGTATGTGCGGTTCACCGTGGCGTCACCTATAGGTTTCACCGGAAGACCAGCGCTGGTTCCCGGGCCAGCATTTATGCTGAGGTGTAACCTTTTCGTGGCATACGCAACAACTATTTTATTTTGTTTTATTTCTTATACTTATTAGTTGTCCACTTTGTGTATGTTAACGAATAAATTATCATTCTATTCTATTCTATTATGTCCAGTGAGATCACCCATGAGATCCTATTGGACGCCATGTCCAGCACGATCCCCTGGGTGATTTTAGCGAACATATGTAGATCAAGTAGGATCCCCAGAGGTCAAAGATTTTTGTTTCAGTGATTCTAGTGGACTATTATGTCCAGTGAGATCACCCAGGAGATCCTATTGGACGCCATGTCCAGCACGATCCCCTGGGTGATTTTAGCGAACATATGTAGGTATGTCCAGTAGGATCCCCCATGGAGATTTTAGAGAGATTGAAGAATGAAATGAGTCACTCAAACAAAAATCTTTGATCTGTAGGGATCCTAACTGGATATAAATTATGTCCACTAAAACCACCAAAGATTTAGACAATGGTGTGTCTAATTATCCGTGTCTTAGCAATATCTCTAAAATTTTCGTGAAAATTCGATGAAATCATCCTAAGACATACGAGTATGTATTAAGTTTGGAATTTCCACGTGCCTTGTTAATAAAAACGTGACTGGGTAAGTAAAGATGGCAAACAAGGCGATTTAAATGTCTTGCATGTCTCAAACGTAAGTGGAATACTCAGCATACTGTCCGGGTAATTCTAAAATGGTTCATTCTCGGACTATCCTGCTTAAAAGCGTTTACAATACAAATGAACAATTATTTATAGCACACCAGGGTCAATTTCAACAAGACGCATTTTTTGTATCATTTCGGTGTGATTCTTTATTTTTGATTATTTTTAAGTTTTTTAAATGTGACGAGATACTTTAGACTATATTATTAAACATATGTAAAAGGGACCCTGAAATCTGAAATAGTTTTCGAGATATTCGAGATCGAATATGAAACACACAACGGAATGATAAATGTACACCAGGATGATAAAATAAGTGCACCGCAATGAAATTTCATACGCCGGAATGAAAGAAAAGTGGCATATTATGAAAGTAATTTTACTTTTTATATTCGTAATATATATTATATTGGCATTACATAATAATATAAACATATATCTTAGTATGGTATTAAAAACAAAATAAAAAAATATTATTATTTCAACAATATTTATGAAAAGTGAAGCTACTTTTGATGTCATTCCGGTGCTTTCCTCATTTTGGTGGGGTTTAAAGTCATTTTACTACACCGGAAACACCGGAATGAGAATGGTGGAATGAGAAACACGACATATTTTTATTTCTTAAAAAAAAAGTAAGCCCTATATTCTAAAACTAATTAAACTCTTGTAATGGCGAGTGTACTTTACCTGATATAGATAAATTTCAAACCACACAGTTAAAAAATAAAGAAGCTATAACAAACTCCGGAATGACATTTTTTTTGTCCCCTGTCCACCGCGATGAAATATTCACGTTTATACAAGCCAACGTATTGCCATTATACACAACCGGCCTCGTCGAGCGCCGCAGCTTGACTAATTCTTTAAAGTGCGCGGGAGAAGGGGGGCGTACTTGATCAAATTTGGGAAATAAATCGGTTCGAAACATTGTCGGCGGTAATGAGAAGTTTTCTCGGGACAAACGTATATGCACTTATTCAAGGGTATACAAAGGAGATATATAACGGGTAATGTGCTTTTTTCGTTACCTATTTATATGGTAATAAAATAATGGTAACAGATTTTCTTTGTCATGCATAGTATTTGACTTACCCGGCATTTTAAAAACAAAACCGGCTTGGGGACAACCCACCTTGATGAGAAATTTGGTCTAAATATATTTTTTTAATTTATTATATATATTAATATTTAAATTTTAGCTGTTGCCCGAGGTAGACAATGGCGGGTTCTTTCCGAAAAAAAATTGTACTTTATTATTCAACCTTTCTGCACCTGCGTTTTCAGTCTTGCCATCAAAAAATACTGCTTGGGAAATTGACCCACCAACAAGGAATGTTACAATTCGTCCGATATCGTGATTGTTAACTGCGGCAGTCTAAAAGTTAAAATCGGTTACCTATCTTAAACACTGATTTTATAAAGAATAAAAATAGAAAGTAATTATATTTTATTAACCCCCATGGTAAACACAGATAAAATTTAATAAATAAAATGAAAATACAGATTTAAAATGTCTCTTATGTTTGCGCAAGTGAAATACTTAGCATACTGTCCGAGTAATTTTAAAAGTAAAGTATTTAGATGACCAGCTATCACTGTACCAAAATTGGTTAAAATCCGCCCAGCCGACGCCTCATGAGAGGACAAATATTTTTACCAGGGATCGATACCGGTATTCATGAAAACGCTCTAATTTCGCGTTTTTTTTCGAATGTTATTATATAGAATTTCGTTATAGATATAGATCCTTGAAATTAGCCCACTATAATATAAACATGTGCGATAATGAGCGAAAAACCGGAATATAATAACGTTATTTTGTGTTATTTTGTATGGAACAAAATAACGGTATCGATCCCTGATTTTTTCCAACAGATAGCGCTGTATGGCTGGAGCGCGCCCCTAGAAAACTGCATCGCGCTGTTCAGATTTTTCTTGAAATAATGACCCCTCTTCATAGAAAATTGATTTTCAATACTCACGTGAAATTATCAGGAACGGCCCAACATTTTTCGAACTCGTATGGAGCTCTTCATCAGGCACTACTACCCGTACAACATCGTCACTTCGTTCGTTGGGCCGTTCCTGTTCCCTTACCATGAGTTTACAGTGACTGTACTGAGTATGGAGTTGTACAAAGTAACCGCTAGGGGCGCTGTACTATTCTCCATACAAATCGTTTACCCTGTGTGACATGTCGCTAGCGAGTATAGGTACAGTCACTTTAACTCGTGGTAAGGGTACTGACAATTTCACGTGAGTCTAAACCGCTTCGACGAAAGCTTTAATACGATTATTTTCAATACAATTGAAGACTTCTTTTAACAGTAGGTATAGATGTTTGTCAACTGTTGTTAACACTTACGTAGGCCATTGTACCAGTTCAAGATCAATGTCGTTTGTAGACGTCATACTGTCATGAGACAAATTGCCGGTAAATCGCGAGATCACTACGAAGGTATTAAGGAAATCTGTGATTACTAAAATATTCTGCATTTATTTATTTATTCATGGAGAATCAACGGGTTAACTTATGCTAATCGGATGAATTAGAGCTCGGATGAATGTGCGTCATTCATTATACACGGTGTCCTGTATTTAATGGACAACCTTCTAACGTCCTAAAGAGCACCTTACGAGTAGAATGGTCCAGAAAATATGCCTCTTTTTTAGCGTTACTAAGTCCCATACTTTTAAAGATAATGGGACATGGGACTATATATAATATTCTCTTTAATGTTTGGGAGCTTGTTTTCCTCTAATGACCGGTGACCTAATAGTAATAATGACCGGTCACAGATGAAGACATTTTATGTTCTGTTATATTTTTATTTTTTATAGTAGATGCTAACTTGCGCATGTGTTACTTAATTAATGAAATCCGTTTGCGACAAAACATAATAATAATTATAATCACTTGTGGTGAAGTAATAAAAAAAGAATGAAACCAGTGGTCAACTTTTTTATAAATAGTTTATCTTATTTTGACGGTTGGTGAGAAGGTTAAATACAGGACACCGTGTATAAGAATTATGTTCAGTTTTAGTAGCATTTTCTATATCACTCATTGAATGAGGGTCTCATGAGGAACAGCTTCTTATGTCGGGGGTGTTTTAAATTTTGAATTTAGGTTATTATAGATTCAGTTTAAAATAAAATATAAAATTACAAATTACAGCGAGCTCAAGAGTCTCTAGTATAGATGGATATTCATCATAACGGTCCATAATAGGTATTCTTCACTCAAAGCTAATTTACATAAAACGATGACGACAATAAACATGATTTGTTTCATTCATTATTCATGAATTAGAATTAATGCTTAAGCAATTTATTTAGGTACCTTCTTTAGATAAAAGTAAAGGTGTGCCGTTCTCAAGAGCGTCTCCGGATTTGCATGGAAAATGTTCTCGATAACGTTCTTTGCCCATACGAATCGGGAAACGTTCTCGGGAACGACACGTCTCTAGATAAAAAGGGCTCAGGTTCGTTCGGTCCGTTTCCTAACATGTCTGCTTCCTAAAGTGGCCTTCTTCCCACATTGACCGTTTCCTATTATGTCTACTTTTGAAAATGTCTGTTTCCTAAAATGTCTGCTTCTCAAAATAACCTTCTTCCCACATTGTCGCGGCTCAGGCTCGTTCGGTCCGTTTCCTAACATGTCTGCTTCCTAAAGTGGCCTTCTTCCCACATTGACCGTTTCCTATTATGTCTACTTTTGAAAATGTCTGTTTCCTAAAATGTCTGCTTCTCAAAATAACCTTCTTCCCACATTGTCGCGGCTCAGGCTCGTTCGGTCCGTTTCCTAACATGTCTGCTTCCTAAAGTGGCCTTCTTCCCACATTGACCGTTTCCTATTATTCAGAATGCAGGTCAAACGATGCCTCGAACATAGTCGCACGTCACGGCGCGCGGAATGCATCCGTCAGCGACATCGCTGTTGCTGATGTAGCGGATTTCGTCGCGTCGCCGGCTGACCCGGCGCCGCTCACCCCGCGCCCCGCCGATCACCCGCCTGCTATAGAAGTGAAGGCGAGTACGTCACGTGTAAGCACTGTGACCCCTCAACGTGCTTATGCTGAGATCGCCGCAAAAAGTCCCGCTGTTTCAAGATCTAAGCAGCGGGCATCAAAAGGGGTGCAGAACCGGTGTGAACCCGTTCACAAGGATCTGCCGAAACCGGCTCCTCGGGAGTCAAAATGTGACAAGGATGGCTTCATCAAGGTGGAAAGGAGGAAGAAGCCGGCTTGCCGAAATCAGTGCGGTACCGCACCGACTGGGCCCAAACACCTGCTGCGTCCCGCCCTGCCGACGACGCAATTGTATGTGTCCCGTCTACATTACTCTACGAAGGCCGAGGAGATCGTAGAGTATGTACGTGTGAAGACCGGAATTATCCTGAGGGTCGTGAAGTTGGAGTCTCGCCACAAAGTGAATTTTAATTCTTATGTGTTGGGGGTTCCAGCTGACCAACTAACGACCTTCATGAAGGAAGAATTTTGGCCGAAAGGTGTTTTATTCCGGCGTTTCCGCGGTCGGCTATCCAACACCATGGACTCAACTCAACACATCGTGACCTAGTTATTTTAATATTTAATATGTATGTTAGATTGTAAGGTATTTATCTATGGGCCTTTGATGCCTGAAATAAACGAATTATTATTATTATTATTATGTATACTTTTGAAAATGTCTGGTTCCTAAAATGTCTGCTTCTCAAAATAACCTTCTTCCCACATTGTCGCGGCTCAGGCTCGTTCGGTCCGTTTCCTAACATGTCTGCTTCCTAAAGTGGCCTTCTTCCCACATTGACCGTTTCCTATTATGTCTACTTTTGAAAATGTCTGTTTCCTAAAATGTCTGCTTCTCAAAATAACCTTCTTCCCACATTGTCGCGGCTCAGGCTCGTTCGGTCCGATTCCTAAAGTGGCCCTCTTGACACATTGACCGTTTCCTATGATGTCTACTTTTAAAAATGTCTGTTTCCTAAAATATTTAAGGCATCCCAGGCATGCTTTTTTCAAGTACTTCCGGAAACTACTTCTTGAATTCAGGGACAAAAAAGAAAACATTGTGAAAAGCAAACATTGTAGGAAACGGGCTTTAGAACACAAATAGCGGGCATTATAGGAAGCATACATCGCAGGAATAGGACATCACAAGGAACGGGCATTATGCTAAGCAGGTCAATTTTCGAAACGGACATAATAGGAAACGACAATTCTAGGACAGTGGCATGATAGGAAACCATTTGCTGACATTATAGGAAAGAGTCATTTCTTGGAAGAAGACCAGTTTGAGAAGCAGACATTTTAGGAAACAGACCGAACGAGCCTGAGCCATAAAAAGGATTGTGATGTCGGAAAAGTTATGTACTTAATAGATAATATCTGTCTAGGTACAAAGAATAAAATCTCAAGACAAGTGAAAACAAACGTAAACATCCTGCCAACCCCGCTCAGCTATATATGTTCCAAACCCTAACGCGATAGGGTTTAGAGTTCACTCCGATACAAAACCCTATCGCGTTAGGGTTTCAGGCTTAACCCTATTGAGGTTGCAGTTAACTGTGAAGATAGGGTAACCTAACATAGGGTTACCAAATGATAAGGTTACCTTATGTTATGGTTAACCAATTGTTAGGGTTACCTTATCAATAGGCTTAAATTTAAAGAGGGGTTTTCCGGTACCTGGGATAAATCAGCCAAGACTCAGACTCATTAAGGGTGGTCAGTAGAGAAAGGAGTAAAAATGTAGTTTCCTTGCTGGCAGAAATGAAGTCTCGTTGTTTATCTGCTTAGTAGGTTTCATCACTGTATATATATTATTTATTATAATATGTATGATATTAGTAATATACAGCGTGTATATTTGATATAACCGCAAATTGTACCCAGAAGTGAGATTTTAATGCTAATAATCTGATATTTATGTCAATTATTATTGCATAATTAATTTTTCAAAATTCTCTGAGCATCATTGTATGGCGTAGTTATTACTAGTGATAGTTGTGAAATCACTATGTTAAGTGTCAACAAACAAATACATTGCGCGCTGAATTATTTTATATGGAAAAAAAGGTCGATATTTTTAATAATTTACGGATCAATATATTAATAAGTGCCTATAACTAAGACCCCGTAAAGTTTGCGGTAATATCAATTATCACGCTGTATATTTATCTATAGGTATGTATTGCAAGTACTTAATATAACCGCCTGAAAAAATTCTGTTTCGCCCTAAGGTGGACTGGTAGGTAATGCTTCATGGCATTAAGTCCGCCTTTTGTATGTACGATAATATTTATGTTGTCCAATAAAGATACACAACTTATATTTTGATATACAAAGCCTAAAAGCCAAAAACAGCTACAAAGCCTCTCGAAGTTCTTCGTTTGCGTGAAGATATTTAACTAATTACCTTCAAGTATTAAAGAGCCTTAAGGTTGCCTGCGGAGGTGTGTGAAATGGATATACAATTTCTTCTTGTTGAAGTCGGTTATTTTGTGTGAAAACGTGATTATTTTCTACACAATTATACGTTCTAACTTTACCACACTGATCAAGCTTAATAACACATCCTGTATAAAAATAAGTATTAAACAAGTATTAAAAATAAGTATTTAAACAAAACGAAATCATAAAAATAGAAATATAATCTAGCGGATGAATAATTATGCCGTAGGTCATATCCACGTCATATCCTTTCTGGGTTAATCTCTTGAAAACATGAATAAGGTAAGACCTTAAGAAAGATGTTTCATGGTGAGCAAGTCCTCTGCGGAAGATTCTTTACGGTGTTGTACAGAATGTATACTTAGTAGGTATAATCCTAATTTTTTACCCATTTATTAGATTCCTTTATTTCATACTGGTATTACCCGCTCATCCAACGGGAACACTATTTTTTTCGGGGTAAAAACCCAAGGTGTCAGCTACCTTCATATCAGAATTTATCAAAATTGGTCCAGGTGTTTGAGCGTGAAGAAGTAACAAACATACACATAAATACACTCAAAAACTTTCGCCTTTATAATATTAGTGTGGTTATTCAGGAACTGTAATTTTTACACTTACGGCCTAATAAGTTCTAATTTAAAAAGTTTCCTCGTTTTTTGAAGTCAGTTAAAACTTCCGTCAATTTTTTAATCATTCTCGGATACCTACCCCAATTTGGTATGTATTGCTATTATAACCACAACCTTCACTTGTCAAATAATAAGTTAAATTTTTCCTCGATCTTTAATCGACTTAATTCACAAACAACTCCTTGGTATTTCTGACGGTCACTTACTGAGAACTTAATGTTTATGTATATGTATTAATAATGTGGATTTTATTTATAGATATACTCAAAAATGGCGTAGGTAAGTAATATTAAATAATAAATAAATATCAGACAACCTCACACAAATCGATCCAGTCCCAAATTAAGCTCAAGAAGGCTTGTTATTACTAGACGACGATATACATACTTGTATAGATAAATACATACTAAAATACATAGAGCAACCATGACCCAAGCACAAATATTCGAGTTCATCACACAAATATAATTTGCCCTGGTCGGGATTCGAACCCGGGACCGTCGGCTCAGTAGGCAGGTGCTCCACAAACTGCGCCAACCGCGTCGTCAAACAGTAAATAGATTTCTTATAGTAATACCTAAATATATTAAGCAATACGAAAGATAAGTACGTTTGGTTACCTACATAATGTTTTTAGGGTAAGTACCTATTGTCGTCATTTTGATATAAAGCTAAAAAATAAATACCCCATTTTTTTACGATCGTAAAATACAGCCTAATTTAAGATAATAATTTCACCCCTTTGCCAATTACATACTTTAAATTGAGCTCCTCCATAGTATCTTTGGTGACGTCACTATTATCTACTCCTATTGGTGTTGCAAAGGCATTGCTAGTCAAAATTAATTTCCTTGTTCAATCACAAGAATATATTTAATACTATGAAATAAACAAAATGTACGACAAAACGTCCTTACAATTACATTAGTTAATAAATCCTAATAAAAACACACCTCTCACTGTTAACTAGAATAACAAACTTACAATAGCTGTTCCTAACGACATATTTACTATCAAACCTGATACAATTTGATAAGCAGAGATATCAGTTGCATAGTTTGCCAGCTACATTTTAAGTTGGTAATATGACGTATGGGTTGACACTTAACTTCCGTGATTATAAAAAGTTAAGTACGCAGTATTTTCATTATAAAAGGCCTTAAGAGACAAATGTTTTGTAGTGGCATGTGCCATTTTATGGGTAAGGCAGGAGAAAACTGCGGGTTCCCGGTTAGTATGGATTTTATGGTTTTATGCGAGTTGTGAAGTAATATAGTCGCCATAGCGTAAGACGATCATAATCATAACAAAGACTTGTTTGTAAAAATGTACCGACTATTTAATCTTCTACTAGCTGGGAAAACCCATTGGCCACATATTCAGCGATTTTAGGGTTCCGTACATCAATCGGGAAAAAAGGAACCCTTATGTGATGACTATGCCGTGCGTCTGTCTGTAAAGACTTTTATCTGAAATAGCGTGGAGGTATCAAACCGATTACAAACTTATTTAGTTAGTAAACTAACTCCGACGTATTTTTTCGTTAGAGCCAAAAAGTTTTTCAGTGCTTTCATTGTTAGTTCCTCCTCGGGGAACGAGTCCGACTCGCACTTGACCGGCTTTTGACGACGCGTTTGGCTCGGTTTGTAGACACCTGCCTGCTGAGCCGGCGGTCCCGGGTTCGAATCCCGGCCAGGGCAAATATTTTTGGGCGATGAACTCGAATATTTGTGCTTGAGTCATGGTTGTTCTATGTATTTAAGTATATATTTGTCTATATAAGTACGTATATCGTCGTCTAGTACCCATAACACAAGCCTTCTTGAGCTGAATTTGGGACTAGATCGATTTGTGTGAGGTTGTCCGATATTTATTTATTTATTTTTCGTCATTGTTATCTCAGCATATATTGTATGAGACGACGATTGAAGCCTGTTAGAGTTTGCACTTTTTATGAGCCCGCAATTCGGCATGTTATCCTAGATTGATCTGATCACAATCTTGGGAGCCATTATACAGGTTGGAACATTTGTAAAGACTGAGCTGACAGGATAGTGTCATCTAGGTGATCTACAATCGACCTATTGTAATTGTAAAGCTGGATTTAAAAGTAATAAAAAGGCATCAAAATAAAATATTTTAATATCAGTGACAACCCTACTAATTAAAAGGTTTCATTTACATTTTAAATTGACACCTGTCTTTAAGTTAAGTGATGTTCAAAATATGCTAGGGTTGATATGTGCAGATTTTTACACTAATGTTTAACAAACTGTACCTATCTCAAAAATGGATAGAAATATTTACATAGTTCATTAGTGAAAAATAAAGTACTCAGTCCGAACAATTCCCTATTTGCTTAAAAGTCCTTTGATATGTTACACCCTGTATAAAAACTGAGAAATGGTCGGGTGTAGACGGAGTAGCAGTTATGCGAGGATAAAAGCCGTCGTCCACAGACGTGATGACGTATCACAATGGCTCTATTGACAATTCAGCTCTACCATAGACCCTACCCAGTGATGATAAACATAGCTCTCCGTATTTGTGTGTGTGTGTTCGCTTCAGGTTCACTTTCCTCACACACTGTTACCGGCTGTTTTAATTGTTAAGTACATATTAATTTATTAAGTTTTTTTACGGATTCCGACAGACTTGGTGAAATGAATCAGTTAGAAAATTAAGGTGTACGGCATACATTGTGAAATAAGAAGCCAAACTTTTACGCAATCCACTGAAGTACAAATGGGGATCGAACCCACGATATGTACCTAGTATCACCACAAAAATACAAAACTGCTGACTTATTCAAAAAATAATGTTTGGGAAACCCATTATTTTTAAAAAACCTATTCAACGACACCCCACACATTAGTGTTGGAACGAAAAAAAATATCACCTTCAGTTTAGGTGTAGGTACGAGAGGTACCTACCCGAAAAAGTTTTTTTTTAGTTTTTATTTTACCGTTTTGTCGGCGTGATACATACACATACCATACCAAATTTCAGCTTTCTAGTACTAATGATCACGGAGCTAAGCCGCGGACGGACGGACGGACGGACATGGCGAAACTATAAGGGTTCCTAGTTGACTGCGGAACCCTGATAGGATCAACATTGATTCTGTTCAATCAGTGCTCTTGTTTGAAAACCGTATGGTTGTTCTTGCCATTATCGATAATAATTTTAAACCACTTTAAAAAAGGAGGAGGTTCTATATATGTTTCACTGTTATTTATGTATTTTTTTTTGCTTCGTCAGAGCGTATAATTACATATTAGAATTTTGGAACTATAAGTAGATTTGTGGAAGGTTGTCGGATAATAAAACTTAATAAGCATGTTTAAAATCTGCAATTAAACACATTTAAATACTATTAAAAAAAACGACATTATAAAAGATTGCTATCTTAAGCAATTTTAAACAGTTCCCAGAATCGTTTATAAACCTTAAAGGCTTATTGATACGGCTTTTATATAGGAAGCGGCGTCTCGGGACTGTTCAGTCTTGGGTGTAAGGTCTGTGAGTTCACAGCTAGTGTGTAGTCGTGTAGTGATATCGCGGAGGGAGTCGATATAGGATTAAAAATATTCATTTATAGCAAAGGTGAGTCAAGATCTGTGGGATTACTTTGAGTAATTTACTTGTGGTTCTTAAAGTATAATTATTTGGGTTAAAGACCAAAAACTTTAGCATCTTAACTCGCTCAATCAAAATTTGTATCAAAGTTTGTGTTGTGCATTGTGCGACCATAGTAGTGTTGGGTTACTCCCTCGTGAGGCACCTCATTTGTCCTACTCATTTCATCATTTTGTCGCAACACTTCATTCTGTAACATTGTCGTACTTCATACCTCGCGAGGTACTCACTCATTCACACACTCATTTGACTCATTGTATGCGCCTCACACAACACCTCGCGCCGCGAGTCATGCTTCAAAATGTCCCACTCACTCATTCACACTGTCTTCACTCAGTGTATGCGCCTCAAAATGTCACGCGCCGCGAGCCCCCTTTCATAATGTCCCACACACCTCGCGCCTCAAAATTGTCCCACCGCATATAACACCGAAATCGAGGGAGCTAGTCACGTAGCAAACCAGTGCTATGAAGCAAAATATAACTGCCTACGGTCCGGTGTGAGCGGCTCCTGTGACATCGCCTCACTCACACACAGACATTGCACAGACACAACAACAATAGGTCCTTGTGATAAGTGTCAACTTCAAAAGTCAGGTTTGATGCGTTTACGAACTGTGTTAGCTTTAAACTTTTCAACATACTCCGATTAAAAGTTTGTTTCTATTTGATAATTACAATATCTTAACGTATAATAATATAAAATATTTTGATTTTGCATAAAATATCAATATGAAAGATTACTTTTCTCTTGAAATTTAATTAACAATGACAGATTTGTCTCATACAAAATTATTGCAACTATTAAAAACCTTCTTCATAAACACGCTTGTGGTTTCATTTTGTCAATTTTTGACACAACGAAAAAGAAAACAAACAGATTTTGGCGGGCGGCAGTGAATTATAATGTTATATGTATATTTAATTTATCCATTTAATTAAAAACTGAATAAGTTGTGGTGTTGTGTATTCAGTGCTTGTAGACTCTCTAATAGTGCTTTGCTTTGTTGAAATGACATGTAAATTGCAAAGCATTCACGACTAACACGAGTTCCATGACTGTGAAGTGTAATATTTCTTTTCTAATTATAATCTGATTCATCTGTACTTAGCTGTTATTAAAGTCATTAAACATGACAAAGTTTTCTGCTTTTCTTACAATTAACATAACAGTATTCACTCCATAAAGTTGGTAATAATGGTAAGTAAAAACTACTTTTTATTAGTAGTAATAAGTACTTAACTAAAAAAATATTCACTAGCAAAATACTCTTTCTTTTCTTAGCTCTATTATCAAATCAAATCAAATCTTTGTAATTATTCATAACACTTATTGTTGATAGTCAAAGAAAGTAACTAAATTAAAACTCACAATTGGACAATATAGATTTATATGTACTGGTATAAGTGGTATAGATTTCAAAATCCTATATCAGTAATCAGTAGGTAATGTATAAAACTAATTCAGTGTGATTATTTCTATTGTTTATGAAACCTATACTTTTTTGTTGCCGTGTTGCCCGTGTTTGTTCGTGTGAGTTCGGACCTTCTTACTCACCTCATTTGAAGTGGTACATTGTACCACCTCATTTTTTGAAATGAGGTGCTCATACAAACTCATTTCAATGTCATGTCCCAACCAACACTAGACCATAGTTGGCCATCGAATAATACCTTAAGGTTTAATTTACGGTTCCTTATTGTAGGCTTCCATAGTCACGAGAGGACTTGCCTCTGGCATACAGACGCTGCTTAAATCATTTGTCAAGATGTATGATGCCTTTTGATTGTAACTATCGTAATTTTTATCGCGCAACGGAACTTTTCCAATCGCTTTTTTTCTCGTTTAGTACGGCTAACTAAACCAAAATTGCGTCTTTCGTCCTTATCCATTTAGAACCATATTTATAATTCAAAAATGTTTAGAAATGATGATGGTGATGTTATCGTCTTCATCGGGTTCGATGGCGACGACTTTAACTAGTTAGGTTCTTTTATTTATTTACTAGCTGCCCCGCGCGGTGTTACCCGCTCATCGCACGGGAACATAATTTTTTTCGGGATAAAAAGTAGCCCATATGTTAATCCAGAGAGTCAGCTACCTTCATACAAAAAAATATCAAATTTGGTCCAGCCGCTTGAGCGTAAAGAAGTAACAAACATACACATAAACACACTCACAAACTTTCGTCCTTATAGTATAAGTTTAATTTATATTGGCACAACCAAAAAGGGGAGCCCAAGTCGCAATGGCAATTGACGAGACCAACGGTGCCTTGTTCGTAGTTGTTGAGGTTCTAGGTGAATACGGCTTTTATACAGGGTGGCTAAATGTATGAATGCAGTTTTTGTTTTTAATAACATCGATGATATGGTTACTAAGGTCATCTTCGTATGTCATATAGCTTCAGACTTTCCCATACAGACCGCCACCCTGTATAGGAAGTGTTTAGTCTTTGGTGTGAGGTCTGTGAGTTCACAGCTAGTGAGTAGCGATATCTCGGAGGTAGTCGATATATGGGATTAATTATATTTATGCAGAAAGCGTGTTTCTAGATCTGATCAATGATTATAAGTAATTTGATAGAGGTTCGTTAAATTGAAAATATTTATGAACGCTAGTGGTATTGATAAAGGAAAAGCAAAAAAAATAAAGAAAGGGAGAGACTACATTTCTCTTACATATAATACGTGATTATTGATTTCCTTAGTACCTACTTGGTATTCATATATTTTCCACGGCAACTCATGCTATTTTCTTGTTTGTAAAGGGAGAGACTACATTTCTCTTACATATAATACGTGATTATTGATTTCCTTAGTACCTACTTGGTATTCATATATTTTCCACGGCAACTCATGCTATTTTCTTGTTTGTATCATACTAAGAAATCTTTGAATTTCATACAATTTCGATTAATGCGAAAAAATCACTTAGTGAATTTATTTTTGCTGACGATGTAACTAAGTATAGAACAGCTATGTACTATTGTATAAAGGTTCTTTTCATCAATAAATAAAATAAATGTACCTTCAATCCGTGATCACACTCGCGTGCCATCGCCCCGTTTGAGAAGTTTCTTTCTAACACCAAAATCTCAATCTCAGTGATCAAGGCCTGTATCAATGTTTTTAAATGTTACAAAAACGCAATAGGCATCTGCTGAGTTTATTAGCTTCTCCCGCTATAATGAAGCATCATATCAAACGGATTGGATAGGTACCTGTATTCGGCTCCATGTAAAATACCGTTATTCCATTTCGGTTTTTCGCTCATTATTACAATTTTTTCATTTTTGTGCGCTTATTTTAAAGTTGTATATCAATACCTAAATGCTACTTAAAGATTATTTGAAAAAAAATACGCGAAATAAGATAAATATTTTTTATTTTAGTCAATACCGGTATCAAACCCATAAAATTGGTGAAAGTGTCAGGCAAATTTCTAGGAGTCCCATTTTTGTTCACCCTTAAATATTTTGCCCTAATGATTGCTTATCATAACGTTATTTGCCCTATTTTTAAATGTCCTATAATGTTACTAACACGATATGGATCTCGCATCTGAAATAAATGTTTTTTTTTTATTTATTTTTTTATGCTTATTTTGATATTATAATAATTAAGAGAGATGATTCCGGATCGCAAGTACCTAACTTTACCGATTACGCCGGTTTGGTAAGAGAAAGATAAGGGCAAGAGGCCATTGGGTCATTATCGTTACCAAGTCGTTATTTTAATCGCATGTATTTATTTAACGTCACTTCCATATACGTAATGTTTTCTGTATCGATAGCTTCAATAGATAATAAAAAGTAGAAAATATGGGTGACGAAACATACTTTTATTCCAATTAAAAAAGAACTAACGTGCGAAAGTCCTTTTTCAACTTCTTATGTATCAGAAACACACTTCCGTTTGTAACTTGTCATATTCATGAAGTATGCCCAACGTACCTGAATCCTAGAACTAGCACATGTATTCGACTCTATGTTATTGGCATAATATACAGATATTTTTTGTGTAACATTCTTAACAATTTAATTAGCATCTGGGGCCCAATTCGAGAATGCCGTTTGAGTGAACGCCAAACGTCACATCTCTATTAGATAACTGTTATATCGCCGTTGAACTGTCATTAAAATGCGATGAGCTTATAAATTGACATATCTCATCTCAATTTTGGAAATATGAAGGCGATAATGATTGTCAAAATTCATGCATATGAATTTCTGTTTTGAATGAAACGTAACAGACTAATTTCACGCACTACGCGGTCAATTTAAAGTATGCACCTGTTATTTATGCCGTCACATACAAAGGAAACGAAAATTTAGCGCGTCCGAATTGACGAAGTTGCGATATTCTAAGGGATATCGCCACTTGTCAAGTAGGCACACGTCAAAAGTGACGGATGGCGATGAAAAGGAGCGATCTCTATTATATCTCTAAAATTGGTCGAATACCCCCCTAGGTCTGTTTTAATGATGATCTAAATGCAGTCTAACCCGTAAGTCTAAAAAATTGGGCAAGTGCGAGCCCGACTCGCGCATGAAGGGTTCCGTACCTATACATATATATAATCTATAACAAGTTTGTTGTATGGGAGCCCCCCTTAAATATTTATTTTATTTTATTTTTAGTATTTGTTGTTATAGCGGCAATAGAAATACATCATCTGTGAAAATTTCAACTGTCTAGCTATCACCGTTGTTGAGATACAGCCTGGTGACAGACGGACGGACGGACGGACGGACGGACGGACGGACAGCGAAGTCTCAGTAATAGGGTCCCGTTTTTACCCTTTGGGTACGGAACCCTAAAAACTAATTTAATACGAGTACATTATTCTTTTGTAATTTTTATGCGTGAATAACTAGGCTAGATAGCCTTACCCCAAAGAAGTAAGTTTTTAGTTGCCAAACTACATGTTACATTACAACATTGCCTTTATACCTACACAAATCAACTAGATTATTCATTATAACAAATTCCATTTATATTTCAGACAATGACAGGTCTCCTCCCCCTCCTCCTAGCTTCCCTGGCTATGTCCTCAGCCGACAACCCTCTAAAGTCAAGCTTCATCCCCTCGCCCCCATCCATTCCCTCTATCCCCTCCGTTCCCTCCTTATCCACCAACAACAATCCTCTAAAGTCTAAGCTAGTTCCGTCCATCCCTGACAAGTTGCCAGGGGTGTCGTCAGTGGTCAACGCTCGTGATGCTGTGGCTGGGAATGTGACGAACGCGGCGGGGGGGTTCGGGAGGGGAGTGCAGAGGGAGATCCAAGCCGTCAAGCAGCCGATAGATGAGACCATCGCTTATGTAGGATCGAGCCAATGTGAGTACAACTTTATAAAAGACTGAGAAAGAATCTAGAAGAAGCCAAACACATGTTGGCATCGGATAGAGATAAAAATGATGGTCTATGACAGACTGCTTTAAATAGACAGTTCGGTACCTAAGCAAAGACACAGACAATCTAAAGACAGAGTAGTAGAACAGATAGCTATGAAATTAAAGGATACTATTGACTATATAAATAGACAGCCAAAGTGAATCGCAGGGAGACAGAAACATATACTGACAAAAACAAAGACAGTTAATTTACACAGACAATTAGAAACAAAAAAAAAGTGTAGAATTTTTATTAAAAGTAAATAGATAAGTACTTTAAGACACAAATGAGTAGACGTGACAGACAAGCGGCCAGGGGTGTACAGTCTGACCAAAAAGAGTAGAAATTAAAAAGTGGCAATACTGTAGCCTTTCTAATCAATCTAAGAAAACGGGGACAACACTACAGTATTGCATCTTTTTAATTTCTACTCTTTTTGGTCGCACTGTAGTCGGTTGTCGACGCTCAGGATGCCGGGTGTGGCTGAGAATGTAACTTTGGGAGGGGTTCAGACGGAAATGTCCGATGACGATAGATGTCAATTTATTTACTTATTTATTAGGCTCATACAACAACATACAGTAATTTACAAAAAAAAAAATACATTCTTATCGTCTAGGTCTGACACGAATATCGCGTACGTGGGATCCAGCCAGTGAAAGTATGAGTCAAGGAAAGACAGATAAACAACAAACGCAGTCACACCAATAAACGAACATGGTTTAAAAGATGGTTGGATAAAAAAATACAAATAGACTCAGGAATGTAGGCTGCTAGACAGACTGACAACTACAAGGGTTAGACTGATACGACACATACAGAAACATATTAATAAACAAACAAGCAAGGACAGACGTAATAAAGACGCCCATCCCTAACTTAAGGATTCTCAACAGTTCCAAATTCGAAGATTTTATGCTGAAGCTGACAATTAACATGGCGGATTTGCAGGTACCAATGTGAAGAAGATCTTCGGAGTAGCGTACGAGCAATACGAGGGGGAACAGGAGCCTGAACTTGACAAGCTGACCTTGGAATACAGAGATTCGTAAGCACACGTTTAACCCATTCATTTACTTACGTAAGGTATGGTGGGCTAAGTCTATCACCGGGCGAAGACTGCCACAGTCCAATAACTTACTAACTGCTTAGGTACCCCATTAGACAATAAACTATCACCAAATCATTTTTTTAAGTATTTATTTTGAGAAAAGAAAATCTTTAACTAATTTTTACTCGGCGTGGTAAGGTTCATTCGTTCATACGCGCCTAATATCGTAAATAAGAACCCGCAAAACAATATTAACCAATACTTTAGGATAAGTTTCAGAATTTCATTATTTGGCATGTTATACGATCGGGCGACGATTCCCTACCTGTAGGTACTTCTACTTATTACTTAGAATAAATACGACGCATCGATTCTAATCTAAACCTAGTGAGTAGTGACTTATTATTTTAGAAGTTTACATTTTTATCATTTTCATTATCTACACAGTTTAATTTCTCGTTGTTGGTTTTTGTTCCATAAATTTATATTTCCTACAGCGGCGTCCGAACGATCTACAACATCACGTCAGCGGCGGCGCGCATCCCACTTGCGTTCAACCCCAAGCAAAAGTTGTACATCTTCGTCCACGGCTTTACTGATGATCCCAGCAAGGGCAGCTTCAGCGCCATTAGCGAGTCGCTCCTGAGCAAAGGTGAGCTCATCATCAGCACTATCATCAGACAGAAGTTGCCACGTCTCTAGGTGATCTTCGTCATCACGTCAATGACAGCGCGCATCCCACTTGCGCGGAAGTTCAACCCAAAACAAAAGTTGTACATCTTCGTCCACGGCTTCACTGATGATCCCAGCAAGGGCAGCTTCAACGCTATCAGCGAGTCGCTCCTGAGCGATGGTGAGCTCATCATCATCACCATCATCAGACTGAAGCTGCTCACGTCTCTACGTGATCTTCGACATCATGTTTGCGGCGACGTGCATCCCACTATTCCCACTTGAGCGCGAATTCAACCCCAGTCAAAAGTTGTACATTTTTGTTCATGGTTTCACTGATGTTCCCGGCAAGGGCAGCTTTACCCTAGAACTACACTTACTCGCGAAGTTGACCGAAGTTTACCGAGGAAAAGTTGGTCGAAGTATGGGTTTCCGCCGCGAAGTGCCAACTTCGCGAGTAGTGTGGAGCCGCAATTAAGTATACATTATTATTGAGCAAAGGTGAACATCCAATTATTGCTATGTTGCGCCTTTTCACATTTCCCCTTAATACAGTAAATATATCAGCTAACTGCCTTGGTACTCTTCAACAACATAGGAACTATTCTCGAATACGATTTCCTTGATTTTCCGATCTTCTAGCCAGTAAAAGTGTGGAATTTTGAAGCTGTAGCTTTTAAAAGGTAATAAAAACATGAGGATTGCATAATTTTGTAAGAAAATAAAACTAATAAGGGAAAATTTGTAGGACACCAAACATAATTCACGCTCGATACCTTATTTGATAAAGTAACTTGGGTAATTATGTCCGTTATGTGACTTAAAACAATTATGTAAATAACTATAAGTTAATCAGTAAAAACTAGGTTTTTCCATAAGAAGATTCTAGTTGAGATACATTTATATGATGATGAAGGGTCAACGTTTCAATAACATAATTCGTATAACAGTTTATTTTTTACGTCTTATTTAGTAATAACTGTTATCAACTAATTATATCTTACTGCCAACCACTTATCATAACTGTTTGATAGACAGTTAATTTTAAGCCTTATTATCCACCTTAACAAAGTTGTGTTTTGCGTATTAATTATTTGACTATTTATGATGAATATAATGTAAAGTTCATAATTATGTCTAACGTTGATTAGATGATATCATAAAAGGAACTATGGGACTAACACTTATAATTGAGTGTTGAACAAAAAACTACGCTTTGACAGATTAATGAGATAATTTAGGTTCTTATATTTAATTATAGTTTGGACAATGGAACACACCAGGATGTTGGCAATATTTTAGTATTATTTACAAGGTCTCATCTCAAGTTAAAACTTAAACAATCACCTCGGTTTAAATCTCAGTATTATATTCAAATTAAGTTTACAATGAAGGCTGCAATAAAATTACAGTAGGTAGTAAGTATATAAATATGATATGTGATTGTGATCGCCACGCATGTGAAAGGCGTAAACGCCTAATTCCGTTTTCCCGCGTTTGCATCAATGCAGCTAATTACACTTTCCTAAATGAATCAATGACGAGAGGGATGCAGCAATACGAAGGAGTGAGATGGTGTTATCTCCATTCGTGTCCCACATATTGCTGCACTGCAGGGACGCAGCGTCCCTCTCGTCAGTGACTGATTTTGGAAAGTGCATAACGGCGAGTAGGCCTCATGAGTAGTTTTTGCAGTCTTAAGCTTAAAGTGTTTCCCAAAAGGGTTATTGATCAAGTGCATATTAGAGTCATACATTTATACTCCCAGTCTCCCACCAGAGCGCACGCGGTTGAACTAGGGTTGCCAGATGGTCGGGATTTGGCGGGATTTTCCCGAATATTTGTATGTCCTCCCGACTCCCGACATAGTAAAAAAACTTCCGAAAAACAACTTCATTTTGTAAACCTATAATTTGAAAAGGATATACCACTGCTAATTTTTCCATAAGTAGGTAAAGTAGGTACTATAAATAAATTACCTTATCACATTTTAGTCCAATAAAATTAGCTGAAAATTTGGCAAAATTAAAGGACAATCGCAATTGGCAGATCAAGTTCCAGCAGATCACAAAATTATTGGAGTTCTATTCGCTTGCAACATAGTTCTATAGCTCGGGGGGCTGAAATTATGCATACTTGTTACTTAGAAAGCCATAGTTGTTATTGTTACTAATAGAATATTGATACAGCGGCTATTTATACAATTTTACGCGATCCACTACATTGCAGGCAGACCTGTACTTATCCGGAGTAGTGCTCTGTCCCTTAGCTACCGAAATTAGTCATTATATTCCGCCAGATCGTCGTCTATACCAATATGTTTTTTAAATGTTATTGTCATTAACCTTATTTCTAGCACGTTGCGTTTACGCACCATCTTCGTCGTTAAAACTTAAACTGCTTCTTCAAGCGTTTGACCTGATCGTATGGTCTGCTCCAGGGAACTGCAACGTGCTGGCGTTGGACGGCAGCCCGCTGATCCGCTGGCTGTACCTCCGCTCTACTACTTATGTGAGGTTCATGGGGGAGCGTCTGGGCGAGGTCCTCGCTGCTATGGTCAACAGTAAGTGTTTACCTTTAAGAGGCCTTATTCCTTTTAAAATGCTGATTGTTTTAGACATTTTTCTCTATGATCAAACATGTCTCTTAACATATTGTTGATGTTAGTACCTAGAACAGGGCTACTGGGATTTATTGGTATATATTTGAAACCTACAATTTGAATTTTTCATTGATAACTTTTGTTTCAAAAACTACTCTAAATTGTCTAAATTCACGCGGAAAATTAGTTTTTTTTTTCAACTTATCTTCGACTACACGCAATGTAAGCATGAAATAGCTATGTTAATACCTAGAACTCGTCAAAAAGTTGGTGGAAATTATCAATATATTTGCCATAATATATACATAAAAAAAGGAATAAGGCCTCTCAATTTGAATATCTAGTTCTCGCCACCTGCGTAGACACAGACACACTAGCCACGTCCCACCTCCACGGAACATCGGGGTTTCAGTCCCGAACATAGTTTTGTTCCGTTTGGGGTCGAGACCTTAGGTCCGTGGGGTCTCAGTGTCCACAAACTTTTTGATGATCTCAGTAAAGGCTCATTGAGTTTACTGGTCACCGAAGAACTGGCAGCTTCCTCGCACAACGCGATTGCGATTCAACGAGGAGATGCTGCCAGCGTCTTCGGGACTATGCCGCGGGGGCACAGTTTTCTAAGTTATTTTAGCTATATTTAGTTTATTTATTTTTTTATTTATTTTAAACTTTATTGCACAAAACAAGTCAGTACAAATGGCGGACTTAATGCCAAATGGCATTCTCTACCAGTCAACCATAGGGCCAAACAGAGATACTAGAAGTGGGTGCAAATTAGAAATCTGATGGTACAGAGAGGATCTAGAGTACAAGTAAATACAAAATATTAATTATATTACTGTTTATACAAAGATACATATACCTACACACTATAATATAATATATATACAGATATATACATAATATAATATATATATATATAAATATATACGAAAGTCTACAACATGGGAGTTTATTTTAGATATTAGATTTTAGTTCCTTAGTTTCATATTTTTAGGTTTAGTTTTAATTTAATTGTCTATTTCACTTTGATGCGATCCAATTTATATATCTACGTTAATACGAGTTTCATTTTTTTCCCTTAGTAGGTAATTTGTGACTGTAAAAACTAAAAAGTATCTTCAATGTATATGTTTATGTCGTTTTCGACTAAAATGACACATATATCGCGCCCTCTAGGTATCAACAGAAACAGAGTTGATAAACAAATGACAAAACATGTCACTATGTTTTGTCGTTTACCTATCGTGTGTTAACCGTCACCCAATCCCTACCTGTCACCCTCAGTATTTCTATGTCTGGTATTTATAATAACGAATATTCTTTTGGAATCATGTAAATACACTCGAGAGCAAAAGTTTCGGGTCACTAGCATTTACTTCAATATCTTGAAAACGAATAAAGCTATCGTATTGAAATAAAATGAACCTTATAGACAATTTAATGTTACTAAAACAAAATGCATTACATTTACTACTGACCATTTATTTTATTATGTTTAAAACGACAAATCAAAAATGGCGTCATTTTGCTTGCAAAACCAAAACTGAAAATATTGAACTTTTTATATTTACAAGTAGTTTTTACACAGTTTAGTACTTGGTATTACCCCCACGTGCTGTTTGGACTGCTGCAATGCGATTCGGCATGCTGTACACCAAGTTTCTGAAACACCGTTGGGGAATGTTCTCCCATTCCTCTACCAATGCATGTTTCAAGTCACGAAGCGTAAGATCTCGTTGTCTTACACGTCGTCCGAGCTCGTCCCAGGCGTGCTCGATCGGGTTGAGGTCGGGGCTACGTGCTGGCCACACCATAGGACGAATATTCACCTCATCAAAGTAGTATTGCACTACATGAGAAGTGTGGGGACGGGCGTTATCGTGCATAAAGATGGCATTCTCACCAAGTCTTGCCATAAATGGACCGACGTGCTCGTTGAGGATTTCATCCACGTATCTTACGCCATTAAGAGTACCGTTTTCGATCAGTACAAGCTCTGTTCGGCTTTGCGCAGAAATTCCAGCCCACACGAGTACCGAACCACCACCGTATGCCACCTTTTCTTCAATACAGGCTTGCATAAATCTTTCTCCTGGTCTTCTGTACACCTTTGCCCTTCCGTCGTGTGTATACAGCATAAATTTTGATTCGTCCGAGAACACGACATTTGACCAATTTTCAATCGTCCAATGCGAGTGTTCGCGTGCATAAATTCGTCTTGCTATACGATGGTGCCTCTCGAGTTTCGGACCATTTGCGGGTCTAAATGGTTTCAAATTACCTTCAGCAAGCCGCCGTCTTACAGTCCAAGCAGAAGGGTTGCTTCCATCAAGCCCTAAAAAATGATGAGTCAGTGCTGTTCCCGTAAGAAACCGATTTCGCAGCATAGAGTTGACTAGATATCGATCTTCCCGTGCCGTCGTACACCTGGGTCTGCCTGTTGTTGGTCTGCGTAGGTTCGAACCAGTTTCTAGAAACCACTGGCGAACACGCTGAACTGTAGACAACGATACACGGACTATTCTTGCTGTTTCTCGCTGACTGTTCCCATTTTCCAGGATCGTGAGGATTCTCGTACATTCCTCAGGTGTGAGTGACATAATTACTACTTTAATAATAATTATTGGATACCTGGAAGACTTCTTATAAATATATTTTATGACAGAACAAAAACAAAAGCAAAAACAGTTGCGAAAATTAGAAGTTCTGATTTGAAAAAAAGAGATCATTATGTTTATAACTTTTTTAATGACATTATTTCCCGCCAACCAATAAGTTTTTATACGCGTAATGAAGGATTATTAAATTGTCAATAAGGTTCAATTTATTTCAATACGATAACTTTATTCGTTTTCAAGATATTGAAGTAAATGCTAATGACCCGAAACTTTTGCTCTTGAGATTACGCTTTGAAATATTAAGCTTTGCACCGTGTACTGTCATACTTTGGCCACATAATGCGAAAGGAGACGAGAGCCTTGAAAAACTGGTCGTGGTTGGGGGCATTGAGGGCAAGAGATACCGAGGGAGTCCACCAACCAGATGGTCTGACCGAGTCAAAGAAGCAACCTCTTCAAGCAAATTCCACCGGGAGGTTAGGGCAACGATGGACCGTAACCGATGGAGACAGACCATAAAGGCAAAACCAGCCAGTGATCACGATCCTCAGTAATGATGCTAAGCGCTAAGAGATGTCGTTCTATATAATGTTTAATACATTCCTTGTAGTTAAATTTATGACGTCAGAAACAGAATTTAATTGATGGTGTTTATAGACCCATGAATAATACAATGTTGTTATTTATAACCACGGCCTTCAGAAATATTATTTACCATAATTATTCTTAACATCTAAATCATGCTAAACGACATGCTTGTTAATTATTAACCATATATGGTGTTATGGTATTTTCCGCGTATATTCACTGAGAACAGCATTTTAATAGAAAAAGTATGGTTCTAAACCTCAGAGATAAAAATATTATCATGCTCATTTCAATCCAGATTCGATACGTGACTACACTGGTGACTGTGTAGTGGTGACCGGTGTGTACCTACATTATAAAATTGTATTGAAAACCTGTTTTCTATGGAGAGGAGTCATTAATTCACGGACAATCTTATCGAGCGGCGCCAGCCGTACAGCGGCATCTGTTGATATTAAAATATATGTTCGCTCATCAGGCCAAAACGGCTAGACGGCATTATGCCAACTTTGGTACAGGGATAGCTTACCCTTACCCGACTACGATAACGAAAAATGTATTAAGCGGACGAAACACGGTTTCTAGTATTTAATAAGTACCTCTTCATCTCTGCGTTTTTTTTTCTTCTCAACTTCTCAGCCCAAAAGGACGTATCTGGTTAAATCGCGCCCGACGGCCGTTCCTGACAATTCCATGTGAGTGTAAACCGCTTAATACAACATTTAAATATGTTTCACGAAAGTTTTAATAAACCAAACAACGTATTTATTTCAAAAAATAAACGGTTTTTCAATACAGGTAGGTAAGTAAGGTAATATTTCATGGAACCCATAAAAGGAAGTAAATTACAAGTGAATCATATACCTACTTACCTAAGGTTGTAAGTATTGCAAAATGCTTGTTACAGCACTACTATTACGAACAATACAAATCTATTTATACCCACTTACTACCATGTAACTATATCTATAAAAGTATAATCATATCGTTGAAGTTGACACGCAAACGCATTAATTCTAGGAAAATACCTCCGTAGTTAGTAATCGTAAATTACGAAGGGAGTTTACTGCAAGAGATTGTTTATACACTAACATTGTCCCTTCACTCAGTTTTATTCCCACATAGAGATCAGAATAAGAATCTTAAGCAATAGGCATGCGCTGCGCTAAATCTATTATATTTCTCCGCCATTTAAAAAAAAAACGAAAAACTGAACCTGCTCACAAAAATTTCATGAGAAACGGTTGAAAAATGTGGCCTGTATGCTAGAACAGCCGGAAACCGGTTCGGTCGGCCAACTAACGGCTCATAAAGCTGCCACGGGGAGTGGAGATCTGTAAAATGGACCAATCACATTCCTCAGATTTAGTTGCATTTCTTTTGGGTTCACAAGAACAGCCTGATTGGATCATTTTCTCTGCTTCACTTCTGTGTACCGGCACGGCAGGTCCTTTCAAATAGTCGAAACTGAAGTAATTGATGTGATGGTGGCAACCATGTCGAAACATGGAAAAGTACAGAACAGATAATTATAGGTACCTAGCCCAACAGGGTGTTTATCAGCCTATTACTATTTTACTGGTATGTAACGACAATTTTTTGGTAAGGGCTCGCGGGGTCAAAAGTATGCCAAATATGAGGTCGCGTTAGTAGTATATACGTGTGTACTTTTCGATACTTCGGTATGGTTGGCGCGCTTGCTGATTCTATGTTAAGTAACCTATTTAGAATAAAACTATAGTACATGTGCCGTATTTTTTATTCACAGAGGGCGTGGAACCATCCTCCATCCACATAATCGGACACAGCCTCGGCGCGCACATATCCAGCTTCACAGGAAAGAGCTTTACCGACCTGACCGGATCCAAGGTGGGCCGGATATCCGGTCTGGATCCGGCCGGGCCGTGCTTCAGCCATATTGAGCCGGAGTTGAGGTTAAAGGCGACGGACGCGGAGTTTGTGGATGTTATACATACAGATGCTGGCGTGTATGGACTGAAAGATCCTGTTGGTAAGTATATTACTAGTAGAAAAGATATGTACTCACATTAAAAAATAATGAGACATTACATTTTTCATTAAAATAACAGCGTCAATTCTCGCTTGCTCGTTCACTGCTGTAAATAGTGCGGTAAGATGTGATTATTAACGTATTCACATAGAGGTCACGTTTCAAATAAACAATGCAAACATCGACACAAAAACCCGTCGTACCATATGCATCATTGACCTGCACCATTAATGGTGCACTGCAGATGAGATCATACCCAATCCGCGGTTTCGTTTGCACTATTAATGGGCAAACGAAACTAATTAGTCTCACCTGCACCATTGATAATGCAGGTCAATGGTGCAAACGGTACGACGGGCACACAAAGCATAAGGAAAAATTCGAAAGGTTATCTGTTGGTCCAGGGGTGCCAGGTTCGATTCCCAGTCTCTGCAACACTAGCGCCACCAATTTGACACATTTCAGTTGACACTTTTGGATATATGAACATGCTGCTCCTCCCCTCTCTACTCCATAGGTGGGAGCGAAAGGTCACAGTGCCATTTTTATAAAGATAACTGAGGTTTCTTTTTTCAGGTCATGTGGACTACTACCCCAACAGCGGATCGCAGCAGCCCAACTGTCTCTTCCAAACTTGCAGCCACAGCCGTGCTTGGGTGTACTACGCGGAGTCCGTCACCAAGCCGGATTCCTTCCCCGCTCTGAAGTGCAAGGACTGGGAGGCTTTCAAGAAAAACCAGTGCGAAAGTGCAGTCAGGTGAGACAAATAACATTGTTCTCAATTTTCTATAGTTCCCTTCTTGTGGCGGAGATTGGTACTCATTCTCGTGTGCGGCAAGAAAACACGAAGTCTCCGAAGGATATCCAAATATACTGGTTTCCTGACAAATAAAATCAGCTACTGTTTATGACCCAGCTGTACTGTTCATAAACGTCAGAACGCTGGAATAGGTGGTATGAAAGTTATAAAGCAAAATATGACGTCACCGTCCTGAACGGTCTTTTAAAATATTTAAATAAGCGAAAATTTGTGTAATATGAGTGTTTGTGTATACCTATTTTCGAAAGTTATATTAATCAGAAATATCAGACAACCTCACACAAATCGTTCTAGTCCCAAATTAAGCTCAAGATGGCTTGTGTTACGGGTATCTACTATGACGACGGTGTACCTACGTACTTATATAGATACATATGTATATACTTAAATACATATTAGAACAACCATGACCCAAGCACAAATATTCGAGTTCATCACACAAATATTTGCCCTGGCCGGGATTCGAACCCGGGACCACCGGCTCAGTAGGCAGGTGTCTACAAACTGCGCCAAACGCGTCGTCAATATATTAGTGCGATTAATTTGTATCGTCTTCAGGGCTAGTTTCATTTTACTATTGACACGGCGCCAGGGAATTAACTCACTTTGACGTCCTATTCACTACCTTAATAATGTGGGTAGGTACATCACAAAGCTAAAGTGTAGGTAATGTGTAATTTGTGCCTTTCAAATAAACAATGCAAAAATCGACACACAAAGCATAAGGAAAAATTTGATGGGTTATGGCGTTAGGTTGGTGAATTGTTATAACGTTGGACCGGTAACCCAGACGGGTTCGATGCCTGGTATCTTCCGCCAGGTTACGCACTAAATGTTTTATTTTAGGGACAGTTTTATTTGAGTTTGTATTTTGTTCCACAGTCCCATGGGCTTCGGGTCCAAACCGGGTACAACCGGTCTCTACTTCCTGCAGACGGGCGAGGACAGCCCTTACGGGCTTGGCAAGGAGGGCATGCGGTGGAAGAATAATGAAGGAGTTATTAGGAACGTGGCTACCCATCTCTTCGGCTAGGTTCATTTAACACTTTCGCTACCAGGAACCCGCCTGGTAGGCACTCGTAGGTAATCATTGCTCAGATGCCGGTCACGTATTTTTGCTTAAAGAGCTACCCACCTAGCGGGCTCTCGGTTTCTGGGGTAGGGTTAAATTTTATATCTGGTTGCGAAAGTGTTAAGAAATCCGATTCAACTTTGCTAGATTTTTTTTCATTACGTACGGTACGATCGGTTATAAAGAAGAAGAAGAAGTACAAAAGTTTGCCGATACTGCTATATTTCTGGGAATGCGTTTATTTTGTTTTTATGTTTGCCTCATAGGTAACTCCGTTTATAAATCTATTCGAGTGCAGAATGGTCCCAGAAAATGTTGGAGGAGATCTGATGACGAGAACCATGTGGAACCGAAGGAACTCCTTAAGTATTGTAGCCACATCTATTGAGATTACGATATTTTTATAGTGACTCCATCTGTTGTTCTTTCGGTAATACGACGTCTTCTCGTATTTTATTTGGAAAAAAACAATTATGTACCTAGTTTTCTTAATTGCAGTGCTTTGTACTTTGGTTACAAAATTATGGAAAGAATTCTAAATGTATCATACCAATAAAGGCATTCTTTTGATGCGAGAGATCAACTTATTACATATTACAATTAGGCAACGTGCACACTATAGGGGCAGCACTATAAAAAATTGTAAAAGATTGACTAATTTATTGATAATTAGATATAAAAAGTGAAAGATTGACATTGGTGGCACCAGATGGCAGCACCTTTGTTGTCCAAGAGAACATGCAGGAGGAGGATGGTATAAGAAAAGACACTCCGGAATTACTCGACTCATTACGAGACTCTTGACGTCATCACATTATGATTGGTTGGTTCTGTCAATCCCTTCCGTGTTGCCAGTGGTGTATCATAATACTCCCTTGCGATACGATTCTCTTGTTACCTGTATGAATCTTATAAAAAAATGCGTGTTTTGATACGTTCATTGCCAAGTCAAAATGCAGAACTTACCTATATTCCTTGTTCTCTTATACCATGGCAAGAACTGTAGGTTTATGTCAAGATAAAAGATACGGATTGGCGACATCAGATGTTAGCACCTTAGTTGTGCACGTTCCCGATAAAATGTATGATTGAAAAGGTCTCTCTATATGTGTTTAGTTAAATATGACCAAGCTCTCTAAATATTCTAGATTATTGTTAATTTCAAACTGTTTCCTGTTTATATTTACTCAAGTTGATGTTATAAATCATATTGATTTGATGAAAAACCAATAGGTAGATGTTTAGACATATTCGTAAGAGATAAGCATTTTACATGAAGTTTTATTACGTAGTACGATGTTGTAGTTCGTCTTTATGAACAATAGAAAATGTATTGTGATATTATAATTACGATAAATAAAATATAATTGTTTGTATTTTATTGTTTCATTTTAATGTACATTTTAATTTTGACAAGTTAATAAAAGTACCCCTAAAAGTAATTTAGGTAGCACTTGTCATCTTGATACATTTTATAACCTTAAAATCGATTTTAGATTTTTTTATCGATTATTGTTATAATGAATATTGTTATATCGAAATATTGTTTGTTTCTCGTTTAAGTGATTTATAATCTTAGAGAAATAAATATATTTGAACTGAACTGAATGTATTGAGTTCTTTTTTTATTAATATGATATTGTGATTGATACAGACGTTAAATAATATAAATTATACGGAATCCACTAAAATTCGGATTAGTGCTCTGACCGCTGAGCTACCGCGACCAGAGCGCCCTCTGTACTACATTTTGTTTTGTAAATGGTAAGCTAGGAAGTGCGTTTACGCAAAATTCTTAATTTACTGCATATATACATAAATATTAAGGGACAATCAAACATAAATCGACCTAGTCCCAAACTAAGCAAAGCTTGTACTATGGGTACTAGACGACGATATACATAATATATAATAGATATCATCCATGACCCAGGAACCTATTCGAGTTCATCACACAAATATTTGCCCCGGCCGGGATTCGAACCCAGAACCGCCGGCTCAGTAGGCAGGTGTCTACAAACTGCGCCAACCGCGTCGTCAAAATCGTATTTTTATTAAAGCAGTAATGTCCGCTAACGTAAACCAAATGTTTAGAATGAAGCGAAAAATTAAATGGTTCAGGCGGGGTTCGAACTTCGAACCCGCGTCTCCATCGGCTTTCCGGGCTAACACGGGCGTCCTATTGGATCACTGAACCTGATGAGAAAGCCGTTTGAGATGCGGGTTCGAACCCCGGGTCTGGTAATTTATTTATTTAGACTTTATTGCACAAAACAAAAGTCCGTACAAATGGCGAACTTAATGCCAAATGACATTCTCTACCAGTGAACCATAGAGCCAAACAGAGATACTTCAAATGGGTGCAGTGTATAAAATTAATCGTTCGGAGAGCGTCGAAGATACAATTTAAACACAGGTATAAAACAAAGCATCTTTATTGTAATTTATTCCATAACTTCTCGTTAAATACAAAATAATACGGAGCTGGGACTCTTAGAAAAATAAACATCTTCAATAAATATACGACAACACAAGTTAGGGGCGGACTTAAGGCAAAATATCGTCATGACATAATTCAATCTCATAAATATACTTATATCATAGTTGTTACTAAGTTATGGGATTAGAATTTTATGCGATATCTTTCCTTAAAGTCCGTTTTATCAATGATTTTCGATATGTGTCAACATCAGTTACTACAAACAGCTAAATTGATTAGGTATAGATAGCTATATAGTTTTGTGAGGAATACTATAAAATATATAATGTTTGAAAGCGGAATATCAACCAATTCACTTTTAAAGTTAAGTTACATTGCGACATATTGAAAATCGTTGCAAAGAGTCAAATTGATAAAAAAGTACAGAAAAAAATATTACACTTAAATCTGATTTTAAATCAGTGTCAATAACTTCATAATATAAACTTATACTAATACAAAACGTACGTCTAGCGTGTAAGAAATATATTAATAATAATTGTACAATATCAGTATCATTGACTTACCTGATATCACAATACATACATATAAGCAGAAAGGGCACTTTCCTTTTTCGACACACTTTGAATGTAAGTTGTCACATTGTTCTTAATACAAACGTACTTTTTTGTTCATCTCGCAAAAGTTATCTGTGTATGATTCATTGGAAAATTCGTTTTTTACCCTTCACTAACAACTATTGCTGCGATGCGTAGGGTTGTCACACTGTTAGAAATATAAACGTATTTTTTTGTTCAAATCGCAAAATGTGTGTGTTTCTTGTGAAAATGTGTTTTTACCCTTCAACTTATACTTATGAATTGCGATGACTCTGCGGATTTTTAAATACATAAGAAATATAACTGAGTTCCGGTACGCGACCAAATACAAAGTTTAGTATAATTATAATATTTTTTTCGCAGGACTGCATGACAATGTTGTAAGAGAAAAAGTTTAATTTAACCTATAACATTGACGCCATATCTTGCTAAGTTATTTCTACATCCGCAGAGTTGTAATAAAAAATATTAAAACAGAAACAATTGTCATGACCTAGCGTATAGCTAAAATACGAATTTGTGAATAATCAGGTATTCTGGAATGTCCGGAGTCGTATGACTTATATGAGTTATATAATGGAGCGAACGGTACGACATCAATGAGCTTTAAGCTATATAGCTGATTTATAAGGGTCCACGAAAACACATTTTTTTGTACCTTATATATGTTAAGGTCAACTTTTGTTCTCATAATGAAACATAGTTTTCGTGTAGACCTGAAATGTTTGCCTTTTTTATTGTGCATGCATATAAAAGAAATGCTCAACTGGCCTTAATATTAATCCTAAACATTGACAGCTATTTTATCGTCAAAATTCAATCAATTTCGCATTATTTCGTAACAAACACGAGACGCAAACACAAGTTACTGAGTAGGTCGAAAACGAACAGTTAAAACGCATGCTATAAATGTTGTAAATATTTCCGATATCGAAAATATCTCACTGGGTTTTTGACAACCCTAATAACCGAAAGGGCCAATCAACGAATTTCAAGCTCTCTGATTGGATAAAAATCGAGCTCGCTGATTGGTCCAAGGATTCCAACCCATTGGTTATTCAATTATGACGTTAAGTTTACAAGTTAAATATGCGAAAATGTTTGTTTTCGTCAAGGCACTAGAGTCCCTAATTGCATGCTCGCTTCGACTGAACGTGTCCGACCTCTGAACCCTACAGACTAAGTAGTAGCACCTAAGTAGTGAAATATATTAGAAGTTGTAGCAACATGTCATATATTATATAATTAATTTAACATATACTTTTTGAAGTACCCGACTTTACGCTCTTCTGGTCATAAGGTTGCCATATAAAAAGCTGAGAGGTAATTTCTGATTTGTAATAATTACCCGTACTTTTCTGGTTTGTATTTCTAGGGCTGTCACTCTTTTATATTTTTTATGAAGTAACGAAAGTCGAGCGTAAAACAATTTATTATTAGTCCCGCTTTACATTGTAGTGTTTTAATCGAGATTTCAATACTAAATAGGGAGAGAAAATATTCATTTTTTATAATCTAAAAAACGGTGGTTTAACTCGTGTGACATTGTTTTAAAGCTATCCCATATTGAAAACATTATTAATATTGAAACGTTATTATATTTTTAATACACGAACACTTTTTTTACTATGGCAACATTTATTTCTACAAAGCCTGATACATCTGTTTATTTTCTGAAATGCGTTGATTCTAGCCTAAGCTTAAAAAACAATATCAATGCCGAAGTTACATTTATTTATACAAATAAAATTGCATGATAAAAGAAATCGGTGCGTTTCGACGTCACAACATCCAATAAAAGATTAATTAACTTCATAATTAATTAATAGTATAGCGTAACTTATATTAATATTCGCAGTGATGTCGCTTACAACTAGCGTATGTATCATGCATACATACAAGTTTAAGAAACGAGGCGGCCATTTTGTTTCCATCCGCCATTTTGCATTGCACTAGTCGACCTTACTTTATTTAAATGGAATCACTAGCCGACCGACAGCCGTATACTTTGAAATTTAATAAAAATGAGATACATTACTTGAAAGTAATATCATATTTTCAGTAACTTCCCCAATGCCTCAAAATGTGGTTTATAAAGATAAACCTATTTCAGTTAATATATGTTTATATTTGAATTATCACACCAACTGTCACTTTATTAAAAAAGAACAACAATTTCTCTGAAATAGATATACATTTTTCACTGGTGTAAGACTCTACGGATCTCGAAAAGTAACGCACCAGAACAAAAACTTACATAGCAATTTAGATAAATTGCAGTTTCAGGTACGCGTTATTTTAGTGTCAACCCTATCATTAAATTTTCCTCTAAGCAATGTCAGCATTCAATATAGCTTAAACGACGGAAATTATCAGAATAAGTCTCTTGTCTCATCGAAGAGATATCAACCTTTTTTTATTCTCAAAACAACTTTCTCACTTAATATTGCCAAGCCTACGCTGTCCACATACTTCAGCCCGTCTAGCACAACTTGGCTTCGTAACTCTTGTCGCGCGACATAGCATCGCCCGTCACTCTATTTCTCACGCGAGAAAGAGTCGCTTGTCACAATTGTTGTCAATCTTGCATTGACTCTTAGGGTTGGCAATCACTGTCACATGTTTAAGGTTATCAATCATACATCGCTTACTCAGGGTTGTCAATCCTACTGGCACTTGGGGTTGTCTACTGTCACGGCCGACTAGCTTAGCGGTGAATACGCGCTGTCGGGGATGGGGTCGGCGTCGGCGTGTTACGGCTGCGTGCTCTGCTGTTGGATTTCTATCTTCTCGACGGTCATGTCCGGGTTCATCGCTGTGGCCTCCTGCGGAAGGAATAAAACAATCAGAACTAACGCAGCCAGATAGGTATTTTTTTTTTTACAGATTTGCGAAAGATAAAGCCGCTTTTGGTTTTATGTGTGTGTGTCTACGAACCAATCATAGAGACATTTTGCTTGTGACAACATATGCGCACACGGACGAAACTTCGCCCGTGGCTAACTAAAACTGGCTTCACTTTCAAGCGCTAACTAGGTTTCTAGGCGTATTTATTCTGAGTGAGGAACACAAGGCGAGGAGGAGGCGCGCTGTTGTTAGATGGCAGCGGTGAGGGAGTGGAGTGGGGTGAAGTGGAGTGGAATGGGGTGAAGTGTATTGGAGTGGATTGGAGTGAAGTGGAGTGGGGTGAAGTGGAGTGGATTGTGAAGTGGAGTGGAGTAGAATGGAGTGGATTGAAGTGTATTGGTGGGCTGAAGTGGAGTGGAGTGGAGTGGATTGAAGTGAAGTGGAGTGGGTTGGAGTGGATTGAAGTGAAGTGGAGTGGGGTGAAGTGGAGTGGATTGTGAAGTGGAGTGGAGTGGAATGGAGTGGATTGAAGTGTATTGGTGGGCTGAAGTGGAGTGGAGTGGAGTGGATTGAAGTGAAGTGGAGTGGGTTGGAGTGGATTGAAGTGAAGTGGAGTGGGGTGAAGTTGAGTGGAGTGGGGTGAGGTTGGGTGGAGTGGAGTGGGGTGAAGTGGAGTGGGCACCTGTATGGCCTCGGCGAGCGCGCGGTCGTGGTCGATGGGATCGCCGTCTGACTGGATGGTGATCTTCTGTTCCACGCGCGTCTCCACCACTCCGTTCCGCTCCGTTTTGTACTGTGGATCATATTAACATGATGTTATCATATCACTGTTGGTAAGATCAAGATGAGAGATATAATAGTACCTAGGGCGGTGAATTCATGAATGTCCCGGATCGTAGGTATTGTATAAATATGCGATCTGGGGCTTTGCGAATTACCGCCCGTGGTTTTTCCGCGTAGCAGAAAATCCCTCTTACGGCCGAGGATGACGTAAATAATTTTAAGAAAAAGTAGGTATCAAGGGATCATCAGAAATATTCTGTTTTGACTCTATGTCATTTGGAATTAAGTTCGCCATATGTACTGACTTTTGTTTTGTGCAATATAGTTACAATAAATAAATAAAACTAAATATTTACAGCTACGCATTTTACAAAATAGACCAATAAATCGCCAGACGGCTTAAATAGTACGAGACAATCTTACACAAATCGACCTAGTCCCAAGCTAAGCAAAGCTTGTGCTATGAGTACTAGACGACAATAAACATATAAATACATATATAGATAACGTCCATAACCCAGGAACAAATATTCGAGTTCATCACACAAATATTAGCCCTGGCCGGGTTTCGAACCCGGGACCACCGGCTCAGTATACAAGTGCACTACAAAAATGCCCAAAACGCGTCGTCAAAAGTGGTGCTATAGGTGCACAGACCACCCCCACTAGACGGAGCATGTAAGGCGACCCGTAGGCGACCCGCGCGCACCAACGATATGGTACGGCAGAACATTAAAGTATCAACACGGCGGCCACCGTTTAGTTGCGTCCATGTTTATGAGGTCTCTCTACACCACTTAACACTACAATTTACCATGTTATTTATTTAATTTCTTTTTTCGTTGACGTACGCATGGATCATAAACAAGGACGCAACTATACGGTGGCCGCCGTGTTGATACTATAATGTTCTGACGTACCATATCGTTGGTGCGCGCGGGTCGCCTTACATGCTCCGTCTAGTGGGGGTTGTCTGTGTATAGGTGCTAGGTTTACACAGTACTCACAGTGATGGTCTCGACGGTGCGCGTCTTCGAGCTGATTGTCTGCGAGGAGACGACCTCGCCCTCCTCGTTGATGGTAGTCTCTTCGGTCTCCGGTTCGACGCCGCTTGTTGTCTGTAAGCGAATAAGAAACAATTAACATCATAAATACTTTTTTCTACTCCAGTACTTTTTTCTGTCATTTATATAGTTACTAACTCTAATATAAAGACATAAATTATGAAAGTCTGTAAAAGTCTATACTCTATTGCCCAAAAAAACACTGCTAAACGATGTTATAATGTCGCCAAAAAAGCATCACTTAGTACCACAGATTACAAGATTAACAGCTGCATTCACACAATTTGCAATTTAAAAAAAAACTTATTGTACTAAGGCATTGCTGCCAACTTAAAAAAAAAGTTCTATCTTCAGTGCATGGATGTTTAGTATAGTGAACGTATACCTTTATGTATAAGTTCATATTTTTTTGACAGATGTTTAGTATAGTGAATGTATACCTTTATGAATAAGTTTATATTTTTTTGACAGATGGACGTGAATAAAAAAAAAGTTTATCAGAGACTATTTTTTTTTAATTTTGTTGATTCCGAGCGGGAACATGTAATTATTTTCTTTGTAGTTTATTTGCATTTTATTGATGAAATTTCGAGTCGTAGAAAAAGTATTGTATGCAACGTTGTATAAGTAGGTCAAAATACGCTCGTGGCATCTTTCTTACGATGTTCGCTACGCTCACATCGTAACCCATGCCACTCGCATTTTTTGCCCCCTCTTATACAACGGTTGCATAAAATACTATATTATAACAAAATTGTGCTTAATGGCGTTCAAAAAATTTTTATTCAATTACCTCGATGTTTCGAACGTGACTTTAATTTTGTTGTTTAGTTTCACTAAATATATCATAACTTATCCAGATTTAGAGCATTCCAAGTATTTCTTAAATAGTGTTTTTTTTTTATACTACAACGGTGGCAAACAAGCATGCGGCCCGCCTGATGTTAAGCAGTTACCGCCGCCTATGGTCGCTTGCGACGCCAGAAGCATCACACGCGCGTTGCCGACCCTTTAAGAACCTATTTATGAAGGGAGCTCAGTACACTACTCTCTATTAACGGTCGTGTTCGGTTTCAGGACAATAACTCTTAACTGATGATAGAGCTCCTTTCATCAATAATTAAATCCATATTCGTCAACAATATCAAATGCTACTTTCCTTTTGCCTGTTTTAATAAAAAAGTAGGTACTGTGCTGTCATAGGGTCAAGGGCTCTTAAAGATAAAGACGGCCCTTTGATTGATTGATATACTGCTAATGAAAGATATTAGAAGTATAAAATTATACTGACCCTGGTTGTAGTTCCATGTACCATGCTGCCGAAGGGAGCGTTGCCCATCACACTGGTCGTGGTAGTTGTTCGATATGAGCCCGGCTCCTGAACATACACGCACGTTATTATTGTATTCTAGACAACATTTACCGCAACTTCCTCAGCGTAGTCGGGTAAAAAGTATCCTATAAACCATCTTTGGATGTCCAGCTATCCCTGTTATTTTATAATTATTTATTATTTTATAGTTTTGTTACTAGGAACTAGCATCCCTGTCGAGTTCGGTGACATAACATATGAGTACTCCGTATAGATAGAGAGAAAGAAATAGGTATCATACTTATATGACGCGTCATAAAGAATCTGGCGCATTCTAATTTCTTTCAAGCTAAGCTAATTTACTCCCTTCTGAAAACCCTCATCAAGATTTATCTCGTCAAGTACATTTCATGCTCACTTTATATTAGGCGAGTAAGACATTTTGCATAAAAAATACGCTTGTCGATTAAATGTGATAATGATATGCCCAATTTTATGAAACAGTTTTTAGTTAAATTTGGTGGAAATATAAGCAGCAGTGTCTAGTTTGCTTTAGTTGAGTTCAAAGCTTTTATTTTGGATTACCTACTTTTGCTATAATAATTAAAAACGAAATTAAATAGCTCAGTTTTTTTTAGTCATCTCGTAGCATTATATTTTATTTATCTGGTTTATCACTATAGGTGAAAAAACTACACAAACTACACTCAGGCAGTGCAAAACAATTTTTTATCGTACAAACTTGCAACAAAAACAAGAAATTAAACACATTTCTATATCAAACTATTTAAGGAACATGCTAGAAAACAAAACTACACACGATGCCTATAAAAAATACCTTATAGTGTATCTTCAAAGTGCTCGCTTCTGAACTGTGTTGTTTAAAAATAAACCTTATAGAATTGGACTTACGGTTGTGTAATAGTGACCCTCGCCGGCTCCTTCGTCGAAATCGATCGGGGTGCCCGAGTCGCCGCTGGAGAGCGAGCTCTCTGAACCGCGCCGGGTTAGCTGCTGATGTATGCAAGCCACGCCGTGATAGCATTCCGGGAGCATTCGGGAAGGTTCCAGAAGGTTTAGGAAGGTTCCAGAATGTTCCAGAACGATTATTGATGCACAAGAAGGGATATTGGTGAGAATGGATGGTAAGTTTTAGAATGTTCCAGATTTATGTTATATTTTTGGGAACATCGACGTTTAGAGTGCGAATGTAAGGAACATTATGGTATTAGGAACATAAAACACCAAGATGTTTATGAATGTTTGGATAAAATCCCGAAAATGAGAAAACAATGTAAGAGTGCAGCCGTTACGGCGAATATGGACCAAGTTATCACAACATTTATGAATGTTTAGGAGTGTGTATGGTTAGGTTCGGATTGCAAACGTTTCAAGAGCATTCAGTTTTCATTCGATCGTGCGTCAATGCCGGGTCGAAGTCGATTTGAGATGGAAAAAAAATAAAAAAAACGATAATTAGAACAAAATCAGAACGTGCAAGTGATTGCTGTTTCATTATTAACCAAAAAATAAAGAGAAAAAAATAAGAAATTATAATATAAATGAAAGAGCAGTCACAATAAAAAGTAATGTATAAAAGAAAAGTCACAAAAATGATATTAAAAACAAATCAGAAACTTTAGGATGTTACAAACGCATGCATGAACCATCGAATGGCAATGATATGGAATATGGGTTCAAATAGGGTTGTCAATTACCTTGTCACCTGTCGTGACCATCGTTTTGACCTCCTGCGTAACGACTCGCTGCTCTTGCCTGGTCGCTGAGGACGTCAGCGTGTGCGCGACGGTTTTTTCTTCCAACTGCTGCGTCTTCGCCTTTGTGTCGAGGTCGTGGTGCGTGGTCGCCGTCCGGGTAGTGACAGCCCTGGCAGTGACGTATGGGCTCTTCCCTGACTCCATCGGCTCTAGGCTTTCCGCCTAAAGTTAAGGGTTAGACTAGCATGCTTCAAACTATTTACAAAAACACATCAGATAGCTTAAAACATTTACTAAACAGGCTTGAAAAGGGGTAAAAAGATAACAAAATTAAAGAAATTAAGGCCACACGTGACAACGAAAATGGAATGATGAGAGTAAGAATTGGCGTCTGGCCTGTTAATAATGAAGGTATATTGGTATATGAAACAAAACGAACCTTATTGGTGTGTGTGGAGAAGGTAACCTCGCCGGTGCCGAGGTTCTCGACCTCCTGCTCGACATTATGCGTGACCCCCTCGTCGTTCTTCGTCAGTAGCTGTTTGGTGGTCGTCTTGACCACCACGGGCGGCGTGGGGGTCTTCTTAGCGCGCTGCGAAACCGGGATCTTAGAGGTTAGGGGGGTGTTGGACGACACGTAGCCTTGGTGCTGGATGTGCTCGCTCGTCGTGAACTCTGTGAATGTGCGAGGCTCGTCGCCTCTTACCGGACTCTCGTCTTTGCCGAACGTTGAGAATTTATGCGTGTTGACTTTCTGTATATCGATGGTCGCGGGGAGATCTTGAGTTTCTTTTTCTATCGTGTAGTTGCCGCTCTTGTCTTCGAAATGAGAGGGATCGATTTGTGAATAGTGTAATATTAGCTGTCCAGTTACTGGGTCTCTTACGGCAGTGCTCGGGTCAATATCTCCTGTATCAGGATCTATGTCTCCGTATTCCGTCTTAATCCTACCAGTTACAGGGTCGATCTTGCCCGATAACGTCATAGTCTGCGTGACAGTTGTTCGCGCGCCTTTAAGCCTTGGATCATCTGGGTCTACGTCAATCGTTTCACCAGTAATCGGATCAATGATTTGATAGAGATACACGGTCTTTGTCGTGATGATTCTGCCTGTGGTTTCGTCGATTGTGCATTCTTTAGGATCGACTTCCTTAACGCGTCCTTTCTCATCTTTCTGCGTGATTATGTAGATCTTCACTATAACTAACCTTCCAGTCTTCGGGTCGATTTTGCTTATCTTGGTGTAGATTTCTCCTGTTGATGGGTCTACTTGGGAAGCGGAATAAAGAGGCTGGTTATCCTCATCGACTTGGCCTGTAGCGGTGTAGATTTGTCCACTGACTGGATCAACCTTGATGAGTGACCTGTCAATGTCATTTGCTCTGACTATATTACCAGACTTGGGGTCAAGACGACCATAAATTGTGATGATGTAACCAGTGACGGGGTCGATTTGACCAGCGGTGTATAGTATCTCTCCAGTTTGAGGGTCTTTTGGTCCTGCGGTCCAGATCTGGTTGGTTTTCGGGTCAACCTTAACGTTCCTCGGTTCGTTGGAGACGATTTGCTTTCCAGAGACGGGGTCAACTTTAGCCTGAATGATTCTTAGGCATATAAGTCTGCCGATGTCCTTATCGGGTTTTCCAGATTTCGGGTTAACTTGGCCGCTGCGTAATAATAGTTGGCCAGTGACAGGATCAACCTTCACTTCCTTGCTTTCCAATTTGCCGGTCTTGGGATCGTTGTACGTGACGGTTCCTTTAACCAAATCAATTTGACCATACTTTGTATCAATTTTATTAGTGTCTGGGTTGAACTGACCAGTTGTACTTTCTATGGCAGAATGTTTGGGTTCTATGAGGCCTTTCTTCGAATCAACTTTACCTACAAATGTCGTAACTTCTACAACGGGATCGATATGTGTGCCAACAACAATGAGTTGTCCGAGTTTTGGATCCACCTTTCCGGTTTTTGGATCTACGACTCCAGTCAAAGTGATAAGGCCAGTATTCTCATCGATGCTGATAGATTTTTTGTCTTGTCCTCCCAATGTGTCAGTAACGAAAATTACTTCATTAGACGGATCGATGACTCCATATTTGGTGGAAATATGACCAGTCTCAGCGTCGACTTTGCCTTTAGTAAGTTCAACTGTGCTGTTGTCAATGTCTACTTTGCCCGTCGCGGCATCGATCGGGCCAGTGATGGTAGTGATATCTACGACTGGGTCGTCTTGTTTTGTAACGCTCAAAAGCATGCCCAAGTTAGGATCTACTTTGCCAGTTTTCGGGTCAAGCGCACCCGTGTTGATAAAGATTTGTCCGGTTTCGGGCAGAATAACGCCGTTTCTTGTTAGTTTCTGTCCAGCGGAATCAGTAGCAACAATGGTACCTTTGTTTGTGTCAATAACACCGTATTTAGTCTCTACTAAACCACTAGGGTCCAGAATGCCAGTAAGGTGTTCAACTTCAGCTGTATGCAAGTCTGGTTTCTTGGTCTTCGGGTCAATCTTAGTGAATATGACCATTATTTTAACGATCTTCCTTCTTGGTGGCGCCGGAGGTGCCATCGTTGGCTTAGAGGGTGATGTTCTCGGCACCGTTGCCACTGTAGGTGATGTTTTTTGCACTGGACTCGATGCGATTGGCGATGACTTGGACACGGGCGATTGCAATGGTGTATGGACTGGCGTAGAAGCAGGAGTCTTAACTGGTGATGGCGAGTGCCTCATAGGGGAAACGCTTAGTGGTGCTTTAGCCAACACATTCTGCTTATCAACAATCGTCAATTGTTGAGCGAATGAGGGGTCTACTTTGCCTGTCTTGGGATCTACAACCGCACTGGTAACAATAAAGTTTCCGGTCTTCGGGTCGATGTCTGCTTGTTTGAGCTCCTGTTTCCCAGTCAATGGATCTCTGTAGAGAATCTGCCCAGATCTCGGGTCAATGATGCCGAAATCAGTGTGAATCTTGCCATCTTCGGCGCTAACGTAGCCCTTGGAGGCATCAATAGTACCGGCGCCAGCATCCACTGTCTTAGTTTTCGGGTCATATTTGCTCGTCACTATCACTAGGCGGATCTCACCAACCGAAGCAGGCTTCGTGTGAGGTGTGACAGTCTTGTTCACGATGCTGTATTGTTGTGCCAGTGTTGGGTCAACTTTGCCTGTCCTCGGGTCAAACACCTGACTCGTGACGAGCATATGGCCAGTTGCAGGATCCACCTGCGCTTTCTTGACTTCCTGCTGGCCAGTTGCCGGGTTAGTTGTGACGATTTCTCCGGTAGTCGGGTCCACAACACCGATTGCTGTACGGATTTTGCCATCAGGCCCAATAGTTCCGCTGAGAGTGTCTACATATCCTTGGCTAGGATCGATCTTCTTTGTCCTCGGGTCATATTTAGTAGTGATAATTACCAGATGAATTTCTCTTTCTAGTGGTTTGACATCTTTATCCACGATACTGAGCTGTTGGGCAAGGGATGAATCTGTTTTTCCTGTCTTAGGATCAACCACACCTGATGTAAGTAGGAGATGACCTGTCTTAGGATCATAGGTGGCTTGTTTGACCTCTGTCTTACCGGTTTTTGGATCAACGGACTCAATCTTGCCAGTCTTCGGATCAACAATACCATAATTAGTATGAACTCTGCCATCAGCGGCCACAATACCTCTCGATGTATCTACATGTCCGTTGCTGTTTTCTAGGGTCTTGCTCTTAGGGTCGTATTTGCTAGTGATAATGACCAATTGCACTTCCTTGCCTGGCACAGGTGAGAACGTGTCTTTAGGTTTGTTGACAACGCTAATTTGCTGTCCTAATGTAGGATCGACATGACCTGTCTTAGGATCAGCAACTCCTGATGTGACCAACAAATTGCCTGTTTTTGGATCAACATTGGCCTTCTTAACGTCTTGCTTGCCGGTCACTGGATCGATGGTGATAATTTCTCCGGTAGCCGGGTCGACAATGCCCTGTGACGTGTGGACTTTACCATCAGGTCCTATAGTGCCATTCACGGAATCAACATGGCCATTAGGATCCAATTTCTTAGTCTTGGGATCATATTTCGAAGTAATAATCACTAAACGGACTTCTCTTTCTTGCGGTTTAGCATCTTTGTCGACAATTGTAAGTTGTTGAGCGAGAGACGAATCAGTTTTACCCGTTTTCGGGTCAACGACGCCAGATGTAATAAGTAAATGTCCAGTCTTGGGGTCCGCGACGGCTTGCTTGATCTCCTGCTTGCCTGTTTTAGGGTCAACATGTTCTATCTTTCCGCTCCTTGGATCAATAACACCAAAGTTAGTATGGACCTTACCATCGGGGGACATTATTCCTCTGGATGTTTCTACGTGACCGTTGGGGTGGTCTAGTTTCTTATATTTAGAGTCGTATTTGCTCGTGATTACGACTAACTGTACTTCTTTACCGGGCACTGAAGCGAATTTGTCTTTCGGTTTATCTACAACGCTGATCTGTTGTCCCAAAGTAGGATCAATCTGGCCAGTCTTGGGGTCAACAACTCCTGAAGTAAGCAGTAAATTCCCTGTCTTAGGATCGACAGATGCCTTTTTAACTTCTTGTTTGCCAGTAACTGGATCTGTCAGAGTAATTTCACCAGTGCCAGGATCCACAACTCCAAATGCTGTATGTACTTTGTCATCGCTTCCAACTGTTCCAGGTATGCTGTCAACGTGAGCGTTAGTGAGGTCCAATTTCTTGTTCTTCGGGTCATATTTGGTGGTGACAATAACCAAGTTTACATGTCTCTCAGGAATGCCTTTAGGAGCGTCTTTATCAACGACTGTAAGCTGTTGAGCGAGCGATGAATCTGTTTTACCCGTCTTCGGATCTATCACACCTGATGTTAAAATGAAGCTGCCTGTTTTAGCATCAATGACAGCTTGCTTCGAATCTGGCTTGCCAGATTTTTGGTCAGTGTAATGAACTTTCCCAGTATTAGGATCGAGAATACCGAAATTTGTGTGTACTTTTCCATCTTTGTCACTGATGATAGCACGAGATGTCTCCACAAATCCGTTGGGTGTATCTAACTTTTTGTTTTTAGAGTCGTATTTGGCGGTCAGAGCCACTAGCTGCACTTCCCTTCCTGGGCACGAAGCGAAAGTATCCGTAGGTTTATCTACAATACTGTATTGCTGGCCAAGAGTTGTGTCCAATTGCCCTGTCCGGGGATCCACAACTCCGGATAGAAGAAGGATATTGCCAGTTTTGGGATCCACTACGGCGTGTTTGATTTCCTGTTTCCCCGTCTTAGGGTCAGTGTACTGGATAGCACCCGTTCTAGGGTCAATAATACCGTAGTCGGTGTAGATCTTACCGTCGGTACCACTTAGTACGCCCTTGACGGCATCGACGTGAGCGTAGTTGGGATCTAACTTCTTGCTCTTCAAATCATACTTGCTTGTGATAACCACTAACCTAACTTCCCTGTTGGCTTTGGTCGCATCTTTCTCGACAATGCTGAACTGTTGTCCCAGCGAAGAATCAACTTTACCAGATTTAGGATCGACAACTCCTGTGGTGACGAGAATGTTACCCGTTTTCTGGTCAACATATGCTTGTTTAGGTTCTTGTTTGCCTGTTTTTGGATCAATGTAATCGATTTTGCCGGAGCGTGGGTCAATTACACCGTAATTTGAGCTGACTCTACCGTCAGCGCCAACAACTGCTCTTGAAACATCCACATGGCCATGTGCGGCATCTAATTTCTTGTGCTTGCCGTCATATTTGCTTGTAATAACGACCAAGTTGACTTCTCTTCCTGGTTTAGTTCCAACTTTATCATTGGCCCTGTCAACAACGCAGTATTGCTGAGCTAACGTTGGGTCAAGTTTACCTGTCTTAGGGTCAATGACACCTGATGTAAAAAGAATGTGGCCAGTTTTAGAGTCAACATGTCCGCTCTTGCTTTCTTGTTTGCCCGTAGCTGGGTCAGTGTATGTAATTTGACCTGACTTGGTATCAATGAGTTCTTTTTCGGTCTGAATCTTGCCATTCGCTTTGTTGAGCGTTCCTTGGACAACAAGTACGGTACCGTTGGCATCGTCAAGTTTCTTGTTCTTAGGATTATATCGACCTGTTATTATGACAACTTGAACTTCATTTTCTGGTTTAGGAGCAACTGCAGGTATTACAGCAGCTAACGGTGCACCAACTTCATGCATTGCTCTTTCAGAGTCTAATAAAGCTAGAGTCGGGTCGATAAGATTAGCTTTAGCTTGTTCTTTAAGTGCGGCTGACTGTACGTAGTCAATGCCGGGAGTTTTGAGTTTGCTGGGATCGTCTGGTGTCTTCCTCTTCTCCGCGCTTTCTGCGACCCTTTTATCTTCACCTGGAGCATAATTAAATGCAAGTCCAGCTTTTCTAGTCGTAGGACTTTGGCTGTCATTAAGTTGTCTTTGCCTTTCGTCTGAGATGGGTTCCTTTTCATAACTGAACGCTCCTTGGATGAACGGTTTGGAGCGCGTAGGGCTTTTCTCAGTGTCTGTATATTCGTAAGGTTTCGTGAATCCTGGTTTGTCTTGATCAGATTTTGGAGGACTCTTTTCATTTGAAGTATCGAGGTTAGAACTCTCATTGGACGTATCGAGCACCGCCACTTTGGCTTTAGGATCTTTGACCTTCTTGTCTTTCGGTGACTTCTGTTTGGGAGACTTGTCTTTTGGAGATTTATCATCTTTGGGTGATTTCTCTCTCTTACTACCGAATATTCCAAAACCTCCCGACTGTGATGGGATAAGGTTGGGGGAAGGGGAGAAAACAAAAAATAATTAAAAATAATAAAAAACGCACAAAATACAAATAATGTGTGACAAGTTGACAACAGAAGCATTCTTTTGCAATCTTAATATATGCATACTACGGTAACTTATAAAATGTCACACAGCAAATTAATAGTGAATTGCAATATGCTTACATGCCTTTCTATTTGCTTCTAACATTTAATATTTACAAATTCTGTACAAAATAAAACTTCCGAGACATTATCCAGCGAAATATCAATTGTTTACCAATACGCCTTTTGCTTCTACCATTCTTGGCAATGTTGTGAAAATATGAACTGTTTGTTCGTTGGATATTAATAACACTTACCTTGTTCTTCTTGGGTGTGGTTTCCACATTATTTATAACGCCTGGGTCGCTTGAAGTGTCCGTTCCTGAAAAAGAAAAACGATAGACTCTGTTAAATGCAAGTCAGGAAATGTTACCCTTGAACAAACTCATTTGCAAATAATTCTTCATTTACTGAAATAACATAAATATACCGATAACATGCTGGATGAAGATGTACAATCAATTAGATAATAAATATTTAAATATACCACTTTCATAATGACCAAACTCAACTTTACTGCATACGAAGCCATATATGGCAAATAATAATTTTGAGCTCATTGACATGGGTCAAAGTGCAAATTCGAAATTCATTCATTTATTAATTATTTATTTTGATAAAACATACGTTTACATTTTAGATATGCGGCAACAGATTTACTTATTAGTCCTTACGTACTTATTCACTATTGCACAAAACAAACCTAATGTCTACGCATTAGGTTAATATAAATAAAAAATATTGAATACAAGCGACCCGCCCCAGCTTCGCACGGGTGCAATGCTGATAAATTATGCATGTATTATACTTATAAACCTTCCTCTTGGATCACTCTATCTATTAAAAAAATCCGTGGCCTAGGTTCAAAGATCTAAGCATACATAGGGATAGACATCAGGAAGCGACTTTGTTTTATACTATGGAGTGACAGTAATATAAGAACTTGTATGTTAAGACATATTACCGTTTTCAGCGGGTTTCGTTTCAACAACCTTCTTTTCTTCCTTCTTTTCAGGAGTAGGCATCACCTTCACGGCACCAGGGGGTGGTTTCTGTAAGTAACGTTTATCATGTAAATAATAAGAAACGGTTGCACGAAAATAAATCAAATCGAAAGTTGGAATTGAAGCAACTGATCGAAAAATTCAATGTTTGAGCTAGAGTGGCTTTCATAGCATAATTGGAAGTTCGATCGTCTGGTCTTGAGCCGTGGATTCTAAAAGAGGATTAAAATTTTTCAATTTCTTGCTTCAATATAAACACTTTAATTTCAATTGTTAATACCCAAAGTACTCTACTCTACGAGACTAGTGCAAGTAATATACAGGATACTATGAATATGATTATGATTGATCATTTTGTGCTTTGAAAGACACAAGATTTGAAGAGTTATACATGTATTTTTTAAGATTATTGAGGTTAACGATATCTTACCACAAACAGCTAAGAATGGATGGTTCCAATACTTCCAATCTAATAAAATCTTGTTTACTTAGTACTACTTTTGAGAAATGTCCCATGTGTATTCCAAAATATAACCAAAGTGCATTGAAAATATCCGTAAAACAAATTTTAGTACAAACTCATTACTGTGTTCTTCCGACATAAACTGAATAATGTTAAAAATAGTGTTTATGATTCCATAGAATAAAAAAAAAATCTAATATTTGATAGACTCAAGAGTCCTTACTCTTTATCTACAGTATGTCCAATTTCGCCATCTAAATAAATAATAATTTATCTACCATCTCCGTGATCCTCCGTACGGTACGGTACGGTACCATACAATGTACAGTAAAGGAAACTGAAACACGTACCTTTTTGACCCTTATTATCACTATAACACTTTATACTCTCGCGGTTTGAACACATAATTAAAACTTACTGAACCGGGTCTATCGCGATATTTTAATTTATTATCACTGTTACAAGAGCGGAAAAGGTACATGTATCAATTTCCTTGACTTTAAGGTACCATTAACGACCTGTCGATCTTAACAACGTCGCGAATACTTTAAAGGCTACAACCATTTTCGAGAATCGAATAAATAAAGCAAACGAGTTATTAAAAAAAGGAATATTCAACTTTTTAAACCGCTGCCGATCCTTTACATACGTTTTTATCCCAGGCGCCCATAATATACGGTGACTGTTCACCATCAGGTAAGCTGTATTACTACCAATAGGTACGATATAAAGAAAAAAGCTAGAACCATCCATTCTCAGCACAACTCGCACCTTCTCCCCTCTATCCGCCAAATACTCCCCCTCAATGGAGCTGGCCGACGACACGCTGACGGTGCCGCCCGAGCGCCGGCGCAGCTTCCGAGCGGCGTGCGCAAACGCCACGGTATTACACCAGCACAGTTTGGTTAGTTATGGTACACGTAGGAGATCAACGCTACTCCTTTATTCTGCAAGTAAGCCTCAAGGGCTCTTTTATATGCCTGATTCCACCCGCGCTTTGTAAACTATTAAATGGCCCTTCGAGCCGGATTATCACTTGAGCGATTGACAAATCAAAACTTTATACTGCGAGTAGGCCTCACAGACTCTTTCACATGTCTGTGCCTCGGTAATAACACTATGATCCTTCGAGTCGGATTGACTACTAAGCAATGAAACCACATGAAATACAAAACTTTATTCGGCAAGCAAGGCTCATAGGCTCTTTTGCATATTTGATTTTACCAGTGTAAAGGAAATTATATCATGGTCCTTCGAACCGGGTAGAAATTACACGAAGTGGAAGGTTTTCTTTGCTTTCGCGTTGGTATTGTATTCATTAGGGATTGCTATGCAAATATTATCAAGTAATTTAAGAGTTAATATTGGTTTAATATAAGCTCTTTAATATTGGTATAATATAAGCTCTTTAGAAACTTATTCCTCATTTTAGCGTTGATCTCCTATGACGCAATGGTTAGTAATGCAACATGCTCACTATGTGAGTGATCTAAGAACAATACTCTTTTCTGTGGCTCCGAAGCAATAGGTCGAATGTCTCATGTATTTGGTTAATACATTCGACCAATTGGGTCTGAGAGACACGAGTTTTTAACTACTAAGTGTTAGTAACGAAGTGATACAATACACCGTAAATATGGAAGGCTCTGTCATATAATCCCAATATGGTCATCGGAAATTAGTATAATTTTCGCCTTCTGTGGTTCTGTTTCTGAAGCTATCCAATTAAACGAATGTAGTTACATATTGTTCAATACGTTACACAGTAAACTGTATCTGTATATGTGACAGTATTTAAAAACCCTAAAAAGATCGCAGTGTTCGGGTTTCCATAAGGCAATTATCACACTGGCGCCGCATTCCGCTGCGAAGTGCGCAGTGTAGTAGAAAATGATATTGATATTAAATGACAGTCACCTTCCATATGATCAAGCTGATTTCATGCATTTCTCTCGAGAGATCTGTTTTTAATGTAATCAATTACATAGGCTACAGTGTAATTTACATAGATATTACATAGGTCAGGCGGAAAAATACAATTCGGAAGCGGTAGTATTAGTTTCACAGAAACCATACAAACCGAGTATAATGTCCTGCGGTTTCAAGTCAGTAGTAGCGACGTATAATTTCACGGAGTATAAGACTATATTAGATAGCACCTTAAGTATGTAATTGCAACTATGGACCAAATGCGTCTTTTGATGATAACATAGACACGAAACATTTTATAACTACCATCGCTTTTTTTTTCATGTGAATAGTCTCAAAATTTAAGGATTAACAGGATGGGAAGAGCGCTTCTATGATATCAACATAAGAAGCATTTGTACCATAGTTGCATTTGCCTCAGGTGACTTAAGGTATTTCACCGGAGCGCATACTTGTGTTAATAGTTCCAAACTTTGGTCAGTAAGGGTATATGAGTGTTCTTAAAATGTTCCAATTCTATGATATCATCGAAAGTCGCACTTGGCCCAGAGCTGCATTTGCTTCTGGTGAATACCTTAGAGTATTTCACCGCAGCGCTCACTTGCGTTAATAGTCCCAAACTTGAGGCACGTTGCTCGTGAACCCCAGTTCACGAACAAACGATCACAAGGGGGACAGTACAGCTGTCCGTCAGAGGGACAGTACAGCTGTGGGTCGCGCATCGGGCTACTACCAAATCGACTGTATCGATTGAACCATTGATACATAGATCAAAGCACAAAAAAAAAATTCAATGCGTAACCTAGCGGAAGAGACCGGGTATCGAACCCGGTCGCTCTGGATTAGGGCTTGCTCGCAGTTTTGAAGTATTAAACAAGTGGATATCTATTTTTAACGAAACCGAGAAAAAATATCGATTTTTCTTAGTCTTCGTTCATAGTAGAAAAATACACGTGAGGTCTCCTTATACCCCTCCCTCCCCCAACGTGATCTATCGTGATTTTTTTTGTGACCCCCCTCCCCCCCTATCGAACCTCACGTGATTTGTGCACAAGCCCTTACCGGTCCAACGTGTTAACCTCTCCACCACCCTAACACCAGATAACCTTTCGAATCTTTCCTTATGCTTATTTGAAAGGCTTTAGCGACCTTAGCGACCTCTATCCGTATTCAACGGTAATATGGCGTGCCCGTATCTTACCGCACTACTTACTCCCTTGGGTTTAAATGTACCTTGTCTTTAGGCGCAGGTCGCGGCGCGGGCTGCGGCGGCATGGTGTGTCGCTTGGCCGCCTCTGGGGGCATCGTGCTGGCCTTCTCTTCGGCTGCTAACGCTGGAAGAGAGAGAGAGACAGGTTATGTTTTGGTTGATCTGATAATAATAGGGCGATAGGGACAATTTCATCATAAACTACTACCGAAATACCATTCGTATTTTTTTAAAGCAACGAAAGAAGAGGAGTTACGTACCGGTAGTTACGCTTTTTTTTCTTCAGTAACAGTCGACAATTAACGTCAACCGGTGGGAATCGGGTTTGACGGACGCTACGCTACTGGTATGCTACACACATATCTGGACATTTTGGGACATATTTTTCCTCCTAATAGATCGAAAGAGCTCGTGATTACTGAGTAGAAAATACCTAAAATATTCAAAATATATCAAATATCTAAAATCAAAAAAAATAACGTAAGAAAAAATGGGAGGAGGGGGTTAAACTTTTGAAAAAATGGCCCTGGTCAGTCCTTTAAAGAACGAGTTCAGATAGAGCGAAAAGGAATTGGGTATATCATAAAACAAACAAATAATTTCACAGTTTCTATGTTTCAGCCATGTTTGTTAAATGAATAGCCCTAGACAAATATCCGTTTCTCAATTGCACAAACGATCCGTAACACCAATAATTCAGTGCAATAGGCGGTCGTCCCAGTTGAGATCATAACGCAATCTCGCGCCACACCACAGACGTCTACATTTATCGATATAGTTGGGAATAGAATTATTGGAAGACCTATCTATAATGTGCATCTGCTAAAATGACAACCTAGTTCTAGTTACGTTACCTCATACTTATTAATTGATGTTAATATGTGTCAATAGGCTACGTACACTTTTCGAAAGACCGGAAATTATATATTATTTCGATAGTCCTTGCTGTAAGTAGCCAGAAACTGCAGGTCATTAATTTTTCTTTACCATGGCTTTCCGACATGTTTCTTTTAAATTAATTACATAATGTTAGCCTATTTTAGACTATTGCATAACTGTTTGTACTCCTAACATATGTACTGTGTGATGTAAACTGATCAACTCCACTACCCAAAGGTTGTCTGGAAGAGATCGCTCTTTAGCGATAAGACCGGTTGTTGTCTACCGTTATTAAAATTTACTTTTTCGTTGTTCAATTTGTAAACAATTTTGGTGTGTAGATGCATTTTGTATTGTATGTTCTGGGTGTATTTTTGACCTGTTGCTGTGTACAGTCGAGTTTATGCTCCTTACAATAGGGTCGTGTTCAGATATTTTTGCTCTCGTAAGCGTGTAGATGTAAATGAACTCGACTGTACAATAGTCTTTACTTGGATTATTTTAGACAGTTTTAAGGTAGACTAGACGAGACAAACAACACAGCGTCATGCTTCTAGCTGAAATAATGTAAACACTACCCGGACACAGTAATAACTACTAATGAGAATCAATTTGCGCTCGACATAATATAAACAATGTTACAGTTTAAAGGTTTATAAATAAAATTTTATCTATATTTACTTTCTACTAGTAATGTATCTATATAGCGCTATTCGACGTGTCTTTAATAAGTCAGAAAATGATAAAACTGTATTCAGCGTGAAAAAAATTATGGGCCCTGGAGGCTGCCAGCCAAGTCCTTAAGCTGATTTTACTTAAAGGAATAATTTTTTTAAATCTTATAATTAAGGAGCTTAGATCATTTTGATGAACATGCCAGCTCCAGAAGGCCCAATACATAACATCATTCATCAAAATGAATATCTGGTGAATAGTCTAATCTTTCCAGAGACAAAGTGGCCATAATATGCACACCAGATATTTCTTAATTTTTACCTCTTAATTTTCACTCATGGGATGGGGATTTTTTATTTATTCTTCTTATAACGAATCCACCCAAATATAACGAAAGACCGCGGTCTTTAAATAGAAGTTACACTTTGAAAAAAAAAAACAGATCATGATCTTCAAATGTCTGAATATTGAAACACAAATCGATCCATCATCTTTAAACAAAACAAATATTAGACTAAATCAGAACATCCGTTTAGAAACAAGCTCCTTAACACTGACAAACATACATACTTACACACACATACATGGGTGCATGCATTCTACTTCAAAAATATCTCTAGTTAAAAAACGCCTCGATAATCTCAAATATATACGCGATAACATAATCATAATCACACTAATTGTAAATGCAAAAGTTTGCGAGTGTATTTGTATGTTTGTCACTTCTTCGCCCTCAAACGGCTGGACAAATTTTGATAAAATTCGGTAAGTAGTTGGCTGACATCCTGGATTAAGTAAACCTAAACGAGGTTTACACCGTGGGGTACAGTTAGTAAAAAAATAGAATAACTAACGTGCTAGACAACAATCCAGGAACACCATTTTTGCACTTGGAACACTTCACTACACCGATCGCCCCGAACGCCGAGTCTAGACTGCCCTGTTTAATTATCTTACTCACTCGGTGGGCAAATATTGTATTAATATCGGTTACTTCACTTGTAGTGCTTGGAGCGAGTGGTCCAAAAGGGTGCTAAGAAAATAAAATATAAAAACAACTAACGTGCCAAACAACAATCCAGGAACACCATTTTTGCACTTGGAACACTTCCCTCCACTGATCTCCCCGAACGCCGAGTCTAGACTGCCCTGTTTATGTTACGCACTCGGTGAGTAAATAATGTATTAATATCGGCTACTTCACTTGTAGTGTTTGGAACAAGTGGTGCCGAAGGGAACCAAGACGGAAATTAAAATATATAATAAACTAATGTGCCAGACAACAATCCATTTTAACAAAATTTTTGGGCAATTTTGGAACACTTCACAAGACATACAGAGTACTGATCCTCCCGAATACTGAGTCTAGACTGCTCTGTTTATGTTACGCACTCGGTGAGTAAATAACAAAATAAAATAAATATATAAAAAATGAAAATAAAATAATATTTATTTTCAGATTTTTCAGATGCATAGATTGTACCTAAATAATGTAGTCTAAACCGGTGGTTCTATATGTGCACGAGATTTTTAATGCAATTTTCCTCTGTAATGAATGTAAGTACTATAAAATAAGGTTTCCAAGACAAATGGAGCATTCATAATAAGAAATATAATTAACAATAGAATGGCATTACTGGCTAGTTTCTCCAGGAATGCGACTGACATGCATGCTTATTGCAGTTATTCTGGTATAGTCACTTCATCAAACTGCCCGAATAATCCTTGTTAAACATAAAAAATAGTAGATCAAAATCAAAATCAAAACGATTATTCTGTAAGTAGGCCACAATGGCACTTTCACATGTCTGAATCTGAATCTACCGGCATTTCACAAGAGGAGGCCGCTGTTGAGATGAGAAATATGCGCTTATCCTTGCATAACGCCGTCCTTATATTGCATCTGGCGAGGTGACAATTAGGCGAATGAGCAATAAAGCGCTAAAATTCACTTATCGTCCAAGCGTCATTCATATACGAGATGAGGCGCAAGGTCATGTTGTCATTGATAAAACGGGCGTTCGGCGAAAGTGAGGAATGCTGTTTATCACGTGGATGATGTCATGCATCTAATTAGCATGATGCAGTAAATATATAATTTTTCACATGACTGTATTTCCTAGCTGTTTGAGCCATTTTCGAATATAATTCCGTTTCCTGAACCCGTAAATGTTTGTAGAGACGTAGTGAATAATGTTTTACCATCGTATTTTGTCTCTAAAGTTCGTTTTAGTTTGCTTACGAAATTAACTTCAGTGAAGAAGTTCATAGAAATACGAATTTTGCTTTCCTGACAAAATACGACGGCAAAACTTAATTCACTTATCTATTTTCCATTTTGAAAACCTTATGTGTTCGAAATATGCGTAAATTAAAATATGAAGCAGTTTACAAAATACGTTCAATTTACAGACATTATTTTGACTAATTATTGTATGATGGGCGCTACAAATGGTATCTGAACAATGCAGCAATTTGACGTATATATTATTTACTAACACCAGCACTTAGCTATAAACAAAATATGCACATACCTATGAATGACAATGCCATACAAACAATGTTTGTATATTTATTTACATTGCCTTATCCGGTCAGGTCGATAAACGAAGAACACCAACTAAACGGGTCTTGAAAAATATCTTACTGAAAACACTTGAGCTGATTAGACGAAGCTTCTAGCAATATTATTGACGAATCCTGAGGCGGATGCAAATTCTATGTATGGACGAAACCTGTGTTGTGCATAGCAAAGTTCGTATTGTATTTTTGGAAGTAAATAAATTATTTTCTATCAGATTAAATACCTATGTGAATTGACAACATTTCATATTTTAAAGACTACAATTTATTACTGATCTTAAATTTTTCCTGAGATTACAATTATTTTATTATTTATTTATTAAAATCGACTCATTCTAAAATGTAGTACTTATGTCCAAAACTATGACACAATGGAAAGGTTATTTTGGTCTGGTGTCTAAAAAAAAAACAAGTGACGTAGAGCTTGACATTATTGATAGCTTATTTTTTTTCGCGTATAGGTCGAAGACTACAACTCTATGCATAGTTGTCGTAGATTTCGGTTATTTTATGCATTTTCTTATATTTCTTTACATACAGAAAAATTAATTCAAACAGTGATTTAGGGTTTACAGTCACCATCAGATATATCGCAGCATAGAAGGCGTCCATAAATATCTGAACATGTACTGTAACGCCCAGTCAATAAGAGTCGTGTTCAGATATTTATGAACCTTATATGCTGCGATATATCTGATGGTGACTGTACACGGCGCAAAGCACTCTCGATCTCTATATTTATTTCCACCTGTTAGAAATGTGAAATGTTGTCAATTGTGAATTTCAAGGAAAACTATTTTATTTTTTTATTTTTTTATGTCATAGGGGGCAAACGAGCAAACGAATCGCCTGATGGAAAGCGATTACCGTCGCCCATAGACACCTGCAACACCAGAGGAGTCACAAGTGCGTTGCCGGCCTTTCAGGTGGGAGTACGCTCTTTTCTTGAAGGTTTGACGAATATGAATGATAATGAATATGAAGGATATGAATGGTGCAATGCAAGATGACACCCCAGCAAAATATAAGCAGCTGACTGATGCGATAAATTGGTGGTACTGTATGTTATTATGAAAACTCGACCTCCCGCCAGATACCGCATTACAGTTATAAAGGAGTTTATTTATAGACGAGGTCGTCCCATTCTACTTGATACGCAGTAATATTGCAACTATGCTGAATATTGTTGTTATTGCGTAATGGCATAGCAATTAAAAAAAATTGGTTGTCTGTAAAGTCGGTTTACGGACGATAATTTTACGTGATAACGTGATAAGAAAACATTGTGAAAACAAAAAACAACTTATGAATTGAATGCCGGCCGATGGAGTGGAAGAGAGATAGATGCGTCACAAGCCGAACGCTTAGGCCGATCGTGCCTCTCTATCGCTTGTTCCGCGCTCTCGCTTGCACGATCGGCTCAGGCGGAACGTGACAATGAGTCATGCTTTTTCGTGCGTACAGCCGGCGTTCATTGATTTATAAGGCGTTATCACGTCAAACACGTTCAATATTTGAACTTATCTCCTACTCGCTGCGCCACGCGGTGTTACCCGCTCATGCCACGGGAACACAAAAAAAAATCGGGATAAAAAGTAGCCTATGTGTCAATCCAGGGTGTCAGCTACCTTCATACCAAAATTTATCAACATTGGTCCAGTCGTTTGAGCGTGAAGAAGTAACAAACATACACATAAACACACTCACAAACTTTCGCCTTTGTAATATTAGTGTGGTCACTTCTAAAAAGATGACATCGGCAGAAAAGACCCTAATGATTGTAATAGAAGAGCACTTTATGTAGAATGTAGATTCGGTTATAAGTTTACGCAAACCAGTTTTCCGCACCGCGTACCGGAAAACGCAGCGTGGAAAACAAACAAGGTGGACCGACGATCTAGTTAGGACCGCGGGAAGCAATTGGATGAGGACGGCGCACGACCGATCATTGTGGAGAACTTTGAGGGAGGCTTTTGCCCAGCAGTAGACGTCTATCAGCGGATGATGATGAGCTTTCCGCATCTGGACGTCTTACAATGCGCCTATTTTGTGTGAAGGAACATCACCTATGTATTTTTGAACCGCACCATGTGTTAGTTATGAAGTCATTCCACATTAAAATAAAAAGAGGGCCCCTTAACCTCGAATACTCATATTGTAAATAAACAATAAAATAGATGATTTCACGATACTACGGGAAATCGTATAAATTCACATCGTAACTTATTTATTTTTATAAGCACTCCAATAGCTCGAATCATGGTAAGTGTTCATATAACCCGATTCTCATAGGATTGCGAGACGCAAAATATAGGGCAAATAGCACATAAAGCAGTTGAATAGTTTCACATCACATCACCCTAGGCCCTAAGTGGGATTTTCGGGGAGAAAAACCTTACTTCTTGGCCAAGGTAAGACGTAAAACTTTGGACAAACCTGTGGCGGTAATTCGTAAAGCCCCAGATCGCATATTTACGGCCCTCACCTACGCTTCGGTTCGGGCCACAAACGCGTGCGATCTGGGTTATTAGAGCCTTATCACACTTGCGATTTGCGAGCGTATTTTGTATGAAGGCGATCGCGCAGCGTGTTCGCCGCGTAGCTTATTTGTATAGAAAATACGCTCGCAAATCGCAAGTGTGATAAGGCCCTTACGAGTTCACCGCCCTAGGTATGTAATGTATGACGACGCGGTTGGCGCAGTTTGTAGCGCCTATTGAGCAAGCGGTCCTGGGTTCGAATCTCGGCCACGGCAAATATTTGTGTGATGAACTCGAATGTTTGTTCCTGGGCCATGGATGTTATCTATATAATGTATTTATATATTATGTATATCATTGTCTAGTACCCATAGTACAAGCTTCGCTTAGTTTGGGACAAGGTCGATTTGTGTAAGAATGTACCTACTATTAGACTAGCCAACCGGCCCGACTTTTGCTATTCGAGCTGTCTTAATTAAATAAAACAATTTAAACGGATTATATCGCATGTATTCATTATTTGAGATTTCCTGACGTTTCGGCAACTATTACAGTTACCGTTGTCAAGTTTTGACTGAGAAAACACATTTTTCTGTCAAAGTTACATTTGTCCAAATTACGGTTAATAACCCATTTTATAAATATGAATTAAAAAAGTAAGGTGTACCTACAGACATGCCAGATGGGCCTAGGTAATGTGTAAACATGTAGTATATTCCTTCATGTTATTTTTGAGAGTATTCAACTGTTTGCAACATTTTCATGGCTCGATTGCACATCGTAATAAGAGTATAAAAAGAAAACTTAATTTTGCCATTTTCTATGCATTCTGTTAATAAACGAAGTATGTAACAATCTATATAGTTAACACAAACAACAAGCCAGACCAAGTTTTCTCAGAAGACATGAGTACGCATTCTCCGAACACTGGAATTTGTTTACTGTATGATGTAATAAATGAATTTACGGTAATGATGTAGTGATTTATCGGATTGTTACTGGTTGCGTTATAAATTAATAGGTGTTGAACTTTGGCAACAGTTTGTTGGGAGTTAGTAACACAGATCTATTTTTACTCTTTAAATGCGTATCGATTGACCTTGAAACATACTCGTAGGAGATACCTTCATTTGCCTTCATTTTCTTTTACCATAAACTTTTTATTATATGAACCGTAAATACGCATTACGATTTTTTTTTTGAGTATGTCAATTGATTCTATTTTTATTGGGACCAAATCACTATATTATGGGACTAACTACACCTTCGACTGCTCTAAAAGTCAGAAACTACCGTCAAAGTTCAACATTCCTTTGAAGCGCCAAAAACGATCCATACAAATGTCCACCTAATCGTGACGTCATTATATGTTATGGGACTTATGGGTACCATCTTTGTATGGAGACAGTAAGTAATTAGCCATTTTCACCGTGAAAAAGTACGTTAAGTTCATGGTTGTCACGCAATAATTGTTTTGTTTAATTATGAGGATTCTGAAACCAATTTCAAATTTTATTTTACATTAACAAAAATAAAACAAAGAATTTGTGTAACTTAGAATTCACACGTCAAAAAAAATTTAAATTATTTTTCTTTGTTTCGCGACATATTGAGCTAATTTTATTCATATAACTACAGTATGCTGTAGAATTTATCATCAGTCGTCATCCATATTCATCGAGATTTTTTTTTAAATATTCATGTAAAAAACTCAAGAGTCTAGAACCAGAGGTCGACCGAAGAAGAGAAGTTATACCACAGTTACTATGGGCCACAGGGACCTAATTCGAGATTGACATTTGAGTGATCGCCAAACGTCAAATCACTATTCAATTCAATTTTTATATAAAAAAAAAATGGCTACTGCCCATTGGGTCAATTCTGCCAGTGTCAAAGTTGACGAACGTTGTACGGTGAGATGAGCTTTTTGTAAAGTGATAGCGATTTACAAAAAACCACACTATTAGATAACAGTTATATCGCCATTGAACTGTCATTTAAATGCGATGAGCTTAAAAGTGACATATCTCATCTCAATTTTGGAAATACGAAGGCGATAATGATTGTCAAAAATGTTATTCATGTATATAAATTTCTGTTTTGAACGAAACGTAACGGTCTAATTTCACGTACTACGCGGTCAATTTAAAGTATGCGCCTGTTATTTATGCCGTCACATACAAAGGAAACGAAAATTTTGCGCGTCCGAATTGACGAAGTTGCGATGTTCTAGGGATATCGCCACTTGTCAAGTAGGCACACGTCAAAAGTGACGGATGGCGATGAAATGGAGAGATCTCCATTATATCTCTAAAATTGGTCGAATACCCCCCCAGTTGCCTGAAATTAAATGATATTGATCGATTGACAGATCCTCTCCGGCAGACCGTTGTGTGTATGACCGAATTCAGTGTACTCACCGTCCATGCTGCGAGAGGATAGTTGCCTGGAAGACAGCGTGCGCGCGAAGTTCGGCTGCGCGCGTTGAGTGGCCGTGCCGTGCGTCTGGTAGAGGGTGCGTCCGCTGTAGCGGTACTTGGAGCCGAGCCGCGGGAACAGCGTGCCTTTCGGCGGCGGCTCGGGAGACATCAGTCTGCGGGGAATGATACACATCATATCGAATTCCTAATACTGGACAACATGATTAGCTGGTTGATACATTTTCAGACCAAATTGGGACACAATTTAAAAGGCATATATTTAAATCGATATCTGTATATTCCCTTTTTTCGATCAAATTATTTGAAGGTTTCACCAAAAATACTGACTTGCACACTAAATAATGCGAATTCAATATACTATTTAAAGGTATTTGCAAAACTGTTTTACAGGATATAAAAAAAAAGACTAACCTAACCCGGCTGAGTCGGATCTTAGTGTGCAGTGCGAGGATAATTAGTGTGCAAGTCAGTATTTTTGGTGTGAATTCAGTTAAAAAGGTCATCTCGTTTTGTATGATGTTTAAGTTTTTTTTGTAGGACATGTTCAGTTAATCAATTGTTTTTTTTGCACAGCATTCGTTTTTTTGGTATGCATTCAGTTAATTAGTGAAGTTACCTAGTGTACTGAAAAATTATACAGATGTGCATTTAAATATATCCCAACTTAAAATAGTCATTACTAAATAACGCTGACAAATGTTTAATCGTAATAATTTATAGCCAAACGATATAGTGAGTTATAACAATACGAAAACTAAAACCATAGCCTTGGCTTTCGGATTATTTCGTTAGTCGAAATTGTTGTTTCAACTTTAGTATCTTTTACTAATACTGTACGCCATTGTTACACCCTGTATTGTAGACTAGACCTTGTAGTTTTCCTGTTAGTTAACCTTGGAGACTGACCTGAAGAACTTCTTGGCTTCTTGAAGAACCTCTCCCACAGCTTCTTGGCAGCGCGGTGGTTGATCAGCTTGAAGCCGACAGTGGACTCGAACTGCTCCTTCAGTTACAACTGACATTTGTTGACGCCGGGCACTCTCTCCTGATTACCGCTTACCGGAAAACGCAGCACGGAAAAGCCTATGACAAGGTGCAGTCAGGATCACGGTAAGCCGTCGCAGGAGAGCTTACGACCGGTTGCGTGGAGAACCTTGGGGAGGCCATTGTCCAACAGTGGAGGTCTATCGGCTAATATTCCTTACCTTAAGAACGTGTGGTTCTCGACGCAGATCTTCTGGAGACGGCGGCTGATCAGCTTATAGCAAACTAGCTGTGCCCCGCGGTGTTACCCGCTCATCCCACGGGAACACTAATTTTATTCGGGATGAAAAGTATCCTATGTCCTTCCCCGGGACTGAAACTATCTATATACCTTCATCTAAATCGGTTCAGCGGTTTAAGCGTGAAGAGGTAACAGACAGACAGCCAGACACACTTTCGCATTTATAATATTAGTATGGATATGGATAGTAGGTACTCTGACGCTCTCAAATGCCCCTTAGGTGACCTTCAAGACCTCACCTGAAGAACGTGTGGTGTTCCACGCAAGTCTTCCACAGCTTCTTGGCGGCGCGGTGGTTGATCAGCTTGAAGCCGACCGTGGACTCGAACTGCTCGAACTCGCCAGGTCGCAGCTTAACGTAGAAGTTGTGGCGTTTGTAGCTGATCTTTAGGATCTTCGGCCACGCGAATCGGTTGATACGTAGTCTGAAATATAGTTGAAATTGTAGAAAAATGAGAATACTTGCTGCGCCGCTCGGTATTACCCGCTCACCCCACGGGAATACTACATTTTTCTGGATAAATGGCAGCCTATGTGTTAATCCGTGGCTAATTATGTGTAGGTAATATGTCAATGTGTATTTGTAAATTGTATTGTGTGTTTTTGTTTTTGTGTTTTAACTTTAATTTATATGATTGTAATTATTATTATTATGGAATCTGAATTCTGGAATAAAATTATTTCATTTTCATTTCATTTTTTTCAATCCAGGGTGTCAGCTACCTTCATACCAAAATTTATTAAAATTGGTTCAGCCGTTTGAGCGTGAAGAAGTAACAAACACACTCGCAAACGTTCGCCTTTATAATATTATTATGATAGCTTTTTATTATTAGTGAGAGATATATAGTGACACTAAGTTAAATATACACCATCAGATACATATTTTGCTTTGTTGTAATTTCAATGATTCCACTCGTTGACTTGTTTTTATTTCTACTAACATTTTTGGACTAACGGAACTGGTGTGGGCAAACGAACGTTGTGCGTGATTGAGATCCCAAAATTTACGAAAAATAATCTCTCCTAAAGGGAAGAGATAGAACATCACAAATACAAATACCTACTCTTTATTGCACACGTCAAACATCAAGGAAAGGAAAAAATTACACGAGATACATTGAAAAAATAGGCAGAGGTAAACAACAGGCGGTCATATCGCTAAATAGCGATCTCTTCCAGAAATTATATTATTTAAGTTATACTTTTTATGAGTATGCTAACTTCTAGCCACTTTTATTAGAAATAATAATCCGTGGAGTGGTGTCAATATAACACAATCCCCACCAACTTGCCCACTGTAGAAAATATTGACAATTGTTTTTGGAAAAAAGTAAGCTAAGGCCCCGGCTTGCTTAGATTTTGCCTAGCGATTTTGTTTCATTCCACTGATAAACTGATGACTATTATTTATTTTAAGCCAACACTCACTTTTCCCTGTGTACCAGTAGACCAGAGGAGCAAACTCCCAGGGTGATGTCAACATTTTCGGAATCCTTGGCGGGGTGAAGGTCTACCCCGTACATGGCCAACTTCTTGGCGTTCTCTAAGTAGTTCAGCTCGGCTTCTGCGGGTGTCTGGCCTCTGTTAACAGAAATACAAAATTAGTGATCTAAATAAGTTTCTGTCAAAAATTACATTTTAGTGGCAAGCTTTTATAGCCGACTGTACTTTTCTTTGGATATCCATCAAATGCTCACTGAGACGATTCTAAAGAGCCCAAGCTCGGTAGGATTGCTTTTTCTATTATAGAGTTCCTATGGCCACCTTCCGGCTCCATCATCAGATCAGCCCCATGGTACCATATTATTGTATTGTCATCAAAGTTAAGTAAGTATGCAACATTTCAGCTCAATCGGTTGACGATATCTGCTTCAAAATTGAGTTGCAAGATTTCACCCGAACAAACATACTTTAAACATACCATGCAAGCTAAATAAAAGCTTGTAAAAAAATGATTTGCAAGTGTGCTGGAACATTTTTGTTGTTTGACATCAAGTGGTAATTTAAAAAGGTATGTATAGCCCAGCAGGGTGTTTTTAACCCAAGCCATATTGCGGATTTTTAGTGGCACTAATTTATTTTACTGGTAACGACAAATGTTTCCTAACTGACATTGAAAGTCAGTGAATGTCACTGATGTACTTAAACAGAGAGGAACCAGGAATAAATATTCCGCAAATTTCAAGCATTTTTTGCATAATAAAGCCAAAACTATACAGTGATGAAAGTCAACTTCTGTTTAGGAAGGATTGAGCAGCATTCCGGTTAAAAATGTTATAAATTTGGTTAATGACAAATCATCCGCTAATGCAAATATATGACATATGCTCATTATTGCTAGGTATATTAAAGCTGTTTGTAGCACCACTATCCCTTGGCCGGACCGACGCTTAATAGGCGAAACACATCATAAGTTCGTTCGAATTCCTATGGTCTATAGGGAAAAATTACGAGGTATAAAAATGTCGAAATACAAATTTCTGACAACAAATAAAAATTACCGGAAGTATAAATGACGAAGTATAAAAATGACGAGATGTAACAAAGACTAACTGATAATGGTCTAAAAGTAAAAATGTCAAGACTTGTAATTCTGAAAAACTCCTAATATAGGGATGTACAACGGCCCCAGGTCTAGGTAGGTTAGGTTTGTTAGTTAAATTTAGATGCCTGAAGGGCAAACAGCACAGAAACAGGAGCCCCGCGAGCGGGGCTCCGTCATCTTTAAGGCAAAGTGAAATGAGTCATTTCAATACTTCGACTAAATTATATTTCGACATTTTTATTCCTCGACCTTATAATACTTTGTCATTTTTCCATATCGTCATTTTCATAAAGCGTTTCTTGACATTTTTATACCTAGTCATTTATCCTGATAGACCTAAGTCGCCAAAAGGGATATGCTCGGTCTTTAAGCAGGGACTTTTAAAGTTGTTCTTTAGCCATGTTTCCACCTTCACAAAATGCTACCTGCATTCACAACCTGTTACGAGGCTCACAAGATCTCCGATCAACATTATATAGCGTTGTCCATTGCGTCTTAAACATATCTAGCTTCTATTTTAACTATTGAACTTACCGATGCGTCTTATGCAGTTCCACAACCTTCTCTTCTAACTCTGGAGTGCAAGCGGAAGGTGGCGCCAGCTTGAGTTGTTTGCACCGTCCGGCGTTCACTTCAGATTCCTCGAAATCACCCATCTCTGATTGTAGAAGGTAGCTCGCTAGCAGGGCGTGCGTCACTGTCGAGCATGGCAGGCGGCCTGGAATAAAAGTATGTCTTTAGAGATTTTCGAATTTCCTGAAAGTGTTTAGTATAAGGTCCCATTGTGCACCATAAAGGTATCGGTTCGTGGCCAACTGCAGACAGCAGGAGCAAGCGACCTGTCGCGGCATCATTTCGCGGTTATGGGTACTAGACGACGATATACATACTTATATAGGTAAATAAATACTTAAATACATGGAATATCCATAACCCATGCAGGCACAAATATTTGTGTTCATCTCATCACACGATTTTTTAAACCTTTTTTATCTATTTGCCATTACAAAGGAAAATTTAATTACGAATTGTGGAAACATAAATTAGCTCTAATCCAATTAAATGCGGGAGGCGCACCTCTTATCACGATGTTATTAGATCGAAAACGAATCGGCACGGGAGTGCCGATGATTTCGGCTGAAATTGACATTTATTTCGTTTTAATTCCCTTTGGTAATTTTCCGCAACACTGAAAGTCGATGAAAGCCCGCACGGCGCACATATCACTCAAATGAAAAGGACCTTTGAAAAGTCCTTTTGACGGCATGTTTACAAGGTGACTCTTTATGAGTTATGACTATTCGTAAATCTTAGATTTTTTTTACTATAGGTAGTTACGTTTCGAACAAAACTTGGCGAATTTGGCTCTCAAGTACAAAATATTATCTCAATGGCCCTCACCTTCGAGTAGATCCTTCCGAACCGCCAGCACGAGTTGGTATCTCGTCAGCTCCTCCTGGAGCTGTGCCGGCTCCGGCGGGTAGAACTTCACTGCGAAACGCAGCTGCCATGGTTCATCTGAAAATATACAAGTCCTTTTAGTTAAGAGAAAACTTGTAGGTACCTCCAAAAATAGCGTGCATTCCACAGAAAAAAAAAACGTTAGAAGCATGGACACATGTGAAAGATTACAGACGGTTTGAAATACCCGACTTTTGGGCGTTGGACGATCAAATTATCAGATTTTTCATTGATTTTCGAGAAACTTCTTCCAAAAAAGGTGCAGCGCCCTTCTAACTAAGAGTTAGTAAGTATAGCGTTCAATATTTCCCTATTTCAGCTCCTCTCGCATAATTATTATGACACGCGACTCTTTCTCCCGCGAGAAATATTACCCATCACTTTCTTCTTTGAACTGTGAGAGTGTCGAGCGATGCTATGTCGCGCTGTATTGTCATCACAGATACCGTCTAAGCAATAAAAACCTATCTGAAACACTAATTTTTGTTTACCATCTGTAAGTTTTCATAAAATTTTCATTTGTCCGAAAGCCATTTCTTTCCAAAACTGTTAATTTTTCAGAATAATTATGAAACAAACCTAACCTAATAGGTTATTTAAAACGAAACATTTATAAAATCCTGGAAATATTAGGGGTTTCATGAAAAATAATACTTTCGGACAAAATGATAATTTGGCGAATCGTTACAGATGGTAAACAAAAATTAGTGTTTCAAATAGGTTTCGGAGTTGAGATAGGACACCGATAAAAATCGTGGCGCTGACACTTACGTTTCAGCATCTTGGAGACGCGTTTGTCGTGGTCGATCCAGACCCGCGGGTCGCCACGGTCTTCATAAAGGAGACCGAAGTAGTCCTTCTCCACCAAGTTGAGGTTGTCGCACACTTTGCCGATCAGCTCGTGGCCGCGAATTTTCCTCTGGAAATAAAATGACACAAAATATGAATTGATGTGGGACTATTTCCTAAGCACTGACCAAGATAAATAATATAAATAAATAAATATTAAGGGACAATCATACACAAATCGACCTAGTCCCAAACTACGCAAAGCTTGTAATATGGGTACTAGACGACGATATTCATAATATATAAATACATATATAGATAACATCCATGACCCAAGAACAAATATTTTGCACAAATATTTGCCCCGGCCGGGATTCGAACCCGGGACCGCCGACTCAGTAGGCAGGTGTCGACAAACCGAGCCAAACGCGTCTTCCAAATATAAATGAGATAAATAAAAATATATTTAATAAAGAATAACTTTTTAACAGCGACAGTGGGACTTTCCAGGCGCTCCACGTGGATGTCAACGACGTGATTAGGGCTTACAATTCCGGGGTTCTATGGGGAATCCCAAGATCCCGGGATTGGAAGCAGGGTTTGAAAGGATAATTATCAACGATAATTATCAATTGATAATAACAAAAAATTGCGCCCGTGAAATAGAACTATATTCTAAGTATCCAAACGTGTTTTCCGCACTTGTTGCGTCTATCCGAACGTTTCGAAAAAAAACGTCAGTTGGTGTTATGCAAAGCCAAGTGAACTCGAATGTCATTGGTTTGTTAAGTTAAATATTGTTTATTGTGTCATTTGTGTTGAATTTGAACAATGCCATCAACCATCGATATTTCTTATGAAACAATTTAACAAATGATCTTTTAATACTGGTGATAGTTATCCGATAATTATCGGATAATTATCCGATAATTATCACGGCTCGTTATTATCTTGATAATTTCGAACTCTGATTGGAAGCCTTAGGGTGCGTCTCCACTGAAGCGAAGCGGAGCAGAGACGTGAGGAATCGACCAATCACAAAGTGAAGCGAAGCTGAGATACAGATTTCAACTCAGGTGATTGGTCGATTTCTCACGTCTCCGCTCTGCTCCACTTCACTGGAGACGCACCCTTAGTCGTGATCGTGTTGCCAGCCGCGACTCATTAGGCTAACTTTATCTCTAGCCTCATTGGCTCCAACCTTCTTCAACTACAAATTCTTATACACAACTAGTCCAAGCACACTTACTTCCAACTGCATAGTGGAACCGTCCAAAAGTTCGACGCGGACGTAGGCGGTGTTGCTAGCCGCCGCCGCGATGACTGCGTGGACTTAATTTGTCTCTAGCCTCCTTGACTCCAACCTTCTTCAACTACAAATTCTTATACACTAGTCCAGCATACTTACTTCCACTTCCAACTGCATAGTGGAACCGTCCAAGAGTTCGACGCGGACGTAAGCGGTGTTGCTAGCCGCCGCCGCGATGACTGCTTGGACTTAATTTGTCTCTAGCCTCCTTGACTCCAACCTTCTTCAACTACAAATTCTTATACACTAGTCCAGCATACTTACTTCCACTTCCAACTGCATAGTGGAACCGTCCAAGAGTTCGACGCGGACGTGGGCGGTGTTGCCAGCCGGCCGCCGCCGCGGCGACTCCTTGGACTTCTTCTCATCTTTGGCATCCTTGGCCACGCCCTCCGGCATCTTGCCGGCTCTTCAACACCTGGAAAGAGAGAGAGGCAAGGTTTAATGCAGGTCCAAGATAGTAGGTACCTATATATAGGAAACAACATGCTAATATTCTCGAACGATGGGGTTCGATTTTAGTAGGAGAAAGCGAGCTCGCCTATGATGGTTGCACACAAAGCATCTGTTACTCACACTCGCAATTTGTCAAAACGTGATGGATGATTTGTCACTTATTTATCGCATGATAAAAGCAACCATCGTAGGCCCGCTGGTCAGCTTAATACTCGGGCCTATTAACCTATTATAAGCCACTCTGACTCTGACAATTCACAAACGAAATCATAGTGTGGCGATATATGGTATAGTTATATATAACCTTGGTACAGATTGAACCAAATAACATGTGAACTATTCTTAACCCTCCAATGCACCGAAACGCTTATGTCTTTATAATTACAAGTGTCCGCCACGGTCGGCTCAATTATTTAATGGAGTTTACAACACGACAATTTATGGTCCGTTCCACTTGCTTACACGCACGTATCTATCTATACCAACAAGATATAAACAACAGACACATTGCCTTACTAAACTACTGACAGACAGCGCACAACTTACTACTCGTTTAGCAACTAGGGGGTTTTCAAATCCACTAATTACAATGCGGCTCCAAAAAAAAACGTATAACTTCGAGGAAAATGCTCACAGATGAGATTATAAGGTAAATGTCCCAATGTTTAATACCCTAATTCCAAAAGTTGGCACACTGTATTGTACATAATTTCTGTCGCTCTAAATTAAGATCAAAGGTGTCATTGGATGGAAAATTCTCGTTTTCCGCTAAAGTACATTTAAGTCGCATTGTCAACAACACTGGTTAGGTTCCCACGTGGTTCTACCGCTATCTGATTTATACCTCTATTGTGCGTCCACTGCATGTATGTCTAGAGGTCACGGAATTGTAGGCATCATTCATAGGTGTTTAGAGATAACGCGATTAAAAGATAAGTTGTGGTTGATAGTAACTATCCGGCCACGACTTCGGTCTTAGCGGCGGGCGGCAGCGGTGAGCGGTACACGTGTCTCGCTCACCCGTATGGCCGCCGTGGCTCTGTGGTCTGTAGACATTAATCATCTGATAAAGATGTTAAGGCCTATGATGATAATGAGGTTAAGGCCTATGATGAGAAGGTAACTGAAATATCACAGAAGATGACTGAAATATTACTTTTTAAGTTTCATCTCCGCGGTCTTTAAAAACTGACTCGACAAAATAAAATTGTGTAATTATTGAACTTACTCACAAAATTTCACAAAAATCAAGTAAGAAATATGGCCTGCAGGTGAGAACAGCCGGAAATCTGGACAACGGGACATCCGAACATGCGAAAAATATTAGGCCAAGCTGAAACGGAGACGCTTTGCTCGCCCGGCCAACAATCACGAATTTTCCGGTCAAGTATCAATGAGCTCTACCACGTTGTTCATTTTGGCTAAAGTATGAAAGAGTGCGGCGGAAATATTTAGCTCTAAGGGTGCATTTCCATCGAGACGACTAATCACTTGAGGTTAAATCAATACCTCGGCGTTCGTTTTAACGATTGGTCCATTCCGCCCCCGTACCTTAATTTGTAGTCGTCAAACTATCAAATGGTACATAATAAGCAGTTATTGTCAGATAGTATACAACATAATAATTAATGTACAAAGTCGGATTATGTGAAGTCCCTTCCGGTCATTAAAACAGCATTCAGTACTGAATGTTACAAAGTAACATTACTATCTATATTATCGTTATGTTAATGTGATCTTTCGTACTTATATGTACGACTCGGTCATAATTTTAGATGCGCAAAACGTCTTAATACTCGCATGTACGGTCACCATCAAAAAGAGCTGAAATTGCATGCTAAAATAGTCAGCTATTTACTATTGATACTGGTTATACGATGAATAATATTGATTTATGTGTATTTTAGCATTTATCTTCTTCTTCCTCCCCGCCTGTTACTGTTACGCGGGGTCGGCTTTTCTAATCTTGAGGCGCCATTCGCTTTGATGATAGAGGTGTCCAGGCCTAAATCCTTCATATCTCTCTTGGACAATCATCAGGTAGTTTGAGGCCTAAAGCATCTATAGCAAGGTTTTTATATTTACTCGATACGCGTTCGGTAGTTTTTGTGACACACTCATATACATACAATACAAGGGAATCTGCTACGGATATATAGACGTGATGGTGATATGACATATGATTAGTTTTCAAAAAACATGTAAGTACAATAATAATTCAGTGAATAAAGGATTTTGACCTTACAAACGGTCCGGTAGTTTTGAATTTTTGATATGTTGTCTAGGATGGCTAGGCAGTGTTTAAAATGCAAAATGCACAATTCCCCCCCCTCCGCGCCCGCCGCCATATTGAAAAAACCGGCACTCTCTTCATATTTTTGCTCATATCTTCCTTTAGGAGCATTTCAGCTAGAAGAAAGCTTCGACAATGTTATAGAGAGTTAAATTTACTACATTTTCCATTTTATATTTTGTTTCTAGGGCAGATAGTTACGGAGATATGCACATTTAAAAAAACTTAAGAATTTGCAATTTCCAACTCAAAAACAAATTTCTGGATTATATCTTCGTTTAGGAGCATTTTAGCTAGAACAGTGCTTAGGCAATTTTGTAGAGAATTAAATTTACTATAATTAACATTTCAAATTTTGTTTCTAGGAAAGTTAATTGCGGAGATATGTAAAAAATAAAGTTACATTTTCCGAAAATGTATGTAAAAATGGACATGAGTTTTATAAGCAATTATATTTCCTACATGTTTTAATTTTTCCTAGACTAGTCCGTAACTGAATGACAGCGTTCTAAACCAAGAATTTTGAGAAATTTTCGGAAAATTCGACTTTTCCTGTTTTTTAAATATGCATATCTCCGTAACTAACCGTCCTTGAAACAAAATTTGAAGTGTAAATTATAGTAAATTTAATTCTCTACAAAATTGCCCAAGCTTTGTTGTAGCTATAATGCTCCTAAACGAAGACATAATCCAGAAGTTTGTTTTTCAGTAGGAAATTGCGATTTTTTACGTTTTTTTAAATGTGGATATCTCCGTAACTATCTGTCCTAGAAAAATAAAATAAAATGGAGAATGTAGTAAATTTAACTCTCTATGACATTGTTGAAGCTTTCTTCTAGCTAAAATGCCTAATGCTAAAGGAAGATATGAGCAAAAATATGAAGAAAGTGCCGGTTTTTTCAATATGGCGGCGGGCGCGGAGGGGGAGGGAATTGTGCATTTTGCATTTTAAATACTGCCAAACCATCCTAGACAACATATCAAAAATTCAAAACTACCGGACCGTTTGTAAGGTCACACATAGTACTTTAGTCTCTATTCACCGTATTATAAGCTGCAGAACTGCATGGCCGAGTTATGAATGAACTCATACATAAATGGGCCATGCATTTGGCAGCCCTAATACATAGGTTAAAGGCTTAATAAAAACAAAACTACGATCGCATCATTCGTGTTACGAACGAAAGTTAGTCATATATAAAAGATACGAGTAACTTTCGTTACACAAAGGAGCCAATGAAGTTTCGTTTTAATTATAGCCCTTAACTAAGTACATGTTTTTTAACAAACGATCATCTTGAAAAGTCGTTAAAATAGCCATAATATGGCTGCAATATAGTGGTGATAATTTTCAAATTACATTCTCATACATATATACCTTACAGTGACGTGTGGCATTTCTGGGCAAGCGGGACCGAATTCGTTTACATTTTTCCATAAACAATAGGCAACATTTTCCTAAATGGGCAAGCTGGTGTTCTATAGACCGGAACACCCTCTATAGACACCATTGAATAGAGACGAAAACTATATTCATCTGAGAGTACTTAGTTATCGCAACATTCAAGCAATCATCAGCGTCAATTGGCCTTAACCCTACCTAAAATAGAATAACGGGACCCTAATTCCAAATGACATCATTGTCAATCCGTTGCAGGAACTAGCAATCTGAGCAGACGCCTTGAGACTTCAGATTGTGTTACTTCACCGTCATTAATTTTGACAGAAACCGGTACACCTACGTGCATCCGTTGAGTCATGATCTTGCGTTTCAACGGAGACGCCACGACTTTGCGCGGCCAGCAGCGCGGCGAGCGGTTAAGAGATCCGAGCGCGGCGGCCGCGCACCGCTGTCGCGCAAAGTTGTGGCGTCTCCGTAAGTAGGCCAGTACGCGGAGCGTGATGTACATGGACGAGGTTTTGATAATTCTAAAGTCCTTTTTTTTGTTTTAAGTGGACAATTAAGGTCAACTCAAAGCTATTTTTAATAAAATAATAATTGACAGGGTGATGCGTTAGGTATGGTTTAGGTATTTCTTATGCATGATTATTATTAAATCATTATGAAATTTAAGCTCAAAATTTCAATTGCCGTGGAATAAAAACTATCAACAGTAATTGCTATTGAAATTTTAGAATATTGACTTCTATGGAACAGCGACATGGCGATACGATATTAATTAAACGTTATAACTAAAACGTGTCAGTATTTAAATCAGTTTAGATGTGTTCTACGAGCTTCTCGTAGCTAGTTGTATTGGTATTATAAAACTCAGAAAATATAGACCTATGCTGAATTTTTATTTTATATTTTTATTAGTAAGCGCTTACGGCGTAATTAATACTGTATTAAAATCCGTCATTTTGCTTCTACACAATCTAATTAACTTACTTTATCAACAAACACAAAAAAAAGTTCTACTTTTGTTATGCAATCTATGAAAATGAAGGTCAAACAAATTCGCTTGTTTTAAATTTCGCGCGCAGCGAACATCGGCGTTGCGCGCGACGTTTCGGATTATGAAGTCGCAGTACCGTGCACGTCATATAAGCAAAAAGGCAGTGTTTAACCTATGATTTAACTGGATTCTGGTATTGAATCTTTTTGTAATATTACAAACGTAGCCACAATTCCCATTATGTAAGTAGTATACAACAATTAAATACATACATTAACAATTTCACAATCACCGTACCAGAAGGCGCTATCGGGACCCTCTTAAGCCTTCGCTGTTTGACACAGGGCCGTGTTTTTCCCACCATAACAGTGAAATGTGTCTGATTCTTAAATGAGAGGTAATGAAAAGCTGTGTACGTTTTGATACAATTGTATACAATTGTATTTAAAATATTACAGTTCGGCAAGTTAGATACAACGTGCGCGACAACATGCATGTGTGTGTGTAAGCCTATAAGATAGTTAATATTATGTAATAATAATAACCAGTAGCAAATAATCAATCATCCGTCAAACACTTCTCTGTGACCAAAGTACTTACAAAAAAAAGTGAATCCTAATGTAAAGAACATATGGTCGAACATCGAACCGGATTAAAAGTGATATAAGCCGTTTATCAATGAAGTGTTTATCAAAAGACAGTGCTACTAAACCAATCGTGCGAGACACTGACCGGCCGGTTTCACGCCGTAAGCGAGAGGTCTAGCTAACTGGTGGCTAAGACCGACCGAAGGCACCCAACGGAACGAGATACTAGCGCTGTACATAAACTTTGTAAGACAGGGGTCTTGCTACACTGGTTTATGCGGAGAACCGCGTTAAAGGTGAAGCGAAAAACAAGTATATTGATACTCGATTTTCAATGATTACGTACTGAGTTATCGAAGTCATAAGTAACCTATAAGCTATTTACATTCGTAAATTACATGCAAATCTAAAATGTCGACAGCAGATCAACTAATAGCAGTATTGGAAAATACTGCATTATTATTGAAAAAGGCACAAGTAAACTTGAAAAAATGTCCAAAGCAACGGCTCACTCGTGGATACTTAGAAACGCGTACTTATAAAATCAGCGCAAGAGAATTGGAATTTATTCAAAAAAACACATCAAGGATTTGTCAAATGTGTACCAAAAGAGAAGAAACCGGATATTTCATATTTTATGAACGAAGATTTTTTCGTGTATGAAGATGTGTATACGTGCATATTAGCTAATTTAAAAGACTTATTTGTCAGTATCCAGCCAACGCCGCCGGGATAAGCTGGGACAGTTGTTCAAAATAAACCCGATGATTCCATCAAATGACCCCGAATAAATTTACCTACATTTTCTGGTATTTATGAAGAATGGCCGTCGTATCAAGATTTGTTTATATCATTAGTGCACAATAACTCATCATTAAACAGTGTGCAGAAATTGCATAACTTACTTAAAAGTACTCTCACGGGTGAAGCTGAATCATTATTAAGGCATGTTCAAATAACAGAGGTTAATTATGAACAAGCATGGAAAATAAGAATTAAAGGAAATTAAACTAAACCCGATGTAAGAAATGAATCCAAAAAGGAAACTTATTTAAACAAAAAAAACTTATAAAAGGTGTAAGAGAAAAACACAACTTAAAGGTACAACCAAAAACCACCTTTTATAAATGAAGACTAAAACAAAATACTGCAAAAAAAAAAAAAAAAAATATTGCGGGTTTGAACCCTCGGCCATCTGTTCAATTATTGGGTTCTTGAGCGGCTCGTAGAAAACCGAGCTACCGGTACGCTAGGCAACTTGACGAATAACGCAACCACTATTTGTGAATTGGTCCAGAGATCGGATTATCCTTCAACGATACTGAATCATATATTCACTGTTTTTAAGTCTACATTACCAAGCTGCGCACAACACCTTGAGGGCGGGCGTGTTCCGCGACATTTGATTTCGTAACCGAAATTATTATGACTTTTTCCTATTTAAAATAGAAATTATAATTATAGCGAGAATACATAAATACATATAAATACAATACCGCGTTTGGCTCGGTTTGTAGACACCTGCCTACCGAGCCGGCGGTCCCGGGTTCGAATCCCGGCCGGGGCAAATATTTGTGTGATGAACTCGAATATTTGTGCTTGGGTCATGGTTGTTCTATGTACATATTTAAGTATCTATTTATCTATATAAGTACGTATATCGTCGTCTAGTACCCATAACACAAGCCTTCTTGAGCTTAATTTGGGACTAGATCGATTTGTGTGAGATTGTCCGATATTTATTATATTATAATTATATTATTAATACCGTTTTATTGGGACAATCACAAATTTCCCTTCATACTTGATCAGGCTTAGGACTCACAAAAAAAAAAAAACAAAAAGTGCTATATTTACTTGCATAAGAAACAATGTCAATTTGAAAATTTCGCCAATTTAAATTTCTGGAAACATGACTTAACAATGTGCCCGGAATGCGTGAAATCTAATCATTAGATATTCATTGCGTGCTAATATCAAAGATAAGATCCTGTACTTTGTAGTGAAGAAGTATACCAATCAATTTACGTTGAGTAGGAGCTCATTTCTCTTGCCGTTTGTTTCCTTAGTACAAGCCATTCTACGAATGAAACGGAATATCGCTACAGTGCGTAAGTGCGAGTAGTAATTCCGATGTTGTGCGAGCACTCGCGTTTACGTTTTCGTGCGCCCTCGGCTACATTCGGCTGAGTTTTGATTTATTCATCACTACGTACCTTGTTGGTAACGCAACGCTAATCCGATAGATGGCGCAAACCGCTTAGTTGTGAAGTTATTGATTTATGCATGTACATACTTATGACTACTAATGCAAAGGGAATTATGGGTAAGTTTGTAATAATATAATATAAGGGGATACCAGAATAAAGTTAAATCATAGGGTAGGCACTGCCTTTTTGCATATATGACGTGCACGCCACTGGTTCTAATTCAATTTTTCTGGTTTCAATGTTGGAACGCCGCGGCGTGAGAATAACCTGAACAGGTTTTCGTATTTTTTGTGACTGGCAGCGATGCGTGACTCGCGTGGCGCGGCGCGCGAATTTTAAAGACTGCGGAACTATTTGATCGTTATTTTAATAAATTGCATAATATGTATCATTCTCTGTTTTGCGTGTGTTGATCAAGTAAATTGATCATAATTGTATAAGAGCAAAAACATGAGTTTACATATAATAATGGAATTTATACGAGGGAAAATGTATTTTTTATTATCTTTATTATGATTGCATAGGCTTTTATATTCTAATCTGTTTTCCAAAAATATAACCCGACTCTAAAAGATTATCGAAAGACATTTATCGCTTTTGAATATTGCCATGTAGGATTTATAACCACCTAACGATGACTTAGTACCATGTCGCATATCCATAACCCTCAATTTTCTAAAATTTGTGTAATAAATTCATTAATCAATTCTTAACTAGATACAATTGTAATTTCGTATTTGAATAATATATCCAGTTCATAACATCCAAAAATCTGAAATCCTTAATTTAAAAAAATGCATAGTTCGTAAAATTCTAAATTTTTCCAAAATACCTTTTTATTGACATTATCTGTTCCCTCAGCAAAAACCAAGGACTTTAGAGTTATCAAAGGCTGCACATTTATAATGATCGGACTAAAGATCATTCGGTAATTACGAAGCTACTTTGATTAGTTTTCTGTCTACGAAAATATTTATATTTTATGGCAATTAAACAACTAGAACGGTAAAATAAACAAACTGTGTCATTAACTCATTACGAAGGCATTTGTCGCGATATCGTCAACGGCACGAGTAATAAACATGTGATCATTACTGACGTGAGATTACACTTAAATCTTTGCTTGGGTGTGAGGTATTAGGAATATGTCTCCTATATTACAAAAATGGTGGACATGTCCTCCTTTAGGATACCATCAACACCTCTAGTACAATTATGATATGATACACGACTCTTTGTCGAGCCAAAAGTCTATATTTTTCCTTGCCATGTTCTTAGTACTATGTGAGACTTTGGCCCAAGATCGACCTAACTGGAGGCATACAGTGCAGGTAAAAGTGCAAGCCTTTGAAGGAAAAAGGCGAAAAGAACTCGACGTTAAGCAAGACGAGTTGAAGACCAGACCTGTGGTCATCAATTATAATTTCGTCGGAGGGGTGCTGATTTGCAGCATTTGTGGCCGTACATTTGCAGCCAAAATTGGCTATGTCAGTCACCTGAGAGCACACGAACGACGCTCTGACTAGCTAGTATGTCCAGTCGCCGTGGCCGAAATCAGCTAGGATTGGATGATGATGATGACTATGTGAGAAAAATAGGTGATACTCATACTATGTCTGCTAGCTAGGGATGCCACCTAGTTTCGAGACAGATCTCAAGATAAGTCGTGGCAATAATACATGGGCGCTATGCGGGGACTTAACAAGAGGACGTGAACTGTACCTGAATAGTGCCTATTAGGCTTTTACGTATCTACTACTTACCTACGATAAAATATATGAGTTTGTATTGCATATTCCATAACGTTCGAAAAAGAGAACAAAATAGTTCTTAAACATCGTATTTTTTTTATTGGCCAAACATGGTGACTCTACTTCGCCTGGTGGTAACCGAAAAGGGGAACGCAAATCGCAATGGCAATGGACAAGAAACCATCGGTATCCTGTCAGATAATACTGCCATGCTAGCCCGCGAGTTGCTTCTTCACGCTTCGTTTAACGTCATTAAACGAAGCTTAGAAAAAGGTAAGCCTTTGTTTTATACAATTTGGTGCCGTGACCAGTATTTAGCTTCTTTAATGGGGATTTATTATATAAATAACTCATTTTGCTGAGACGGTATTTGGGTAAATAAAAATATCTTGTTTATCTTCCGGAATCTATCTTTACTTGTATAAAAAGGAGCTTATTCTCCACAAAAACAACCCCAGCTGTGAATGACGAGTAAGGATTAGATTCATGTTATTCGCTTTTAAGCTGCATCATTCGCAAATCAAGCTATTTATCCAATTTTTCTAAACCGTTCGAAAGAATGTATGTCGCATATTCAATGCCAAGATTTATCGTTATAAACAAACATTATTATTACATTTCTCGGCAAATTATCACTATTAATAATATGTCTTTCACAGACAAGATCTAATGATTGTATCATTGTGCAAACTCTGGCTACACGCCAGGCAATTCGCGAAGACATCTGCCCATGAGTAATAAACCCATCGAAATCCGATAGAGATGGAGCTTCCAGCTAAAACGCATATAAATCATTTGCCACCAATGATCCCGCGGTTGGATGTGCGCCAGGGCATATTACCTACCCAGAATTGATTTAGTCATAATGACCGATTAGTGTGCATTTAGAAAAAATGCATGATGAAGATGTGTAAGGGCCTTATCACACTGTCTTGCGATGTGCGAGCGAATTTTGTATGAAACCGATCACGCAGGGAGTTCACGGCGTTAATTTGTATAGAAATCTCGCTCGCAAATCGCAAGTGTGATAAGGCCCTAAGACAAAAATTAACCAATACAAAGACTTAAAGTATGAACACACCGCGAGCCGTGCATAATGAAAATAATAACTATTGAATTTTTATACACGCAGTAAGAATATTAATGTTATTTTATTGTACACGCATAGGTAGGTACACGTAGGTACTGATGTGCTTACGGAAATTTACCAAAAAATCGGAACTGTCCATATGGAAATTTCCAAATTGAAATATTTCAAATCATCATAATTTTTCCTTGTCCCATTTAATTGGGGTCGGTGCTGCATGCTTTTTTCTTCCATTCGTCATCTCGTCAATAAATTCCTGGCAACTGGCAGAAATATAGCCGACGCGCGGCGCGCACTATGGGGCTATTTTTTATTTTAGTCGCCATATAGACTTTCTATGAATGTTTTAAGTTTTAGCTATTACGGTTCAAAACGACTGATATACAAGGCATAGACCGACTGACGAGTAGACTTTAATAGGTAGTAAGGTCCCATTGACCCCATCAGATACCAAACCCTGAAGTTGATAGAGGCCTCATATCAGATCTGGGGTTCTCAAACATTTTCAGATCGGCGCTCTAGTGAAGAAATAGGATAATACCTATGGACCTATGTTTAGTTTTCCGGACAAGAGTCAGTAGGAGCAAATCGCACTTTACGCGTTATGGAAGACTTTGGAAACCTTTTCCTTAGAGGCTTCCTTTCCTTAAAGCCATCCTTAGTGACAATTTAAGCCATGCGGCCGTAATTCTTTTATACACGTATCTATCAGAGACGCCGGCGCCAATTTGTCGAATTAGGGTCACCAGGCGTGCCCCTCACGTATAATAGGTCGGCGCCTTACGGGTGGCAGGACGATTCAAGGAGACTTTGCGATATTCCCAAATTACCGTGCATCCGTCCAAGTTTTCCCTAGCGGGTGATGTCCCCGCGGTTTTACATTTATGTTGAAATAGGTTAAGGATTCGTCCATCTATTTGCTAATGAAAAATTAGAACTTTTTTTATACTTTAAGGCCTATTTACCCGCTAGAGAAGAATTGGACGGTTTCACAGTAGTCTCGTCATTATCACGACCTTCCAGGCTAGCATATCTTCAGCGACTTTGTTTGTCCCGGGACTCAGCATCACCCATCTTGCTCGCACGGTATTGAAAGGAAAGTGACAGGTAGTCTGTGTCACGCATCACAGTTATGCTACACAAACATATTACGAATACAATACTATGTAGTTTCGAGTTGCGTTGAGCTTCTGTAAAATGTTGTATACATTTGACATTTTAAAGGAGATATATCCCAGATGTGACTGTATATCTACTTTAACGATATGCATTTTTTGATCGCCAGCGTAAATACACTTTCCATTACTCCAATACCAATTGACATGCATATTCAAAATAGCGAGTCACATCGCTAAGATACGTCGAGGCGCAAATAATATATCGAATGTTGATATGTTGTTTGTATTGAGTCATATATTTTTAATATTAACTTTTCAATATCAATTAATACAGTTCTAATAATAATAGAGCCGAGATATAGCAAGCTATATATCAAAATCGTATAGCCTCGCCGAATTACAGACAACAATTAAACTAGATGGCATATTGTTGGCTTTCATTTCTGGCTTGCGTCGTGGGATTTGGGTCGCGCCGAGCTTTAGGCTAACCCTCAAGTAAGGATACACAACATAGATAGAGATCCTATACACTGACAATGTCTCCAGACACGCGGCAGTAATCCTTTTCGACATGTATCCATCAGAGGTGCCGGCGCCAATTTAGGGCGCGAGTAGGGTTGCCAGATGACAATTTTATGAAACTTAAATTGTTTTTTTTTCTTTATCTGGAATATGTACAGACATTGACACGCACGCTATGGTGAAACGAGTGCTCCTCGATGGTACAGTCAAGAAATCTGAAAGAAGTACCTTTTTCTCTCTTGTCATAATGACAATAAGGATCAAAAAGGTACGTGTTTCAATTTCCTTGACCTTATTATATGTATTTTGGTCCTAAGTGAGGGTGTTATAGTCATTTATACTGTAAAACAAGATCTGTGGGCTGGAGCAGCATTAGTAAAAGGAGTACATACATCAGGATGAATAGAAAGCGTTACAACAATGGTTGACATGTCCTCGTTTAGGATACCATGATGAGCATCTCTAGCACAACTATAATACACGAGTTTTTAGTGACAAAAATACTACTTATCTCTTTCCTTACCATGTGAGAAAGATGGGAGATATGATGTCACACGACAAGCGAAGTGCCGGCAGTGCTCCCTGCTAGCTGGCAACCTTAGTTTCCAGACAGATCTTAAGATAACTCTTGTCAATAATACATGGGCGCCTCGCGGGTGACAGACTTAACAAGACGAAGTGTTTGCTCTATTTAGAAGTTTGGGGTCGAGGCGTCGTGGAATCGAATACTGTTCCGTACCCTTACCATGAGTTGACAGTGACTGTTCTCGCTAGCGACTGCGTGTACGATTTGTATAAAGAATAGTAGTAGTAGTTTAATAGTACTATTAAAGTATGGAACTCCTTGCCGGCTCATGTGTTTCCTCCTTCTTATAACTTGGGACCCTTCAAACGAAGCGTGAAGAGGCATCTCTCGGGCCAGCATGGCAGTGTCAACTGACTTGGCACCGTTGGTTTCTCGTCAGTTGCCATTGCGGCTTGGGCTCCCCTTTTTGCTTACCATCAGGCGAAGTGGAGCCACTATATTGTGCCGTTATAAAAAAAAAAAAAGTTATACAAAGTAACCGCTAGGGGCGCTGTACTATTCTCCATACAAATCGTTTACGCTGTCGCTAGCGAGTACGGTCACGTTAACTCATGGTAAGGGTACATAATTAAGGTTGCAACCCTCTAGCCATATATGATTACCATTTAAAAACAGTCACTGATCCGATATGCGCAAACGAAACTGCTATTACTCGTAATTGACGTGCATTTACTTGGTGAAACAAAAAATGTATATTCACAGCCAAAGCTTCTACTGAAATTAAATCTCACTGCCAAAATAAAATAGGCAAAAGGCCGGGAGACAATACATGGTGAACATTAAAAAAGCCCATCAAGTGCAACTCGAAATCGCGCATGATTTTCATGAAATATTACTAGTGTCGGTGCCGCCTGCAGTCGAAATTAAAATTGCACCAAAAGTCTCCCCAAAGACACGATGAACGGTAGAACGCTTTCTGTATCCATCGGCTTACGTAGACTTTGACAGGGTCGGAGCTATCGTAACCCGGTATTTGTCCAACGAACCTTTAAGAAGGAATACCACTGCTCATGTTTTCATAAAAATCGAGGTTTAGTTTATTTAGTTCTCGTCCTCCAAAAGTTAACCAATCTTTACGAAATTTTAGAACCTAAATTGGAAAATTTTCTGTGCCGTTTCTTATTATAATACAATTTGTATAGTAAACGTTTGTTTTTGGCCAAATTTCCGCAGCAAACGGACGCCTAGTACCTACCCGTACACAATTTCTATAATAATTTTCGCAAAAATAAAAACGGTCCGACACAGTAGCTTTATTTCCTTCTGTTCCTAAAATTTCGTAATGATTGGTTTAGTTTTGGGGGAGGAAACAGACGAGAACCAAACCTCGATTTGTACAACCCAGTTTGGTTAAATTTGGACCTCAATTGTATGTATGCGACGCCATAGTTACCAGGGGCAAAGTTAACGTAAACTTGATAGTATAGGAAAGGGAGCAGGGATATATCCTCTTAATTAATATTGTTTTCATCAAACCAGATTCCAGGAGCTTACTTATGAATATAAATTCCTTTGGCAAGAGAATCCTTCCGCATTGCGGTTCGTTTATTGCACTTTCCGGTTGACTTCATCTTAGTCGGGATCAAATGAGATGGACAGACGAAGTTTGTAAAGTTTTATTAACCCTTTGAGCGCTCAGGTCGGTCGTTGTTTGGCATACATTTGGGAATAAATTAGTTTAGCTTCTGAGTCAGTTTTCTTTCGACGAATAGGGGTGAAGTCTGATTTTGAATTATATAGTCAAAAACATACTTAATACATAGAAAAAAAACTATTACACTTAGCTGTCTTCTTTATAAAATAATATATTTATAAAGTATCTGAATCAATTAGGTTTACTTTAGACTGTGTAGAGCTCAAAAATGTGTCTAAAAGTAGTTACTTTTAGACACATTTTTAAACTTGGTCGCTAAAGTATCCCATTCCATAAACCAATCTAATACCAAGTGACATAAAGGCGTATCAATTGAATTCATTATGCATATCCATACAGCCTTGACCGGATACAATGCCGGCCGTTATGACATCATCCACGTCTACGTATCGTTCATTCGTGTAATAGACTACAGTGGGGCCATTCAAGTATTATGTAAGCAGAATTTTAGCCATTTTTAATCACCCCGCACCCTTGTCAGCAAAAGTAAGCAATGTTTATGTTTTTTTTTCAGCATAGAGAAATAGGGGCGCTAAATCAGAATCCAAATAAATAACTCCCTTCCCCCCTGTTGATTAAGTAATACTATAAATGCATCAATGAAGCTCATAAGGTGACAGAATAGTGGAATGCTGTAGTTGAACTAACTGAAGCCTTATAGACATACAATACAAGCTCTCTTTATTGTAGGTAAAACATACAGGAGAAACACAATTACAATTAGAGGTAAACATCGATATAGAAAGATTCTAATTTTCCAATAAGAAAATAAAAAGCTATTTTACTTGTTGTGTTGCGAACCGCGTAACGTAGTCAATGTAGTTACCTGAAAAAACAGAAAACAATATGTTAGTTACGTACATTTCAACATATCTATCATACCTGTGTATTTTGTATGAAAGATGCACCAATTTTACAATCGCAAAAGGTTTTAAAACAAGTACTAACCTGCCATTTTACTTTTAGCAAATAAAACGTCTATTTATCTATCCCATCTTTTTAAAAGATACACTTTTTTTTCATTTGACGTTCAGTACTATTTGGAAGTTCCGAATATAATAAAATAATGTACCGAAAAACATATATTTTTATACACACTTACACTAATAGCAATAGTCCATTTGGATCTAAATTAAAATTGCAAATAGTGAAAGTAATTTTATAAGCCATTTTAATTTGGATCCTGTTAAATTCTAATATTCTTGAAAGTCTTGAAACATCGTGAATTTCGTCAAAACCATATTGAAATAAATAAAAAGTATCTGTCAGAAGTGGGATTCGAACCCACGCCCACAGAAGTGGACTGCGACCTGAACGCAGCGCCTTAGACCGCTCGGCCATCCTGACGTTGGGAAACTGTCTGAAATTACACTGCACTCTCCAAATCTATTGTTGAATCATGTTCAAATACGTTCCCTGATCTCCTTAACAAACTGAGAAAACCGGCTATCCATTAGAGTGTAACCACGCTAACTCTTCAAAGCACATGAACTTTGCTTGGAAGAAGCGTGGTTTGGCTCTACACACAAAAAATCGTTTCTTTCTATAAGACCGTACACAAAAAACTTCTAAGGCTTTCCTTTAACTATTCCTACTACTACTATTTTGGTCATGCATATGTAGGTACTATACGGGTTCCAAAAACTTGGCCCTGTGACTGACGGAAAGACACGGTTCTTTAGTAATAATAAGAAGCATAGCTCGGGCATCGCAAAACAAGAATTATAAAAAAAAAATGGAAATACTCACTTTTGGCCAATTTTAGGTTACGTTTATGAATAAAATGTATGTTCCCAAATATAACCCAAAAATGTCCAAAATGTTGTGACTATTTCCATTCGATTTTATCATAATGCTTGTTTTGCGATGATTAGCGAGATATGGTAATAAAGGTCCTGTCACTCTAAGTGCAAGGAATCACAAAAATACCCATGCACTGATAAGATGAAGCTTCTAGACGAACGCTAGCCCACTTCCAAGCACCGGCGCGCGGTCACACTATGTCTCACAATGATGTCATTTAGGACAAGGCCCGCTAAATATAAATACTTTACAATAGTTCAGAGCCGAATGGCATACCGGTTTACGTTTCAAGTTTAACTCAATCAAAGTCAAGATGAAATTGGTAACAAGTTTTGGTTTTACGCTATTGGAATAATCAGAATGGTGTTTAAATCACAAATTGGAAAGGACTGTACGATTTTTTCCAACCAAAGCAAAACTTTAATTATTTTTGTATGAGGTACTAGTGTAAGTTGAAAAGCGTCTCGAACAGAAACGAAAATGAGATTAAATAAGTTTTGATGCGCTGGAAAATTACACTAAAGTCAATGATAATTGAAAACAAACGAATACTGTCAAAACAAGTAAAACAAATGTAAACAAGTAAAACAAATCTATCATTAGTCTTATTCAACGTTCGTGAGACGTCTACAACTACTACTGAGTAGGTACAATAATCTATTCTATTTATTATAAAATTGAAAAAAAATATTGGAAGTCACTTTTCTAAGGAGAGGAATAAGGCTTCCAATAGTTCCAATCCTGGGATTCTTTGATGGGCAATTTTGGAGTCGGGAGAAATGAAATGAGAGGAGTCATTGTTTCTAGAAAAATGTTAACAGCGTGATGCAGGATGTGTATGGGCGCGAGGCGCAGGCCGTATAGTGCCATCTGTTGTTAAAATGTCTTTGTCCTCTCATCACACCGAAACTGTTGGACTGATTCTAACCAATATTGGTACAAGGATAGTTGGACATTTAAAGATGGTTATAGGATACTTTTTGCCGACTACGCTAAATAATAAAGTTATACGCGGACGAGGTTACGGGCACCTTCTAGTAGCTCGCAAATGTAGCAAGACACCAGATTGTATGTTGAAAGAATTGGAACATTCCTTTCCTAATAGTCAACAGACGGACTCTCTGGCGGACCAATAACGGCACTGAGGTATTTGGCGCGGTAATCTTAGATCCAGATATGAACAGTCAATGTCAAAATTAGCTGTCAATTTTACTACCGGCTTATGTCATATCAAATTGCATATACCTAATCTCACGACGTAATGTTATGAGCTTGTCAGCGTTCTAGCCATAATCCAATAGTAAAATTGACAGCTACTTTAATGCTGAGCGTACTAAGCGTAAAGCAGTAAATCAGTTTCATACGAACATTTTATAATTCTCCATAGTAATAAATAAGTACAAAAGGTCGTAACTTGTTCGATATGCATTGAACCCAAAGCATTGCTGATAAGAACTTAACCCTCTTATCTAAATCGACTGGGTGTTATCCATAAATAAATATTTGGCAGCTTATCTGAGTTCAGGTGCAATTTGTATTGTCATTAAAGATAAAAAATAATATGTACCTATATTTAAATGAATAAAACATCATTTATTGCGGTGTACCAAGACGAGCTTACTACTACATGAAGATTCTCTCATGATCATTGCGACATTCGCCTGACGTAATTTTTTGTTGGTTGCTTTTGTAAGATTCGATGCAATTGATCAAAGGACGTGGCGATCTAGCTATGGTACCAAAACGCAAGGAACCGCCATGAAAACGCGCCTGCACTGAAGAAGTGAAGCTAAGCACATTAACCAATCAGGTTGCGTCATTGTGAAGCCCGAAAGTGTATTTAAATCTGAGGTATGTGATTGGTCCATTTTTCACATCTCCGCTCCGTTCCGCTTCGATTCTGTGGACAGGCAGCCGAAAAGCGGATCTGGTTCACTAATTCGCGCTGATGTGTAGGATTCTGTAGACTCAGTACCCTTACCATGAGTTTACAGTGACTGTACTCGCTAGCGATTGCAAACGATTTGTATGGAGAATTGTATTTCTACAAAGTAACCGCTAGGGGCGCTGTCTCCATACAAATCGTTTACGCTGTCGCTAGCGACGGTCACATTAAGGGCCTTATCACACTTGCGATTTGCGAGCGTATTTTCTATACAAATAAGCGACGCGGCGAACACGCTGCGCGATCGCCTTCATACAAAATACGCTCGCAAATCGCAAGTGTGATAAGGCCCTAACTCATGGTAAGGGTACAGAGGTTCTGTAGTGTTTTATTCCGTGTAAAACTGTCTGACAAGAATTAGGAAACACGAATTATACGAGCACATGAACCCCAATTTCTCAACGACACACAACAACAAACCATCTACAAACGAACTCGTAAATCGCCATTGACGTTGATGAGCCAATAGTGGATGAATGACCCGTCTGATTTATATCGTTTATGTTTCATCTAAACCCATTCTAGCAGTAATTCAATGGGAACATAAACGGTTTCGAGTGAATTACAACAATTACTGTAATAAAACAAAGATGAGTACATAAAACTCGGCAGGAGTGACGGAGATGGAGTGTTTTTTTTTTTTTTTTTGGTACTGTCCAATAATTAGCTTGGTCAATAAACTGGCCACCTACTAATTTTAATGAAGTTGCAACCTGACCCGAAGAGTCAAGTTGCAGAAAAAAGACAAAGAGAATGCCTGCCACACAGGACAGGACTTTGAATTTCTCAGAAAAAAACCAACCTTCTGCAGGCTACTGCTGAATTTGCCCTCTGCAATACTTCCTGGGCCCAAAGCGAACAGCAATATCGCGCTCCTGGCGAATCTCATAGTCAGGCGCCCGGACCTTAGGTTTTTTGAAAGCCCTCAGAGAGGGTCTATATTTAATAGAAGGATTGCCAACAGCAATCGGCAAGGCGACTGCCTCACCACAGCCAATGTCAAAGTCAATGTCAACGTCTGATGGAATATGATTCAATTTTTTATAATGCAGCAGACGACGGAGACGATCACGTAATTCAGTATCAATCTCCGCCTCCTGTTTAAGTCTAATTGTAATTGGGTCAGGAGGATCCAAAAGAATGTGCTTAGGCCTCTTTAAATTGTTTTTGGGCGGAACAACAGGTTGGTAATTGACCGCACTCCTAATAAGCGGGTTGGGGCTAACAACAGCCTTATCAAAGAAATTTTTTGACAGAGTCTTGAAATGGTCCAACACAGAGGGAACACCCAAATCCGCATGAATTTGGACATTACGAACAAAACCAGGAAGACCAGAAATCCTCCTCAAACATTTATTCTGCAAGACCTGCAACGTCCGAATTCTCGCAGGCGAGGCCTGTGCAAAGACAGGACAGAAGATGGAGTGTTGTGGATAGGAAAACGGCTATATGGTCGGGACATGCGCATGCGCACAGACGGGGTAAATGCACCACTAAATTTACTTACAACTAAATATTATTGAACTTTTGTTTTCTATATTTGTTTTTATAGCGGCAACAGAAATACATCTGTGAAAATTTCAACTGTCTCGCTATCACGGTTCATGAGGTGGTTGTCATAGTAGTTGTATCGAGCAAAAAACAGTAAAAAAATCACGTTTGTTGTATGGGAGTCTGAGTACTGTCCACGTAAATATTTATTATATTGTTTTTAGGATTTCTTGTTGTGGCGGCAATAGAAATGCTTCATCTGTGAAAATTTCAACTGTCTAGCTATCACAGCTCATGCGATACAGCCTGGTGACGGACAGACAAACGGACAGCGGAGGCTAAGTAATAGTGTCCCTCTTTTAGGTACGGAACCTTAAAAATATCGAAAAGTAGGTACAGATGTTATACTACTAACGTCATCTTACAACTACGCAACTAACTCAGTTATCCTGTCCGCGCTTGGCCCGACTGACCTCATATCTGTCTTGGAACAATATTTTATAAGAAGATACATTATACTTATACAGCAATATGAATGCTATAATATTTGCTTCCCAGATCACGGTCAACGACATAACCTTATCTTTCTCTAAGGCGGCGTCATGATGATGTCAAACGGGCGTTATATTTGAAATTTTTTATGTTAAAACCGAAATAATCAAATTATTTCAAATTACTTTTATTTGTGCACTTACTTATTACGCAAGTCGGAATTTTGGGGCGAAAATCACACCGTTACTCAGAATTTGACACACATACGCATCTGTCACTTTCCGGAGATCAACAATAGCGTTGACATGGCTTAAGCACCATTTGGTGCCATTTGACCCATAATAAGAGCTTCACTTTTGGAGCGCTAGTAACCTATCTACTTATAAAATATCATTGTCTTGGAACTGATAGTCGGGATAGCCCCGATGGACAGATTATAGAGTAGAGATCTTGAACCTGCCCGTCTAGCACAACAATGCTTCTCGAATCTTGTCGCGCGACATAGCGTCACTCGTCACTCTCTCGCAGTATTGCATGGAAAGAGATAGGTAATATATCTCGCGCGAGAAAGAGTGTCGTGTCACAGTTGTGCTAAGACGCTATGTTTTCTAGGTAGAGGCAAACGGGGCTCACTCCGTCCCACGAACCGCTCTAATAGCCGACGCATCAGTGCGCACTAAAACTCCGCCTTCCGCGTTTGCTTGGACAAAAACAGCGCGTGAGTATACGATTTGGGATTTAGTGAAATGGTGAAATTGAAACTATGAAGAGCATTTGTTGCATTAAGAAGATAAATGTTGTATCTATTTCTATCAAAGTGTAAAACTAGCCAACATTGCATAAATACATGCGTGTCCGTTTGGACGTGTGTTAACAATTTACATGGGTAAAATTTTTTAATACTACAATTACTAAAAGCTTATTTAACAAATGTTGACATTCAACGAATGTGCAAAGCAATTAATTATATAAATGACTAAAATAGCACCAATATAAATTGCTAAGCAGAAGAACAGATGGTCCAAACGTCATTAACGCAACGTGTCAAGCTCTGGCGTTCCGCGCCAAAACAATACGGTTGCCAACGTAAACAAGAGCTAACCCACATTTACGGGAAACTCGCGATGTGTTGTAAAACTGGCGTTTTAAAAGGTTTTCAATGTTATTAAAAGTGTAGGAAATACATATACTTAATGGTGAGATATGTGAACGAGATAATATCCTGGTCACGGCACCACAGAATAAACACTTGACAATAAATATGCCTATCCTCTCATATTCAGGGAGTAAACGCATGAGTTATGTGAAAAATGTGAACAAGATCGCGACATTTGGGCGGTTTCTTTATGACAGAGTTCAGAGATTTACTTACTTATTTATTTAAAATTAACTTTAGATGCGATGTTTTATATTATTTTTGGTATGCGAACCATCAAGCAATGATACCATTTCAGTTGAATTATGCCGGGCACACTGCACAGTTAATTTAAAGAAAATGTACATATCTATAAAGGGTGTTTTGCTTACACAATTTTAATGTCACCTTACACGTTCCGTTAAGTTCTCGTCAGGATATTTCCTCATAAATCATTTTCGCCGGGACATTTCAATTTTGCACCGGTAACCCCTGTCCTTGCATTTTAAACCACCAGACCGTACCCAATACCCATTGTGACTGAACGCAAGAATGACCCCTTTAGTCTTTTATACTTTGTCAATAGCTCCGGGCTTGTGAATGGTCTGCCTAGACGTGGTTCCTATTATATTCAAGGCTAGCTCACAGATTGTAGTACTTAATGCAGAACTTTGGGTAGGATTTTTGTCATTAATTCAAGTTGCTGTAACAACTTAGATGTGAAGAAGAAAAACCGACTTCTTATAGAAATATCCAACTTTTCAGTACCGACGAATGCTAGCTTTCATGATAAGCGTGCAGAGAGACAAATGTTGTATCTGACCCGACACGATATTGTGACCATAACACTCCTTTTTTGTATTAATAGGCTGTTATTTCAATGTGTGAACTTCTTTTATCGCACAAAACTGCGTATCTCGTCCCTTTCACAGGATCTAAATAGAAAGAGATGAGTTACGTGACATGGAATTGGGCCATCGTGTGCTTATAATATGTAAACATTTTGCGCATTAGCGACCCTTGCTAAACAAAAAAGGACCAACTGCCTATTCACCACTAAGCATAAAGTACAGTGCTGTGTTTACATGTTTAAGCGTTCGTCAACCGCTAAGTGCATGTTTTAGTATTCATGAGAAGAGTGAGTCATACATAAACGAACGCAGAAGTTACCTTAGAGAATAAAATGATGGCTGCCTGCGAATTGTTTGTAACTGGACAGTGAAATGTGGCTTGGCTTAACACTCACTCTCATCTTTAGTATTGCCAAAATATAAAGAACACACCTTTCTAGGTACGAACAATTCAATTGAGAGTTATACATATTTATTTATACGCAATATTTTATTTAGTTATTGATTATGATAATTTAAAAGCCATTCCTAGGGATTAGGTTCTTACTAAACCGAATCAATAAATGAGCTAGAATGTCTGAGCTTTCTTCGTTAAAAATGTTATGCCCTTTGGAATGTCTAAAAGAGAGAACTACTACCCCAAGAGTACTCTAGTGCTGAAGCCGCATTGAATAATATATTTAGCTTAGTCGCTTGAATGGATTGCTTTTTAACCTAGACATACGCCTGTACCATTAAATTTTCTGTGGCTACGTGTATGGCTTAACCCCAAGAATAACGTACTAGTGTTTTGAAGAGGCAGTGAATAATATATTCGGCAGGCAGACGTCTGTCTCAAGTGGAGCGTTCTGTTATTGTGATAGAAACACGTATTACAGTATAGCGAAATGGAATCGGTATTGATAAATTTTGTTTGAAGAATTCGTTTGTTATTTTCGTCTTGATATATTTGTTCGGTTCTGGCGTACTCATGTATTATCATATTTATGGCGATTATTTCGGTAAATAATATCAAATCCTTGTGTCTGTCGATCGCATTTGGGACGGATTATTATTCGGGCTAGTAACTTGTTATTTCTGTATAACTAGTTAATTTACGAAGAAAATTTATTAGAAATTGCTCGGGTTCAGACTGGAGGGTTCGGATTAAAGTACCCTCTTCATTTTAATTGTTTGAATGTAATTTACGAACACAAAAGCCACGGCGAAAAGGGATTAAGGTTATACGTGGAAATTTTAAAGCGCCAAGGGCCAAAGTCATGTACGAGTATACTACTTTAAAACTCTGTGTTAAAATCAGTTTTCTACGGAGGGGTCATTATTTTAGGAAAAATCTTAACAGCGCGATGCAACAGCGTTGCGCCAGCCTTAGAGCGCCATCTGTTGGTAAAAAATATGTTTGTCCTCTCATCACGCCGAAAGGGCTTGACGGATTTTAACCAATTTTAGACTGGGATAACTGGAAATCCAAAGATGGTTTTGCCACAATCCCTACTATTACTAATATTATAAATGCGAAAGTGTGTCTGTCTGTCTGTCTGTTACCTCTTCACGCTTAAACCGCTGAACCGATTTAGATGAAATTTGGTATGGAGATAGTTTGAGACCCGGGAAAGGACATAGGATACTTTTCATCCCGAATAAATTTAGTGTTCCCGTGGGATGAGCGGGAAACACCGCGGGGCACAGCTAGTATTGTAAATAAATAAACTACGTGGACGAAGTTGCAAGCATCTTCTAGTAAAGTATAATTTTCTTCAGACATCATCTTAGGCCCTCCAGTCTATTGAAGTCGATTTGTGGTCTTCAATCTATGAAGCAGTCTTTGGTGGCTGAAAAGACTGATAATATCGGCATATCCGATCGCAGTTATCTACAAGAAACAGTCTTCAGACAATCTCCAGTTAATCGAAACTTTGAAGTAAAAAATATATTAGAAAATGATTTCCAACATCTGGCCAAAATCCCGTGACACTACTGACACTATGAGAAATATGTATAAAGAAACCAACTCGAGTCAAACTACGCTGCGTGCGAGTAATAGTTCCTATCATCTTTAATGCAAGGAAACATGCAAGTTTGCAGTTCCTAGCTTGAGTTTTAACCTCTAATTTAGAACGAAATACTGAGAACGACGGGTATTAGCGAAATTACGTTTCAAAACCGCAATAAATCCTATACTTAGATGTTTTTTTTTTTATAGCCGAGTTCAAAAGTTGAAGAGACGATATGGCTAAAGCATTATGAGACTGTTGTAGGCTCTTCTACATACGTATAAAACTCCCATTCCGTTACTGACAAAGACAGACAGACAATCAGACGATGTTCAACTTAATGAACATCAATAACACAGAGTTTTGTATGATAAATTAATAACCAACTAACAAAAACATGCATCGAACACTTTGCTTGCACGTGCATACTACTAACGAACTTAAAGGACGGTTCATACGATTTCGTATTCCGTACACGGCTTCAGAGTTTGTTTTCTTACTACTGGATTTCCTTCATTTGGCACGATCCAGGGCATTTATTGTGAACCCATTTCCACGCATATCTCTTTTAATAGGTAACTAAGATATTAATTATAATTTTTTTGTATCAAATTTTACCGAAATATACTTGCAAATTAGGACAAATTTTAGCGAAATATATAACCAGTGGAACATAGAAGAGGTCGGGTCGGTTCTGTCGCATGTCAGCACGCAACTCAGGCATTCGGCTGAATTGATCGCCGGGAATTTGATACAACACGACACGTCAATGATATGACGGTTATACTGTATCGAAACTCCAGAAAATGCGACTAAATTCTACTTCTTTTAGTCCAGGGGTTCCCAAACTTAAACCATTTCTCAAAGAAAAATTGAAATGCGTAACCTGGTGGAAGAGACAGGGTATCGAACCCTACCCTCTGGATTGGCGGTCCAGCGCGTTAATATTTCCGCCACCCTAACGCCCAAGCAACCGTTAGAATTTTTCCTTATGCTTTGTGTGTCGATTTTTGCATTGTTTATTTAAAAGGCTTTACTCCTTAGCGACCTCTATGTGAATACGTTAATATTCGGGTTCGATTCCCAGTCTCTTCTACCAGGTTACGCAATGCAATTTTTATTTTAGCTTTGATCTTTGTATCAATGGTTTAATATTAAAAAAATAAGGGGTACGCGGCGCCCCTACAGGTTTAGAATTTTGTCTCGGCGCCCTAGCCTTAGATAGTTCCTTGGAAGAGTAACGAGGGGCGTCTCTCGGCGCCCTTTTCTGTCTACGGCACACCAGCACCTCTAGCACAACTGTCACACGCGGCTATTTCTCGCGCGTGAAAGAGTGACGGGTAGCGCTATGTCGCGCTCTAAGCGTAGTTATGCTAGATAGGCAGGGCGACGCGACACAGTTTGGGAAATCTGCTTCAGTCAATTCTCGATTTTTCGGAATGTCGTGAGCTATTTATTGGTCACGCTTTCGGCGTGGTTTGACGTCATGCGTTCCTTGCAATTAGTATGGAGCGTTTTCAGCGCTCAGAAGGAAGCTCAATCTTTCACTATGTAGAGTTTCTCAAAGTATATGCGAAGCCCGGGTAGAGCAATGAGGTAGAGAGTTTACGACAAGATTGAAGACGTTCGTATTCTATTTTTTTATTATTTTTAACTGAAATAGCAGTCGCTTGGGAAATGTAAATATTGGTGCTTTTGTTAAATAATTGCTGGCAAAAGCTGGATGAGAGTAGCCGAGGATCGCTTACAATGGCGTGCAGTTGGAGAGGCCTATGTCCAGCAGTGGACAAGAATAGGCTGATGATGATGATGATGATTGTTAAATAATCCCACATAGAACTTTTACATCGTTCTAATTGCAGTAAGTCTCAAATATACATTTGATCTCTACAATATTCGGACTGACATATGAGAAAAATCAGACATAAGTCAATTCATAGATTAAACCCCCTTTGCATAGTTTTTTCAACTCTATTTTAAATATCTGCACGACCGAGTTGTACTTTTGTTTTGACCTTTCCTGATAATAACAACGAGCTAGATGTAGATTGATTGAGTTTTCTAAAATAATAGATTTCTGACTTACAATTAACTAGAGCTAAAATGACGCCAACTCAATATTAGACTAAGCGGGCTTAGGTGACACACTGGGAAACATTCAAGTTATTTTACCAACCAAAATCTATCCTCTGTTCACGTTCATAAGTAGCGGGCGAACTCGCCACCATATTAAAATACAGCCAGCCTAACACGGATACAAAGGTCCCGGTCGATTTAACAAAACAAATGTCTCAACCTAACCCGAAGGGCTTCGCAGATTTCCCGTGGGTAACGAAGGTAGGCTTTAGGGTAACTTATATAGACAGTTACACAGCAGGAAGAAACTGAGGAAATCAAACTCCGAATAGAATAAATTAATAATTACTATATTGTAAAATAATAGCAGTTAAAATACAAGAGAACAGCTGATGAGACGAAATCGAAAAGGTAACGGTTCAGTGGCGCCACAAGCGGCCAAATTAAGAAAACTATTGACAATAAGTTCTGTTCAGAAATGGTAACAATATTTTATGTTTACACTCTTCCAATATCCTCCCTTAAACATAATCCCATCTTGGACGAACAGAAAAACAGCTTTGAGTGCGACGTTGCTTTAGTCAGGGCGTCTGCAATCATCTCATCGGTCTGTATGTAGCGAACTTCGATGGCCCCTCCAAGGACCTTATCGCGGACAAAATGGTGCCTCACGTCGATGTGCTTTGTCCTAGAATGATATCCGTCAGAACCTGAAAGTTTGATAGAGCTTTGATTATCGCTATAAATTATCAAAGCTTCATTCTTGAGGTCCGGCCAGAAACTTTCTTGAAATTGTTTTAGCCACATAGCTTCCTGTACACATGACGACAATGACATGTACTCGGCCTCCGTTGTAGAGAGCGCAACGGTAGGCTGACGCCTGGAGTTCCAGCTAATTGCTCCTCCCTGGAACAAAAAGGTGTAACCGGTGCAGGACCGGCGGTCATCTTCTGAACTAGCCCAGTCCGAGTCACAGTAACCATGAGTCATTTTCTCCTCCGGGCTTTGCTTATAACTCAGTTTATAATCTAGAGTGCCTTTCAAGTAACGCATGACACGCTTCAGAGCAATCCAGTGCTGCGTTTGAGGCTTATTATTATATTTACTTAACATGTTTATTACAAAACTTATATCAGGCCTGCTAATTTGTGATAAATATAACAGACACCCAATAATCTCCTGATATGGTATGTCGTGTAAAATTTCATTATTCTCAGAAGGTTCTTGAACGTTTGTATTCATATCTATGGGAGTTTTAACAGTTTTACAGTCGGACATTCCATATTTATTTAAGACATCCTGTATATATTTTCTTTGATCTAAATATATAGCTCCTTTGGCCCTGTCTCTCTCCACATGTATACCAATACAGTAATTTATGTCTCCTAAATCCTTAATCTTAAAGTTTTTATGTAGTTCTTCTCTAATATATCTTTTAGATTCTTGATTGTTTGTAAAAAGTACTAGATCATCAACATAAACAGCTAGAAAAACCAAATTCTTCGTATCTGTAATTCTATGATAAATACAAGGATCTAATTTTGTCTGTAAAAGACCCATTTCTTTCAATACAAAATCAAGCTTCTTATTCCATTGACGGCTAGCCTGTTTTAGTCCGTACAATGATTTTTTTAATCTGCATACTCGGTCATCACTGCCATACAAGGGTGGCTGTTTCATATAAATCTCCTCCTCTATGTCACCTTGTAAGAATGCTGAGACTGCATCCATTTGACATATGTCTAAATCAAATTTGACTGCCATAGCGAATAAATATCTTAAAGATGCATACCTTAGTACAGGTGAATAGACATCCGTGTAGTCAATACCAGGTTTTTGAGAGCATCCTTTGATTACAAGCCGGGCCTTGTATTTTACTATGTCCCCGTTTTCATTTGTCTTCGTTTTGAAAACCCACTTGCATGGTATAGGACGTTTGTTAGCCGGTAGAGCAGTGACCTCCCAAGTATGATTTTCCAATAACGACTGGTACTCGTCATCCATGGCTCTTTTCCAGTGTTCAGCGTTAATGCTGGACAGAGCTTCTTCGACAGTCAGTGGATCTGAAATCTGAGCACACATGAAATTATTACCAGGCACATTATGTTTTTGGTGAGATCTCAAGGTAATACGTCTCTCAAAGCTATCATCATCACTGGTGCTTGGATAATAGGTTTCATCATCATTATTTCTATTTGTAACACAACTGTCAAAAGATGTCTCGGAACTGGAAGGTGATAAAGTTTCATCTTGAATATCAGATTGTGAGCTATCATCGACTGATATTATCTCTTCACTTTGCTGTGCTGTGTTCCTATTCTGTGAGTCTGAACTGAGAGGTATTGTAACAAGCTGTGGGTTCGTCGGAGGTTCAGTGATCTTAACTATGCTATTTTCCATAAATATTACATCCCTGCTGATCACTGCCTTCCCACTAACTGGATGTACTAATCGATACCCCTTTGTATTGTCACAGTATCCGACAAAAATTAATTCTTGCGATTTAGGATCCCATTTTAAGCGTTTTTGCTTGGGTATGTGCACCATGGCCCTAGTACCAAAAATCTTTAAATGTGAAATGTTTGGTTTCTTACCAGTCCATTTTTCATACGGTGTTACCTCTGCCAACACACGTGACGGTGATCTGTTGATAATGTATGCCGCGCAGGCCACAGCCTCAGCCCATAGCGATTTCTTCAGCTTTGCTTCAAACAGCATGCATTTTGCACGCTCTACCAGACTGCGGTTCATCCGTTCTGCCAATCCGTTTTGCTCCGGTGTGTATGGAGTACTGGTCTGGTGTTTTATGCCGGAAGCTGCTAGAAAATCAGAAAAAACTTTATTACAGAATTCTTTTCCGTTATCGCTTCTTAATACCTTTATTTTCTTTCCTATTTCATTCTCCACCTCTTGTTTATATTGTTGAAACACCGATTTGATATCCATTTTGTTCTTAAGAAAGTATACATTTACTTTACGGGAATAGTCATCTATGAAAGTTATGAAATATTTTGCTCCTCCAGCAGACGGTATTTCCATCGGGCCACATAGATCTGTATGTACTATTTCAAGCAATGTATCAGCTCTAGAACCAGAAATTGGGAACGGTAATCGTGTTTGCTTTGCTTCACAACATGGTTTGCAAACGGCATCAACTTCCTTATTGGTAATAGTTATACCTTCAGCACACAACTCTAGTCTCTTAACATCAGCTATATTTAAATGTGCCATTCTCTTATGCCATGTAACAATATCGGCCTTACTATCAGTTGAAGCAGCAAGCGCATTACCAATAACACTGTTGAGTCTATACATGTTATTAGTCAGTGTTGCAGTTGCTACAAGTTTCTTATTGGCATTATATATATTACAGCCCATGTCAGTAAATTCTACTTTACACCCACTTTTGGTTAACTGACTGACAGATAACAGGTTTGCACTCAAATCAGGAATAAATAAAACATTTCTCACCTGGATGGGGCAGTTATCTTTGCATAAATCTGTTTGAATGTTTACATTACCCATACTTTGCACTGAGACAGAATCATTATTGGCCACCATTATCTTCTGGATCGGAGGTGGTTGTAAATCATACATCCATTCTGATGATCTTGACATGTGCATTGTTGCGCCAGAGTCAATGTACCAAAAATCCCGATGTACAGAGCTGTAAGCTGAAAAAACTGCTGAAAAACCACTGTGATTTGATTTCTTCATTGTGCATTGATTTTTGAAGTGTCCATATTTATTACAATTAAAACATCTTGGGCCTTTTCCTTTTGGCTTTGAATGCTGATTAGAGTTGCTTTTGTGCTTCGTGAAAAATACAGAAGACTCTGAAACTTTAACTTCTTGTAAAAGCTTTGTCTTAACAAAGTCTGATGAAATTTTCATGCCAGAACTTTCGAGACCCATAATCATGGGTTTATAATTATCCGGTAAACCCGTCAGCATGAGTGTTCCCAGCCATTCATCTCCAACTTCGAAGCCAATATTTCGTAGTTTGTATGCAGTACTCATAATTTTATTCACGTAATCTTCAATACTTGAGCAATTATCAAGAGATGTGTTGATTAAATCCCGTAGTAAACCGACTTTCCTTGATAGCCCGGAGTCCTCGAAAGCATTTTGAAGATTTGTCCATACTTCCTTCGATGACTTTGCATTTTCGATGTGGACGTAGTTGATTGGGTCCACCAACAAAATTATCTTTGACTTGGCCTTGATATCGGGGGGCACGGCAGTGCCCCCGCCAAGTCGAGCGCGAAGCAAACACTGCCGTACCATCCTTTACTGGAACCATTTCGCCGCATTTTCAGGCCCCTATTTGAGCACCTCTGGATAAAACCAGAACGCGGAAATTTTCGTCATCCATTAAGCTATAATCACATACTTAAAATCCAAAATTTCAAGTCTGTAGGTCATTTAGTTCCGAAGTTAAGCGAAAGCAAAGTTTCGCATTTATGACACTCACTCACTCACTCACTCACTCATGATCATCAGTTAAGAACTAGTACTTCCCATAAATTCAGAGAGCTGAAATTTGGTACAGAGTTAGGGTTTAATGGCCACATAAAGCGAAAACTATAAAAATTGGCCAAGTGCGAGTCCGACTCGCGCATGAAGGGTTCCGTACCATAAAACAAGTTTGTTGTATGGGAGCCCTTAAATATTTATTTTATGTTATTTTTAGTATTTGTTGTTATAGCGGCAATAGAAATAGATCATCTGTGAAAATTTCAACTGTCTAGCTATCACCGTTCTTGATATACAGCCTGGTGACAGACGGACGGACGGACGGACGGACGGACGGACGGACTGCGAAGTCTCAGTAATAGGGTCTCGTTTTTACCCTTTGGGTACGGAACCCTAAAAACTAGGATAATCGAAGATCTGGAGTACTCTGATTAGAAAACACAAGAGCCCAACCAAACTTTTAGAAATCGACATACCGCCTTTACAAAAAATATTCAACTTGTTGTTGTGTTCGGTTGGCCGCCGTCGCGACTGATCGTCTCTCCTGATGATGGATCGCGTATCGATTCGAAACATGTCGAGCGTTATTCGACTTCTACGACGTGAGTAAACCCGTTTAAGTATTTTAATATGCAACTTGGTGGGCCGCTTCGTTTGATGTCAAAAATCCAAGGTATGAAGTATTTTGACGACGCGTTTGGCTCGGTTTGTAGACACCTGCCTACTGAGCCGGCGGTCTCGGGTTCGAGTCCCGGCCAGGGCAAATATTTGTGTGATGAACTCGAATATTTGTGCTTGGGTCATGGTTGTTCTATGTATTTAAGTATATATTTATCTATATAAGTATGTATATCGTCGTCTAGTAAGCCTTCTAGAGCTTAATTTGGGACTAGATCGATTTGTGTGAGGTTGTCCGATATTTATTTATTTATTATTTATTTGATGAAGAACCCTCAGCTGGTCTCAGCTGTATTAGAGATATGGTAATGCCCCCTTCTACTATTCGTACATAAAAAACTCGACTGTCATTGCAAAAATCCAGCGTAGTGGGACTAACCTTCTAATTTAATCTAGCCTATAGCGTCCCACAGCTGGGCGGGTTACGTATTACAATCCCGAAAGTTCATAATACCTACAGTTGAAATAGCGATGGTCAAAATACCGAAGGTTCAAAAAGCCGATATTCGATAAACCGAAGCTCAAATTACTTACCTATTTTCAGAAAATCGAAAGTTTAAAATCTCGAAATTTCATAATCCCGAAATTTTTCAAATCTCGAAATTTTATAATCCCGAAAGTCAATGAGCACTTTAAAAGTGTCAGGACACTAAACTAATCTGACTTTTCCGTGGAACTGATCTGCTCCGGCGCTGCGGGATGTTCAGCCCCTCCGCCCTAGCGTAAGAAAGTGCGGCACCTACGCTCGCCTCTGCAGCTTCGGCTTTTTGGTCACCTTCGGCGACCAGCCTCAGCCGCTGCGGCTCGTTTGATGCCCGCACTTTCTTACGGCGGCCGGGGGCTGCCCTCCCTCCGCGCCTCCGGGCTTTTATATACACTCTAGGGGTAGGGCAGACAAGACCACGTGGAATCGGGGTTGACAGCTTCGGTTCTGTGGCAAGTCGATTAAGAAAAGGAAAGAGTCCGGGACAGTGGGAAATTATGACACTAAATATTCGATATTATGATAAAATATTCTGTCATGGACTGCCAACCGAACCGAACTTGTCTGGAACCGAAGCTGTCAACGCTCGCCTCCGCAGCTTTGGCTTTTTGGTCACCTTCGGCGACCAGCCTCAGCCGCTGCGACTCGCTTGATGCCCGCACTTTCTTACGCTAGGGCGGAGGGGCTGCACATCCCGCAGCGCCGGAGCAGATCGGTTCCACAGAAGAGTTCACTTATAAATTGTAACTATAGTAGTAGGCAAGTAGGTTACGTAATTTAGGTTAATATTCTTTGTATAAAATAAGCATTAGAATCTGTAAGACTACAGAAATATAATTCTCGAGAGTTTAAATAATATTCCGGATTCCAACCTTCAGGCAGGATCATAGTCTTCGGGATTATAATCTTCGGGATTACAGTCGTCGGGATTACATTCTTCGGGATTACAGTCTTCGGGATTATAATATTCGGTATTTCATCCTTTCGATCAAACGTTCTTTCGGGATTTTAAACTTTCGGTCAAATAAACATTCGACATTTTAATTTTCGGCCTTCCGTCCATAGGTCTTATGAAATTCGGTATTTTGAACTTCGGCATTGTAATACGTACCCGCTGGGCGAATGCCTCCCCTTCTGCTTTTAATACGCATATAAATAAAATTAAAGGAAAACTCTGGATAAGACTAGACAGGCTTTTATACTTATACTTACAAATTTACAAGAAGAAATAGTCGAACGATTAACTTTATTCTACTCGAACATTACACAAATTAAAAAAACAAATTACATCAAAATATTAATTTCGCTCAAAGTTTGGTCAAAATATAATGCATTGGACTAAGAGTGGCGGCCCGCACACGTTGCTAGATGGCGCTGACTGTATTTTAAAACGCGCCCACGTTGGTTTTTCCGATAATCTTATATGGCGATGTGGCAACCGGCCGCGTTACAGTCGTTTACGACATTCTTCTACTGCGCTTGGAAACGTTTGCTAGGGATTAGGAGGGATGATTTGCATTTCGTTGATTTCGCTTATTATTTCGTGAGGTTTGCTAAAGTGAATTAGCAGGTTGTTATAAAACAATATGCCCACGTCTCTACAAAAAGAAGTGAAATCCCACCAAAAACATTCTGTAAAAAACTAGCCAAGTCTCGATGGAGCTGCTTGTTTATCTCTAAAAAGTAATGAAATCTAGACAAAGTCGTACCAAGTCTAAGGTTCCTTACTGCGATTTCTTTATTATTATAGTTAATGTTGTGTGACTTGGCCGTTGAAGGGTACACAAGGGTACAAAACCAGGTGCTCCATGACACCATTGCACCAATCTGTCGCCAGAACCGCTACCCATTGACGATGGAAAATTGCCACTTGGAAAACGTTGATTCAATAACCAGTCAATTGTAGGCTTGATAAAGCTGCGTATTTCAATAATACTTATGTATAGGCGAGCCTGAAACAAACAGTATAAAAAATATTTCTAGTACAGACGGACCTCTAATCATTGATAGATGTCCGTCTGTACGTCTATTTTATGTTAGATCGGTGGTTGATTTGACGCTCCAAAAAGAAGAGAGCAGAAGTCAGCATTGTCAATGCTGAATGCATGTGTTGCACAATCAACAACAGCCTAAAATGAGACACTAGCGTCAAATTACCAATACCAGTATGAGCTATTATCTCGCTTAACAAACATAGGTAGTTACAACAGATAACATTACCTACGTGTAAACAAAATTGACTTGTTGCGGTTCTGGGGACAGATTGGTGCAATGGTGTCATGGAGCACCTGGTTTTGTACCCTTGTGTACCCTTCAACGGCCAAGTCACACAACATTAACTATAATAATAAAGAAATCGCAGTAAGGAACCTTAGACTTGGTACGACTTTGTCTAGATTTCATTACTTTTTAGAGATAAACAAGCAGCTCCATCGAGACTTGGCTAGTTTTTTACAGAATGTTTTTGGTGGGATCTTTTTTACTATCCACTGAATCTCCTGGATCAACACAATCCCAAAGATCCTCGTGTTTCAGATATGATTTTACTGCAAATTTCCACGTCGAGTAATTTTCTCGCCCTGCTAACTTCTCAATTTGTAGGTTAGACATAGCCATTTTTCTTTGTTCTCCGGCCGGCGAAATTCCTTTGTTCCTCAATTACTCGTATTGACTTTACTGCCACTAAAATACTTAATTTCAGTTCTATGCTGAGTTTATGGGACGGCCCATAACCTGAGGAAATCAAACTCCGAATAGAATAAATTAATAATTACTATATTGTAAAATAATAGCAGTTAAAATACAAGAGAACAGCTGATGAGACGAAATCGAAAAGGTAACGGTTCAGTGGCGCCACAAGCGGCCAAATTAAGAAAACTATTGACAATAAGTTCTGTTCAGAAATGGTAACAATATTTTATGTTTACACTCTTCCAATAGAAACATAATGCGGTGACAAACAAATACGGATCGGTACGAAATAGATGCCAATATTTAACCCTAAGTCGCCAAAAAAACCCAGGTTCAAGCCTCGGTGACGTTAAATATTCAAAATTCTGATCAAATCAAAAATACAAAAAGATGGTCAAAAGAATGTATATCCAGCTATATCCTTACGACTTTTTTTTCTGTCATAGGGGCCAACGAGCAAACGGATCGTCTGATGGGAAGCGATTACCGTAGCCCATAGACACCTGCAACACCAGAGGAGTCGCAAGTGCGTTGCCGGTTAAGATGTGGTAGGAGTAGGATGCTTTGAAAAATCGAATTTTCGCGAATACTCTAGGGTTATTGCTAAAACACGGATAATAATAATTAGAAAACGTGATACTATTGTCCAATAGTTTAGGTTCGTTGGGTATCTTCAAATGACCGAAAGGGCAAACCGGAAAAAGGAGCCCCTCGACAGCGAGGCCGTCGTTTAAGTAAAAAGTTTTTTTTTGACTTAATCTAAACTACTTTTATCCAGTTTAATTCCTTCACCCTTGTCAAATCATCTGTGTTTTCGCGATTTCCCTAAAATTGTCTCTAAAAATACATCTATCAATTCATCCTACGACGTAGAGATTCAGGCGCTCAAACCACGTCGATGGAACGTAACATGATTTCGCACTTATGCGAGTGAACACTGTGGGAATAATACCCCGTGTGATCGATCACATGCCCATGTCGAGATTCGAACCTGTGACCGGCGCATCGCCGGTGGTTTTGCAACCAAATTAGCCAAACGTGTTGCCCTTTAGGGATCGTATAATGGTTCTATTAATTAATAAAGCTAAAGCTCACACCTAGCTGAAGTTGACACGCCCAGTGACCTGTGGCTTACTGGCGCGCCCCTGTGTGCTCGCCGGTACGGTATAGAATATAACGCTATATTCGACGTTATAGCTGTACATGAGCTGTCAATATAAGACTAAACAATTTTTAAATAGGGTCATCTTCGGGGGTAAACTGGATGTGGCAATCCAGGTTACCCCTGACTATGAACAAACAACTCGTAAGGTCTACTACAGCTCACAGAGCAACGAGCTTTACACGGTAGGTATAGTGTGTTGTGCTCATATGGATGAATTCGATGACAATTCACCAACATAATACCATCAAAGCTTGTTTTAACAAAACGAACAATTCTCGTGTTTGACAACAATGCAAACAGTGAGAACAATACTTGCTTGGGTATTAAATTAAAAATCGTCATTTAATCAGGGGTAAGAAGAGTGCCACAATAGTTATTTATGTTATAGTACAAGTTTAATAAAGGTCGCCGGAAGGCGCTGGATGCAGGTCGCTTCCAACCGGTATATATGGAAGTCCAAAGGAAGGCCTATGTTCAGCAGTGGACGTCCTATGGCTGAGATGATGATGATGATGACAAGTGTGTATGGTAGGTGATATCAGACGTGTAATTTTTATTCACGAGCGAGTGATTAAATAAACACGAGTCGGAACTCATCTTGCAACGAGTTTCATACAAAACTTTACTGTGCATGTACGAGAAAATAGAAAATATGTACTTTAATACTCACAAAGACTGTTTGCATTGGAAAAAAGTATATTGATTTGATGTATCTAGCAAGAAGCCGTTGTTAACATTTTTTACTTCTTCAATAACGTTTTACGGGTTGATTCGTCTGCACATTCGTTCGTTCGTTTGCGCAAATCAACTTCGTAGTGCAGCTGGCTACTGAGCCGGCGGTCCTGGGTTCGAATCCCGGGCAAATATTTGTGTGAGGAACAAGAATATTTGTTCCTAGGTCATGGATGTTATCTAAGTATATATGTATTTATATATTATATATATCGTCGTCTAGTACCCATTGTACAAACTTTGCTTAGTTTGGGACTAGGTCGATTTGTGTAAGATTGACCCTTAATATTTATTTCTTTATTGGCTTGGCGCTTTTTTTTTTTTTTATTATATTTATTTACTTAAGCGCCACTTATGTAGCCGATCTTCGCGGTGAATTTCCACGCAGTCTCGGCACGTAATTAAAGTAACGAATTAAGAACATCCTCCTTTCAGAAGATGCAAACGAGCAAACGGATTGCCTGATGGTGCGCGATTACCGTCGCCCAATGGTAAGACACTCATGTACTACCGTCATGGACATCAGAGGAGTCACAAGTGCGTTGCCGGTTGAAAAGGTAATATTAAGCTGACAGACTGAGCCTATGCCGATGCCAAGATGATATTGAAGCGTAGCGCTCTTAAGAGGCCTTATTCCATTTCCTTTTTAGGGTTCCGTAGTCAACTAGGAACCCTTATAGTTTCGCCATGTCCGTCTGTCCGTCCGCGGCTTAGCTCCGTGATCATAAGTACTAGAACGCTGAAATTTGGTATGAGTATGGGTATGTATCACGCCGACAAAACGGTAAAATAAAAACTACAAAAATATATTATTTTCGGGTACCTACTACTACTACTACTAAAGTAAATTGTATATTTGAAATCTCAATAGCCCTGTTCTAAGTAGTAACATTGATAATATATTAAGAAATGTTTCTTATATCGTTTGACCATAGAGAAAAATGTCTAAAGGAATCAGCATTTTTGAACGGATAAGGAGCCTTAAACGGTTATAGCACAGTCAACCAATTTGATTTCTAGGCCACTATAGAACCTTGTCACAATGACAATGAGCAGCTCAAGCGGCTTTCATATTGGCGTTCACTGTGACAAGGTACGAAATGGCCTAGGAATCAAATTGGTTGACTGTACATACAACGAGCTATGCATCGCGTGTGTTCGTCGCATGTCATAACAATAACATCCACTCAATAACAATGCGAGCGATTTGGAACAATACTCGCGTTGCATGTTTTACTTCTGTAGAAGCCTAACGGTTGTCACCCACGCCTATGGGCATATAAAGGCCACATTTTCCGGCTTATCACGCGAGCGATAAACGACAAAGCATCTGTCACTTTTGACACGTCGCACACGTGACAGGTGCTTCATCAATTTTGTCATCTATCGTGTGATAAACGCGGCCATCATAGAGTCATTTTGAAAATCTACATAAAATCGCACCAAGTCCTTCCATCTATTTTGATTATGAAGCAGTGCTTCGTCTATTAGATTGTAGCTCAAAATAGACGGTCTGTTAAGCGAATTGTCAGAATATAACAAAAAAAAAACGATACCAATAACGGCCAAGTGAAGATTAAACTACGGTACCGTGTACCGCAGGCCAATATCACTGCTATAAAATAATTCAAATTAGGTACTTAAGGCAATTTCCTATAAGTAAATAAAACCTGTTATATAAGCAAAAAAATTACCACGGACGGATTACTTATAAGTTTCAAGTTACTTATTAGGTGAGTATTATAGGTTTCAGGTTACCTATTAGGCCCGCCCTATAGGTATATTATTAGGCCCGTCACCGGTGCCCATTTCGGAAGGTCTGTGAATGGGAGAGCTGGATGTAAATAAGTACATTAAAAATGTATGACAGCAACAAACTTTCCAGCTTCATAATTAAACGATGATGAATTTGCTTTGCTAGATATGATGAAAATTATAAGACTGAAAAACAGCGCTGTGCAGCTGACCCTAAGCATAATACGGTAAGCCTGAGCCTGTTGCCACTTATGTATGTATATAGCATAATCTGTAGTGCACTTACTTTAACCACTGTTACATTAGACACAGGACAGGAGCGGATGGTGACGTCTCACGAAGGCCCTCTGTACCAATGGGGTACCATTCTAGTTTTAGTGGCAATAAATATTTTTGTTTTCTAACAATGGAACCCATTTTTACTCATAAAATGTGATCCCGTTCCCAATCAAAGTCCTGTAAATATAATATTGAAAAGCAATAAGACCTTTATTGGATGAAATGGCAAGCTGTGAACTTAATGCGCCATTTCGGAAGCCCACGGGGATTTCAAAAGTTCAACAGTACTTTATTCTCCAATCATTTCCCTTTTCTTTTTTTGATCAATATTTTGGGAGCCCTTTGACTCCTAGAAATTTATTTCCTATAATTATTTTACCTCGAAAAAAAAAAATTCTTAGGAAGCATTTTTCTTTGCAACCGTAAACTATAGGTATGAGATTGTTATAAAATAAATGATTTGCACGGATTATGAAAATTTTGTGACTACAGAGGAATAAAAACTGCGAAATCATTTTTCGGTGAAATATAATAATAATAATAATAATAATAAAAACTTTATTGACTTAAAAACCTAATATATAACATCACAATAGTGTTTTATAACAATACGTTAACCATTAGGTTTGTAGCAGTTACACCAAGAATGAGCCTCTGCCTCTCGAACTAGGTCAAAGCCTGTGACTCGAGAGTCAGTGATTCCTCCATAGGTAGAGCATATATCACAGCAGGAAGGTGTTGTTGGTTGTTACATGCACACATTATAGTTTAAAGGAAAAATAGCCAAAAGAGATAATAGAAAAATAGAATAACAACATAATACAAATTAACACTATGAAAAGCTAGCTAGGGTATTAACAATAATATTATGTTATGCAACATGTTGAGCAATCCTTAAAAATAAACGGCCAGAAATCAGTAGTTAGTGTGAGAGTAAGCGTAGTTATGAATATGTATAGGTGTGTGTAGGTTTGTGTGTATGTTTGGTTTTCATTTCAAAAGAGATAGATTCCATTTATAAAGGTATGAGCACTATATTATTATTTATTATTTTATACAATGAAGTAGTTCCTCTGTTTGCTGATAAGTTAGGGTTTGAAGCCAAGTTTTAAGTTTACGTTTACATTCGTAGTTATTGGACGTGTAAATGTTTGCAAGTTTATTCGTCTTGTTATATAACCGGGCACTCATAGCTATGTATTGGCGACTAGCGAAGACCGTTCTTTGTAATTCTACTGGACAAACATTCTTTTTACCACGCTTAGATACAGTTTTGGCAACTAGAGGGAGATTTTTATGCCTACGAAGAACTGCTCGAAGCACGAAGAGTTGTCTTACAGATAAAACGTTACATTCGGCGTATAGTTGAGATGTTGGGAATCGGTAAGGTTTAGAGTTCGTGACTTTTAATACTGCTCTTTGTGCTCGTTCTAATTGAATCAGGGTAGTTTTTCCGGCCGCACCCCAGATAGGGATGCAATAAGATATTATTGATTGGCAGAGAGAAGTGTAGACCATCATTAAGGTTTTGGAGTCGGCGGATTGACGGAGTAATTTCATTACATAAATTAGTTTCCTAACCCGAGTTGATAACGACTCTATTTGAGCATGCCAATCTAATTTATTGTCCAAAATAACACCTAAGTATTTTATATTAGAGGTTGTGGCAAGAGAAGAGCAAAGACATCTAGGTGAGGGACTTTGACAGGTGTGGCTCCTTATGGTATAATTTTCTGGCGGAAGAGCCGGAGCTGTTATTGCAAAAGGGACACATTTGGTTTTGTCAAGATTAAGGGTGAGTAAGTTGGACTGTAACCATTGCATAACTTTTTTAAAGCCCAGCTCTGCAAACATTTTTGTTTCAGTCCAATCACATCCATGAAACAACAAAACCGTGTCATCCGCATACGCTATGATCTTACAGTTATCTAGTGGTAACTGACACAATTGGTTGACGTATATCTGAAAGAGTGTGGGCCCTAGAATGCTGCCCTGGGGAACACCATAGCATACAGATTCTGCGTTGCTTACGTAGGAATTTATTCTAACAGATTGCGTACGACCAGACAGATAATCTTGAAACAAGCCCAGACACTTGCCTCGAACGCCTATGCTTTCTAGTTTGTGAAGTAATAAGGGTATCGAAACTGTGTCGAACGCCTTAGAAAGATCAAGGAATATGCCTAGACACCGTTGCTTGACGTCCAGTTTACGGGTTATGAAGTTAGTTAGTTCAGCCACTGCATCCTCAGTTGATTTCCCAGGACGAAAGCCAAACTGGTTGTCTGCGATAATGTTTTGATGTTCTAAGAATTTTACTAGGGCAGTATTCATGACTCTCTCCATAATCTTAGACAGGGCAGTTAAAACCGAGATGGGTCTATAATTGCTATAAATAGCTCGATCTCCGCTCTTATATATCGGATGAACAACAGCTTTTTTAAATGCGTTAGGAAATTTACCAGTTTTAATAGAGGCGTTGCAAATATGAGTTATTGATGGAATAAGTGAGGTTGAACATTTCAATATTTTTGTTGATATGCCGTCCCATCCAGTGGCGCAGTCACTACGGAGAGTTTTGATGATTCTTTCAATATCCATCTCATCAACTTCGAGGATCACGAGAGAGTTGCAATGCGTCTGAGGGGTTGTGCAAGAGGGAGTCGGTGTAGACCGGTTAGGGTTGATATTTGAGGCCAAGGTTTTTCCGACATTGGCGAAGTATTTGTTTAAAGAATTTATTGAGTTTTGAGGCGTACTGGATGTATAGAGGAGGTCATTTATGGGTGAAGTTATGTGCTGTCTATTAGTTAGTTTTTTGATAACGTTCCAGGTAGCTTTAGGGTTATTGTTAGATTTTTCAAATTCATTTCGTTCATAGTCTCTCTTTAGTTTCCGGAGTAGCTTATTGCAGAAATTCCGGTATCTTGAATAGGTGATTTTTAGCGTTAGATTGTCGGGAGAACTTTTAGCTTTTTTATGGAGCTTGTCTCTATGTTTGATACAGCGGAGTAAACCGGGGGTGATCCATGGCTTAATAGTCCTATCCTTTTTTGGTTTTTTTATTGTGTATGAGTGTTTTCTGATTATCGCGGTTAGTATAGCAATAAGCCTGTCTGTCGCGATATCGACATCGGTAGCCGATAGCACGGATGTGAAGTCGGCGAGGTCAATATCGTTCCGAATTGCGACGAAATCAAGCCGGGTATACGTTTCACTAGCTTTGGGACCTTGTATGTCCGTTTCGAGACAGAGCATGACTGGCAGGTGATCCGTTATGTGAGATTGAATAACTATAACAGTGGCTGGTTTATCCGAACGGAGAAATACGTGGTCCAGACAATTGTTTTCCCTAGTGGGATACGTATGCGCTGGCAGCAAACCGTGTGATGCCATAAAGGTGAGGTACTCGGGAGAACGAGTATCGGTGGTGTTTGGTTTTATGTCAATATTAAGGTCACCAATAACGGTTGCTTTATTATAGGAACTCAGGGTCAGCAACACATTGTTTAGGCTGTTAAGAAAGTTGTCGAGATTCCTGATGGATGGAGACCTATAGATGGACACGATGGCCACGTCACCGTTAACTATGCATACCAGGCAGTTTCCGTCCATAAATACTGGTTCAGTTATTTTGCAGTTTAGTGATTCTTTTGTATATATTACTATCCCGTCATTTTGGTTTGAGTTATTTTCGGTGTACGAGGAAGAGTAACCATGTATCCTCGGGATTATTGAGTAATTGCTAAGCCAACATTCTGTGAATATGATTACGTCATACTCAATTTTTAGTAATTTGAGGAGTACATAAAATTGATTTATGTTTTTATTGATGCTTCGAATGTTCATGTGTATAATATTAAGTGGCTTTCTAACTTGATTAACAAGGTGCTTACAATCATCAGGGTTGCATGTAAAAGCATTCGAGACGCTATAGGAGTCTATGTCTGTCCCAACTGCGTCTATGTCAATCATTTTTGAGATTATATCTAAAAACAGTTATGTGTGAATAGTCAGACAATATAATTGTGTGTGTGTGTAGAAGCAGCAGTTTATAGTAGGGAATATATGTGTGTGTATTCTTATTGTTATTCTGGCGTAAAATTAAATGAGGAGAAAAGTGTATATAAAAATAAAAATAATGATGCGAAATCGAGTTTTCAAAAACAAATAACAGAAAGCAAAATGCAAGCAGTCATGTGTAACTCTAAGAGAACTACTCAGATTCTAAGTCGATTAAACATTGCTCAGAGGTAATTAGGATATGATTTAAGTCCTTAGCTTTACGTAAATAAATATTCCCGTCGCTTGTCCAGCAGAACTCGTATTGATGTGTCTTCCTAAAATGACGCGCCTTCATAAACAATCTTCGTTTGTGTGGTGGAAGGTGGTCGCTAATGTAGATAGGTACAGCATCGCCTTCCATCTCCAACAGCTTGGAGTGAAATTTATCTTCGTTTGATCGATTTTTATTGTATGCGCGGGCTGACTTGAGTAAGGTATCTTTAACTTGCACCGAATTAAATTCGGCAATTATGGTTTTATTGTAGCCCGGTTTCGCAGGGAGACGGTAGACATCACGGATTTGTGATGGTTGAATGGTGATGTCAAGTACTGAGCCGATCTTAGTCACGATCCCTGAAAGGCTGGCAGGAGTTTCATTTGCGGTGTTCGGTACGTTTCTGATTTCCACCGTAGACGTTCGTGAGCTCATTTGAACATCTCTTAATTCATTTTCCAGGCGACAGATGCGTTTCTGAAAAATGTCGCGTTCTTTTTTTAGGTTATCTATATCATTTTGCATAGATATGTGGTTTTGATTCAGGTTTTCTAAGGTGCTAACAATTTCGGCATGCGAATTCTGAATGAGCGTGTTTTGTGCCTTTACTTCAGCGATATCATTGATCAACCTGGTCAGAAGGCCTTCTTGGTCGGATTTCCAGCTAGTCAAGAGCTCTTTGATGTCATTCTTAAATTCGGAGATTTCTGTTTGAGGCGAGTCCTCTACCCTAGGACGCTTTGCTCTTAAAGAAACTTTGGAGAACTCCAGGTCGGCGATACTGGATAAAGCCGTTAGGTCGGGCTCCGATTCCGTGTGAGTCACAGAGATGTTTTTATCCAAATGTTGCGGCGGAGTACGCTGGTTGCGCGGCATCACTAGTATTTAATAAAACATTCGACGAAAAATAATTATAGGAGTAGACCCTAATATTTTACATGCTATTTATTCTATACTAGATGCAGATATGGTCCCAAAGCTGAAGTTTCAACCGGTAAAAAAACGATTTAGTGACCGAATAGCATATTTCACCTTTTTTTAAACTATCTGATTACATCTCAGATAAAACAAGTAGGTACACGTTAACACAAATATTGTAATATAATGCATGTATATAATAGTATAGAAATATCTAATAGACTCGCTCAAACACCTTTTTGTTCCACTTATCACCGAGTATGGTGCATAACTAAATAGTAAACATGCGTAATTACTAACAGAGAAACACGCATTATGGAAGACTGACAACAATTGAAACAGTTGCATAACAGAGCCATCATGACAATACTTTGTTGTTGTTTTGTTTGCTACAAAAGCTAAAACAGCGCATACCGTATTTGTACTTAGTTTTTAGGGTTCCGTACCCAAAGGTTAAAAACGGGACCCTATTACTGAGACTTCGCTGTCCGTCCGTCCGTCCGTCTGTCACCAGGGTGTATCTCAAGAACGGTGATAGCTAGACAGTTGACATTTTCACAGACGATGTATTTTTATTGCCGCTATAACAACAAATACTAAAAATAAAATAAAATAAATATTTAAGGGGGGCTCCCATACAACAAACTTGTTTTATGGTACGGAACCCTTCATGCGCGAGTCGGACTCCAACTTGCCCATTTTTTTTTTAATAAAACATACGGGTGTATATTGCCTCCTAGATTAATTTTTCGTCTAAAGTTAAATTTCGTAGAAAGCGTTTTTCTTTGCAGCCGTAAAGTATCTGAGATTGTAATAAAACAAACCTAACCTAACCTAATCAATAGAATGATATTTGCAAGAATTATGAAAAATGTATGACTACAGAGGAATACAAATTCTGCGAAATGATTTTTCGGCGAAATGAAACATTCCACGCAATAACTTTCTAGAAGTCAAAGGGCTCCCAAAAAAATACGCATAACGATTTAATAAAACTTTGCTCAAAAAATGGTTACATTAGATATTTTAGATAATAGTACATTACATCAGAGGCCGGGAAAATGAGGATTTCCGGCCAAGTAGGTATATACGGCCGAGCGAGCGTGCGAGCGAGGCCGGATAGTGATACGAGGCCGGGAATCCGTTTTCACGACGAGGCATGTATAGTGCTTTTCTCAAACATACAATGAAATAAAAAAATATACTTCAAAGAATAACACTTAATATTGTTTGTCCGATATTTTCCGAATTTGACCGAATTTTAAAAATCCGATTTCAGATTCTGACTCAGGAGCCCCAAAAACCCCCGGATACCGAATTTCAGCCTCCTAGGACCAATTTGAAAATTTCTCTATACAAATCGTTTTTTTCGATATTTTCTGAATTTGACCGAATTTTCGGACAAGATTTCAGATTCATATTTTTGAGCCCCGAGAGCCCCCCGATACCGAGTTTTAGCCGCCTAGCACGAATTTGAAATTTTGAAAAAAACAATCGGTTTTTTTTTCGATATTTTCCGAATTTGACCGAATTTTCGGACAAGATTTCAGATTCATATTTTTGAGCCCCGAGAGCCCCTCGATACCGAGTTTTAGCCGCCTAGCACCAATTTGAAATTTTGAAAAAAAAAAGTCGCTATCTTGAATTTTTTTTTCCACAAGTGTCTAACAACCAACCTTTAAAAACAAAACCTGCTTTTTTTTTCGATATTTTTTCGAATTTGACCGAATTTTCGGACAAGATTTCAGATTCATATTTTTGAGCCCCGAGAGCCCCCCGATACCGAGTTTTAGCCGCCTAGCACCAATTTGAAATTTTGAAAAAAAAATCGTTTTTTTTTCGATATTTTCCGAATTTGACCGAATTTTCGGACAAGATTTCAGATTCATATTTTTGAGCCCCGAGAGCCCTCCGATACCGACTTTTAGCCGCCTAGCACCAATTTGAAATTTTGAAAAAAACAATCGGTTTTTTTTTCGATATTTTCCGAATTTGACCGAATTTTCGGACAAGATTTCAGATTCATATTTTTGAGCCCCGAGAGCCCCTCGATACCGAGTTTTAGCCGCCTAGCACCAATTTGAAATTTTGAAAAAAAAAAGTCGCTATCTTGAATTTTTTTTTCCACAAGTGTCTAACAACCAACCTTTAAAAACAACACCTGCTTTTTGTCAAACCAGCCAGCTGTGTGAATGACATTGTTGTTGAAACCAAAAAAAAGTTACTTTGCAGGCCTAGGCCTGAAAAGCAGTATGAAATCCCTTTACAGTCCTCTCGAGTTGTTGCGCCCAAAAAGCGATACTTCCGAGCCTATTTTAAGGAACGTAAAGACAATATTTCATTGGATGTTTGAGAAATAGTACATTACTGCAGAGGCCGCGAAATAGGGAATTATTGGCCGAATAGTAATAGATGGCCGAGTGATAACGAGGCCATCTAGAGATACGAGGCCGATAATCCCTGTTCGCGCCGAGGCTTGTATAGTGCTTTTCTCAAATAAATCCAAGGAAATAATACAAATGTTCAACTTATATATTCATATAAAAACAAATTTATTTCAAATTTAATAAAAAAAAACAAATTTATTTTTTAAGCTGTTCGGGTCAATGTTTTTGCCACCAAATGTTAAGATGATTCTATTTATTAAAAAATGACAACACCTTATTAATTAGATATTGTTATATTTTTTAACAATAAACGTGATTCCTTGTTTATTTTATTGAATATCTGATTTAATCGAATTGAATAATCTAGTTAAATATAAGAAATAAAACGTAAATATACATCCACAAACTAAGTTTTTTTTTATTGGCAGTATGCTATAGATTATCAATAAAAGAAATAAACCCCACTGAAACAAAAGACAATCTCTTTGTTGGCTACGGCCAATAATGTTGTATGAAATTCCTTTATATCGTTCTAATTTGAAATTAGAACGAATCTTCAACAATTGCTATACAAAGACGTATTTCGCGTTCTATTACCACGATCATAAGAACGACATTTCCTTGGATGTTTGAGAAAATAGTACATTTTACAACTAGTGTGAAAAGAATGTCTTTTTACCACTAGTACCGAGGTATCTTGCCACGAGCTGAAAGCGAGTGGCAAGACTCGGTACGAGTAGTAAAAAGACATTTCACACGTGTTGTAAACGACGTTTTTTAATGCAATTGCGAAAAAATAATAAATTAATATATCATTGCGATAAAATATGCTTGCTTCAAAGTTATTTTTGAACGAACCCATACTTTACAAATGACACTGACAGTGACAACATACTATTGGAATCAGCGCCATCGGCTTAGAGTTGAGAAACTAAATTGACACTTGGCAGTTGACACTGACAGTATTTATAAGGATAATATTTAGCTTGCCACAGCCCAATGCAGATAATTATAATACTGAAACGACATTAATTAGAACCTTTAACATTATCAAAACAGAAGTACAAGACATTACAGTATCAACAAACAGAAACAGATCATGCAACAAGAGTTTTAGTGCCAAATTTGTGATCTGCGACATGTGACCAAGGACACGTTTACAACTAAAATATCATGAATTGTTTGAATATTTGAAGACTATCAAGGATAATTAGAGGTAAAAGAAACATTAAATCACATTATTAGTTATGTTTAAGGTTATTTTTTTGAACAAGAAGCTGGTGAAATCTATAAATGTTACTAAATTATTAACATTTTGCAGGTCCCTAACAAATTGGCGGAAATAATATTCACTCAAAGCGGCTCCTAGGAAGTCAACCAGTCAATTACTATGTACCTACAACTGCTGCTCAAGTGCCACGTTGATGACCATGTTTAGAAGAAATGATGATTATGTTTAACATTACGAAAAGACAACTATATCAAATGAGGTCTAAGAAGAATTACTTTATTTTGTGATTAAATGAGAATAAAAAAAATATATATTTGTATTAAAACAAGGTTGATATCAGAAATATTTTATTTTCAGTAATAATTATAGTTAATGGTACAATTAGTGCAGTTCATAGTTATGTTGTGAGTTCTTCCATGTAAATTAAGTGTCTGACTAGTCAGGCATGGTGTATTTTCAGGTTCCTGCTGTTGTGATAATTCCTGTGGGTCAAAGTTAGAGGGGCTATGTGTAATCCAAGTGTTGTTGGCACGTGACGGTCCTGGTTGGTTAACAGGGCTGGGTGTAACCAAAGTGTTGTTAGCATGTGACGGTCCTGGTTGAAGTTCAGTATTAACAGGTACATTAAGACCCGATTGGAATGTGGATGACGAAAATTCTGTGGACTCTTGCGACTTTACATTAATTGATTTTGCAATTTTATTTTACAATTTTTAATTTGTTATCAATGGAGTTTTCTATGTATCCTTCTGCTACATTACTTGACCGCCAACCTCCATGCCTCTTCAAAGTTGTTATGTCAGCTCCTGAGTCGGCAAGTAATGTAGCAGAGGTTCTCCTAAATGCATGTCCGGTGTAAAGATTTGCATCAGGCAAATTTAAGTACTGAGCTTGTTTAAGCCTGTTACCTGGGCAGTGCACCTTCCTCTTTGAAAATTCTGAAAGAATCGGTCACTTTTGCCCTTAGAAGACCGCAGACTCTGATATTTCTTGACTATTTCTGCAAATGGGCCGTCAATAGTGAAGGACCTGGGAATTTTATTTTTTGTATTTGGTATTTTGACAAGAAGTATGTCCCCATGTGTTTCTATATCTTTTACTGATACATTTGTGAGCTCTTCGCGTCTGCATGCGCCACAGACTCCAAATATAAGATCAACCTATGAACAAAGTTACATATTTATTATATATTGTAAGACAATTGTTTATTTCATTCTATTTTTTTTAACTTCGTACTTTATTTTTAGAGTTAATTTACTTAAATTGTGTACATATTTTATTAGATTTATATTTAAGTTTATACCTTTGTAGCTAGATGTTGCTGATCTGGAGCTTCATTAATAAACGTCTAAATTTGTTCAGCTGTTAGTACCTTCGATTTTTTACTCTGAAATCCTACACTTTGCCTTTTTAAGAAAGCAGTCAATCTGGTGTAAGTTTTTATATCTATGTCATGTTTTAACTTTATAACAGCTTTCAACATAGAATATTTTGACCATAATGTTGATGGCCGATAGGTTTCAGACAGCTCTTGAAAATAGGCCATCAAAACAGTCTCTGAAAAAGACTTTGCGTTATGTAAGGTTTTCCACTCAATAAATTTTACATAGACGGCATTATTTTAGTTTTTTCTGGAATAACACAGTCATTGGCAATTGCTGCTCTAGCACGAATGTCTGGTGGTGTCATATCAATGTTTGAATCACTCATTTTCAATATTTTTTTATAACTTCTCGTACCAAATTATATATTTATATGCGTAAATGTGTTTAAATAATGTTAGAAGTTATTTCAAAAGGGCGGGCTGATTTGCTTTTAAACTTTTTTTTTCTAGGCATATGCTTGTATCATTCAGCCAAATCAAAGAACGATTTTTAGGAAAGTAAATATTTCATACATAGATACCTAAGACAGAGTAGGCTATAAAATGCAAATTCTTAATATTTTTTCGTCATTTATATATTAATGAATACTTTAAATAAATACTCCTAGTATTCGTAAGCGTTTTTAATTTCATAATTTCCAAGTAAAAAATCTAGTATAAAATTACTGCGTTTCGAAAGTATAGTTTGGAACTAAAAAGTAAAAAGCACTAGTTCGAGAAATTGAGCTTCTCGCACGCTACGCAGCCACAAAAAGTACCACTTTTTGAGCAACTGTATTAAAAAGTATTTTTCCGGCTAGGCCATTTTACTGTGATTTAATTTGAATATCATAAAATAGTACATTTTACAACTAGTGTGAAAAGAATGTCTTTTTACCACTAGTACCGAGGTATCTTGCCACGAGCTGAAAGCGAGTGGCAAGACTCGGTACGAGTAGTAAAAAGACATTTCACACGTGTTGTAAACGACGTTTTTTAATGCAATTGCGAAAAAATAACAAATTAATATATCATTGCGATAAAATATGCTTGCTTCGAAGTTATTTTTGAACGAACCCATACTTTACAAATGACATGGTACATTAAGACCATCATCATCGTCATCGCCATCGCCATCGTCATCGTCATCGTCATCGCCATCGCCATCGCCGTCGCCATCGCCATCGTCATCGTCATCGTCATCGTCATCGTCATCGTCATCGGCATCGCCATCGCCATCGCCATCGCCATCGCCATCGTCATCGTCATCGTCATCGTCATCGTCATCGTCATCGTCATCGTCATCGCCATCGCCATCGCCATCGCCATCGTCATCGTCATCGTCCTCGTCATCGTCATCGTCATCGTCATCGTCATCGTCATCGTCATCGTCATCGTCATCGTCATCGTCATCGTCATCGCCATCGCCATCGCCATCGCCGTCGCCATCGTCATCGTCATCGTCCTCGTCATCGTCATCGTCATCGTCATCGTCATCGTCATCGTCATCGTCATCGTCATCGCCATCGCCATCGCCATCGCCATCGCCATCGCCATCGCCATCGCCATCAGAATCGTCATCGTCATCGTCATCGTCATCGTCATCGTCATCGTCATCATCATCACTGACATTCGAAACTCAGTTACTGCGTTTCGAAAGTATAGTTTGGAGCTAAAAAGTAAAAAGCACTAGTTCGAGAAAATGAGCTTCTCGCACGCTACGCAGCCACAAAAAGTACCACTTTTTGAGCAACTGTATTAAAAACGTTATTTTTCAACATTTCACTACTTGATAATGATACGTTCAATATCCTAAAATATGTAACCAGAGGACCCTATGATGGTTGCTTTTATCAGGCGATAAATAAGTGACAAGCATCCGTCAAGTTTTGACAAAATGCGAGTGTGAGTGATGCTTTGTCACTCATATATCCCGTGATAAACGCAACCGTCATAAACCGCCCGAACAGGATTAAGCTTGATAATACCTATAACCCCTAGTACCTATACCATAATATAAGTATAGTATACCTGTGCCGTTGTCAAGTATTTTTGCGCGCGATGAAGTCACTATGATGTCAGACGTGGCCGATGTAGGGCAGATATTTATCGGGTTCACATGTTACGATGAAATCGTGTTAGGTTTATTTTCATTCGAGTATAGCGGAAATATAAAGCTTAGGAATAAATGGGTTTTAGAGCGAAAAAAATGGGTGGATGGCTGATTGTGACTGTTTAGGATTAAGTCGTTTTTTTTTACCTCCGCATAGAACAGAGGGGTGTTATAAGTTTAAGTTGTACATGTGTATCGGTGCTCCCAAACAGATGGACCAATTTGAGTGTATTTTTTTTATCGAGAGGATGACCGTCGAGATCGTTCTTAGCTATGTTTTCTGGAAATAGGACCAGTGGTTTCCAAGAGCTTTGGTTGGAACAAGTGGCAAGATCTCAGCCAATAATTAAGCTAAGAAATCCAAATTTTGTAGTTATGTTAATTTTTAGTAGAATCTTCTATATCACTCATTGAATAAGGGTCTCAAGATGACCAGCCACTTTTCTGAGGCGTGTTAATTTTTTAATTTAGGTTATTATTAAACAAGTAAATCGTGGTTGGTTTAAATAACTCTTAACCGGATCATTATCATCATAGTTCAATTGAACTTTGTTATAATTTATTCTTACTTTATCTAAGACTTGAGAAATGTTAGTGTTTTTTTATTTTTTTTTTATTGAGACATAAGCGCCCCTGAAAGTTAAAAACGGTAATTACCTCAGAGGGCCAGTTACGAGTATCTAATACAAAGTTAAATGGACTTGCTGATGAGACCTTTCCATTACCTTAACCGTGTCAGATTAGACATAAAGACGCTATGTGCAAATGGCAAAAAACATTCCAAATAAAACCACACAAATAAGCCACTATACACTTTACACTATAAGCTTAGCACACCTTTACTATTGCCGTGTTCGGGGTCGTTGACCTGGCTCAGTGACGTCACGACTAACTGTGCCAGGGGGCCCGACAGACGACCGCAGCTGTATGGTGTCTGGATAGGATGAGTCGTAGGTTAAAGGTTGCTCCACTAATGGATCCTATAGGCTTGTATTGTAACCTATTTTTTAAGATGTCAATCGATCCTATTTTAGCTTTATGGTATCTGGATAGGATGAAGACGTTGGTTAAAAGTTGCAATGATGGACTTTATAGGCTTGTAACCTATCTTTTAAGATGTCAATATATCCTGCTGCAGAGTGGGTATGAAATCTATATAGAACTAACTACAATAGAGTGCTCTAAGTCAAAAATCATATGTAAGTCAGTGCTGAAAATTCTCCATACCATAGTAATACTACCTGTCACTTTTCTTTCGATACTGTGCGAGCCAGACATGAGACGCTAAGTCGCGCGACAAATGAAGTCGCGGAAAGATATGCTAGGCCGGCAGGTGCGTCTGGTAACCTATCTGAAATACTAATCTTTGTTTCCCATCTGTAACGTTTCGCCAAGTTTTCATTTGTCAGAAAGTGATTTTTTCATGAAACGCGTAATATTTTCAGGATTTTATAAACATATTTTTAAGGAACCCATTAGGTTTGGTTAGTTTTATAATTAATCAAAAAAATTAAGTTTTTTTAAAAAAATGACTTTCGGACAAATGAAATTCCCATCTGCACCTATCTGAATGAAACAAAAATTTGTGTTTCAGATAGTTAACCCTTTTTAATGCCCAGCTATCCCGTTACCAAAAGTAGTTAAAATCCGTTCAGACGTTTCGGCGTGATGAGAAGACAAGGAAAATCTTACAGATAGGTAATAGCGAGCGCTGTATTAGGTACTTTTTAAATTAACTGCACCATCCCAGAGCACTTAAACGTTTCCCTGATATTTCTAGCTAGCGAGCATCTTTGTATGCGACAACACAATGCCACCCATCTTTGACCTTCAACGGCTTCTGTCTTCACAAAAACTAATGGCAACTCGACAAAGTTTTCCATACCTTCATATCTATTGGCTGTTTTGCGATATCGCCAAGTTTTTTTTTTCGAGTGTTTAATTTCAAAGAAAATTTCACTTCGTCCATATTTTTGTCAGTAAGAATCAGTTATTAAGACATTATAATCCAAGAAAATTAGATTGCAATATATGGAAAATTTGGCAAAATTAAAGGACAACTTTTATCTATCAGGATATGTAGGTTATAGAGCCAAGTTTAATTTTATCTACTCTCCCCCCCTCTCAGGGGTGAGCGTCACCCCCCCGCGACCTCGAATGTGTCCCGGAGCGCGGTATTTTCCACTTTAAAAGAAAACCGTGTACGATACATACAAAGTGTATAGGAACGAAATAATCCTGAATAAATTTACTATAAACCTTTCATACATACAAAAGCGATAGCACTTATACAATCAGCGCAATCTGTTACCAAATACTAACGTTTTTAATTATTGATCTTTTTTTTCTGCTAAAAGGTTAGTTATCTCAAAAACTGCACATTTCTTGGCCAAAATATGTATGACAAAAGTAAAGAATGGAAAATGTTCTTTCTAAAAATGTATAATTTATTTCTGTTACTTTAATTTACCGTTGCAATGCTATTTTTAAAATTTAAGTCATTTGGCCATTATGCGAAATATAAATATTCGTACTAGTTAAACGGTGTTACTTGCAATACCTTAGACTTCTTATATGTTTTTCTGTAATCTACAAGTATTGAACTATATTCTGTAATTTTTTTTTTTTAGCCTCACTATTTTAGGAAATAAGGGGTGTGTGGGAAAATCGTCAAGTTTTGCTCATTTTCGTAAATAACTTCAAAACCGTTTAATTTAGAATGATGAAATATATATATTTGAGATGTTCATAATGTACCCTTTCATTTGATATGTCACACGATATACTTTGCCATTTTTTTTCTAATTTGCCCCCTATAACTGGCCCTCATGTCAAAATTTATTAATTTGCGTTACGTTACGTTACACGTCCATGTTTGGGTCATCAATTTACATATGTGTACCAAATTTCAACTCAATCGGTCTAGTAGTTTCGGAGCAAATTGGCTATGGCAGACGGACGGACTGACACAGACACACGAGGGATCCTACTATAATCATAGCGAATTTTCTCCGAAACTACTGGACCGATTGAGTTGAAATTTGGTACACGAATGTAAATTGATGACCCAAACATGGAAATGTAACGTAACGTAAAGTAAATCAAGTAATTTGAAACATGGGGGCCAGATTTGAGGGGGAAATTAGAAAAAAAAATAGCAAAGTATATCGTGTGACATATCAAATGAAAGGGTACATTATGAAAATCTCAAATATATATATTTCATCATTCTAAATTAAACGGTTTTGAAGTTATTTACGAAAATGAGCAAAACTTGACGATTTCCCCACACACCCCTTATTTCCTAAAATAGTGAGGCTAAAAAAATAAATAAATTACAGAATATAGTTCAATACTTGTAGATTACAGAAAAACATATAAGAAGTCTATGGTACTGCAAGTAACACCGTTTAACTAGTACGAATATTTATATTTCGCATAATGGCCAAATGACATAAATTTTAAAAATAGCATTGCAACGGTAAATGAAAGAGAAACAGAAATAAATTATACATTTTTAGAAAGAACATTTTCCATTCTTTACTTTTGTCATACATATTTTGGCCAAGAAATGTGCAGTTTTTGAGATAACTAACCTTTTAGCAGAAAAAAAAGATCAATAATTAAAAACGTTAGTATTTGGTAACAGATTGCGCCGATTCTATAAGTGCTATCGCTTTTGTATGTATGAAAGGTTTATAGTAAATTTATTTAGAATTATTTCGTTCCCATACACTTTATATGTACCGTAAACGGTTTTCTTTTAAAGTGGAAAATACCGCGCTCCGGGACACATTCGAGGGCGCGGGGGGGTGACGCTCACCCCTGAGAGGGGGGGAGAGTAGATAAAATTAAACTTGGCTCTATAACCTACATATCCTGATAGATAAAAGTTGTCCTTTCATTTTGCCAAATTTTCAGCTAATCTTACTGAATTATTAATGCTGAACTGGTGCACAAGGCTGGTAAATAGGCTATTAGCGCACAACGCGGCGCTTAGTGAACCAGTCCTGCTTTTACGTTGAAGTTAAACCACAAAAAAATAACACAAAATCTGAATAACGCGCATTTCATACATACGCACTGATAATAACGGAGGGCCCTAATTTGTATTCACAGAGTCGCGCATCGGAACAGTCACATCCGCCCGAACCCAAATACTTCTTCACTCTTACATACCACAACTGTGACACGCGAGTTTTTCTCGCACGTGATATATTACCTCTCTTTCTGTACAATACTGTTAGAAAGTGACGGGTGACGATAAGTCGAAGGACAAGAGTCGCGAAGCATAGTTGTGCTAGATGGGCAGGAAGTGCCAGTAGTGGCACAAATAAAAACTAGCTAGCATACCTTACCGCAACTTCGGGTCTGTCACAAGCGACTATTTTTCGCTCGAGATGATGAGATGATGTTTCTTTCTGTGCAGTAAAGTGAGAGGGTAATAATAATAATAAGGGACACACAAATCGACCTAGTCCCAAACTAAGCAAAGCTTGTACTATGGGTACTAGACGACGATATACATAATATATAAATACATGTATAGATAACATCCATGACCCACCCAAGCACAAATATTCGAGTTCATCACACAAATGTGGCGCGACAAGAGTTGCACGTAGACAAGAGTAGACGGGCTGTTTGGTTCAATCCAGGCTTAACCTTTATCCTTAACCTATATTCGAGTTCATCACACGAATATTTGCCCCGGCCGGGATTCGAACCCAGGACCGTCGGCTCAGTAGGCAGGTGCATTACAAACTGCGCGAACCGCGTCGTCGTTTTGAATAACTGTTTAGCGTAAAACTATCCGCTTAATGGTCATCATAAGTTTATCATGAAATCACAGTACCTACGGAACAGTGAGTCATTTGTAAGCGTCAACGACACGAGTCTATCGAAAGGGTATTAAGTTTGTATTCCTTTGAAAACAAACTTAGTTTAACAGAATTAAGGTATAATTTAGAAGTTATGTTATGTTACGCCCCTTTGTAAAGAAACTCCTGGATGGATACGGTGCTGACGGGATAATGGTCGCCGGATAAGCTTCGTTTTATTAGCGTAGTAGTTTTTATGATGGTTAAAGCGTAGAGAAACAATCTATCAAACGTTTTTACCGACTTATCAATGCCAAATTATTAATATTTTGCGTTAGTGTACAGTCGAGTTCATTTACATCTACACACTTACGAGAACAAAAATATCTGAATACGACCCTATTGTCAGGAGCATAAAATCGTGTTCAGATATTTTTGTTCTCGTAAGTGTGTAGATGTAAATGAACTCGACTGTACATCTTAAGTAACTTAAATTACACTAGAAATGATAAAACGTAGCTAAACGTAAGTATGAGCAGTTTGTATCATAAAATATAAGAGTATATTAACTACATATTTTATTTGAAGATTAGGATTGTGACAATATAATTTTCAAATAATATCGCTGTAGTATGAACTTGAGAACAATTTTGGAATGCATATTTTTAGTTGATTAGCATATGTACCTATTGCAAAATATGGCATAAAATAATCAGAGTTTATTAAACGGCTACATTTTATAGCAACATGGAATACACATGGTAATTTTCATAAATAGGATACTTGCGAAGGAAAAAAAAAATCCGCTCCGCTAGTAACGCCAATTACTAATCGGATGTTCAATTGAATAACCATCTAATATCCATTCATATAATAACTAATGGAATGGTTGAAATAATCCACTGAACGTTATCTCCCATCAATCGCTTAACATCTTAATACAAAGTAAATAGAAACCGAATTTTCTACAGCATTAACACACAATAAGCTAACAACAATGGGTCTTACAATAACAAATTTGTTCACAGGCATTGTTCCCGCTTTCATCGTAGCACACATCGGTATTCCAATGGTTTTGAACCTTACCGATAACAAGCTGCATATGATCCGTCAATCGGTATTATTAAAGTGAAGGATATTTATTTAATAGAAGTGAAGTGGCTGACAAATTGCGCAAACGAATTTTAATATAATTCCAATCCATCCCAAGTTTCTCACCAAAGTTGATTGAGAAAGCATGCTGAAAGGAACTTTTGCGACACAGAAACACGATGAACACACTGAATCTGTAGTGTACTTAAGCGAAAAGTTTAATCTTTACTATTGTGCTATCGGTGCTAGCTCACGTAACGAAAATGTCAGCTCGTTGCTTCATTTCTTATCGAAGTTAACTTAAGATGACATCGTTGGGCCATCAACCGTAAAGATATGAAAATGATTCAAATTCAATTATTTCGTTTTTGGGGAAACTACTTAATTAATTGCGAACCTTTCAGTATTCCGATGGAATTAGGCTTACCTTTATCTTTATCAGGTACGTATCATATTAGGTACGTTTGGCGACTTTATTGCGTACCGCAGGGCTTACCTGTAACAACAGACATATTTAGTATTTTTTATAAAAAAGTTAAATGTTAATTTCTGATCAAGAAATGCATAACAGGAATAATAGGATACGTGCTAAGCTTACACGCTTGCCAAGCCTCGGCAAGCCTACAGGACGCAGTTATATGTTAGAGTGAGCACGATGTAGTTCGGTCTCGCTTTAACATATGACTGCGTCCTGCACGCTTGCCGAGGCTTGGCAAGCGTGTAAACGTAGCATTCAGTTTTTTTTAAGGACAATTATATTTTGACAGTTGCCAACGTCAAAATTTAAACGGGTGTCACGACATGTGAACCTGATATGATTTTATTGGCGAAATACCTCTGGCCAAAACAGCTAGAAGTAAAAGCTAGAAAAAAAATGATAAATTTATCGGCGTCAGTTAAAAATTGGGCATATTAAGGCTGTGTTGATCACACGTGTCTAGGTCAAACGTAATTAGCAGCCAAAAGGAAGGCGCTAATTGGACATTTGGTCGCGGTAATTGCTTGGGAATCGCTATTTCCGCAGAGCATCGTGCATAACTGTTTGTATCTATCGTGTTGCCAAATTACTATTCATCACGATTGAAGCTAACTGTAAAAATAAATACAGAACTGGCATAGCTGCAATTTAGATGAACCAGAATCACACTAAAACTGGTCATCCACATAGCTCAGAGAAAAGGCAGGACGATTTTTTTTTTAATTTGTCAATTGATTCAGCAAATGTCTAAATGGCACTAACTACACTAAGAGTGCTCTAAAAGTCAGAAATTACCGTCAATATCAAGATCCACGGAGCGCGAAAAACACTGCATACAAACAAATGGCCACTTAACCGTGACGTCATATATGTTATAGATACCATTATTTATTTATATGAAGACAATAAGTAAATTCGCCCGCTGCCTTTCGCTTTTTCTTTGGGGAACTTCATATTTTGTCCGGGATAAAAGTAGCCAAGATCTTAACGATCTTGAAGATGAAAGAAGAATAAACTAACAACCTATCTAACCAAGATGTCAAACTCGTGTAAGATACTAGCTGTAAACTTGTTGTAACGGACATCCACCACATGCGCTGCAGAACGTAGGAAACCTCTTTAAACGCCAAAACTATGACCGGATCCTAAACAGACTCGTTTGGAACAGCAACCATTAATCTACTCCTATTAAAAGCCTCTACCCGAACAGCAAAAGCACTCCCCTAACTGCTCTGATATAAGGTTTTTCCATACTCCAGGTGGTAAGGATTATCGAAATGGCTAAAATATGTCATTTTTTACGTTTTCAACCCGCCTATTTCACTTTTAAAATCTTCGAAGATCTGAATAAAAATTATTCGAAAATCAAACTTGACTCACATGCCATGACTTTCGGCGGCAAGCGGCGCGGCGAGTGGATGAGCGAGATCTCCGAGCGCGGTGGCCGTGAGTGAGCGAGACGCATGTATCGCGCACACAAGTCGTGGCCGGGCCGTTGAGTTGAGGGGAACATCCTGACATACGCAAGCATCTTTGCCCGAGCTGAAACGTAGACGCTTCGCTCGACGGTCAACTAAGGCCTTGTTCTGTTGACCAAGACTGGTATATTTTCGACCTCATTGATCGAACTACTGGAGTAGCCGAACTTGGCCGCGCGCCAGAAAGCCGAATCAATGACCGGGTCCACGACTGATAATCGCATTACCTGTTGTGCACAACATCGTTTGGAACTAATAACCTGCCTTTCCAACATTCTTTAATAAAAAAAAAAATTAAAAATGAAGTCTTTGCCCTTTCATTACGCCTAAAAGGCTAGACTGATTTTGAATTCGTTTGGTATATCGGTAGCTGCGTATCCCCAGATGGCTATAGGATACTTTTACGTAAAACTTTTATCTTTACCAGACTTTAGCAGGCAGAGTTGCGGGCACATTCTTCGGCGGTTCATTCTCGATTAGTATTACTAATATACCGGGTGTAACCGACGGTGTACCGAAAACTGAAACCATGGCTTCAGACCATTATTCTGGGCTGGAAAATCGTGGAAATTTCTTTGAGAAAATTCACAAATTTTCCTCGCGAGTTTTAATTTTTTCTTTATTTTTCCGTTAATCGAACTCTACCGGTAACAATTTTTCATGAAAAATCGCATGAAAATAGCATTTTCCGCAAAACACGCAACGTATCACAAACAGTATTATGTAAGCGTGTGGAGTGGGTCAGATAACGGTACTGGCCGGTCATTGATCCGCCAGTGCGCGCCCGTTGGCCGTAACGGTCGGACGCATGTTTAATGTTTACCTACCCGCACATTTTATTTGCTTAACTTGCTTGAATGAAAATAATCTTGTTAGACTGTTTTAATTTATCGGTCAGTTGTTACTGGTGTTAGGTACTACATACTAGTTGTGATCTGTGGTTGCGTTGTTTTTGTGGTTGCATTCATTCATGTCATTCGATGCGCATTGGCGTAACGGTATGTTTTGCGCCGACGCGTGAGTGGAGTGGGGAGTGCCTTGAACGGTCGATGCTTGCCGCGTGCTCCCCTCCCCGCGCGTCTGCACCCCGAGAGAATTGGACGCAATACATTGCGCGTCGAGTTTTATAATTTATTTTAGAAAATCTTATCCTTGAGTTTTCCGAGAAAATGAACACTCGTTTTCAGTTCGTGATTATGGTCTAAAACTACAGTTTTCGTTTTCGGTACGCTGTCGGTTACACCCTGTACCTATTTACTAATATCCGAGTGTCGTCACTAACCTCTAATACAATTGAACCTCTAATGCGTTTGAATGCCGTTACGGATTCTTTACGCGACCAGCGGCACGGCAAGCGGTAGAGCGAGAGATCCGAGCGCGGCATAACGAGTGAGCGAGACACACGTACCTACACCGCTGCCGCTGTCGCGCAAAGTCGTAGCATCTCAGTTACCGAAGCCACAAATCACTAGTAGGTAACTCGTGAGACTGCGAACGCATGTTTACAATAGCACAATAAATTACCATATTGATAGTAGCGAGCATTCAACTAAAACTAATGTGCGTTCTGATAGCGTTTACCGTCAGTATTCTTAGTTCATCGAGAATTGTGTCTCACGTTCACCAGATATTTAAATGAGTTGTAAGGTAAAATGCGTATAAAATAAAAGAATGATTTAGCTCTAGGCCTAATATCGACGTCTACTATATTAGGCCTAGAGCTAAATCATTCTTTTATTTTATTATATATTAGCTCTAGGCCTAATATAGTAGACGTCGATTCATTCATGCACAGAAAACCCCGTGATATGCTAATAACCCAAGTTACTACCAAAAGAGCCCCTTGAAAAGCTTCTGGCGACTGCCGTCGTGATAGGCCTCGACAGATATTGAGACTTGACGGCATTCACAGATAATGGTGGGAGATTACTCAGGAAGAATGATAGATGCCTTTGCCTAGGCTCTTCTTCTTCTTGTGTCATATTCTCAACGTATGTCGGCGACCATCTCCCTGAACATGTTCCTGTCTTGCGCCAGTCTGCAAAGACTGGCAGTGTTGAATCACCTTTGATGTTGTCTAACCAGGTTAGCCTTTTCCTTCCTCTGCTTCTTTTACCGTCGATTTTCTTTTCCAAGATGTTTCGGATTATGTTGTATTTGTCCAAAATATGAGGCGTTCCTTTTCTTTACTTTTCAAAAGTTTTAGGATTTAGTCCATTATGTTTAAAACTTCGTTGTTTGACACTTTATCTCTCCAGGACGTATTTAACATTAGCGTCCATGTTCTTATTATAAAGGCTCTTGAATGAATAAAATAATAATATTTAATATCTTGTGTCAGAGCTAATAAATGCGTGCGAAAGCTAAAAACGCGTAGGCATCCCGCATAAACGGGGCATTGACATTGCATGCAGATTGCATTGTCTCGTGGTGATGTCACAGCCGGCATAATTGCCGAGGTTAACGCGAAAATGCGATTTGTGAACGAGAGGTTAATTTTGTTAAGTGGTACAGTCAGGATACATAGACACCAGTCCAGTAGCGTTATAACGAACGCTAAGTAAGAGGGGTGAATCTACTTTTTTATTTTAAATAGTAGAGTATGATGCACAAATGAATGTAACCCGGTGGGAATCGAGTTTTACGGTCGTTGTGGATTGGACACATTTCTTTTTTAATACTGATTGTATAATTAGATCAAAAACCATCGACCAGACCAGCCAGACCCATGTTATATTCATAAACTTGATGATGGTAATTGGTAAGTAACTATGTATTCGAAGATGTAGTTCACTAGGTTCAGTAACTACTTTCTGTAATAGCCTATTGACTCTTACCTTACGACGATACCTAAATTATGATTATACTTTTTTGCACAAAACAAATCAGTACAAATGGCTAACTTAATGCCAAATGGCATTCTCTACCAGTGAACAAATAGGTTCACACCCTGGCTAATTTGATCAGAATCTGACCTAGTTTCGGGACACCGTCCCGGGCCGGTCGATCGAACAGCTGTGTAAATTTGCTGTCCTATCCTAATTTCATTCAGATCTGAGATGTGGTTTTAGTGACCCTCGTTAATATGTAAATTCAGTAAAATGTTTGCTTATTTTTGGTTTCTATTAATCTCTATGAGAATTGGGGATTTTCAGGGTGTAGCCTCAGGTATTTTATATAAGTTAGAGACGTTGCATGAATGTGCTGTTCACTAGTTCCGTAGTGGTTATCGAGAACAGGTATGTTACGGAAAGTCACTAGTCCTGTCAAGCATGTAGACCATGCAGTTTTATGAAGCGGTCTAGATTTGGAGTTTTTAATGTTAGGGCCGTAGGGGATTGGCTCCCAGCTGTACACTCGTTAATAATTTAAAACCACGTGTGAAAAATAACATTGATAATGTTTCTTCGTATTTTCCTCTAACACATAATTTACATATTGCGTTGTAACTGCATATTACCAATATATTTCAGAACTTTAAAATTTAATAGACTTTCCCAAGATAACATGAAAATACGATTTCCATCCAACCAACTTTCTCTACAAACATTTCAATAAAGAATTCCTTTCCTCAGTAAAACAACGACTTATAAAACTGAGTATTGTAGTCAGTTACGACTTTATGCAACTAAGAGTATGAATACGAAATGCGTGCTCATACGACATTAGGGGAAAGTTTGAAAGCGCAGTTTTTACTCTTGTTAGGTCAGAGGGGATGCTATCCCTTCGTCAGTACAGTCAGCAGAATGGTGTTCACACTTTCATAGACAAATTCAAAATCATGAACTTTTTTGCGTCGCACACCTAACTGCTAAACTCTTACCATTTTCGGACTGACACAACCTTCAAACCATCAAGAAAAGAGCGTAGTCCCGTCGGAAAGGCTGGCATCGCATTTAGAACTCCTCTGGTGTTGCGGGAGTCTATAGCCGACGGTATTCACTGACCATTAGGCGATCAGTCTCTTTTACAGTAAAAACAACTTCAGTATAAAACGCACCGAATGATCCGCCTCGCAATCATCCCAGGCTGTCTAGATGGAATGTAGAGCCAAGCGAGTTAAGGCGGCATGGTTAATTGGTTAAGTTCCTTGGAATAGACCAAAACTTGATGACAAATATGCAACGTTTTATAATTTAAATTGTGCAGATGTTTATGATCATGACCCTGACTGTACCAGCAACAGAGCTCATTCTGTAGTAGGTATAAACAGCCACAACCAGTTTCACCCCTCATCAAACTTCGCAACATTTGATTATGAACTTCACCTTCTCCATATAAAGTCGCTTTGTGCACAACTTTTTGGATATATTTGGGCCTTAGTCTACTATTTTCCTTAGAACGACGTAACTCAGCTCTATTCTCTATGAAAATGCAACTTTTTAAAAAGAAAGCAATCTTGGTTTGTTCAATGGCGTTGTCCATGATGGGGAGGAATAACTTCGCAATCGTCGAAGAATGTGTAGGCTGGATTGTTTTGTGATTATTGGTTTGAACTGGGGTGTGACGCTTTGATTTCAATTATTTTTATTCTATACGTTTGAGTCGTTTGAGGGGAATTTAATAAACGTAGGGGTGAAGTTAACGGGGCATATTTATACGCATGTCATTAACATTTTCACGACACTACCCGAAAATGTGAAAATGTGGTCTGTAATGTGGTCTCGTAGTACCAAAAGCTTCATCTCCGCTACTTAACTAGAGAACTTCCTCGTTCATTCATCTATTACTTGTTTTCTAGCCTCTACAATGTCCGAAGAGATGTTATGTTGTGTAAGAAGTAATTTAATCTCACCCTTTTGCCTTTTTTATCCAGTTTTCAAGCATCCCAAGAGTATTCCATAAACATACTTTAGCAAATAAGTATTATTCTAAAGCGCACATTTCTGAATAAAATATTATGTCGTTGTCGCGTGGAAAGTGCATATTCCTATTAGGATATTGATCATTTTAGATAGCGTACATTTAAATAGAGTGGATGCAGTAGGAAAGTTTGTATTCAGATTTTCCTAGACTCTTATTTCTTTCTAGACTCTTTTTTCACACACACACACACACACACACACACACACACACAAACACGCACGCACGCACGCACGCACGCACGCACGCACGCACGCACGCACGCACACACACACACACACACACACACACACACACACACACACACACACACACACACACACATTACCTATATCCTTTTTTCTCATACCTATAAATAAATATGTTATTCGCACTCGCAGACTACCGAGATACAGGCACAGCCTAGTTCGGAGTCTGATGGATAACTCACATGTTTTGTAAGTAGTTTTGCTAAAATAAATGATTATTATTATTATATTATTATTACTTGTAAGTATGGCAAAATTTTGTATTTTCTATTTTTGTATGAATGTTACTAAAGGTAGGTACTCTACGATAGTGGAACGATACAGCCTAATATAAAACTATCCTGTGAAAATAATAAAAAATAAAAATAAAATAAAATGTATTCATTTCGGACAACAAACGATCCATAGATAATGAGACAAATAATAATTGAGGGCAAATGTACATAATAGGTACTCTTAATATTATCCTGCTATTGCATTTTTACCACGAAATTATTATACAACTGATACCCTGTGTCAAGGTTATAGGAAGGAATAGCGCGATCATTTCCTGTAATGATATAAGTACATTTACATAAACTAAATCATCAAAAATATAAAATTATCTTCATCTATAAAATTCTAGATTTATATCGAAAATCAGTTTTCTATGGAGAGCGGTAATGATTTCCGTAAAATTCTTCATAGCGCGATGCAGGATCGCCTTTTGTTTTGTATCGGCGCGCGGCGCCATGTCAGCCAAAGATGGTTATGGAATACTTTTTACTCGACTAATACAGAAAAAATAAGTATTATGGGGACGTAGAACCTTCTAGTTTAATTATTAACCTACCAAATCAACACGATAATAAAAATGTTTACCCCAAACAAAACCATAACCAGACAAACGATAATATCGAGGGCTTCATGCTATAGGGGCGTATGCGCAAAACCCCTACTTTTCAGGAGAGGCAAAAAACTTAATAACTTTTTGTCCCTTCGACGGATCTTTTTGCAAATTTGCATGGAGTATTTATATTGTCACTGGTTTTATCTAGTATGATCAATTTTACGTAAAGTATTCTAAAAACTAGTAAGTATGCGCTTACGCCTCTTTACTGCGGCGCAAATATTCGAAGTGGCGGTCGATTTTCCTTGAAAAATACTTGAAATTGAGGGGCGTATAAATTAAATCTTTTCCTATTCAATTATTCAATGACAATTTGTCTGAGTTCTGTTTTTATATCGAAATACTTTCTTTTTACAGTAATTTTCACATTGTTACGAATCTCCTTCAATTTTTTCTGATTTTTTTTACGCCTGTTTCGCCCGACAAAAAAACAGTGCTAGTGGCTTTTGAGTGTGGTCGTATAGTGGTGATCTAAGGCAAATTCAAGCATTTAGTAAAGAAAGAATATACATTTCACTGATTAAATTATTCGTTTCCTTGATTATATCTTTTTAGAAGAGTTTATGACCCAGCGCCGCTCTTGAATCGGCGACATTCTGGGATGTTAAGTAATGACGGCAGATGTCGATCTCCAGTCGGCTGACCATCTCGAACGATTATTATCTGAGCACTTCAGTGCTAAATAAAGTCTCTCTGTCTACCCGTCGGTCTTTACCTAGAACAGCAGTCATAAAGTCGTTAAAGGTGACTTCTTGCGAACTCTAAGCAGTTGAGGTGCCCACTCTCTGCAGAAATCGGATTTTACGAAATCTTAATAGGTTCTAGTAACTAGTTTGTAATGTGAGAACATGACAGTCTTCTACAAAAAAGAAGCATTAACCGTACGCCGTGGCGAGTTGATGGCACTACTTTTGCCAACCCAACTCCATCAATTCTAGGAGACCCTTGATGTTGCTGACGAGTTATAAGATAGACTACGGAAATCGGTTGATGTTGTGCCCACTATTTGTTCACTCGAGGACACCTTAGCTGCTCTCCTGAGGTTCTGTTTTCCCGTGGCTGTCAAGCAAATCAACCTCTGAAGTGATTGTAGTTTAGCTTCAACGGTGAATAACGGTTTTGTTCTTAATTAAAACTTATTATGCCGGGCATGCTACGTTTTCTTTATTTACCTTGCTCGACTAATTAGAGCTCTGTATTCCGCTCGTTAGTATTACTATGCCGCAGGATATGATAACTCTGTGTAATAGTGATGTTCGTTTAGTGTGGCGATGATTCCACAAAAGTGGTGAGCGGACGTAGCTTCGAGGGTTCTTACTTTGCTACCACTGCCTTTTTGAGTGCACCAGTTTTGGCTTCACCAGTTTCGATGCCGATGAATCTCTTTCATTCCAGCTCCTACCAGTGCCGCTTTGATGCTGGTGAATTTTATCCTGTTGTTGCCGTCGACGTCCCTAAATGTCTATGAATGTGCCTAAGCATAAGGCACAGACTTGCTTTTAGTATTTTGCAGAATACTTTATGTTGCAAGTGCTTAAGCAAAAAGCTGATTAATTTTCACTGAAAAATCTAACGCCTGAGTAGAAGGTTTCTACCTGGTTTTGTATGACAATTACTTTGACTTGTCTACGCAGTACGCAGGCAGCCAAAACAATAGTAAATATCTTGATAATTATCTCTCTTCCCTTCTATTCCGTTCGGTTCTGGTGATTTGTATGAGTCAAGCAGTTGAAAGCCCTCTGTATTTTTTTTGCCATTCTCTCTCCATTGGAGTATTCTCCTCATCCACCCAGCTCACTAACCGTTATAACTCACAGCCCGAGAAGTGAGTCTGTACGAGGGTTGTTTCTTCCGCCGCTGAGCTGGTGAAGGTATTATCTGGCTTGTGTAGGGATCCTAAAACTGCAGTTACCTGTTTGTAGAGGAGACTTAGTTTGGACTTGACTAATTTGTGCCCGTGCTCAAATGTTCATTGTTGTATTGAGTTGCCTCGCCTTTTTTCTGCTTATCCTAAACTTCTCCAGCCTGACTAGTTAGCTTTGTCCCCGCAGCTGTCTGAGATGGATAATTATGCATGATGGTAGCAATCCATAATGGTATATGTAAGGACGCCTGTTTATCTATTTCTTCAGCGCCCCCCTGCCCGATATTTCTTGGGAACCTCTGTTTTCAACAAAGTTGGACCTAGTCGGCTCGCATATTATGTGCGATAGTGCGATTCATGCTAAGTGGGTTCGTCCTTTGGATGACATCGAGCATTTATGATTTGGATATTGAATCGAATCCACCTGGGATACGAGCAGGATGGTTCCTTAGAAACCTACCAGTTAGAGATGTTTTTTGGAGAAAGGTATGTACCCATATGGTGCGACGGTATATGAGGCTCAAGACTGATACTATCACTAAAAAGTATGGTAAATATGGTCGTATGTACATACGCCGCTATTGTGCGACAATTTTGTTAAATCACACAATCGAGTAATAGACGTATGAACATATACGCCTTTATACTCCGATCACATTATGAGATTCCATTACATTATTGCGCTTACGCCTACTGTACGCCTCTTTGGATCGATAAAAAATTATGACCTACAATGATACGCCAAAACATATTTTATTTATTTTAAATAACTTATAATTACGATAAAATTATGAAAAAAATTGACCCGATGTATCGTTATTAGATGAATACGATGCCGTTAAAAACGAAAAATCGCATTTTTGCGCATACGCCCCTATAGTATGAAGCCCTCGATATATAAAAAACTAAGCTTAATATATAAAAATAACTATCGAAGAAAGACTTAATGTGGTGAATACGCAGGGTTGAAAATCGAAGATCGCAACGTCAACACAAACAAAAAGCCAAGCCAATGTTTTCCCAACAAACTTGCGTGCAATCTCTTGAAGGGGGAAGTGGAAAGAATAGAATGGGGGTGAAACGGAAGGGGATATAGGAAATAAGGGAAGTCGCATGGCCGCAAGTTTAACTAGATCAGATATTCTTGGGAAATAAGTTTCTACAGTTATAGCTGAGGATGCACCGTCAATGTTATACACAGAATGGAAATATATGGAGATGAATTTCGTCGGGTGTTTGGGATCACAAAATTGAGAGTTCGAGTTAATAGAGAAATTGGTCCGAGCTAAATATCCACCGATAAACCAAGATACCGATTGAACTGTGACTTGTGGATACTATTTCTACAAACAAACTAAAAATACTGAAATACTCTCGAGACTAGTCTCATGTAAGCTTAATCTTAGAAGCACATTTCACACTCGGAATTAATTTCTGCATCCTAGAAACAGCGCAACGATCCTCGGAAATACGAGAGCTTCAACAAAATTAATTGTTTTCTCGCGTGCGGCGATGAAAGCTTTATAAGTGAGCTCAAGCATTAACGGCGATAATATCCTTACTACGAAATAATAAGGGGAAACAGAGTAACGCCGTTAAATAAACTAGTGATTATGCACACATTAACAAGCCGTATAAACATGTATTTAAAGCAACGGGCCAGGAACATTACCCTGCGGTACACCATAGCATTTTGATGTTTTTTTCACGTTCTTCAATGTGTGCGACTTTCCATGTGAGGGTTTTAAGGGTCGATTGCAAAAAAATTGTACATAGTTAAAGGCTTAGTTAACATTAAATACGATCGCTTCCTTTGTGTGACGAAAGTTAGTCATACAAAATGTATGGGTAACTTTCGTCACACAAAGGAATCAATTAACATTGTTTTAATTAAAGCCCTTAACTATGTACAATTTTTTTGCAATTGACCCTTAAACCGTTTAGTAGACTTCATCTCTTTATATTTGGTCTTACCTTCAAAATATATCTGTGTAGTTAATTCAATCAATGGAATATATATATATTAAAACTTTAGATTGGGCCTGGTCTGTTCCAAGTTCAACAGCCACAATGCTGCTTTTATATTTCATAAATATAAACCACACGCACATTCCTCGAAATGAACCAATTTTAACCGGATATATAAATGTCTATGATAAGTTAAACGTGGAACGAAAATTAAGCCAAGGAGCTAATTAGCAAACCTGATTAGTAAGGAGGGTAATGGTATTTTGATGACTGCTAATCCGTACCTGTAACAAAACGTAACATTAACGACAAACAATAATAAAATAATGCAAGACGATAAAACAATCATTAGCATTACAGTAGAACCTAATATACAGAAAGCGAATACGTTGCTGCGTAAGCGGGAAAGACCGGATAATGTGACTATTGCTTTATTATAAATTATCGTGCGATAAACAGGACACGCGACCAGTATACTCGTAGGGTCGCAAATAGATGTAACACTATCCCAGGAACTAATAAGGTATTTTACGACTATGTAAAATGACCTTAGGGTATTTGCATCATCATCTTTTAGTTCACAACCACCCACTGTGAAGTAAGGAGTACTTGTATAAAAAGTATAAATTTAGAATTTGCTTCGTAGAGGCTTAATAGTTCAATGGTGTTAGAACCGTCAAAAACTGACAATGTACAAATAGAAAGATGTGAAGTAACGGATACTATGCAAATACGTCAGTTACTTGGTTGTTACCGTAAGAGTGAACTCTTCCATTATAGTGGTATCATATTCTCAGGCTAATACAATATTGTCTTGTACCTGCGTCTTAATGTGGAAGCCAGGAATAGAAGATCGATAAAAATTATATTTTTTCAGGCAAAGTATTCAACCTAGAAAAAACTTGCATTGTTATTATATTACTACAATACCGCAAACATATAGTTTAAATTAAACAACTGTCTACGAGTGAAAACTTTTGACAGTAGAAACTCATCCCAGACTTCCAGTATATTTGAGCAACTTATCTGTCTCTACACGTCATGATGCGAGCGCAACATTACGCGCACCAAATGTGCAAGTTTTTTTATACAGGTATATTTAGATTTGTTTTATCCAGTTTTAGTATTTCAAGACCACTATCTAAAAATCTGTATTGGACGCACAGAAACCGACGGAGGGAGACGAAGAAGACTACTGTAAACGTCACAATTAGGCTAATTTAGTTTGACAGTTAATAATGCCAGTACATATACAGAAAATTTGAATAGTTAGGGTATATGTCGAAAATGTTACCGACAATTCAATAGCGGGATTTATGACATACCTCTCTGGCAAGATTTGTCAATGTCACTGTCAAACTAGTTGTTTATTGTAATGTGCAATTCTTCGCATACTCATAGTTTTAAATGCAACAGCAACACAATCTTCAGACTCCATCCAAATTAGTCAACATAAATAGGACAGAAGAAACGAAATTAAAAATAACCACGAACTAATAAACGCACTTACGCAATGTGCTGGTGTAATGAGCTACAAAGTCACTTTTATTCATGTTCCAGTACAGATTTAACTTATTAATGATCGTCTATATTTAGTTGGTTTACGTTTAGGAGTTTGATAGTAATGGAAACTATGTACTTACCAGTAGCGTGATGTAAAATAACTTTCTGGGCAAGCCGGAGCGGAATTGGCCGACTTTTTATCTTAGAATAGTGCTAAAACGCTCTAAAATGGACAAGCCGATGCACGCCAGGTTCTGTGGACACCACGCCACTGGTACTTACGTACAGACTACAGATTACATTAAAAAAACCGTCAAAGTATAAGGACACCAGGACATTCGTCTCTATCTTAATGCCTCTAAATGCTACGTTATGAGTTTCACGCGATCTAGGCGACCCATACTTGCGCAATATGAGATTGATAAACAGGCTCTCTCCCGCACTCAGTCTATGAAGGATCTGGGGGTGGTTTTCGATCCTAGCCTCACGTTCCACGATCACATGCGCGCACTAGCAGTAGAAGGGTTTAAACGTTTGGGTTTTGTTATCCGTAATTGCAAAGATTTCACGCATATAGGAGCCATCAAATTACTCTACTCTGCTCTTGTACGATCAAAACTAGAGGCTAGTGCGTGCGTATGGAATCCACATGAATCGACCTATGTGTTAATGGTGGAAAAAGTTCAAAAACGCTTCCTGCGCTTCCTTTTTAGTAAATTAGGCGGCTATTACCCATTTTTGTACCCCACCGCCTACCTGCAGGGCACTCTTGGCTATAACTCCCTCGCGACGCGTAGACTGTTTTGTCAAATAATGACCGTCCTCCACATTTTACGTGGCCGCCTCGTTTGCCCTGTCCTAGTTGGAGAGGCGTGTCGCCTGTTTGTCCCGGACGGGCGCACGAAGTTCCGTGCGGACCGACTGCGTCTCTTTGCCGTGCCCGCCGCGCGCACGGTCTCGCGCCGCAACTCTCCCGTGTGCCGCGCTCTACACGCCCTTAACAGGCTGGATGTGGTGGAAGGCTCCTGCGATTTGTTTGCGGATGGATGGACGATAGTTGAAAGAGAATGCTTAAAATTGTGCGAGAGTCTTACTAATAATTAACTAATTAATTCAATGATCTGTCACTAATAATAATATACATAAATGATTTAATAATTATTTAAGGTTCTACAATGTTATAGGTAACTCAATTTATAATTAATATTTGTGGTAATATAGTTAATGTTAATACTCGTATGTAATGATGATGTAATATAGTTTATAAGATATAGTAGTTAAGGAACTTGTAATGACTTAGGTTTATCCTGTAATGTTACAATTTCTTGTATGTGATTAATAAACAATAAACAACAATAAACACCGCGCGGCACTTACGTCATTTTTAAGAAAATTATGAAATTTCGCGATAACTTAAAAACGGCTGGACTGATTTTATTCGATATAGTTTTCATTGAAAGTACTTATAAGGCCTCATTTTCATGAATTTTTCCATATTTTTTTGACCCACGGTTGTATATTTAGAGGGGGGGGGCGCTATTTTTTTTTTCGGAGCGAATATTTACAAAACTGCTGACTTCATCAAAAAATTATGTTTGTAGACCCCTATTATTTTTAAAAGACCTATTCAACGACACCCCACACACTAGTGTTGGAACGAAAAAAATATCACCCCCACTTTAGGTGTCCCCGTAAAAAAGTTTTTTTTTTTAGTTTTTTTTTTACCGTTTTGTCGGCCCGATACATACACATACTCATACCAAATTTCAGCTTTCTAGTACTAATGATCACGGAGCTAAGCCGCGGACGGACATACAGACAGACAGACGGACCGACGGACATGGCGAAACTATAAGGGTTCCTAGTTGACTACGGAACCCTAAAAAGGGAAATAAATCCTCAAGATTTTGTGTCAATTCTGGTAGAGGAATGAACCTTCAATTATCATTAACGTTAACTGTTAATTTTGCTGTCATTTCTAACTTATCCGCAAAGTATATCTCCTGACCTGACCTCATCTCGACTCGTGAGGGTGGCGGTGGCGGGGAGTATAAATATACGGCAATGGGTTAAGAATGCTATATTTGTTGGATTTTCCATCTCCATTCCATACACTGTATTCTTGCGATCTTAATTGTTATAGCCATTAATTTATGAATGAAGTCATGCCAACGAACTATTCTATCTTTATCTAAATGTAAACATGATTTGAGTCATTCACACAAATAGCCGCTATCTTCTAGACAACACAGAGGTTAAATCAACTTACATTAAGTTGTGATAACATTATCAACCACATATGAAGAAAATGTAGTCAGCGTCTTATAAGTAGAGGACTAAGTGCCAAAAGAAATTTATGGGACAGACCCTACCATACTAAAGTTGTTCCGTCTACAGTAGGCTTATAATTTTCTCGGAAGTGGAACGCTGTAAATTCATTCGCTGTTTTATGTATTTATTCAATACTAATAGAACATTCTCCGGGCTATATGGCCTGCCCATTGCCACTTCAACCGTGCAATGGGTTCTTCTGTGGATATTCTCATTTCTGCGGAGATCCTTATCCTCATTTCGCCCGTTGGGGCAGCGAAGTCCTAGAGTGGCAACCACGTATAGGAAAGCGCAGCGTGGGTCAGCCCCCCGACTAAATGGACGGATGACCTCGTGAGGGTAGCGGAGAATCAATGGATCCAGTCTGCACGGGATCGCACTTTGTGGCGAGATATGGAGGCCTATATTCAGCAGTGGACGTTGTGGCTGATTTGAGTGAACTTTTTTTTTTTTTTTTATGTCATATGGGGCAAATGAGCAAACGTATCGCCTGATGGAAAGCGATTACCGTCGCCTATAAACACCTGCAACACCAGAGGAGTCACAAGTGCTTGCCTACCCGGAGGACGAAGATAGAATGCCTCTAATGCTAGTAATTTCACCGGCTATCTTACCCCCACACCGGAACACAACAATGCGAACATTGCTGTTCAACTTCGTCCACGTAATCCTTCTTTACCCTAGTCGGGAAAAATTATCCCATAACCATATTTGTTTTTCATCTGTTCCTATACCAATATTGGTTAAAATGTATTCGCCGTTTTAGCATGACGTTCCTGAAATTATGACCCCTCCCTATATATTATCGGTTTTCTTTACTGGGTGTTATAATTAATAATTATAGTAGTCGTACTGCGTTAGTTTTGTTCCTTTGAGCTCCGGATAACCGTCAACCATCAGTCATAGTCAAAGGATCTGTCATCTAAGCGTAACCACATTAAAAACTCAAGATGATTGGGGTCAACAGACTATTATCGACAAGTCTATGACTCATCGAAGTTGCCCATTAAAACATCAGTAGTCCGTAGGGTTGGCACGTTACATACAAGTTTTTATGTCGTTTCCGTTACTGAGAAAGTTGGCTGTGACAGGTGGATGCACTAGTGATCAAAAGTGGTTTGTTTTCCTTTTGAAGCATGACTTTAAAAAAAACGTAAGTATTTATTTAGTTTAGATATATTTATGTTATGGTATATGAACTTATTCCTACATTTGTAGGGATTTAATAGGTGACATAGGGATACGCATCTGCACTGACATAATAATATATATATAATAATATATACTTTTGAATACTGATTGTTCAGTAAATAAACGGTAACAAATAACAATGACATACTGCCTACTCATCTCAGTGCGAACGAGTTTGATTTGTTGCAGCTACGAGTGCCAATTAGATCAACAAAATCAATTTTGGATTCTTCTGATTAAACTAAAATTGACCTATCAGAAAAAAAGATCAGGTGTATATGTATGAGATTCAGTGTTAGAGCCAAACGAGTCCAATCAGTAAAAATTTGAATAAAGCATTAGTTGACAACCCTAGCTTCACATGTGCAGCGTCAGCGCCGTCAGCGGTGTCAACCCTATTGACTAGACATTAATGAAGTAGTCAGACTAACGAGTGATCTATCTATACATATATTTAACTAGAGACCCGTTGCGGCGTCGAACCGCCGCCGCTAGAATATGGAAATCCGGTAGTGTTACAGAAAATAACTACTTTATCGATAAGAAGTTTTTGTTAAAATGATGTTTTAAAAAACCGGTCAAGTGCGAGTCAGACTCGCGCACCGAGGGTTCCGTACAAACTCTTTCCATCTTTAAGTGGTTAAGTTAAGTTTGCATCTGGTATGTACATCGCCCCATACAAATGAGGTGCAAAGTTAACGCAACCAATCCTGTTTGTTGTATGGGAGCCCCCCTTAAATATTTATTTTATTTTATTTTTAGTATTTGTTGTTATAGCGGCAATAGAAATACATCGTCTGTGAACAGACGGACGGACGGACGGACAGCGAAGTCCCGGTCCCGTCCCGTTTTTACCCTTTGGGTACGGAACCCTAAAAACGTTAAAACATGCCAGGCTAGAGGCAGGCCTGATAGCCAACTGCCAGCTTCATCGTGACAATTTTTTCAACTCTTTTGTAAAAATAACTTGTGCATTAATGACATGTGATCTGCTGATCTGTTACACACATAAAATGCATATTATTCGATTTATTGAAAAATATAATTCATTACAATAGTCCCATATCTTAAAAAAATAATTGACATATTTTCATAGGACCGAACATAAGATTGGTGAATTTTAATTTGTTGTTCTTTCTTCAGGACATCAATTTATCGATTTGATCGATTTCTATCAATTTCCAGAAATAGCACATGAATCGAAACGACAGATTTGGTTTGGTAGTCTCACTACGCAGGTTTTAAAAAGGAAATCATGGAATGCGTAACTGTTTATGTATTCATTTATAATCGTAAATATTTCACAATAGGTATTGATAATAAAAAATGTTACAAAAACTCAATTGTATGAAATATAGAGTAAAAAACGTTTATAGATATCAATTCGTCTCTATTGGCAACTCGTCCATATTCCCAATTCGTCCACAATGCCACCTCGTCCATATTACCAACTCGTCCACAATTCCAACGCGTCCATATTGCTTACTCGTCCACAATGCCAACTCGTCCACAAATACAACTCGTCCACATTCCCAACTCGTCCATATTCCCAACTCGTCCACATTCCAAACTCGTACACAATGCCAAATCGTTCACATTGCCCCCTCGTCCATACACCCAACTCATCTACATTGCCAACTCGTTCATATTACCAACTTGTCTTTATTGCCAACTCATCCATATTCCCAACTCGTCCACAATGCCAACTCATCCATATTGCTAACTCGTCCACATTTCCAACTCGTCCATACACCCAATTCGTCTACAATACCAACTCGTCCTTATTATTAACTCGTCCATATTATCAACTCGTCCGTATTACCAACTCGTCTTCATTGCCGACTCGTCCATATTCCCAACTCGTCCACATTGACAACTTGTCCGTATTACCAACTCGTCTTCATTGCCAACTCGTCCATAATACGAACTCGTCCATATTGCCCCCTTGTCCATGTTCTCAACTTGTCAATTTTACCTCATCCACATTGCCAACTCATCCACATTTCCAACTCGTCCATATTCCCAACTCGACGATACACCCAACTCGTCTACAATACCAACTTGTCCTTATTATCGGCTCGTCTTTATTGCCAAATCTTCCATATCACCAACTCGTCCGTATTACCAAGTCGTCTTCATTGCCAACTCGTCCATATTCTCAACTCGTCCACATTGCCCACTCGTCCGTGTTCCCAACTTGTTCATTTTGCCAACTCATCCACATTCCCAACTCGTCCATATTCTCAACTCGTCCACATTGCCCACTCGTCCATGTTCCCAACTTGTTTATTTTGCCAACTCATCCGCATTCCCAACTCGTCCATATTCCCAACTCGTCTATACTTATTACCAACTTGTCAATTTTACCAACTCATTCACATTCCCAACTCGTCCATATTCCCAACTCGTCCAAATTTCCAACTCGTCCATTTTACCAACTCATCCATATTACCAATGTAGATACATTCCCAACTTAGCTACATTGTCAATAAGTCATCCATATTCTCAACTCGACCACATTTCCCATCCCGTCGACATGCAAGCGGAAGGACTAAGTTTCTTCTTGTAAAATACCATTTAATTTACCATAACTCATGCCATATTCCTTGGAATTATTTTTTTGATGGACTTATATAATCATATTTATAATAATCTACCATAAATTTACTTATTTGAATGACGTTTAAATTAGTTTTACTAATTTTTTTCTGCTTTGATTTAGATTTAGTAAAACTCGCCTATAGAAATAATCTATTCTTGAATGACGGTCAGTTTTTCTAGTCTTTTGAGCACCAGTCCAACTCGCACTTAACCGGCTTTTTTCTCCACATTTTTAACAGGTATGCGAAAAAAGTCTCTATATCAACATTTTAAAAAGATAAACAACCTGGCAATTTAGGGCATTGACATAATAGCCCCCAATAAAAAAGACATTAAAAGTTGTCAGAATATGGTTACTGTCATTCATTGTCAACAAACTGTAAAATTATTTTTGCATATTCGTACATGTTATAAGTGTTGCGGATATTATGTTGCCGACTCAAAAATAATATTTCATCATGCTGAACAACTTTACTACAGGTGTGTTACGTAATCATGCTTATTATTATTTGGTCATCTTATGTCAAAATAGGGATCACAGGTCACGTGGTCAAAGTCACGTGGTTAGCGCACAGTAGTTTTTTCAAATCCATTTTTCAGTACTTTTTCAGGAAAAAATTAAAATTCCAAGAGTTTTATGCACCTCTCCAGCATGAGACGAATCTAATGACATATCATTTATCAAAATCGGACCATAACTGTAGATCTGATGGGATGTACAAAAATCGGCCTCGCGTAATATATATATAGATAGGGGGCCTTCGATACGAGCATAATGCGATTTAGAAACAATTTAGCGAGGAAGTGAACCCTGCGTTTGGTCGAAATTGTGCAGTATAATGGAGTTATATCAACTATCGGTGTACAGTCAGCCAAAAAAGTGGTCTACCACATTTGCACCTTAATATTCGGGAAATAGAGTCGAAAAGTGGTAGACCAATTTTTTGGCTGACTGTACCTACGATCGTATAACTGTATTAGGGTAGGGGAGAGGTCATTCGGGAGGCACTGTGCTCAGAGCGAAATACAAAATATTTATCACTATCTCATGTGTTTATTTGACGAAGCTTGTGGTGGTTTTTTTTCTTCTTAGGTGTCAGTTTTATTCAATAAAGACATTCTATTTCTCATGTGGGCTGTAATAAGATTGCATTTCAGTCATACAAGGCTTCTGAAGGGACGTGACTGATGACGAACAACGAAATGCGATAATACGAACAATTTAAGAAGGCATTTAAACTGCCAAACATTCATTTACCTTGACTGTACACTACTTAGATATCAACATTTGAAGGATAAATTCGACAGTATTTTTTCCTGTCGGCTTCCCAAGCCTTACTGGATTGAAATACTGGACAGTTTTCAGTAATGATTCTAGTACAAAAATTTGCCTCTTGGAGTAATTCCCAATAATAGTAATAGCTTATACGAGACGTTCTAACAACTCAAGAAGCATGATGCCTGATAATTTTGAACGCACAGCCCCGCCAGATAGATGTAAACCCAAATACTTGACATGACTCTTCGTTTTACGATCCATAATTTACTAGGAAGATTAACCGATTACTAGAAAAGCTATTGGCAAGTCCAGTCCATCCATGTCAGCGCTAACAAGATACTTTAGGCTGCTTCACCAGAACTAAGCGTAGCGTCAGGAAAAAACACCAATAGCGAACTGCTCCGAGTGCCTCTAAGATAGTGTTGGGTGGGACACGATGACATTTAAATGAGTTCGTATGAGCACCTCATTTCAAAATATGAGGTGGCACATGTACCAGTTCAATTGAGGTGAGTAAGAAAGTCCGGACTACATACCTATAAATGCAAACACGGGCAACACGGCAACAAAAAAAGTATAGGTTCCATAAACATTACAAATGAAACGCGGTATGAAATAGGACAATTTTACAGAGTGAAGTGTTGCGACAAAATGATGAACTCTAAGGGCCTTATCACACTGGTTTTCGAGCGTTTACAAAGCGGAGCAGACGCGCAACGCATCGAACACGCCGCGGATACCCAGCGTAAATGTCACGGACACGCAGCGAAAACGTCGCGATCGCTTGTGTGATATCTGATAAGCCGTGGTCCTATTGGTGGATTTTCTCGCTCGTCGCTTAGTTGCCTTGTGAAAACCTAATCTACGCGTTTAGCACTGAAGTTGTCATAAAATCAGTAATAACATTTTTATTAACTGCAATGGGTGACTAGCATAATGCTGAGCCTCGGTTGTAATGATGACTAGGAACGGGTGAAGTCATCTCGATCATGGTCGCTGTGAAAAGCATTCGTCATTAAGACTTACATCATAATATCAATACTAAATTAGTGTTACCACATCTAGCTTGCTGAAAATCGGAACAGTGGTGAAATTGAATCGGGATATCAGATGGCAAATCGAGACAGTCCAAATAACTTAAAAAAAAAAGATTGATAAAGTAGCTCTCTAGACATTTTATTTTTTTATTTAATACTTGCGTGCTCAATCAATGTGTTGATTAAGACTAAAAGGGGGCGCGTCCGTTGACCCTTGAAAATCGGAATATCTGGCAACACTAATACCAGTTTAATTAAATACTTATACGAATAAATTCAAGAGATTATGCGTGAAATACACTGTTAACAGTAACCCAATTGTAAGCTGCTAGTTACATAAATCGTCTCACAAACTGGGGCTTCAAGTAACCAAAATAAATTTTGGAAAATTTGAATAATTTTGGTTACCAAGCACAATTTGGCTGTCTCAAGTACCCAGTTAAACTAGTTGAAATGGATTTTTCTTTTCGTGTAAAAACGGGTTCCTATACTTATTTTATTACTGGTGATGATACAGTTCGTAGATTGGATGATGCCATATGGTGACGAAAACGTGAAGTCATCTGCAATACTTAAAGTTAATGGTGGGAATCATTTCATAAAACATAAATGTCTTAATGACGGGCGTAAATTTTTTATATAGCTCTTTTTATGTCCTAGTTTCATTTAGGAAAAGAAACCATTAACGCACCTCAACCCCAGATTTTTAGATAACCTCTTTTATAATTTCGTAAAATTTACTGTAATTGTCTTGATTTGACAAGGCATACCAGCCTAGCCCTGCTGGCTTTGAATACCGCGCGACTCAGCATTACCTACCTGTCTTGCTTGCGCGGTATTGAAAGAAAAGTGACAGGTAGTTTTTGTCGCGCGAAAAAGAGTCGCGTATCGCAGTTATGCTAGACGTGCTGTTCCTACGAGTACTGTTTGGAACGTCGTTCACATCCTTCTTTTCTTGCTCTCTCGCTTGTACGCGGTTTTAGGTAAAAAAATATTCTTCTGTACTTTTATTTTTTGTCCGCTGACACTAAGATAGTTAAGATTAAGCTATTCACACACATGACAGCAGAAGGCAATAAAACCCATCCACGGCCACTTCACGGGCAATAAAGAGATTTATTGCATTCGGCCGAATGCCACTAAACGAGATGAGCGAATACATGTGCACTTTTTTATATTTCATAGAAACAATAACGGTCTCTAAGCATATGGAGTCGTGCTAAATATTCTATAGACAAAGAATATATATGGGCGAATATACAAAAGTTGGGTAACTTTTCGGGATATTTTGTTTATGATAGTTTTTTAATCAAAATGCTACAAATTCGGGTATATAAGATAGGTAATGTAATGAATATATTGCTCGAGATTGGGCCAGTCACTTTTTTAAGTAGAACCGGAGAAATTTCGGTTTTTCTGAATTTGACTGCCAGGGGACTGACGAGGCTGACAAAGTACTGACAAAATACACAACTTCATAACATATGCTTGATATTTATTAAAATTTAGAAATAAATCTCTGAGGAACTAATCTATCTATTAGCCACAGACGTCCACTGCTGAACATAGGCCTCCCTCATGACTCGACACAAAGTGCGATCCCGTGCAGACCGCATCTATTGATTCCCCGCTACCCTCAGGAGGTCATCCGTCCATCTAGTCGGGGGCCTTCCCACGCTGCGTTCCTATACGTGGTCGCCACTCTACGACTTAGCTGCTCCAACTGCCGTTCATTTACCGGGCTACATGGCCTGCGCATTGCCATTTCAACCGTGCAATCCTGTGAGCTGTGTCGGTTACCCTGGTTCTACTGCGGATATCCTTATTTCTGATTCTTTCGCGCTCAGAAACTTCGAGCATTGCCTTTATTGAAGAACTACAGGACCATCTTACTGCTGAGCCATATTCATCAGCTGTTCTTCAGAGTCATTACCAATCGTCTCGCGCACAGTCGATTTCCAACCTCCCGATCAATCCGTATTCCGAAAAGCTTTAGCACCATATACCAAATTCATACACTGCGGCAGGTTGTACAGAAGAGAAAGGAGTATAACCGGCCACTATGTTTGTGAACTATGAAAAGCCTTTGATTCGATCGAGACATGGGCTGTGCTTCAATCTCTCCAGCGGTGCTGTATCGACTATCGATACATCGAAGTGCTGAACTGTTTGTACTGAAACACCACCATGTCAGTCCGAATCCAAGACCAGAGCCTATCCAACTGCAGCGAGGAGTAAGACAGGGAGACGTTATTTCTCCAAAACTGTTTACTGCTACACTGGAATATGCCTTCAAGCTACTGGATTGGAACGGACTTGGCATCAACATTAACGGCGAGTTCCTCACTCACCTTCGATTTTCAGACGATAGAAACTATTTTTAGTCTTATTCTTATGTTTTTAGTCTTATTCTTAGTCTTCATTCACTGAAGTAATAATTGAAAAAACTGTTTAACGTGTAATACTGTGAGAAAGATCTATCTCCACCATTCAAACAGCTTTTTAATTGGCTTTACTACTTTGAGGTAGTTTAACAGTATACATTTTCTATGTAAGCATCCCTGTTTTTTTATGTCACTGCTATTTTTGGTATTCTCTTTAATTTTGTATTTGTTGTAGCTTGTTCGAACTTTTTTTTATCTCTTTATGTAGTTTCTTTTAATTTAATTTAAATAACACTTCCGCAAAGGCCCTTCTTCACTGTTTCCTTCTTTTCCTTTTAGTAATATCTTCACTCATTTCTCCAATTCTGGTTTATGGAGTTTCTTCCATAGATTTGACAACTTACTTAGACTGCTTTTTGACTCTCCTATATTTTGGTCGATGATTTTTCATTCTAGTTCTCAGTTTTGAAACCATTGCTTTGTTCAATATTTTTTAATTGCCTATTTCTGGACTTTTTCTGTCTTTCGCTTCATTTGCTCTTTGGTCGTCGTTTATAATAGGTCATTTGTTCACCATCTATTGATTATGCTTCGTGGTCAGTAGTTCTGGCGAACAAAGATATAAGTAGTATAATTCAGAAGTTGTTTTTTTTTTGCGTGTACTCAGATGATTTTTTTATTTTTTTTGTGGCTAATCGTTGCTCCCAAGGTGTTATTTCCTTAACAAATGTCTTTACCCCTGTTCCTTCTTTTTTTAAGAAGTGGCACGATGGTTTAAACTGAAATAAGTAAAAATATACAGCTTCAACACGCTACAAATGTCAGTACCCTGGAAACCCGTCAGTTCTTTGGCGCAATATAACACAAAGGACTGACGCCAACGGACTGATGAAAAAGACATGAATTTGGGGTTATCTTTAGAATCAACATTTAATTTGATATTTTCGAACATCAACTAGCTACATTTTAACAAAACAAAGTTGACTGTGTATAAATTCAAGTATAATACAGATTAACAAGGAAATAACGACTTACCATAGGACTGATTTTTTGACTGGATCGGCGCGTGTTCACATGACAACCACAACTCTGGTACAGGCTCAGTAATAGTGGCCGTAAAATGGCTCGACCTGCAGCTAACTTTACTATCAACTTTGAAATTTAACGCGGATTTGAATTTGAGTCGCCGATATTTAGCGCGAAATTCCAATTCAAACAACAGACAGCGGACTGACGAATAAAACTGAACACAAAGTTTCTTATATTTTTTACAACAACAGTGAGAATATTATATTATGAAAGTAGTGTTATACATTATTAAATACATCATAGATTGTATTGAAACAGTAAGTTTTCTTACATTAGAGGTAATATTTAATACACAGCCATTTGATTGCCCACTTTTGAGGTTGTGACATGCCAAAGTACTGACGTTTTAAGGATAAATTGTGGAGTTTCACAAATTTGTATTTAAAATGAATAGCTGAAATTGGGTGACCAAATAAAAGGCTTTTAGTAGTATTCAAATAAAATTAAAAATATAAACAAAATATAACAAAACATTATTTTATTGCCCTATGACATCGAGTTACCCATTTTTTGTAGAATCACCCATATACTAACGTAAAAAGAAACGACAGCGACACTTGTGTGCAGTAACAAAACTCGCGGCTATGTGTGCGTGTCGACGGGCGAGCGCGGGACGCGCGAGGTGGGGAAAGGCATTCACGTAAATGCCTTGTCAAAGGATTCGGCATTACAAGGTCACCGACGCCCGAGTTGCACCGATAGGCCGCTGTCGCGCCTGTGCTATGAATGAATACTGAAGCGGAGCAGAGACGTGCGGAACCGACCAATCACAAAAGTGAAGTGGAGCTTGAGATACAGATTTCAAGTCAGGTGATTGGTCTATTCCGCGTGCGTACGGGTTAGTTGCATTGCCGAACCCTACGTTGGATTTTGTAGAAACCAATAAAATAAATTACGGTAAAGAATACGGTAGGTACTAACAGCACGAAGGGTGTGGTAGTGGTAGATGGGCAGGTTATACAATATGTTGTCGAGTACATTTACTTGGGCCAGTTAGTCTCCTTCAGCAACAGGCAGGACAAGGAAATCGATGGTCGCATCGACAATGCAGGAAGAGCTACTTGTCTATGAAAGAACTAATGAAAGGAAACCTTCCAAAGTCACTTAAGCGAAAACTCGTCGACATGTGTATTCTGCCCGTCCTAACCTACTCTCTTCTTTACTCGTTCTCAGACATTGCAGATATTGCGAGCACCAGAAGAAACTTCTGTAGTGTATTGTTCTGTGGCTAATACCAACAATGACTCCATGTGTACTTTTATCGTTTATTATCTATTTAGTGACATAATAAGCCATTTCTTATAACTCTGTTCATAAAAGCCATCCCCAGCCACTTCGTGAGCAATAAAAAAATTCATTGCATTCGGCCGAATGGCACTCAACGAGATGAACGAATTAAGTGCAGTAATTTCAATTTTATAGAAACGGGACGGACGGAAAAATTCATGGGGGAGAATTGGAGCACGTATAATATAATAAAAAGATGAAATGCAACTTTTTATTAACCGCTATGTCAGGCAAAACTAGCAAATAGTAGCAGAAATTATATATACATGGCATACATATATTGCAAGTTAAATAAAAGATTTAAAAAGAAAAAAAAAAAACTAGAGTTACCAAGGAAAGCTCGGTTATTATTTGCCGTCTGTATAATATCTAGACTAGATAGCAAATACAGACGGCAGTTTCGCAAGTAATACCCGAAGCCCGACTGTCTGGCACCGCGTAGCTTTACGGCTAAAGGTAGACGTCATAGCCATAAACGAGGCTCGTTAATAAGACCATACTGAGCAAGAGAAACTACTACATATTAATACCATTATATGAAATATCAGTTTCCTATGAAGAAAGGTCATTATTACAGGAAAAATGTTAACAGCGCGATGACTTTGTACGGGCGCGGCGTCAGTCGAACAGCGCAATGTGTTGGTAATTTTTAGTCCGCTCATCTAGAGATAACATTCTATTCTCGAGAAACTTACCCGATTTGTATGGGGAAAGAACGTTCTACGGAACGGGTAACATTCTCGAGAGCCATCTCTACATCACGCCGTAACAGCTGGACGGATTTTAAGCAATTTTAGTACAGGGATAGCTGAACATTCAAGGATGGTTAAAGAATTACTGGATATACACGATTACGGTGAAAAAATACGCGGACAAAGTTTGTACCCCTTCTAATTAAAATTGTTAAGTCTACAGTTCACAACTACAAAAGAACACCGTTATTTTTCTGGTCTAGTCCTATCATTAAGAATGTAGACAATATATAATTTCTTTGTTACGTCATAGCCATAAACGAGGCTTCAAAAAGACCATACTGAGTATTACTGAGCAAGATAAACTACAGCCTTTATGGAGTGTAAAGTATCTTAAGTACTAAAATTGTTCAGTTTAGAGTTCACAACAACGAAAGAATACTGTTATTTTCCTGCTCTAGTCCTGGTGTTAAACATGTATAGACGATATCTAGTCTGTGAGCTGTCGACCTCGCGAAAATAATTTGAAATGCTTGAAATATGTTTTCACGTTTTGAACCGCTATATCTTTGCCATTTTTTTTAATTTCGAAAACTACATTCACTAAAAATATACATACATCTTGAGTCAAGGTAGTTTTTCGAAATTTAAATTATTGGACCTGCTCACAAAATTTCACGAGAATCAGCTGAGAAATGCGACCTGTAGCCGAAAACAGCCGGAAATCCAGACAAACGGATATCCGGAAACGGAGACGCTTGGCTCGCTCGGTCAGTAAAGATAAGAAATAAGATATAGTAAGATTTGTGACTGGGTAATTTAATTAACAACCACTATTCCAAAAACGATTTATCAAGATAATACATAATAAATAGAACTTTCGTCGACGTTCTTATATGAAGTCACAAACCTAAGTATAGTATAAACATATGAATCCAAATTGAACTAACGTACCTACAATATAGCATTTACGCCCTAGAGCAACAATAGTTAATAAAAGACGAGCAACGGGCCCTGAGCAAAACTATCCGGCCGTTATGATGTCATCGTTTAATCTAATAACGTAAACTTGTTATTGTGTAACCACTTATTCAGACATTATTATAAACCCACACTACAGGACGTACTAAAAGAACTCAAACTCGAGAAAGCACAGCGCCTGTAGTCTACTTGCTTACAACGCATTATGCGATATTTCCGTTATGTACCGCGTAATCCTCAACTTGGTGAGGTTAATGGTGACGGGGAAGATAGAGGGTAAAAGACTTCGAGGTCGATTGGTGAAGTTTTTGAGGAGGAAAAAGAACGAAACCTCGCTTTGTATGGCAAATATAGCAGTGGTATTTCCTCTAACAATTTAATCGCTATTTTACAACTTATGATGTAGTTATAGCACACCCCAGGCTCGCTACTGATAGTACTAACTTTCCGAGTTTCTACCATCAGCCACATTTGAATAAAAATGATTTAGTACAAAGCACAGTACAAACAATTAATGACACGCCATTCGCCACGTACCGTGACGGAATGCGATAACCGCCTGACCCCATACAAGTCATACAACTCATGCATATAGGTGTTCGAATCCTTTAATGTGAACCCTACGCGGATATGGTTTTGTTAATTCAATACAGGAAAATGTAACCCATATTAACACGTAATTAGTCGCGTTATTTGATAATAGATTTTTGGTAAATTAACATGCTAACTAATTCAAGTTCAATGTATTAATAAACGATAAAATACTAGGTATACATTATTTAACAACACGGTTGGCGCAGTGGTAGTTTATTTGCCCACTGAACCGATGGGTTCAAATCTCGGCAACGGCAAATATTTGTGTGATGAGCTCGAATATTCTTTTCGGGGTCTTGAATGTTTTCTTTGTGTTTAAGTATGTATTTATTTATTTAAGTAGGTACGTATATCGTGATATAGCGGTCATAACGCAAACCCTACTAAAGCTTACTGTGGGACTAGATCGTTTTGTATGTGGTTATCCAGTTATCCGATATTTATCGATTTCTATCAATATTATGATATATCCGATTATGTCTCTATGAAGCCAGGCCATGGGAAGTAGGTATATATCTCACAGCTGAGACGGATAAGAAAGAGAAATTGGCCTTCTGAATTTGACTACAGAACCCTTAAAAATACGACGCTTGCTTCTTCCAGAAAATGCAATCAAACTAACCATTTTCGCATTGATATGTCTAAGGACAGATAACAAAAGAAATCAGCGATTTAACACTCACGTGAAATTGTCAGGAACGGCCCGACATGTTTCGAACTCGTATGAATTTCAAGTGAGTGTAAGTAAACCGCTTAATAACATAAATATATATGTCTCACGAAAATTTTAATAATATTAAAAGAAATCAGCCTTCAAATACACAGTAGTAACGTCCAATGGAGCGTAACAAACGTTTATTCGCTCCAAATTGTCAAACCCTTTTCTATTTCACAATAGACAGAACTGTGACCCCTATTTGTCAATTGAATGGAATGTCATGATAGGAAGACGCAGCTCCAAAGTGATGGTCAATTAAGACAGCGGAGCCTAAAGCGTGAGTTTACTTTAAACGCAAAAAACGTCTCGAATGCTTTCTTCGCAATATTATTACAGACTTATTGATGCGTTTAAAACTTACACTTGTGGTTCAGATCCGAGCCTTACGTGGTCACGTGTAACATCAAGGTTAATTTTATTTAAGATACATATAAATATTAGTTCATATTAGTGTAATAGTCGAGTATCATACTATACGAAAAAATTAACGACTGTAGAGTTTCTTTTGACGTTTCTCCTAAACACTGATCTCCTCTTGTGAAATGCCGGTAGACTCAGACATGTGTCTGGAAGAGAACGCTCTTTAGCGATTAGACCGCCTGTTGTCTACTGTTATTAAAATTGTTGTACCTTAGTAAACTTTTTTGGTGTGCAATAAAGCATTTTAGTTGTATTGTAAAAGTGCCCTTGTAGCCTATTTGGGCTCACGATTTCATTATTATTTCACGTTTTTCCATTATAAATAACATTGTCAGAATTCGCGACGTTTTGTGCATTAAATGTAAACTTATGCCAATCGCACAGTAGCACCAGTCGTAACGCGTCATCTGTTGATCAAATTTTCTTCTTATCACGCCGAAACGGACGGACGGATTTTAACCTTTTAGCACTGGGATAGCTGGACATCCGAAGATGGTTATAGGATATTTTTTACCAGACTATGGTAGAGAAGAAAAGAACGGGGACGAAGTTTTGCCTTCTAGTCATAAATAAACGTTACACTAGAGCTCCAGGGCAATGTCGCTTTTGTAAAGTTAATTTTGGGTATTTACCAATTATATACATGCAATCATGCATGTCTCAATCTCACTGGGTTTACCTGAAAAATAAAAACAAAATATGTTAATTTTCATTCAACTCGAAAATTAATTAAGGAAATAACAAATTACTAATTTAGGCACATTTACGTATTAGAAGTCTCCAATTGTTGGTATCTTAGAAGATACACCAAGAATTGAAGACTTATGAATCTAGAGATAGATACATTACTTAAAATTAAAAAAATACAAGCCACCAAAATTAGAACTATGAATATATAATTTTTATAATTCATAGTTGTTTACTTATTTGACATAAACACTCTTAACGAAATTATTAACCATTGCAACAACAAAACCAACAAACTCAAACGACGGTTGTAAACGGCCCATTCAAAAATTCTTTCAGACCGTAACCCGACAAAATTCAAGACGCATTCATCGATACAACATTATTACTAACAAGATTCAGGGGGGGTATTCGACCAATTTTAGAGATATAATGGAGATCTCTCTTTTTCATCGCCATCCGTCACTTTTGACGTGTGCCTACTTGACAAGTGGCGATATGCCTAGAACATCGCAACTTCGTCAATTCGGACGCGCAAAATTTTCGCTTCCTTTGTATGTGACGGCATAAATAACAGGCGCATACTTTAAATTGACCGCGTAGTAAGTACGTGAAATTAGTCCGTTAAGTTTCGTTCAAAAAAGAAATTCATATACATGAATAAAATTTTTGACAATCATTATCGCCTTCGTATTTCCAAAATTGAGATATGTCACTTTTAAGCTCATCGCATTTAAATGACAGTTCAATGGCGATATAACTGTTATCTAATAGAGATTTGACGTTTCGCGATCACTCAAATGTCAATCTCGAATTAGGTCCCAGCTTAGTCGGAATGACATCAGAGCAGTAAATACGCTCAGACCGGTTGGGTGTTTTTGCAAATACATTGCGAGAGCTGTGGAAAGGGTCGGACCTTCCTTTGCAGTATAAGTACTCGTATGGTTTATCATAATTTAGGTGCTTTTAGGGCAGAAAGTGTCTCTGTCTTTGTCTATCATATGGCGATGTCGCGCTTGCTGGCGTCATTCCGTACGGAAACCGAACGAAAATTCCGATATGTGGCGGCCCTTACACTGGCGGCGCGGCGTCGGATCGGGAATCGAAATTGCTTATTTCTACCAAAAATTGCACTTAACACTTTCGAGGACAGCACGCCGAGAGATGTAAGTTAGGATCCTCGTGATACGGCACCACGTCTGTGGACGACGACTTTTATCGTTATTTATTAATTTATCAGTATTTATATGAAGTCAAATTCCTTATGCCGTTTTTAGTAGAAATAAGTTTAGTCTGTGCCGCAGCATGCAATTTTCAAAATCCGTGAACGTGTTAATAGCTATCCGGCACGTCTAGCTAATCTTCCTGTCACTTTCTTTTCAATGCAGTGCGAGCAAGGCAGGTGACACAGAGTCGCGCGACAAGCCAAGTCGCGGCAAGATATGCTAGCCCCGCTGGTCCGATCCGAGGTCGCATTTTCCCCACAATTATCATGCTGACCTGGCTCGTAGTTAGATAGGCCTCCCAAGGATCTCCATGAACGACCCGTCGTGACCCAACGATCAGATCGTAGGTCACCTTATTGAGGATATTTATAGAATGCATTTCAATTGATAATGAAAACGAACTAAAATGGAAATCAAATCCAATTTTGTGCTCTGGAAATCATAATATTATCGATAATGTTATCTATCAAAAGGAAGATAATGTTTAATCAATTGACTCCGTAAATCAGAATTATGGAAATCTTTATCCTAATAAGGGCCTTATCACACTTGCGAATAGCGAGCGAATTTTGTATGAAGGCGATCACGCAGCGAGTTCGCCGCGGCTGTACCCTTATTACCATTACCATCAGCTCTAGCACAACTGTGACACGCGACACTCTCGCGCGTGATATACTACTTATCTCTTTCTGTACAGTACTGTAAGAAAGTGACATAACTATGTCGCGCAACAAGAGTTGCCAAGCATAGTTATGCCAGACGGGCATGAGTTTACGTGACCGTCTCGCTAGCGACAGCGTAAACGATTTGTATGGAGAATAGTACAGCGCCCCTAGCGTTTAACTACAACATTTCCCCATACAAATCTTAACGCGATGGCTAGCGAGTACTGTCACTGTAAACTCATGGTAAGGGCATGGTTTATTTGAATATGCTCGCAACTTGCAAGTGTGATAAGACCCTAAGTCGTAGCAACATTTCTCCATTTTTTCGATCAATCGCACCTCAAATTTGTATTAATAAATAAATTTGTTTCAATTTGAATCTAAAACTCGTAAAAGAAATTACCTTTAGAATTGAGTCATTTGGGAATCTAATGCTGTGGCAATTCTATGCTAATGGGCAGCATTTATTCAAAAGACAATCCTTTCTCTGGGTTATGGCCAAGGTTAAGGAAAAAGTTTAAATACCTATTTTTATGCTTTCGACAGATAGATAGACTTCTATTAAAATTACGCAAATAACTCAGAATTGACAGAAGGCGATGATAAATTGTTTCGCCGTACACGTGATTTTTTTTTCTTTTACTTAATCGGGAATAAAATACCCCATAACCATAATTGCATGCTTAATAGCTATCCCTATACAAACTAGTAGTTAGTACATATTTCTAGCCAATCTAGGTCTGTAGGTAGTGTTGCAAAATTTAGTTGAACGGGTAAACGCATAGTCTGCGACTAAGGTAAGTTTTTGTACGCAAAAAACATGAGCTCTTGAATGTTATTAGAACGTTTAGAGGGCGAATAAGTTCAACATACCTGACGGCCGACCGAATAAAAAAATAAATCTACATTTTATAATGTTAGTAAGTGTCATTATCATATTCTTCTTCATAGTATCGAAAAACTATTCAGATTCTTGCGTATACTTTCAGAATATGAGATCACAACAAACACATTAGATAAACAGAAACCAGTAACACTTCTATAAAACGGCCCGAATACCTACTGACTTTGACTGCCAGTTCACCTGCATATTCTGTTCTTAATACCTCATTTTATTTTATTTTCTGCCTCTACTGAGCCTCATTGTGCAAGTTTGTAACGCAAATAACCTCGATTGTGTTAAGTCTCTCGTATAAACAACATTATCAAAAAACCTACATTGAACTCACAAAAAATTGTGTTAATGTTAACAATATAACATCAGAAAACATAACTTTGCGTTTGACCGCTTTTAGCGTCTTTCTTCCTCAAAAGTACTTAAAACAACTCAAAAAATGTTCTTGTTTACTTTTAAAATTGCAATTCTAATTTGAAAAGGCATTAAGATGCCTTTGAATCCTTACATTGATACTCTCTTTAACCTCACATCCGCGCGTTGGTTGGTTGACATCATCGCATCTAAATACAGTTGGACCGGTTTCTGCAGCGAGTTTGGCCGGTCCGTTGGGCTTCAAACGGTGCGATTTGCTGCGATTTCTCCCGTGTTATCCTCAAAACGCTGAGCAAGTGAATCTAACACCACGTTCCTTCTGTTATCTACGAGTAAATACAAGTTTTGTCATACGGATACCAGATGGAAAATGTTTGATCATATTTAAACAAATATTTTAAGCAAACTCCAGCTTTCTCGCTCTTCTAGAAACCAAGGAAATCACTACATAGTATAAAAAAGTCGCTTCCTGCTGTCTGACCCTGTATCTTTAAAACTAAGCAACGGATTTTGATGCGGTTTTTTTAATAGAGTAATTCAAGAGGAAGTTTTATATGTATAATACATGCATAATTTATCAGCATTGCACCCGTGCGAAGGCTAGGCGGGTCGCTAGTATATAATAAATAAATAGCGGAGAATCTCACACAAATCCATCCATTCCTACAGTAAGCTCTAGTAGGCTTGTATTATGAGCACTTGATGACGATATGTATACGTACGTATATAAATGAATATATACTGAAATACATAGAACGTCCATGACATGATGCACTTATTCGAGTTCATCACACAAATATTTAACCTTGCTGGGATTCGAACCCGGGACCGCCGGCTCAGTAGGCAGCTGCTGCCTATTAAAACAAAATATCTATGCGGTCAAAAGGTTCGGCGGCAAGCAGAAGGTCCGAACGCAGTGTCCCGCTTACTCGTATGGCCGCTTCTCGCCGCTGCCGCCGATGTCATGATCAATTAGCAAAGCCGCTATTATGTACTAAGATGACGCTTAAATTGAGGATGTCAGAATATTTGAGAAACTTTCACTTGTCCGATAATAATATAGAAAACTGTACAAGTTCGCAATTATTTAAGAAAGACGGGAAATATCCACTACGACGTTCGGTAGCAAATATTTCACAGAACTTAATAGCAATTCCGACAAACCACCATATAATTCATAGGTACGTAACATTTGATTCACCATTGTGGTCATTTTCTCACAATCAGTGTAACATGATATCTCGAGGTCTTTTTTCTAAAGGGTTTCCGAAATAGTTCTCTATTATTACGGACACTTTCATTCTCGCGTTGCGTGAATCGAAAGTAATTTACGGCAATGGGGTCATAGCGTACCTACGACCAAATACACTTTGTACCGGTTTCCAAATTTACACTCAACTTGGTCTAACAGGCCGTGTCATGCTTGTCGACTTAAGGTATCGGTTCGTAGCCGACCGCAGACGACAGTTGCAGCGACACTAATGCTTTCATATAGGACCTTATGTACAACATGAAACGCAATAAACGAATTGAAATGGAATTTAATATTCTACGTATTTCTAGAAATACCATTCGTAGTTAGTGACATGAAGCTAGCGACGAACTAAAATAAACACAAACAGGTCAGTAGTGCACTCGGGACCAACAGATGCGTTGGTCCCGAGTGCACTACTGACCGACGGCAGTCTGATGGTTCAAAATCATAACATAGCGTCATGTTCAAAATCATAACATGTCGCTGCGACACGTCGTCTGCTGCTGATTGCGTTCATCTACGAACCGATACCTTTATTCTCATTGCCTTGCCTTCAGTATATTTTAGCTTGAGGTAGCTGCAATGCACTGTGTGAGTTGGATGTCATGAGCGGGTGTTTGCTACTTCCTACGCTATTCTTCGTAAGATTCTTTAGTAAGTACGGCTTCTAATATCATAAAAGGATTTCCGTTTGGTATGTCTTCAATACAACTTGAACACGTAATAAACCTCTACAGATTTAGTGGCATAGCTAGGTAATCAAAGGCTCCAGGGTAAAAAATGGAAGCCCATGACAATCCGAAGCTTGCCCCAGGGCAACAGCTTGGGGCCCCAGAACACTAGCCCTGCAGGGCCATGCAGGCTCTTTCAATTAAATCATCATAGACCCTAATACTTAAACTGATAACAGCCTCAAGCAATAATACTACATTATATGATACGCGTGGGTGTACGGTGGGCGACCCTTTTTATACTTATTCTATTGACCAATTGACCTTTACGCTTAATGAATGGGAGCTTCGGTGATGGAGCTCAAGCCTTGAGTATTTGACCCTAAACAGTGACAGCTCAATTAGTGTTTTGATTTAAGGAAGAATTACATTCTACGAGATGAGAAGTATCCTTGGTTAGAACTGCGGAAGTCTAACATTACATTAGGCTTGCTCAATAAGATATCCGGTGATACTTCTTTTTGGTGCCACCAAAGATAATTAAAGTACTTCCCCTATATTCATCACCAAGCATGAACTTGCCCTTGCCAGGAATCAAAGAACCATCAGTTTCGGAGTAATGGAAAGATATACAGAACCCGTATAATAAGTTTCGAAAGGCGAAAAACACGTCTTAAACGTGTAGGCGTATTATGCGGGAAGAACACCATAGTACTAGCAAGGACCGGCGATTGTGTAGATATTACGCGGGAAAACGTGCTAAGCGGTTTCTACTGTAAAACTTTTACCACCCGCGACATAAAATAACACAATAGGTACCAAGAAATCCAATTGAAATGATAACCAAAACATCGCCCACAACATTATCCCCTAAGATCCCAGAGGGGAAAACTTTTTATTCCTACACTTGGTTAACAAATGTTCAGTTTGCATACAGGATTCTCGATCTTGAAAAATAAAACTTCTACAACTTTTCGCTATAAATGGAAAACATGAAGCAACAATAACTCTTAGCCATGCAGCGGTAAACGATTGAATTTCTGAATGAAATTCCGATAAAAAGTTTTAAATAGAATTCCTGTTCTTTATTTGATGCTTCCGAGATTGAAAATTCTCGGAATATCTTCATTATTCACCTTCTGTCCGCCATAACGACCGATTCAGGCCTAAAAAGGAAATACAACTGCCCATTTCTCCGTACTCTCCGTTTACATTAAGTTAGAGTCTTAACTAATCGAATACAAAATAAATTAGTCCAAAGAGCCCAAACTTTATGTTATACATATCGACGATTCGTTCTCGACTATTTCCTCCTCCAAAAAAAACTACACCAATCCTAATATCATTTTGGAAACTGACCCCAACGAAAATAACGGTTATCCTATATTATAAAATACGCTGTAGACGTCCTAAGAGTATTTATGTCAAATTGATAAAAAAAGTCGCCTTCTACGACTTTAGTATGAGCTTCTTCTCTTTTTAATTTTAACCCCCGACGAAAAACAGAGGGGTGTTATAAGCTTAACACATGTATCTGTTTTTAGCTATGTTTGGTGGCAATAGGTCCAGTAGTTTCCAAGATATTAGTTTTAATTGGAACATGTGAGAAGATCTCAGCCAATATTGAAGCTATGAATTCGAAATTTTGTGGTTATGTTCAGATCATATTAATATTATGTTATTTTATCACAAACTAACAAAAAGACTTCTTGTTCTATCTTACATCAGTTAACCAGTCTCGATATCTCAGATTTGTCTCCCACCTAGAATCTAAACTGAAGCATCTAAACGGTATAAAATCATAGGTCTCAGGAATGGCAGAGCGAACCGCAAGATGAAATGGTTCGATGAACCTATCTTTGATCGAGCTAATTTGGTACCGTTAACTCGTCTATTCGCTATTAGCTAAGCTTAGGTTATGTTGGATACCTGTTGTACCTAGATGGATCAACTTTTTAGGGTTCCGTACTCAATGGGTAAAACCGGGAACCAGGTTGTATCTCATGAATCGTGATAGGTAGACAGTTGAACTTTTCACAGATGATGTCTCGTCGATGCGCGAGTCAGACTCGGACTTGGCCGTTTTTTTTTTAAAGTGGTTATGTTTTTTGGTAACGTAACTTATTTATTACCATAATTAACACGAATTCCATTCTCGTCACCGCCTATTTTTAGACTTAAACCTCACTCGGCCACAACGGTGACCTTTATTGTGTCATCGGTGACTCAGAATGCAAATCAAGTTAGGAAGCTGCATTACGCTATTTCTTTTAATAAGTCTGAAATGATCTTCTTTGCAGGAAAATAATAGAGTTTATGGCTTGCATTTGAGTACGAATGGTAGGCAATTTGTTTCATACATTCAGACAACAAAATTAACTAAAACTTGGAATTGAAACGAAATGGGAACGTATAATATAGATCATCACACTAATCGCACTATATTGGTAAACAAAAATGACCGACTTGATTGCCTAGACCGTGTAACCCACGCAGGTCCACGGAGGCGGACTAAATTGTAGCCGCTGTACGACGAAAGTGGTAAATTGCCGACATTGTAGACCCTAAAATAGGATGATAAGAAGGTACATTCAGCAGCAGAAGAACGCACGCCATGTGCTTTAAATGATATACCTACACACGGACACAATTATCAAGAAAATATGGGATGCAAAGATCATTATGAGTGTTATTCTGCTGCTACTGCTAATGAAGTTCTTCTTTTTCATATTTTTAAAGAGTCAGACAGTGTGAACGTTTCTGATGCTGCAAGCGTCTAATAAGCTGCGTTTGCTTACCACCAAGCATAAAAAAATTAACAAAAACCGGCCAAGAGCATGTCGGGCCACGCTCAGTGTAGGTCCGTAGTTGCCAATCCTTCACAATAGACGGGCTTCCAGGTTTAAATTAGGAGTAAGATTTCAAGCTCTATAAAAAAGGTCGTAAACGCCAAAGTAACTGTAATAACTTATTACCTTCTGGAACTTATCGATTATACGCGCCAGATTGAGTGGAATGTTTTAATTCAGTATGGCACTTAACTAATATGTGTAACGTTCGAAGTTTAAGGACACCGCGCGGCACTTACGTCATTCTAAAGAATATTATGAAATTTTGCTATAACTCAAAAACGGATCGACCAATTTTATTCAATATAGTTTTCATTAAAGTACTTAGTAAGGCCTCAAGAGATGTGCCTTTTCCGAAAATTTCCGGAAACTTTCAAAATTTTGTATGGGAAATGAGGAAAGTTTCCGGAAATTTTCGGAAACGGCACATCTGCCTCATTTTCATGAATTTTTCCATTGAATTTTTGACCCGTGGTTGAAAAGTTAGAGGGGGGGGACGCTATTTTTTTTATTTTCGGATCGAATATTTACAAAACTGCTGACTTGATCAAAAAATAATGTTTAGAGACCTCTATTATTTTTAAAAGACCTATTCAACGACACCACACACACTAGTGTTGAAACGAAAAAAAAAATCACCCCCCACTAGGTGTTGGGGAGGAACCCGAAAAAAGTTATTTTTTTTTATTTTACCGTTTTGTCGGCGTTATACATACACATACTCATACCAAATTTCAGCTTTCTAGTACTAATGATCACGGAGCTAAGCCGCGGACGGACGGACAGAACCTAAAAAAGGACAATTTGTCATTTATCTGCAATTCCCAATCCAATGCCATTAGCTATAGTATAGCGCCTATAGAGAATCTAACACCTTGAATTATAACATCGTGCCAGGATTTGAACCCACACCCACAACCGCTAGCTTAACCAACCGCATCGTCATTCAGCCAATTCAATTAAATCGGCCGACCATATACGTAGCAACTAATAACTGTATGTGAAAAGGAAATGTCCCTTACATTGACAACTGGAAATAATTGGACTTGCCAACGAAGCTTAAGAATGCACTATAGGGGTCCGCTTATAAGGCAATGAAGACATCTATATTCTATCTATACTATTATAAAATTTTAGACTTGTATTGAAAATGAGTTTTCTATTGAGGGGTCTGATTTCAGGAAAAATCCTAATACCGTGACACGGGTAAGTAATAGAACATATATAAACAATAGATATAACACTCATTAGACATAGGCTCAATTGGAATAAATTTAATTGGTATAATATTCAATTCGTATACTGAACGAAACATATAACAATAAAATGCATATTTTCATAGTATATAATGAACTGTAGGTATAATGACATTGTGTATAATCATCTAATGGTATAACATTTAAAACACTTAATTATTATTACATATAATCGGGGGGCATATACATTTACTCGAAACATCGAAGCAATCGAAGCATTGAAGTAATGTTAGAAATCGTAAGCCAAGTTGGACCTGCGCGGCTCGCTCGCTTCGCTCGCTCGTTAGGGTCATAGTTCAACCTAACACTCCTCCTCGCTTCGCTCGTCGTCGTACCTAACCTAAGCCAAGTCGGATCTGCCTTAAGGTGATAATGGTAATGTTAGGAATCGTAAGCCAAGTCAGACCTGGCGCGGCTCGCTCGCTTCGTTCGCTCGTTAGGGTCGCAGTTCAACCTAACACTCCTCCTCGCTTCGCTCGTCGTCGTACCTAACTTAAACCAAGTCAAACCTGCTTTACCTGCCTTGCCTGCGCTCGTTTCGCTCTTACAGATATAGGTAAGTACTGCGATTTTTTTTATAAAATGCCTATAAAATGGTACTAGGTATGTCATATAATATTATTTTATATGATAGATATTTCAAATGATATTATATTATATGTCATAATTGTTATGCAAAATAAATATTATATCTAAAATTATTATACAAAATAACCATTATAACATATGATATTATATGAATTGAATGTTATACCAATCTAGCCTTATATTTCATGAAAATATGGTATTTCTTATTATATATATCGTGCATTATATCTTTTGTATGTTTATAAATTGAAATTATACCAAAAGTTTGTATATAATATGGGACGCACCCCCGTGACACAGGATCGTCTTTTGTTTTGTATAGGCGCGCGGCGTTATGCCAGTCTGGCGCCATCTGTTGGACATAAGGACATCCAAAAATGGTTATAGAATATTTTTTACCCGACTATGCTTTAAAAAATACGCGAACGAAGTTGCGGGCACCTAGTAATAAATATAAATAAATCCCTCAAGTTTCAAAAAACTGGAGAAAAGCCTCTAGCGGGTTACACAGTAGCTAATGAAAGATTCAAAGCCTTGCTAAAACTACTCAGCTTCAAAACAGCTTATCTACCAGCAAAAGTATATCAAAATACCGCAGTTATGACTTTTAGTACCGGCAAAACAGCAACAGTGTCAACAGTTTACAAAACGTCATATGTGTAATAAGCATTGAATGGAATTAGGATGTTTTAACGCGAAACGGTAAGTCGTTTGCATTTAAATAGCTTTAACGAAGTACGTTTTAGCATAAACATGCAACATATACCTACACGAGTTACATGCTGTTGGGCTAGGTTTAGGTTCTTGAGTCTTGACTAACGGAGAAGCCATGACTTTGCGTGACAGCGGCAGCGGTGTAGGTACGTATGTCTCGCTCACTGGTTATGCCGCGCTCGGATCTCTCGTTCAACCGCTTGCCGTGCCGCTGGTCGCGCAAAGTCGAGGCTCCGTAAGTAACGTCATGGCTAGAGTTAGAATTATGAATCAGAATATGGAATTGCTTTTCAAAAATAACGGTACAGTTGTCGGATAATTTCGTTTTGAACAGAAATCCGACAAATGCTATGGTAAAAGTGTATTCACTGCTTCGGTGCAGCCATACCGTTTTCAACATCTATTTAACAAAAATATTACGCCCAAAATCAGTCTACAATAGCCACAAGATCCTGTGACAAACACATATAAAACCATAAAGCATGCATTCGACATGCGTCCCTTCTTTCTTGAAGTCGGTTAAAAATATTAACTACATTTCTTTGGTAGAATGAATCCCACCAGACATTTTCATGTACAATGTTGCCAACACTAGATCATAGTCATGGTTTACTCAAAAATACTGGCATGCTACGGTAAAAGGACGTATCTTACTATGACATCCGCATAAAGATACGATCTTTTACCGTAACAGGGCAGAATATGTTAGCCAAGCTCCTAACTCTACACGCCTTAACCTCTACAATCCCTAACTTCACAAACTCTACACCCTAGTCAAAGTATGTAGACTTTATATACTCTATACCCAGAACCGGCCGAATTTGCATATAAATTAAGTACCTACATAGTAATATAAGGATAACCCTATTTTTATCGTGATAAACAATCATTAACAAATAACTTCACGCAATCGATAGTTCGTCGAAAGCGGATAATGTCATTATAATAATGTGAATATAGTGAATTGTAATGATTCGTGACGTCACACTGGCGCCGGTGATGTCATCTATGAACGACGAGATGAAGATTTCGTCATAAGAGATCATCGATGAACATATGTATTAAACATACACCGTGACAAGAAATGACGTAGTTTTTAGAAACCTGTCATGCGAAACTGACACATCATTAAGGGTGCGTCTCCACTGAAGGGGAGCGGAGCGGAGACGCGTGGAATCGACCAATTACAAAAAGTCAAGTGGAACTGAGATACAGATTTCAACTCAGGTGATTGGTCGATTCTGCTCGTCTCCCTGGCCACAGAAGCGGAGGTGTGTAAAATGGTATCTTCTTTCGGGCTTCACAAAGACGCCGCCTGATTGGTTCACGGCAATTAAAGGTTACCTATTGATAAACCGATTTTTCAAATTCTCATGTGTCTCTTCGTTTGACTTAGAACAATTGCTCAGAAATATCGGTATGTCTCATTCAATAAAAATAAAAAAAATCTAAAGGTGCACCGCGAGCATTCAATCTCCTGTGTAGATCAAATTTACGGTTTGATTTTTTGCGATTTTCTTACACTACATTCGTTACCGAAAAAGATTCGTGATTCAATATAAAATTTAAACACGACTACATAAACTTGATTTAGTCGATAAAAAGCACGAAAATTAATCAACAACAAATTATTCGACACTTTATGTCTTGTTATTTTTAATATCACATTGACTTTTAAATGCATGCCGTGTCAAGGAGTGCAGCTCAATTTTAAATGCAGCCTTGCTATTGGGGGCATAGGTAACGGGTCCCGTGAAGCATAAGGTAGGTATAATGAAAACTATAGTTGTTTATTGTGACTTCGGCCTCGTAGCAAACGTTTATTCAACAGTCTTCAAGAAAGAGGTGAGGTGAAGAGTCTCAAGTCAACCCGTATGTTTTTTGGGTTGTTATCTCACAACTCTCTCACATTTTTTTTAATAAAGCAGGAAAGTCTGCTAGCGTAAACAAAATATTTACAATGAAGCAAAAAAATAATGGTTCAGGCAGGGTTCGACCTGCGTCTCCAACGGCTTTCCGGGCCAACACAGGCGTCCTTCCTATTGGACCACTGAACCTGATGAGAGAGCGATTGAACTTCTAACCAGTCGCTTCTTGCACGTCTTAGGGGGGCATCGTAGTGCCATCTGCTTTAACACCTGAGGAACAGAGTCCTGCCAGGGTACTGGGCGCTTAAAAGTTTAAAAGTAACTACAGGAACCCATATTGATGTGTTGTTTGGGTGAATCGATATTTATTAAAGATAAGCGGAATATGAGTAAGCTACTCGAAAAATATTTAAATGGAGACTGCTAATGTGATAAATGAAAGCGTTATCTTCATTTAATTACCTACTTTAGGTAATGAGTGTAATACGTATTTACCCACATTTAAAAAACTTTTACTCACTAATAAAACTGATGATGATGACTCATAATGCGTACATCCTAACAACATTTGAAATGTAAATTATAGTAAATTTAATTCTCTACAACATTGCCCAAGCTTTGTTCTAGCTAAAATGCTCCTAAACGAAGATATAATCCAGAAGTTTGTTTTTGAGTTTGAAATTGCAATTTCTTAAGTTTTTTTAAATGTGCATATCTCCGTAACTATCTGTCCTAGAAACAAAATATAAAATGGAGAATATAGTAAATTTAACTCTCTATAAAATTGTCGCCTTTTTCTAGCTAAAATGCTCTTAAAGGAAGATATGAGCAAAATTATGAAGAAAGTGCCGGTTTTCTCAATATGGCGGCGGGCGCGGAGGGAGGGGAATTGTGCATTTTGCATTTTAAACACTGACTAACCATCCTAGACAACATATCAAAAATTCAAAACTACCGGACCGTTTGTAAGGTTAAAATCCTTTATTCACTGGATTATATGGAAAGTCTAAGAATTTACCACAAAAGCCAAGTTACGAAATATTGACAAATTGGCTTTCGAACTTTCTTCTCTTCCTTTCCCTTCTCTATGGAAGACATCGGTTTACCCATTGCATTCCCTCCCACAAATTCCGCGAAGATGTAAATAAAATGTTTATTTTTAAATGTATAAACTTCTAGGTAAAGAATAAAGTTAAAAACAAAAATAACCAATGCAATTCTTTATTCAGAATGCACTTGCACTTATACCAGCTTCTTGGATAATTCCGTGTAACGAATCTCACCACAGAAACAAAACACAAACGCTTGACACATTTCCACCGAACAATTCCAAAACGCCACAAACGCCGTTAATTCCCAAACCTAATTCCATCCTTTTAAAAACCAGTCTACGCTTACGAAACTGCATTCGCACGGCTAATTTGAAAAAGGGCTTGAGTATAACAGAATCTAAGTGCACATAAGTCTGTGTGTTGGTGAAGGAAGTACGGAATCCAGAACGGTGAAATGGAACTGTACAAACAAGCTTCAAGTTTAATTGCCGAAGGCGGGTAAATGAGCGGATGTGTACTAATCTATACAATAAACCCGGCTGTACACTACTCGTCAAGTTGACCGATGTTTGGGCGAGTATGATAGTGTGGGAAGCACTTCGCTGGAGAAAGCCATACTTCGGCCAACTTTGTCTCGGTCAACTTCGCGATACTGAAGGGCCGGGGTAAGTTTTAGTAGGCAATTTGACATAAGCTAGTAGTAAATTGGTCAGCTACTTTTAATACTGACCGAACTACTTTAAATTCTTTCAAAAAAGAAGCAAGTTTTTTTAAACGTATAAAACGTTGCTATAAAACGAACTTGGAAAAATCCTTATGACACCACTAGATTTTACTATAAAATTGTAAACACACATTGCTTCATAGAACATCAAAGAAAGTAATAAATGGTTCAAAGCCTGATATGGCTATTATATAACCATGTGCTTAGAATATGCGTGTTTAGGACTCTAAGCCTTAGAGTCTGACTCAAGCAAATAAATCAATACAAATTTAAAGTCCACGCCGAAAAATCTATAAGTACTAGTACAGACCTAAACCTTGTTTACGTTAAACCGATAGATTAATTAATGAAAATTCCGATAATACTCGTACCGTGGCGAAGTGGCGACGGTAAGTCAAGTATTACAATTATGACATTGATTATCGGTGACGTGATGTTAAACATATTTTTGGTAAAGCCGGAGTATATTTTTGCTAATGCTTTCTTTAATAGCAGTTGCTTTGAAGTAGAATAGATAATCGAAAACCTATAAAGAAATTTCGATTGCAGGGTAACCTATCTTCTTATCATAGAGTGTCTCTGTGACAGTTTTTGAAGCAATTTTAGATATTTGTATTTAGAATAAAGGCTTTGTGAACCTAGAAGAGCTGGTAACATTGTGCGCGTTTGAGTTTAAGCTGACCATACTTAGCAATCTTAACATACTTATATGAACGATTTTTGGTGGTAGGTCATTATGGATAATTTATTCATAAAGTTAGCAAGACGTCTATAACGAGGCTTATTGAATTCTCACTTATTTCAATTGCTTAATGAGTAATTTAAACTAGTCTTAACTTAGCAGTCAATAGAACCTTTAAGAGCCTAATACGAGTACTTAATTAACCTTTACTTAAAATTAAACCTTATTATTTCCTTAGAGTCGCTTGTCAAGTCATGTAGGTTAAATTAAATACAACATGACTTGGTGACCTTTTGTTAGGATAAGTTATTCATAATGATCATGAATAAATTATTCTTCATCAAACTTCATTTTGTTATTCTCGCACGGGCATCGTTTTCGCTGTACTTAGTCTTCTATTTGGTGCCTCATAATCATAATACTCAATTAAATATTATTTATTCCAAGCCCAATGAGGGTAGCTATTTAGATTTGTTGAATATTGGATTTGGTACAGTTGCCATCAGATATATCGCAGCATATAAGGCGTTCATAAACATCTGAACACGACTCTTATTGACTGGGCGTTACAGTACATGTTCAGATATTTATGAACGCCTTAGATGCTGCGATATATCTGATGGCGACTGTACATAGTAACCTACTATAAATTAATCCTACTCTACTCATATTTTAGGAAAATCTAAGAGGGTAACATTTCCATGAAGCGCGTATTATGCGGGAAAAACACTAGGGACCGGTGGGAAATGGTGTGCTATGCGAGAAATCGTATTTAAAGTGTTCGTATTAAGCATTTTCTACTGTACACGAGTTTAGGCATAGTTACATATAGCTCAAAATGAATCATCAACGTAGGCGTCCCGTTATCCGCTATGAGAATCCTTTAAAAATGTATAAAATCGACTAATTAACAGAGCAGTTTTGAAGGAAAATGATAATTTAAATAAAGCTCGAGGGGAAATCCTAGTTATTTATAAATTATGCAACTAGTGGAACAGGAAAACAGATAAGCTCTAGGGTATGTGGTTTTTTGTTGAAAAACTCAAATGGTTTAGGTATTTTTGAGGTTTATATTATTTTCCGTAAAGAGCTACGATAGCAATTTTTCAGAAGTGTTATCGTCTTGTAATTTTAAGAATAAAGCCACTGGCGGAAGATCATCATAGGACAGGGTCAGAATATTTGATTTCTTTTCAAAATTGGTTCATGGCTGGGGTGCGGAATCGCAGATGTATCTAGCTAGCAAGATCGAACTTGGTTTTATATGGTCATACTAGCAGATATACTGTTACTGTTATGTTTTATGATGAAAAACTTAACACTTGAGGCTAAGAGCCAGTCCACACGGCGCGTTGCGTCAGCGTTGCGTCGACGCAGCGCTGCCGTTGCGTTGTTTTACATACAAATAACCAAGGTGTTCACACGTGCGTTGCGACGACGCAGGTTACCCGGGTATTTCCTGCAGAAGCCAAGTCTGTGCACTAAGGTTGGCAATCCTATTCACAGCACAGAATAAAACACTCCCAAACAACAGCCTAAAATTTACGCAAAGATCAATTAGTAAGCGTCTGTGCGGAAAGAAAAGAGTTTTTGTTGTAAACTAACAATAGCTTTCGCTTAAGCAAATCGGGGTTATCTTTTCCACGTTCCTATGTCGAAATTGTTGAATATTTGGCCAATTCTACGTGCCCGATGATACTTTAATTTCGAGTATCTATGAGTACGAGTTCTATACTATTAGAGATCCCTTAAAGGGATAAGTTCGCCTTTGTAAATGCTTATTCTTTTGTAATGTGTTTTTCTTATTTTTATGTACAATAATGTGTTTACATACATACATACATAGTATTATAAAATTTTAAAATTGTATTAAAAATCAGTTTTCTATAGTCATTTATCAGAAAAAAACTTAACACATTCACTGCCAGGGGTCGATACCTAAGTAGGTACAAACTTGCATGACGGTTAACGCATATATGCGTCGCTGGGAGTGAATGCGTTACAGCGAGATGCCGGACTTGATAGGCGAAAGAAAAATGGTTTACGCGGATTTGAAATCACATTCTAGTAACAAGAAAAAATATTTGAATCATTGATGTATTTCTAGACTTTAGTCGGTATTGTTTTGTGGGTAAATTTATTACTTCCCGATTTAGGAGTACATGTATGGTATGACAGCTTCTCAGGCATTGCTCAAGCTTGTTGGGAGATGAACAGTAATGAAATGCCCAGGAGGGATGGTTCATATCGAGGACCAGTCAAATATGAGATCTTGACTTGAAATATTAGGTACTTATCTATATATAACTAGGAACTGCGGTAGCGGGATATACTTACCTATAGTGAGAACTTATGAACAATTATCCTTTCGTTTCACTCATTCAACAGGCTTTGGTACAATTTTTTGAAGACTACTAAACTTCTTTCTTCTTTACCATGTTTTTTTTTTATATATTTTTTACTTGGTAATTTGACTGTTCGCAACAGTGTTGGCTGAAGAGACTTTTGCCATCGAAACCCAGGGGACATCATGGCATGCCAGTTACAAATGAGGTGCAAAGTTAACGTAACTGATCACGTTTATTGTACGGGAGCCCCCTTAAATATTTATCCTGTTTTTTAGTATTTGTTTTTATAGTAGCAACAGAAATTCATCATCTGTGAAAATTTCAACCGCCTATCACGGTTCATGATATACAATACAGACAGACATACGGACGGACAGCAGAGTCTTAGTAATAGGGTCCCGTTTTTTATCCTTTGGGTACCCTAAAAGTAGATTGACCCTTATTGCATTCAAATATTCACATTCAGAATATGTCCGTTAGACTTAAACAATAAACAATTGTCATATATTCAAATTCTCAGACACAAATGACTCACTAGAATGTAGTTAAAGGATTCATTGATAAAACATTGTATTAGGATCATTCGAGATAACATCTAGACGCACTGTAGAGCTAATGTTCTGAGTGATAACGGCGTTGTTTGTGTACCACATGTGCATAGATAAGATTAGTTATGTAAATATAAATATTGTTCTCAAGGTGACAATAGAATCTTTGAAAACAACGGTGACCCAATGAGAAGAATGTAGGTTATCGTAATCTGTCTCGTGTTGCCCAATTTTCCTAGTCCATCTTAGGTATTTTGGCATTTATACAATGGGAGATTCGAGCGTTTTGACCAGGCGGTGCAAAATTACCGTGACCGTGACCACTATATTTTAACGAACCGTATTCTTCCCTCTTCTCGACTATATCGCTTTACTGGATCTCAAGGACTACTTGACAAGCTCGGGCGTTTACAAAAATGTGTGTATGAGGTATATATTTGAATTGCGAAAACTACATTTCTTCCATTCGCGCGCAGTTGTGTCGGCTACCGATTCCTTCAATCGCTAACTGGAAGAAATTCCTCATAGTGATAAGTTCGCATTTGTTATGAATGTATTTATAACCAGTTTTTGTGTACTATTTGACTGAGTGCGCGGCTCTCCCTAAAAGGATTTCTCCTTCTGTGTTTGTACTATTGTCTGGCATAATAAAACAAATGATTGTTCCATTAAGACAGTATGGTGGCTAGCGGCGAATAAATAGAGGTGACACACATCACAACCAATGACAATTAAAGCAATTTACGAGCTAGCAAGATTAAAACCGACTCGGCCTTGAGCCGCCATTTTACCTATAAGTAATAACGTCACTGCATTGTACCATGGTAGCGTTTTTTACCACATATGAAGGTAAAACACTTTAGGAATGTCCTTCATGTACGTAGGTTTTACGTGGTTTATAATCGGTACATCGTACGAATTTTAGGCCAAGCGGACACTTCGCTCGCTCGGTCAAAACTGAATTGCCCTCCTGTTTTCTGAAGTTGGTTAATAAATAAAGAGTACAGTTTCTTAGAACGAACTATAAGTGAGTATAGTAATGTGACCCCATTTTAAACTAAACTAAAATAAGATTATCAAAATAAACCCATGTTTGTATTAAGCTTCTGGCATTTTAATTAACCATTAAGTAAATAAATTAGCCATAATGTGTCCTGGCAGTTTATTTCCGGTAAGGAATTTCCATTGATTGTATTCAGTGAGTTATGCAGCACTTAAGTTTTATTTTTGTTTTAGTGAGTTTAGATTGTGGAGAATATCTATAATTAAATGAGTCTGTCTGGGAGCTTTGTGTTCAAGCAATGCAATGAAATGAGAAAGGCGGGCAGAACCGCTGATCAAATAATACATTAAATCAGGGATTTTGAGCTTTGTTTATATTTTTAATGAGCGAGTGAAATGTCTCTTTCAGCTTGGTCTAAAACTCTTTTGTATTGTCCGGATGATCTTGCCTAGATGTCGGTTTTCGCAACACTTACGTGAAATTTTGTAATCATGTTCGATGATAAATATAGAATTATTTTGTTCAGTTTTTCGAAATTTTTCTAAATGGCGGAGAAATTGGAGTTGTAAACGTAAAATATGTCGTAAATAACCATTACAAAAAAATATCTCAGAGCCACTATTTTACTATTGTTTCAATTCCCATTAGTACAGTTTGGATTTCAGTCAGGACTTAAACCAATGAATGACCGACAGACAATACAGGATTCAAAAAACATTTTAAAGCATGTAAAAAATACCTACCTCAATTTTCTGATCTCGATTCAAAACATTTAGCACAAGTGCAGGAAAACAGTACTAATTAATTGTAAATTTACATCTAAAAATAACTGTTGCATTTACAATTGTATGAGTCACGGGAGTGGGAAAATAAAAGCTTACACGGAATTCCGACCACCCAGCACATCTGGCTTCATGTTATTAATGCAGGAAGGAAGTTATGAAATATATAGGTTATGGAGCCGATGCTATGGAATTTATTTATTATTGATACTGTCTATTTTCATAGCCTGTTTTATGAGATATGTGGAAATTGTATGAAATATAAGAACATCAGTATTGTATTTCTAAAGCAATCCAAGTATATTTTTTTTAATGTCAATCATATTCTTTTCCTGAGTAAGTTGTGAAACCATATTATGTGATATAATTAATTAATAACAAAGAAAGGTAAAATATCAGATTAATAATTAGTTGTTGTTTATTTCTAATGATTACAATCGTATAATCAATTTTCTTAATCTGATACATTCTTGACCCTTATAGCCATTTAAATACTAAATAATCATCAAAGACTAGCTCTATTCAAAGGACAAGTCCTTTTGATTATGCCGATCCATAAGAATTTGTGGTCCAGTAGCATATCCGCAACATTGTTGACATAGATTTGCTACAGGCCAAAATTTTTGTATGACCGACACACAATGTGTTAAGCAATGCAAGCATGATGTCATTAGCCCGTAACCAATATAATTAAGTCACATGGATATCTAAATTACTCATACTTATATTTAGACAAGTGTGACATACTTGTGTAATAATTCTAAAGGATGTCTAGGATTAAATAAAAAATGCAACATGCATGACAAATAATATAACATGTTTTTTCAGTATTACAAAAACAATAGATACTTATAGGCAACCAATAAGAAATGTTACTATTTATAAGACAAACATGTATTTTGTAAACAAGATTTAATATATATATATATATATATATATATTTAGTTACTTGACTAACTTGTAATTTAAAAATCTATAATCCATAATATGATGATATAATAATCAACTTGAATTGAATTTGATTTATTGTAGCATTATATGGACTAAGTCTGAAATAAAAATATTTTATTTTATTTTTATTTGTTAAAAAGGTACAGTGATCCAGATATGTTTAGAGCTAAAATATCCATTTTGTTTCATAATTGTTGTACAATTCTTGAACAACTTACTGTTAGCATTCCAGTTTAACTACTAAAGAAGTCGGTAATTTCCTTTTCAATTCATTTACAAACATGTGAGTAAAATGTTATTCTGGGTCAATTAATATTAAACCACTTAGAGATGTTTCAATAATGCCATATAGGTCATTCCGAAAATGAAAAGCCGTATCACGCGACAAAATCTGCTCGAAAAACAATTTTGTGACACAAAATGACCATAAAAGCATTGTCGTGGTACTCCGCTACGTGCCAAACTACCTGTGAGCGATGTACTTATCAAAGAAACTGGGACGGGCCGGCACCGCGCCCAAACGCTCTATCCAAGTACATTCCAATAAGACTAAAACTATTTACTACTATACAAATACCGTAGTAACGTTAAACTACGTGTTTCGTACTTTTACTAGTTCACAATCGCTGCAAATATCCAAGAAAACTTCGGAATTTGAATGAGATATCCAAGACTGATTAGGAAAGATTACGTTAATAATCGTAATTCAAAAATACTGACCTGTTAATCAACAAGATCCCATTAAACGGCAAGTGCGAAGCCCGAGCACCGCTATGTTAACACACAATACCCCGGTTTTAGCACGTAAACACTTCAGTTTCAACAAAATAAAGATAGAACTGGTAAATACAACACAAACCACGAATCCACCTTTATAAACGCAGTTTCACAACACACCTTTGAGGTCCAACAATCAGTTTGTTACTTGAACAATTCGTACGCGAGTTATTCACCGTTTTTATTCATAGCAATGTGAAATCGCTTGAGACGAGTGGCAGTTGCCGAAGATACTACGGGCGCGGGCGGCAGGGTGTGCGCGCGTCATCCGCCATATTGAAAAATTACGTCATCTCGTTAGTGTTGTCATACTAATAAAAGTGTAAACCAGGAAAGTTCAAGTAGAGCAAAATTAATCACGAATAAGTTACTAAACTTTTTATTACATATTCCAGCCGAATAATTAAGAGAGTAAATATTTTTGTAACTTTATTTTCAGTTCGCACTTAAGTATAAATGTCAACTTTAATATAAATACGGCTATAAAACGGTTTAACGTCTTAACATGTCGTTAAACAACGTATTATCATGAACGCAGCTCAACAGCAAATCGGTATTTTCGTTCTTTCCATTCGTTCATTCAATTATACTTCAAATAATTAATAAAGGTTGAAAGGATTTGTCATCATTCATCCCTAAGACGAACAATCTGTATTTTATTTTGATAACTCATCTTTGTCAATACCAGTGTGGTGTTTCTTTGTATTCTTCGACTTCGTTTCCAATTTCCATCTTCTTACCAGTACTGACTCTCCAACAATGCAAGGTATTTATATTTTTGATGAACTCATTTTCCTCCTTTGTTTTTATAATTTATCAGCATTTTACCACATTTACAGATACAAGACCTGAGCTATACGAAGAGGTGAAGCTATATCGTAATGCCAGAGAGCGAGAAAAGTAAGTACTTTGCCTATTAATTACTTATTTCTTTTCATTTTAGGGACCCTTGACATCACCTAGCTTCGACACTAAAACATCGATTTTCAGATAATCAGCTTAATTTAAAGCCGCAATATATAAACGCCAGTTCCCTAACAATTTTTTACTCCATTGTCACCAATTTTCAGGCATGACAACATGGCGGAACTATATGCTGTAGTCAGTACACTGCAACATCTTGAGAAAGCGTATATGAGGGACCTTGTGAGGGCTCAGGAGTACACGGCGGCATGTAGCCGCCTGCTGGTACAGTACAAGGTCGCGTTCAAGCAGGTGCAGGGCAGCGAGTTCCCCAATATAGAGGCATTTATTACAAAATTTAGAGTAAGTACGACAAACAACTATTTAAATTTAGAATTGATTCACTTTAAATGGCAGACCACTGCTTCCATCTCTGACTAGCTCTGTAGTTGACTGTTGGAGGGCACCATTAGGTACTTTGTATGTCTGTCACAATGAGTCACAATGTCAATGCTGCACTGCAATGCACAAGCGTCTCTATGTTCATAGACAGATACATTAGGCCAAAAGTGGCTTCATCTTTCCCAAATCTGTTTGAAGATTTGTTCTAGGCATTCTTTTATACTTTTATTGGTGTTCTTTAAAAACTTTACCGCTCCTTGTTTCTCATAGACATGTTTTTCTATTTCCAGTTGGACTGCCCAGCTGCCTTGGAGCGAATAAGAGAGAACAAACCCAACCTGATCAAAGATGACAAAGGAAACACAAATAAATACATTGCTGAAATTGTATCTGTGAGTAAATCAAGTTGCAAAAATAGAAATGAAATTACTGTAATTAACTGAAAGTCAGTACCAACTCTAAAAGGGACTACCTCTGAAGTATCAAACAAAAGTAATAGTAACCAAAATCGATTCTGATTTGGTGGAATAATCACATTTTTAATAAACACATTCAAAAAGTTGAATTGAGAACCTCCTCTATTTTTGAAGTTGGTTGAATAGAATTAAACAAAAAGTAGGTACTTTTGAATGTGTTTTTAGTGGTTTACAATTTATTTTCACTATAGTCCAATGCCGTATTCCATAAAACCAAATAAGTAATCTTACCTATTATTATTAAAGTTATTCATCACCTTGATGGACAAACTTCGGCTGGAGTTCCGTGCCATGGACATGATCCAGCCTGAGCTGCGGGACCTGAGAGACACCATGGACCGTCTCATGATGCTGCCTGAGGACTTTGAGGGCAAGTTGAAGGTAACATAATATGAACTATTGGTTTAAACCAAACATTTATGGGTCAATCATCTTTTTTCTGTTGTTTGTTGCCATGGTCCCCTGGGTCACTCTTTAAAACTACGATTTTCGGCCGCAATATTCAACAAAAAATGGTGTTATTGCAGCAGTTATAAGTCCATTCTTATTTAGACTATCCCTTGAAAATATCCATATTATAAATTATCAACACTTTTCTTAGACGTTTAATCACCATTGTCCCCTGGGTGACGGGACAGAATAAAAACAAGAAAAAGTTGATCCACCCTTAAATCAAACATTTATATTCAATGAGCATGCCTGAAGAGATTAATGAATGTTGATGAAGCGAAAGATGTATGTCAGGACCGTAGCAGGTGGAAAGATGTGGTCTCTGGCTACCCTGTTGGGAAAAAAGCGGGATTATATGTATGTATGTATTTATATTCAACTATAAGCGACCCGCCCCGGCTTCGCACGGGTGCAACTGATAAATTATGCATGTATATATATAAACCTTCCTCTTGAGTCACTATCTATTAAAAAACCGCATCAAAATCCGTTGCAGAAAGCGACTTTGTTTTATACTACCTATGTAGTGATATAATACTTATGTAGATGTCTGGTTAGGTAGTATATTGAGGAAAGTTATATGAGCTTGCAATTTATATTATCTCTAGGAGTACCTCTTTTTGTTTTCTGTATTTGTTGTTTTAAAAAAAATAGTTTATTGCAGATCAATGATCCATATGATGTTAGTTTTTTTATTATTATTGTTGTTTATTAATTAAAGTATACAACTTAAATATATACAGTTCCCTGCAAAACTGTTTGTACAGTTTGTCTGCAGGTGTGAGTCTCTATATAATAATTTCAATAAAGTTTATTTACTGCTAAACATTTGAGTGACACTTTGAATACACAACTTTGTCATTCAAGTGTCAGTAACAGATGCTTTTTTAAGCATTTTTTAAATTTGGACTTATTTGGCTCATGTCGGATATTCTCGGGCAAACTATTGAGTATGTAGGGAATTCTTTTGCTCAATGTTCTATCTCCATAGTAGTTCCTGACCCTTGGCACCTCAAATTTGCCCGCTGATACCGACCTTGTTCCATGCTTATGTTCTATAAGTATTGGGTTATGCTCTCGACTGCCATGGTTGTTTACTGCTAGAAGATATTTATGTTTTAAACTAACGGGGAGTATATTACAAATTTTAAATAGCTTGAAATAATTACCATTACATTTATTTTTAGTTTTTTTGTCCACTATTAATTTTAGAAATCTTATTTGTAGTGCTTCTAATTTGTCTATTAAAGATTTAAATGTGAGTCCGTAGCAATCCAGAGCATATCCCAATATAGAATCTACTATTGCAAAGTATAGACATTTTAAAATATTATTTGGCACTTTAAAGCTTAGGTGGTAAAATTTTCCTAGAAGTATTCTTAGTTTGCCACAGATATAATAAATGTGATGGTGCCATGAAAATGTGGTATCTACTTTTACTCCAAGATATGTTACACAGTCAACTTTTTCAATGGGCTTGCATTGACAGTTTTGTAAACTATTGTGAAAGCAACTAAAGCTGTGGGTGTACATGGGCAATGGTTCTTCTGTTCTATGGAAGTGAGGTGATTGTATAATTAAAAGTTTAGTTTTTTCGGTATTTAAGTGACAATTTTAACTTAATAACTATGTTAGTAGGTACAGATACAATATGATGTAAGAAGAAAAGGCAAGTCAGCCCGCGATTGGTTGCGGCCTCATCCTATTTGGCCCTACCGATGGCCACTTCCACCCAATATTTAATTAACCTATTGACCGCCAAGCGGTCTAGCAATTTACCGTGCCACTGACGCCAGAGTAAAAAAAAAAAGATGTGCCCCAAAATCAACAGGGATTGAAAAATACTTGTAGCGGTTAGAATTACAAAGTTTTTGATCATTGAAATTTGGACGGCTGTGGCCGACGTGGCGTCAGGGGCACGATTTTTTGTTGACGGCCACAGCCGACTGTGGCGCTCAAAAGGTTAAAGGGCAGTCCAGCCTCTCCGACAATACCCTGAGGAGGCTATTGCCGCTGCCACGCACTCGCCTGAGTAGTGATCCAACACGCTTGCGTCTAATTGCAAAAAATTCATCAGTTCGCGCTTCGGCAAACATGTTGGACGCACTACAGTGCTTGGGCAGCCGCAACAGCATCCTCAAGTTATAATAATAATAATAAAGCCTCTTTATTCCAAACATTGTTACACTAAAATTACTTATCCATAATTCAGACAATAAATGAAAATAATCTTTCATAAGTCACTGTCCTAATAGTTTTCCAAATGTCTGGGCGCCCATTGCTGGGCATAGGCCTCCTCCATCTTGTGCCACGTGCGCCGATCCCTTACATGCCTCTGCCAGTCTCCACCAGCGGTCATGATAATGTCATCGCTCCAACGCTTTTTCGGTCTGCCTCTTGCTCTCTTTCCATCTCTAGGATACCATTCTATGACCCTCTCGCTCCAGCGTCCGTCCTTTAATCTGGCAACGTGTCCCGCCCATCTCCACTTCAGTTTACAGACTATTTGTACTATAAGTTATAGCGGCAACAGAAATACATAATCTGTAAAAATTTCAACTGTCTATCACGGTTCATGATACAGCTTGGTGACGGACGGACTGCGGAGGCTTTTTTGCCCTCTTGGTACGGAACCTTAAAAACTTATTTATACATTTGAATGATATTGTTTTCAGGTCCAAGAATGGCTCGACAAGTTATCAGAGATGTCGGCTTCAGACGAGCTGTCTGAAGCGCAAGTGAGACAGCTGGTGTTTGACCTGGAGACATCCTACGGAGCTTTCAACAAGTTCCTGCATAAGGACTGAACTGATGTAAGTCTCTCTCATTTTCGTATAGAATTTTTATATTTTTTTTTTACTTGAACTACAACACAAAGGTTTTCTGATGACATCACTTTTTAGCGATAAGATCTAATTAATAATACAAAGATCAAAGCTTAAAGAAGAATTCAAATGAGTTACCTGGAGAAAGAGACCAGGAATTGAACCCGTTACCTCTGGATTGCCGGTCCAGCGCGTTAACCTTTTCGCCACCATAACTCCCTAGCAACCTATCGATTTTTTCCTAATGCTTGTTTATTCGAAATATTCTTTATTTTTAATTCGTTTTTATTTGAGTTCTTGTATGTCGATCTGCAATAAAGCTTATTTGTACTGTATTATTCTGCAAAAAAATACAAGTTCTTATACCTGCGCTGCACGATATTTATTCCATTTAAATTGTATTATTTCACTTTGTGATTGTTATCAAACTGAGCATTATTTATCAGATATTGATATGTCTAAATATTTACCTTGTTCCAGGTACATCATGGAGCTCAAAAGTGTTGTGTATTTACTCAAGTAGCTTCACTTCAATGTGGTACCTATACACTATAATAATATTTACGTCACCCTAGGCAGTAAGTGGGACTTTCTGCCCGCTACGGGTAAATCTCACTACCTGGCCAAGGCAAGACGTAAAACTGTAGACAAACCACGGGCGGTAATTCGTAAAGCCCCAGATCATATTTAAGCTCACAAACACCTGCAATCTGGGATATTCACGAATTCTCCGCCCTAGGTATGTAATGTACTATAGTAAGTTCACATTTCAATGGGCACCAAGCCAACCAAAAGATCGAATAACTGACTTGTTTTATGCAACAGAAAACGCAAAGCTATAAGTAGATGGCGCCACGATAGCACACTAAATCTTTCAGAAACCTATCCTAAAACCACTTTGTATTTGCATTTTCATGGTTATTATTGTATAGTTTTTCTCTTTCATGTTGTACATGTTGCGTGGGTTGTCTACCATTTACGTTTGTTCTTATCACTAATTTACTTAAAGGTTTACTGGTTTACCCCTTAAAGGGGTAAGCTCGCCTTTGTACAAACTTTTTCTGTTAAAATGTATTTCATGTTTTGTGTACAATAAAGTGTTTACGAACATACATATATTATAGTCGCCGGCAAGCTTTTTGAACAGAAATGGCGGATCTGCGCATGTACATTTGTACGTAAATAGGCTACTGCGTAGTCAAGGTCATGCTCAAAAAGTTTGCCGGCAACTGTACCACTTAATGTAGGATTTCTGAATAGGCTTGTTTCAATGAATTGTCAAACTTAGTTTACTTATGGCTTGCGATAATGGCGCCTCTAGCGGTGAAAGGCAGAAATATGTCCTATTTATTATGAACCATCACAACGAAATGCCCCAAACTGAATCTGTATTTGTACGAACTTCGTTTGAATTTAAAGTCATTCGTTTCTTCGATTGGTTGCCACATAATAAATAATGCTTTAAATTACTGTTATGGTACAACTTAAAGTGGCAATACTGTATTGTCGTCCCTTTCTATTCAATCTAAGAAAATGGGACGACACTGCAGTATTGCCATTTTTTATTCTACACTTTCTTGTCGGAATATATGTTTTTTTTTAACTAGTGTAGTCATAAAACAGTCTGTATCTTCAAATATCCACACATTTTTTGCCTTTAGTGTGGACCCGCAATATGAATAAGAGATAACGTACACTTTTTGATAAACGCCTATTTCACTATTTGGATATTACAAGCTGTTTGTTACTGACTGTAACACGTTTATAAAATAAAAGTAAACCTTCGTTATCAACATTTATTTTTGTATTAAATTATTTAAAAGCATATCTAAGGGGCACGGGAGTGCCATAGCCAAGATCGTGCAGACGACACGACTTTTCATTTTTAGAAAAAAATTGTAATGGTTATAAAATACTGTAGACATTTTTAAAATTTAAGTCAAGTTGCGTAGGATCTGTTAAATATTTAAAAGTGCTATTTGAATAATAAGATAGTGTTTATGAAAAGGCACATGATTAATCTAAAAAAATACTGAATGACCAACAAATCGACTATATGCTCATCCGAAGCTATATTTTGCTGTGCATTTAGTTTGTTCATGTGTTTTGCCATATTTATTCAATTTTTCTTCTATATCCAAAAATAAATATCTATAGTGCATACGTACTGTGTGCAATTTATTTACTTGTAATTATAGTTATGTGCACATATTTTAAGTGGCCCTACCTGTTATGTATAATTGTATGCAAATCCTTATACACTATATCGACAATACATTATGTAATTATATGATAAGTCGTTTTAAATTAAATTTTGTAATGTCATTGCTCTTTTTATTTCAGTCGACTGTAAAATGGTGTCGTTAAGATATTGGGGTAACTTTATAGCTTCGGCCCCCGACTAGATGGACGGATGACCTCGTGAGGGTAGCGGGGAATCAATGAATGAGGTCTGCACTGGATCGCACTTTGTGGCGAGTTGTGGGGGAGGCCTGTTCAGCAGTGGATAGATAGATAGATATTAAAGGTGAAATTTTTCAAGGAAGTTAAGTTGTGGACAGATTTACGTCGTTCAAAAAGTTGATTCGCCCTCTACTAGTCATCCATATCTCTTATGAAATTAACTTTATGGCTACGCGTACGTAAAATCAATTATAAAACCCCATTAAATCACGTTTAACTACTTGCGTGTATGAACACGCGTCGATTGTACAACTCAACGTTTCAGACGTCATCTCACGTTCTGAGCACATGCTTTGTCAAGTTTTATTGAAAAAACACTCTCTTTCTATTTTTATATCAATTTATTGCACTTAAACGTGTCATACGATTTAGTACGGTGTCGCAAATCGGCTATATTTTTAGTTGCATTGTAATTTATAATTAGGATTTTATAATGGGTTGGAGAAAAATATGTTATGCTGCAGTTCTGTCCCTCCTATATGTATATAAAGTGAGTATATCATTAAACTTTTCTTTTACCGAGTAAATGTCCACATAATATGTGAATATTCCAATCCCACATTATTTTTTCTATTGCAATGGACAGTGGCGGTTTTAACCCTTTGAGCGCCAAGCGGCTAAGCAATTCACCGTGCCACTGACGCCAAACCAAAAAAAAAAGTGCTCCAAAATCAACAGAGATTGAAAAACACAGATAGTGGTTTGAATTAGCATGTTTTTGACCATTGACATTTTTGCCGTCAATAGGCGTCGTTGGCGTCAGTGGCACGAATTCCCGATGACGTGATTTACCGTCTTTGGCGGTCAACGGGTTAAAGGAGGTTGATAAATAGGAGTTTGGTTTTATAACCAGATCTATGGCGCCAGCGCTCCTCAGCAATACAAAAATAAGCCACATAGGGCGCTTGTATTGCCTTATTTTTCCTCCCGCCGCTTCCCATCGCTTTATCAAATGCTAGGGGCTAAAACAACCACTTTAGCCCCGCTTTGCGCAGATAAAATAACGTACTTTCTGAGCAGGAGAATTCAAAATATATTAACAGTATTATTGATCACTTTCAGAGTTCTCAAATAGAATATGATGGTGCTAAGAAGTCATTCCTAATAGCAGAAGCTCACAACTTGACAAAGGCGATATTTAATAGAGGCAAGGCAGGGTACAACGATCTTAAAGAAACTGCCTTAGACACCATCAACACGTTTTTAGACCTGGTGAAGACCATGAATGACCTCATGGCGAGAGAGTTGAGGAGTTCAGTCTTGAAGTTTTATAAGATTAAATATTTTCATGACTTTACAAATTACATGATATCTATGGAAGAGGTGAGATATAATATAGTAATATCACTGTAGAGACCAATCAGGGTTACTCCAAAGTTTTTATTCTACCATTCCACCCACTTGGCACACATGCTGCATAAGAGCTTATATAGAACTTATACGACTTATTTCAGCTGTGTAAGGGCTGTATAAGCTCTTATACACTAGGTATGTGTGCTACTTGGGCAGTCACTGGAATATAGTTAAACAACAATAACAAGACGTGTGGGAGAGCGATATCGCTGTACTTACTTCGGAGTGTAGTAAGATCTCTCTGTAAGTACTTACTTAAGCTTTGTGGTACATTGCATGGATATTATCATTATCCTGTGTATGTGGACTGATAGCCGAGCCGAAGACGAGCGCACGTTTTGAACCCAAATACCCCGGGTTAGAGTAGGTTGAATAGAAACCCTAGACGATACTAATATTGGCACCTCACCACTGTTAGAGGTCTAGGTCTCTTTGGGTTGCCCATAGTCCTATTTGTACTCAATGTTAGGACGGCATTGCATCGGGGCTAGCACGAACGGTCATCGATTCGGTCTACGAGCCTGCCTTTTGTTTTAAACTTAGTGATTTTCAGATCATAAACATAACAGAACACTGCTTGGTAGAGCCTGTAGAGAAACTAGTAGATCTCAGGAACCAGTTCCACGACGTGATCAACAATTTCGAAGATGTCAGGAACTTTGAGTCCGTCAATAAATGCAACGATCAACCGGACGAAGTTGCAATAGCACACTGTATTCTTCATCAAGGTGTGCTGTGAGTATAGTCCTTTATTCAATGAAATAGCTACCTATATCGTCTGTTGACAACTACAACTCACAAACTAACAAATACTTACTTAAAGCAATGCTCGTATCTCAGTATCAATGTACTTACTAGAAACTAGGTTTTGAAGGGCAGTGACAGAAATTTTAGTGAGTTTTGGTTGTCACTAGGCTAGACGATATATAAGGCATGTAGCTACGCATCATCATTCCGTCTGCATAGCTGAAATACATTCATATACGACAACAGCTGATGCTGTGAGGCCGCCGCGTGCGCCGGAATATGAATGTATTTCAGCTATGCAGACGGAATGATGATGCGTAGCAACAGGCATAACAAGTAGGTAGGTAGGTATATTTCGTTCGTGATCGAGAGCACTATCTGAGTGGTCTATATCACTGAAGAATGGGTAAAGTAAATAACTATGCTTGATTTCGAAATCCTATTAAGTTGTTATATTTAATATTTAGTTATTATCTTGAATAGATTCAAACCAAGTGTTCCAAGCAAATAACTGTCAAACCATATAAACTGACTCACATTGTATGGTTTGACTGGACAGTTCATTTACTTGGAAGCGTTAGCGTGGTTTGCCTCTATTGGATTTCTCTATTTTCTTTAGAATGAATTAAAATACAAGTAGGTATATAGTATACTATTTGTCTTTGACAATTTATAGGATTAATGTTTCTATACAGATTTGACGAAATGCTGCAAGGAAGCCTGGTCACCACAGTCACCTTGAAGACTCGCCAGCACGCTCAAGACATGAACGAGTCCATCTACAGCGTCCAGAAATGTCTCAACGACTTTGTCCCGAGGTTCTTCGAGCAACTGATGGTCGACGTTTACACGGATAAATGCCAATATTTAAGAGTAGGCATCTGAGCGTTTTCAGAAAAGTGTACATGGACTTCTTTCTTTCAGAAAATTTATTATTTTGGTCTCATCTATCTCAAAATCGTTTGTACCTACATTTGAAACTCATACAAGAAAAAATTCTCCCAAAATTTTGCATGACATGTCTTTATAGAAAGAACAAAAAAAAAACATTCGTACAAAACCGTGACGATCTGAAGTGGAGCTCTGAGTAAGAAAATCATTTTTTTGAAAAAGATTCCATTTATAAACTTTTTGTGAATAACACCTTAATTTCCCATCTTTCTTGTTACATACTATTCTATAAGTATTCTTATATTTGTTTTAATTTAAGGTGGTGAATGCTTCGATCAACGACCTGATGAAGGATAAATCGAAAAATGTGACGCATTTCTCTTACAAATGGAAACCTCTTACGGAATTGCTGAAAATAAAGTTAGTTTCATTATAAAAGAATATCTAAAAAAAAATATTTACAAGCGGTATAATTGTAGCTATGCACCACAGTGCAGTCAGTTAGGTTTTTTCTTGTAATTTTGTCCTTATTAAAAACGCATGATGTGGCTTATTTTCTGGGCGTGCCTGAACTTAGGGGGCCAGAGCCCCAAGGCACTTGGCATTTGGGGCCCCCCTCCCCTATCTCAAAACGGTTTTCACTTTCAGCCAATTAAATAGTAGGTAGTATTTTAAGTGACATATTAGAAGAGTATAAGTATGGTACAAGTCAAGCTTCTGGGACTGGGGCCCCTAGACTGGTTGGGCCCCTAGGCCCGGGCCTTGTAGGGCTAGGGGTAAATACGGCACTGCTTCTGGGAACCTTGCATAGCGCTGTTATAGGACTAAGACCAAATTTCCTGATATATTTATTCGAGAATGTTTAAAGCTGTTAATTTGTATTTTGTTGTTTGTGTTTTTTAGATTGAAATCGCCAGGCGCCGAGATTAACGAACCTCTGTTTGCAACGTTATTTGGAGACAACGCAAGCAATGCTACTTCAAGCAACATGTTTTACCACTAGAGAGCGCTAGTAGGGTAGACTGGGGTCAATAGAAACAGTTTGCCTTTAACCACCTGTAACGGTTATATTTTTATGAGTAGAAAGATGTACACTCAAAATATTTCAAGGTTAGTTATCTGGTTCCTAAATAAAACGCACCTGGTTGGTCTATAATCCATAGTTTTTTGACAATCATGTAATGAAGAGAATGGGACAGAATGGTTCAATTGACCTCACATGAGTGTCAATTGAAACACTATGTTAGGTCAATTGAAACACTCGAATATCTTCGGCACCATGAAAGTACTTATATCTGTTTTAATCTTTTTCATCACTACCACGGCATACAATGAGATCCTCAAAAGTTCGCAAGCATTACATAAACATTTTTCAATTTATGAGCATGTGAAAAATCTCAATAAAAACCCGCGTTTTAAAAAAAACTACTTACTTTAAGTTTTCTTTGTTGCTGCTATCTTATTCATTTTGCTTAGCCAAAGTAGTTTTAATGCAATGATAAGATATAAAGATACAGAATTTCAGAACACAAGCATAATCATGTTTCATACAAGTGTTTGTTTCAACTATAACAATGTTTCAATCATAACCATTCCGTGTACCTACCCTGTGACATAGTGTTGCAAACGTCGGGATGTAAAATGACACAATAAATACCTAATCAATTTCAATTATATTACTAAACAAAAACATGGCGATATGTCAAACTAAACTTTTTCTGATATACATATTTTAAAGTCGGTTCCTTTTGGGGACAATTAAAACGCTTGAAACGTTTCAATCGTCCACAAGCAAGTTGTTTCTACCGTCCCCACACTACGTTTTTAACTTTAAGGTCAAATAATATATATAAAAAAGACTCGAATGCTGATCAACGGCCATTAAAAACATTCGTTTATTCCTAACTATAACACCAAAACAATTTGATCAGTCAATATACAAGAGTACACGAAGTTATAAGAAAATATAAGACAGAAATCCTTACTTTTTACCGCGAAAAACTGATTTGACTCGTGAACACCCCCGTCTTGCACCGTCGCTCGAGCGCTACTGGCCAAAGATTCAAACATGGCCGACTGCGTGTTCTGAGTCTTGCGTCAGACGCGTAGGTATTATAGTTTTCGAGAAATTTGACTTGTTTCAATCATGACGTGTTTCTATTGACCCCAGTCTACCCTAATGTAACGCTGTATTTATATGAAGCTGACCTTTATTTAGGACTTGGCTTTAGAACTTCAGAGTAACAGTATCTTTAATATGAAAGTAGGTACAGGTACGTAATTGCAGTCATTAGATTTAGGCAGATTGTAATTGATGTAATTTTTCGTCTGATTTAACATGTAAAATTAGTTGCATAGTTTTTCTAACTGTTGTTAATTTTTTTTATTGCACGTAGCCTAACTTCAATAAGAAAGTAATAGTCTTTTTCAGCTGTTGTGTTCTTCTTTACGTAGGTTTATTTTAATAATGTTCGAATAAATAATAGGTAAATCAATTTTGTTTCATTGTTGTAATAGCAATTAAGTCCGTGAATAATTTCTACGTTTTTACACTGTTCGTGGATTTTTTTTACTTACTGCAGAGCAGTTTCCTTTTGAAAAAAAAAAGATTCGGTGTTACCAATGTAGCGGTGTTTAGCTAAATACGACATTTTTTATTCTCTCGCCACTAATTGATTTACACGACAATATGAAATTTGTATTGTATAAATGATACGTTTGCGAAAATACTTTTTATTTGAACCATTCAATTATTCAAATATTTTTTTTATATAACAGTCAAGGTTTTTTTTTTGATGGAGATGCAATTCAACGCGGTAAGCTTTTGGAATAAAGCGGAACGAGAATTTTGCTCGTAAAATAAATATTATCCAAATAATCATATCACGGTATTAAAATTCTATATTTTTTTGTTTTGCATCTTCAACATATTTCTGCAGGTCAAACGTAAAACGAGTTTTAGGACTGACAATACTGCCCAAAACGTCAATGTCAGAGAGAAGAGGCTATGACACACATGCGCAGTTTTTATTTTATATTATGTTGTGTTGTGTTGTCATCGGTTGGTTGGTGTGTTGATTCGTTCACAAAAGCGCGCGCTCTGTCATGTTATTGTTGTTAAAAAAACATTGTTTTCTGTTTGAAACTACTCACATCTAAAAACAGCTTTCCCCCAAAATGCCTAAATCAATGCGAGAGATCCTTCAAAATGAGAACTACGACGAAACAGATAAAATGCCCGACAACATAACAATTAGCAACCTCGACATTATTATCTATGTTGTCGCTATAGTTGGGCATTTCGTCGATTTAGGAGTGGATATTAATGTAGCTGTGAGGTATTCCTTGGCCGGGAACATGATGGAGTTCGGATGGACGCTTGCCTTCATACTTTTACCAGCGTTCGTGAATACCGCAGTATCTATACGAATGTGAGTACCAATAACTTTTTCTTTGACATTTTGTGATAAACTTATGTTAAACAGCCAAGAAAATATAGGGTGACCGGTTGCCACAACACAAAGAGAATAGAATAGAATAAAACTTAACTCTCATATATCAACATACATACTAAAAACTTATATTATAGCGCAATTTCGTTACAACGAACCATGTCCTTGCATAATATAAATAAATCTAGGGATTAGCAATTTTTTCTCTGATCCTGATGCCTCTATCACAAACAGTGGGCTGTCTCCAAGGGTGGCATTAGCCATTTAATACATCAGGTTATTTTATAACACTAGAATTTTGAGAGGCCAATGTTTTATGTACTAGCTGCACCGCACGGTGTTACCCGCTCATCCCACAAGAGCACTGAATTTTTCGAGATAGAAAATAGCCTATGTGTTAATCCAGGGTGTCAGCTACCTTCATAACAAAATTTATCATTTTTTTTTATTAAAGCCATTTGAATGTGAAGAAGTAACAAACATACACATTAACACACTCACAAACTTTCGCCTTTATAATTTTAGTGTGATTATTAAATATATTACTAATGTTCTTGTGCCAGACAGGCGGCGCCTGCAAAATAGAGATGCCTCTAGGCCCCCTAAAGCCTTCTCGAACTCGGCTCAAATTATTCAAAACTTCAACATGAATTCTACTGAAATTATTGAAGTAAGGCTGGAAACAAGATTTCTAAGAAGTTGTGTGTCATTGTTATTGTCCTTGCTTTATCATGTCTATTTAACATGATAAAAGTATTCAATGTGATTGTATACTCCTAATCCATGTTCGAGGATTTAGATAAAATAATAATATGCATTTGGTGTCAACGTCCTTTAGTTTGAGCCTTGAATTTGAAGTCCTGAGTTCAAAGGACAACGTCATTTCGAGAGTTAACTATTTGTATAGTGTTTTTTTTAGTTTCGTTACATTTCTTCGAGTTTCGTGGATTTGTAGGTAACTAGTTTTATGTTTAAAGAATCAAGTATTTTCATATGATATACCTACTACGTGATAGTAAACATCACTGTCAATGTACTATTGTTTTTTAATAACTAGGCATTGGACTTCTGATAGCATGGTAAAAGACTTTAGAGAGCTATGGATCAGATATTAACATTAATTTACAATTCATACTCATACTTACGCGATACCAAATTTTATCAAACATTATTTTTCACCATTATAATATTACGGTGGTTACCAGGTATGCCCAGGACAAGCAGCAAGACTCCATTACAAATGAAGTGACAAAGAGACACTGGCTCCGGATCTTCATTCTGGTGCTGCAGATGGCCCCAATCTTGAGGTTCACTGATGCTCTCATGTAAGTTTAATTTCAGTTTAACCAATACAATAATATGTATTTAAGGCCCTTTCAGGCGGGAGTACACTCTTTTCTTTTGGGTTTGAATCTCACTAGCACTTAAGTGGATTGCGTAAAATTTTGGCTTCATATTTATTATAATACAGTTTTATAATTTTACAGATACGCTATAAAATCCCGCAAAGCGGAGACCCGTCGCGACCACGCATCCCAACGGCACTACTACAAGCTGATGCTGAAGGAAGACGCTGACGCAGCCCTGCTGAGGATATTCGAGTGCTTTCTAGAAGCGGCACCGCAGCAAGTTCTTCAGACCAGCCTGCTGTTTGCTATGGGTGGACAGTTTAGAGGTAACTAGCGACCCGCCCCGGGTGCAATGCTGATAAATTATGCATGTGTACATATTTATAAACCTTCCTCTTGAATCACTATCTATTAAAAAAAATACGTTGCGTAGTTTTAAAGATCTAAGCATACATAGGGATAGATAGAAGGAAGCAACTTTGTTTTATACTATTGTAGTGATAAGTCACGCACAGAACTCTGATAATAATAACAATTATATTGACTCATCTGAATTTATTGTCCAACAGGGTGTTTTCAGCCCACGCCATAATGCGGATTTTTAATGGTACTAATTTATTTTACTGGCAACGACAAATTTTTGGTAACTGACGTTAAAAGTCAGTGAATGTCACTGATTTGAACAAAGAGGAAACACGATTATATATTCCGCATATTTCAAGTATTTTTGGTATAATAAAGCCAACACTATTGACAGTGATGGAAGTCGATTTTTTTTAATAAGATTCAGTATTTATTTCGCAAGTAGGACGAAGGATTGAACAGCATTCCAGTAAACGATGTTTTAAATTTCGTTAATGACAAATCGCTACTGCGTTTAATAATGCAAATATATGAGGTATGCTCATTATTGCCATATGAAAGCTGTTTGTAGCGCCCATATCCCTGGACCGGACCGACACTTAGTAGGCTATATTTATAAATTTAATCTTTGTTGCACAATAGAAAACTTAACGTACAAAAGGCGAATTTACAATAAGATTATCGATAATTTTATTTATTTTAATCTTTATTGCACAAAAGAAGGACAATCTGGTGGAAACGCAGCCTTCATGCTGTTTCAAAGCTCTTTATTCCTTTCCACGCAGCATATGTTTTTCAAGTGGATAAATTACGGAGTTGCCACGTCTTTGTGCGACCAGTGGCGCGGCGAGCGGTTGAGCGAGAGATCCGAACGGGTTCGCTTCAGAAGGTCTAAGTTGTATTTTGTCCTAGTGTGCGGAACGTCTTAGTTGTACATTGACTAAGTAAGCAAAAAGACTATTTTGTAAAATGTCATGGTGAGAAAATGGTTTTAGTTTAAAAAATACTTACGTAGCAAAACATCTAGATTGTTAAATGTACAAATAGGCAGAATGATTCATTTTTAAATGGTCTTAATTGTATTAGGACAAGGATAGCAAGAGGACTAGATTTTTGTCTAATGAGGTATCATTGCAAAATGAGGTTGGATGCCTAAAATGCCGATAATTGATCGAGCGAATGAAGCGAGCAAAGCGTCTACAACATGTCAAAATACCAGGACATTTAACTGAAACCTCATTTCCCATACTTTTGGCCCGGGGCCCTTTTACTACTCAGTTGAGTAGAATTTGTATGTACATTTTTAGGGACCCAAAAATCGAATCGCATTCTAACAGCTCACGCGCTGTAGTTTATTTTATTCGCTTCGCTTCTTTGGAGACGCACCCTTATGCATTTCCTCTTAAAAGGGGTGTTATATAAAATGATACACATTGTAATATTTGTGTTTCCAGTGCACCAGATCCTCTCAATATGCTCGTCCATCATCGGCATGGGCTGGTGCTTGGCTGCATACCAGAGAGCTGTCCGCTTTGCACAGCAAGACAAGGAGAATATGAGCTGGACTGGCACCATTCTTCAAACGTTGTGGCACTTTCTGGTTACCTGTGAGTAGACTTGGGTCAAACAACTATTTTTTCGCACTCGTTGCTATGGTGATGTCCCCTGGGTCACTTTTTAAACCTACTTTCAGTGATTATATTTAGCAAATGCTTTGTAATAGGCTAGTTGACGCATGTCAAATTGTATTAAACTAATGTTTATTTCTTTTATTAGCATAGGAAACCTAAATATTTAGTTATCAATTCATAAAAGTGAAAGATGGCTGAAAAAATTTAATTTCAAAATATGGTTTTTAATCTGTAGTAGGTATTTGGAAATGTTTAAAACGCTGTCCGGCATTTTCGCTTATGATAGTGACGTCATCGGTCCCGTAAAGAAAACTGAAAGTCTACTCCGATGACTTCGAATAGTGCCGTCCCTCTCTATCTCCTTTCAAAGTATATTGGAGTGAGCGGGATGGCACTATACGACGGTCGAATTTCAAATATTTACGCGGAATTCTACGTCACGCCACAGAATAGCAAAAGGTAAAAATGGCGGACGGCGTTTTTGACTGTTCATAAAATTTCTTATTCTCAATTAATAAAACCGCATCTTACGTTGCGTTGTTCATCAAATTTCTAGTCATATTTTATATGCAGTTGTATGGAATAAAATAATGATGTCCCTAATTAGCTAAACGTCACTGTATATATCCAAAAGCCTGATTTCATTACTTTAACGATGTTTCGTTAAGTGAAAATTATTTATCGATAGTCGATAAAACACTTTGGTCGAACCCTCTCAAAGTTTGGCATTTGCTATGAAAAATTCCGATCCTTGCTCATAAACCGTTAGTATGTTATGGCCCTTAAAATACAATTTGGTGAACTCTTTCCCTAGCACTACACAACTCGCGAAGTTCATCAAATACCGTATTGGCAGTGCCCTCGCCAAGTCTAATATTAATAAGTCTTAAAATTATATTTTCTTATTTTCAGTGAGCAGAGTAATGTCAATATCGATAATCGCGTACCTGTTCCCCTATTGGACGATACTTGCCTGCGCGATCCACATCTTAATCATGGCGACGTGGCTACAGCTGTTCGACCGGTCGCCATTTTGTGCTCACAACAAAATTGCCGAACTCTCCTTCTCGCTCGCACTAGGGGGAGTATATCTCTTCACATATATCTTACCTATTGAAGGTAAGACTCGATACAGATACGCTATATTTTATACAATATGTTTTATACAAAATATTGTCTGTGGTGTACTTTGGTTTTTTTATGTTTCTGGTCCTATGAAGGGTTCAGTAGTATATATACTAGTTTTGATTTTTACAGTAGTACCATACGTTATAGGTTTATGTTTGATGGTGATTTATTATTCATTCTTTCACCCGAAAGTTATTAGTAGAAGACAAAGTAGGGATTTTGATGTAACCTATAAAGTTAATGATGAGTTAGCAGAGTTCAGCTAGCATTTTTAATTAATTGCGAAATTATTAATACGGTATTTGATTATAGTGAAGATTAATTATGTCATTGAAACCACTAAACATACATTCAAAATTACACGGAAGCTGCACGGAAGCAAATAAACGACCAATAACTTTTGGACATTTTACTATTTTTAATTGGACAAAAACTAAAACGGAGACGTGTTTTGACTACAGATTTTTATGACGTCACAAGCCAGTTTCATAGAAACTTTATACTAACAAATCGTTTTTGACATTTCGTAAAGAGTAGCTGATTTGAGCTGTCATCAAATACCGTATTGTCATTTGTTTTTTGTATATGGTAACTATTATCATCTTAAAGTAATTGGTACAGTACAAATATGAAACCAAAACAAGTACAAGTGTGCTATAAAATGAAAAATATCCAACATACTAGCCTAAGTAATTATTATCTTAAAATGGAATAGAATAACGTAAAAATGACTCCCCTTAAATCTTTTACCTTGATATTTACGTGGATACTGCTGCTACTCATGGTTCCCTTTCACGACGAAGGTGCTGCCAGCTGGTGCCGCTAAGCTGAATCTTTATTTAAGGTTCCGTACCCAAAGGGTAAAAACGGGACCCTATTACTAAGCCCCCGCTGTCCGTCTGTCTGTCATTTCACGTAATGTATATTTTTATTACCACAACAAATAATAATTAAGTAAGAATAAAATAACGTGTTTTTTGCTCGATATTGGTACGGAACCCCTCGTGCGCGAGTCTGACTCGCACTTGGCCGAATTTCTTTTTTCTTTCGTTACTTGAAATTCGAATAAAGTGCTGCCACCTATAAGTTCGTGCACCCTCCCTATATGTTTTAGGAAATCCATATCAAGAGCATATCTTTACCTACTTTTTATAGATAATACTTAAGTTTCAAAATAATTTTATACTATTATCTTATTTTATGTAATGAATGATCGAGATTTGAAAGTCAATTCTCATGTGATATGTTTTATAGAAAACTTTTTCTATGTACGATCTTATGAATAGAAAGTCTCGAGTTAGCATTTAAGCGTAAAATGGTTCTTTCCTCTGATGTGTTCTTATGAAAATAATGTGTCTGTGTTGTAAACTGGCCATAGTTATGCAGAAAGCAACTAGCATAGATTTTTTCTCAAAGTGACACGAGTCAAGTTTTAAGATTCCTTATAATTATCAATATATATGTCATGATATGAAAAAAATACATTTAAAATGTATAAGGCCTCTTAAAAAGGCAGGAGTTTGGTTGCTTTTTAATATTACTTAAAAAAAATTTGGTCGCTTACTGCATAACTAATGATCCTTATTATTTCAATGTTGAATATTAATGCTCAAGTTACGTAAACTGAATCTCAAATGGATTATTGAGCCAAATAGTTACCTTATTAAAACTGTTGTATGATGTACATATACATTCCCCTTGTAAGTATGTTTAAGGTTTAAGATAATATTTAATAATGTTTCTATTTTAACCTCATTGTAAGGGTGTCTGTTTCTGGCACCATAGCTGCTAAATGCTTGCATGTATTTTACATACTCTGCAATGGCGTGGCGTCTAATAAAAACTTATGCAAAGCTGGGGTAGTTTTCGCTTACATTTTCTTCAGTACCTAGCGATAGACTGGTGCTTCGTCCTGAACTGTGCAAGCCGTTGGGAATCGGGTTGTATGGAGGCCACGTCACTGATACTCAGTGATAATGATAATTCCAACTAAGCCATGTTTGTTATACTATACCATATTTAGTGATATATTTTCATTTTGCTATGTTTTGCAAAATGACATGAAGTAAGGTTCAATAATTATAAATATAATAAGGTATATTGTACTTAATATATCTCAATTAACGTCGCCAAATTTTGTACTAAACAGTATTTTTGTATTAATAAATTATTTTTTACTTTTTAACTTGTATTTCAATGATTTCACACTATTGGTAAAAGGTTAGAAAAACACATATTCCTTAAATCTGTTTATTAACTACCAAATAAATGGTGCTCTTTCCCTCAATATCCTTAAACCAAACTTATTCCATTCGGTTTGATTGATCCATAATTCCATAGCAGACTCCAAACAAGACATAACTGCAGCACCTTTCCATACTGTACTTGCTGGATCTATATCTTTCGGAGACGTCACAATTTCTAACTGTTCCGTCTTGTATGCATATGGGATTTGTAGAGCTAACCGGTTCTGTAGCCACATTGATAACCCGTGGACTTTAACACCACCCCCAACAATTAGAATACTACTGTACATTTTACGCTTTAGCTCTTCACTGCTGCATCGGTCAATACTTTGCAAAATAGCGGCATCTATTGCTAAAACTTGACCGGGAGCTAAAGCCACGGCATCACTGGGGCCTACTTCCAAAGTATCCACCACTATATCTTCATCTGGGTTAGTTGCCAATTGACTTTCATTGACAGCTTCAAATTGCTGACCTTCATTTACACTTGGGTCAGCCGTCTCCCGTTTTCTGCCCGTCTCTCTTAAGAATTCAGCATCAAACGGATCCTCTGGATCACTCGGTTGACGATTCTGTATTTTAGTTGCTTTTGTGCCTGTTATCTTTAAGAGATCTGTGTAAAACATTGATAAAGGAGATATGATGCATTCATCACCAACTTGAAGGGTGTATTTGTTGATAACATCACCAGGATGGTCAACTAGGAAAGATTTTTCTAACGGTCCGCATACATCTAAGTTTACGTGACAGAAGTTTTCATACAAATTCCTCATTAGAACTACATCTCGTGGCATGTTTTCATTCCAATCCTTGTAAGGGAATGCACTCTTATGAAACATCCATGATAAAGCTTGGCATACGTCACCAGCTCCGTAATCCATCCGTAGCCTGGTAGTTTTATGTGATATACCATCTTCAACACAAGATATTGCAGTTTTCTGATCACCAATGTCTACAACACATGCTGAACCAATTCCTGCTCCAAAAGTAGCTCCGACACTTTCTTGAACTAAAAAGCAGTGGCCGAATCCTAGATCTTTTAACAGCAAAGACATTAAATACTTTAAATGACTTCTAGAATATAAATCAGGAATCAGCAGTACACATCTGTACTTTATTAGTTCAATTAATGGTATTCCTAATTTGTGCTCTATAATGGAGCTCCATATTATGTACAAATCATTGAGAACAGAGGATATTGAGCCTCCGACTTCTGAGTGAATATTGAAATCACCCCGTCTGTATGGGAAATGTATGTTAAATGGTAAATCTGGGTCTATATCTAGGACTAGATCGCCGACGACGATGTCGCACTCCACTTGGGGCCATGGTTCTCCTTCACTTACGTTTTCTGGTAAAGATCTTCGGTTAAAAGCCGCGATTTGTTGAGGTGGTGTAGCGTATCGTCGCGCCCCGTTCGATTGCATGCAAGATTGCAAAGTATGCGATATTTGTAGTCGACATTCTTCAAGCTCCTCTATTAACTCTTTTGTTTTCGGGACGCTAGGCGGCACGAACGGATCGCGGTAGATTTTGCCACCGGGTCGCCGTTTTCTCGCGATGCAATGTAGCTGTTTGACTGGTAGTAGGTCCGAGGCTCGTCCGATGCGAACATATAGCGATCCAGGGTGAATTACGATGATTCTATTGGACGGGAATTGATGAAACTGCTCTGGACCGGGGTCGTGCGAGGGCATACTCATTTTACCGGAGTTACGAGAGAATTGATAGATGTTAGAATACTAGGTGCAAGCCAAAACTGCTTCAAAGCAATGCAGTTGCTTCTTCCTTACACAGATATATAAAATTGTAATCTTTAGCCCAATTTAATTCAAATTTAAGTTTAAATAAACAATAATTATAACCAAATCATCACCATCAATCTGTCAAGTGTCAATGAGTGTCAATTATTTCAATCAAGCGTTTAGTTTTATTTATTTAACACGGGGATAAATGTTTTGAATCAGCTTATATAATATTGTCTGGTATTAATTTATATTTTAGTGAAACTAACTCCATAAATAACAGCTGAATGAATTATTTTTATTTCCCTTAAAATTATCGAAATATATAGCAAAATAAAATTATTGTAGAATGCTTTGCAAACACATAACATTTTGACAGTAAGCGTATTTTTCTGTATTACTCATGACAAGTCCAAATAATACTTAAAGTTTTGAACTTATCGATACTTCACTGATATAAAGATACTAAGCAGATGCTGTATTTAAACAAAAGAAAACATTTAAACTACGCATACTTAAAATGAATTGTCAGAAGATTGTTTAGAAGTAAATTAGTGTACAATTTTGGTCTCCCTCTGATGGATATAAAGTTCCATAAGCCCATTTCGGCTCGGAAAGTAATAAAAAAATAAGTTTGCCAAATGTCAAAACCCATTTTCCGAAATGACAATCCGGATCTGTGTCAGAGCTGTAGTAAAATAAAAAATAATTTACCATTTTTAAGCATAAAATACTGATATTTAACCGTTATAATGGTCTCGCGAAGTCTAACTGAAGTCTTCGTGCTAATGCGCAACAATGCAATACACAGTCGCCAGCTGTTTTCGGAACAGGTACACATTTTATTGATTAAAATGTCCATTAAAAATCTCTCTGTTTACCATCACTGGGACAGATACAATGGCTTAACGGCCGTCGAGTTTATGGAAGTAATATAAGTGCAATTTATTGTTTATTAGTTTATGCCGACGATAACATTATGAGTTATAAATATATGATGTATTTATACTTCTTGCAATTCTTGCATCATCCTATCGCATTTTTAGATTGTGTATGTGTTAATACATATCTGCCTCAAACTGATCTCTTTTTCGGAATGTCACTTTTATTAAGTTCAAGAGATGTATGCTAAAACGTGTAGCATGTTTCAGTTTTATTTAGTAAAAATCCTTGATTTAGTTCTATTTAGTTCCTAGCTTCCCATGGGAATACTATATTTTATTTATTTATTTATTTATTTAAACTTTATTGCACAAAACAAAAGTCAGTACAAATGGCGGACTTAATGCCAAATGGCATTCTCTACCAGTCAACCATAGGGCCAAACAGAGATACTAGAAGTGGGTGCAAATCAGAAATCTGATGGTACAGAGAGGATCTAGAGTACAAGTAAATACAAAATATTATATCACTGTTTATACAAAAATACATACAATATCGGGATAAAAAGTAGCCTGTATTAATCCAGGGTGTCAGCTATGTCCATACTAAATGTTATCAAAATTGGTCTGGGTGTTTGAGTGTGGAGAAGTAACAAACATACAAACTTTTGGCTTTATTATAATAGTGTGCTATTTGACTGTGTACTGTTTTAAAAGTGATACAAATGATTTCCAAAATCAGTTGTACAAATGGCTATTTTATAAAATTTTTGCTAGCCCTGTAATTGGACATTTCTGGCATAAATTCAACCTATTTTCTTGCTTAAAAATTATTAAGTACAATAATTAGTACCATTCCTATAAACCTCCTGAAATCCAATTATGCTGTACACATTTTTTTCATCAATTAAATTACTGCTGCAGCATTACCCTGCTGCAGTGAATGTCAATTGACAACATTTGATATTTTAAAGACTACAATTTTATTACTTTTCTGTATTCCCCTTGGAAAGAGGATTTAATCACTGTTTTTATATTTTTCCTGAGATTACTCATTCTAAAGTGTAGTAACTCCAAAACTATGACACAATGGAAGGAGTCTGGTCTTATTAAAAAAAACGAATGATGTTGAGCTTGACATTGTTGACAGCTTATTTTTCTGCGGATAAGATGAAGACTACAACTCTACGCAGGCATAATTGTTGTAGATTTCAGTTATTTTCTTATATTTCTTTACAAACAGAAAAAAAACAAATAATTATTAGGGTGTACACAACACCATAGCTCTCTCAATCTCCATAATCCATATTAATTTCCACCTGTTAGAAGTTTAAAATGTTGTCAGTTATTGAATGATATCCTAACTTAAGAGCAGTCATCATCTTTTGGCTCATTTGATTGATGATCTCTCATGGACTCTCGATGAACAATTAATGTATTGGTAAGAAGCAGCTTGCAATAGGGTGTTTCAGAAAACTTTTTTGAAAAACACTTATTTATTTATTTAATCTTTAATGCACAAAAGAAAGACTTATCATGCAAAAGGCGGACTTAGTGCCATAGGACAGGACCGGATGGACATATTTTAACCAATTTTAGTACAGGGATAGCTGGACATCCAAAGATGGTTATAGGATACTTTTTACCCGTTTCATGTAAAGAAATACGCGGTCGAAGGCACCTCCTAATATATATATAATGTATATAAATAAATACAGATGAGATAGAGTAATCAGATAAGCTATGAGTTCACATCATTTATGTTCCAGAATGACTCAGAACGCGTCAAACTCATGCGCAACAGCTCCAACGATCTGGAGGCCGGCCTGGAGCTTCGGTCGGAGGCCGTACCGCCGCCCTGGACGGACGCTTTAGAGGAGGCTCACTACATTATCACTAGGTTCGTAATATGTATTATAATCATGGTATAAAAAAATAAGGTGTGGCACTCCGGAATGACAGCCGAGACTTTTGACGTCATCACGCTGTGATTGGTTGGTTGGTTCTGTCAATCCGTTTCTGTGTTGCCAGTGGCGTATCATAATACTTCCCCATTTTGCGTGATCGTGAGTGTTTTAAATCAATGAATGCGACAAAATAAAACTTGATATAAGAACATGACAATCATAATGCATATAGCACATTATTTTCCAGAATACCTATGTTTTGCGTTCGTTCAAATGATCAAAGCTCCTTAATTAAAAGATAAAAAAAAATGTTTTGTATTCATCTCAATTCAGCCTGGACCGTTAGCACAACTGGTAGGTACAGCTGCCGGCAAACTTCTTGAGCATGACCTTGACTGCGCAGTAGCCGATTTACGTACAAATGTACATGCGCAGATCAGACATTTTTGTTCTAAAAGTTTGCCGGCAACTATACGCGGCTCATTCTCGCGCGAGATATTTATCTATCTCTTTCTGTGCAGTACCGTGAGAAAGTAACAGGTGAAGGTTTGCCGCGCCACAAGAGTCCTGAAGCTTAGTAGTGCTAGACGGGGTAGCGCTGGTAAACATAAACACGCTGACTCTTTTTCGAAATTTCCAGATTAAGAACAAAACTTTCCGAGCTGCAGTCACGGCACTCGCGCCAGATCCGTCGACCAGCGTTAGATGACTCGGGCGAGCAGGAACATATCGGTCGACTGACCACTGAGATCGGTCGACACTTCACGCATGCGTATACGCACCTTACTGCTATTAAAGCGCAAGTCCGGCATGGTAAGAAAACGTTATAGTTGTTAACGTATAGTAAGATAGCGCGGCTTGTGATTGGTATTACTTCCGATTATACCGATTCATTGACTGATTAAAGTGATAAAACTTTAAATGCTTTTAAAATGTATTTTCTCCATCTAAGAATGTCTTTATAAGTACTTATATGCGTATACGCACCTTACTGCTATTAAAGCGCAAGTCCGGCATGGTAAGAAATAAAGAAAACCTTATAATTGTTAACGTACAGTAAGATAGCGCGGCTTGTGATTGGTATTATTTCCGATTATACCGATTCTTGACTGATAAAATTTTAAATGCTTTTAAAATGTATTTTCTCCATCTAAGAATGTCTTTATACTTATATTTGTTTTTTTTTGTATAAAACGGGCCAAGTGCAAGTCGGGCTCGCGCACGAAAGGTTCCGTACGATCAAATATAATAACTGGCCAGGTTAAGTTTGCACCTGGTATGGCGCCGGTTGTATCCGAGCCACACTTAAAATTTAATTTTATTCTGTTTTTAGCATTTGTTCTTATAGCGGCAACAGACATACATCATCTGTGAAAAGTTCAACTGTTTAGCTATCACGGTTCATGAGATACAGCCTGGTGACCGACAGACAGACAGACGGACGGACAATGGAATGGAGTCGTTGTAATCGGGACCCTATTTTTACTCTTTGGGTACGGAACCCTAAAAATAAGCTTCCTTGGATTATTTCTAACTTATTCTATAGGCTGCACTTGTTACGCGATCTCACTTGTGTTAAGGGTCTCTAGGCTACAATATTTATGGAGTTTAAGATAGGTACCACAAAAGCTTTCATATGGTTGGGTTTAGCTATTATCTCTTAAACGTAGAGTCGTCTGTTATGTCAAAAATTTGGCATTTTAATTGAAGCTCAATGATATGTTTACATAGGATTTAAATACTTTTCACTGATCAGTGCTTCGACATACCAAGGGTTAACAGTCCAGTCGAGTAAAAGAACATTTCTCTCCTTCCAGGAAACAAAACGGAACAGCAACTGGCAACCAACGTAGTCCTAGCCTTGGTGACCACACTCCAAGAATTAAGCGTCACTTTCCGAACGGCCCAGTCCAACTACCTCAAATCCTTGACATCAAGAGAAGAACGGTCAAACGCTTACTTCGACTTACCCAACTTCGAAGAACTTAGTCTCGACGATAACACGAATCTGCTACCTGACCTGACTAGCAATCAGACCGATTTACTTTTCTCCTTACCAAGCACATCAGGTACGCAAAACAATTTCATGGACGATGACCAACCGACTGACAATTTCGAAAAGCCATCGCTTAATCAGAAACAAATGTTACTGTTACAAGAGGAAAATACTAGGATGATAGCGGAGAGAGAACAGGAAGTCAACAAAATCGTTCGGTCTATAGTTGATTTGAATGAAATCTTCAAAGATTTAGGTCATATGGTTCATGAACAAGGTACTATTCTAGATAGGATCGACTATAATATTGAGGTCACTCAAGTACAGGTACAGGAAGGGTACAAACAACTGCAGAAAGCAGAAAGGTATCAGAGGAAAAATAGAAAAATGCACTGTATATTAGTGCTAGCGGTTATGATAATCATTTTGGTGGTGTTATTGATAATTGTTAAAAGTTAGTTGTTGTTTTGTTTCTAATTTTATGTAATTTTGTGGGTACTTTTTACACTAAAGTTGAACAACTATTAATGTTCACTACACACTATGTTACACACAATGCAAACCTTTGTATACTTAGTTATCTTTTGTTAAGGAACATTAGTAAAACATGAGTTGTCATTTAGTGTAAAAAGTATTCACATCATAGATTCGTTTGAAAAGGTTTTATAGGGGCTGAATTATCTAAGGTTCAATATTGCCTTATATTACGTAGTTAAATTGGAAATCATTTACATCAATCAGCTGATGTATGGAAACTTCCGTAATTCTTCCGTCTTAAATGTGTTGTATTTGTAATATTTAAATTTGCAAATGACTTGAACAATTAAACTTTACTTATATGGAATATCAATTATCAGTGGCTTTTTTGGCCAATATTTTACCACTTAAACTACCGAAACACTAACAACAACGTAACTTTTATGTCGTAGCTTATTCGATGGCCATGTCTGTCCGCATTTCACTGTGCAACAGGACATAAGACGGGAGAATTACTGAGAAGCAAACTTTGCTGGTTGGATTATGAATGTAGATAGGTTTTAGCAAAACATCGGATTCAATTGAAGCTTTAATTATAAAGGTACGATTCCGTCGTCGACTGCAGTCGACTGTTGCAGACGATAACTCGCGCTCAAAATTAACCCTTCAGAAACGACGTCACTGCAGTTTAAAAACTGTCAAGACTTTGTGTAAGTGCATTTGGGTGAAAATAGCTATGTCCTATGATGTGACGAGTGAATTCGTGGTGGATATTTAATCTATGACAACTATAATATAGTACTTAACTCGCAATCACAGCGATATATTATATCGCGTAAATCTGCGGTCGACGTCGGAATCGTACCTTAAAGCTCAATCAAAAATCATTCCTAAGTATTTATTGAAATTGTAAATATGAATTATTTATTTTTTAGTCCTTAAACAATTTTTGCTGTATTATTTTTAACCCTTCACACGCTACAGGCTTGTAATTAAGGTCAGTCAAGGAATTTAAAAGGCGTACTTACTGTTTTCTTTTTAGTCACAATGTCAAAATTAAAAAATATATATATCTTATATTACTCATAGCGAAATGGATAGTTGTCACGCTGACTGCAAGTGACCCGCACCAGTTTCGATGCAGTTATGTCAATGTACTAAAACTGCATCCAAACTGTACTTTTGCAGATAGAATACAGTCCGTCTATGTCGTACCTAAGGCGTTGGAGGGTTATCTTCTTGCCACGAGCAATTTTAGCTTGAATGCACCGCAAAATTCAGTAACACTTGACATAGCACATAATTTAACCAGAAGTCTCAAAAAAGTCAAAGAAATTCTGCCGTGTAAAGGCGCGATAAGGATAGCTATTCCTATGAATGATTGTGTTTTAGAAATTCTGTTGTAATAGTCATTCGATGATCAATCCGCAACAAATTGTCCATTGAGGTGGCTTAATTCAATCTATTTTGGCCTTTTTAATTTAACGAGTTCATCGAACCTGGTCAATTTTGAAAATTAGCATCTTACCTCCAAAAAAATACTGAACTATACTTAAAAAATTTCGATAGCAAAATCAAGTAAATTTCCATTGTTCCTTGCAAGATATAAGTCCTGCTTAACTACAGACTGTTAATCCAGAGATATTGTCTTCGTTACGATCTTCGACTATACTATGAGGTCGCTATTTTTTTTTATTTAACGCATTTTTTTCATCTGATCGTCAAAAGTTGTTTGCAGTCGAGTTTGGAATGATACCTTAAGTGCACGGCATAAAAATGTGTCAAGTTGATGCAAATAATATTTTGTTAAAATTCTCGCACGCAGTTCTAGTCTTTTTATTTTAGCTTAAGATCATGTAATTTATATTTAAGAGATATACTTATTAATAACAAATGCATTTACGTTTGTAATATTTAAATATTTTTATAGTTATTGCGTAAGTCGTATATACCAGGTGTTTCCTGTAATAGGAGCGATTAATTAAAACATAGATTCTACTCTAACATTTGTTCAGCAACTTAAAAAAAAAGTCAGTTTTTTTTATTATTTCAAACAAATTAAATTGTATTTTCAATGTACGTCGTCCAACATTGACATTCCCTGAGCATTGACATAGCTGTCAGTGACAGCCTGTCACTCTACTAATATCGGACATTTCGCAATACATTGCTTCTTTGTCTAAACATTATTCTACAAAATATCATTTAATACACGTTATTTTCAGAAGTCGCTTATCAAATGTTGTTTAGTTTCAAGCGAAGAATCTATATTTTAATTTATCGCTCCTATTACAGGAAACACCCGGTATATATACTGTATTATGACCCTTTTACTGTCCTAACTTTGTTTGAATTTTAATGGTTACAATTATTCTACTTTGTTCAAAGTTAGGATTGTATGGCCTTTTCACAGAACCAAAATTTTCTGTTTTATTTGGACTGGATAGAGGGAACCCTTTGCTTGACTAATTTTTCTCTAAAGATCCACCCTTGTTGGTATTGATTATGACAAACTGTCCAGATGTTATTCCCTTTACTATCAGTTATTTTAAATATACATAATTTACATTCTGAGAGTGCCCTAATCATGTAAGTGTGCCAATGAGTTTGAATAAGTAAATATATATTAAAAATAGGTGTTGATTTTCGATATTTAACGACTACAACTGCTGTTTTAGCGGCAAGCGGCCCGGCGTGGGAACAAATAGATCGGCATCTGTGTGTGCCTATATCGCTATGCTTTTGTTTTTACCGCTCGCCACTCTCCGCTGCCGCTGGTCGTGGCCCGGCCGTAAAGCTTTGAGACGATGTTTTGTGTTAATAAAAAAAGAAAGAAGAAGAGATAAGAGAAAGAATTTCTTTCTTTTTTGTGTTAATACTCGCACAGGTTCCAAATAAAAGTATCTGCACTGCGATAAATTAACGAACACCTGAACCAATAAAAGCCTCATGTCGTAACTTGGTCACGATGATTACCTATAAGTTGTCCTGGTGTACGGTACGACGTAAAAGAGTAGAAATTAAAAACTGGCAATACTGAAGTGTCGTCCCTTTCTAATCAATCTAAGAATCCTCGCACATCTCTAGTGAAAACGCAGCTTAGCCGTGACTGTATAGTTGCCGGCAAACGTTCAGAACAAAATGGCGGATCTGCGCATGTACATTTGTACGTAAATCGGCTACTGCGCGCTGCGCAGTCAAGTTTATGCTCTAAAAGTTTGCCGGCAGCTGTACACGTTGTCACATAATGGTAAATTTTGTATTCAAATGAATTCTCAGCAGAGTACTTATACTGTGGTAATATTGTTACTTTACACGATCGAATATCTTTGTTTATTTAAATGAGAAGGGCTACGAATTGATCACGGACAGCCTTAACTTCCTATTTAAAGGCCGCATTCCACGTTTGACCCCTTAATGCAGGCAGATTTTTCTCTTTTCGAATGTCATGGTCCTTTATAAAAAAATGTTTTTCTTTGTAGGTATATAGGTATCTTTTTAGAGCGGCGCACTATTAAAAAATCGTTATTAAAAAAATTCTCAAAAACCCGCCAAAAATATAGGTTAGCTCCTAATAATCCTAGTAATCTATGGTTTTTGAGTTATGAAAAGTAATAGGTAAATTGTTTTTTTTTTTCTTCTGCAATACCTATATTTTGATTTTTTATTGTCTGCTAGTCTGCGGTCGATCGTGGAATCGTAATAATGTTATTTGTAAATAGCTTTATTTGTTACGAATGTTTATTTATGATGTGACATAAAATTGAAAATATATGACATTGATAATTAACTGTGGCATTTCATTGAGTTATGCACAACCGCTTTGTTTCTCGTTTTGTATGGCTAACTATGCCTTTGGGCTTGTGCACTGTGACTGTGACTGGTTTTAGGGTTCCTTTGTCAACTAGGAACCCTTATAGTTTCCCCACATGTCATGTCCGTCTGTCTGTCCGTCCGCGGCTTAGCTCCGTGATCATTATAGTCTAAGATCCCGATATAGAACGACCTTCACCGAGATGTTTATTTGATGAAATGTATTTTATATTTAATTTAATATGTCAATAAATATATTGCATATGGGTTGCCTAACAAATTTTAGTCCAGGGTATGTTTAATTAATAATTAAAAATTTTTTTTTTTTTAATATTTTACCGATTTGATTAATATTAGATAAATTATGATACCAATCGAAAGTATGAAGCCCATAGAATATGCAAACGTTAGGTTGCCTATTCTTTTCCCGTCACAACTATCGGGTAGCCAGGTATAAACAGGTAAATCTATACCTACTAGCATTTTGCAACGGTCTGATTATTGAATTGAAATTAAATAAAATTAAGATTATTTTATTATGAATTTATCTAATAATCAAACCGGTGAAATGTTTAAACTTTTTTTTTTATTTAATTTTTGACAAAACATACCTGTGGACTAAAATTTGTTAGGCAACCCATATGCAATATATTTATTGACATATTAAATTAAATATAAAATACATTTCATCAAATAAACATCTCGGTGAAGGTCGTTCTATATCGGGATCCTCTACTATTACTAGAAAACTGAAATTTTATATGAGTAGGTATGTATCACGCCGACAAAACAGTAAAATAAAAACTTTTTTTCGGGTACCTCCCGTACACCTAAAGTGGGGGTGTTTTTTTTTTCGTTCGAACACTAGTGTTTGGGGTGCCGTTAATTTTTTGATAAAGTCAGCAGTTTTGTAAATATTCACTCCAGACATCCAAAAAATAGCCCCCCCCCCTAACTTTTCAACCACGGGTCAAAAAATTATGGAAAAATCCTAAAAATGAGGCCTTAAGCGCTTTCAATGAAAACTATATTGAATAAAATCGGTCGAGCCTTCTTTGAGTTATCGCAAAAGTTCATAATTTTCTTTAAAATGACGTAAGTGCCGCGCGCTGTCCTTATACTTCGAACGTTACACATAGTGCCATACTGCATTAAAACATTCGGCTCAATCTGGCGCGTATAATCGATAGCTTCCAAAAGGTAATAAGTAATTACAGTAACGTTGGCGTTTACGACCTTTTTATAGAGCTTGAAATGTTTCTCGTAATTTAAACCTCGGGCATAAAACCGCTGTTTTAAGTCCGTCTATTGTGAAGGATGGGCAACTACGGAACCCTACAATGAGCATGGCCCGACATGCTATTGGCCGGTTCTTTCGACTACTTTTTGACCCCTCGGGGAGAGGGAGATATTTGGTGAGGTTCTTTGTTAAAAATTTAAGGAGAGGGAACCAACCTTATTTAGAATATTTTTATCGTAGTTTTAAACCTTGAAACTGTTCTAATGCTTGTCGTAGTGGCGTCATTAAAAATGGTTTTAAAACTTGTTCGTTTCGATTTTTGACCGAGCGAGCGCAGCGTCCCCGTTTCAGCTTGGCCTAAAATTATTTCGTGTCTGGATATACGCGTGTGTTCTCGCCTAGAGGCCGCATTTCTCATTACTACATTTTGTGAGTAGATTCGTTAAGTTTTTTTTTTCATCAGTGTTAGAACGAAAAAAATAATCATCTAGGTGTACGAGGTACCCGAAAAAAAGTTTTTTTTTACCGTTTTGTCGGTGTTATACATACACATACTCATACCAAATTTTAGCTTTCTAGTACTTACTAATGATCACGGAACTAAGCCGCGGACGGACGGACAGACGGACATGGCGAAACTATACCTAAGGGTTCCTAGTTGATTACGGAACCCTAAAAAACAGCACCTGTTGTCTAATTTAGCAACGGTTGTAAGTAGAAAGAGAACGCGAATGTTTGTGCTGGTATTACGTGCATAAATAATTAAATTGGGGCACCAGGTCGTTCTAATTGAAAACTATCGAGATTGCTTAAAACATTATGAGTAATCACAGTAACGTTCTGACGTTGCATTACTTTTGATTCAAGGATCACATTGCCATCTATACCTACTATTATACAATTCTAGATATATATTGAAAAACATTTCTCTATGGAGATGGGTCAAGATTTGATGTTGAATGATGATGATGATGATGAAAAAAAAAATGGTTGCCTGTAAAGTCGGTTTTACGGGCGAAGGAAGATTTTACGTGACAACGTCTTTTTCTCGGTAGAATATTTATTGATATGAATATTATTAAATTGCACAATAGGAAAATGTACCTTTAGATTTTTTTTTGGTTCGGATACCTTTGTATCCGACCGTTCCCTCTTCCCTCTTCCCACATTTTAAAGTTTGAGAATCTGTGAACAGCATGATGACGTAGGCTTGTGTATTGCTACAATGACGTCATGTCCACGGCGCTACAAAGTATTACTACAATGACGTCATCTTAAAGTATTACTACAATGACGTCATCTTAAAGTATCACTACGATGACGTCATGTTTTTCGTATGTGCGGCCGGCGTTCATCAATTTATTAGACGTTGTCACGTCAAAATCTTTATAGCATGATACAGGATCGTCACTTGTTTTGTTTTCCTAATTTCCTTTGGCCTCACATCACGGAACGGCTGGAGGGATTTTCACCAATTTTGGTACAGGGATAGTTGGACATCCAAAGATGGTTATAGGATACTTTTTGCATGACTGCGGTAAAGAAAAATAAATACGCGTAGGTACGAAGTTGCTGGCACATCCTAGTACCAAATAAATATCAAAACGTGCTATAAACAATATATTTATAACTACCGAACATACTAAATGAAAATGGGTAACATAATTTAAGCGGTAATCACACTAGAGTCAAACCACGCTAACTTCCAAGCAAATGAACTGTTAAACCATACAAAGTAAGTCAGTTTGTATGGTTTAACGCTGAAGTGTGGCCGGCAATAGTTTGTGAATGCCTCAGGTCGCAGGTGTTTGTGGCCCGTACCGAAGGTGAGTGCCATAAATGCGATCTAGGCCTTTACGAATTACCATCCGTGGTTTGTCTGAAGTTTTACGTCTTGCCTTTGTCAGGAAGTGAGATTTTCAGGGAGAATCTCACTTACGGTTAGGGGTAACGTAAAACTTTTTTTTAACCATTGTCCGGTAAACAGTATCAGTATCTTTGGCTGTCCAGTTATCCGTATACCGAAATTGATTTTATTCTATCCAGCAGTTTCCGCGCGATGAAAGGACATAGAATTGAGTTAGACTCTATTTATATAATAAAATTATACAGGGTGTCCCAGATGTACCACGTCACAGTGACACTGGGGGTAGATCAGCTCAAGAGGAACCCAACCAACCTAACATGACCTCAGTAAAAGTCGCACGGTTTTCGAGTTATTACCGAAACAAAAACTTTTGAGAATTTTCCCCTTTGTTTTACATTTTTAGTACCAGCATCGACACGGAAAGCTCTTAATGACAGTTTTTTGTGTGTATCAAATCATGAATAGCTAATTCAAAAGTGTGAAGTGTTATTCTGTCATTAACTATTGTAAAATGCTGAAGAAAACTTGATTAATCTTGATTTAATTTGTCACAAAAACACGAATTTCAACTTTGACCATCTGCCATTTTTTTTTTCATTTGAAACGAAACAAACAAATGACGTCAATAAATTAGGCATGTTCTGCAGATTCTAAAATGGTATAACACATGTATCTTACTGTGATAACATTGGGTATTCTTATCACTTAAGCGATGCCCTATCGAGCCAAGTTAAAACTTGAACTCCGAAAGCAGTCACTGTTATGTGCTACAAAGATGCTGTGTACAGCGATGACTCTTCTGTTATCTGATCCGATTATTTTGCCAAATGCACGAGGGCTAAAAACTAATGTTTTTCTCTCTTTTGGAGGCTGGCTTATTCTAAAGGACCGGATAAAATCATAAAATGTCAATGACAATTAAAGTAGATTAATGGCTTTGGTTAGATTAGAATTGCGACCACAACAGCGCGCGAACCGAGCGAGCGAAGCGAGCGTGCCGCAGTAGCGGTCGGTGACGCACCAGGACCGGACTGCTACCAGTACTCGTAAAGTAGATTAATGGGCTAGGTTAGGTTAGAACACTTAGAACTGAGACCACAACAGCGCGGAAGCCGAGCGAGCGAAGCGAAAAGAGAAACGGTAGCGTTTAGGTCAGCGTCATCATCCCTACCACATCCAACGCGTCTAATCACTTCTTCCAGCCGACTACGCACATTGTGTTTAATTTTGCCAAAAAATGATACAGATGTGGAGACAAAACCCGAATACCTTCAATGAAGTATTGTGGACTGACGAATCGGCTTGCAAAGGGGATGGATGTCTCAATTTACATAACGTCCATAGCTGGCAGACAGAAAACTCACATGAAGAACGAGAAAATCGGTCCCAACACCAATTCAAAATTAATTTGTGGAGTGAAATTCTTAATGGAATTGCGAGACCGGTCGAGTTGCCTCCAATTCTTGATGGTAGAAATTATTTTCAATTTTTGCAAAACGTGCCTGCCTGGTTTATTAGAAGATGTGCCGTTGGCACAGAGACGAAGGATGTGGTACCAACAAGATGGTTGCCCAGCCCACTACGCCCGGCTAGTCCGTGAGCACCTCAACGAAACATTCCCCGAGAGATGGATTGGTCAATTGGGACCAATTTTATGACCATCGCGTTTCCCAGATCTAAACCCACTAGATTTTTTTATTGGGGATATTTAAAAGACTAAGTTTACGCGAAACCCGTACCATATCGGAAGTCAGTTTAAGAAAATTGAGCCGAAATTTTATTGAACGATGTTTTTTGTGCATTAGTCCACGGGAGAAAATTCGAACATTTATTGTGACCTAAATTTATTCCAATAAATGAATCAAAAATAACCTGTTTTTTATTGTCATTGACATTTTATGATTTTATCCAGTCCTTTAGAATAAGCTAGCCCCCAAAAGGGAGAAAAACATTGGTTTTTAGCCCTTGTGCATTTGGCAAAATAATCAGATCAGATAACAGAAGAGTCATCGCTGTACCAGCATCTTTGTAGCACATAACAGTGACTGCTTTCGGAGTTCAAGTTTTAAGTTGGCTCGATAGGGCATCGCTTAAGTGATAAGAATACCCAATGTTATCACAGTAAGATACATGTGTTATACCATTTTTGAATCTGCATAACATGCCTAATTTATTGACGTCATTTGTTTGTTTCGTTTCAAATAAAAAAAGAACATGGCAGATGGTCAAAGTTGAAATTCGTGTTTTTGTGACAAATTAAATCAAGATTAATCAAGTTTTCTTCAGCATTTTACAATAGTTACTGACAAAATAACACTTTACACTTTTGAATTAGCTATTCATGATTTGATACACACAAAAAACTGTCATTAAGAGCTTTCCGTGTCGATGCTGGTACTAAAAATGTAAAACAAAGGGGAAAATTCTCAAAAGTTTTTATTTCGGTAATAACTCGAAAACCGTGCAACTTTTACTGAGGTCATGTTAGGTTGGTTGGGTTCCTCTTGAGCTGATCTACCTCCAGTGTCACTGTGACGTGGTACATCTGGGACACCCTGTATAATATTAATAAGAGCGGTGACAGGTAGCCGAAGTTACCAAAAGCAATCTAGTGGTTATCAACAGATGGCGCTGTACGAACGGCGCTGCGTGCTTGTAAAAATCATGCATCGCGCTAATAAGATTTTTCTTGAAATAATGACCGCTCGCTCTCCATAGAAAACAGTTTTACAATACAATTTCAAAATAGTAAATTAATAAGAGCAAGGTTTTATAACTGATGGAATTCTTTTTAGCATTTGTATTACTTTCAAACTTTTTAATTTCTCAACTAATCACACTTCAATAGTTGACTGGATAATATTTTTTGTTTTTTCCATACATAGCCGTAGCTCGTTTTGTAATCCATCCTAATAATCCAATACCACAGTGACGGTGTTAAGATATAAAAAATATTTGCAAAATGAAATAAGTAGTAGGGAAATGCAGCAATTTTTTTAACCTCATATGCGATTTAACTGATATTTCCAAATAAAGTTGAAATGTCCCGCACGGATCTGTGTTTAAGCTTACAAGGGGTTAAAGCCCATTCATCAGAAATATAATCCTGTGTGGGTATTAGCACTTTTGCTGACATTGTTAAGTATACGCTTGTGGACGTACTGTCACCATAGAAGTTAATGGGAATTGAGCTGAATTAAAAAGCAAATGGTGAATTGCACTAAAGAATTATATTTGTCAATGATCTTCCAATATACAATAATTCAATCAAACTTCGAGCGAAGAGACGGGCTAATATTTTGATAAAGAAATAAATAACATTAGCTAAATAATTAGGGAGAAGTTTACTGAGAAATAATTAGTTAACAATTACTGCATAGAGAAAGTATTTACTTGCGTCAGACAACAGTTTACAACATATTAGAAAACCAGTTGACTCATTTGGAATGAAACGTAAACCTGCCTCAGTCAAACTTATTTTTAAGGAGCTCTTTGCTAACTTACAGAAAATAATCACAAACAAAAAACTTAATACAAAAAGCCCCGTCAACTCCATTCGGCAAACGCACAAACATTCACAACACAAAATACAACGCAAATCAAATAGTGTCTCACGAAACTAAACTAAGATTCTTTGTGTTTACTATAGAATTCGTCTAAGTATTTTTTGTAGGCGGTCTGGTTGGGCCAGAGGAATGATGCGTGCTGGTTTAACGGACTTTGCGTGTTGGGTTCAGCCAGCAAACTCTGGATAGATAGCAGCACGGTACGGACATCATATAAAGCCGTCCACTTGTCTTTCAAAATGTCTAAACATATTAACCCACAAGTGTCCACGTTCGGATGGAAGCAAGGCGTCACAAATTTCACCACAGGAGGCGCGTACGGGTACGAATTAGGGAACTCCAGCGATAACTTGTACTTGTGTCCCGCGTAAACTGTTTCCAAAGGCCCGTTAATCGTTCCAATCCATTTGAACAGATTCTCGCTCTCTGGAAACGCGGATATTCCTTTGTCCGCGCATCGCATCAGTTCCATCAACTCTTTCTGCAATCTGCAACACAAAAAACGATTCGTCCGTGACCGAAGCCTTGGGAGAAAGCAGAAAATCGAGCGCTTTGTTTCCAAAACTTACCGTTTGCTCACTGCATGATTGTCCTTCAGTTTTATCGTGTCCTCGTTTTGTTTAGCGGGATTTGACGAAGAGGCGTAGTGTGGATTGATATTTTGAGCCATAATAACACGAGCAGTGAAATCAGGTGTCTCCAATTTTCTGTTATAAAAGGCGACTTCCTGTTAATTTGAAAAAGCTCCAATCAAATTGCTCATTTGACAGGAGACTGTAATGGCGTCAATCAACGTTAACAAAACTTTAGCGCCATCTATATAACACATGTTAAATTATGGTAAAGCAGATTTAACCGTTATTGTTATTGTATGTTATTAAATAACCAGTTATTCAATGTTGGTATTTTCTTCAAGTAAGAATGATGAATGATCAAGTGTTTTGCTGCTAAAATAATCAAGGCGAATGTTTAGTGATAGCGATAGCATGAAATTAAGTTCTAAGTAGGTACAATTAGGTAATTTAATTCCGTCCTTTCTTTTTGTACAATTACTCATGCTTTCACTTTCTTTGGAGTATTAAGTGTTCATTGAAGCGTGAAAAAAGAGAGCAGTGTCTGATTATTTAGCAAAAAAAACCTTAGTATATTTAAGACCTTCCAATCATTTTTGCGGTCAGAATCGATCGAGTTTTCGCCGTGTTGTATTCTGAAGTAGACACTAGCTCTACAATAAAAATGGAAGTGAGTATTTATTAAAATTTGGTTTGACTTCAATAGGTTAAGTTAGATTATAGGTAAATAGATATGATTTAGCAAATTCGTAATATCTGAAAATTTCAATAAAATTAGGAATTGTCGATACAGTTATTAATTTACTGTTATCGACAATAATTTGATTGATCTGGCAATACTTTGCGCACGTCATTGGAGAGGAGTATTTCATTCATTCGATTAAGTTTGTCATTCATTCTCTTGAGTGTGTTTGTACATCAACTACGTAGTGATTTCACGATTTCTCTTTCATATTTTAAAGATAATTTCTGAAGTTCACAATTGTGTCACAATATTTAACATATATACGATCTACCCATCAAGATGCCGTGCCAAATTTACTTCGAAGACAGGGCCATAACGGACATCAACAATGTCCACGATGTAGTGTCATTGAAGTGCAATATTTCTCAAAAATATGGAATTCCAAACGAAGATCTGTTCGTGACTATCAACGGCAAAACTGTTACCAGTGATTACGATTTAGACACATGCGATAATGTGGTCAGAGTATTCACGAAACTCATCGGCGGAAAAGGTGGCTTTGGGTCAATGTTGCGAGCCATTGGGGCTCAAATCGAGAAAACCACTAATCGTGAAGCTTGTCGCGATCTATCTGGACGTCGCTTGAGGGATATAAATGAAGAAAAGAGGCTTAGGAAGTGGTTGGAAGGACAGGAGGACAGAGAACGCGAGGCGATTGAACGAAAACAAAAGAAGTTGGAAAGGTTGATTGCAGAGCCGAAGATAGACGTCAATCTGCATCCTAGTTATGAGCGTGAGCGTCAGGAGTTGCCCGAGCGTGTGAGCGCGGCTTTAGATGCTGGCTGGCAAGCCGCTGGCTCTTCAAATGAAACCGGCATAAAAAGAAAACTTGCAGATGAAAAAACTAAAGCTAAAAAGAAGAAATTATGGATTGACGCAGAATTATCAGATTGTTCTTCATTAAGTGAAGATGAGGAAGAGGTTGCAACAAAGAGTCCTGCTCAGGGAGTGTCTACGGACAGTGGGAATGAGTCAGACAAAATATCGGAAAGCAGTAAAGTGTAGTTTAGAATTAGATGTATTAATTGAACTGTAAATAAACTATGTGGCTATTATATAATTTAATAATTATGTTAAATAAATTAGAATTAAGTAATGTGATTTCGTTTTACTTCACTATTTTGTACTAACAGGGGTATAAGGAGACCTCACGTGTATTTTTCTACATTGAACAAACTAAGATAAAATCGATAATTTTTCTCGGTTTCGTTAAAAATAAATCTTCACTTGTTAAACTTCAAAATAGCGAGTCCATTTTACGAAATTCTGACGGGAAAAAATACACGTGAGGTAGTGAGGGGAAAGAACTTACCAAATATCACCAACCTCGCGAGTCGCGTGATTTGTGCACAAGCCCTACGGCTGCCTTTCTACTAGAATTTAATTAATTGCATTTCCAGTAACCTAGAAATAAATTCTTAAAAAAAACTAATTTGATTGGCCTATGACCTATTTACACTGCCAAACTTTCATCGAAATAGATTGGTTACAAGTACGAGGTATGGAGACGGCCGTTATATGACGGAACCGCTATCCTGGGAAACCCGAGCTTTAGCCGTAAAAACCTAACAGACATTCTTGCATGTTATAATGTTCGATGCAAAGTCGGGTAAATAGACCACAAAAAAAAATATTTACGTCTTACGCCAACAAGTGAGCAGTATAGTTTTCAGTATGCTAAAATTACTTTCCAGAAACGTCTATGCATTTTATTACTGCTATCGCTGGTCGTCTTGTCAGCTGCGCGGCCGCAGGAGTTCGACGAAGATGAAGACAGCAGCCACGCGGATGATAAAAAAGGTAAAAAAAACATACTACCTACTATATTTCAAGTAGACCAGGAGATTTGTTCTGGTGGTGGTCGTCCGAAACAAACCGGGCGGCGCTCCATAATTGACGAAGCGAAGTGAATTGGGAAGACATGGACTGAGATCACGCTCGAAGCTAGCGTTGCCAGGCGTCCGGATGAAGCCGGACATAGTTAGGCTTTTTGATTGAGTGTCCGGTCAAAATTAACGGTGTCCGGCTGGCGGTTTTTGTTAGGCTTTTTACATTTCGCAAACGAGCGTGCACCCAGTGGTGTGAATTTACATGTAAAAAAAACGTACCTAAATACTGGAACAAGATCCTCAATAATGTAGGATGTCCGGTTTATTTACCCAAATGTCCGGCCAATCTGGGTGGTCTATCCGGCTATTAGGTTTGGCGACCTGGGAACCCTTCTCGAAGCTCAAGACTGGTCGGTCTGGAAATAAGGCAAGTGCGACTTCACCGCTGCTCAAAAAACTTTGTCGTTTCGTTTACCGCAAGCTCTTCACACCGCTGCTCCATGAGTAAATTGAAAATCACGATATAAACACCATTAACCTGACGCCAAAGATGGCTGACGGCGGAAAATTGCTCCACTGACGCCAACGTCGGCCAATCGGCCATTGTCGGTCAAATTCCAATGATCAAAAACTTAATAATTCACACTACAACTATTTTCGATCCCTGTTGATTTCTGGAGCATTTTTTTTAGCTTTGCTGTCTGGGGCACGGTGCATTGCTTCTCCGCGTGGCGCTCAAAAGGTTTAGTCAACACTAGCGCCTCTAGCGGCAAATTGAAGCGCCTTCATTTGATAATGACAACTAGTTTTTAGACCCAATGTCGAGGGTTCTACAAGGGTTCTACCGACTTGTAGATGACACCAACATACCCAGTACGTCTAGCATAACTGTGACACGCGACTCTTCGCCAAAAAATACTACCTGTTACTTTCCCTTCAATACTGTGTGAACAAGACAGGTGGTCCTTGCCTGACCGTGATTAAACCGTATTTTTTACGATTTAATTGTTTTTTTTTTTACGCTTAACACATTTTTGTTGTTTATTTTCTAACAGATGACGTCGCCAGAGTACAAATAAAAGTATACCGTGGACCTACTAAGCACGACGGGTATGCTCCATGGGGTTTTTGGGTCAAGCAGCCTTCGGACGACTAGCGCTAGATGGCGCTGACATCAATTACATAAATTATTAGCACTAATCCGTGACCTGTAAGCCTTCGGGACTGTATTTGTCTCGCTCGCTCTTACGCGAGATGTACCTTTCTGATTTCACCGTAACCCGAAGGCTTACCTATGCTAAGAGCTCACGGACTGTAATAATTTAGTTACCCATGTAAGTTACCTAAGCTAGTATGTATAAGTTAACTTATATCAAATAAAAACCTCAAAATACAAGTAAAGAGAATATAGGGAAAGTGCACAACGAATTGAAAGTACACAACGAAAGTGCTGCCAAAAAGTGCCGCCAAACCGAATCTTTCACCTTATCAATACTTGGAATTCAATACAGTGCTGCCATCTATAGGTAGCGCACGTTCCCTATACTTCTCTCCTTATAAAGTAAATAAGAGCTTGGATAGTTTCTGCTTGGATGTATAGATGACGCTACTAGTTGCTGTTTTTTAAAACCAAAGATATTGTTGAATACTTAGTGTTATGATGTTATGTTGTTGTTTAATACAATTAAACTAGATTTTTTCGTATTATTCGCTCCATTCCCTTAGTAACCATCACGAATCGTTCAACGAACGTTAAAAACTGACCGCAACCTGCCAATTTTAACCAAGTTTAAAAACCGGCCAAGACCATGTCGGGCCACGCTTAGTCTAGGGTTCCGTAGTTGCCCATCCTTCACAATAGACGGGCTTAAAACCGCTCTTTTAAGTCCGAGAAAGATTTCAAGCTCTATAAAAAGGTCGTAAACGCCAAAGTAACTGTAATTACTTATTACCTTCTGGAAGTTATCGATTATACCGCTTTGTCGGCGTGAAGCACACACATAATTACCTACTCCTACCAAATTTCAGCTTGCTAGTACAGTCGAGTTCATTTACATCTACACACTTACGAGAACAAAAATATCTGAACACGACCCTATTGTCAGGAGCATAAAGTCGCGTTCAGATATTTATGTTCTCGTAAACGTGTAGATGTAAATGAACTCGACTGTACTAGTGATCACGGAGCTAAGCCGCGGACGGACAGACATACAGACGGACATGGCGAAACTATAAGGGTTCCTACTTGACTACGGAACCCTAAAAAGGAGGGTCTATGTACGACTGTATTTTTATAATAAGTATAGAGAATCGTTATTTTTTTCATACTACGAACAGCATTCGACGAAGAAACGATTTGATTGAAGCACGGGACTAGCATAGGGTAGGTACTCCTACTCCGACGGTATAATTAGAAATTTATATCGTGCCATCCCTTTCGATCTCGTGTCAAACAATATTTGGATGAGCGGAATGGCACGACACGATATGAACTCCGAATTTTTAACATCGGAGTAACCCTCCACTGCCTGAGCTGTCAGCATAGAGTATATTGAATAATGTATTAATAGAGTCGTCAGTCAACAATCTAGCAATCTAGATTACAGCGCCATCTACTGATGTGTGGCGAAATTAATCAGTAATATACCTAGCTATAACTATAACCATATCTATATGTATAACGTTTCAACTGCCCCGCCGCCGCCCGGTAAGAAGTCAATTCTGATACCTGTGAATCTCAATATATTTTAAAGACTTAAATCGATTTTAGGTTTTTAAAATATATTGAGATTGAGATGACCTGTATCAGAATAGACTTCCTACCCGACGGGACACTATATTTGTTTTTTATTTAGGTACATGAGATATCAAACTAATAACGCCGTATTTAGATTTCTGGTGTCAGATATTGTAAATAAGGCGTTGTAAAATCAACATAGACGCTAGGAGTGAAATAAAAATCTTATTTTCAGATAGGCGTAGATTTATTTCTTTTGCTACAATACTTGGAAGCATATAGTTGCACGGAATCTGCCGTGTCGTAGTCGGTTCTTTTACCATTTAATATTTTGTTGGTGTCCCTCACAGACCACCCCCACTAGACGGAGCATGTAAGGCACATGTAAGGCGACCCGCGCGCACCAACGATATGGTACCGCAGAACATTAAAGTATCAACATGGCGGCCACCGCTTAGTTGCGTCCATGTTTATGAGGTCTCTCTACACCACTTAACACTACAATTTACCATGTTATTTATTTAATTTCTTTTTTCGTTGACGTACGCATGGATCATAAACATGGACGCAACTAAACGGTGGCCGCCGTGTTCATACTTTAATGTTCTGCCTTACCACATCGCTGGTGCGCGCGGGTCGCCTTACATGCTCCGTCTACTGGGGGTTGTCTGTGGTTTTTTTTTTTTTGAAGTGAACCTTTGCAGGTGGGCCTGCGTGTATATGCGGCCCGTAACTGCACGTCTGAATTTGTCTCAGCCACTGAGCAGCAAAGACTTAACTGAGCAGCAAAGACTGAACTGAGCAGCAAAGACTGGTTGTCTGTGGTGTCCCTGCACCAGTTATTTATAAAGAAGCGACACTACAGGTTCGAGATCTCTTCGGCGAGTTAGCCCTGTGGGCATAACATTTGATGAAATCGAATGTAATATGATAGGATATTACCATCTTCATATATGCTTTGGCATGTTGATATCATGTCTTATAATATAAATGACCACATCTTATATGTATGAAAAAGTTTTCACAAGGTCAGTAGCGGGTTAAGAAAGTCGCCTTTTTTTATTCGAATGTTCTTTTCTTTTAATGTAAACGGGTATGTCCGCGAAAAAGTGTACCGTTACATTCATGACTTGAAGAACACCTATAGTATTTATTAAATTATTATACACAATTCCTTGTTCTTTAGTTGTCTCTAAAAACTTGCCCAAAACTATATTGTGGCCGCTGTTGACGTGAACAAGTTTTGTAGGGTGAACTACACTGAACAAATTGTATATAGTGATTTAATAAATATTAAAGGTGTTTTGCTAGCTCCTAGACTTCAGCTATTTCTAAAAAAATATCAGATTATGAAGGTATAAGAAAAAAGTCGAAAGTGGCGCTAGTTTCGCATTACCCGTCGCCTTAAGTAATTAATAATTTAATGTTAAGGTATTAATACAGGCCACTTACATAATATGTATAATTAGATGACAAGATGACAGATATTAATATTGTTTTATTCCGACTGAATTTCGGAGTCATCGGCGGTTTATTTTAGAATTAATGAAGAATAATGAGTAATTCGTTTGTGATAACGTTTGTGAAAAGCAAAAGGGGTGCCCCGGTACTATTAAGAAATGGTTTTCGCTATAACATGACTTATTCAATTACCAGAATATGTCAGCCTGGATCACTGGCGACTGGCGACACGAAGTAGACAATATGTTTCACCAGTTAAGCAGTGTCTAAAATGCATGCGTTATGGATATATAGCTAAATATTACAAAAATGTTGAGGTGTGCTCAATATGTGCTAGTCACCACAATTTCAAGCAATGTCCGCAACTTCTACCCGCGATCAGGCGACCAGGTCGTCGGTCCACCTTGTTGGAGGCCTTCCAACGCTGCATCTTCCGGTCCGCGGTCGCCACTCAAGAACCTTTCTGCCCCAACGGCCATCGATTCTACGAGCAATATGCCCTGCACACTGCCACTTAAGTTTGGCGACTGTCTGAGTTATATCTCCAACCTTGGTTTACTTGCGTATCTCGTCATTTCGAATTCGATCCCGCAAGGAAATTCTGAATTGGTTGCATTACTTAATACTTATCCATAATAGTCTTACATATTTTGATGACGCTCTTCAGAACATCTGCATTAAAATAACAATAGACAATAAAGTCTTACATATAGTCAGTTTTCACAGTCCTTCCAATTCTAGTTCATTTGATAAAAATAAATTGAATACTTTAATTAAGTTGATTCCTGAGCCCATGATATTTGCAGGGGACTTCAATGCTCATCATACAATGGGATGTGTTGATACTCTCCCTCGTGGTAAAGACGTGTTAGAGGTTATTGATGATAATGATTTGGTTCTTCAGATGGTGTAACTAGTACTATTGGTTCTTTCACTTGGCGTCCAAATGCTCTCGATTTGACTCTGGTTTCATCTTCATTAGCACTTTCTTGTGAATGGTCGGTCGTTGATTCTCCTTTAGGTAACAGTTATCATTTACCTGTAATGATTAAAGTTTTTGTTAGTAATAATGAAAATAATTTAAATCAAACGTGTAATAATGTACATTTGCCCATCTTCCCCAAATACTAAAGGGTGGATTGGAAAATGTACGTTAACATTGTAGATTCTTGTCTAGCAAATTTGGATTTTTATACACTTTCTTCACTAGATGCTTATAGTTCTTTCTGTAATATTATTCTTACTGCTGCTGCACAGTATATTCCTAACTCTACCTCTGCAAATGCCTCATCAGGTGTCAATTATAATAAATAAATAAATAAAAAATTATTTATAAATCAATTAATTAATTTATTTATAATATCACTCCTTACCAAAAATCAGTTTGGTTTTCGAAGAGGTAGGTCTTCTCGTGAAAATATGCCAACTGCAACTCGACATTCAGCATTGTCTAAGTATCAAATAATAAATATCTTCTGTCAGTCTTCTTCGATATCTCTGGTGCATTTAACAGTGTGAATATTTCCATTTTGTGTAAGGAATTATTCAGTATTGGGATACCTGGAAAGATTATAAACTGGATTGAAATTTTCCTAACAAATAGAAAAGTATTTGCAAAATACAATAATCATTTATATGGACCTAGGCTGTCGTCCACAGGAGTTTGTCAAGGTGGAATACTATCCCCATTAATTTTTATTCTATACATTAAAAGGCTAAATTTAATTCTAGGACCTAACATCAAAAACTTACAATTTGCTGATAATCTGGTTGTTTATACATCAGGAACTGATATGAACCTACTATCAACTATCATTAACAAGGCGTTAGTAGATCTTGGTCTTGAGGTGAATTCAGATAAATTCAAAGTACTCATATTCGGACGCAAATGTACCGTCTTGCCTACTATCTCATACAACAGCATTCCATTGCCTATATCAAGTAGCATCAAGTTTTTGGGTGTAACTTTTACTTCAAAGCTTTCTTGGATACCATATGTTGAGAATATTATCAATAAAGCTTGTAATGTTTTAAAATCTTTCTGTGCAACTTCCTGGGGGGCAGACCCCAAGTATAAATCCCTTGTCCGTAGTCACTTTGAATATGGCTTTCTTTGTTTTGCTGGGAATATTAAACTTGTGGAAAGATTAGACAAAATACAAAACAAGTGTATGCGTATAATACTTGGTGCTTTTATAACTAGTCTCATTGCAGCAATGCAAATTGAAAGTCAACTTCCCCCTCTTAGTGTTAGGTTTATTTATTTGAAGGAAAGGTTTATTTTAAAGCTGTAAAGCTTACCTAATAATGATCTTCTCCGTAACTTGATTGCTTGCCGAACAGTCCCTTTTGGAAAATCAGTATAGGTACTTTCTTCAGGAGCTTTCTTCATTTCTTCAGCTTTTAGATGAGCTTAAAATACATCAAAGCAATCTTGTGCTTCCATGCTTTAAACTCTTTTTATAGTAAATATCCTGCAATGAATATTGTCATAGATCATAAATTAATCTCTAAGGATGAGGTATACCTCATCCTTAGAGATTAATTTATGATCTATCTCTTATTATCAGAATGGTTCAATTGTAAATTTGTTTATACAGATGGTTCAAAAAAATTACAATGCAACTTCTTTTGCAATTTACCAGCCTGATGTTGATAAGGGAATTGGTTTTAAGATTAGTAAACAGCTAGTATCTTTACAGCTGAAGCTGTCGCTATCCTTTTTGCATTGAAACATATTAAGGAGCACAATCAAAATTGTAATGAATGGGTAGTAGTCAATGATAGCATGAGTGTGCTAAAAAAATTGGGCAAGTGCGAGCCCGACTCGCGCATGAAGGGTTCCGTACCTATACATATATATAATCTATAACAAGTTTGTTGTATGCGAGCCCCCCTTAAATATTTATTTTATTTTATTTTTAGTATTTGTTGTTATAGCGGCAATAGAAATACATAATCTGTGAAAATTTAACTGTCTAGCTATCACCGTTGTTGAGATACAGCCTGGTGACAGACGGACGGACGGACGGACGGACGGACGGACGGACGGACAGCGAAGTCTCAGTAATAGGGTCCCGTTTTTACCCTTTGGGTACGGAACCCTAAAAAATAGCAAATAATCTAATTACAGCAGATACCAATTATTTAATTTTTGATATTAAGAAATTGTGGCTGCAATTATTTTTGATGGATATAAAAGTAAATTTTGTGTGGGTTCCATCTCACACAGGAGTCTTAGGTAATGAAAGAGCAGATTTTTTAGCTCGAACTATTGTCAATACAGTTTCGTCCTTACATCCCGACTGTAGGGACCTTAATGTGGCTTTACCATACACATATATTGTAAATACTAATCTTAAAAAAACGAATGCTTGGCCATTGGGGTAAAGCACATCAGTATTCGTTGCTAGACACTCAAGTTAATGATAGATATACCCTGGTTTTGCAAGATTAAGTTACGTTAATAAATAGGAAGTTTTATACTACACTCACACGAATGCGCATTGGTCACTGTCGCCTAAATTTCCATCTACATCGGAAAAATATTATCGATTCTCCTTATTGCGATCACTGTGGGATGGGAGAGGTTCAATCCATGGACCACATCTTATTTGATTGCTCATCTTTGGCATTCAGCGCCTTGTGCTGATGGATGAGTTACTCAACATCTTCGGTGCACCAAATTTGATCCCGCTGTCCGTACAACATCTGTCTGTATACAAATTTGTAAATAACACTGTAAATATGTTGTAAATAGAATTTAGTAAGGTTATGCATGTGTATACCGGGTGGATTGGCACGACGATCCTTTGCGGAAATATAGCATCATTTAAGTGATACACATTTATAATGTTTAGAAACTTAAACGAAGTAAAAAAAAAATACAAATGCTCATTTTCAACTGTGGTGATAACCCTATATTGCATCTGCATATCACGGCAAGGTGGCTAGATTAAGGAATCGCCGTCGGGAAAACTCGAGATATTACGTTTATTTCCGTGAGTTGTTGTCAACGTACCTACTGATGTAAGAATGACACATAAATGACAAATGAACCAAATAAAATGCGAAAATATGAATATCAGTTACTTTATTACAATTGTTACATACAGTGTTCAAATGTTCCTCCGTGTCTCACAATACACGCTGCAGCACGCTGCTTCTGTTTTGAGTTGGAGGCAGAAACACTGGTCCTATAATTGTTTCCCCGTGAATCGTTAACTGACCAACGACACTGGTGTGCTGTAAATCGGTAGGCGACAAGATTGTCTTCGGCAAATACACATGTTCCTTCCGTCTAATCCACACCACATACCGTTGCGAGTAGACAAGCTTTCATCGTTTCAAATAACATGCCTGATAAAATCACGTTCTTCCACTGTTTTTTGCAATAGCCACCGGCAGTTAGCTTCACGGATAGGGCAGTCTCTAGGAAATAAAGCTTGAACCCTCTGAACGGGTCCCCAACGTTGATCGTTCTAAGTTGTTCGTGGTACAATGGGCTGATTGTTGGCGACACGATCAAAAGCACGTAAAATTGTCCAACGACCTGTGGGGTGTGGTGGTGGATATGTTTCACCGTATCGTCGTAAAGCTTCAGCCGCATTATAATTGTACCTCGCGCATAACATGAGCAAATATAAATATCCACGTGCTTTTAACAAAGGCATTTTCATTTAAAGGTACATATATTAAATCCAGGAATGGCAGCTCGTGGCTTTTGCCAATGTCAGTTTATAATAATACTAGCTGTGTTACCCGCTCATCCCACGGGAACACTAAATTTATTCAGGATGAAAAGTATCCTATGTCCTTCCCCGGGACTGAAACTATCTATATACCAAATTTCATCTAAATCGGTTCAGCGGTTTAAGCGTGAAGAGGTAACAGACAGACAGACAGACAGACACACTTTCGCATTTATAATATTAGTAAGTATGGATTCACTTTATAAAGAATAATAAACATTGCTTGTATAAATGTTCATATCAAAAAAATACACCGTAGCAAAATCTCGCATATAAAGTAAAGGAATCATTTAAAGGTAAAGCAAATTGAAATTAACTTAAATGTCAATTTCATTTCAAACATCATATTTATGATCGATGTTAAATCGTGCAAAGAGGTTCGATAGTTGTAAATGAAGAATGGAGAGCCGTGTTACTTTAGTGCAATATCCAAACGACGATATTTGACGATAACCAAAATAAAATAAATAACAAGGACGGCCTATTGTATGAATTGCAGATCAAACAGGGAACAATTTCAATTTACTCGAAAATAATTTTATAAAGCGTGTTAACGAATTAAAACCTTTTTATTATCAGTTTAGGTAGGTAAACAGACGTTTTATTTACGATGAATCACGCAGACCTAAGAATAGAAAAAAGCAACATATTAACGTAATATCCTAACGTCTAAGGATTGTTTACAAGTAAGTTCATTAACCCAGCCACCTGATTAGGGTTAGCACAAAGTAGTTTTTGGTATGAATGTTTCAAAGGCTATAACTTGAAAACGGTAACATATATTTCCATAGTTTCTATGGGAGAAATATAGTGCTAAGGTTGAACTATCTGCCAGTTCTGCAAAGGATCCTCGTCACGTTCCACCCTGTATATTTATTGTCATGTAGTCCATGAAGACTAAGCCCCTCTGTCCTAAGTCCTTGTCCTTTTAATACAATATTGACATGAAAATAAAATTAACTACGAAGAGTATGAAGACTATTATATTGGACACGTAACTTACACTACACGTTACACTCGGATTTGACGTCGTTTCTGCTTCTGCTATTCGTTCGCTGAGTTATAGTGTAGCTGAGTTCGCTGAGTGTGGGAGTGCCTCAGAGGAGCTATTAATATGCGAGAGGTACGATTATATCTTTATTATTCCAAGGCTAGTTGAAGACTAACTATATTTTTTTTATTTATGACGGATGTCACGCGTCCATTCTAATTTATAAAACGTATTTATTTTTATATCAGTGGCCAACTCCACTGAAAGTGAAGTCCAACCTTCACATTTCCCGCCGTCTCGGGGTGGACGAGGGACATTTGTCCTACTATAGAGACACTAAACAAATCTACACCTGCCTAACACATAAGAAGTCCCTCTATGCAGGGATACCCATACATTTATACCCAGATGGTCTCTTGCTAAGAGATAACCAGGGTCAGGACCTGTGCGGACACTAGCCTATGGCATGTTACGTATTTCGACATGTTGTCTAACACTGGCTTCGCCTTGACAAAAACCCCGCTAAAAAGGCAAGGCGCCAACTTGACTACCCCAAAAAGTCATTCGACTTAAGAAACTAAAGCGTAGACGATTCGATACAATATCAAAAACGACAATCTTCATTCATTTAATCGCCTGGTGTAAACCGGCCTAAACATAACACCCGATTTAATCGTCTCGAATGTTCTAACCTTAATTGCTCGGAGTATGACACATGTCGCATGCCCCAAACAATTGTACCATGATGTGTCACTGCCCTTATATTAGATGCTTGAAACATTGTCTATGACATTTGCCTCAAACATCCAAACAGGACTATCAAATAGAGACAACAGTCTACAATTACCTTTATACTAGAATCCTGGCGCATATAAACTATGCTCCAAAATTCTGTACCATAGAATAAATACCATATACCAAAAATAAATAAATACCTGGAATAAATATCTCTAATTTATTCCAAATACTTGAACCTTTAATGACATCGTCATTATTTATTTTATCAATTAACCTCATAATTAAATCTACGACCATAGACCATGGCAATACATGTCATATTGACATGGCAAATACTCATGCCATTGTCATATCGCAAATCTAATCATTGATAAAATATTTTTTTTAAAGCAAAACCCTACCTAACGACCTAGCTAGTGAACTTTTAAATTAAAATTTTATTTGTAATAGCCCTAGCTAAAATAAAATCTTCGCTTCGGCCTGATGCAGGGTGCAGTGAAGTCCTTGGCTCGACAGACCAAGACCCCTGCCGCCTCCCGGTGGTGGAATGCGCATAGCATCCAGGCATCTAGGTGCTGAAATCCCAGAGGGCTGGGACAGCCAAGGCCTCCGCGACGGAATACATGAAAACATAATATTTATTATTATATAAGTATGTTAATATTAAAGTGCTGTGAAAATAAAGTGTTGTAATTATTTCTATAATAATCCTCAAAGTAATAGATAAATTATTAAGTGGGATTCTGTGAAAGTAATAAATTCATTAGTTAATATCATAAGAAGTAAAGTGCAATTAATTTACAGTGCAAAGTATTAAAAATTGGGCTGCATTTTTAATAAAGGAATAAAGAAATTAAATTATAGTTACAGTGGTGATATTTGTAAATTTAACAAATATTATTGCACCCACCAAGTACAGTCAGCCTCAATAAGTATAGTAAAAATTGCTGAAAAATAATAGTTTAATTATTTACACCCTAGTAAAACACAAATAGTATCACAAATCATGAGCCACCGATCACCTTCAATGAAATCCTATCATCATCATTATTTTGAATTAACGTTTATAAAACTTTTTCAATCTATTAACACACACATTCTACATTTATATTTGATTTATAAAATAATGGTTCATTATTGCCTGTTATGGTGTGTTGCGTATCGAACGGCGAACGGCGAGCGGCGTCCACGGCGTCCGACGGCGTTTGGGCTGCCCTCTTCGTTCTGGTATGCTGTTCTTGATGGTGCATTTCCTTGAAGAGTATTCGGTCCGGCACAGCACATATTGAGCAAATAAACTTTAACAAGCAACATATTGAGGAACTAAAGAAATTGGCTGAAATTGATGGCTTCTACTCTTTAAGAACATTTGTTGCATCATCTGATAACAAAGAAACAGAATTTCTCTCATCGGTAAAATCCCAGGCTTTCATCGATAATTAGCCTGTCTGATGTCATCAACGTGTGCTTCTAGCTTATTGTAGTAAATTATTGGGGATTCTTGTGGTTCTTGCCGACGATAATAAAATCCTTGCACATAATTCTGGCTCGATGGGAATTCGTTTTTTTAACTTCGTTAGAACATCTTCAAACGATGTAAAAGTTGCGTAAATAGATTTATAAAACTGTAATGCGCTGTAATGCTGTAATTGCCGCTTGTGATTGTGCTGGTTCGTATTTTTTCACTTGGGCCAATATTTAATAATCTTCAACGTCAGATAAGCCGTTAAATGTACGAACAGATTAAGATCGCCGATAATATAATGATTGCACGATTATGTAATGATAATGGGTGATTATTAATGTCAGTAATCAATAAATGTATTTCAACATCACCCGTTCGCTGGCCACCTTCGTTCCTGTACGTCCTTGCGTATACTATACCGTTTTCCAGCACAATCGAAATACGTGCAATGATTCAGTCTGTAAAAGAATTATTAGTTGGGAGCGGGGGACTTTCTATCATTTACGCGAATCTAGTTATAAATTTCGCACCTCCGCCAATTGTGGGAGTGCCTCAGGCTCGACTTTCGGCTCCTCGAAGGGAGTTTCCAACGGGATCGGGTCGGGGAGCTCTTTGTATTGGACTTGCGTGAATTTGCTGCGGGACTTGTACGGGGGCGCGCGTCCGCCGCGGCCCTGATGAGAGCCGAAGCTGTGTTCGGAACGCTTGTCCGTGTCGGATCCGAAGGAGCGGTCGGCGCGGTCGCGAGGGGTAAAGTTGCTTCGAGTCCGATCCCTGTCGCCTCTTTCTCTATTCTCCCTACGTTTTTAGACAGCCCAATTTCCGTTTCTATTTCTACTTTAGATACTTCAATTTCCGTTTCCGTTGTTTCTACTTTAGATGCCTCAATTTCCGTTGCCGTTGTTTCCTCGCACCTCACCAATTGTGGGAGTGCCTCAGGCTCGACTTTCGGCTCCTTGAAGGGAGTTTCCAACGGGATCGGGTCGGGGAGCTCTTTGTATTGGACTTGCGTGAATTTGCTGCGGGACTTGTACGGGGGCGCGCGTCCGCCGCGGCCCTGATGAGAGCCGAAGCTGTGTTCGGAACGCTTGTCCGTGTCGGATCCGAAGGAGCGGTTGGCGCGGTCGCGAGGGGTAAAGTTGCTTCAAGTCCGATCCCTGTCGCCTCTTTCTCTATTCTCCCTACGTTTTTAGACAGCCCAATTTCCGTTTCTATTTCTACTTTAGATACTTCAACTTCCGTTTCCGTTGTTTCTACTTTAGATGCCTCAATTTCCGTTGCCGTTGTTTCCTCGCACCTCCACCAATTGTGGGAGTGCCTCAGGCTCGACTTTCGGCTCCTTGAAGGGAGTTTCCAACGGGATCGGGTCGGGGAGCTCTTTGTATTGGACTTGCGTGAATTTGCTGCGGGACTTGTACGGGGGCGCGCGTCCGCCGCGGCCCTGATGAGAGCCGAAGCTGTGTTCGGAACGCTTGTCCGTGTCGGATCCGAAGGAGCGGTCGGCGCGGTCGCGAGGGGTAAAGTTGCTTCGAGTCCGATCCCTGTCGCCTCTTTCTCTATTCTCCCTACGTTTTTAGACAGCCCAATTTCCGTTTCTATTTCTACTTTAGATACTTCAATTTCCGTTTCCGTTGTTTCTACTTTAGATGCCTCAATTTCCGTTGCCGTTGTTTCCTCGCACCTCCACCAATTGTGGGAGTGCCTCAGGCTCGACTTTCGGCTCCTTGAAGGGAGTTTCCAACGGGATCGGGTCGGGGAGCTCTTTGTATTGGACTTGCGTGAATTTGCTGCGGGACTTGTACGGGGGCGCGCGTCCGCCGCGGCCCTGATGAGAGCCGAAGCTGTGTTCGGAACGCTTGTCCGTGTCGGATCCGAAGGAGCGGTCGGCGCGGTCGCGAGGGGCAAAGTTGCTTCGAGTCCGATCCCTGTCGCCTCTTTCTCTATTCTCCCTACGTTTTTAGACAGCCCAATTTCCGTTTCTATTTCTACTTTAGATACTTCAATTTCCGTTTCCGTTGTTTCTACTTTAGATGCCTCAATTTCCGTTGCCGTTGTTTCCTCGCACCTCCACCAATTGTGGGAGTGCCTCAGGCTCGACTTTCGGCTCCTCGAAGGGAGTTTCCAACGGGATCGGGTCGGGGAGCTCTTTGTATTGGACTTGCGTGAATTTGCTGCGGGACTTGTACGGGGGCGCGCGTCCGCCGCGGCCCTGAGAGCCGAAGCTGCGTTCGGAACGCTTCTCCGTGTCGGATCCGAAGGAGCGGTCGGCGCGGTCGCGAGGGGTAAAGTTGCTTCGAGTCCGATCCCTGTCGCCTCTTTCTCTATTCTCCCTACGTTTTTAGACAGCCCAATTTCCGTTTCTATTTCTACTTTAGATACTTCAATTTCCGTTTCCGTTGTTTCTACTTTAGATGCCTCAATTTCAGTTGCCGTTGTTTCTACTTTAGATACCCCGCACCTCCACCAATTGTGGGAGTGCCTCAGAGGAGCTATTAATATGCGAGAGGTACGATTATATCTTTTCTCAAACATCCAAGGAAATGTCGTTCTTATGATCGTGGTAATAGAACGCGAAATACGTCTTTGTATAGCAATTGTTGAAGATTCGTTCTAATTTCAAATTAGAAAGATGTAAAGGAATTTCATATAACATTATTGGCCGTAGCCAACAAAGAGATTGTCTTTTGTTTCAGTGGGGTTTATTTCTTTTATTGATAATCTATGGCATACTGCCAATAAAAAAAAACTTAGTTTGTGTATGTATATTTACGTTTTATTTCTTATATTTAACTAGATTATTCAATTAGATTAAATCAGATATTCAACAAAATAAACAAGGAATCACGTTTATTGTTAAAAAATATAACAATATCTCATTAATAAGGTGTTGTCATTTTTTAATAAATAGAATCATCTTAACATTTGGTGGCAAAAGCTTAAAAAAATAAATTTGTTTTTTTTTATTAAATTTGACATAAATTTGTTTTTATATGAATATATAAGTTGAAAATTTGTATTATTTCCTTGGATTTATTTGAGAAAAGCACTATACAAGCCTCGGCGCGAACAGGGATTGTCGGCCTCGTATCTCTAGATGGCCTCGTTATCACTCGGCCATCTATTACTACTCGGCCAATAATCCCCTATTTCGCGGCCTCTGCAGTAATGTACTATTATTATTCCAAGGCTATTTGAAGACTAACTATACATTTTTTATTTATGACGGATGTCACGCGTCCATTCTAATTTATAAAACGTATTTATTTTTATATCAGTGGCCAACTCCACTGAAAGTGAAGTCCAACCTTCACAGTACCTATTTATGTTCCTTTCCTTGGTTTGGTTATACCTAGCTGTGTTGCCCGCGACTTCGTCCGCGTGGAATCTTATCTTGAACATTTTACATCTTTATTATTTTCAGATCTAAGCAATGTTGAAATTACTTTTCTTTTTTGCAAGTTGTATGAGATTTAAGTCAAGTTGATTTTGATTACTGTAATTCAACAAATAATAAATAAGTAAGGTGCTTTGGGGGTATATTCGACATATTTTTAGGCGAGTGTAGAGTATGTTAGGGTTTGGGCTCATAAGTAAGAACCTAAGAAGTATTCCTTCCAAGTAATGAGATCTTTACGAAATTGGATATATTCATCAACGCTTTGTGAAAATAGCGTTTTAATATGTTGCTTGTTGGCGTCCTATGGTACCCCAGTGGTACAGAAGGCCTTCGTGAGACGTCGCCATCCGCTCCTATCCTGTGCCTCGCGCTCCGCGTCACTCCAACTCAGCCCGGCCGCTCGCAGCTCGGCGTCGACGGTGCGCTGCCACGTGTGCGCCGGTCGGCCCTGTCGCCTGCTCCCGCGCGGCCTCCACGTGAACGCAACCTTGCCGGTGTTGTCCTCTGGTCTTCGGAGGGTGTGCCCTATCCACTTCCACTTCCGTTGAGCAATTTCTCGCTTGATCGGGATTTGGTGGCATCGATTCCATAGATCCTCGTTGCTGATAGTGTTCGGCCAGAATACGCGCAGGATGGATCTTAGGCATTTGTTGACGAACACTTGTAACTTGCTCGTCAGACCCTTTGTCTCTTTCCAAGTCTCGCAGCCGAAGAGCAAAACAGACTTCACTATGGAATCGAAGAGAGAAATCTTGATCCGCCGGGTGAGCACGTTCGAATCCCAGACCTGTTTAAGCTGGGCAAAGGCGCCTTTAGCTTTCTTGATCCTCGCGTCGACGTCGTCGTCAGAACCACCGCTGTTGGTCACAGTGCTGCCGAGATATGTGAACTTTGCGACAGTTTCCAGCGGTGTCCCATTGAGTCTTATGGGTCGGTTTTCGCACGACTGAACTCGCATTTCTACAGTCTTCCTAGCGTTAATTCGTAGTCCCTTATCTTGAGCTTCCTCTCGTAACGAGTCCAGCTTAATTTGAAGATCGGGCAGTGAAGACGAAACCAACACTATGTCGTCTGCGTAGTCGAGGTCCTCCAGGTGTGAGCTTTTGTTCCATGTTATGCCCCTCGGTGTTTCTGTTGCTTTCCTCATGACATCGTCGAGCAGGACTATGAAGAGCAGCGGCGACAGGAGGCAACCCTGTTTGACTCCTGCACTCATTGGAATTGGTTCCCCTAGAACTTGGTCGTGTACTACTTTGGAGATACTGCCATTATATAGGGACTGGATGATACCTATGTACTTGCTGGGTATTCCTCTTCGCCTGAGACTGGACCACAGTGCACTCCACTTCACGGAGTCGAAGGCTTTCTCGAAGTCGACGAATGCCAAGAAAAGTTCGGCACGCCACTCCACACACGACTCAATGAGGATGCGCAAGGTGTTCGTATGGTCAGTGCATGAACGTCCAGCTCGAAACCCGGCCTGCTCCTCCCGAAGTGTCTTTGCAATCTCTGGGGACATACGGTTGAGAAGTATTTTTGCCAGTACTTTAGCTGCAGTTGGTAAGAGCGTTATGCCTCTCCAGTTATCGCAGACTGACAAGTCGCCCTTCTTCGGTACCTTCACGAGCAAGCCTTGTTTTCACTCGCAGGGGACACGCTCCGTCTCCCAAACACGCTGCAATAGGGGATAGAGTATTTCGGCTGACCTAGCCGGATCCGCTTTTAAAAGCTCCACATTGATGTTATCAACCCCTGGTGCCTTTCCTGTCTTCAACTGCTTAATGGCGGTGACTACTTCTGCGTATGTTGGTGGAGTCGTCGGCAGATCCAGGAGTGATCCGGGGCTATCCGTAGCAGTTGTCGGTTGGGTTTGGCATTGAGTCAACAGGTTGGAAAAGTGCTCTGTCCATCGTTTCAGTTGCTCCTCTGTAGTACACAGCAGCTGGCCCGTGGCGTCCTTCAGCGGCTTTTTGGAGGAAAGTGATTTGTTGCACAAGCGTTTGGTGACGTCGTACAACTCCCTCATGTTCGCTACCTTGGCTGCTGCGTTGGCCCGGTCCGCTAGCTCGTCGGCGGCACGTCTTCTGTCGCGTCTAGCCAGTTTTCGGATTTGGAGACGTAAGGTAGTATACTCTTCATCAAGGGCGTCTTTAACGACAGTGTTATCAGCTGCCAACGACTCTAACTTTACGCTCTGCCTTCTCTCTATCGCGGACCACAGCTCTTGGGACATCCAGGACTCTTGCTTGGAGCGTTTATAGCCCAGAACTTTTTCACCGGCATTAGTGAAAGCAGTGCGTACCCGATTCCAAGTTTCATCCATGTCCTCGTCTTCAAGTTCTTCCAGGAGTTCAAATTGGTTACGGAGGCAGGCACTGAACTCTTTTCTTCCCTCCTCACTCTTAAGGTTCTGCAGATTGAACTTTTTGGATACCTTATCAACTTTACGACGATTTGCGGCCATTTTGAGACGTACATCGGCTACAACAAGGTGATGATCACTATCCACGTCAGCGCCACGGCGGTTCCTAACATCCAGTAACGATGTTCTCCAGGCTCTGCTTATCGCAATGTGGTCGATTTGGTTTCGGGTCACACCATCAGGAGAAATCCAGGTGATTTTGTGGCACTCCTTGTGCTTGAACAGAGTTCCTCCGAACGCCAGATTATGCGCAGAGCACAAATCGCCGAAGAGTTCTCCGTTTTCGTTTATTTCCCCGGTGGCCCCTTCACGTCCCATGTAGTGTTCACGGTCCTCATTGTCTGAACCCATCTTGGCATTCAGGTCTCCCATTAGTATAACGATGTCCTGCTTCTTTACGTTCTTCAATGTCGACTCCAGTTGTTCGTAAAAGCGCTCCTTTACATCCGGCAGTGCCGAGTTAGTTGGGGCGTAGCATTGGATCACAGTGATTTTTCTGACTCTTGAGGAGAACCGAGCTGTGATGATTCTGTCAGATATAGGTTTCCAATGCAAGAGACTGTTCTTCGCACTATGGCTTAGGAGCAGCCCCACGCCGTACTCCCGAGTAGCATTTTCATCCTCTTTTCCACTGTACAGAAGGGTCGAGCCAAAATCAGATGTTATTTCACCAAATCCGTTCCATCTCGTTTCGCTTGATCCTAGAATATGAATGCTGTAATCCTGCATGACTTTGGCTATCTGAGGAAGCCTTTCAGGTCGAGTCATGGTTCTGACATTCCAGCATCCAATCCGTGTCCGTAATTTCGCGCCAAAGGTCGTCGGTAAGGGGGATCGGTCTTTATTTCTCTTCGAAGGTTTCATAATCTCTTAGTTTAAGAATGTGCAGGTGATTAGCCCACAGCATCCCGATCACGGTGACGGGGCTGCCATCATTGCGACCGTGCTCACAGGGCCAGTCTTTAAGGGAGACCCCAGGCTTCTGGTAGCCTAAACCGCTGTATTTTTACCAGTGAGTGGTTCACTTCTCACGAACCCTCCTCCTTTCACATCCGGGCTTGGGACCGGCAATGGCGGAGTTAACATATGTTGCTTGAATTTGGAAATAAATTTAAATAAAAAAATACAATCTTTTGAGTACCAATTTTTAAGGAGTGTGTAAACCGCTGTTTTAAGCCCGTCTCTTGTGAAGGATGAGCAGCTACGGAATGGTCCGACATGCTCTTGGCCGGTTTTACGTAATGGTACCGAACCCTTCGTACGCGAGTCCGACTCCGACGGTTTGAGCCCGCGACCTCTGCGTTTCCAGCGCATTACTCTTTCAACTGAGCTATCCGATCGCTACATCAATCACTCACACCAAATCTTTCATCCCTTAATTCTATTACGCTACTGGAGCGCCCTCTGCGTCATATATGTTTTTGAAATGCTTATGCGCATTAGCCATGCCTTCCCCTCGGATCTCTGTAGCGAGCAGACGTGTGTTAATATTTGAATCAAAAAGAATAAAATAAATAGATATTAATTGATCGTAACTAAATAGCCGAGCTGTCTACCAGGATAACAGAACCCCAGCAGCGCTGCGCACGAGATTGCAGATGCGTGAGTAAGACAAGACACCACTGGCCGACAAAGACAACTACACAAATTGTGATACGGTCCGATTACTCACACACCAGCACCAACAAATAGGAGCGCGCGGTGACTGCACACTTCTTTCTCCGCTATACTGCATAAGCACGCACACACTGACGCTCGTTTTTACCGGTTAACTCAACTTGCCGTATATTTAGGCCTACGATCTCAAATCATGTCCCGCAGTCCGGCAAAATCAACGGAAAAATCCTCCAATTCCACACAAATGCAACACTATGCCTCTGACCCAATGTTGAACGAGTCCACAAACATGAACCTAGACCATCTAGATGATTTAAATAATATAACAAGACGAGTTAAAAGAAAGTTTGGCGGCCCCTCCGATGAGAGCCGGGACTCAATTATGTCGGAAATTAAGCAACTTTTTTCAGAGTTTTGTCAAAAACAGGACTCCAAATTCGACACGCTAAATTCTACTTTAGCCATCCTTGTCGCACAAAACTCGGAGATGCAAAACTCTATGGATTTTATGTCAAATAAATATGACGAACTATTGAACAAAGTTGGTGAACTGCAACAAGAAAATAAGTTATGTAAGGACCAGATTAGATTGTTAGAACATCAAATTGAGCTATCAGAGAGAAAGTCACGGGCTACTTCGATCGAAATCAGAAATATCCCAAAAGTTCAGGGCGAAAACAAATTAACACTGAGCAATTATGTCAAAAATTTGGGCACTGAGCTTCAGCAACCCATTCAGGATACTGACATACGAGATATCTTCCGATTAAAAGCCAAAACGGAGGCCAATAGCTCCATCATCGTAGAATTTAATACCACAGCACTCCGGGACAACATATTAAGATCTTGTATAATACACAACAAAACGAAACAAGACCAAAAACTAAACACATTCCATGTTGGATTAACCGGCCCAAGCAGACCTATATATGTAGCGGAGTTCCTGACCGTGAAGGCACAACACCTGTTCTATTTGACCCGCCAATATAAAAAAAGCCATCCAAACTCCACCTGCTGGACTTCATACGGGAAAGTGTACCTGCGGCAACGGGATGGCATGCCAGCGATTTTTATAGATTCCGAAAAAGTTCTCAGTGAATTAAAGTGACTAGCATGTATTAAGAAATTAAGGTCAACTAGTTATTGTTATGATAGTTTTTATATAAGGACTCGTTATACGAATCAAAACATAGCCGAGTTATTATATGTCGATACTGCTCTAATATATATATTTAACTTGTACTATTTTCTTTACATCCTAAATTTATTTACATATATACACATACTCACTTCAACATTAAACGTAGTAATGTCTAACTTCAATATGAGCCGCTACACTATGCCATTAATATACCTACACGAATACATACATAAGTCAATATCTTTAATTACCCATATACTAGCCTTTCATTGCTTCAGTAATACTAGGAAACGAGCGTTTTACACTACTGCATTTCTATTAGGTACCGAACACAAACTAATGCCCATTATTGCTACTGCCCCCGATCTCACCCCCCACTTAATGAAACCAATTATTACCGTTTACACAGTTTTATCGTCCACCAGATTCTTTACGTTTTACCGTGGATAATATAATCTCATTGAACACAGAACTTGACTCAATTACTGTCGCACAATCAATGGTCTGTGACTTTGAGGACTGCAGTAAATTTCTACAAACCCCCGAACAAAGCCTGAAAATAATATCACAAAATATTAGAAGCATTTCATGTAACCTCCCTGGTTTTCTGACACAGCTGCACAGGTGTGACTTACAATGGGATTGTATCGTCTTGACAGAGTGTTGGTTGCCATCTACTCATCAAATACCAATTATAGATAACTACAACAACTATTGCACTATGAGAAATATGACTCAGAATGAGGGAGTGGTGGCTTTCTGTAAGAGTAATATTGCAGTATCAGTTGAAGAGTACCCATTGCCGGATTCAAACTGCCTACTCCTCAATTTTAACAATAAAACACTGATTATAGCCATATATAGGCCACCAAGCCAGCGTAATACAACTGTATTTCAAGAGTCCCTCAATGATCTTCTTAAGAGCTATTCTCATTTTCAAAATATAATTCTTACAGGGGACATAAATATTGATATTACCGCACACAGCCCTGACTCTCGCGCAATGTCATACCTAAACTTACTGGCGTCACACGGTATGTTACCTGCCCATGACTTTCCGACTCACAATAAAACATGCTTAGACCACATGATACTTAAAACTAAATTAAATGCACGATGTTGCGTTATCAACTCATCCCTGACCGACCACGATTGTGTCGCCCTGTTTCTAGACCTCGTTCCATGTTTTAAAAAGCCACAACCTGTTACCAGACGCACAGACAACAAACAATTAGAGATCGATATGCAAAAAGTTAACCTGAATTCAATCATGGAAATGGACAACGTAGATGCAGCAGCCACGCTCCTTGTTAAGTCGTTGAGTGCAGTAATTGAGTCTAACACTAAGGTCATAAAAATCCCCTGCCGCAAAAGAATAAAAAAGCCCTGGATCACACCAGGGTTATTAAGGTGCATTAAGAATAGGGATAGTCTCCATAAAAAGCTCAAAAAAACACCGAACGACGAAATTTTAAAAACTAGCTATAAAAGGTATAGGAATTTTTGTAATTCACTTTTAAATAAAATAAAAAAAGAACACGAAAAAAACGAAATTAAGAAGGCAGGCTCAAACCATAAGAAACTGTGGAGTATTATAAAAGATGTAACATATACGTCAAAAACAAAAGATATCCCCACTGAACTCATTTCGACGGACACGCAGATTACTGCATTAAATAAGGTAAATGAGTTTTTTGCAAATGTGGGTAGATCACTCGCCGTAAAGTTTACTGCAGACTCGGAAACAACACCAAGTAAAACACATAGTACACCCTTCTCGATGGCCATAATTCCTACAGACGAAACGGAAATTAACACTATTATCGACAACCTTAAAACAGATTGTGCCGTAGGTTTTGATAAAATATCTAGTGGTTTCATTAAGCAGTTCAAGCATATTATCATCCCACCACTCGCACATGTGTGCAACCTGGCACTGTCAACCGGCATATTTCCAATTATTTTTAAAAAGGCTCAAATTACCCCAATTCACAAGGGTGGTGACAGAGGCTGTGTCAACAACTATAGACCTATTTCTATTCTTCCCTCCTTGTCTAAAATCTTAGAACGCATTATCAATTCACGCCTAGTCAATTACTTAGAAAAGAACGACCTGCTATCCAACTCACAATTTGGCTTTCGCGCGGGAAAATCGACCGCTGACGCAGTACACGAACTAACCGATAGAATAGTGAAGAACTTAGATGGAAAACAAAAAACCCTAGCAATCTTCCTTGACCTAACCAAAGCCTTCGACACCGTCTCTGTCCCCATCCTTGTATCAAAGTTAGAAAGGCTCGGCGTACGCGGTGTTCAGCTGAAACTCTTTGAGAGCTACCTGTCCGGTCGCACACAATGTGTCAAAATAGGTGATAGCGTTAGTGACGACGCCAATGTGACGCATGGCGTCCCACAGGGCAGTATCCTCGGTCCTACGCTTTTCTTAGCATATATTAATGAACTCTGTAACTTAAATCTGACAAACGGTAAGATCATTACTTATGCTGATGATACTGCCTTGATATTTCATGGTAACACATGGAACGACGCCTTTCAGTGTGCACAGAATGGTCTCAACATAGTAACAAAATGGTTGTCAAATAATGTTCTAACCCTTAATACCCAGAAAACCAAATACGTCACTTTCTCCTCGAAAAGTGACAATCACACAGATTTTTCGACGCATTCCATTATAGCACACTCTTGTTCAAACAATGAACTACGTAGTTGCCACTGTCTAGAACTGGATAAAACATCTCATATTAAATATTTAGGGATCATGCTCGACCACAACCTTAACTTTCAGCGCCACATTGATTTACTCACGGCTAGAACGCGAAAGTTGATATTTATTTTTAAAAATCTACGTCACATTGCCGACTCAAATATAATAAAAATGGTTTACTTTGCTCTGGTTCAATCCATACTTTCATACTGCATCTCCTCTTGGGGTGGGGCACACAAAACTCACTTGCTTAAATTGGAACGTGCCCAGCGAACAATACTTAAAGTTAGCATGTTTCTTCCATTTCTCTACCCCACTTCAGACCTCTACAAAAAATGTAAAGTTCTAACAGTTCGGCAACTCTTCATCTTACATGTTATACAGAGAAAACACTCGATGTTGACTTACGATCCTCGTAATTTGACAAATAAGCGCCGCAAGGACTTGATCTGTCCACTCATAAAATTTAACACACGGTTTGCCCAAAGATTCTTTTGCTTCCTTGGAAGTTATCTATATAATAAAGCCAACAGTGTAGTTTCTATTTACTCCAAAACAAAAACATCCTCAAAAAAGTATATCACGGAATGGTTGCTCAGTCTCGATTATAACAACACCGAAAAACTGATCACCCCAATATCGTAAAGCTTTTTATTTATTTATTTATAGTACTAATTATTTTCACTCGTAGGTATTTATTTATTTATTCATTGTATATTTATCTTTCTATTTATTGTAAATCTATTTATTCCGTCATTATTTTATTAATTATTTTGAACAAAAGCATGTTTGATTGTACCTACTCTAATTATTACATAGTAAGTTATTAAAAGTGTATTCCTTTCCTAAAAATGTTGCTATAGATATCTGAGGGTAGGACCTGGTGACCTGACATACAGGTTTTGCCTAGTTCGGGCACCAGTTTCCACCGCACAAGTTATTATACCTACTCATAAGCTCATTAATATTATGTTTTGTTAATCTAGTTACTGTTAGTGTTACTACTATTGTACAAACTACTTGTATACTTTGTGGTGGAGACAATAAATACTTTTTTCATTTTCATTTTTCATTCATACCCTAGGATGTGCGTTTTACACACACGACCCTAAAAAACGGCTAAAAGGCTGGTGATCTCCTTACAGCGTGTCTACCACAAGTAGGCTTGGCAACTTTTGTCGCGCGACATACCTAATATCGCCCGTCACTTTCTCACAGAACGGCGAAGATAGAGATAGGTAATATTCGCGCGAGGAAGAGTCACGTGTCACAGTTGTGCTAGAGGTGCTCTATATCTTGTTTATTTATTTGGGTAATTTCTACAATTCGCCATTAGCCGGGTCCACACCGGGTGAGCGGCCTCGTGACAGCACACAATGTCAAGTTACGGTTATTCCATTTTGCGTAATACGTAAGTGTCGTACGCCATTTTGTTATATCTGTAATAAATCTGACCGAAGCAAAAACGTGTACGTCCACACTGCGCACGGCTAACGACCGAGGCAACTTTGAGCACGGACAACAACCGACAGCGCGCGGGTCGGCCGAGCCGACGCGTGCGGGCGCCGCGGCGAGGCGCGTCCACACAGGCCGTGCTGCCGCGCGAGGCGGCTCGCGATGTGTGGACGCGGCTATTTATAATAATACCTACACATGAGTACGTTTAATAGTGTCATGTATGTAAATAAAAGACACAGATGAACAGATTAAAAAATTCATATTCATAAATTAACCATCAAGATTGATCTTAATATCACATCATGATAATTGACAAAGATGTGGCATGCTGATAATACCCGAGGTTTTCGGTGCACTCCTACTGTCGGCCTATTATATTAGTCTTGGTACAATTGGGTACTTTTTAACCGACTTCATTATTGGGATATATTTAAATGCACATCTGTATAATTTTTCAGTACACTAGGTAACTCCACTAATTAACTGAATGCATACCAGAAAAACTAATGCTGTGCAAAAAAAAAAACAATTGATTAATTGAACATGTCCTACAAAAAAAACTTAAACATCATACAAAACGAGATGACCTTTTTAACCGAATTCACACCAAAACTATGGTTCGTACATCGGATATATTTGAAAGTTTCACCAAAAATACGGACTTGCACACTAATTATCCTCGCACTGCACACTAAAGATCTGACTCGGTCGGGTTAGGTTAGGTTAGTTTTTTTTATATCCAGTAAAACAGTTTTGCAAATACCTTTAAATAGTATATTGAATTCGCATTATTTAGTGTGCAAGTCAGTATTTTTGGTGAAACTTTCAAATATTTTGATCGAAAAAAGGGAATATACAGATATCGATTTAAATACATGCCCTTTTTATTGACGCTTTTCTGAGATAAAATAATATATTTATTTAATGTGATAAAAATATGTGATTGTGTCGTGATGTATCGTGAATTTGTAAACATTCGGTAAAATTAAGCGATAACACATGTTATTTAAATGGAACAGACTGCAGTAGTGAGGTAATTATTTTATAACATAAACAATTTAACAGGAACCAAACGTTATCTTATAAACAACCCTTTTAATGGTTTGTTCACATTCTTTTAAAGACCTAAAAGTACAGACTATAGTGTCAAATCATTTGTGCACTGAAAACCCCAGAGTAAGCTAATAATGAAACAAAATTAATGATGGAATTTAAAATAAATTACTTATGGATTGTGTTACGATACCTGTGGCAAACTTCTCAACCATCTCAGGGATGAGCCCTGGCCACTTCTCCGGGAAGTCGCACGTGCCGATGATGGAGACAGCATCACTGAACTGCCTCTGTATCGACTCCGGTGACTTTAACATGAGGGTCACGATTAGTGTCTTGATTGTGGCGCGGTCTGATGCGTGAATCTTGTCTGAGCTGTCCTCTTCCTAAAAAGACAAATATTATATACAGAGTGCCCTTTAACTAATGAACAACTTTCAAGCCACCAAAAATGCCAAACCTGGCTCAAGCGAGTACAGAAGCGCTTGCGAGGTCGCAGGTCTGTTTAAAAGGTCATTTGTTTGTTAGATTCTATACATATCCTCTCACAAAATCAAAATTTGGAAACTAATGTCCTATTTCCACGGAACATAGCTAATATGAAGTAGAAAAAATAAGGGCGCGTGTACACGGTGCCGCCTCCGCGCCGACACTGCACCGCCGCCGCACGGGCTCGTGTACACGGTGCCGCCTCCGCGCTGACACCGCACCGCCTCCGCGCCGACACCGCGCCGCCTCCGCACCGACACCGCACCGCCGCCGCTTTTAAACTTTTCCGCTTATCTTTATATATTTCCAAATGTTTGTCCCATAGCACTTCTTTTTCCTCTACTAGACATATAAACAAGTCGTAATCAAAAAAAATCATGATAGTTTACTAAGTAAAGTTTAGTAAGCACGTGCACGTTCTTAAGCGACCGACCGGTAATGAAATAAATAACAAAATGGCATCGGGAGGCGGCGGCGGTGCCTGTCAAGAAACTCTACAGGCATCAACCCAGAAGGCAGAAATCTGTGTGGAGTTGAGAGCTTTGGTGCAAGGGATAACAGCCTCAAATGGTCACAACCCTGTCACGAGGAAGCAAGGAAGAAGAATAGCTAAGAACCATATGGAAGTACAAGTCTTTCGATTAAAAAACTACACTCAAATTGGTCCATCCGTTTGGGAGCTACGATGCCCCAGCCAGACAGACACATATACACAACCAGTTCAGTTTCAGTTCAGTTTATTTATTCAGTCACAATGTACATTGTATGTGAATATGATATCAAACATAAAATAGTACCTAATTATAAAGCCTAATACATAACTTAATACTAAAATACTGCACAATTGGTTTATAGATAAATTAAAATAGTTAAATACATGTCAGTCTCAATTTAAATAATCATAATACTATCGATACATGCATAAAAATATTCTATTAATTATTAAAATCATTAATGAAGTCCAACACAGAATAATAACACTTTTCCAACAAAAGATCTTTGAGTCTTGCATTGAAAATACGACTGTTAATTATTGTTTTTAGCTGTATTGGCAGTTTGTTGAAAAGCTGGATAGCCTGGTAGCAAGCGGCATGTCTTGAATTTGCAGTCTCGGGACGATTTTTGTCGGCATGTCTTTCCTTCTGGATAAAAGTCTAAACTCCCGTCCATTTTGACTTTCATACTGATTTAAATGTTTGATAAAGTCTGACAGCAATCCATACTAATATTATAAATGCGAAAGTGTGTCTGTCTGTCTGTCTGTTACCTCTTCACGCTTAAACCGCTGAATCGATTTTGATGAAATCTGGCATGGAGATAGTTTAAGATCCGAGGAAGGACATAGGATAGTTTTCATCCTGGAAATTATCCCTAAAAAGATTGAAAAGGGAGTAAGTAATTCATAATGACATTGATGACCCTGTAGAAAATGTAATGATTAAACCAAAAGCACAATTGCTCTTACATTTGCTTAGGCGCTCTTTTATTAATTAAGGTGATTAGGTGGATATCTATCGTGTTGTACGAGGTTGCTTCCATACTTCCAAGTTCCACGCGGATGTAGTCGCGGGCAAAAGCTAGTACAAGAATATATACACATGGCACTGTCAGAATTCCGAGTTTGATAAAATGTTCTCTACATGATTCTCGTTGAGGGATACGGACGATGGTTCTTATAGCCCTTTTTTGCATCCTGAAGGCTGCTTCCACATTATATTTGTAACCATTCCCCCAGAGTTTAATGCTATATCTTAGCTTTGATTCCACCAAAGCATGATAAACCATCTTGAGTTGGTTTGTGTGAACCTCGTCCCGCATATGTGTATTCCTAAGAACTTAACCACATCAACTTGATGTACAGGCACTCCGTCTAACTTAATGTCTAAGGTATCTGTCTTCTTCGTAGTGTGAAGCATTAAGTGACAAGTTGTTGGCCTGAAACCATACATTAAATGCTGTTAAAGCTGCATTTGCCGCTATGTTTAGCTCAGTCATGTTGTTTGCTGAAATTACGGCGTTAGTGTCATCAGCAAACACTACAATATTTGCATTGGGCACAACTTTATTTATGTAAAAAATTAGGTCATTAATAAATATTATAAATAATAAAGGACCCAAAATGGACCCCTGCGGCACACCACACCTGATACCTAACATGCCGGATTTGTATACCTTTTCCATTCCTCTCTCGACGGTTTTTATTTCAATTTACTGCTTTCTGTTACAGAGGTATGACTTATACAGTTCCAACACTTTGCCTCTTACGCCGTAGTGCTCTAGTTTATGTAGCAGTATTTTATGATCGACAGTATCGAAGGCAGAGCTAAGGTCTAGGAATAAACCAGCAACTTTAAGTTTATCATTAATAGAAGTCATTACATCATTGACTAAAGTGTCTGTAGCTTCACGAGTGCCAACTCCTATGCGGTATCCAAATTGCCTGCAACTTACTGCATTACAAAGATTTAGATGTCTTTGTAACCGCAACTTCTTAATTTTTTCGAAGATTTTGGATAGAGATGGTAACAAAGATATTGGCCTATAATGATTGGGATCACTTTTAATTCCTTTTTTATAGATTGGCAACACCCTAGCTATCTTAAGTAGATCTGGAAAAGTGCCTAGCAGAAAACATTCATTAAAGAGATTCGCAAGAGGTTCGGCTAACAATATATATTTTCTTTAATGACAATAATGGGAATTTCATCGTGTCCAGTAGACGATTTGGGTACCATTTCTCTAATCAATTTCAAAACTTCAAGAGGCGAAACGCTTTCGTATTCCATGCTCCTTTCGACTCTTTCAGAACATTCGTTTAGCAATTTGAATGCTTCACTAGAGTCTCCAGTGCCATATCTTTCGCTGTGATCAAAAAATCGCGCAAATGTATCTACCTGTTCCTGCGGTTCAGTTATGACTCTATCTGTTCAGAGTACTAAAGCTTCACTAGATTTTAATTGCGATTTATTTCTGTGCCTATTTACAACCTTCCAAATTGATTTGCTAGAATTATCGGCTCTGTTAACTTCTTTTTGAACCGCTAACTTTTTGGCGTTTCTAATTACCCTTTTGTAGATTGTGATGTATTTTGATGGGTATTTTTTGATAGATTTGTCACAATTATCTTTATTATATGTATTTAGGAAACGTTTCATTTTGCTCGCAATTTTTATTCCTTTTGTAATCCAGCCAAAGTTTACCTTGTGGTTTTTGACTTTAATTTTAATTTTTCTAAAGCTACGTTTGTAAAGGACTGTGATTTTCTGAATAAACGTGTTGATACCTGTATTATTCCATGATTGGTTTTCAAGCTCTTGTCTGAATGCTGCCTTATTTGTATTGTTCAACGCCCGTTGTTCGTATTTGTCTTCCCTTGAAATGTATCCAGGATGGTTTCACATAGCAGCCCTGCGTGACCATCGGCTAGCTTATTATGATCGATCGTCGTGTTAGCAATAGAATCATGTGATAAATTTGATAAAATATTGTCAATGCAAGACCCATGCTCATTTCTTTTAAAGGTTAACTATATCAGTCACAAGCGGCTGATAATTATAGCGTTTTAAGAGTGATATAAATTCAATTGCCTTTTTGTCACCTTTCGTCAAATCAATATTGAAGTCGCCACATATGATACATTTCTTATTTAAATAATGTTCAAGTATCTTTTCTAATTTTTCCATAAAAATATCTAAATTACTATCTTTGGGTCTGCGATAACAACAGAGTACACAAAGATTTGTTTCACAGTCCCTGACTCCACAAACTTCAAAAATTTCCGCTTTACAAAGAGATTTACAAAAGTTTAACTCTTCTATACTTCTAGTTTTACTCACAAGAATAAGACTGCCACCTCTTTGTTTGTTAATTCGGACATAATAAGTAGCCAGGTTATAACGTGACATATTGAAAAGTGGTGCTGTTAATTTGTTCAAAAAATGCTCACTTATACAGACAAAGTGTTGCTCTTTCTCTCTTGTAGATAAGTATATTTCTAACTGATCCTTTTTGTTACTTATGCCGCATAAGTTTAGATGAAAAATATTAAAGTGGGTTACCTTTCTGAGCTTTTCACAGGAGACTTCTCCTTCGTAGGAGGCTTGACTATCGTGGGGGAATTCTCTACTGGTACTTGACTTTCACCTAAAAAAGACTTATTACTCATTGGGATTGAAGAACGCGACGCGGAATCCACAATATCTGGAGAGGATTCTTCTAACTTGATATTATATTCAAATTCCGTCAAAGAGGTATTTAAATGGCTAAGAATCCCATTTAGGGCTAAGTTATTTATTAGGCCAGTCTGCCTACCACATGTTAAACTTATAAATAACACCAATCCTTTTTTCGTTGGACCAAAAAAACCTACCACAGGTCAATTTCTCTTGATGTAGTTCTTGAAGGCGATAGCAGCTGCCACCCTGATAGTGCTGTCCACCGTCTCCTTGTCCTCCAGGTGCAGCAGCAGGATGGCATAGTTCTGATTCACTTCCACACTCTCCAGGAACTTTTCAGCTGCAAATTAAATAATTATTCGTAACGGCTGAACTATGACTTTTTCAACTCCATCATATAAAATAATCTAAAAAATTGAATCTTAGCTTAAAGTGTCAGTTTCGTATCACTATCACCTGGCAAGCCCTTCTTGCCCGGCGTCTGCAGTATCACACTATATCAACGGAGGTATTTTTACAGTCAGGATTTCAATGCAAGTCTCAGTGAACCTTTCCTTCGATGAACACTCCACACAAACAAGTCCGCGCTAGCGCTAGCAGCCGAACAGGGTCTCCTCGATGGCGCGCTCGGAGTCCCACAGCGCGGCGTCGTCGCGGCACCGCTTCTCCGTCTTTGCGTTTTTCGGTTTATTGGGCTGCTCGCCCTCGCTCGGATCCTCCTTGTGTTTTTTTTTCTTTATTTCAAAGTCAAAGTCAAATCATTTATTTGCTAGAACACAGTGTTTAAGGTCTTATAATTCAATGTTTGTTTCCAATGTGCTCAGCCTGCAAGCAAGCGTGCAAATGTTTGAGCGCGATATATTATATATTAATTACATTAATCCATAATAATAACATTAACAAAATTGCATAAAGACACAACAAAATGACAGAATAAAATTAAATAAAAATCAGGAATTCATAAAATAGGATAATAAAATTGAGATGTCAGTTACGTTCCAAATAATTTTTAACACTATAGAAGCACCTTTCCAGGAGGCAGGTGTCCAATTTGTGCTTGAACTGGTTTCCTTGGAGCACTTTAATGTCATCAGGTGGACTATTAAATAGTTCGATGCACATGTTATACACGTTTCTACCGTATATCGTCTTACTAACCCGGGGTTTATACAATAGATCCTGCAGTGTATTTAGTTGTTAGAAAAAATAAGTAATTGAGAAAAACACAACACTTTCACTGACACACGTATAATTTACAATTTATATAGGTCGAATATTAGTACAAAAAAAAGGAATTTGACGATCAATCACACCAGAAATCACTTAGCACAGGTTTAACACAGAATTTAAAACTATAATTATTAACGGGTAAAATTAACAAATAATATAAAAATAAAACAATTTAAACGGATTATATCGCGTATATTAATTATTTGAGCCTCCCTGACGTTTCAGTACCTTTACAGATACCGTTATCAAAGGTTGACTGAGAAAAACATAATTTTTCTCTGTCAAAGTTACATTTGTGCAAACTACCCATTTTGCAAATATTAATTTAAAATAAAGGTGTTCATACATGCCAGATGGGCCTAATGTGTAAAGACAGTTACACATGTGCCAGAAGGGCATTTATTATTTATTTAAAATATCTACCAGCGGTTCACTAAAGGCTTACTGAGGAGAAAGAACCGCCAAAGAAAACTCCCAGATTGCCTTATTTATTACTATAAAATACTTTTAAACAAAAAGTCTACATATACTACTTTTAACACTAATTTGTTTTACACCGTTCGAGGCCCAAGGTTTCCAGTCTTGTGTCTTGCTTGATCCTTGATAAGATGTACAACAGGATCCCAAGCCGGTGGTAATGACAAACCATCTTCTCTATTGAAATTGGGATATTTTTTGATTTCAATAGCCTCGCGCAACATTCTGGGAAAATATCGTTTCTCTCTGGCAAGGATTGAAGTGTTATCAAACTTAATTGAATGGTTTGGATTGTCCATGACATGCTCGCAGACTGCAGACCTGTTGCAACGACGGTGCTTGACATCGGCTACATGCTCCTTAACCCGTGTAGCTATACTACGTTTCGTTTGGCCAATGTATGACAGACCACACTCGCAGTCCAGCTTGTAAACACCAGCACTCTGCAGAGGGATGCTACACTTCACGGGCCTCAGGTATTGAGACATCTTCTTCATCGGCTTGAAATATGTTTTAATGGAAGCCCGTTTCAAGATGTTTCCAATCCTATCCGTGACCCCCCTTTCACATATGGCAGGACCGCAGGTTTACGCTCGACTGTAGGAGTCTTCACACGGGGTTTCTGGTTGAGGCGTGGTATCTTGAGCCCATTGGCCCAAAGCGCACGCTTGACATGCTGTAGTTCATCAGTCAAATGTTGGTCGTCACAGATTCCCTTGGCTCTCTGAAACAAAGATTTACCCACTGTAGCAAGTTGACTAGGATGGTGATGTGATTTGCCATTTAAATACCTATCAGTGTGAGTAGGCTTCCTATAAACAGTATGACCTATTGTATTATCAGACCTTCTCAACACACTGACATCTAAGAAGGCTAGTGAATTTTCATTTTCTAACTCCATTGTAAACTTTATTTTCTCATGAATGGAGTTTAAATGGCCTAGGAAAACTGAAACACTAGATTTAGGTAAAATAGTAAAGGTATCATCTACGTATCTTTTAAAGATCCTGCCCGTTGCCACCAAAGTTGTACGGTTTGCCAAAAATACACAAACAAGATGCACCTTTACGCCCTATAGTGAGTCAAATCGATGCTCCCACCTATCGCTTGGCTCAGTACCTAGCTGGGGTTCTTTCTTCGTTGCGGGGAAAGACGCAGGCATACACACAAGATTCATACCATTTTATCACTGAAATTAAAGATCAGATACTAACTGATGATGAAATTATGGTTAGTTTTGATGTCCAGTCCCTCTTTACATGCCTACCAGTACAGGATTGCATCAATATTGTGAGGAGGAGGCTACGTGAACAGAATATGGCAATGGAATATGCTGAATTATTAGAACACTGCCTTACATCTGGCTATATGCTATGGAACGGTGAATTCTACGTGCAAGTGGATGGTGTGGCTATGGGGTCTCCAGTATCTCCTGTTGTCGCCGATATCTTCATGGAGGACTTCGAGGAGAAAGCACTCTCATCGTCACCTGTCAAGCCGAGGATCTTTAAAAGATACGTAGATGATACCTTTACTATTTTACCTAAATCTAGTGTTTCAGTTTTCCTAGGCCATTTAAACTCCATTCATGAGAAAATAAAGTTTACAATGGAGTTAGAAAATGAAAATTCACTAGCCTTCTTAGATGTCAGTGTGTTGAGAAGGTCTGATAATACAATAGGTCATACTGTTTATAGGAAGCCTACTCACACTGATAGGTATTTAAATGGCAAATCACATCACCATCCTTGTCAACTTGCTACAGTGGGTAAATCTTTGTTTCAGAGAGCCAATGGAATCTGTGACGACCAACATTTGACTGATGAACTACAGCATGTCAAGCGTGCGCTTTGGGCCAATGGGCTCAAGATACCACGCCTCAACCAGAAACCCCGTGTGAAGACTCCTACAGTCGAGCGTAAGCCTGCGGTCCTGCCATATGTGAAAGGGGTCACGGATAGGATTGGAAACATCTTGAAACGGGCTTCCATTAAAACATATTTCAAGCCGATGAAGAAGATGTCTCAATACCTGAGGCCCGTGAAGTGTAGCATCCCTCTGCAGAGTGCTGGTGTTTACAAGCTGGACTGCGAGTGTGGTCTGTCATACATTGGCCAAACGAAACGTAGTATAGCTACACGGGTTAAGGAGCATGTAGCCGATGTCAAGCACCGTCGTTGCAACAGGTCTGCAGTCTGCGAGCATGTCATGGACAATCCAAACCATTCAATTAAGTTTGATAACACTTCAATCCTTGCCAGAGAGAAACGATATTTTCCCAGAATGTTGCGCGAGGCTATTGAAATCAAAAAATATCCCAATTTCAATAGAGAAGATGGTTTGTCATTACCACCGGCTTGGGATCCTGTTGTACATCTTATCAAGGATCAAGCAAGACACAAGACTGGAAACCTTGGGCCTCGAACGGTGTAAAACAAATTAGTGTTCTTCTTCTTGTGGTGCCATATCCTAACGGATGTCGGCGATCATCATACGAAAGTTTTCTCTTTTTTTGGCCACTCTGCTGAGAGTGGTGACGTCCTTAATACCAGTCCAGTCCCTGATATTATCACACCAAGTTGTTCTAGGTCTTCCTCTACCTCTTCTTCCGTCTATTTTTCCCTCAATTATGTTTCTTGTTAAGGCATATTTTGCGTTTCTGTAGATATGTCCAAAGTATGCCGTTTTTCTCTTTTTGATTGTGAGCATTACTTCCATTTTCTTCCTCATTTTATTTAAGACCGATTCGTTAGATATTTTATCCACCCATGAAATTTTTAACATTCTTCTATATATCCACATTTCGAATGCGTTAATTTTGTCGGTTGAGGCTTTATTTAAGGTCCATGCTTCTACTCCATAAAACAGAATTGGCAACACATAACATTGTACTAGTCTCCATCTTAGCTTTAAATTTATGTCTTTATTTAGGTATAGTTTCTTCATTCTAATAAAAGCACTCCGAGCCATCTCTATTCTTACACGAATCTCCATTTCTGGGTCCCGTTTCTCGTTAAGCCAGTATCCGAGGTACTTATACTTCTCTACTCTCTCTACAGGTATATTATTAATACTAAGGTGTTCATCGTCTTCGTGCTTTTTGCTAATTATCATGTATTTAGTTTTGGATATGTTAATTTTCAGGCCATATTGTTCGAATTTGGAATTTAGATGTTTTAATAAAGTGTTTAATTCATTCATGTTATTTGCTAATATTGCTGTATCATCAGCGTATCTTAAGTTGTTTAATATTGTCCCATTGATTTTGATTCCTATTTCTGTTTCTGCTAATGCTTCTTGAAATATAAATTCAGAATATAAGTTGAACAAAGCCGGAGAAAGGATACATCCCTGCCTCACACCTTTGAGTATATTTAGGTCTCTGCAATTATCTTGTCCTACCTTAATGTGCGCTATTTGGTTCCAGTACAGGTTTCTTAGTATTCTCTTATCTTTATCGTCTATATCAGTACGTTCTAAAAGTTCGAGTAGTTTGTCATGTTTCACACTGTCGAACGCTTTTTCGAAGTCGATGAAGCAGACGTATACTTTTTTCTGGTGTTCTATGCACTTCTGTACCAGAACTTGAATAGACACTAATGCTTCTCGGGTTCCAAGACCGTTGCGAAAACCAAACTGTGTCGGGCTAATGTTATTGTCAATTCTGTTGTATATTCTTTGATGAATTATCTTTAGTAAGATTTTAAGTGCATGACTCATCAGACTGATGAGCCTGAAGTCGCTACAGTATTTAGCACCAGGTTTTTTTGGAAGTGGTAGGAAAACAGATTTGAGCCAGTCTTCAGGGATTATTCCAGTATTGTAAACTAAATTGAGTAGTCTAACCATCACCCTTATATTCTTGTCATCTAATAGTTTCAGTATCTCTGCATACACACCATCGGGTCCTACGGCTTTGCCATCTTTAAGGCTCTGTATAGCTTTATTTACCTCTGACGTTAGAATCTGCGGTCCTTCCATAGTGCTATCGGCGTTGGTATCCAGGTGGTAGTTGATTCTAATGTCATGGAATAGCGTCTCTATGTATTGTTCCCAGGTTTTGCCCTGTTCATTTTTATCCACTATTAAGTTATGCTGATCATCGAGTAGTTTACTAATAATATGTTTCCTATTTGTTTTAGTGAAGTCTTTTATTTTCTTGTGTAGGTTAAGACTGTCATGTTTAGCGGCTAGATTTTCTATTTCTTGACATTTATATTCCAGATATTTATCTCTCTCTTTTCTAATTTTGGATCTGATAGTGTTGTCAACTTCTCTATACTTCTTTCTGTTTAGCAGTTTGTATTTTCTTCTTACTTCCATTAACTCTAATATATCATCAGTAACCCATTCATTATTAGTGTTGGGTTTTTTGGAGTAACCAAGTTGTGTTTGAGCCGTATCTAATATTATGTTCTTTAGTATAGTCCAATTAGTTTCTACGTTTACAATTTTCTCAAATTCCGGGTCTATGGCTGTTGCTTTACTTAGTTCATTATTTAAATATCCTGAAGTTTTATTCTTAGTATCTTTATTCTTGAGTTTGCCTATATCAAAATTAACTTTTATTTGTTCAGGTTTCTTTATTTGTGTTAGTTTTAAATTCAATTTAGCAACCAGAGGATTGTGGTCAGATCCAACATCGGCTCCTGGGTATGTTTTGACGTTAATGACTGAATTCCTAAATCTTGTAGGTACCATTATAAAGTCTATTTGATTTCTTACGATCTGTTCTGGGTTGTCTTTTGGGGAAGCCCATGTGTACAGTCGTCGTGGTGGATGTTGATACCATGTGTTTGTTATTATTAAATCTTTCTCTTCACAAAACTGTATTAACCGGTCTCCTCTTTCGTTTCTGATACCCAAGCCAAAATCCCCTACTACTTTACCAATTGCGCCTTTGCCGACTTTCGCATTAAAATCACCCATCATTAGTACGATGTCCTGTGACTTAATGCTGTTGGTTATACTTTCTAGTTGTTTGTAAAATTCTTCTATTTCTTCGTCGCTTTTGTCGGCAGTCGGTGCATAGGCTTGAATTAGACTAATATTGAAGGGTTGAGCACTAATTTGTAGGAGCATACATCGTTCTGACAAGGGCAGAAAATTGGTGACATACTTCGTAAGTTCTTTTTTGACAATTATTCCAACGCCATGATGATGGTTTTTATCTGATGCCGGCTTACCCGAGTAGTATAGTGTAGCTTCGTCTGTGCTAATAGTACCATTATCAGATAGTTTTATTTCACTTACTCCTAAGATATCAATCTGAATCCTTGTCATTTCTCTAATTGTATTATCTAGTTTACCTTCTTTTTTAAGACTTCTTACATTCCACGTTGCCAACTTGATGCATTTCTTATTTCTTCCAGTTAGTTTAATCTTCTTAATAGGGTTTTTGTCTTCTTTTTCTTCGGTAACATATTTCACATCACTGGGCCCGGAACCCAAGTGACGCCGGGTGCTGGCCGGATAACATTGCTCACTCGTTATTTCTTTAGATTGACTTTGCATGATGATTGTTCTTGGGACTTTATTTATGGTGCAGTGGGGTCCCACGTCCTTCTGCACAGGCCAAATTAATAACTATTGTCGGATTGATTGTTGAGTTACTATTTCGAGATAGGTTTTGAAACTGTAGATGCTTGTAATTTTATTGGGGTCTTGGTTCGTTCTGGTAGTATTATTTTTCTATTGCACAGGTAGGGGTGGGAATAATGGTCCTACCTGCCCCCCATCCGCGTCTGTCGCCGCCCAACTATGTTGCTTGGCTTAATAGGGTTCACCCGGCGTTACCGCCTTCGAGAAGGTGCGGATTTGGAGTTGAGCTGCAGAGGGTAGAGCAATCTCTTCTGATTACTTATGAGACCCATACAGCCCCTTCGAACCGAACGAAATTAGTGTTAAAAGTAGTATATGTAGAGTTTTTGTTTAAAAGTATTTTATAGTAATAAATAAGGCAATCTGGGAGTTTTCTTTGGCGGTTCTTTCTCCTCAGTAAGCCTTTAGTGAACCGCTGGTAGATATTTTAAATAAATAATAAATGCCCTTCTGGCACATGTGTAACTGTCTTTACACATTAGGCCCATCTGGCATGTATGAACACCTTTATTTTAAATTAATATTTGCAAAATGGGTAGTTTGCACAAATGTAACTTTGACAGAGAAAAATTATGTTTTTCTCAGTCAACCTTTGACAACGGTATCTGTAAAGGTACTGAAACGTCAGGGAGGCTCAAATAATTAATATACGCGATATAATCCGTTTAAATTGTTTTATTTAAATGTGTGACAGTCGCGGAAACCGAAGAAAATATTAAATAATATAAAATTTATACGTTGGGTTTTCCTAGGGTTGAGTTGAAATAAATATACATTCGCGATAAATTCAAAACAATTAAACTGCAATTTGACGAAACCTGTCAAAATCCTCTCTTGCGAGAGGATTCTGGCTGGACTGGCGATTACACGGATGCGTGAATTATTGAAAGGCAGGTGAGGCGTGAGGAATGGATGATGGGTTAAATGGTTATGGTCGAAACTGCAGTGAAAAGAGATTAAATGCCCGACGAATGAGGCTTTCTGAATTTAGGGGAGAAGTTTCGAACAAAAAGCTTTGTTCGCATTAAAATTAATCAAGCATTAAGAACACTCAACTCGATACAGTTAATTAAATCTAAACAATTAAATGTCAAATAATTTTGGATCAGTTTTGGCCGAATGTTATGATAAAATTAATAAAATTTAACTATTTTAAAAGCACCGAATTTCACGAAGATGGGCGCGTACCAGTCGCGCTTCGATGTCACCAACCTTCAGCAGACCCTCAAGGGTTGGACTCGAACTACGTCAGACGGCAGGTTGAAAACAAACCCGTATAAGTCCGACGGGTACTGGATGGCGCACTGTGGCACCCAGCCGAAATCAGGTCGTGCTAGACGCACTTTCAGGAACACACGCCGGCCGGCAAGACAACCAAGCACTCAGCGCACCGCTTGCAGCCGTTACATGGCCTGCACCGCACAGACCCTCTCAAAAAAATAAGGGGGCTCCTTATAGGATCACCAAACGAGGACACGAACTAGTTCTTCGGTGAAAATAGTTAACAGTCAAGCAATTTAAATTAAAACGTTGCTTCTCGTCTCGTTCTCAAAATCTTAATGACAATCCTTCAACCAATTTTTTTCCTTGACAGAAAACCAAAGAACGAACGAAATCTAATTTTTGAAATTCAAATTTAAATTTAAAAATACCAAAATGACAGTTTGCCAGACCTAAGTCTATAAGTAAATAAGGCTACGAACTAACGAACGAAACTCGTACAATTGAGAATAGCGACACCTAACGGAAACGGAGCGAACAATTTCCGAAAGCATACAATCTACCAAGTGAAACCAAAATTCATGCAAGCTAAGACATTAGAAAACAAAGTACAACTCGTCTGTAACAGATGGCGCTGTGCCGTGATGAATTCAAATAAACAACGGATAAGTAAAAAAAAGACACTTAATCCGTAGCGTAATGCTACAGCATCTCCCTACCAAATGAAGAAAACGCCGAAACAACAAGATTACCAAAACAGTCAAAACAGACCCAACTTCCACATTCCAAATGAAATTCGACAAACATCTGTGAATTCACACAAAATAAAAAATGATTGACTAAAACAAACAGACTTAAAGCATGGAGTCAAGAAAATCAGCTAAAGGCAAACATCCTGTAACAGTAGACAGTAGTTGGCAGTATACCAAAAGAAAAAGAAGTGGAATTAATTGAAATCGATTGAACTAGATGGTCCCAGGCATAAATGCTGATACCAAATCGTATCCTAAATTAAAAGCTAAGCTAAACTACGTCTCAAATAAACACGAATACCAGTCGATGGACCCGGCCGGACTCCCAACCAGTACACGAGCTATAAGACCTAAACTTAAAGATTAAATAAACCTAACCTAACACTAACCTAACTTACGCAAAACAGCCTCGCATGAGCGAGAGAAAAAGATAGCACGGTGCCAACCGACTAATCGCGCAGCCCACACGCAACTATCGGAATAGGACTCAGCCTGCGCCTGGCTACCGACCGTTATCCCTAACACCGTGCCTCCAAGATATAACATCCGAGAGTTAACTTGCAACGCGATACCAACCAAATCCCCACGCCTTGAAAACGGAAGAGATGGGATGAGTTCCGATTCGCGTCAAGCGCTGAAACGAAACCTCTCATACACACGTTCAAGCACGTCGATGATGAGATAATCCCATCATCGGAAGTCAATAATAACGCCCCTAAGGCCAAAAGTCACGTCCGGAAAACAATTGGTGGGCCTAGCCCCCAAGAAACCTACGACTAAAACTCTAACCTAATTCGTAAACTAGACTACTAATCCTAAGAAAATTAGACTGGTATATGCCTGGGCATCTAGAACAAACGAACCGTCAAAAACCAAGAATCAGCAAACCGAAAGGCGAGCAAAAAAAGAAACCACCCACAACAGGGAGGACAATTGAAAACCCTTACAAGCCATTCAAACAGCAAATAACAACCGATGGAAATTCGGACGCAGAAACAGAGTACAAGGATAAAGATCTCCACCAAAAAAGTTATCAAATACGTTTCATGAAATGAAGAAAGTCAAGTCTAAAAAAAAATTCTTTAAACATAAAAAGGTTCCGTCCCAAAAGAATCATCAAAAAGGAGTTGGCGGACAAACGCGTTTCTTGAATTTAGAGAAAAATACAACAAAGAGTTCCGGGCCTAAAGAATCATCAAAAAGGAGTAGGCGGACAAACGCGCTTCTTGAATTTAGAGAAGAATACAAATAAAATATACATTGAAATTACTTGAGAATATCTTTCACATGATAGGTACCAATATGATCGGTATCAGTATCGCCCAAAACGTAAACCTGAGGGGATATACGCCTAACTACGCGACACTGGACAAAACGTGGCGCAAACTTCCCGCCTCTAAACGCATCAGCTGTGCCACGCTGAAAATTTCTCCGCCAGACGACCTGACCGTCGACGAACCTGATCGACCTACGGTTTTCATTAATTTTCCGAGCATTACGATAAAATGCCATAGCTAACGAATCCGAAACTCTATCATATACCTCGCGGAGCGTTTGTAGATTCGAAGCACGCTGCACCCGGCTGAGTCCCACAAAATTCATGCAAGCTAAGACATTAGAAAAAAAAGTACAACTCGTCTGTAACAGATGGCGCTGTGCCGTGATGAATTTAAATAAACAACGGATAAGTAAAAAAAAGACACTTAATCCGTAATTCTTTGTCTGGTCGGCCTGTGCATTACTTCACCACGCGTCTTGAAATATTGCTGGTGGGTGTTGACGAAGATACATACTTCTTTTATATATAAAGAAGGTAATGGAAGTATGTGTAGTTTTTTGAAAAGTGGTACGCAGCTAGCATCGTGCACGTTACAAAGGACTCTGACACACTTCTTCTGAATCCTAAAAACTCTACCTACATCGACCGAATTACCCCACAGTATAAGTCCGTAACGAAGAACTGAGGACACATATCCATGGTAAGCTGTTAGTGCAGCCTCCACTGACACCGTGTCTCTCAATCTTCGGAGTGCAAAAACAAATCTATTTAATTTACTGCAGATATGTTCAATGTGGTCTTTCCAGTGAAGGTATCTGTTGAGTGAGATGCCAAGAAATTTAAAAGAAAGAAGCTACTTCATCTACGTCAATATTTTTATATTTTATTACGATTGGCAAACTATTTGCATTGTAAGAGGTAAATTGCATTACCTTGGTTTTGCTAATATTAATGTGCAGGTCATTCGTTTTCATCCAATTTATTATATCAATTAAAGAATTATTAATGTCATTTTCAAAAGTCAATTTATTATTACATTTTATTATTAACGTCGTGTCATCTGCAAACATAATACACTTTTTTGGTGTTGCTCTTGGTAAATCATTTATGTACAGGAGAAATAGCAGTGGTCCCAAGATGCTGCCTTGTGGGACACCTGTATCATTTATTTTGAATTGGGATCGAAAAGTTTTCTTCAAAATAGTGCTTTTTAGGGTTCCGTACCCAAAGGGTAAAAACGGGACCCTATTACTGAGACTTCGCTGTCCGTCCGTCCGTCCGTCCGTCCGTCCGTCCGTCCGTCCGTCCGTCCGTCTGTCCGTCCGTCCGTCCGTCTGTCACCAGGCTGTATCTCAAGAACGGTGATAGCTAGACAGTTGAAATTTTCACAGATGATGTATTTCTATTGCCGCTATAACAACAAATACTAAAAATAAAATAAAATAAATATTTAAGGGGGGCTCCCATACAACAAACTTGTTATAGATTATATATATATATATATCTATATATATAGGTACGGAACCCTTCATGCGCGAGTCGGACTCGCACTTGCCCAATTTTTTTTTTCTTTCTCCCGCCTCTCCGGCGCGTCGGGCTCGTCAGGCTCGGCGTCGTCGCGGCGCCGCTTCTCCTTCTTTGCGTTTTTCGGTTTATTGGGCTGCTCGCCCTCGCTCGGATCCTCCTTCTGTTTTTTTTCTTTATTTCCTTCTCTCGCCTCCGTTTGGGAGCTACGATGCCCCAGACAGACACATATACACAACCACATGTTAAACTTATAAATAACACCAATCCTTTTTTCGTTGGACCAAAAAAACCTACCACAGGCCAATTTCTCTTGATGTAGTTCTTGAATACAAATACAAATACAAATGTCTTTATTTTGCTTGAAATATGGTACATAAGTTGGTCAGACAATATTATAGCACAATACATATTTCACCAGCACCTGGCATGCAAAATTTGGTAACTTATAACTAACAATCAAGGCCTATCAAAGGAGGAAAAATATTCAGCTAATACGGAGTAAAAAGTCTTTTCCACGAGCCATGCTTTTAGTTTTATTTTAAAAGTTTTCAAAGGTAATTGTTTTATTTCCTGATCTAGCCTATTATAGATTTTAATACTCATACAGAAAGTGTTCTTGCCATACAAAGCTGTTCTTCTGTATGGTATTACTAGCCTATCAGGGTACCTTGTATTAAAATTTGATACGTCTCGATATGTCTTGAAGAGTTCTGGGTTCGCTTTTAGAAATACACATATTTCGTATATGTACATACATGGTACCGTCATTAGGCATAGATCTTTGTACAACGGTCTGCAAGATGTGGTAATATCAACGTCGCAGATTGCCTTGATGTATTTTTTCTCTATTTCCTTCTCCCGCCTCTCCGGCGCGTCGGGCTCGTCAGGCTCGGCGTCGTCGCGGCGCCGCTTTTCCTTCTTTGCTTTTTTCGGTTTAAGATAAGATAAGATAAGAAAAGATAAGAAAAGATAAGATAATCATTTATTTGCACTAAACATTACCATTATACATACATAGGTCTTATACAGTTATTGGTAGGTTTACATGTTTAACCGTGGACGGTATGCAAATTAAATAACAAGATAGCTACCCAAAGACAGCTTTACAAGGAGGTATAACCTATACTCTACTTACATGAAACAAAATAATATGTCTTATATTTAGAATATCTAAATCTAAGAATACGAATAGAGAACAAAATGAAATTAACCATACAGACAGTTACAGTTTACTTCATGTCAAAAAATTCGTTTATACTATAAAAATTATTACTATTCATCCATTGGTGTAACTTATTTTTAAATGTATTACTATTCATAGTTTTAAATTCACCGGGTATTTTGTTATATACTTTTACACACATAGTCAAACAACTTTTCTTGTGCTTGGCTGATCTAGAAGGACCATCAGTTAGCAATCTGTCGGGGTGTCGGCAGGACCGTGGATGCCTATCACAGGCTTTTGTAAAAAAGTCTTTGTGCTTATGCACGAAAACGCATAATTCATAAATATAAAATGAGGGAAGTGGTTATATTATAACCCAAGCTTTTTGAACACTGGTCGGCGCGATTCAGTAGATTTAGATTTAGATTTATTTATTTCATAATATAAAATGTCAATATAAATTACGCTAAGTCAATTTACATGCACTTCTACTATGATCGTCACATATATTAAAACTAACATATAAAATATGATGACATCGATAATAATAACAGCGGAATCAATAATAAGACAGATAAAATAATTACATGTTAAAAATTTAAACAAACAGATAACAATGTCAAAGAAGCTCATAAATGGATTGTCAAAATACAAGAATTGACACGGTAAAAATAACACTGAAAATTAAAAAGTCAAATAAGGCAATAATTAGAAATAAGGTCAAAAGTAACAGGTAATTGTCAATATATACTGCAGTGAATTTAGTTGATAGAAAAATAAGTAAATGAGAAAAACAACACTTTCACTGACACACGTATAATTTATTGTTTATTGGTCGAATATTAGTACAAAAATTAATAATTTGACGATAAATTACACCGGAGATCACTTAGCACAGGTTTAACACAGAAATTAAAACACACAGATATTAACGGGTAAAATTAACAAACAATATAAAATTTATACTTTGGGTTTTCCTAGGGTTGAGTCAAAATGATTAAATTACTCGCGATAAATTTAAAAAGAATTAAACTGCAATTTGACGAAAACCAGTCAAAATCCTCTCTTGCGAAAGGATTCTGGCTGGGCTGGCGATTAAAACGGATGCGTGAATTGTTGAAGGCAGGTGAGGAGTGAGGAATGGGTGATGGGTGTAATGATTATGGTCGAAACTGCAGTGAAAGGAGATAAATGCCCGACGAATGAGGCTTTCTGAATTTAGAGGAACACTTCGAACAAAAAAAACTTTGTTCGCATTAAAATTAATCAAGCATTAAGAACACAACTCGATACAGTTAATTAAATCTCAAATAATTTTGAATCAGTTTTGGCCGAATGTTATGATAAAATTAAACTATTTTAAATGCACCGAATTGCACGAAGATGTGCGCGTACCAGTCGCGCTTCGATGACACCAACCTTCAGCAGACCTTCAAGGGTAGGACTCGTACATCAGATGGTAGGTTAAAAACAAACCCGTATAGGTCCGACGGGTATTGGATGGAGCACTGTGGCACCCAGCCGTAATCAGATCGTGCTATCTTACAGGAACACACGCCGGCCGGCAAGACAACCAAGCACTCTGCGCACCGCTTGCATTGCAGCCGTTACATGAACTGCACCGCACAGGCCCTCAGAAAAATAAGGGGGCTCCTTATGGGATCACCAAACGTGGACACAAACTGTAGGACATCGGTCAAATAATCGAAAACTCAAGCAATTTTATTAATATAATGCTTCTTGTCTCGATCTCAAAATCTTAATGACAATCCTTCAACCAATTTTTTTCCTTGACAGAAAACCAAAGAACGAACGAAATCTAATTTTTGAAATTCAAATTTAAATTTAAAAATACCAAAATGACAGTTTGCCAGACCTAAATCTATAAGTAAATAAATCTACGAACTAACGAACGAAACTCGTACAATTGAGAATAGCGACACCTAACGGAAACGGAGCGAACAATTTCCGAAAACATGCAATCTACCAAGTGAAACCAAAATTCATGCAAGCTACATTAGAAAAAAAAGTACAACTCGTCTGTAACAGATGGCGCTGTGCCGTGATGAATTTAAATAAACAACGGATAATTAAAAAAAGACACTTAATCCGTAGCGTTATGCTACAATACCTAATGTAATTAATGTTATATAATGTCATAATTAATAAAACTGGAGTATAAATAAAAACAATGTCAATTACAATATAAATTAAATATAAATATAAATTACATTTCCATATACTCATTTACTGAGTATAATGGATTATCCAATAAAAAGTTTCTCAATTGTCGTTTAAAACTGACTTATACTTATTAAACTTAGTTATACGATACCTATAACAAAATGGACAAAAAAAGTCCAAATAGTTACTTACTTGGATTTGAATAATTTAGGTCGAATTCGTCCATTTTGTTATATTCGTAAATAAACAATCAGATAATATTTATTGGTATTTTACGTTCTTACACATTTGTATTCAAATTAAAAATATTTACATTAAGACATAGCTCGGTGAATAGAGACTAAAGTACTAGGGGTGACCTTACAAACGGTCCGGTTTAGTGAGTATTTAAAATGCAAAATGCACAATAATAAGACCGCCTGTTGTCTACCGTTATTTATAAATTGTATTTGTCTTGTTTCCTTTTGTAAACTTTTATTGGTGTGCAATAAAGTATTGTATTTATTATTATTAATAATAATACTGTAAAAGTCGCATTTTCCGGAAATTTGACAAAGTTTTGCCTTTAGAACGCTGTAATTTAGTGATGTTATGTTGTTGTTTGATAGAATTCTCCGTAGTAAACTAGGAACCCTTATAGTTTCGCCATGTCCGTCTGTCCGTCTGTCCGTCCGTCCGCGGCTTAGCTACGCCACATTGGGATTTGCCTCAAATTGTGATCACCACCATTTTTGATTGCATTATATTCAGTTTATCGAATTAGGGCATACAATGAAAGTCCTGCAGTTCTATACTTTTCGAAAAACAAAATAAATCGAGAAATAGCCATAGAAAGTCATAGAAACCATAAAATCCGCATTTTTCACTTATCGCTTATTTATTCCTAATTAATCTAGTGCATGTGTATTAGGCTAATAATAAACTACCTATTAAATTCGACAAAATGTTGAGAATAACGTGCGCAGGCGACACCAAAATTGGTTTAAAAAAAAACTGTTTTTAATTATTTTCTCTAAAACCACTAAAAAGGGGTGCATCAAACTTTTATTAAAATTTTGTTTGTAAAATAAAATGAATATCGCGAAGGACATCAGAGTTACGATTTTTTTAATATTTCGTGTTGGGGTTGTCACTAATTCCGTACAAAGATTTCTAAGTAAATAATCATTTATTTCTTATTCGTATTACTAATATACTGTTATCCTAATAATATAAATAGATTGGGAGAGAAGGTTTGAGAAGATTTTTCCATGTTTACATGTTTGGGTGCTACATTATTGTGACGAGATTCTAATCAGTACTGAGACCTATTGTGTACCCAAATGAGTACTGACTGAGAATGCAAAGATGTTCTATTATAAGTATATTTAAAAAGCATTACCTCTACTACAGCGGAATGGTCAGCATTCTTGTTTTGCTTATCGATACCTATAGACTTAAAGATGTAAAGTTCACTTTCGCTTCGCTCACTCTCATAAAATTCTTTATACATGCTTGTCAGTTTTTAAGTACAGAACCCTCCGAGTGCGAGTACAACTCGCAGTTGACTGATTTTTCATAAAATCATCATAGTTTTTTTTAGTTTAGCTGATAATACGGTGAATAGAGACTAAAGTACTATATGTGACCTTACAAACGGTCCGGTAGTTTTGAATTTTTGATATGTTGTCTAGGATGGTTAGTCAGTGTTTAAAATGCAAAATGCACAATTCCCCCCCCTCCGCGCCCGCCGCCATATTGAAAAAACCGGCACTTTCTTCATATTTTTGCTCATATCTTCCTTTAGGAGCATTTTAGCTAGAAGAAAGCTTCGACGATGTGATAGAGAATTAAATTTACTACATTCTCCATTTTATATTTTTTTCTAGGACAAATAGTTATGGAGATATCCACATTTAAAAAAACGTAAAAAATCGCTATCTCCTACTGAAAAACACACTTCTGGATTATATCTTCGTTTAGGAGCATTTTAGCTACAACAAAGCTTGGGCAATGTTGTAGAGAATTAAATTTACTATAATTTACACTTCAAAATTTGTTTCAAGGACGGTTAGTTACGGAGATATGCACATTTAAAAAACAGGAAAAATCGAATTTTCCGAAAATTTCTCAAAATTCTTGGTTTAGAACGCTGTCATTCAGTTACGGACTAGTCTAGGACAAATTAAAATACGTAGGAAATATAATTGCTTATAAAACTCATGTCCATTTTTACATACATTATCGGAAAATGTGACTTTATTTTTTACATATCTCCGTAATTATCTGTCCTAGAAATAAAATTAGAAATGTAAATTATAGTAAATTTAATTCTCTACAAAATTGCCTAAGCACTGTTCTAGCTAAAATGCTCCTAAACGAAGATATAATCCAGAAGTTTGTTTTTGAGTTGGAAATTGCAATTTCTTAAGTTTTTTAAAATGTGCATATCTCCGTAACTATCTGTCCTAGAAACAAAATATAAAATGGAAAATGTAGTAAATTTAACTCTCTATAACATTGTCCAAGCTTTCTTCTAGCTAAAATGTTCCTAAAGGAAGATATGAGCAAAAATATGAAGAGAGTGCCGGTTTTTTCAATATGGCGGCGGGCGCGGAGGGGTAGGAATTGTGCATTTTGCATTTTGAACACTGACTAACCATCCTAGACAACATATCAAAAATTCAAAACTACCGGACCGTTTGTAAGGTCAAAATCCTTTATTCACTGAATTATGAGTTTGTTACGTACTAAAATAACCGAAATTATAAACCACGGGTTCCATACCCTCCTACGACCCAGTTTCGAAGAGGGTACTTCCGAGGAAGACCCAATGTCCTAATATTAGAACCAATTAATAAAGTACAGAACGCCCAGACCAAAAATTGTTCGTATCTGGTTAACCGCAACATATACAGCTGTCATATTTTAGGGGTGTTATGATATTGATTTAGGCTTGTCAGACAAAAAGAAAAAACACCAATATCTTTTGTTCTTTATTTAGCACATTGGGCTGTCACGTATAATCTACAACAAATCGAACAGTCTTCAAAATCTTATAAAAAGTTAGTATTTAAACACTTAATATTAGCGGAGATCAACAAAATAGCATTCAGCCTTATCAAAGTTACAATAATAAGTTTTCTTTCTCATAGAAAGCTCAAATATCACACATAAAATTAATATTTTGGCATCAAAATCAACAAAACAATAATATTTGTACCATTAAAGTTTCATAATTAACCTTTTTTCTAAAAAAAACAAAAAAAAAACCTCAGCGAATGGGAATTTAAACAAAAAGAAACACGATAACATAGATAGATCAAGGAGTGCAACCACGACCTCTTCTGGAACATGATCGACCACGGGATATCGCACGCGATCGACCTCGTCCTCGACCACGTCGCGAGACTGGTGTTGGGTTCGCAGGCTCTGATTCTGAGCTGGTACTGCTGTCGCTGTCAATTTCGCCAGTTCTGGTACTGTGTGGAAGATACTCATCTTCAATATCATCTCCTCCGAAGGGATCGTCCTCATCGTCTTCGAAATCGGACTGTTGAAAAAGGTCAAGCACTTGACTATCTTTCAACGCTGTAAAAAATAAAACGTATGAGCCCAACAGCCTAAAACTATGACAAATTATACTGTACAAAAATAAATATCCCATTCTTTGTTTCTCTATCACACGAATACAAAAACTCATTCGAATAAACAGGATGCCAAACCATTAAAAAAAAGCAATGAATGATTGCATATACGAGTGCAACTCCGAAACATAATCTTTGCTTTGTAAATCTGAAAATATTTTCTCGTAATTATCATCAGACATAATCTTATCTAACGGATATACATCCTCTACTTTGGCTGCATCCGAGACTGCATCTATAGGAGGAATATAGAAGTCGTCCGAATCATTCTTGTCATATGAAGACAAATCAAATTTATCAACCGTGATGTTGGCAGTAACTTTTTCCATTAATTCCGTAACTGTTTGAACGTTAACTTTTAACTTAACTTAACTTTGTTCCACTGGCGTGGAGCTTGCTTCAAGCCATAGAGTGACTTTTTCAATAAGCACACTTTGTTCATAGGATCGTTCGAGAATACTTCCGGTTGTTCCATGTAGATCTCCTCTTCTAAATCTCCATTGCGAAAGGCTGTTTCCACGTCGAGGTGGTCAATCTGACAGTTCAGCTCTGCTGCAAATGCCATTAAAAGTCAGACTGAAGATAGCCTCGCCATGGGAGCGAACGTCTCCCCGTAGTCGACTCCAGCTATTTGGGTAAACCCTTTCGCTACTAGTCTAGCTTTGTATTTGACTACGTGTCCACTGGTGTCCTTTTTTAATTTGAATATCCACTTACATTTCGTTGTCTTTCGATCCTTGGGGCTATCAACGATGATCCATTGTTCCATGTTTCTGAAGGGATTCATATTCCGCCTGCATGGCTTTCAGCCATTCATCCTTTTCCGGATGATCAGAAAGCTCTTTGAAAGTGTCCGGTTCCCGATCTGAAGTTAAATGTACTGCACAGACCTGAACGATCGTTCAGGAGGACATCTGTCTCTGCTGGGATACCTTCGTTCAGGTACTTGTTCAGGGACGGGTTCTGGGATGACTTCAGATTCAGGGATTACGTCAGGTTCCGGTATTGCCTCTGCAACTGCAGGTTGAGGTTGCTGTGACGTTTCGGGCTGAATGTCTAGTTGCATTTCAAATTGCGATAATAGAACTGGTTCTTGTATGACGGGTGGTTGGACTTAGGGTGGTGGCGGTGGGATAGGATGAGGAGGATTTGGCGTGGAATCTACCTGTGTTTTGTCTTCGATGAAGACAACGTCTCTACCGACTATAATCGCACGAGGATTCTGCGGATTCACAAGGCGATAGCCTTTGCTGTCCGTCGCGTAGCCTACGAAGATACACGTTTGTTTTGGCATCCAGCTTTGTACGTTTCTCTTCTGGTATGAGTACATAAGCTTCAAAACCAAATACTCTTAAGTGTGAGAGGTTTACCTTCTTTCCAGACCACACTTCCTCTGGAATTCGGTTCTTCAGTGCTTGAGTAGGTACGTGATTCTTCAGATAGATAGCTGTATTGACGGCTTCTCCCCAATACGCTCTTGATAGCTGCGAGTCCTGTAGCATAGATCGCGCTTTTCAGGGTTCCGTAGTCAACTAGGAGCCCTTATAGTTTCGCCATGTCCGTCTGTCTGTCTGTCTGTCTGTCTGTCTGTCTGTCTGTCCGTCCGCGGCTTAGCTCCGTGACCATTAGTACTAGAAAGCTGAAATTTGGTATGAGTATGTGTATGTATTACGCCGACAAAAGGGTAAAATAAAAACTAAAAAAAATTTTTTTTTCGGGTACGTCCCGTACACCTAAAGTGGGGGTGATTTTTTTTTTCGTTCCAAAACTAGTGTTTGGGGTGTCGTTGAATAGGTCTTTTAAAAATAATGGGGGTCTCTCAACATTATTTTTTGATGAAATTTAGTTTTGTAAATATTCGCTCCGTAAATAAAAAAAATTGTGTCCCCCCCCTCTAACTTTTCAACCACTGATCAAAAAATTATGGAAAAATTCATGAAAATGAGGCCTTATAAGTACTTTCAATGAAAACTATATTGAATAAAATCGGTCCAGCCGTTTTTGAGTTATCGCAAAAATTCATGATTTTCTTTAAAATGACGTAAGTGCCGTGCGGTGTCCTTATACTTCGAACGTTACGCATATTACTGAAGCGCCATTCCGTATTAAAACATTTCGCTAAATTTGGCGCGTATAATCGATAACTTCCAGAAGGTAATAAGTAATTACTGTTACTTTGGCGTTTACGACCTTTTATAGAGCTTGAAATCTTTCTCGTAATTTAAACCTTGTCTATTGTGAAGGATGGCAACTTGTGGGCAACTACGGAACCCTACACTGAGCGTGGCCCGACATGCTCTTGGATGGTTTTCAATAATTGTGCGATTAGCGCGTTCGGAGACTCCGTTCTGCTCCGGTGTGTACGGAATAGTAGTCTGGTGAACTATACCGTTTTCTTTTAGAAATGTGGACATATTACGGTTGACATATTCGCCACCGTTATCAGTTCTCAAGACTTTTATCTTTTTGTCCGTCTGATTTTCCACAAAATGCTTGAATTCCACGAATTTCGTAAACTCTTCGTCCTTCGATTATAATAGGTATCCAAAAGTCTTGCGGCTGTACTCATCTGTAAAAGGAAGCAGATATAGAGCTCGCCAAACGAGTGTGTACTCATGGGTCCGCATAGATCCGAATGAATCAGTTGCGGTATGCAACTGGATCTACTCGTCGACTTCGGAAAAGGTTATCGTGAAAGTTCTCCCTCCAGACAGGGAATGCACTTGGCATTTAAACTTTTGTCGAAGTTTATGCCAACGTTTTTATTTTTTATAACGCTTAATGACTGAGCATTTAAATGACCAAGACGTCTATGCCACAACGTAGCAGACTCTTTGCTAGTTGTTCACTATATTTTTATTTTTATATTTGTTATCTAATATGCTTAAAAGCTTTTCAAGGTTATCAAAAACAAATCTGGACCTCTATCACTATTTGGCCAATAAATAACTATTAAAATAAGGTTTAACTTACATATTTATATTGCACAGGTATCAAATATATGTATTTTTATTCAAGAATTTTGATTTTGACAGTAGAACAAGATTAAGAAATTGTTATAAAGATTTTTGTTTGTTCTGTTACATATTTTATATGAATTCCAATGCATTTGTAAAATAATTTATCTACGCACATATCATTAGTGCTCTAAAATGCGTTCAGAAACCGTAGGAAATGACCAGCATTACTACAACCAATTTTACTATGAGAACTTTCTTATCTGTGGCAGTAGGTAAAATCTGTACTGTAATATTATAACAGTATCAATTTTTGTAAGGTTATGAGTTTAAATTTGGAACAGCTGTCAAAACTAAAGTAGGTCTCTATTCTAGTATCCATAGATATTAATATTGTTATCGATACGAAACGTCAATTCAGTATGTTTTTTTATAAAAACCGCACGACATTTAATCTCGAGTGACATGAGAATATGGATACATTCGTTTGTATATGATTTAGAAAAAAAAACATTCGTCTTGACGGAGGTTCGAATTGCCGCCATTATTGTTGTCATTTGTTTGTTGGTTCTTTGCTGTTACGAAAGTATAATTGTGATAAGTTTATTGTAATTCATATTTTAGTTGAAAATATTGTTTCAATGTAAATGTAAATTACAACTATGACAATAAATAATCTGTTTATGTATTTGTTCAGATTTATTTCTTACTGCATTAGTATATGTCGTTTTTAGATATTTTACAGGTAGCACTAGTGGTGCCGGTCATTTCCTTATGGCTTCTGAACCCATCTTAGAGTACTTATGATATGTGTGTAGATAAAGTAGTGTATACAACTGTACATAATTAGGCCTTAAAACACTCGTGTGATCCTATTATGAAACTCGCTGACGCTCGTTTCATAAAACCACACTCGTGTTTTAATGCCTTTCATTATGTATCAGTTGCATAAACTACTATTAATAAACAGTAATATACAAGCTTCGCTTCTAAGTACTAATTTTGATACGCAGTTCAACACTTCCAAATGAATGTCTTTATTGTTTACCCCAATATCATATTAATTCCTTACTTTTACCACCTTTAACTAAAGGTTACTGAAAGTGTTTACCCACAGTTGGCATGTTTACCATGGACATGTTATTTTTATATAACTACTTATAACTAGGTAGGCGGACGTTTTTTTAACAACACGCCAACTGGGTAAACACTTCACATTTACCTTTAGGTAAAGGTGGTAAAAGTATAAAGAGGGTTATTTATTGAAGTAAACCAGTGGTTCTCAAACTGTTTTAGAAAATATTACATTTTTAACAACAAAATAACGAAGCGAAACGAGGCTTTCAGAAAACAACAGTCCGAGTATCTAAATAAAATACATCACCTTGCAGTTGTATAGCTTATAATTTTTGAAGATTTCCCTTAAAATTAGATTATAAAGTCCCTTTCAATTATGAGATCAATTAGAAAGAATACCTACCCTTTCAAACAAAATATAATTTTCCACACATAAAAAAAAAATACTGACGAATTGAGTTTTGCTGTGGATTTGGTAATTTGGTAATAACAAAGCAAATTAGACGAAAATCATTCAACTATTAATAAGTTAATTCGAGACGACGCAGTTGGCGCATTTTGTAGTGCCTACTGAGCCGGCGGTCCTGGGTTCGAATCCTGGTCAGGGCAAATATTTGTGTGATGAACTCGAATATTTGTTCGTCGGCGGAGGGATGTTATCTTTATATGTACCTATCTATATAGTACCCACAGTACAAGCTTTGCTTAGTTTGGGACTAGGTCGATTTGTGTAAGATTTTCCCTCAATAATCAAATAATAATTTTATTTATTTATTATAATAAAAGGCCCAATAAATACAGTTGCGACATTAGTCAACTGCCTTTATTTTGAAAAAATAAAACCAGCATATGTATATCGCCCGTCCCACTAATAACTTTGACGACGCGTTGACGTAGTTAGTAGTGAAGCTGCTTAGGATCCGGCGGGTTCGAATCCCGACAAGGGCAAGGCAAATATTTGTGCGACGAACTCGATTATTTGTTCCTGAGTCATGGATGTTTATTATGTATTTAATATATATATCTATATAATTAAATTTATATATTTGTCTATATAATTGTGTTTTGTCGTCTAGTGCCCATTACACAAGCCTACTAGAGTAGAGATGTACCGTACTCGAGAACGTTTCCAGATTCGTTTAGGGAAAAATGGCACATCTCTTTACTATAGAGCGTGCTAGAGCTTACTGTGGGAGTTGGGAATAGTATCAACCCAAAACCGAATTTAACTGGCTGTTTAGTTTCTTTAGCCGGCCACACACGCTAGGTTATAATTATAACCGATGGTTATGCCTGCACAGTTCATTTGTGCAGGCATAACTGAACGTGTGTATGACATGACTCCTTGCCTGCGCAAGCAAAATTTTAAATATGCAAATCGATATTACTCGGTCGTGCTTGTCGGTTTTGCTTGCACAAGCAAAACCTAGCGTGTGTGGCCGGCTTTTGGGCGTTTCTTCCCAACAATGGTCTCTTGTGAAACGCCGATAGACTCAGAATTGTAAATGCCCTTGTGGCCTACTTGCAGAATAATGGTAGTTTATGTGACTATACATAATGAAGGGTATTAAACACGAGTGTGGGTTTATGAAACGAGCCGAAGGCAAGTTTCATAATAACATCACACGAGTGTTTTAATGCTTAATTATGTGCAGTTACATACACTACTTTATCTAGCCACATATCATAAGCCTCCATGATGCATTCAGGAGGCGCATATTATGACAAATTTCACCCGGTAATGGCGGTAATTAAGTTTTCTGGCAGCTGTCATAGTTTTTTTTTTCAATTCAGAGACAAACTAGAGTCGGCCACAACTATCATATCGTTCGATATCTTACTTACGTGCGACATTTGTCTAATTTGATTGCAAATTGACAATTCATTTCGAACTAAACGTCATCTCGACTGATATTACAATAGAGGTCAAATCAAATTTCTTTGTTTTCAGAGATGTTCTATCTCTGAAATTGTTCTAACAAAATAGTCTATTTTTACGGTGGTCATGATGTGCGGTTCTTGAACGCATCATGGAGGGTTTATGATATTTGGATAGATTCATTTGTTCATTATTTCATTAACATTAACATTAGCTGGACATCCGAAGATGTTTATAGGATACTTTAAACCCAACTACGGTAAAGAAAAAAAAAACCGGCCAAGTGCGAGTCGGACTCGCGCACCGAGGGTTCCGTACAAACACTTTCCATCCCTAAGTGGTTAAGTTAAGTTTGCACCTGGTATGTATAGCGCCCCATATAAATTAGGTGCAAAGTTAGGTATTAAAAAAACTACTTACTAGATCTCGTTCAAAACAATTTTCGTTGGTAGTTTTTATAGTAATGTACATCATGTTTTTTTTAGATTTTTCATTTTCTTATTTTAGAAGTTAGAGGGGGGGGGGGGGACCTACCTTTTTCCACTTTGGAAGCGTCTGTCACGCAAACTATTCGGTTTAGAAAAAAAATATTTTAGAAACCTCGATATCATTTTTGAAGACCTATCCATAGATACCCCACACGTATGTGTTTGATGAAAAAAAATTTTTGAGTTTCAGTTCTAAGTATGGGGAGCCCCCAATATTTATTATTATTTTTTATTTTGCATCAAAATCTTAATTCAGTTCACAGAATACATATACCTACCAAGTTTCAACAGTATAGCTCTTATAGTTTCGGAAAAAAATGGCTGTGACATACGGACGGACAGACGGACAGACAGACAGACATGACGAATCTATAAGGGTTCCGTTTTTTGCCATTTGGCTACGGAACCCTAAAAAGGCACCTTCCAGTACCTACTGAATAAAATGCGATCAAAGTTGCGATTGTTGCGAAGGCTTTAAGTTACAAAAAATAAACCTTTAGCCGGAAGGTCACATTCCCTAGACATGCATAACAATGCCATTATGCCCCGTTCGCGTTGTTTACGGTGGTGTAAACTAGAACCCCGTATGTGACACCGGTTGTTTATTCTCAAAACATTGTATCGTACGAACTGAGCAATAGCTATGCAAAATGATAGAGCTTATATTTGCAAGACAGTGTCATCTATACCAAGAAAAAATAAGTTTTCAATGGTGGCATCTAGCACCTAGATGACACCTAGATTCTAGGCCGTGTGGTACTCGTAAGGCCAGCTACATTCACTCACTGGATCGTAATTCCGATATTTTGGCCCTATTGCCCACCTCACGGGTCGAGAAAGAAAAGGAAACGGGGCATCGGGAAAATTTGGATATTACTGGTAGTTCAAATCAAAATTTTCAAGTCTAACGGCATTTTGTGAGCCATTTTGGCAACATGACTTTTTTGAAGTAAAAAAGCCTGCTGAATTCGATTCTGGATGTTGCCAAGCCGAATTTTGCCCCCCTCCCCCCATTTCCCCCCTTTTTACCTCAAAATATGTCCCTAATCACGGTTTTTACGGTTTTATACAAAAAGTATAACAGCTAGAAAAAAAATGTCAAACACAAGAATGATCTCTATAAAATTTCCTATAACATGGTGTAAAAACTTTTTTAGTAGGCCTTATGGTTTGTGAGCAATATCTTCCCGAACTTCATAGACTGGTAGAAAATTCTAAATATCGGCTTCCTTTACCGTCCTAACGGCATTTTGGCATCAATTTTGGTATCATGACTTTTCTGATGTAAAAAAGCCTGCTGAATTCGGTACTGAATGTTGCCAAGCCGAATTTTGCCCCCTCCCCCCATTTCCCCCCTTTTGTACCTCAATATATGTCCCTAATCACGATTTTTACGGTTTTATACAAAAAGTATTACAGCTAAAAAAAGTATCAAAAACAAGAATGATCTCTATAAAATTGCCTATAACATGGTGTATAATTTTTTTTAGTAGGCCTTATGGTTTGTGAGCAATATCTTCCCGAACTTCATTATTTTTAAAAAAATGTATAAACTTGGTCGAGGCAGTGAAATACACTTATTTTGGGATAATTGGTATCGCACAGGATCCAGCCGCTCTGCAGCTCTTGACGCTGAAATCCAGTTGGCGTGCTGCTTATTATATGTCAAGACTTACGAGGCTTTCAGTCATAAGCAGCCGTCAGATTTACACGCAGAACTGTATCCAAGTCGGGCTAAAAGCGACGTAGAAAATAAAAATGCTTTACTTCTGACCATAAAGTCATTCAAAATGCTCAGTTATACGCCAGATTCTCCAGAAACGGGCCTTAGTCACTTCTCACTGCCAAGCAGCTTGGCTCACTCCAAGTAACGAAGTTTGCTTCCGAAAGGCTCACCAACAGCAGGTCAGCAACTGCGTTAAGGTCAAAATTAACAAAGGCCCGACCTTCAAATACAAGGCAGGTCGTTCAAAATCTGCCATTGCTAAAACTACAAATAAGAAAAACCGTAGCGTCCAACAACGCTTGACAGCTGTTGACAAGGCTGGGAGAACTTTAAGTCTACGAGAGATATTGAAACATGAGCTAAATGCTGTCTCCATGGCTATTTACATCCCGGATGGATCCCTGAGGGGCGGGAAAAGTCTAATGTTTTCAGAGGCTATTCACCGAAACAGTAGAATATCCGCAAGTTCTTGAATCACTTGTGGATGCTCACCTCATTAATGATGGACAGGTGCTGGTCATGGCCTTCGAAAACTAAAAGATGCCCATACTTTCGGAGACTTGGCCTTTGCAGTGTGCTAACGCATAAAAACTATAAGTGTTTCAAAGAGTGGACTTAGTGTTCGATAGGTATAGACTTTGTTTCTTCATGTGTTCATTTTTTTTTACGAATACTGATCCCTTAACATTACGGCTTAAACGAAACAGAAACCGTAATCATCAGCTCGCCAGATCCGGAAGAAGATTGATTCAAGAACCATGCCATTCCTTAAAAATTACTCAATACCTTCAAACAAGGTTGGGCTCGCAGTTTTTATCCCGCGAAATTATCGCCTCTGATTTTGGCGGGACTAATGTGGTCGTAGTGCGAGGATTTGCAGACGAGACTAAGGTTCAAGCGTCACCAACTGAGGTCGATACCTCAAAATTACGTGCTATTCATGAGGAAACCGACACTCGACATGTGCTCTACGCTGTGCATAGCCCACCCAGAAGATTGGTTATTAGTGTTGTTATTGCTTATGATTCATCATCATGACAAAATTAAGGGACTGCTTTAGAATGTTAGAATATTCTGGCGTTTTACTCAGGCACTGGCGATTCGAACGGCTAATTAGAACTGAGCATTTCGAAGGACTTCATGGTCAGAAGCAAAGCATTTTTATTTTCTACGTCCCTTTTAGCCCGACTTGGGTACGGTTCTGCGTGTAAATCTGACGACTGCTTATGACTGAAAGCCTCGTGAGTCTTGACAGATAATAAGCAGCACGCCAACTGGATGTCAGCGTGAAGCGCTGCAGAGCCGCTGGATCCTGTGCGATACCAATTATCCCAAAATAAGTGTATTTCACTGCCTCGACCAAGTTTATACATTTTTTTAAAAATAATGAAGTTCGGGAAGATATTGCTCACAAACCATAAGGCCTACTAAAAAAAATTATACACCATGTTATAGGCAATTTTATAGAGATCATTCTTGTTTTTGATACTTTTTTTAGCTGTAATACTTTTTGTATAAAACCGTAAAAATCGTGATTAGGGACATATATTGAGGTACAAAAGGGGGGAAATGGGGGGAGGGGGCAAAATTCGGCTTGGCAACATTCAGAACCGAATTCAGCAGGCTTTTTTACATCAGAAAAGTCATGATACCAAAATTGATGCCAAAATGCCGTTAGGACGGTAAAGGAAGCCGATATTTAGAATTTTCTACCAGTCTATGAAGTTCGGGAAGATATTGCTCACAAACCATAAGGCCTACTAAAAAAGTTTTTACACCATGTTATAGGAAATTTTATAGAGATCATTCTTGTGTTTGACATTTTTTTTCTAGCTGTTATACTTTTTGTATAAAACCGTAAAAACCGTGATTAGGGACATATTTTGAGGTAAAAAGGGGGGAAATGGGGGGAGGGGGGCAAAATTCGGCTTGGCAACATCCAGAATCGAATTCAGCAGGCTTTTTTACTTCAAAAAAGTCATGTTGCCAAAATGGCTCACAAAATGCCGTTAGGACGGTAAAGGAAGCCGATATTTGGATTTTTCTACCAGTCTACTATACACCCTGTTTTTGTTCAATTGCTTTAACTTTGACATAGTGCTTGGAGCATTAACGTAAAGTCATCCCTTAAACCGTTTAATGATATTCGAAAAAAAATTTTTTTTTGGTATCCCATACTAAGTAATTCAATATTTAGTTGGTGGCTATTGTAGAAGGTCCTTTTGAGTTAGGCAATATTTAGAGTCAACTTGTTGTCATTTTAACGTCACTGATAAAAACTTCATCAATATTTTATATTAAACCGAAATAATAATTTACTACAACTTGTTTTCAAAGTGCCCGCCATTATTCTCCAAACAAATATTCAACAGAAATCGCGATTTAGGTTGACAGGAGAGGCACTCATGGCATCGGCTTCTTCCTGAATTCGTTGCAGTAGGCCTTCCCTCGACGAAGCCACAGGTTTGGAGTAGACTTTTCTTTTAAAGTACTCCAGACATTAAAGTCTAAGGGTGTTAGTCCCGGAGATCTGGCGGGCCACGCAAGAGTTTGACTGCCGCGTCCAATCTAACGCCCAGTAAAGTGCACATCCAAATACTGTCTAAAACGGTCAACAAAATGTGCGGGTGTCATGCTGGATCCAGTGTATCCGCAGTGTTTCCAATGGAATATCATCGAAATAATCCAAATTATGCAAGTTCTTATTGGAATATCGACGTCGGTACTCCCTTACTGCTTCCGCCGCATTTCTATTGCAGAAACATATTTATCCGTGGCATCACCAAGCAAGTGAACACAATTAATTAATTAAAAATTAAGTACGTAACAACAATAATAAATTAGTATAGTCAATTTGACGTGACACATTCGAGTCAAGTGAGAGCAAAATCAAAAATAACTTATTTATTTAGACCTTGTCGTACATAAGGAACACTGAAAACTCTTTACATACGAACCAGCAGAAAATAGTCTTTGGTTATAAGAAGATTGTACACTGGTTAAACTGAGATTAGTGATTAAATTTGGATTTTAAATAATTTGAAAACGGTGCGAGTTAGGAACTTAGTTTCTTTGAGAAATTGACTCAATAAGACGTAAAGAATTAACCCTTAAAGTTAAAGCAATTGAACAAAACACGCTGTATATGAACGTTGACGCTACCATTAGTGATAGATAAACTTAACGCATACATGTCAAATAATCCATGAACAAAACGAAATGAAAGTGAGTGTCAATTATAATGGACTATTATTATTGTCTTATTAACTATAAGTTGACCCAGATCCAAGTGATAATAGTCCGATTGCCATCGATGGGCACATTAACACCAATTGCGATCATTATAGGCATTTGGGTAATATAATATTATGCATAACTCTGGGAACATAGAATGCAACATTCAACAGTAATAACAATAAAATAAATATAAACACGTTAGTTCGGCGAAATCGCCGGAACACGACAACTTTCGGCCAGAATTCCTCCTGCAGGAAGGTCGACAGCTTGATAGTAGGCACCCACACCTCACCACAAATGTAGCGAAGTACATACTGTGACGAGACTCCAACTGTTTGACCCTCAGGGTGAAGTTGGTCTTTACTCGCATATACTCGACAATGCTATCGGCTTTCGTCGTGTAGTGCAGTCTGGACACATACAACAGTGACTTCGGGGCCGCAGGCTGGAGTAGATGTTGCGATCCAGTCACTGCAGTTCCACACTGGTTGCGACAAGCCGTCTTCTTCTTTTTCTTGACCAAGGTGAAGCCATCACTATCGTTAAACTAATAATAAGACCAGTTCTTACATTTGGTAGCGAAACGTGGGCTGCAACTCAGAGGCACGTGCATACCATCCAAGTTGCCGAACTGAAAATGCTGAGGTGGATGTGGGGCGTTACCAGGCTATATGAAATCCGCAACGAAGCCTGGGACGCGACATCGCCGATAAGCCACAGCAGGGGAGAGTAGGCTGCGATGGTCTCGTAAATCGGCGACCATCAGACCACGTGGGGAACTCCGAACTACAACTTTCCATCCTCGGTCAAAGACCCAGAGGCAGAGCCAAAACGAGGTGGAACGATGTAGTTTAAACGGATATGAGTGAGGGTCAAATTCTCTGAAGACGATGTCGAGGACAGGGTGAAGTGGAGAAGCAGAATAAGGAAAGCTGACGCCATCACCATGTGGGATAATTTCTAGGAAGAGAGTGAGAGAGAGATTACCTGTTAGTTTACGCTTTGCCATATTGTTCAAATAATCTAACACAACCTTCACATTGGGGAAGGCCTATGTCCAGCAGTGGACGACTCCGGGCTGATGATGATGATGATGATGATGAACCTTCACATTGGCTGTTCAAAGGTTCTTCGGCGGCTAAATTAAGCCATTGTGACACGAAATCATTATTTGGACGAGCGAACGAAGAGAGCGAGGACAAACATATTAGTGTCACATTGGCTTTTGGCCCCGTGTTAACACTCTGCTTGTCACTTTGACTGGAAGAAAAAAACATTGTAATGTTATATGGCTTCAATTTAAAGCCGAGGGTCTATAGCGACCGCTCTAGACCCGTTTCGCGAGGCCCAAATAGCCTACTTTTTAAAGGAGAAGTGTCATGACTGTCACAAAAGTTCGTAAAGATAAGGACCAGTTTATGAAGGGGACCATTCAATATGTACCAATTATGGACATCGCCTTTATTACTGATGACGCATAGCATAGATAATATTGAAGACATTTTACGATAAGGAGTAAATGGATGTTTAGCCGACTTCAAAAATGAAGGGCTCTTTACTTCTATTGATACATACTTCAATAATTATGAACAACTGCGAATGAACTATGTTTTTAAACCAATTTTACTCATAAATCCGTGGTTTTCGGTGCACGGATGATTTAACACTAATTGTGCACCGGAAACCCCGGGGTATCGTAATAAATTATAATAGCGTATTTTTCTCAAACATGCAATAAAATGTCGTCACGTGCACTATAACAGGCTATGAAGTATCACGTTTCGGACATAACAACTCCAGGGAACATGTAAAGCAATTTCATAAAAAAATCAAAGCCTAGGACGGGAAGTATTTTTTTTTAAAACGTGGCGCCTGTGTTCATGAACATGCTAAACAGCTGAATAATATTTTTTGAGAGGTCCATTTTTTTATTTCATTGCATATGTTTGAGAAAAGCACTATACAAATAACACGCCTTAGCCGTGAAAAGGGCTTGCCGGCTTCGTATCTCTACGGACTCCCTACGGTCAGCTGTCTATACGGTCAGATGTCTGCAGTAATGTACTATAAAACATAAGACGAAAACGGAGGAAAGTTATTACCAGCCACACGATATGATTTTATCCATATAGGTTGTACTTTCTTATGACAGTAGTTGTTATGACTATGAGATAACGTATATTATGAACTAGCTTTTGCCCGCGACTACGTCCGCGTGGAACTTGGAGGTATGGAAGCAACCTCGTACAACACGATAGATATCCATATCCACCTAATCACCTTAATTAATAAAGGGATTATTAACAGCGCCTAAGCAAATGTAAGAGCAATTGTGCTTATAGTCTACTTATTACATTTTCTACAGGGTCATCAATGTCATCATGAATTACTTACTCACTTTTCAATCTTTTTAGGGATAATTTCCAGGATGAAAACTATCCTATGTCCTTCCTCGGATCTTAAACTATCTCCATGCCAAATTTCATCAAAATCGATTCAGCGGTTTAAGCGTGAAGAGGTAACAGACAGACAGACAGACAGACAGACAGACAGACACACTTTCGCATTTATAATATTAGTATGGATTAGTATGGATAATATAGGTATGTAGTTATATACCGTATATGACTTCTTTGGAAATATGCAAATGCACCTCTTCGTTACCTGTCATAAAATTTACCTAAATTGGCCTTTGTTGCAAAGTTGTAGTTTCAGTTTACTTTGCATGGAAATAAAAATAGGTATAAGGTTGTTAAAGTAGATTTTTGTTTGAACTTGAATATACTTACCTAAAAAGTATGTAAGTAACATTGATGGATAGAAATCAGCATATTTTAGTTAATTTCTATTCATCCGGTGAACTTAATAGCTACTATGAAATGTCATTTCGGAATAATTATTCAGTTATCGATTTGTTTTATCGGAAGGATGTCCCTAGTTAATTGACGTTATTGCCACGAACACTTCTGTCTGGTTATGTCTAGCTATGCCCCGCGGTGTTACCCGCTCATCCCACGGGAACACTAAATCTATTCGGGATGAAAAGTATCCTATGTCCTTTCCCGGGTCTCAAACTATCTCCATACCAAATTTCATCTAAGTCGGTTCAGCGGTTGAAGCGTGAAGAGGTAACCGACTGACAAACAGACAGACACACTTTCGCATTTATAATATTAGTATGGATTAATTTAACATGTTAAAGGCCGTAAATAAATAAATAAAGGTTTGATTGTAATTGCGCCTTTGCGGCCTGATAAGTTTAGATAAGCAGGATTGATCTTAACTATTTTTGAGACACGAATAGCTGAGTATCTGCAGATAGTATTTGGGAATTTTTAATCCACTAGGATGAAAAGTGAGTTATGACGTCCCCACACAAGCTCAATTTTCAAGTGCTTCTAATCTAAACAACAAGTCCATAGCTTTCATAGTTAGTATACCTACATTGACACTTTTAAACCTAAATCATCAATGAACTGATTCCTGATAACATTTTCCCTTATTTTGAGCAATAATATTATCGGTATCGATAATTTTGATAACGATAAGCGCGGTGTGTAGTGTCCTTATACCACTCGACGGGGCCGGTCGTCTCATTAACGTAAATATAAATAATAAAAAAAAACGCGCTCTAAAGTTTAACCCCGACACAAAACGCGTATTACGAGTTTAGCAAGTGTTTGTCCGACATGGGAGATAATCTTCGACCCCAATTTGAGTTTGTTTTTGTTGTTTGAAAGGTGACTCGATAGTGTTCAGCCATTTGTTATTTTTTTCTAAATACTACATGGCTTAAGTAATTCATAGCTTGAAAAACAAACTGTCTGACTTAGACGTAGGTACTTACTTTTATGTATAAAACAAAGCAATTGTGAACTTTGTTGCTGTTCTTCTTTTAGTGTTTGTCAATTACTATTTTGTTGTCATTAAAAAGTGTGTTTTCCGGCATCTTCGGGTAGGCAGATATATTTTTAATTATCAAGTTTTGTGAAATTAATTTAGGGTTGTTTATTAAATTACAGGTAAACTTAAGATAGAAATTAGTTTTTCATGTTTGTAGTGTCAAAAAGTAGGCATTTGTACATTTTTTCATAGACTTGTATTTAGAGGGTGGTAGGTTAAGTATTTCTATAAATGCATAACAGTTAACATAATAAAAAGCAATGCAGTTTCAGTGACAAAATGAAAATAACAGGGAATAACTGTTTTCAGTGATTAAAAAGTAAACGTTAGTGTGAGAAAAGTGATGTTTCTGAACTTTTTGCGTTTTTCGCACAGGTAGTTATTCGTCTTACCAATGCGACGGCGAAGGATTTTTAAATGTGCGGGTAAGTGACAAAATAGAGATAGGTAATAAAAGTTATAACTAACAAAAAGTCATCCTCATTTTTCCACTTTTAACAAAATAACCACAAAAAGTATCCTGTAACTATCTCCCGGTGGCAAGGCCGGCGGCGTTAAGAGTGACTTCAATATTCTTTCTTATTCTTGAATTTTCTGCTCTGCACCGACTCTAGTATCTCTGTTTGACCAGGAGATGCCACGACTTTGCGCGACCAGCGCGACAAGCGGTTGAGCGAGAGATCCGAGCGCGGCATGACGAGTGAGCGAGGCACACGTACCTACTAGTTAAAGAAAATTAGATTCAAATATACGGAAAATTTGGCAAAATAAAAGGACAACTTTTATCTATCAGGATATGTTGAGAGCAAAGTTTAAGTTTACCCCCCCCGGGACGAGTGCTCTAATGCTATATTGGCATTGTACTGACTTTGTTTCGTGCAATAAATAAATAAATATTCAAGATCCGGGTTTTTAAGGCAATAAATAATATTCTGATTCTTATATGGACGCCAAGCCAAGCCAAGCCTACAGTCAGCCAAAACAGTGCTTCTACCACTTTTGGACCTTAATACTCATGAAATAGAATCGAAAAGTGGTAGACCACTTTCTTGGCCGACTGTACCCACAATCAATTATTATTGATACTGCTTAGTGTAAACGAAAGGTTTACAGCACCTTTGAATATAATGAAATAAATACATGTGTTTTTAATAAATTGAAGTATTTCTTAGCAATTTGGTCCTATAAAAAACTGTCGCCGCGTCTAGATTCAAGTGTTCACAAAACAATAAACAAGCAATTTTATGGTCAGCGATAATTTTTTCAACTTTCGTCTCGTGAGAAATCTCAAGTGTCCAGCTCATTTAGAACAAGTAATGAAAAGGTCGTATGAGCATTAGATTAACATATGCATTATAACTTGTTATTTTTAAATGCGTTGTCCTATAAAACAAAAGGGCATATATTGATAGTTATTTTATAGATGTTAGATCATTTAGTTCCGCAGTATTGATATGCGTAAAATATTATTTTGAAAAAATAATAGGGCAGTTGGGATTGGGAGTTCGGATTGGAAGCTGGTCGGTGACGCGCGCGTGGAAATCAGACCCCTTTATGGGCGCCAAGTTCTTTGCCCTAAAATTAGATACAAGGACATGCGACATACTCAATGCATTTATTTTACTTGGGGATAATTCAATATCAATACTTGACTTGGCTAGTTTTTACATATAAATTGAATTATATTACCTATACCTATTTGTCTAATCATTAACCTATTTTCGTAAAAGTAAGTAAGCAAGTAGTGTAGGTACGTCCTGTTACTTATACTGTTAGCTTGATAATATTTAATAGGGTAAATCGCCAATAATTGGCCACCGTTCAATAACTGGCCACCTCAAACTAAAAATGAACTCTGTTCGTTCACCTATAAATATAATTCATTTTAGTATAAGCTGTTAATTACTGGCCGCCCTTCAATAACTGGCCACGATATAATAAAATGAATTCAGTTTGTAGGTGAACAGAGTTCATTTTTAGTTTGAGGTGGCCAGTTATTGAACGGTGGCCAATTATTGGCGATTTACCCTACTATGCTACTTTTATAAAATTTAGGCAGTTTGTGAAAACTTGCCAAGTCCGTCTGTCACCAGGCTGTATTTCAAGAACGGTGATAGCTAGACAGTTGAAATTTTCACAGATGATGTATTTCTATTGCCGCTATAACAACAGATACTAAAAACAAAATAAAAAAATATATATAAGGGGGCTCCCATACAACAAACTTGTTATAGATTATGGTACGGAACCCTTCATGCGCGAGTCGGATTCGCACTTGCCCAATTATTTATTATTTAATTTTAATGCGGAAGATTTTATTTTAAACCGAAATGTTTTTTTTTCTTTTGCGGATTTTCTGTTCTTAAATATTTTATTTATTTACAATCGGGTTTATTTTAATCCGATTTCTTTAACACAGCGTAAATGGTCCTAAGTACATTTATTACTAGACGATCACTAGTATTTTTATCATGGCCAATATTTTTAAGTACTGATATTTTATTTAAATTATCTTATATACCTACTTACTTATATGGGTAGGTATATTATGTTATTTACATTAGCCAGACAAGAGCCAATAAAATATATCATTTCATATGTGCCGTGATACACTCGTGGTCAAATAATACGGGTCAGTAATGATGTAGGTACCTACGTACCTATCTCCAAAAATAATGCGAAATCTCACAAGCTTATTTGAATAACTTTGCTAAATTTACGTGGCGTGCCTGCCTGCCATAGTTATGATTTCAAAGTGCGTCATTTAATGAAGGGGAAGGCCTATTTTTCGTTGAAGTCGTTTATTTTTTTTAAAACGTGCTTATTCTATAATAAAGTTACGTAGGTATTCTACTTTATTATTATTTATTACCTACCTATTCCTACCTGATAGAATGTGACTTTCGCTTGTTTATTGAATAAAACACGGCGGCACTGGTTCTAAAATGCGAATATATTTTGATACCATAGAAGTATGTTTATGGTATCAAAATATATCGATGCCTTCATAAGCTATTTCCAGAATTTTTCTGCTGGCGATTCGCGAATCTGGTAAAACGCGTAATTTGATATACACGCAATTTGCCAGACTTTTGATGCTGGAAATTTGCGTATCTCGGAACGTGCGTCGAAAGGATACTGACACCGGGCTGTATCTCATGAACCTTGATAGCTAGACTGTTGAAATTTTTACAGATGATGTATTTTATTTCATTATAACAAATACTTATAACCGAATAAAATTAAATCATATTTAAGCGGGACTCCCATAGAACAAACGTCGTCGATCGGTTAACTTTACACCTCATTTGTATGCAGTGCCATACATACTAGGTGCAAACTTAACCCGGCCAGTTAAGATGGAATAAGTATTTGTACGGAACCTTCGGTGCGCGAGTCAGACTCGCTCTTGGCTAGTCCTTTATATCAACATTTAATAACATTGGACATATTCGACATTAAAATTTGTAAACAACACGATTGTACACTTTAAAATATAGTTCTCTGGCGGTTTTTGCTATTATCAAAATAGATAACTTTAGGTAGTGTATCATTCCGAGTTCCTCGATAATTCTCTATCTCCCTTACAATTTTCAGGGAGCCGCAAAGGTCTTCTCTTCCTGCTGGGTACACTACCGGCTCTCTACGCGTGCTGGTGGCTCAGCGAGGAAGTCAGCCAGGCGCTGGTGCCGCCACCGCCACCAGACCAAAGCCTGCACCAGTTCCGCGCGAACAGGAGCCTGCAGCATTATTTAGATAATATGTAAGTAATAGCAAAGTTAAATAACATTCAATAGATCCTGTTATTGGCTATGTATTAGTAATAAATTATTAATTTAATGTTAAACACATGTAAGTTAACAGTTGCACACCAAAACACTTACACATTATTAATAAAGTAAAATTCCATATAGGTACAGCATAATGATAATAAACATAATCTATAAATATTACATTAAATATACAGTCAGTGTCAATACAAACTCCCCTGCGGGTCGGCCTTCGAAATTTACTCGTTCATCTATTGCTTACTTTACAGCCTCTACAACAATGTACTATTTCTGTGTCATGACTTTAAAATCCTTAAAGGGTTAATATTCTTATTCCAGCAATCTTCTCATAGAACCATCATTGACCTGCGAGATGAAACAGATCCCAGTCCTCATCATGGTGACGAGCGCCCCGTCCCACCAGCGGCACCGTGACGTCATCAGGAACACCTGGGGGAAGCACCAGCAGACCTACTTCTTTCTTGGACTCAGCTCTGATGACGATCAACTGGTTAGTCAAATGCCGTTAGGTTGCCGTGTTGGGCTTCGAAAGGGTAATAGTTTTTTAAGTTTTTTTTATATAGTTATAGGATATTATAAAAGCCCTCCTTATTAACCGACTTCAAAAAAGGAGGAGGTTCTCAAGTCAAACAATTTTTTTTTTTTTTTTCTATGTATGTTACTCGATATCTCCGAGAATCGTGAACCGATTTTAATTTTTTTTTTTCCTAGTTAAAAGTCGCAGACATTTTCTGTAACTTTAAATAAATGAAGAAGAGACTGTTTTTTTAATAAATAATCAGTTTTCTATGGAGAGGGGTCATGATTTCGGGAATAATCTCAATAGCGTGATGTCTTTTGTTTCTTATGGGCGCGCGGTGTCATGCCAACCTGGCGCCATCTGTTGGGCATCATTTCCTTTGTCCTCGCATCACGCCAAAACGGCTGGACAATTTTTGAACAATGTCGGTACAGGGATAGCTACATATCGAAAGATGGTTATCTACGGACACTGAACAAAGGCACTGCTCTCATTCTCAAGCAAGATAAGCTCTCAAGCGGAAACGGACAGCTCAGGGGGGGTATTCGACCAATTTTAGAGATATAATGGAGATATCTCCTTTTCATCGCCATCCGTCACTTTTGACGTGTGCCTACTTGACAAGTGGCGCGCAAAATTTTCGCTTACTTTGTATGTGACGGCGTAAATAACAGGCGCATACTTTAAATTGACCGCGTAGTGCGTGAAATTAGTCCGTTACGTTTCGTTCAAAACAGAAATTCATATGCATGAATAACAGTTTTGACAATCATTATCGCCTTCGTATTTCCAAAAATTGAGATGAGATATGTCAATATGTATTTAATGACAGTTCAATGGCGATATCACTGTTATATATTAGAGATTTGACGTTTAGCGATCACTCAAACGGCATTCTCGAATTAGGTCCCAGAATATTTCAATTATTACAAGCTTTTATTTAGCTTGCATGGTATGTTTAAAGTATGTATGTTCGGATGAAATCTTGCAACTCAATTTTGAAGCAGATATCGTCAACCGATTGAGCTAAAATTTTGCATACTTACTTAACTTTGATGACAATACAATAATATGGTACCATGGGGCTGATCTGATGATGGAGCCGGAAGGTGGCCATAGGAACTCTATAATAGAAAAAGCAATCCTACCGAGCTTGGGCTCTTTAGAATCGTCTCAGTGAGCATTTGATGGATATCTAAAGAAAAGTACAGTCGGCTATAAAAGCTTGCCACTAAAATGTCATTTTTGACAGAAACTTATCTTTCTGCAAGGTTAGAATTTCTTGCCGCGATTACGCTTGTCGCGCGATTCAGCATCACCTGTCTTACTCGCACAGTATTGATAGGAAAGTGCGACGTTGTATTTGTCGCACGACAAAAAGTCGCGTACGTATCACAGTTATGTTAGACGTTCTGTTTTATTTTCACCTAAGATAACACTATAATTAACTTATCTGCTTTGCTCGACGGTTCACTGGTAGAGAATGCCCAATGGCATTAAGTCCACCTTTTGTACGATCTGTTTTTATTTGTGCAATAAAAATTAAATAAATAAATAAATAATTATGATCTTTCCTATCGCTTCCAGGTAGACACTTACATAGAAGCAAAGCAGCACAGCGACCTCGTCGTCCACGAGCTCCACGACCACTACCAGAACCTGACCCTGAAGGTAGCCCTGATGCTGCACTGGACCCTGCGCCGCTGTCCCCACGCGGAGTTCGTGTTCAAGACGGACGACGACGTTCTAGTCAACCCGTGGACGTTAAAAGACGTCCTGTTGGATAATAAGGATGCTGCATTATTTGGTGAGTTATTGAGACGTCTGTTTCTGCTTCGGCAATGTTTCTTTCGTATGTCCGGATGTGAGGATTTCCGGCTGTTCTCATCTACATGCCACATTTTCTCAACAGATGCTCATGAAATTTTGTGAGTAGGTTCGATAAGAATAAGAATTTATATGTCGATTCAGTTTTTTTGAAACTTCAAAATGGCTGAGATATGAGGATTGTAAACGTAAAAAACCGGTCAGGTGCGAGTCTGACTCGCGCACCGAGGGTTCCGTACAAACTTTCACTTATCCCATCTTAATGGGCCTGGTTGAGTTAGGTTTTCACCTGAAATGTATCGCACCGCATACAAACGAGGTGCAAATTTAACGCAACCGAGTTCTCCAAATATGATGTTTGAAAAGGACTATATTTTTCATTTTATTTATTTTATGTATGAAATTATGTACCTATAAGATAAAAAATGCAGTTTCGATTAAAATCGACGCCATGGTTCCTAAGAACAGATTTTCCTAACTCTTATAGCGTTTTTAACGCAACGTAGGAATGTTGAACTTTGACGGTCATTTTTGACTTTTAGGCTGCGTTTCGACCAGAGATGTACATCTCCTGCTACAGCGAGGGATGTGTTTATGTTAACCGATAGAATCAGCTGCGCTGAGCGAGGACAAGTAAATGTAGTTATGAGATATATCAGAGATGTGCTCTGGTGGAAACGCAGGCTTAGAGTAGTCTAAGTGTATTTAGTTAGTCCCATATAGACCTGTATCCCAATAAAAAATAGAATCCATTGACATCCTGTTTTTTTTGTCATGCCTATTCTGACTTCATTCCAGGGTACAAGAAAGAGAACAGCGTGCCACACCGAGACGAGTATACCAAGTGGTACCTCCCGCGCTGGTTGTACCACGAAGACCTGATTCCGGAGTACTTGTCTGGCACGGGATACATTATAAAAGGTATTATGCTCGTATAGTCTGCATGGTCCCCGTTTTTTTTTATTTCAGACATTCTCACACAAATCGATCTATTCCCAAATTAAGCTCAAGAAGGCTTGTGTTATAGGTGCTAGACGACGATATACATACTTATATAGATAAATATATACTTAAATACATACAACAACCATGAGGGTAAGCACAAATATTCGAGTTCATCACACAAATATTTGCCCTGGCCGGGATTCGAACCCGGGACCGCCGGCTCAGTAGGCAGATGCTTATAAACTGACCCAACCACGTCGTCAGTCGTCGTCGTTTTCTTAGAATAGAATACTCTTTATTGCACACCTCAAGAAGAAAGAAATAGAAATACAGATAACACTTATCATTACAATAGAGGTAAACAATAGGCGATCTTATCGCTAAAAAGCGATCTCTTCCAGGCAACCTTTGGGTAGGGGATTATTGTAAATGAAATGTGATGAGTAGGCGATGCAAAAAGTAATCAAGAAAACTACTAAAATATTATTAAAATCTACTAAAACCTATAATAATATTATATTAATACGTAAACCTAAACATACATGAAAATATACATAAATAAACATATAACTACATACATACTCATAAATAAACTTACTTAAACCTTATATTTAAAATAATGTTTAATGTAACGAACCACAGATTATGTCAGTCACAATGCCAAAGTATTAAAGGAGAGACAAGTACCTAATGTTATTTAAGGTGTGTTTTGAAAGCAGCAACGATTAACTAGAAAAAAAAAAAAAATAATAATAAGAAACAGATTCTTTGTCACTTATTTATCACAGGATAAACGCCACCATCATAGGCCCCGAAAACTCTTACGGGGATCAATGATCAATCCAAATGGATCAGTAGGGGGAAGTCACAAACTATAAGAGGTCCCTATTTCCCTAAATGTGTTCTTAGGAACCATGACGTCGATTTTATATTTAATCAAAACTGCATTTTTTTTTAATTTTATAAGTACATAATCTCATATATAGCCCGGTCAAAATCGCTGTAAAGAATGTGTAAATACGACATGCGGTTATAACAGAATTTTTGAACCAGGTTAAATTTCCAGTAAATATGAGATAAAAGAAAAAAATTGGATGCAGTTTCTATAAATTCTAAAATCAACGCCAGGAACCATGGCGAGAACAGATTTCCCTATCTCTTATAGTTATCGTTTTCTCCCTGTTGACCCATTTGGATTGATCATGATCACCCTGTATATCTTTCTCATACTCTCTTAAGTAGAGAGTTGCCTTATGGAATAAAGTTCAGCAGTGGCTGAAGCACATAAACATTTTAAACACATGACGCAGAGTAGCGTGTAATTATGGAATCAAAAATTTGGTGTGATTCACGTAACGATGTAATACCCATATGGGTATGACCCAGTCGGGAGAGCACTACGTTGGAAACGCCGGGTCGCAGGTTCAAGTCCTGCTTTCATTGCAGTAGATCACATTATATTTTTCTTTCACAATTTATAATTTACCTTTGTTTCAGTATTTACACCCCTAATTGTTAATTTATTTACGTTCCAGGCGACCTTCTCCCCAACATCCTTTCAGCGTCTCTCCGCGTCCCCCTCATCAACATGGAAGACGTCTACTTTACGTACCTCGTCGCCAAGCGGGCTCTTGGCCTCCCCCTCACCCATGACAGACGACTGAGCCCATACAAACCATGGACGAGTCTCTCTTGTCCATACAAAACTTTCGCTTCCATACATAGTGTGACGCCTGACGAAATGGAGCGAATATGGCCCAAAATTGAAGAGTTGGAGGAGGATAGAGACTCTTGTGGCGTATTAAGTTATCTTTCTAGTGATTTAATTTTATATTAACGCCTTCATCCAATTTCTGCCTGTGGTCCTAACCAGGTAGTCGGTCCACCTTGTTGGGGGCCTTCCCTCGCGGCTTCTTCCGGTTCGCGGTCGCCACTCAAGAACCGTTGTGCCACAACGGCCGTCGGTTCTACGAGCAAAGTGCCCCACCCATTGCCACTTAAGTTTGGTGACTGTCTGAGCTATATCTACATTCTACAACCTTGATATTAACGTTGTTCATATTTTTATACAGATATAATGAGTGAAATTTGGTAACATGATAATTTAATAATAGCCTTAATAGTAACATTTTGGGCAAAAAAGATCTACATTTTGTTGATTCATACGTGAATAATGAGGTTCATAGTCAAGAGGTCGTTTGATAAATTTCGATAATTTTCTTTGTTGTTAAAAGGACCTAACATTATATCTACGAGTACATTGGCTGAATCTGAACATGTAAATAATAAGATTCAATTAATTTTGGCCTCACATCTAGGTAGGTACATACTCTCAAAACTCTCGTTTACATAGCGTGACAACCTAGTATTTAGTTATTTTTCTTATGTTTTTATTTTTATATTGTCATTTATTTACTTTTAGTTATTTTTTTAATGAACCACTTATTGTTACTATATTATCTTATACTGATAGGAGTAAGCGTATTCGACAAATACAAACCGTGTGGTCCTCCCTGGCCGGACCCCTGAGCCTAATTAGGTTATAATTGCAGTCATAATATGCAATTATGTACCATATGTACCAGGTCGGAAATCGTATGTACCTCCGTAATTGAAGATATTTGTCATTAAAGGTGGCCCGGCTGCAGAGTACCTACACTCCGCAAACGGACCCCGCCCTGAGCCGCTGATATCCACCGCTTTAAGATATGATGTCGATAACAGATTTATGTACCTATCATGTACCTTCCGATAAGCCTTTTCTTTGTAAAAAAAATGGCTTCATAAATTATTATAATCATATATTCAACTTTTTGCATACAAGTGCCTATGAGAATATAATAGCAACGTATATGGCGTTTCACTAGTGTGCTCATATTTTGTTTGTCACAGGCACTTATACGCAAAAAGTTTAATTTAATGATTATAACAATTTGTGAAGCCACATTTTACAACAAAAGGTTTATTAACCTTAACCTTTAATGACCAATATCTTCAAAACTACGGAGGTACATACGATTTCTGACCTGGTACATAAGGTACACAATTGGTACATAATATTATTACTGCAATTATAACCTAATCAGGCTCAGGGATCGGGCCAGGGAGGAACACACATACAAACCTGCTCAGGCTTTGTATTTGCAATATACAAGAAATAGTGATTAATTGATTGATTACACTTTAAAAATAGCAAAAATCATGGTAACATGATTTTCGTAAGACAATCAATAATTATGATTTTTCTGAATTCAATATTGATTTTGGATTTATAAAAAACATTGCGCACCTTTGTAGGTCCATACTTCAAAGTCCCTTTACTGTCATTTTTAGGGTTCCGTAGTCAACTAGGAACCCTTATAGTTTCGCCATGTCCGTCTGTCCGTCCGTCCGTCCGTCCGCGGCTTAGCTCCGTGACCATTAGTACTAAAAAGCTGAAATTTGGTATGAGTATGTGTATGTATGACGCCGACTAAACGGTAAAATAAAAACTATTTTTTTTTATTTATTTCGGGTACCTCTCGAACACCTAAAGTGGGGGTGAATTTTTTTTTTCGTTTCAACACTATTGTGCGGGGTGTCGTTGAATAGGTCTTAAAAATAATAGGGGTCTTCTAACATAATTTTTTGATAAAGTCAGCAGTTTTGTAAATATTCGCTCCGAAAATAATAAAAATAGTGCATAGTAATAAAAATAAAAATAACTTTTAAACCACGGGTCAAAAAATTATGGAAAAATTCATGGAAATGAGGCCTTATAAGTACTTTCAATGAAAACTATATTGAATAAAATCGGTCGAGCCGTTTTTGAGTTATTGCAAAATTTCATAATTTTCTTTAAAATGACATAAGTGCCGCGCGGTGTCCTTATACTTCGAACGTTACACATATTAGTTAACTGCCATATTACATTAAAAGATTCCGCTCAATCTGGCGCGTATAATCGATGACTTCCAGAAGGTAATAAGTAATTAGAGTTACTTTGGACCTTTTTTATAGAGCTTGAAATCTTTCTCGTACCTAATTTAAGCCCATCTAATTGTGAAGGATGGGCAACTACGGAACCCTACACTGAGCGTGGCCCGACATGCTCTTGGCAGGTTTTTCTATTTAACGACATATTGAGCAATTTTTGTGCATATAACCACGGCTGTACAATTTAACATCTGTCATCATCCACGTAATATTATCTTGTATCATGAGTTTTAACGATTTAAGCGTAGAAATAAGTTTAGGTTTTTGTTGGATCTCTTATTAAATTAAGATACATTTATACAATAAGAATTACAAATAGGTTTGTAAAAAAGTATATAAAGGTATAATTTTTCATATCAATGTAGTTATTATTTGTGGTCGTTCTTTCATGTTTATTCCAATGTTTTGTTTAATTTGCTACGTTCGTATGAAACCGCATTTAAATCGGATGATCCGTTTGGGTGCTACGATGCTACGGACAGACACACAGATACACATGTTAATATTAACTCCCAACATAAGAGTATTATAAGTTTAACATGTGTATTTGTGTCTGTCTGTAGCATCGTAGCTCCCAAACGGACGGTCCGATTTGACTGCGTTTTTTAGGGTTCCGTACCCAAAGGGTAAAAACGGGACCCTATTACTGAGACTTCGCTGTCCGTCCGTCCGTCCATCCGTCCGTCCGTCCGTCCGTCCGTCCGTCTGTCACCAAGCTGTATCTCAAGAACGGTGATAGCTAGACAGTTGAAATTTTCACAGATGACGAAGTTCTATTGCCGCTATAACAACAAATACTAAAAATAAAATAAATATTTAAGGAGGGCTCCCATACAACAAACTTGTTATAGATTATGGTACGGAACCCTTGATGCGCGAGTCGGACTCGCACTTGCCCAATTTTATTGTAAATCGAAAGACTTGTCTGTTGAGATGGTCTTAGCTATATTTGGTTGGGCCGGGGTTTTATTTTGATTTGGATTCCGTATCGGACGTCTATAGACGTCTAAAAACTAGTAGCTCTGTGAGCTGTAAACCTCGCGAGTCTGTTTAATAAAAAATTGGGCAAGTGCGAGTCCGACTCGCGCATGAAGGGTTCCGTACTAAAGTTTGTTGTATGGGAGCCCACCTTAAATATTTATTTTTTGTTTACTTTTAGTATTTGTTGTTATAGCGGCAATAGAAATACATCAACTGTGAAAATTTCAACTGTGTAGCTATCACCGTTCTTGAGATACAGCCTGGTGACAGACGGACAGACGGACGGACAGCGAAGTCTCAGTAATAGGGTCCCGTTTTTACCCTTTGGGTACGGAACCCTAAAAATGGCTAAAATATTTATTTTTCCTATTTTAACTCATAGGTACATACCTACATAACCCAATTATGAAAACTGAAAAAAAACGATATAATTATCCAACCTGCTCACATAATTTGAGAATCGGCTAAGAAATGCAGTCAGTAGGCGAGAACAGCCGAAAATCAGAAAATCGGATGTACTACAGACGCCGTACATTACTGGAGACGCGGAAAGATGGGCTTGCCGGGTGAGTAGGTATAGACAGTGACGGATAGTGATACGAAGCCGGCAAGCTCTTTTCACGGCTAGGCATGTATTGGGCTTTTATCTCAAACATATGCAATGTAATAAAAAAAAATACCAATCACAAAAATATAATATACCTAATTCAGCTGTTTAGCCTGTTCAGAAATACAGACCCCATGTTTAAAAAAAATTTCATCCCGGCTTAGGCCTTCAATTTTGTATGAAATTCCTTTACAGGTCTCTTGAGTTGTATTGCCCGAAGCGTGATACTTCGAAGCCTGTTATAACGCGCGTTATGAGGACATTTCATTGCATCATTGCAGCTGAAAAAGAGAGGCTCGCTCGTTTAATTACCGAAAAATTAGATGCGCCGAAAGATAGACATGTGTAATGAATTTCTCGGTGCGCGCGCATCATAGCTCACAGCTGCCGATAGCGTTATCGCTCTTCTTAATGCCGATTACATTGTGTCGTTAACTTCATTCAGTCGGCGCAGGCGCGGACTTGGAATGGATTCGATTTTAACATTTGCTGAGTAATAAAAAAAAAATATCGGACGCTCTATTAGGCTTGTCGCTTGTGTTATGGCCAGACCTAGGAATATAAACGGTAAATTTTAATGACAGCCACTAGCAGCTAGGGATTGCCTATATCGATGAACCCAATTATCGATGCTTATTCCATAATATACTAGTTTTTTTATAAAATAAAAATCCATTGAATTGAAAATTTATTGAAAGTGTACAAATGAAACAATATGTAATTATATATATATTTATTTGGATTTATAAACCTTTCCTCATTCCGTTCATAAATTCATAAATTTTTCCTCATTCCGACGATATTGACAATTAGTACTCCTTTCATTATAAGTGTCTAAGTGGGAAAGCAGTTTTTTTATCTAATTATGTATAAAGATAATAATAACTGTTTCATAGTTCAACGGTATTCATAACCTAGCGATCATTTAAAATTTGCTCTGTGTGAACTTTATAATATAATGATAATTGTCATCAGAATAGTACCTACACAAGAAAATACAAACTCAAAAAGCGTGCTAGGGGCACTAGTATGATAAGCATCGATAATTGACTTTATCGATTAAGGCGATCCCTAGCTGCTAGTAGCTGTCAGTAAATCTTGCCCTTTATATTCCTAGGTCTGGTTATGGCACTAACTACACGACGATAAACAAACTTATATAGAGAGACATTTACATGATGATTACACGATGAAACATTTTGTTAAAAAAGGTCCTGCCTTTTCAAATTATTTTTCGTCGAATGTTTAATTTCGCAGAAAGGTCATTTCGTAGAAAGCATTTTTCTCTAAAATCGTAAGCAATTTGGGATTATTATAAAACAAACCTAACCTAACCTTAATCTATAGAATGATATTTGCAAGAATTGTGAAAATTTATGATTACAGACGAATAAAAATTCTGCGAAATGAAAATTCGGGGAAATGAAACATTCGACAAAAAGTGATTCTGTGAAAAGGCAGAACACCAGGTGGAAGACTTATTTCTTCCACGCACGTTCGAATTTACTGGCAACTTTAGGCATACAATTATGATTATCTACAAAATTAGATAGACAACCAAAATAGGACTCTGTAAATATTATTTGGGTGGATCAACTTTTCTCATGCTGTTATTCTGTCCCGTGACCCAGGGGACAATAGTGATGAAACTTCTAAGAAAAGTGTTGATAATTTATATTACTGGTATTGTCAGGAGATAGTCTACATAAGAATGGGCTTTTAACTGCTTAAATTACAAAGCTTTTGCTAAATATAACCACGGAATCGTAGTTTTAAAAAGTAATCCAGGGGAAATCACCATGGCAACGAGTGGCAGAAAATAGTTATCTAATGTTGATATTCTTACGTTTCGATAATTTCGACGCGGCTATGGTGTCGGAACGACTCATGGAGTCATCATCATCACCTCATATCAGCTGATAGACGTCCACTGCTGGACAAAGGCCTCCCCCAAAGTTCTCCACAACGATCGGTCTTGCGCCGCCCTCTTCCAACTTCTACCCGCAATCCTAACCAGGTCGATCCAACTTGTTGGGGGTCTACCCACACTGCGTCTTCCGGTCCGCGTTCCACTCATCGAATACATAAATAAATATCGGACAACCTCACACAAATCGATCTAGTCCCACAGTAAGCGCTACGGACACTATAGACGACGATAGACATACTTATATAGATAAATAGATACTTAAATACAAATAACGTCCATGACCCAGACACAAATATTCGAATGTTATGAGACAATACGTGATAAACGTTTAAATATCAACATTTACAAAATTTTCACACTTAATGAAACCCGTTCCAAATCCGTCCCACGCTCAGAAACAAAGCATCAACCCGCCAATTCAAGCGTAAAATCATATAAAACTCGTAATTCCAACCATTGGACACATCATTCGCCACCATGCAACCACAGCTCGTCTGCCTGCTCTTCCTCCTCATCGCCCTGGTCTTCGTGCAGGTCGAAGCTGGTAAGTCTAGCTGTATAACTATCTCTATCAGGTACCAGGGCCAGCCTTTGGCATACAAGCGCCCTGGGAGTATTGCCTAAGGACTGGTTAAAGATGCCGTTTAGGAGTCACAGGCTAGCCGCCCGGGTCGCCAATCCCCTAAAGCGGCCGCTGTCAGCCACCGACCCTTATTCACCACGCAGTCCATGCGCCCAGAGCGCCTGCGTCAACCTCCCCAAATTACTTCTGTGGCCCGGAGATAATCCCATTAGTTAGTGGGTAGGTATTCCCACACAAAGTCCGACTACTGGTAGTGAGGTTAAGCAACGCTGAACAGTTCAAGTCATGTTGTAAAAAAGCCACCGACGTCTATTGATAAAAATAAGACCACACCCACAGCGTTTGATCCTTCGTAGATCGCATCCACCGACTTCCTGCAAGTCTCACAAGGTCATCCGTCTACCTAATCAGGGTTAGTGGACGAGAGTTCCAGGAATAATTCTTCATTTTGTATGGGAAATGTTCTGGAGAACGTTTTCGCTCCATACGAATTGCGAAATGTTTTCGAGAACGGCACAACTCTAGTCGGAGCTGTCCGATACGTGGACGCAACTCAAGGACTTACAGCCGTAATGATTGTTCGCTCTCTGGACTATAAGGCCCGCCCATTGCCACTTCAATCGAGTAAGTCATGCATCCAAGCATGCATCATGTAGGCATGTTCTGATCTCATCGTTACAATCATCGTTTCAGCCAAAATATTTGTCCACTGCTGGACAAAAGCCTGCTTTATGATTCTCCAACGGCTTTCCATGACTCTCGTGCAACGGTTTTCCACGATCCTGACCAAAACGTCAGTTCAAACTAGGTTCCTCCACGCTGTATCTTCCGGCGCGTGGTCGCCTCTCAAGGACCTTTCCGATCCAACCATCTGGTTTATGAGCAGCTTTCCCCGCTCACTGCCATTTAAAAGTTACAAGGTTATAGCAAAATTCCATCATCGTATTTTGATTCGTTATCGAGTGAATTATGGACTTCAGATTAGTGACTCCGTATGTTTGTTCGGAAGACCGGTAATCCGTTTTTGCTGGTTTGTCATTCAAGATTGTATTTGGCTTCGTACATGATGTAGAGGTAGCGTGGTCTCCAATAAACTCTCCAACAATTCTTAGCTGATTGAATTGGAAATTAAAACGAAACTTATAAAAACATAGAGCCCACGGCACCGTCGTCATAATATTAACAACAAGAAAACCTAGGTTATATTTAGATATTTCGAGACGGTCGACCGCTAAAGAATTGAAATGAAATAGTGTATTCAGTAATCAGGAAGTAGGCCATAAGGGCACTTTTACAAGTCTGAATCTACCGGCATTTCCCAAGAGAAAACCCCTGTTCAGAAGTAAGTCATGTTTATTTAATTCATACTCGCAGCAATCTTGTAACTTAATGTAAAAATATTATATTGTTAGGTACATTCATCAAAAATTTTAACTAGTAATTTTTTCTGGTATATGTAAGGTCTCTAGACGTCACGTTAATTCCACAGAAATCGACTCCGCTGAAGGTAATACAAAATAATTATTAAAAGTGTCCATCTACCATAACCTGTTTTGAGTTCAAAGTTAAAAACATCAACATCATTTACTTTAATCGAGTACAGGATGAAGTTTCCCACGTTCGTTCATTCAACACTAGTATGCGGTTACTACATAACTAATTCGAGCCTTTCTAGCATGAAAGGACCGCCCCAAACGGCACCCGTTCACGAGCATGACGCATATCTTCTCTCTCGTAGTTAATACCAAGTGGCTATGTGAGCTGTAGAGTGTAGATGTGTTGAAATGGCTGAAATTGTAATTTTTTACGTTTTCAACCCCCTACTGAATCACCTGTTTACCTAATATGATAATAACATAACTTATATTCATATAAGCGATACACTTTTGATAACATTTGATGAGAGTAGGTTTTTAATGTTATTGTAATTGTTATTACATATAATGTTATTACTAACGTTATTTTCTTGTAATATATTTATAGAGCCAAAATTACGTAAGTAATCTATGATTAAAGAGAATGAATGAATCTTTAAATTAAGTAAAAAAGAGGACAGGTTCTCAAGTATATATTTTTAATTATATTGGTCAAACGTATTTCATACACACCGGGAACAAAAAAATAACCCTCTTTTATAATGTATTTTGTAACCAAATGTACACAGCTAGTTTACATCTGTCTGTTGGGGTGATGCGGCTGGATAAGATGATAAAAAAGATGTTTTCGATATTGAATTTGTGTCAAATATGGAACACTTGACTTTGTGCTAGTATAATGTTTAGTATTCCAGCAATGTATATGCCATCAATTCAGTAGTATGTTTATAAATAAATATAACTTGATAGTAGGTAACGTTAATTTCTTGTAACAAATTTTAGCTTCAAATAGGGGTAAGTCATCATCATCCTCCTAGCCTTTGTCCCATTTTTTGAGAATGAATTCTCGATCGGGGTCGGCTACCTAAATCCCAAGATGTGGCGTAGGCACTAGTTTTTACGCAAGCGACTGCCATCTGACCTTCCATAAGTAATATGCGATTAGTAATTTTATAATATTAAGTTGTATAATTTACTTATTTGTTCAAATTTTCTATATTTGACTATTTTATATGATTTTAATTTAGAATTTTGCAACTGTAAATTATGTCTGTAATATTCTGTCAATTTTGTTACAAATATGGAACATTAAGTATCATGTAAATAATAATTCATTTAATACCTGTAGGCCTAGAATTTGGACCTATGAGCGAAGAGGAGGTAGCAAGCAAAGGTTTAAAATGCGTTCCCGGTGTCACTGTAATACGTATGGAGGAAAAACCGCGGGAACCCGATTCTAGCGAGGAAGATGGCAGAAGAAGCCATATGAATTGGCCAAGCACCGATAAGGATAACTGTAAAATCTGCACTTGTTCTGTAGAAGGCAAAGACGAATACTGTTCTCGTCGTCCCGCTAGGAATGTGAATGAGTGTATAGTGCTAGCTAGATTGTCTGAAGAGTTGAAGAGTAATGTTCCGTTCAATCATGAGAGGGAGCTTTCTAATCGAGTGAGGAGGTTCGGAGGTAAGGGGAGTGTGCAGTTAGGTGCAGAGGTGCAGATATACCGGGGATACCTAAAGCAATGTGGGATTACTACGCGCCGCGAAACACGATATAGCCTACCACACCTGGGTGATCCGTTCCGCCTGACGTGTCTGTTCGTTGAAAATCGGCGCGCATTCGTTACCAGTTACGCCAGACGTACACGTCTTTAGTCGTGTCATCACGTTTCGTGATTTATTACACAAACAAACAACAAAAATTCTCAAACGGCTACAGTATGCGGTTCTTTAAGAGGGAAGTAAATAGGTTCTTAAAGGGTCGGCAACGCGCGTGTGATGCTCCTGGCGTTGCTAGCGTCCATATGCGGCGGTAACTGCTTAACATCACGCGGGCCGCATGCTTGCTTGTCACCTTCGTAGTATAAAAGAAAGCTAGGCTTTTGCCATGATCAAAAGAGTATCTTATTTTCGTAGTTTATGCCTAAAATGTATTTGGTAGAAAAACGATTATGTGAGAAGTTTCGTGAATCATACTCTTAGGCTATGGTCGGTACAGAGTCCTTGATGTTGTTTCTCTCTTACCAGTTTGATCCCAATAATTGCGACTGACCAACTTTTCCACGAGCATACCAACCCACTAATGATAAGTTTTAAAGGCGACCATATATAAACCAATAATGTTTACTTCAAGGACTGTTTGAAGCGACCTTACAACATTTAGTTTAGTTTCATTTAATATGTGCTTTGTTTTTAACAATTAAGCAATATAATATAACCACAATAACCACAATTATGTATTATTTAAAATGATTTTACTACAGACTTTTAAAAAGTTAGTTTACTACTTGATTTGGTTGGTCCTGAAATTTCTAATAATATATTTACAAAAAGCTACTAAAACGTACCTTTATCAGAAGTTAAATCCCTTGTCTTATTGGTCTACCGGTATTCCTTAAATTTCTCCACCGTGAACTTGTGACAAATCTGACCCATGAATGAGCTGAATTTTGGATGTTTCAAGGGCAAAAGTGAAAAATCATTTTTTTTCTCACAGATTATCTTTGGCACAGGGACGAGATCCCGTACGAGCCAAAAGCGAAATGCCAAAGAGGCTTCAGTTATTATACGAACAGTGTCAACGCCAACGACACCGATATCGATGTAGCAGATGACATCGATTCCCTCCTCAATTATTCTGATAAGGAAATCTGTTTCTATTGCGTCTGCCATACCGACGGAAGACATGTGAACTGCATAAACACAACGAATGTATGGTACTGCGAATACTATAGGAATTTAAAGGAAAAAGATGCTATGAAGAAGAAATACGACACCTTATTCCAGTTTGAACGACCGGGCTATTTTAGAACGTTGTCGTATAGATTGAGAAGGACTTTGGATTTCGGGTTGATGGATATGGTCGATTTTGGTATGATTGGTGTGATTTTTGGGAGAACGTGTTGCTTTGGGTTCTTTGGTCCACGTATTTTTATTTATCGACGTGAATTTCTTTGTAGGATCCGTATACTGACTTTTATTCTTCATCGCTTAGTAATCGAGGGCCCAGTGCAGTGCAAGTTCGAGGCTCGCCTCAGAGCCCTTATAATTTAGCTACACTACGCCGCCACTGAACAACGAAGAAACGAGGTGCATAAATAATATTCGTTGTTAAGATATATTAGACTATTGTTGTATTTGTGATAATGATAATGTTTTCGTGGACATATTTTTAGTGCGATGTGATTAAGTTAACCTGTTCTTTTGCATCACAGGGAATCGCCTTTTGCTACCAATCTTTAAATTAAATTAGATTCAGCTAAGGATTATTACGACTGAGTTATCTATTTTATTATACAATATTTTACGTTAAATCTTTCCATATTTTTTTTTTATAATATGCTTCTTAATATTCAATAGCAACAAAAATGTAATTTTGCATTTCCTAGTGCTATTTCTCCTGCCATTCCTGTAATACACAGGAGTTCCCTAAAGTTTGCAATTTTGCCTCTATTGCAGCTTACTACACACATTTCATTCTAAGTACGACCATCTAACTTTTTAAGAGAAGCATATTTTTGTCCCTGATTAGATGAATTTTATCGGATTTGTAAAAGAGATTGGTGCTTGCAGGAGGCGATTCGTTGTGCTGCAGCCACTCGGATGGTCACCGTCGGAACATCCACAGCGGGGTGAGGGCCAAGCTCAGGCTGCTGAGAAGGAAACTGCCTAAAGAAGACTTGCTGGAGAAGGCCGACAATACCAGGGGCGACTATGACGATTTCATTGTCAACAACGATAAGTGAAAAGATGAGAAATAAAGGATCGTGGGTGGGGAAAGTTGAAATTGATAATCAATCATGAAAACCAGCGAAAAGCAACGTCGGAAAAAAAATAATAATAGAAGATGGAAGCAGCAAAAAAAGGAAAATAATAAAAGAAAATGTAATTACATGTTAGTAACCAGAAAGGAAATGCAAATCAACCACGAAAAACAAATTATTGTAAAAAAGGGGCAGACCTAAATAAAGACTAAGACTTTCAAACTAAGAACAAGAAAATACAAAAAGAAGAAGCCAGCCATGTAGTGCGATACAATTTACAATCAGATGTAACAGCAAAATAACAATGATATTACGAGTTTAAAACGACTAAAGAAATAACGGATACGATTAAAAAACTGAAAGGCAGAATTGGAATTTAAAATAAATAATTGGAAAAGAAGTAATAACTACAACAAAAACAATAAAAACACTAATGGGAAGCAATGGGTTTCGAAGAATCTGTGAAATCAAGAAATTAACGTTGATTATGATTATTAATTTGGACTTTACTTGGAGTGTGTGTGAATAACTTAATGTTTTATATTTTTATAAATGCAAAAATATTAAAATGTTTTACAAATATTTACTGAAAATATTATTCACCGAATTTATTTTACTACCCTTACCTTACTTACTTTTACACAATTTTTTGCACCACCAAACACATTTCTGCAAAATGACTGCACAATTTGCACCTAGCTGCACACATATCACTAGTTTGTTTTTGGAGTTTTACACATCTAATGTTTTAAGTATTTCTTTCTAAATAATTATAATTTTGATATTTCACCAATATATCTAGGTTTGTAACATGGTAAGCTTATTTGATTCAATTTGTAAATTTATATTATCAACGAATTTCATAAAAAAATATAATAGGGTTGCTACGCTACATATCGAAGTCGCCTTGTGGAAAAATTGGTCTATAAGGAAAAATAACGAGGTATACAAATGTCGAAATACTAACTATTGTCAAGAAATAAAAATTAAGAAGTTTAAAAATGACGAGATGTAATAAAGACTAACTGATAATGGTCTAAAAGTAAAAATATCGAGACTTGTAATTTTGAAAAATCCTAATATAGGGATGTACAATGGCCCTAGGTCTAGGTAGGTTAGGTTCGTTAGTTATCTTCAGATGCCGGGAGGGCAAACAGCATAGAAATAGGAGCCCGTCAACTTAAGGCAAAGTGAAATGAGTTATTTTAATACTTCGGCTACATACTAAATTCTATTTCGACATTCATTTATTCCTCGACCTTATAATAGGTACTTAGTCATTTTTCCATTTTTATAAAGCGTTTCTTGACATTTTTATACCTCGTAATTTTTCCTTATAGACATTAGTCGCCTAAAGGCCTGTGCCGATGAATGCCGGCCGACTTTTATTCATAACTTAAAATATCAACTTGTCAGAGTATTTCAATAAACATTGGATCGTAAAAAATATATAATTCTATGATAAAGTCGAAGTATTTATCTTAGAGCCTTATCACACTTGCGATTTGCGAGCGTATTTTGTATGAAGGCGATCGCGCAGCGTGTTCGCCGCGTCGCTTATTTGTATAGAAAATACGCTCGCAAATCGCAAGTGTGATAAGGCCCTTAACGCAATGAGAATAAGATTGAATTATGACAGTTATTCATATTTAAATACGTCTAAATCTGTAAGTGGCTTCAATCCCATTCTCATCGCGGTTTGATAATAATAATAATATAACTTTACGGAAGATATCGCAACGATATGTCGGGTTAACGCCCTGGTTTCTAACCTCTTGTAATCCGTAAATCTTGTCGTAGAATGTAAAATACTACAATACGAACGTGACGTGGAACATTGCGATAACGTGTCATATTGCGTCGTAACATATGGATTAGTAGGTACATTACGTACCTAGGTCGTGGCCCAAATCACGGTATTTGTGGCCCGAACTGAAGGGCCATAATGCGATCTGGGGCTTTACGAATTACATCCCTTGATTTGTTTCCGGGCAGAAAATCCCACTTACGGCCTAGGGTGACGTAAAGTTAGTAGCAATATTGATTCGCTCGCAGTTCTACGTCATATGATGCAACGTGGCATGACGATGACATGTAAATTGGAATTGGCTCTTATGGTGGCACTCCACTTGGCGTTGCGTGTTCGCGTAGCGTATTCGCCGTGTTTGTCTAAATATTCGTATGAAGTCCAAATATCACAAACACGACATCTACACATGCGAAAATATATCAAATACGCAAATATGTTTGCCGTCGCTCACACAACTGAGCGAGCCATGTGTAGACGGTGAACGCAAATATTTGCCATATTTGCGTCCTTTGAATCCTTTGATGTGTGACCAAAAACCGACAAGCGGGCGGATAGGTACGCGTATTTGCCTATTTGCGCTATTTGGCATTTCGTGCAAATATGGCAAATATAGACGAATAAATCCTCCTCACATGGTCGTATTTGGCCGAATAAGGCAAATACGCGAACACGCAACGCCAAGTGGAGTGCCATCATTAGAGTGCGTTTCCACTGAGGCGGAGAGGAGCGGAGTCGTGCGCATTCGCCTAATTATGAGTTGAAATCTGTATCTCGACTCCGCATCTCTTTTAAGGGATCGGACATTCGAATACATATTTACCTAAACTTTTCCTGTTGTATGCCTTTGCTTGGTGAATGAGTAAATATCTATCCGAATTTCCGAACTCTGTTTATGGGGGATCGACTTCGTATATCTCCGCTTAAGAGGAAGAGCTCCCAAGGGTTCTCTTAAATTGGTTGTTAAACGGTTCACGAACGTGTTTTTACAATTTTTAGCTCAAAAGGGAAATAAGCGACCGGCTTGTATCCCGTATGTATCAGAATACAGTGACTGCAGCGAATGTAAGTAACTTTAGCATTAACAGACAGCATAGTTTTAGTTTGTTTACTCTTGTTTTATAATATAATTTTATCGAAAGCATTTTTTTCTGAAACCTTAAAATATTGGTTAAGCCAAACTTAAGACAAACCTAACCTAATCTATGTATAGGTTAACTTAACATTTTCAATGTTTCTGAAGATCCCACTAAATTATTTTGTCACTAAATTATTGTAGGTACCACATTACATGTTTTATAAATTTACTAGCGACCCGCCCTGGCTTCGCACGGGTGCAATGCTGATAAATTATACATATATTATACATATAAACCTTCCTCTTGAATCACTCTAATCATTAAAAAAAACCGCATCAAAATCCGTTGCGTTGTTTTAAGGAACTAAGCATACATAGTGACAGACAGACAGCAGAGGGCCTAAGATGGTCGCTTTTATCACGCGATAAATAAGTGACAAAGCATCCGTCACGTTTTGACAAAATGCGAGTGTTAGTGACAGATGCTTTGTCACTTATTTATCACGTGATAAACACAACCATGTTTTATACAATGTAGTGATTTTGTTTATGTTCTTGATTGGTTACGATCGAATTGCAGACACGGACTGCAAAGGTTGCACGCAATGCCAGTGTGATCGTGATGGACAATGGCAGTGCTTCAAGAAACGCATCACGTGTTCAGATCTTGGAGATGAGATGGAATTCTACGAGGACGGCACTGATGACAATACTGTCGGGAAAATCTTGCAAGGTAACTTTATATACTACTAGCCTCCCGCCCCGGCTTCGCACAGAACTTCTAAAATTATCAGTGTTTCTCTGTTATATTATGCATGTATTATACATATAAACCTTCCTCTTGAATTACTCTATCTAAGCATACATAGGGAGAGACAGACAGCAGGAAGCGACTTTGTTAGGGTTCCAGCGCTTATGCGCAAGAAAATTGCCTCGATGCTGAGCAGGCTCAGCGAGAGCTCCAACGGCATCCTGTGTGTCATTGCTGACAGGTTTGACTGAAATGAAATGAAATAATTTATTCAGTAAGTAGGCCACAGGGGCACTTTTACAAGTCAAATTGTGAATCTACCGGAATTTCGCAAGAGGAGACCGCTGTTGAGAAGAAAGCCGAAAGAAACTCAACAGTAAGTCATTTTTTCGTAAATAATACTTAAAACAATTACATGATACATTTGTAGTGTTATTAACTAATTACACTGGTACACGTAAAGGAGATGTAAGACTGTCCTATACTGTCGTACTGGACCAGCCAGATATTTAAAAGGGGTTGCAATGTTTAGTGTTAAGTGATAATTGTAAGTTACATACATATACTAATATAGAATAAGATTTACTAACACCTTATGGATGTCTAAAATAAAGATTTATTTAATTTTTAATTTATAGCCCTTTCCATTGGCCAAAGCAAAGGTACTTAGGTCTAATATTTTCTCATGATTAAATCGGATTTCCAATATTTCCATTTTCCACAATGTTGATACAATTGGAATATAAGTGCGATATTCTTACGACTTATGTGAATTTATTAGAAACCCTTTCGGGGAATAGGGCTCTTAATACCTGTGAAAAGTTATTCATATTTTTATCTTTCGACTTTCATTCGTTCTTGGCGTTTTGCTGTCGCATGTCGAATAGAGACGTCATCGATAAATTATTCATGAAGGAATCGCATTTTATAACATCATAGAACTGATGGGTTGGGGCAGCAACGTCCTTGAGAGGCGAGCGCGTACTGGAAGATGAACGCGGGTGGCCCCAAAAAAGAACCAACAACTTGGTCAGGATAGCGTTGTGGATTGTCGTGAAGAACTTTGAGGCAGGCCTTTGTTCAGTAGATAGTCTTTCGGCTTATATGATAATGATGATTGTGAATGATTTACAGAATTGGCTATAAAAGAAAAAGAGAAGAGAATTATAAAAACACCGAATCATCGAGCGCCTCTCCCAGAAAAAAGGAAGAGGACCACGGAAAGTACACCTCTAGGTAAAAAAAAAGTTTCAAAACATTTACTGGCCCGCACACTACGGCTTCTTGTGGCCGTGACAGTACATATTATGTCTCTCTTCCACGCTCGAAGTGAGAAAAAGAGAGATGTACTGTCCCTCCTGGCCACTTAAAGCCGTAGTGTGCGCTGTCTCTTACTCCCTGCCATTGTATAAGAAAACATGCTACAGTACAATTATCTCCACTTTGATACTCGGCAATTCTCGACAATTTATCGAGAGAGATCGGAACTACAAATTACATGAGATACATTGCTGCATATTCATAACATCCTACTAGGATATTACTGTCTAAAACAGTAATGTAAATCACCTGCCAAAATTACATGTTTTACAGTAGACCGATGAATAGCACAGACGTGGCTGGATTTAATTAATACAAACTACAAAAAAAATGGATTTAAATATTTTATGTGAATAAATTCTAGGATTTTATATACTCTATATGAAAACACGAACCTTTACGATTTAAACCGAGACATTTCCAGAGATTATCAAAGTGGAAATAATCGTACCGTACTCCGAAACGACAGACAGACACTAGCTGGCGTCATCACGTTATGATTGGTTCTGTCATTTTTTTATTTTATTTACTTCGTGACCATGGAATTAACGTCCTTCAGTCGATTGGTTCTGACAATCCGTCTAGTAGTGTATCATAAAACTCCCCGATTCCCATGTTACCTGTATGAATCTAAAAAATCATTATCGTTTTAAATCAATTATTACGACCTAACTAATAATGATTTAGTCAAAGGGGCGGAATAAATTATTTTCCTTATATAACTAATCGGTGACGTAAGCTAGTGTAACTAACCAAAGTGTCAGACCTTGATTTTATTTCCAAACAAATCAATTCATAACCCGGGATTTTCGGAGCACTAATTATTTGACACTAGACCAACAAGTAGGCGTCAAATCATTCGAGCACCAAAACCACGGGGTATGCAAATTATGTTCAAATCTATGGAAGCGTTGTTATTCATACATAAATGTAGTAGTTCAGGGTCGCCAAGTACCTAAGTTATTAGGTTATGGTTAATGCAGGGACAACACGCATGCCAAGCCTCGACAAGCGTACTGGACGCAGTTATATAATATTAAAGTGGCCACGGTGTTGTTCCGTCTCACTCTAACATATAACTGCAGGCTTCGGCAATATAAGCACTTGGATTTCAAAACCACATAACATACCATTTCCGAACACGCACTCTATTTGTAATTTGTTCCATGTTTGGAACACTGGGTTTCAGGTTATATATTTGGAACACTGATGTTCAAAAGTTCTTTTTAATTTGTTTTCAGGTTATATCCTTGCCATTCTTCGGTAAACGCACGTTGGGTTGCACGTTTGTAATAAATGCACAAATGTACATTTCACTTTTTTTGTTTTGGTATTATTCTTCTCCTTTAATTTCAGACTTCAAATTAGCTTGCTAAAATTAAGTATGCTGTTTACTATTTCTTATAATTTATTAAGTATTCAGATTTGGAAGAATAGTTTTGAGACAAATGTAATTTAAGGAGTGACCACACCGCTGCTTACAGCGTGTCAAGTTTCGGTCCTACCGACTGCGCCATGTAATATTATTCACGAAAGATATGATGTTCTGTTTTAGAATTCATTGTATTTCTTGTAACAATTAGTTTTATATAAATGTTATGACAATCGAGATCATGATACCTGTGTCCTGGCATCTGACAGCTTAGCGAGAGGGTGGCGGGGGCGCCACAGAGCATGGTAGACTAGAAATCGTTGCGTTCTGTTACAGTATCGGAGATGCCACGACTTTTCACGACAGTGGCAGCGGCAGCGGTGTAGATTCGTGTCTCGCTCACTCGTTATGCTGCCGCGCTCGGATCTCTCGCTCTACCACTTGTCGTGCCGCTGATAGCGCAAAGTCGTGGCATCTCTGCGTTGAAAACGTGACGCATAAGGGACGTCACTGCACATACGCACCGCTAGCGTATTTAAGAGGAAATACTACTGTACCCTTACCATGAGATTACAGTGACAGTACTCGTTAGTCGCTGCGTAAAGGTTTTGTATGGAGAATTGTAGTTCTACAAAGTAACTAACCGCCAAGGGCGCTGTGCTATTCTCCATACAAATCTTTTACGCTGTCGCTAGCGAGTACGGTTACGTTAACTCATGGTAAGGGTACTGCTCACTTTTCCATATAAATCGAGTTTTTTTTCTATTTATTTCTGCCTCCAAAATCTAACTACCTAATCATTAGGAAGTTTGAAGAACCGAATGGAACAATGTTTTTTGTCAGCCCGTTTCGATTTTTGTGCAAATTTAGGAAACACAACGAAACCTCGATTTGTATAACCCGGTTACTTTAAGTTTGGACCTCATTTGTATCCGACGCTAGGGTTACCAAACTTAACGTAATCTGATAGTATGGGAAAAGCAGCGGTATGTCCTCTAAGGCGACGATGTAGTTACTAGTTACCTACTGCTTACTGCTTGACAAAAAGGTGTCAGATTTTATAAAATCCAGAGGACTCAGATAGTTATAATACACGAATCCGCCTGGTATGTAAGTTTTAAGTAACATTATGTCTAGTGATCCAATCTAGAAAATGTTAACTATTTTCTAGACTTTGTCACACTATAGTCACGAGAGGCGTTGTCTCTCACATACAGACACTGCTTTGAATCATCTGTCAAAATGTATGAGGCCTTATGAAGTGATCCAATATAGAAAATGTTAACTATTTCCTACGCTCTGTCACCTACATGGCTGCAATAAGTATTATAATTAATATGATCTTCTTCGCCCTCAATTAACCTACCTAAATTATCTATTAAACCAACACATTTGGTCTATCAGGAAACTTTAAGTGTTTTTGAAATTACATTGGAAGGACTACACTTATTCACTTTATATTTTTCATCTTTTGCTCTACTTCGTAGAAACTTTGCATCTTATTTGCCTACAACTAAACTGGTTTCTATTTGAAATAATTCACTCATGTTTCGCTTGAGATCAGTCAGCTAACGAATATCTGAATTTTCTTTGTATTGTATTACTGATATACCTATTGATGATATTTTTTAGGAAGGGCAGACGACTGATATACCTATTGATGATATTTTTTAGGAAGGGCAGGCGACTGATATACCTATTGATGATATTTTTTAGGAAGGGCAGACGACTGATATACCTATTGATGATATTTTTTAGGAAGGGCAGTGACTGATATACCTATTGATGATATTTTTTAGGAAGGGCAGACGAAGAAGTAATGAAAGAGTTGCACGAGTTATTGCGCGGGAGACGTTCCTTGGCAGACAGTAACGAGACCCACAACCCTATTAAATTTCATCACACTATTGATGAGATTAATGAAGGTAACTGCTACAATTGTAATGATATATTCAAAATATAATTGTTACTTATTATAATTAAGATACCTTTTCAATGTAACATATAAAATGTCATAATTACACCAGCACCTCTAGCATAACTTTGTGACGCGATATATTTATACTATCTCTTACTTTCCTTTCAATACCGTACGAGCATGACAGATGAGGCTGTCGCGCGACAAGCGAAGTCGCGGTAAGAAATGCTAGCCCTGATGCTCCTCTAGCACAATTGCGCAACGCGTCTCTTTCTCGCGCAGCAAATACTGTAGAGCCAAAATCAATGTGCCTTCTCGCTCGCACTAGTTGTTTATTATAGAGAGCGAGTGAAATGTCTGGCCTAATGGTTATGACTCCATCAGTGAATTGTGTGAGAAAAACGGGTGACGCTATGTCACGTCGTAAGAGTAGTTGAGACAAGAGTGCTAGAGAACCATATCTTTTCTTTTTGACACCTTTATAGTATTTTATATCAAGAACAACATCATCTCCATCATTATTTTGACCAAATTCCTTCACCGGTTCCTATTAAAGCCTATGAGATCGTTTTTGTTAATTTTGCAGATACACTGAAGAACTCTAACATATCAGGAACATTGGCAGTGCAAAAAGTAGATGCAATTCATTCGGCAGCAGGCAGTCGAAGAGCTGGTCTGTTAGTTAATTCAACTACTAATCCTCTTCAAATAGAATATAACCACCCACCAATGTACAATAATCACATTACAGATGATAAAATTGAACCTTCTCTCAATAATGATAAATACGATGCCTTCATTAACGAAAATTTGCATAATATTATGAATTACACACAAAATGCGAAAAACAAAGAGTTATCTAAAGTGGTTGTCAATGAATTGAAGAAAGGTTCTGAAATGATTGGTGATCCAAACGCACCGGTAACTTCTAACATAACTTTCACTCCAGAAAAAGATACTTTAACAGCTATGGCGTTTATTGCTGGGAACTTGTTGAATAAACTATGGAACTTAGAAAGAGATAATTCAGATGATTCAATAGAGACGGACAAACAGAAAAACCAGAAAATTTCTGATTTACTGGACTTATTTAAAGAACCTTTGTCATACAGACAAGAACTGTTTCTGAAAGATGCACTAGAACAATTATCAGACGTTGTTAATAAAGATAAAACTGATGCACGCTCTACAATATGTAAGACTGTGGATGAAATTAAGAAAAACGTTATCAATGTTGACAAAAGAAAAGAAGGGAAAAAAGATGAAAACAAACAGGACGCAAAAGACGAAAACGCGGCTGCTGCTAACGCTTTATCCAAACTAAACGACGTTTTAGATTTGATAAAGAAGTATGAAGCACTTCAAATAAATCTTCATGATATAAAACACCCAATAAAATTAAATGTTCAGAATGGTGAAATACCCGCACTCCGTATAACAAAGGACGAAAAAAGTTCACTCAGCCTATTCGGTAATATTTTGGAAAAAATTACTAATTTACTTATTCCAAACAAACATGCTAAGGTCAAAAGTAAAATAAGGAATCAGAATATTTTAAAGAACTCCTATAATTTGGAGGATGAAGTTAAGAAAGCATTTAATATTAATCTAGATGGCGCGAAAATTTCATCTAAAGATAAATTGGTTTTGGATTATATCAATAGAATACAGAAAAACCCATGCCCATTATCAGATTTACAGGAAGATATGTCCATTAAATATAAACAAAGCGATATATTATTAAACTTATCAGAGTTCTTTAAAATAAAATCTTACTCAGATCTTTTAAAACTAGTTGAATCAAGTACAGAATCGGTTTCAACTTCAACACCAGCAACGACAACAAAATTACCCGAACTTACAACAAGTTACAACATACTAAAGATGTTAAATAGTAACTCATCTACAGAAATCGAAAACAATACATCAAGTATCAATGATAATCTTAAAATTCACTTAAAAGCCGTACTAAATGATTTAATTCAATTGCAAAGTGGAAAAGGGAAAAATCTCAAAACGGAGCAGATAGATATTGCTGATGTATTGCCTTGTTTATTGAATATGCTCAAGATAGAAAAAGGACCACAAAAGGGATCAACAAACTATTCGGTCGGCACTTACCTCAACAAAATAAAACGCGTTTTACAAGCTGTTAAGAAAGACACTAAAAATGTACCTCAGAATCGTAGAAGTAATGTAGACGGTGATAGAAAACCTAAATCAGCCGTAGTATGGGAGCGCGTGATTAAGAATTTAAATCAGGACTCTAAACCAAGCAGAAGATCACTCAACAACGATGAGCCTGAGTCTTATGATGCTGTAAAGAAAATGATAGATCATATGGAAACGAACAGTACTAATACGTATAAAATGACAGCAATATATAAAGATGTACCGGCAAGTCAAAAATTAGTGCTGTTGAAAACATTATTATTAGACACCAGTAATAATGCAAACATTTTAGAAAAAATGTTTAGATTAAATAAAGGAAGAAAACTACCTGAAAATGAATTAGCGGATCTCATAGACTTTGTTGATAATACAGCTACAAATTTGAACTTAAACGAAAAAATCTTACAAACTATAGATAAATCCAAGCAGCAACGATTCAACGTTTTGTCTAGTATCAATAAACAGCCTATGAGAGGAAGTGAAACATCTTATATTAACAGTAACAAGATAAAGACAACTAAACAGAAAGCGTTGAATCAACTGATTAAGAATAGAGTTAATGAATATTTAAAAGTGAAAGAATCCGAAAGTGCAACTCAAGATGTGGTTTACGATATAGGTCAGAGAATCTTGTCACATTTAGAAAGAGGCAATGATCAATTGGCACAAGAACTATACAAAATACTGATGGAAAAAGATCTACGGAAGGATAGTAATTCAGGTAAAAATAATCTATCTATCCACGAAAAAATCACGATATATCACGTTGGGGGAGGAGGGGTATAAGGAGACCTCACGTGTATTTTTCTACAGTGAACGAACTGAGAAAAAAAACGATATTTTTTCTCGGTTTCGTTAAAAATAAATCTTTATTTGTTAAATACTTCAAAGTAGCGAGTCTATTTTACGAAATTTTGGCGGAAAAAAATACACGTGAGGTAGTGAGGGGGAGAGGGGATTACCAAAGAACCTCACCAAATATCACCATGGGGTCAAAAAGTAGCCAAAAAAACCTCACGTGATTTGTGCACAAGCCCAAATATGTTCTCTCATTATTTTTTAATGTGGGTACAATACAACAATTTTTATATTAAACCATTGATACAAAGATAAAAGCACAAAGAAAAATTGAAATGACCTGGCGGAAGAGACCGGGAATCGAATCCGGTAATATGAGATGTTCCGGTACATCTGGATTACCGGTCCAGCGTGTTGGTGATTACACCACCATGCACGAATTCGCTTTTCGACTTTTCTTTGTTGTTTGATCTTTGTATCGTTGTTTAAGATAGGACCATAATTATAATTGTATGAATTGTTTTCAGGCTACAATTCTAAAATCTATCTGAGAACACAGCCTGAGGAGAAGCGATCTTTTATTCGAACGGGGGATGCAACGAACAAGCAGTGGGTATCTGAAGACCTGTTTTTGAGGACTTTAGAATCTGCTTTAGAAAATATAAAGACTATTTGAAACCTATACATAACCATGGAAAAATGTGAGCCTGTATTTAATGAATCCTATTTATACTTTTGTAAACTTTTTAAAGAGAAAATAAAAACATGGCTTTTATTTAAAGTTGTTTATTTCTATTTCTAAATTATGTGTTTTTATATAAATATAGCCTAGCAAGTTGTGGTTCAGCCCAAATTACTTTCTTGAATTTTGCGAAATATTTATACTCCTGTTTCCTCCTTATTTACATCAGTCTCTTTCACTGACATTCAACGTCAGTTACCAAAAAATTGTCGTTGCCAGTAAAATAAATTAGTACCACTAAAATCCGCAATAAGACTTGGGCTGAAAAACACCCTGTTGGTTTATACCGGATGTTTCCTGTAATAGGAGCGATAAATTAAAACATAGATTCTTCGCTTGAAACTGGACAACATTTGTTAAGCAACTTCTGAAAACAACGTGTATAAAATGATATTTTGTAGAATAATGTTTAGACAAAGAAGCAATGTATTGCGAAATGTCCGATATTAGTAGAGTGACAGCTATGTCAATGCTCAGGGAATGTCAATGTTGGACGACGTACATTGAAAACACTATTTAGTTTGTGTGAAATAATAAAATTCTGAGAACTGACTTTTTTTAAAGTTTCTGAACAAATGTTGTTCAATTTGAAGAGTAGAATCTATATTTTAATTTATTGCTCCTTTTACAGGAAACACCTGGTATATTGAACCGACGCACCTCAAATACTACTCAAAACGGCTAAACTGTTATAGAAAATATTTTTTTCTTTCGAAGAGCATACTTTCTCGTTGGTCCAATTGTCATATAAAATAACTTCATTTCGTTGACTTCGGTTATTTAGTGTTGAATATGGCGAAGAATTAATTTCACCTTTGGATATTTTGATTTATTTGTGGTATTAACAGGATTTTTTCGTGATAGTCCTGAAAAGTAAAAAAATAGGTATATAATACTAGTAAAGAAAATGCCAATTTCATATTATACTTAAATGTGCAAGCAAACCGCTGCTCAAAAATCAGTGACGCTACCGTCATGAAAATGGATGAAGGGTAACTATAATTATATTTATGTCACTCTTGGCCGTAGGTACTGGCCAAGGCAAGACGTGAAACTTTAGGCTAACCACGGGCGGTAATTTGTAAGGCCCCAGATTGTTTATTTATGGCACAAGCGAATGCAATCTGGGGCATTCACGAATTCACCGCCCTAGGTATGTAATGTACTAATACATTTTGACGTCAGGGTATCAAATAACATATGTATATTCTAATCCTTATCTTATTCCGGGCTTATAATATGAAAAGACCAAATGGGCATGTCACGCGTCTATTGTTTTTATACATTTTTACCTCACCAGCTCCAACATGGTGATTTTGCTGCGAGATAACAGTGAACAAAATGCGATTTTGTTTCGAGCGTGAGTAGAATCAGCCACGGGTTAGTTATAAAATTCGAATCATTCGAATCTCGGTGCACCTGTTTTTTTCATATGTATATAAAATAGAGAGGGATAAAACATATTAATTTGAAATGCGTTTTTCGAATCGGACCTCGAATGAGAACAGTTCAGATACGCGTTATACCATACAATTCATTAAAAACGCCCGAAAATGTTTTAATTGCAACATATTGTTTTTAACGACCGAATATTAAAACAATTGTGTCTTTTATATAAAACAATAAATAATTGCTCAAACGAAATAAGATTTTTCAACTTATTACTTACTGTAAATATAATAATAATTTATAATAAAATTTCACCAATTTATCATAGATGCATATTCGAAACGTACTTTAAAAAATATCGAGTTCAAATAGTTATTGTTATTTACTTTTGTATTTATTTTGTTTGGTGCTTTACGAGTAAAAATATTAATCAATCTATAAATATATATAAATAAACAAATCATGTATCTGCTAAATCTTCCAATTTCATCAACTAATGACAATAACCGTGTTGGTTGTGAGGGGCTGATACGTATAATTTCAATTAAATTATATTGTTATTCCTTTTTAAGCAGCACTTATCTATTTTCTAATGAATAATATCATTGAAATCAGCAGGAAAGACTATAAACATAGTACCTACACCTGAATGGTTGGAAGAAAAAGTACAAAAAGTCGAATATGTTCTCGCTGTTGAGGTGAAAAGTTGTGTGTGTTACACGAGAGCAAAGTTTTTTGCATCTCATGCTGTTGAGTCCCTCGCTACACTCAGGATTCTAACTTAGAATCACTCGCTACGCTCGTGATTCAAGCATAGAATCCTTCGCTTGCTCGGGTCTCAAAATCAGCACTCGCAACAAAAAACAACTTTGCTCTCTTGTTGCACAAATAAAACTATTCAATTTTCATTGCGTTGCGTTTGCGGTGCGTCGCCGTTTTTTGAGCAGCGGTGTGGGAGCTTGCGGTAAGAACGATACGGATACCTTACGACAATCCATCACCGTTTTTTGAGCAGCGGTGTAGTTGAACCCCAATTTGAATCCATTTGAAGCAACCGAAACACAAGCAATAAAAGTATGTAGAGGGCTACCGCACTTAAATTCGAGTGAGGTAGTAGGTAGGTAGTAGAAAATAATGTCAAACGTACTGAACTGATGTTTATGGACTTTTTATTTACGGTTGAGAGGCCTTATTCCTTATTCCTTAAAATGGTGATTGTATTTGACATTTTTCTCTATGATCAAACATGTTTCTTGACATATTATTGATGTAACTACCTAGAACTATATTGGGATTTGAATTTTTCATTGATAACTTTTGTTTTGTTTCAAAAACTACTGGAAATTGACAAAATTCACGCGGAAAATTAGTTTTTTCAACTTATTTTCGACTGCACGCAATGTAAGCATGAAATAGATATGTTACTACCTAGAACTCGAGGAAAAGTCTTATTCACTTCAAAAAGTTGGTGGAAATTATCAATATATTTGTCATAATATGAAACAAATGAAAGAAATAAGGCCTCTTAAATTAAATTAGCATCCTGCGGGCCTATGATGGTTCCGTTTATCACGGAATGAATAAGCGACGAACGCGACGAAGCATCTGTCACTCACACTCGCATTTTGTCAAATCGTGACGGATGCTTTGTCACTTATTTATAGCGTGATAAAATCAACCATCACAGGCCCGATAGTAAGTTAAGGAACTACGATATGAAACGTTTTTCTATAATACAAGGGTAAACCAGTCTGAAGTCATTCACTGATTCAATTAATTCATTCATAAATGGACCATGCAATTCTGCAGCTCATTTTTTGCCGGCTCCACATGTTTGGCAAACAACGGCAAACCTACAGGACGCAGTTATATGTTAGAGTAAGCACGACGTAGTTCCGTCTCACTCTAACGTATAACTGCGTCCTGTATGTTTGCCGTTGTTTGCCAAGCATGTGGAGCCGGCATTACAGTTCAAGAGCACAGTGTCATGACCAGTGAAACTTTGATATGTCACTTGCACATTCCATCTAAGAGAATATCTAAGAGTATTCTTATTCGGTAACATACTAACCTTTGTTATTATCCTCCTTGACTTGGTTAGTTTTATTTTTTATTTTCTTTGCCACATCTTTGTTTTTATCCCGCTTCCTCTTAATATCTAAGGCCGGATTAACTTTACCTCGTAAATATTTTGGTATAATATTTTTCATTCGTTTTGCGAAATGGACTGATCTTTTATCCCTTGCATTAAAGGTCTCAATTTTATTTTGCCATACTTTCATTACTTGAAAGAATTTCTGCTCGTTTAATTTATTAGCTCTTCTCGTTGCATTTTCATTAAAAATAGACGATTTTAGTTTAAGCTTTTCAAGAATATACTTAGACAAACGATTTTTTATGTTTGTTACCATTTGTTTTATTTTAACCATTAGGGCTTTTGATCGATTCCTATCATTTGGTTTAAGTTTTGCTTGTTTTGCTTGCATTGATGGATATACGAAAGTATTTACAAAATCATCAAGGGGATCTAAATATTTTGTCACATTAGCTATCAAGTCTTCATCGACTTCATTGTCAATAACGTCCATTCTTCGGCTAGAACGAAACTGCATAGCACTCAATGCACATTTTAATTTATCTATACCCTTCGACAAAGTGAGATGCAGTAATTTCAAAGTATAGAGTCGATCTGATGGCTTAGACTCAGAAATCTCGTGTTGTTCATTTTCCCAAAGATTTGATAAGTTTGTTAATATGTCTGAAACCTTAAAGTTGAAATCTTGGGCAGCCAGTGGACGGTCATTCGAGTATTGTTTTTCAATAATTCTGTTTAGAATGTTTTTTGTTTTTAGTGACTGCGTACTAAGTGAAGTAGTGAGCTTATCGTTATCTATTATTACTAAAATTCTGACAAGTGCCCGTTTTATAAGTATTACTTTGTAAGAATCGAACAGTCTGGGTCCTAATTTTCTTCGTTGTGGTATTGGTTCATAATTGAACGTTAGGTTTACTAACGAAGTATTTCTTGGTGACGTATTATTTCTTGACTTTGTATTATTCTTGAATGGAGGTATTAAGCTGTATTTTTTTGTATTTACTACACTATCCTCATTGATTTTATGATAGTAAGATGTTATAGTGAATAACAGCGGCTTAAGGTTCGACATACTTCCCGTTAGGGGAGCCACCCCCAGCTTCTTAAGTTTTTGTAGTGCGTTAATATCTTTCAACATATCCTTCATATCTCTTCTAAATTTATTTGTATAGAAATGTAGCATGTCAATTTTCCAATCATGCGTGCTATGGTCGTCATGAGAATAATTGCCATGTTTAGTCGGAGCATCGGTGCCGTTAGAATTTACTTTATATTTCTTAATAAACTTAAGTAGATGTTCTCTAATGTAATTCAAATGTTCTATTTCTATGCGTTCATTACTTATTAACACTGTTAAAACCTGAACCAAGTGTTGTAGTTCGTCTTTAATGTCTGCCTCATTTTTTGTTGTGGTTTCATTTCTTGTCGCTGTTTCATTTACGTCCCTGACGTGTCGTTTTAATGCGAAAGCAGCATAATGCAAGCTTGGTTTCCGGTCATCGATATCAGAATCGTAGATGTTGTCTATAGTAGTTATATAACTATTTTGTTGCTTATTCGAAGAAATTAAAGACTCTGCAAACAGAATATTATCGCATTTAACACGTATGGTACAAATTTTGGTTCATATTAAGTATACACATTAAGTGCGATATATGTACGATTTAGCATTGAAGTAAACATTTACTGAAGATGTTAATGGAGAGTTACTATTGTAGCTGGGTGCACTAGAAAACTCCGAAGTTTCATTTGTCCGAATGCATCGCTATTCCGAATTTTCATAATAACCATGTTCATTTTTACAAAGGGTCTGGGACACAACCACAGACACAACAGCATTTAACGCCACCCTTGACTCACTAATTACTGTTCCTCCGGCAGAGATAGGGCTAGGCTGCTCTTAGTGTCCAGGCCAGAGTCAGGACACTAGTTGCACGCACTCTTGTTTCAAGACAGGTACCTATATTGACACCAACACCCTAAGCATAGCGGCAGGTCTCCGACTTGGTGCAGACGTGGGCGAGAAATATGCCTGCACCGCTTGTGGAGCAAGCGCGAACCGCTTTATTCACCATGGACTCGTCTGCTCTTCGGACGCTACTCTCGCCATGCCGCTTTCAATGACATCCTCAGAACGGCACTCGCCAACGTCCCAGCTGCTCTCAAGCCACTGATCGTGCGGGACGAGGGCAAGCACCCCGATGGCGGGATGTCATTAATACCTTGGAGGATGGGGCGCGCGCTGGTGTGGGACGCGACTTGCGCAGACACACTAAAGCGGCATCCTACCTCCCGGCCACAAGTCGGCGGGAGCGGATCAAAATCTCTAAATACGTACAGCTGTCTCGGTGCCCAATATGAATTCATCGCTTTCGGCATCGAGACACTGTCCGTGGGGACTAGACGCTCAGTAAGAGCTTGAGGGAGGCAACAGACGCGCACGCGCACGCACACGCGCGGCAAATTTCTCGCGCAAAAGCTTTTCATAGCCATACAGCGTGCAAATGCTGCCTGCGTCATGGGCCGACCGAGGGGTCTTAGTCTTAAGAATGTTTTTAAATCTTAGATTAGTTTTTAATGTTTAGTCTTGTATAACTCATACATTTCTTTTTTGAATTCTTTCATAATTTCTTTTCTTTTTCATTTTCATAAAAAAAATATATAATAGAAATCAAAAAAGCATAACAATAACAAATTTTTGGTTTATAAAATGGATGGGTAAAATAGGTTTACCCTAACCCAACTTAATATACTTATTGTGTAATAGACCATCAACAGCAAATATGATCGTTTGGCGTGATAGGTCTTTCAGTATTTTTGAAATTCGGGATAATGATGATTTCGGAAAAATTCACTTCGGAATTTTTGGGTGTTCCGCATGCATTATGATCATGAGACTATGATTATTCTTACCCTTTCCATTTAAGTTTGCTTCCTTTCCATCTCTGTCTTCTTCAACGTTTTGAAGAAGTGCAAAGAATTGCTGTGAGTCTTGTTTAATATCGTTTTTATCGTCATTCCGTATAAATCTTTCATTAGGTTTTATAAAGTGTTTCAAATCGTCATTATCTAAGATTTCATCAAACTCCAAATCATTATTATCATCATCGTAAAGAGTACTTATAGTTGTAGCAGTCTTCGACACTGGAAAATGTCAAATAGTGTTAAGTTCACAAATAGTGAACCATTGATACAAAGATCAAAGCACGAAGAAAAATTGAAATGCGTAACCTGGCGGAAGAGACCAGGAATCGAACCCGGTATCTCTGGATTACCGGTCCAACGTATTAAACTCTCCACCACAATAACGCCAGATAAACTTTCGAATTTTTCCTTATGCTTTGTGTGTCGATCTTTGCAATGTTTATTTGAAAGGCTTTACACATTAGTGCTTTGATCTTCGTATCAATGGTTCAATATAAAAAAAATGTGGTGTACCATGTTAAAAATAATGAGACATTACAAAAATGACTTTCTTGAACATGACTAAAAATAGGAGAGGGAAGATGTTAGGTCATTTCATAATGAAATAATGAACTTTATTCTGCAAGTAGGCTACAAGGGCACTTGTACATGTCCGAGTCTACCGGCATTTCACAAGAGGAGGACCGGCATTTCTCAAGAGGAGGACATATGTCACCATACTAAAAGTTGATATTAGAAGGAAAAGTAGAAGGCAAAAGGAAAACAAAAAGACTAAGGCAATATATGGAGCAAATAAAAGAAAAAAATAAATATTTCATCATATAAAGAAGTAAAAGAAAAAGCGGAGTGTAGAATGAGCTGGAAATAACAGACAAGAGCCAAGCTCTTACATGTACAGTCGAGTTCATTTACATCTACACACTTACGAGAACATAAATATCTGAACACAACTTTATGCTCCTGACAATAGGGTCGTGTTCAGATATTTTTGTTCTCGTAAGTGTGTAGATGTAAATGAACTCGACTGTATGACGATGATGATGATTAGTGATCATAACAAATTCGTAATAGTCCACTTAAAAAATTCTACCATTCTCGACAACAGTGCTCGTCCGAGGTTCAGTATCACTGATGAATTTTACTCCAATGGGTTCGTACATCCAGTCAGGCAGTTCTTCGTATATGTGCTCTGGCTGCGTTGGTTCTGACACCTCATTTGATCTTTTATGCCTGTTTGCTAAAAACAGAAAATATATATAAATACACACACACACCAACAGCTAGTTTCTGTTTGGCGCAATGGTTTACTGGTAGATGCTTTATGGCATTCGCGATTTTTACTATTATGTATTGTGTAGTAAAGTTTACATAATTTGTAAATAAATGTATACTTTTAGGGCTGACTTACGGTTGGTTCCAAACTTCAAGTTGTCTATGACTGCTTGCAGCACCCGATGGTCGACGTCTCGAGGCCGTCTGGTACACTGTTGGGATACGGAGCAGTTCCAGCGCCCGCTCTCGTCGCAATCGCACGACTTGCAGCCCGTACACATGTTCTCTGAAACACATTGAGGACAAATAGACAGAAGGAAATAAATAAATAGACCAAGATACAATTACAGAAAGAAGGAAAGAAATAAATAGAAAAAGAGAAAGAAAGAAAGACAGACATAAAGAAATAAAGACAAAGATATAAAGAAAGAAAGAAAGACATTTATTCATGACGTGACCATAAAACATACATAAAGGATGCGACAAAAACAGTAAAATATAAAACAATAGGCAACTATAATAATAAGGTTGTGCCACGAAAAATTCCTACCTATGTCCCACCTCACCAAGATGCTAGAGAGCCTGCGCATCTTCCGGTGGGACCATGAGTGAGGCAATTGAGTGAGGTAGACACGGTTCTCTATTGCCAATTTTTTTTTGCCAAGTATTTATTCTAGATAATCATAAGGCATAATAATACTTAGTCGGGATCGTGATCAACCCAAATGGGTCAGTAGAGAGAAAACGAAAACTGTTAGATAAAGGGAAATCTGTTCTTAGGAACCATAGCGTCGATTTTTTATAAATCTTATACATAACCGGGAATTGAACCTGGTTAAAATTCTGTAAGTAATCGCATGTCGTATTGTAACATTTACAGCGGTTTTGACCGGGTTATGTATGATGAAATTACTTATGTATGAGATTAATTTAAAAAAATGCAGTGATCGACGAGTTTGTGACTTCTACCAGGGGGGGGGTATTCGACCATTTTTAGAGAGATGATGGAGAATTCTCCATTAAATTGCCATCCGTTACTTTTGACGTCTGCCTACTTGACAAGTGGCGATATCCCTAGAACATCGCAACTTCGTCAATTCAGACGCGCTAAATTTGCGTTTCCTTTGTATGTGACGGCATAAATAACAGGCGCATACTTTAAATTGACGTTTGCGTGAAATTAGTCCGTTAAGTTATTCATAAGCATGAATGACATTTTTGACAATCGTTATCGCCTTCGTATTTCCCAAGTTGAGATGAGATATATGTCACTTGAAGCTCTTCGCATTTTAATGACAGTTCAATGGCGATATCACTGTTATATAATAGAAATTTGACGTTTAGCGATCACTCAAACGGCATTCTCGAATAGGCTAGTTGACCCAGTTTCGAAATATATTGGAAATGGTTAATAATGATCTTACTAGCTCTAAAAAAAATGTCTTGTATTTTTCTGAAAGCTAGAAAGCTAAATTTTATCAATTGAAAATTAGAAATTTCATAAACAGTCAAAAACGCCGTCCGCCATTTTTCCCTTTCGCTAATCTGTGGCGTGTCGTAGTATTACCTGTAAATATTCGAAATTCGACCGTCGTATAATGCCATTCCGCACACTCCAATATACTTTGACAGGAGATCGAGAGGGACGGCACTATTCGAAGTCGTCAAAGTAGACTTTCAGTTTTGTTTACATGACCAATGACGTCACTATCATAAGCGAAAATGGCGGACAGCGTTTTAAGCATTTCAAAATACAGATTAAAAACCATATTTTCAAATTAAATTTTTTTCAGCCATCTTTCACTTTTATGAATTAAAAATATATATTTAGGTTTCCTTTGCTAAATACTATACGGAATAAACATTAGTTTATTACAATTTGACATGAGTCAACTAGCCTATTAGGTCTCAGGACCCATTTGGATTGATCACCCGGTATATACAAATATATCTACCTTTGTTACATTGGGTATACGATGATATAAGAGGCAAACACTCCTTGTATTCTTTTAATGAATCTGCGAAGAAAAATTAAGAAACATAATTAAGTTTAAATTCATAACTTTTTCAAAAATAACCGACGAAACGAAGTTGTCATATGACAATGTGAAAAAAAAATTGTGACATGATTTTATTGCCGACTGTATTTTTCCTTGGACATCCGCCAACTACGCACCGAGACAATTCGAAAGAGCCCAAACATGGTAGGATTGCATCGTCTTATTACAGCGTTCCTATGAAGCTTTCGGCTCCATTATCAGATCAGCTTCATGGTGTCATATTATTGTATCGTCATCGAAGTTACGTAGGTATACCAATTTCTAATTGAGTTTAATTAATTCTTACCTTCGAAAACTAAGTCGTACATCATAGAATCCACCTTCATTGCCAAGGTATCGTTCGCTTCCTTCTGCTAAAGTAAAATAACTCAGTTAATTATTATTCATTTATTTAAACTTTATTGCACAAAACAAAAAGTGTACAAATGGTGGACTTATGCCATAAGGCATTCTCTACCAGTCAACCATTGGGCTAAACAGAAACATTTTATGGTGCAGGGCCTGTTAACTATCAACATTATACTAAGAGAGAAACTTATTATTTATCAATAATATAATGAACACAATAAATAAACATACACAGATATGCAAAACAATATACTTACATAAACAATATTTCTTGTACCCAGTGCAAAACATCACAACCGACAGTCAGCCTAGGAGCTTACTAGTGAGATGCTGTTATGATGATATTATCTGTGAGATTTAAATTGCTGCATGGGACAACTAAGCCTTTTTGAAAACCGTCAAATCCATTAATTTTATTTAATATCATCCTATTGACTAGGTTAGGTTAGGTTAGGCGAAACGAAACATTCGACTAAAAATAATTCTAGGAGTCAATATAGACCTTGGTCCTTCCATATCACACCTGGTGATGAATGATAATGAAGACGATGATACTGGTGAAGGTGTTAATGATGATGACGGAGACGATAATATTGATAAGGATGACTATAGCTATAATAATGATGACGATGAAGAAATAAGGATGAGTGAACAAAGCGGCAGTTAAATCTTTTATGGTTTTGTACGCTGTTATAGTAACAAATGGATCTTTTTCTGTATCTCTCTCTCTCTTCCTAGCTATTATCCCACACGGTAGTGGGGTCAGCTAGCTTATTTTGCTTCTCCACTCCACCCTGTCCTCGACATCATCTTCGGAGACTTGACACTCACTCATATCCTTTTGCACTACATCTTTCTACCTCGTTTGGGGTCTGCCTCTGGATCTTCGACCGGGGATGGAAAGTTGTAGTGCCAAGTTCCCCACATGGTCGGATGGTCGCCGTTTTACGTGACCATCTCAGCCTACTCTCCTGCAGCTTATCGGTGACGTCGCGTACGCCCAGGCTTCCGCGCACGTACTCGTTGCGGATTTTATCTAGCCTGGTAACGCCGCACATCCACCTTTGTTTACATGTAAAAAAGGTAAATTCGACCAAAGAACGCCAAGGAAACCGTACCATTTCTTTCTGCAGCTCCAAGGCCTGAATAGCGGCGGCATAGGAGCACCGGAATTTGTCCAAGCCGACACAATTGGTAGCCATAGCGGTGTCCCCAAAGCACACCTGGCACGCTACATTGTTCCTCCGGAAAATTGTCGGGTACTTCATATAGTGGAACGTCGCGGTGGGGTCTAGGGCTGTACAAAATAATATTTTAAATGAGTAAGTATACTAAATGTTTCGCAGAATATTGTTTTGCCGAACGTAATGTTTCGTATAATACTTATTTCGCATATTTGTTATTCTATTGATAGCATTGACTTTTCTGAGAAGTTATAAAATAAACCAAACCTAACCTACCAATGTGCCAGGATACACCAGAACATTTAGAAATATATTTCTCGTTTCAGCTGAACATAGTTTCTGCGAAATGAGCGTTATGGGGAACATTAAGTTCGGTAAACAATTATCTGATAGATGAGAGTAATTCGTTATAATTTCATTATCATAACCCAGGGTTTTCGGTGCACGAATAATTTGACACTAGGTCGACAGTAGGTGTCAAATCAACCGTGGTCCAAAAACCACGGGGTATAGTCATTGTCGTGACGTAGAATTCTGCTATAGCTAGCTAACCAAGTCACCCCGTCTAGCAAAATAACGCTTCGCAACTCCTGTAGCTCGATGTAACCTCGCCTGTCACTCTCTTACAGTACAGCGTAGAAGAGATAGGTAGTTACTTCTGGAGGTTGTGCTAGAGGCAGAACTCCGTCATTTATCAACCGATGTTGATAACTCTTTTTTCATCAGGTAAAAGATGTTCACTGCTGGCCATAGGCCTTCCCAACCATGTAAACCTCTTCTTGAGTTCGGTTTACCTACGCCACGTTGCGCGTTGTGAAGAAGTATTACTACATTCCGGCGGTGAATTAGTGAATGTTCCAGATCGCAGGTGTTAGTAGCCATAATTATGCGATCTGGAGCTTTACTAGTTGTCGCCCGTGGTTTATTTTAAGTTTTATGTCTTGCCTTGGCCAGGAAGTGAGGTTTTCTCCACGCATCATCAACATAAACTTAAGAGTCAAACTCTTGGAGTAGCTAATGCAGTATATAGCTGTCTTCATCTATCCCTATCCATAGCCAACTCCTTGATTTCCCATGACATGATGTTTACCTTCTCTTTTATTTGTTTCACGTAGCTTATTATTTGTTCCCCTGCCTCTCTTTACTCCCCGCATAGCGGGCAGAAAATCCCACTTACGGCCGAAGGTGACTTTATTAAAGCAGTAACGTCTGCTAACGTAAACCAAATGTTCACAATGAAGCGAAAAATTAAAAAAAAAGAAAAGGTCCAGGCAGGATTTGAACCTGCGTCTCCAACGACGGCTTTTTCCAGGCCAACACGGGCGTCCTATGAACTTTACTGGACCACCGAACCTGATGCCAGAGCCATTGAATTTTTCAACCAGTTGCTTCCACATGCCACCTAGCTACGATGCTACCCTAAGGCATGTAGAAATTTAATGAAATTTTTTAAAAAAGTTTCTCTTCATTGTAAACATTTGCTTATTATTTTTCTGCACGAGTGCAACAAAGCCTAATAATGTAATGAATGCCAGTATCCGTACTCACCGGAAATGGACCCAATCACCGCAAGCAGAGCGAACATGTCTAACGTCAACATTTCTTCGTTTGCGTAATCGTAAACCGAAACGATGTTTATCGAAAAACGGACTTGAGAGGAAACAGTGGTGAAGCGCGAGTCGGATTTACATCGAAGGTTCTGTGAAAAACTGTACAAATGAAATATATTTGAATATATAAACAAAAAAATACTTCAGAGAAAGAAAAATGAAATAGGCCAAAATTTATTTAGATTTACTGTTAAGAAATTGTAAAATTGTGTTGTATATTTAACAGCGCGATACAGGATTCTTATGGGCATGCCAGACGTACAGCAAGTACTGTTGGTAAAATTTTCTTTGTCCTCTCATCACAGCAAAAGAGATTTGACTTTGACTTTGAAACCACGCCGAAACACCAGGATGGGTTTTCACAAATTTTATTACAGGAATAGCCGGACATCCAGAGATGGTTATATGATGATTAAGTATTTACCCAATTTTGGTAATGAAATAAGCGTGGACAAAGTTGCAGGCATTTTCTAGTATGCATAAAAAAAAGTTATTATTTCAGAAACTCAGATTCCATATAATATAAACTTCTCATCTCAATCCCATCAAAATCCCCCAGGTCTAAGATTTCAAATTAAATAAAGTAAACTCAAAATTACAGTAACTCCCGAACCAATTAAACATAGCCAAGAATCATCTCGACATACAAGGCTTTCGATTAAATTAATCGCATTCAAATCGGACCATCGGTTTGCGAGCTACGATGCCACAGACAGACACATACACGGGAGTTAAAAAGTCCTTTGTGTTATGAAATTTATGTAGATGGATATTACTCTTTTTAATTTGCTTTGTGAGCTAAAATGAAGGCTTTTCATGAGTTTTGACAGACTTGAAAAACAAGGTTAAGTAACACTAGAACGACGGTCAAAATGCTTATCTTTGACTCATTATGATGAAGTTTTGAGGTAAAAACGAAAAAAAAACCTGTCGACTTGAGGGCCTTGTCTTTTGCATGCTGCGGCACAGACAAACACAAAAAAAAGTTCTAGCAAAAAAGCAGCACGCCTTCTATAGCCTTCTATTCTAAAAACTATTAGAAATTTTCGTCTGTAGACAGAGTGCCGGTTTCATATAATTCACGTCTCTCGACGTGCTATCCGTGAAAGTATTAAATCTGTTGATAAAACGACATTCCCATCCTTGATAGAACGTATCAAATGACATATAATAAATAAAACATGTGTATAAATATTGTTAGCAAAGTAACTCGAGCGCTCAAATTCCAACCTGGCAGTCGGCGCGTGGCTGTTTACTAACACCTACAGCGCAAGCGCGAGCCGTCACTCGTGCGTCGACCATGATACTGTTGTTGCTCCTGTTGCCCGCTATACAATCCTTAGGCGCCAAGTTTCTGTCCACCACCAAAACTGGTAAGTCTTCAACATCTTTTTTATACTACGATGGTGGCAAACAAGTTCCGAAACCGCCGCCTATGGACGCTTGCGACGCCAGGAGAACCTATTTACACCCCTCTTGAAGAAACGCATACTGCAGCCCCCGGAAGACCTCGACAGGGAGCTCATTCCACATGCGGAGCGTTCGCTGTAGGAAATTCTTCTGGAACCGCACAGCTCTCGACCATTTAGGCTCCTGTGTGTGAGGATGTATCCTGCCGATCTCGATAATAACCTAGAAAATCCTCGAAAATCTTCGACCACGATTCTGTTACTGCTGCTATTTCCAGCTATTCAGACCTTTGGCGCAAAGTTGGCCACCAGCAAAACTGGTAAGTCTTCAACGTCAAACCATTGCTGAAACGATAAGACTTAGAGGCACTTAGATTTCTTTTTTACCTTTATTCAATATTTTTAGAAAACACGGTAAAAACAAGTAGGTAAACAATTAAAATTTTGGAATACCTACGCCGGGATTTAACTGTGATCGAAGAAGGATCGGTATGATCCAAGAAAAAACAGCATCGAAAATAGTTCAATTCTGTCTGAGAAACCTCTAACAGTCCTGCATCATGGTTGCTGCTGCGCTCCCTGGTGGTCTACAATCGTAAATTAAACCAAAAATATACCCAAAAATTAAAGGCGGTTATCGCAAAAAATCGCATCCAAATCGATCCATTACTTATCTAGGAAAATTCTAAAAGGCATACATACAAACAACCTCTTACTCCAAGCGCATATACCGTCTCCGTTTCGTCCGGTCCATCGTAGGAAAAGCTACAGCAAAAAAGCAAAAAGACAACTCAATTCCTGTCTAATAGCGGAGCGACTTTTAGTAAATCATGAACATCTAAAATCTCTGTGGGTTATTCCAGTCTGATCCCAAGGCCTGTGCAAACCCTGGTCCCTATCCTTAAGGACTCAATAGACTAGTCACCATATTGAATGGTGAAAAAATTGGTCTGGATTTGTCTTTAGTCATACCTGACACCTATGCACTTCAATCCGTAATGGTCAGGTTAAAAGTGAGGGAAATACTGACGCAGGTGGAGAATTCCACACGTTGATCATTCGCCAGATAAATGTGGAGGCAAACGCTTTGTGCGACAAAAAGGTAAGTTAAAGTATCAAGAAGCGGACGATAAAGTGGTTCGTCTTGAATAAGACAGGCGTTGGTGTCAGTTTGTGAAGGTCCAGAGTACAGTGTTCGCGTTAAAGTAGGCAGAACATCTGAAAGGCCTCTCTTTCCTTTTGGGCACTCTGGGCAAATGCCCCCGGTCCCCAACTCACGAGGGCACGGCATATATCGTTATATTGATGTAGGTACCCTATTTAGGATTCTCAGTTTACTGGCCGCGACTTTATTTTGAGGAGTCAATGTTGTTTGGGAAACTTCACGCCAGGTTTAATTTAACTTAATATAACTTAGTTGGATTGCAGCCTATAAACATAACATAAATATTCATAAATATTATGAATATTTCGAGAGCTACACGTGCCTTGTTTTGAATTTTTACTGCCATACTTGATGTTGATTCTTGAGCTATTGTTGAGAGTTAGCGCACCGAAACAATACCTACTCCAACGAGGTTATTAATTGCGTGAGTCAACACACTGAATCTAATTTACATCTAATTTGAATTAACTTAAATTAAATTTCAAATTTTCTTCGGCTTTCGCGACTGTCACACATTTAACTAAAACAATTTACGCGAAATAATCCGTTTAGATTGTTTCAAGTGTAATACGTGGTATAATCCGTTTAAATTTTTTTTTTTAATTAAATAAAGTTTAATTAAGAACCAAAGTGAATTTAAAATCAATTTTAGAAATTAAATGAAAAATTTAGTTTTGTGACATTGTAATTTTAATCGAATTACTTATATAAACGCCATACGATTAAATTAATTAATACTACACGATTGGCGCAGATTGCAGACACCTGCCTACTGAGCCGGCGGTCCCGGGTTCGAATCCCGGCCGGGGCAAATATTTGTGTGATGAACTCGAATATTTGTTCTTGGGTCATGGATGTTATCTACTTATATATGTATTTATATATTATGTATATCGTCGTCTAGTACCCATAGCTTTGCTTAGTTTGGGGCTATGTCGATTTGTGTATGATTGTCCCCTAATACCTATTTATTTATTTATTTTAATTTCCTGCCACGTATGCCCGCCCAAAAGGTTGATGTAATTAAATAAACCCTGTAAATAAATAAATAAAAATAAATAAATATAATGGGACAATCATACAAATCGACCGTAATAAAATAAAGCACGTATGACTAGGTATAAACTTGGCAGCATTCCACATTATTTATCTTCCAAACTTAAAATTGATCTGGTTTAAAAGGTATAAGAAAAAATCGGAAGTGGCACTAGTTTCGCCTTAACAGAATTTCCATTTTTCCAGACGGCCTACTTTAGCAGTATCTTTTTCACAGAACCCCCAGCAACCATCCGCAAAGCCATCAAGGGCTGCCCAAGCGAGGGCTACTTCTTCGAGCGACAGCAACAACCGGGAATCGAACCTGCACCCTGCTACCTCTGCTACTGCAAAAGCGATGAAATTGCTGTCTGTACGCTGAGAGACAACGCGCGGTGTGAGGATGAGAACAGCAGCTACCACACGGAAGTTGAGACCACGACGCGGAGGTATAGGAGGAGGAAGCATCGCAGGTAAAGACGAAATAAAAACACAAGCTAAAGTCTGCTGCATGTTGGCTGTATCCTCATATGTTTGTCTGGCGGTCGACGCTAGGCTGCGTAGTGCGCACCTACTGTATTTTATTTTATTTGTAAAGCTTGACCAACATATGAGGATGCGCCATATTGCGGAATTTCACTGGAACTAATTTCTTACACTGGCAATGACTCTATGATGGTTTGTCAACAATGTCAATGTCATTCGTGGTAATTTCTTTAAAAGACAAATATTTAAAATTATCCAATGAAAATGCCGAAAACCATTTACAGTCGTGAACGTAAGATTATAAATAAAGTGTACACTACAGTGTTTACTACAGGAAAAACAGTCAGAAAAAGAGTGCATTCCATTAAATGATATAACGAGGTTAATATAGTGGAACTGACAGCTATTTAAACTAATATCATTATAATGGGTTGCGATTGGTTACAAAATTGTTGCCATATAAATCCTATAAATAGCGCCCTCTTGACAATCCTCATATAATCTGGTCAGGCTTTATTTAGGTAGGTACATAACGGGCAAATAAAATAAAATAAACTGGCGGGAGAACCGTAATGTCGATTAGTCGTGAGAAGCACTAACCCTTCGGTTGGCGTCATGTACGATCCACTTAAGGCGACGGGTAATGCGAAACTAGCGCCACTTACGAATTTTTATTATATCTTCTAAACCAGATGAATTTTCAGGAATTACAAGATATGAGGAGCTGGAAAAACACCTTTAGTAGTTATTAAATCATTATATACAATTTCTTGTTCTTTAGTTGTCTCTAAAAACTTGCCCAAAACTATTGTGGCCGCTTTTGACGTGAACAAGTTTTGTAGGATAAACTACAGTGCACAAATTGTAAAGGTGTTTAGCTAGCTCCTAGACTTCAGCTATTTAAAAAAAAAAACAGATTATGAAGGCATAAGAAAAAAATCGAGGGTGGCGCTAGTTTCGCAGTACCCGTCCCCTTAAGGAAAACAATACTATTGTGTGTTTTGTACTTCATTATCGTCCGTCATAAAAGAGTTAAAATTGCTTTAATAGAAATGAGTTTTCCAAAAATTTGTGTTTGCCTATAAATAAGTACCACCAAAAACGCAACATGGCGCGACATGAAAACACCCCGTTCGGCTATAATTTATACTTATAGTTATGATACTCGCTAAGCCATTGTCTTTGTATTACAGAAGGCTGGCCCGCAGTCCAGGACTTATGGAACTCTTCTTCAAAGACGGGAAGAACGAAAGTAAGTTATTTTTTTTTATATATAATACGACGGCACGTTTGCGGCAACGGCGGCAAACACGCATGCGGCCCGCCTGATGTTAAGCAGTTACCGCCGTTTAAGAACATAATTTACTCCGCTCTTGAAGAATCGCATACTGTAGCCCCCGGAGAAAACCTCGGCAGGGAGCTCTTTCCACATGCGGAGCATTCGCGGTAGGAAATTCCTCTAGAGCCGCACAGTTTTTGACCATTTAGGCTACAGTGTGTGAGGATGAACAACCTGCCGATGGCGAGCGATATTTACTTAAATATGTTAATCGTAAAAGGAAAAGTTAAAGAGACATTATTACTAGTAGGGTTTTGGTGCCAACCGTGGTTCTAAAGTCCACGGAGTCGTCAACTGTTTAAAACGTCAGTATTTTTTTCTAAAGTCCACGGAGTCGTCAACTGTTTAAAACGTCAGTATTTTTTTCGTAAGTACCTAATGCCACCTTAAGCTATACAGGGTGGAACATTTCTAAAGACTCGGCTGACAGGATAGTGTCATCTGAGTGATCTACAATGGACCTAATTGTAAAGCTGGATTAAAAGCAAAAAAGTCATCAAAATAAAATATTTTAATATCAGTGACAACCCTACTAATTCAAAGGTTTTATTTACATTTAAAATTTACACCTGTCTTAAACTTATGCGATGTTCAAAAGTTAGGGTTGATACGTGAAGATTTTTACGCTAATGTTTAACAAACTGTACTTATGTTAAAAATGAATAGAAATATTTACATAGTTCATTGGTGAAGGATGAAGTACTCAGTGCAGTCTGAACAATTGCCTGTTTGCTTAAAAGTCCCTCGATCTGTTCCACCTTGTATAAGAAATGAAGCAACTGGTTGAAAAATTCAGTGGTTCTTGCGTAGGATGGCTGCTTAGTGAGCAGAGCACCGGTGTTGTCCCGGACAGCCGTTACAAGTGCGGGTTCGAATCCCGCCCGAGTTATTTATTTTACTTTTGGATTAATATAATCATTTAGTATGCGTAATTTAGTGTCTTTCTATTTAAAGCAACCGTTGTGCGGTATTCTTTCCCGTTGAGATGAATATTTTCTTAGGCATACAATTTAAGATAGCGACTCATTGCTAAAGTCGAAATAATAGGCGCGAGCAATATTTCTGAGCGCAGGATTCGTATTTTCGTATGACCGCGGTGCCAGCCGTACAGTGCCATCTGTTGGCACCTGTTGGTAAAAATGTCTTTTACCGCTCGTCCTGCCGAATTTGCTTTTTACTTATTTTAACCAATTTTGGTACAACGGTCCAAAGGTGGGTAATAGGATACTCTTGACTATACTACGGTAAAGAAAACTTTAACGCAGACATAGTCTATCTTTCTATTTACAATATATGTTTTGTTTTCAGATATGCTAAAAGAAATGGCAGAAACCAACGACGAAGATTGCACGCCAAAATCTAGCAAAAGTATCGGATGTCCACCTAGTAAGTATTCAGTTATCATTACCATATCAGCCGAAAATGACCACAGGAATAAAGCCTTCTTCAAGGATCTTTACAATGACCGGTTGTACAGTCAGCATCAAAAATAGCTGTCAATTTTACTTTTAAATATGACATATGCCAATGGCAAATATGCTAGATAATCTTATTAAAACTTTCGTGATACATATTTAATTATTGTGTTGAGCGGTTAACACTCACGTGAAATTGTCAGGATTCGACAAGTTTCGAACTCGTATGGAGCTCTTCATCAGGGACAGCTACCCGTACAGCAGCGCGGTAACTTCGTAATAAAATAATTAAATATGCCAGATATTTTTGATGCTGACCTTACACCATCCTCATCCAACGGCTTTGGTAAACAAACAGAGTTACGTCACGAACAAATTATTAACACTTTCTCAGTCAGTACGGCGAGAGACGTAAATGAGGACCCTCATGATACTTCACGTCTGTGGACGGCCATAACTGCCACTTCGTAACAGCCGAACATTTCTCATAGGTAGTTTATTTATACATATAAAAGCATGCCTTGTGCCGTTTTTGATTAGATTTTTTTCATATGAGTTTTGTTACACAAAAGAAACTTATCGTACAAAAGGCGGACTTAATGGTATATTAACACTTTCGACACCAACAACCAGGTAGCCGGGCGCTCTGCTCGTAGTAAGTTTTCGCTACATACGGTTTTTCCCATGTTATCGGCTACGAGCATAGCCCGTAGCGCTACGCGGTAGCGAATGCTTTAAGGCATTCTCTACCAGGCAACCGATAAAATATCGTTTTTTTACAGCGAATTGGTGCACAGGATGCCTCGTTTGTGACTGTGATGACGACGGCATATGGCGGTGCCATGTTATGAGCTTTTGTGAAGACCGTGAGTAATTAAAACTGTAGCTTTACATTTATCTTTATCCATTATTGGCCTTTTACATCTTTAACAGATCAGTTAAGCAGCGTCTAATAAAGTGCGGCATTAACGAAGATGGCTGCACCTCTAGCACAACTTCGCGTGGGAAATATTACCTATCTCTTTCTTCGCCGTACTGTGAGAGAGTGACGGGCGATGCTATGTCGCGCGACAAGAGAGACGCGAGCGTAGTAGTGCTAGATGGGCTAGATGTCCCGATACGAGAGCGACAACCACGGCCGCATAATACTAATATTATAAATGTTAAAGTGTGTTCTTCTGTCTGTCTGTCTGTAACCTCTTCACGCTTAAACCGCTGAACCGATTTAGATGAAATTTGGTATGGAGATAGTTTGAGTCCCGGGGAAGGACATATAGGGCAGTTTATAGTGCTTAACTTTCATCTCCCATTCACCCCTTTAGAAGATGATTTCCGGGATGATATCCTATCCGGACGGACGGTATTCTATCACCCCGGAAATCATCTTCTAAAGGGGTGAAGGGGGGATGAAAGTTAAGAACTATAAACCGCTGAACCAGTCAGAAAAATAGTGCCCGTGTAAGTAATTATGTACTACATAGATGGCGATGTGAGTAATGGCGGCCGAATTACTCGTTCCAATAAACCGCTGAACCAGTCAGTAAAATAGTGCTCGTGTAAGTAATTATGTAAGTACTACATAGCTGGCGTTGTGAGTAATGGCGGCCGAATTACTCATTGATAGCTGAGTTATAAGATACTTTTTATCCGACTATGGTAAAGAAAAAATGACTAAGACGAAGTTGCGGGCACCGGGTAATAATTTATTTATTTATTCAAATTAGTTACACATATCTATACATACAGAATATCTGTACATTGAAGCTAATTGTTCGTTTTCGATTTAGTGATCGTGTCGGATTTCGTATGTTTCTTTGTGCATCACGCTTAAACAGCTGAACCGATTTCAATACTTGACCCCAGATGGTTATACGATACTTTTTACGTGACCACAGAAGAGCAAAAAAGAGGCAAAGTACGTTCATTCGTGGTCATATATTAGTAGAGACACTTAGAATATATACGCCTAGAAACCTAGACTTGAAAGTGAAGCCTGTTTTGGTAATCTATAGACAGTATCGTCCATGTACGCATCTGCCACAACGTCATTATCACCAGTAAAACGACTCTATCATTGGTTCGTAGACACACACACATGAAACCAAAACTGGCTTTATCTTTCGAAAATCTGGTGTATGATGACTCGTTCTAGGCGTACTTATTCTATTTATTATTGTAGAAAAATGCTTTCCTTTTTTCCTTTTAAAATAGTAAAAAAAATTATTGCTTAATATATCCTAAGGCGGAGTTGTTTAGTTTGTTCACATATTGGTCCAGCCGATAGTCGGATTCCTAGAAAAACCACTAGAAAATAGGTAAATACCCCTGGTTACTTACTTTATAATTCGGGTAGAAACTAGGATTTTTTACCCCGCAAATTTACTCTTGAGCTCATCTTTAGCTTATGAACTAATAGGCAATACATTTTATTTGCAGAAACCTCTCGGGCCAATTCAACAAAATTTATGAAAGCCGAAAATTCTTTAATGAAAATTCTCGCTCCAGCAAAGAAAGTTAAAAAGAATTTAAAAGTTAAAAAGAAGAAATTTAAAGAGATCTTGAAGAAAACAGTTCAGGAAATGAAAACGGAGAAACGGCCTGTAAACCCTAACAACAACACTGAAATTCCATCTCCTAAAAAAGATACCCAAACCTTAAAAAAATCAGTTCAGGAAAAGAAAACGGAGAAACGGTCTGTAAACCCTAACAACAACACTGGCATTCCATCTCCTAAAAACGATACCAAGCCCTTTAGTAAATCAGTTCAGAAAAAGAAAACGGAGAAACGGTCTGTAAACCCTAACAACAGCACTGGCATCCCATCTCCTAAAAAAGATACCAAGCCCTTAAAAAAATCAGTTCAGAAAAAGAAAACGGAGAAACGGCCTGTAAACCCTAACAACAACACTGGCATTCCATCTCCTAAAAAAGATACCAAGCCCTTTAAAAAATCAGTTCAGAAAAAGAAAACGGAGAAACGGTTTGTAAACCCTAAAAACAACACTGAAATTTCATCTTCTAAAAAAGATACCAACACGAAAAATAGTACTAGAAAAATCTTTAAGAAAAGATCAAAAACTGCAAGTACAACTAGTACAACAACCATAAAACCTGTCATGCCATTAATATCCATAAAGACAAAGACATCTTTTCTCCGCAAAGATAAGAACGACAAGGTTCTTGTTATAAAGAAATATATATCGACAATATCACCCATAGAATCACCAGAGTTACTGAAGTATAAGAATGACTCCAGGAGATTGGCACAAATACTTTACCAGCACTACGAAGCCAGTTCAAAAGAAACGAAGAAGATTAAACGAGAAATAAGACATGAAAACAGAACTGGAAATAAAGATATTCATGAGCTTTCAATGAAAAACAAAGCCAAATACAAGTACTACCCAGGAAATTCAAAAACTGTGGGAGATAAGATATTGAATATGAACCCAAGGCCAAAGTATAAAAAGAATAATGCCATAGGTCGAAAACCTACGAATGTTAAAGAGCATCATAATCGGAATACTAAAATGAAGGCGTCAAAACCCACACATAAAAAGAAAAGACATAGTTTTTTTGATGTACAGAAAGAATTAATCGAAACAGGTACAGTCAGTTACTTCAAAAGGGAGCAAAAAGAAACAAAAAATAAAAAGCAAAAACCAAATTATGGCACGAAGCAAATCAGATTAGTCAATCTGGCTTATAGGAAGAAGCGTGATGTTTCATTAGCGATGGGAGATAATAACAACCTAACGAGTGTGGGAAATGAAAAAGGTAATCTTTTCCTATTAGAGCTGAAAGGTGAAAGGTTAAACATTTTACAAAATATGGCTATTTTAACGTTACGGAATAAAAAATATGTATGTATTAGGGTTCCGTAGTCAACTAGGAACCCTTATAGTTTCGCCATGTCCGTCTGTCCGTCCGCGGCTTAGCTCCGTGATCATTAGTACCAGAAAGCTGAAATTCGGTACGAGTATGTGTATGTATCACGCTGACAAAACGGTAGAATAAAAACTAAAAAAACATTTTTTTTTCTCCCGTACACCTAAAAAGGGGGTGATTTTTTTTTCTTCGTTTGAACACTAGTGTGTGGGGTGTCGTTGAATAAGTCTTTTAAAAATAATAGGGGTCTCCGAACATTTTTTTTGATAAAGCAATTGAGTTTTGTAAACATTCGCTCCGAAAATAAAAAAAATAGTGTCTCTAACTTTTCCACCACGGGTCAAAAAATTATGGAAAAATTCATGAAAATGAGGCCTTATAAGTACTTTCAATGAAAAATATATTGAATAAAATCGGTCGAGCCGTTTTTGAGTTATTACAAAAAATCATAATTTTCTTTAAAATTACGTAAGTGCCGCGCGGTGTCCCTACACTTTGAACGTTACACAAATATTGGTTAAGTGCCATACTATATTTAAACATTTCACTCAATCTCGCGCGTATAATCGATAACTTCCAGAAGGTAATAAGTAATTACTGTTACTTTAGCGTTTACGACCTTTTTATAGAGCTTGATATCTTTCTCGTAATTTAAGTCTTTCTCGTAATATTCGTCTATTGTGAAAGATGGGCAACTACGGAACCGTACACTGAGCGTGGCCGGATTTTTATTGCCGCATGGTTATATATTTGCGGTCTTATCGTGCTTAAACGCTTTGACCGAATCCATTTACTTTTGGTACACACTTCCCTGAATTTACAAATAAAAAAAGAGTTGACAATTTATAACTTTTTTCTTCCCTCCACGACGAGATTCCGGTAATTTTTTGGTAAATTATATGTATAACATTTATTTTATTTCAGAAAATATATCTATAGTCAACATTGATCAAGTTTTTAAAACACCAGCAGAATTATCTACGACTGTGGAAAATGGAATAGGTATAGTATAATAAAAATAAAATCAAAGATCAGTATAATTATAGTTTTCGCTAAGATCTTCGTGTCTTTATTATAACATTAAATCTCGCTTGCGTCTCGTCATCATCAGCATTGCAAATCTTTGAGGTCTTCTTCAAAGATGCATAACGAATAAAGATAATATAAATAATGGTGGCACGCTTTCTTTTTTACTATGTTCAACATTTTGATTGTAATATTTTTAAGAATATGGGTACTCGAAGATAAAATGTTTGCAACGATAGAACCTGAAGATTATAATACATTGATGCTATACTTATTTCAGTAAATACCCCTTCAGTCAGCGTTCATCACGTTTCTAAGATACCAGCAGAAATATTCACGAATAACGAAGTAATTGGACTAAGTCTAAACAACTACGCATATACAGTTGACAATATAGTTTTGAAAAATGATAGCGGCAGCGAAATCATAGAGAGTGGTAAAGGATATGAACCAACATTTGAAAATATTAACACTAAAGTCAGAGAAAAAACAAATATAGAAATTACGAGTACTGAAAGCCCTAAAAAAGCAAATGATACTTTACAAACACAGGTTGATTTTGAAGAAATGCAAATACAAACAGGGCGACAACATTTAAAAAATAATCACACCGAAGTGCCTACTACTCCATTTGATTACATTCTTGACGGAGAGCCAGATAAAAAGGATGAATTAAAAAGAAATACTGACACTCCAACTATTACTTTGAATGCTTTTAAAGAGTCTAAAAATGATACGCAGCTATTGAATAATACAGAAAAAATAATAATAATGCAAAACTTCAGTGATGATTCGAATTTGACTGCTAATTTAATAAATAGAGTGCACCCTAAAGATGATAATGACACAATAAGAACGAATTTTACTAAGACCAAACTAGATAAATTTGTTATAACAAACGATATTAAAGTAACTAAAAAACTCATGTTTAGACCACAAATCCATGCTTTTGACAGTAATGTATCTAAATTTTTTAAATACAGTCCAAAAAATGAAATGGTAGCTATAAAATATTTGAAGAATATATACAGTAAATTAATATCAAATAAGAATAATAAAACACGATTTAGTAACAGTGCTGTTATGAAATCGATCTGCGATACTTTCGGACCGTGCAAAATAAGCTCTAAAAAAGTAAATGTAATTAATTCTAAAATTAGTCAGCTAGTGCATGAAACCAAAAAAGCATTAAACGTTATTAAAACAATTAAAGGTTTTCTCCAGTTCATAGACGATGAAAATAACAGTACAGGGAACATCACCGAAGACATTAAATTTAAAAAATATGTTACAAAACTTAACGCTATTTTGACAGACACTTATGGGACTCCAAGGACAGAGCATGAAGCGGCAATAATTAGGACTATTAAAAGTAACACTAACGTTTTCATTCATTCCGTTGGTAAATTTGCCTTCATTCTCAATGATATTTTAAAAATAATCCGTTCAAATAAAATAAAAAATGAGAATCTCAAAAAACGTAAAATTGCAATGAAGAAAGTTATCGGACCTAAAGTAAACCGTGAAATCTTGCATAAAATTAAAAGGCTATTTCTAAAATTTAATCTTCTTCAAAATAATTTTATGCACAAAATGTATCAAGTTTTAACTGATCTTGACGCGCAAAGTCACCAAAATTTAGAAGTTGATAATAGTAAGTATGAACAGAGAGAGAGACGATATAAGACGTCAGTTAAAAAATATATGAATAAAATCAATTATAACCTAGCGAAGTTGAAGAAGTTTGCTCTGAAAATGGGGCCAAGGGAGAGGAAGAAGAGATTCGTAAGGGATGACGACGATGCTGTTGAATATCTATTAACCTTGATTGAATACTTGCTGAGACTGAACAATCCAGTGGATTCACCACCAGGTAAGCTCCTTTGACGTATGTATTTAATAAGGCATGGCTAAAATTTTTACATGTAAGATCCATCTATCTCTCTAGATATGAAATTGACTGTACCCGCAGAATAAAAGTAAATTTTTACACTAACAACCGATAAACTACAGTTTCCAGGACAAGCTAATAAATAAAGTACTGGTTACACGGATGTATAAATACCGGAGGTAGATAATGAACTGGATTACAATTGTCTGTTAGGTAATTGATAGTCAGATATAGAGTTTAAATATTCGAATTTAAGAAAAAGGTACCTTATTTGTCTTTGTTACATGACAAGCAAGCGCTTGCCTCGCGTACGAAAGACGATTTGATAATAATGGTATATTTGCTTTTATTTATATAGGATATCCATTTGCTGGCACCTACTTGATAATGTTTTTAACATGTTGCTTACAGTAACGGATGGAATAGATGTACTGATAGAAGCAATCAGACGGGCTCCTGATATAGAACCAATTAAGAGAAGCTATCTAAATGAAACTTCCACCATCTCCTCGTACGCACCTGTCAAGGAGTTATCACAATCTAGCAGCGAGTCCGTAGATGAGAAAGATGAGAATATTTCTTTCATTGCTAATGAAACTGAAATTTTACATGATGAAATGAGTTTAGAAAAATGGTTTAACGTTAAAGAACCATCTAATTCTGATAACAAACTTGATGATGAATATAAAACAACAACAACAACACCAAATAACGCTCAAAAGAAGTCTACCCAAGCTACAATAACAAAGTATGTTGATGTAGAAGACATCGTTTTTAATGGCGATCGACAACTAAATGTTTATATGGCAACATATCCTACTTTTGAAAATACAGAAGATCCTTTCTCAAAGGAAAAAACAAAACCAAAACGACAAAAAAAAGTTAAATCTAAAAATAAGCAAGTAACCAATAAAACAACACCAACTAGTGTAACAAAAACAAAAGCTCAAACCAAACCAGAGGTGAACAGAGTTACAGAAAATACAACTAAAAGTCATTTCGACTTGTTAAATGAAGAATACGAGAATCGATTAAAATTTAATCCCCCTACAACTAAACCTATCAAGGTTAAGACGAATAAGAAACAAAAAAAGACGAAACGTCCAAGAGTTAAGCATCGAACCGACGCCGAATTGAGATTGATCCGTAAAACAGATGTCAGTAGCATCACAAAAGAACTAGAAGAAGAAAGAACTAGGAAAAGAGGTGTGTCTGAAGAAGATAATCTCAGGAAATATATGATTAGCGCCGTAGATGATGAGACTTTAAAATCATCGGGGGATGAAAGCGTCTCAAAGGAAATGTCATTACTTGACGGAGTATATGATGAACCTTTCAAAAGCTATTTTAGTCCCATTTTGGATTAAGCTCCAATTGTTATTGTAATTATTCCAGTTATAATTGGTAATCATTATCAGTTAATGTAAGACGCTACGCTATTTCATGTAACGTAAGTTATAGGTAACTATTCTGTATGAAAGGGTGCGTTTTCACTGACGAGCTGAGCTGAGTGGAATGTAACGCGACGGAACGAGAGTTCTTGTCGAGTTGAGTTGTCGAATCACAGTGTGCGAAATATCCGTAGACAATTTTCACTGCTCTTTTATGTCTGAATAAGTTTTTTTTTGTTCTTATTCCGCCCTCAGCGGACGATAGTGATTGAACTTCTTAGAAGCGTGTTGAAAATTTATATTACTTGTATTGTTCTGACAATGATAAGGATAAGTTCGAATTTTTACATTACATGTTTTATTTGTTATGAATGTATTTATAACTAGTTATTGTGTACAATATAGTAGTTTATGTGACTGTACATAATGAAGGGTATTAAACACGAGTGTGGGTTTATGAAACGAGCCGAAGGCATGTTTCATAATAACATCACATGAGTGTTTTAATGCCTAATTATGTAGAGTTACATACACTACTTTATCTAGCCACATATCATAAGCCTCCATGATGCATTCAGGAGTCGCACATTAACTATGACAAATATTACCCGGTAATGGCAGTAATGAAGTTTTATGGCAGCTGTCATAGTTTTTTTTAATTCAGAGACAAACTAGAGTCGGCCCCAACTGTCATATCTTACTACGTGCGACATTTGTCAAATTTGATTGCAAATTGACACTTCATTTCGAACTAAACGTCATCTCGACTGATATTAGAATAGAGGTCAAATCAAATTTCTTTCTTTTTCGGAGATGTTCGAGATTTGAATAAATAATTTTATCGAAATCGATGTTATTATTTAGCAATAATAACATTTTTACAGATAAGAAACTTGTTCTAACAAAACAGTCTATTTTTATGGTGGTCATAATGTGCGGTTCTTGAACGCATCATGGAGGGTATATGATATTTGGATAGATAAAAGTGTTTATACATACATACATATAAAATAATGGGCTTATAATTGTTGAAATTACAAAGTTTTCGGCAAATATAAGGGTGCGTCTTAACTGAAGCGATGGACCAATCACAACAGTGAAGCAGATTGAGATACGGATTTTGACTCGGGTGATTGGTCTGTTCCGCACGTCTCCGCTCCGCCTGACTTCAATGGAGACGCACCCTAACCCTTATTGCCCAGTTACAGTGCCCAGCTCTGCATCGGTGGTATCGTACCCTTAAGGCCTGTGAGACGGAGTCTTATTATATTGCGGGGTTACATCGAACAAATACGTCGTAATGTCTTGCAAGTCCGCAATGTAATGAAAATCGCATGCGTGTTCTGGCCCGGTCTATATGTACCTTTAGAATCGTTACCTTGTCGATACCTTAAGTATTTTATTGATGTATTTAATTCGAATCTCTGAAGCGTAGGTATGCATTTAACTAAAATATTTTTCTTTAATTTTTTGCTGTTTTAGTTCAAATAAAATTGTTGTGTCATTTATATTTACGTGTGTCCACATCGTAAATATAAATACTCATTTTGTAAAGCGCTGTTTTTGCCTCATTTGCGTAGTTAAATGATGTAGTTAAACAAAAAACACCTAAAACAATCAGTTTTTCTAAAATTATTAATGTTTATTTATTAGAAAAAGTTTCCAGAATAGCTAATAGCCCGTTTGTTATTTTACGTTCATATTTATTTTCAAATAAATCGGGTCTCTATCAAGAAAGGATTTAATTTTGTTATTCTTTAAAGTTAAGGCATTATACGATTATTTATACGGATGTTAATTATACAATAGATAAGTTGAATCAACATTTCATTAAATGCAATTTTGTGTGGTGACTAACTTGTTGATATTCTTACTTACGGTCCTGAGGCTTCCAGTGCTAAAGCCGAACAGCAATTGGCAACATTTCAAACTATGAAATATTGTTAAATTTAAACTTATTTAATTAATTGCTCCGAACCCAAAACCATTAATTTTATTACACATATTAGTTTAAAATATATTCAGAAAAATGTAAAGGAACTATGATAAAAATGCGTATAAATTTGACTTGAAGCAAATTTGTATTGTAGTTTTTGTCTCTTCATTTTATTTTAAGTTTGAATAAGATTATTCCATTTACCTTGAAATAAATTATCTTACCCGATTCATTAAAGTAATATGAATAATAATAATAAGTAGGTATAGCCTGAAAAGTTAGGGTTTAACACGACATTTTCGCTATAAACCGATTTTTGATATCAGTTAATGTGTGTCATGTTAGGTATGCATTATAAAATATCAGAAGCGGTACCTATGTGAACAACCAATTTCAAAATATTTTTAATAGAATTACTCGATCTTTCGTTTTTCTTCTACAATAAATATTGAAACATATAGAAAAAATCTTTCTTGCTTTTTGGATATCATGGCATAATTATACGAACATAGTCTTTTCTTCGTTCTTTGTGTACATCAGTGACATTCGATGGCTTTATCCGTCAGTTACCATAAAGTACTCTTAGCCAGTGAAAGATATTAAAATCACTAAAGATCCGCCATTATGGCAAGTGTTGGAAAGCCAGTAATCGGGCTATACTTAGTTAAATAAATAAATAGGGGCACGTTATGTTTTACATAATTTCAGAAAATCTTACATACACTTGATATACAATATATTGACATAAAGTTATTTGATATACCTAATGTAACGTTTGATAAAACGGTTTTTGGTTATAATTTGTTTTTCTCTAGTTATTAATTGGCATATTGTTATAATGACAAATAACAGGAGCAAGTCGACGAAGCCCCGCTTCGCAGGGCTTCTATTCCCGCTCTGAAGGACGCAAGGTACCTAACGAACCTAACCTGGTAAAAAAGTTACGATTTGAAGGGTTTATAACTCTAGTAGCACTTAACTCATTATATCTCTTGTTACATTATATCATTTGGAATTTATCTAAAACGACATTATATTATTATATACAAAGCAATGGTATATCAAGCCAAATTAGATTAAGTGAAATTATATTAAACATCGTACACCCATAAATAGGTAACTCATTTTATTATTCCCAATTTTGTTCCCAATGTTAACTTAGATACTTTAATCATGAATTAAGATTAAAATGTATTCTAGAATAAACTATTATGTACTTTACTCACTCGTATTACTGTTATATAATAAGTTAGGCCAAAAGGAACGGTTACCATTAAAGATTAATAAAATGGAAGTAGGCGATTTCCAATGCAACCACACAATGGTTCTACGTAATTTAAAGTGTACGGTATATACCTAAATAAGTATATTATACAATTGTTATTACCGACATGTATTTTAATTTATTGTCTTCACTCCCCGCCAAGTCATACCATTTTTAGGGTTCCGTACCCAAAGGGTAAAAACGGGACCCTATTACTGAGACTTCGCTGTCCGTCTGTCACCAGGCTGTATCTCAAGAACGGTCATAGCTAGACAGCTGAAATTTTTACAGATGATGTATTTCTATTGCCGCTATAACAACAAATACTAAAAATAAAATAAAATAAATATTTAAGGGGGACTCCCATACAACAAACTTGTTATAGATTATGGTACGGAACCCTTCATGCGTCGGACTCGCACTTGCCCAATTTTTACCAAAGATGCGCAAGAGAATTTATTGGGGAGAAAAAATCTATAGAACTCACCCTACGCGCAATTGTCAAACACATTGAAAATTTAATTTAGAAACAAAGCACATGATAAAATCTCACAAATTTGTTTTCTGACCTATTTCATAAATCGGGGCACTATTAAACCATAAACATTTTCAATGTAAAAAAATAAAACTAATATAACTTGTGGCAGCCCTACGAGAGCGGAAGGCAATATCGTCGCCGGCGCACCCTACCGGAACGATTGCAACACAGCGTTAATAACTGCTCAACCCTATTTCCTTGTGATACGGCATATTTTCCCATTACATCCCTATTAAAATCCTTTCTATAAAAACGTGCAAGGATAAAAAGACATAATTTTACAGAAAATGTATGCAGTTCTATGGCATGAGGAAAAGGTAAGCCTCGATTAATATCCTTTTTGGTTCATTTCGGTGTATAAATTAAACTAAGATTGGTTTGTGTTTGGTTATTCGAGGAATTGGGCTTGGGAGACGGTGACTGGTTGGCCTTAGGTATTTAGTGGCTAGGACATATTTTATCGAGTACCTATTTATGGGAAAATCGTTATTTCTAGGTCATCCCATTCTAACTATAAATATCTAGGTGCTAATTTGACGGAGCCGTACGATATCTTCAATTAAGCATTATCTTGATATTATATAGGAAACTATAAGGCGCAACTTCGCCCTTCTAGTATCACACTAATATTATAATGGTGAAATTTTGTGATTGTGTTTGTTACTTCTTCACGCTCAAACGGCTGCATCAATTTTGATAAATTTTGGTATGAAGGTAGCTGAAACCCTGGATTAACATATAAGCTTTTTTTATCCCGAAAAAAAATTGTGTTCCCGTGGGATGAGCGAGTAACACCGCGCGACGCAGCCAGTTATATCATATTGTCTCTCAGTGCTAAATAATTGATGGTACCAGTGCGTTTCCTTGGGTCTATGTTTCTTTGGGTTGGGTTTATAAGTAGTTTACCATTTGACGTAACTAAGATTAGGTATTTCCCAGACGGGGTGAGGACCTTATCTCATCTTGGCATTGTATCTATATGATACATTCAATTTAATCACCTTTTTTTTACTTCTTATTGTTTTAATTACTCAATAACAACGAGGCTTGAAATGCGGACTTCTCAGTTATTTTGCCAAGAAATCGGTTAAGGAAGTTTAAATTGCCACTTAGTGTAAAATAATTTATTGCCAGCCAAATTTTGTCCTGCAAACTCGCCGACCGTGATTCGGCTCATTACCGTCAACAACACCAAAAACATTAAAAACTATGTCATGACCATCAGCAAATTAAGTATTATGCTCTGTTTCAGCCGGTTCTTAACATGGCCGATAATACTTATTCAACATATTTCTTATTCACATAAAAGTGCTATTTATTACAGTTGCCGGAAAACTTTTAGAGCATAACCTTGACTGCGCAGTAACCGATTTACCTACAAATGTACATGCGCAGATCCGCCATTTTTGTTCTAAAAGTTTGCCGGCAACTATAAGAAGGGGCAATACTGTAGTGTTGTCCCGTTTTCTTAGATTGATAAGAACGGGACGACACTTACAGTATTGCCACTTTTATTTCTACTCTTTTATGTCGTAGGTACTGTTAACATGGCCGGTATTAATCCTTTATTAGAATAAAATATATATTAAATGTGATTAGATTCTAGTATTTAGAATATAATCAGTTTTTCACAATATTGTTTTATGATTTTTTTATTCTTTCTCAGTAAAAATAAATAAATAAATTAATAACTATGTCATCCCGCCGGGCAAATGATTATGTATTAGAAATGAGGAATTCATCCACTCAATCTCAAAATATTGTTGTGCGACTTTTTAGGGTTCCGCACCCAAAGGGTAAAAACCCTATTACTAAGACTCCATTTTTTCCGTCCGTCCATCTGTCACGATAAGACAACAGATTCATACAACAGATTAGCGAAAGATGAAGCCACTTTTGGTTTTATGTGTGCGTGTTTACGAACCAATCATAGAGACGTGTTGCTTGTGACATTGACGTTGTAACAGACGCACACACGGACGAAACTTAGCCCGTGGCTAACCAAAACTGGCTTCACTTTCAAGCGCTGACTAGGTTTCTAGGCGCATTCATAGTTACAGCAATTTATAGTTTCATAATAATTTGATATTGATAGATATTAATTAAGAGGTCATATTCCTTTTAAATTTTTTTTCATATTATGAAAAATATATTGATAATTTCAATAAATTTTTTGAAGTAAATAATACTTTTTCTCGAGTTCTAGGTAGTAAAGCTATTTCATGCTTTAATTGCGTGCAGTCGAAAATAAAAAAATAATTTTCCTCGCGAATTTTGTCAATTTCGAGTAGATTTTGAAACAAAAATTATCAATGAAAAATTCCAACTGTAGGTTTCAAATATATACCAAAAAATCCCAATAGCCCTGTTCTAGGTAGTGACATCAATAATATGTTATGAAACATGTTTGATCATAGAGAAAAATGTCTAAAACAATCAGCATTTTAAAAGGAATAAGGCCTCTTCATGTAATTTTATTTGTCTAGTATAAGTATGAATATAAGCCGTACAATCTCCGGATGTGCCGGTCGGGCGAGCATGTCGTCTGAACTAGTTTAAAGGACCGAGGCCTGAGCCATTACTTTAATTGTTTCCACCTCAAGGTATAAAATGATTATATTGACTGACCTATGACGACACAAAATTTCACGATAATCAGTTAAGAAATGTGGCCTATAGGCGACAACAGCCCGAAATCCGGACACCAAATCACTTATTCTACAGGACGCAGTTATATGTTAGAGTGAGCACGACGTAGTTCCGTCTCAGTATAACATATAACTGTGTCCTGTAGGTTTGCCGACGCGTGGCAAGCGTGTGGACGCGGCATATATTCTAATCGAATACGTAACTGGTTCGCTGGCTCATCCTTGACTCTCAAATCTGTGTACCTAACCTAAGAAGTAAAATTATGTATCTCTTAACTATAATTTTATTGACATGTAAAATCTTATTTTATCAATAAATGATTAAATTGAAAATATCCGGACATATGAAAGTAATTTTGGCGAAACTATACGCGACGTTCACTTCGCTCACTCGGCCAATAAATACAATCGTCGGCTGCGTCACAAGTATTATACAAAATAAACACATAGGTATTTAATACCGGAAGGCAATTATTTAGACCTCGAGGTTTGCCTTGGAACAAGCAAGTACCTTTTACATTCATAAATAATTTTATTTTTATTAATTTGAACTTAAATTTTCACTGAATAATCTAAATGTTTAGTGGTTCGGAACATCCTGGGACCTACCATGAGGAGAGATGGTACGTGGCGGATCCGTACTAACGCTGAGATTGAGGAGCTGGTGGCCGAGCCGAACATTATCGGAGAGACAAAGTCCCATACACTTCGTTGGCTCGGTCACCTACAAAGAAGAGGATCGCGACCGGTCGGTCGTCCCAGGTACCGCTGGGGAGACGTGGTGGAGGTGGATCTGCGTAAGCGTCAAGCCGTACACTGGCGAGAAACTGCGCAGGATCGGGACAAGTGGCGTCCTCCCGTTTCGGAGGCTAAGATCCTGTTTATTTATTTATATATACAGGGTGGAACAGACCGAGGGATCTTTAAGCAAACAGAGAATTGTTCAGACTGAGTACTTCATCTTTCACCAATGAACTATGTAAATATTTCTATCCGTTTTTGAGATACACAGTTTGTTAAACATTAGCGTAAAAATCTGCACGTATCAACCCTAGCTTTTGAACATCGCTTAAGTTAAAGACAGCTAGGTGTCAATTTTAAATGTAAATAAAACCTTGGAATTAGTAGGGTTGTCACTAATATTAAAATATTTTATTTTGATGACTTTTTTTACTTTTAAATCCAGCTTTTAAAATTATAATAGGTCCATTGTAGATCACTCAGATGACACTATCCTGTCAGCCCAGTCTTTAGAAATGTTCCGCCCTGTATATTTATTCAAATGTCAAGTATATATAACTAGGTACATCGTCCCACAAACTGTTTTCACGGTTTGAGTGTTTGGGTCACTGAGCCAAAAAAGTTACTTACTAAATCTAAATTTTACCTAATTATACAATCACCACTAAGTAAATTGCTGTGCCCCGACAAGGTTTGTTATGGACTTTATCTTATATTAATGTAACATCTTATTGTACAACATAATAACGCAATAAAGAATTATGAATTAGGTATGAACATTTAAGGGTGGGTATGTCTCCTTTGAAGTCAGGCGGAGCAGAGATGTGCGGAATCACTGCGGAATAAACCAATCACCCGAGTTGAAATCTGGGGGGGTATTCGACCAATTTTAGAGATATAATGGAGATCTCTCCTTTTCGTCGCCATCCGTATGCGCCTGTTATTTATGCCGTCACATACAAAGGAAACGAAAATTTAGCGCGTCCGAATTGACGAAGTTGCGATATTCTAGGGATATCGCCACTTGTCAAGTAGGCACACGTCAAAAGTGACGGATGGCGATGAAAAGAAGAGATCTCCATTATATCTCTAAAATTGGTCGAATACCCCCCCTGTATCTCAGCTCTGCTTCACTTTTGTGATTGGTCGAATCCGCACGTTTCCACTCCGCTCCGCTTAATTGGAGACGCACCCTAAGCCAGTAACTAAACATCTATCATCATCATCAGCCAAAAGACGTCCACTGCTGGACATAGGCCTCCCCAGAGAACGCCACCATGACCGGTCCTGCGCCGCCCGCATCCAGCGGACTCCAGTAACCTTCGCCAGGTCATCAGTCCACCTTGTGGGCTTGCGAGATCGAAACTGAACATCTATACTATTATAAAATTCTAAAATTGTATTGTAAGCCAGTTTTCTATGGAGAGTGGTCGTTATTTGAGGAAAAACGTTAACAGCGATTTGCAGGTAGGTACTGTAAAGGCGCATGACAGTATGTTTATAAAATACAGTCATATACCACCTATTTTCGTCGTGGATTGAACTGCTTGAACTTTAGAGTATCTTAACCTCCCAACAGATTTGATACTTATTTTACCGTCCATTAATCGACAATAACACGCCGCAACATTACAATTACACCAAATAATTACGCTAACAGGTCCCCTCCATTTTACTCGACCTTACGTTCATTTGACACTCCACCGCGTTTTGGCGGCAAACGCGAACGTCCAACGGAACGCAGACAACTTTTTTAAATTAACTTTTTAATTGTTTTCTTTCTTGTGTTTGTGATTGGGATTTTGATCTGTGTTTTGTGAAGTGTGTGGTTTGATTAGTGCGATTGGAATTTCAGGTGGGTAGAAACTATAGTGATGTTTTTAATTTGAGCTTTTAGTGCATTTTTTTTGAATAGGTATCGTAAGTATATATTGTTATTTTTTTTTATAATGCCAAGAAGATTGTGTCAATTTATCGACCAATGTAATGAACAATGAATTTATTGACAAAAATAATACCTAGGTATATCTGGTGTAATAAATACAATGATCAAACACCATGAAAAATGTACCTACCACCTTACCGGACTTCGAAATCCACTTCAAAGTTCACTTGTACTCGTAAGTATGACAATCACAAAAGTAAAGACCTTCTTTTTCCATGATAAAAAAAAAAGGTTTGTGACTTTATTAAACTGACAATGTTATTGTACCGCGCGTACTAATTACATTGTTTATTTGAATTATGAAACAATGTTTCCTATGTTTTGTTTATTTCATAAATTCAATTAAAGTGCACGATAGAACAAACCCAGAACAATGATCGAAAGATCTCGATGATTTTTCTGAGTCCCCGTTAAATAATTTTCCAAAATGTTATTTTTCTTTATGTTTATTATTGTGCGAATGTTCAAAAAGTTCCGGAACATTCTCATATTTTTGAAAATATTTTGCAACTTTTGAGTAGTCCGTAGGTGTAGGTGGTTCATTTTTTTTTATAGTAGTAATGACTGCCCATTTTTTGCATTATAATAATAATGTGGTCCATTATTGGCCGAGCGAGCGAAGCGTCTCCGTTTCAGCTTGTCCAAAAATTATCTCGTATTAAAAAAACATTGTGGTGTACCCACATTAAAAATAATGAGACATTATATGTTTCTTAAATATACAATTATTTCGTATGTTTCCCAATGTTTCTCAATCGAATCTCGTGATTTTAGAGCAGGTTCGATACTTATATGGATTTTATGGACCAGTCAGAATAACGAATTAAAAAAAGCCTTTTTATAAGGTTTAAAAAATAAATATTTTATCAGCTTTATTAAAAAAGTGCTCGCGGGGCCTATAGGGTGCAGTCCCACTCATCCAAATATCGTTTGACAGGAGATCGAGAGCGACGGCCTAACACGACGATCGAATTTCGAACATCAGAGTGGTCCTTCTGTAAACAAATCAATTTAATCTTTGTATCGGCATTCAGTTGCGCAGACGTTGCGTAGTCGTTCGATTTGTTAACAATATCGCTGGGAGTTTCACATTGCCTGCGAATAATTAATGACTATTTAACTAAGTTTAAATCTAGTTCATTTTAAGTAAGGCCTTTACTGACGAACGAAGCCTGTTGCGGATATTATTTTGTTCCTATAGGTTATGTTGACGACGCTTGTCGCGAAAATTATTTGTATATTTTTTAATGATTACGCTAATAAAAGAAAATTTGAAATAACAAATGAATTATTAAATATTTTTTTTTTTAATAATAGGTTACCTACTTATTGAAAGAAATAAATAACTTTAACGATAAGAAATCCCATTCTCTCACAGTTACAGCACGATTGTTTTCATATATAGCGATTGATTGCAATAACGTATTGTTTAGTCATTAAAGTTAGCTATCTCTGAAATTATTAACTTTACTAGAGTTCTGAGAGTATAAACCTTAGGTTAGGTTAGGTTAGGTTTGTATTATAACAATCCTGAAAACTTATTTGTTTCAGAGAAAAGTAGACATTATGACTTCGAAAATTATGACTAATGACAATTTGTCAATAAGAATTTTATGTGAGCCAATATGGACCCAATTTTCCCATTTAAATAAAACTATTTACACCGTTTCGGTAATTGTCCAGCTACCGTTGTTGTCAAAGGTTGATTTGGTTAATTTTATTTAAATGTATGACAGACGCGGAAACTGAAGAAAATATTACTGATTTTCAATATTGAACAGAATCAATCATCAAATAATAATCTCAAAAATCCTATTTTTGAGGTGATACTACATTACTCATTTTGTATATAGATCATCATCATCTCAGCCATTTTTTTGGTGTAGGGACGCCCGGCCGGAAACAGGCGGGCTGTCGATCGCTTGACTGCGTTCATTCAGCCTCATTTCAGCCATAGGACGTCCACTGCTGAACATAGGCCTCCCCTTTGGACTTCCATATATACCGGTTGGAAGCGACCTGCATCCAGCGCCTTCCGGCGACCTTTATAAGGTCATCTGTCCATCTTGTAGGTGGACGTCCTACGCTGCGCTTGCTGGTCCGAGGTCTCCACTCGAGCACTTTTCGGCCCCATCGGCCATCAAAGTCGCTCAACGAGCAATGGAGAGGGCTATGCTCGGGGTGTCTCTACGAGATCGAATCAGAAATGAGGAAATCCGTAGACGAACTAAAGTGACCGATATAGCTCACCGGATTAGCAAGTTGAAGTGGCAATGGGCAGGCCACATAGCACGCAGAGCAGAGTATATAGATACAAAGGATAAATTAGAAGCCAATATTTTATGCGATCCACTGCAATCCAAGTGGGATTCGACCCCATGACCTCTATTTAACAGGAACAGTGCTCTTCCAACTGAGCCACAGGACCTCCCGATTACTGTTTTTCTCGTCAGATTAAATACTACAATCTAAAATTCACTTTGGCGGTCATCAATAAAACCAAATTAAAATACCACAAAGATAATTTCATTTGAGATTGAAATATTAATGGCCTCAAATACGTACTGAAATGTTAGATTTTATGGTTCGTAATTGACAATTTAGATCCTACCATGGCGAGGGTATTGCATTTCGTTGTTTTCATTCTATCCTATTTTTACTATCGCAAAGAGAGAGAAAGAGGCAAAAAGAGAAGTCTAAACCGGAGGTAAGGTTTGATTCCCTTGGGTCTTGATAAACGGACTATAAACTGATCCTAAAAGAGTTACGTTTTTGTCAACCTAAGTACGGAACCCCAAGAAGTATAAAATTGGCGTTAGGGTGGTGGAGAGGTTAACGCGGGTTCGATTAGCGGTCACTTCCGCCAGGTTACGCAATACATTTTTTTCTTTGTGCTTTAATCGAGCCCGACTCGCGCATGAAGGGTTCCGTACCTATACATATAGGTATATAATCTATAACAAGTTTGTTGTATGGGAGCCTCCCTTAAATATTTATTTTATTTTATTTTTAGTATTTGTTGTTATAGCGGCAATAGAAATACATTATCATCATAATAATAATAATAATGGATAATGTATCACCGTTGTTGAGATACAGCCTGGTGACAGACGGACGGACGGACGGACGGCGAAGTCTCAGTAATAGGGTCCCGTTTTTACCCTTTGGGTACGGAACCCTAAAAACAGGAAAGTGATTATGTGTACGTGTGCTTATAATAATAATTGAGGTGATCCGTCGATTATTCATAATATGGCGTTTTTCTAATAATGTTGTTTTAAGCTCATTTTACTCAGAACCGTTTGTAGATTCGACACCAAAATGTCCTAAAATTTTCTGTTCTAGATCGGCACACTTTTCCCTACCGAATGGTTTTTAAAGCAAATTGTTTTTGTGGCCTATCTTATAAAAGTGACCTAATTTTTTTTCATATTTTTCTATTCCGTCACGTTAGTCAAACGTTAGTAGTGGAAATAAAAATGTAGGACTATTATTTCCAATATTTGTTTTGAAAAAAGAAAGTTCATCTACTTATTTTTTCTAACGTCCATTACAACAAACAGTTAACTGTTTTAACTACCATCTGTCAAAATTATGCAAGCGGTCACGGTCGGTACGTTACGCAAGCCTTGCCCAATAAAACCATAAACTTTGTTATTTTAAATATAGTCTACATTGGATTTTCTCACATACATACTTAAGATTACATTTTTTCCCGTAACCTTTGATCGTCTAGTATTTAAAAGATAATAAATATAGAACTGGCCAAGTGCGAGTCCGACTCACGCATAAAGGGTTTCGTACGGGTTGACTTTTTTGTTTTTATTGTTAGTACATCGAAGTTTACTAATCGTAGATTCTGAATGTACTTAACGTATTCGTATACTTTCGAAAAATATTATGTTCTCATTTTAATTTTAGGTTAGTTGTTAGTAGTATTTAGTTTAAAGTTTTTATTCACTGTTTCTTTGTTTTTACATAATGTTCCCAAATCCCAATTGTCTCATATTTGTTTTTATTTTGATGGAGTAGATATGTTAAGAAATGTCTCTTGATAACCTTCTCAGACTAGTTAAGATCTGGGTTAGATTAGGTGTTGCACTGTTATTTCGTTAAGTTTGCGATACTTCAAAATATGAAAGATAATGACTGATAAACTTTTTCTTATATGGGGTTTGAATTACAAATGGTTCTGAATAAAATTAGAGTTAAGTTTTTTTTGTGACTTGGTTATATACAGTCAGATACAAGGGAATCTGATCTTATTAAAACTTTCGTGAGACATATTTAATTATTGTATTAAGCAGTTTACACTCGTGTAATTGTCAGGAACGGCTCGACATGTTTCGAACTCGTATGGAGCTCTTCATCAGGGACTGCTACCCGGGACTGCTTAGTGACAAATGTTATCGCGCCGGTGTACGGGTAGCAGTCCCTTTGAAACATGTCAGGCTGTTCCTAACAATTTCACGGGAGTGTAAAGCGCTTTTGTTTTTCTTTTTTATAACGGCACAACATAGTGGCTCCTCTTCGCCTGATGCAGTAAGCAAAAAGGGGAGCCCAAGTCGCAATGGCAACTGACGAGAGACCAACGGTGCCAAGTCAGTTGACACTGCCATGCTGGCCCGAGAGATGCTTCTTCACGCTTCGTTTGAAGGGTCCCAAGTTATAAGAAGGAGGAAACACATGAGCCGGCAAGGAGTTCCATACTTTAATAGTTCGGCAGATGAAGGAATTGCCAAACTTCTTGGTACGTGTGGGAATATTCTCCACGGTGAGGCGATGACATCGCAAGCTGGCGCTTATTACGATATTTTTAAAATCTCTCTCTATCTGCTTGATCATGTGTCCCACATTTGGGTCAGCCTTCCCAATCTTCTTCCTCCACTTCGCCCTATCCCTGATGTCTCTTTTCCTCTTCGGAAACATTGCATTCCTGTCTGCCAGAAACGAATTTGTGCAGGTCTTAGGTCTCCCTCTAGGCCTGTTTCCGGAGACAGACAAATCGAGCACTTGGTTGCCAATGAATACGAAAATCTTAGAGTAAAGCTTAGAATAAATACGCATAGAAACCGTAACGCTTGAAAGTGAAGCCAGTTTTGGTTAGCCACGGGCTAAGTATCGTCCGTTGACGTATCTGGCACAACGGCAATGTCACATGCAAAACGTTTCTGTAGACACACATATAAAACCAAAACCGGCTTAATTTTTCCCAAATCTTTTATGAATACCAGCGAATACCACGAATACCAGTTTGGCCCGTTTGATGCGCATAATTGACAATCCCAAATATCCCAATCTCCATCTCCTTTGTGTCTGTACAATGGGATGTGTTCTGAGGAATTGTTTGACAAGATGCCCACGGCTACTTTCTACCATCGCACTGCTCGCCATCGGTAGAGTGTTCATCCTCACACAGTGAAACCTAAATGGTCAAGAACTGTGCGGTTCCTGAGGCATTTACTACTGCGAACGCTCCGTTGTGGAATTAGCTCTTTGCCGAGGTTTTCCCCGGGGGATAAAGTATGCGGTTCTTTAAGAGAGGAGTAAATATGTTCCTAAAGGGTCAGCAGCCCACGTCGATAGGCGGCGGAGCTGCTTAACAGCAGGGGGGCCGCATGCTAGTTTGTCACCGTCGTAGAATAAAAATATAAAGACTCCTTTTAGGTGTAATTAAGTATTGTAAGAAGTAAAGGTACGGAATTTTTCCACTACTCTGCGAAGGTCAAATCACTTATTTGCTTATTCTCAAAACCGGCTAGACGACTAATTGCGTAATGTAAACAATTATCGATCTGTAGGAGATGGGTGTTGCAAATGTCAGGGCTAAGTTTCCTCATGGTGTCAATAAACGCAGGTGGTTTAGTTGGTAGACCTTTAGTGACCTTGCCTTTATAAAGTTTGACCTTGTCTTTTGATGATCGCGTACATTAAGGTTAGTCAGGGAAAGTGGGCCACATCGAAATATATAAATATACAGATACTATGCTCTTAACCCTATCTTACAACCACGTAACTACAGTTGGAAAAAGTAAGACGGCGTTAGTAGCATAACATCTGCGTCTGTTTTCTATATTTCGATATGGTAAAAAAATACTCAATTTATCATGCCTAGTTAGGAGTAACGTCCTTTTTTCGTGGATGCCATTAAATAATTAAATAAAATGCCAGTGTCACATCTTAATTCGAGAGATAACTACAAGCATACAAAAATATAATGTTCAGTATATACTTATCCCATCAAAAACATAAATGTAAAATGAGAGCCAAGTTCAATATCGCGTGCACTTCGCCGACAAAAGAATTGAGATCTGCAAGGGCGCCAAGTTCTTTGCCCTAAAATTTTTAGATACATGGACATGCGACATACTCAATGCATTTATTTTACTTGGGGAGTAATACAATATCAAGATTTGACTTGGCTAGTTTTCACAAACTAACTAAATTTTATAAAAGTAACATAGTCATAGTTCATTATCAAGCTAACAGTATAAGTAACAAGACATACACTAACTTGCGTCCTTACCTTTACGAAAATAGGTTAATGATTTGATTGATTTTGATTTTTAATATAAATTTATATTTTAAAACTAGCCAAGTCAAGTCTTGATATTGAATTACACCCCAAGTAAAATAAATGCATTGAGTATGTCGCATGTCCATGTATCTAAAAATTTTAGGGCAAAGAACTTGGCGCCCTTGCAGATCTCAATTCTTTTGTCGGCGAAGTGCACGCGATATTGAACTTGGCTCTCATTTTACATTTATGTTTTTGATGGGATATCATTACTTTTTGTACAGAAATTATTATGATGTGTAAATTACTTAATTATTATTTGTAAATTAGTTCTGTGTGCTATTCTAGTACATCTTTTGAAAGTTTTGAACAAACAAAGAAATTTTCCAAAACGGTTACTACGTATTGGATTTTTATGTGCGTGTATGTGTAAGTGTGTGCGTGTGAGTGTGTATGCTATTCTAGTATATCTTTCAAACAAAAAAAGAATTTTCCAAATCGGTTTATAAATGACAGAGTTCTGAGGCAACAACCATCAATAATAATAATAATAATAAAATATAAAAAAAAATCACGGTTTTCGATTTTTATATGTATACACACACAATTACTAAGCTGGATGCCAAATTTCACCTTTCTAGGTCACCTGGAAGTGGGTTAGGTTTTTGATTACTAGTCAGTCAGTCAGTCAGTCAGTCAGTCAGTGATAAAAATACCGTTTTTTGGACTTTAATATCTCAATAACTATTTAACCTAAATTAATGAAATTTGGGGTTCTACTTGTTCTAAAGGATCTTAATACATAAGCCAAATTTCATTTTTTTATGTTAAATAGATTTGGAGTTATTGGGGGGTCAAAAGTGGCTCCAAACGGTTCGTGTAATATAACACACGGCTGCTGCTCGCCAGTTCCTGCGGTGAACTTGGCTGGACACGCTGCCGCGTGTCTAGATTCCTACATAGAAAGAAAATAAATAAAATTCTAAAGCAAGATATAATAGGTTAAAAGGGCAAGTAGTTTCCATTTTAACCGCAATAGGTTAAAGTGGAAACTACTTGCCCATGTATTGGCCTATTTCGAGTTACTAAACCAGTTTGGTAAGGCAAGGCATTCTTTAAGCATAGACTGTTAGAGCTTGTTTATGGTCAAATAAACACCAAAGTGGCAGCATCACAGAATAAAATTACAGAAGGTTCATTCTTTTCATCTTCTCAATGATTCTTTCTTGTCAGAATTTACATGACGGATTGGTTTTAGGGGATCTTAATGATTTTAATGGGTGAAACACGGGTGAACTAACATCTTTTTTGATCGATCTAGATAGCTAAATTGCGGGCACTCGACAGCAAATGGCCAATTTCGCCATTTTTTTTTTTATGAATGGAGGCGGCTGTCTTCACGCTGCCCATTTGACCCAGAAATAGAAATAGAAATACATAGAAAACGTCCATAACTCAGGAACAGAAATTCGAGCTCATCACATAAATATATCCTTGCCGAGATTTGAACCCAGGTCCGTCAGCTCTGTAGGCACTACCACTGGCGCAATCGTCAAAATTTTCTCCGACCATAAGTTCTGTTATCTAATGTAACATAACTCAAAAAATTGGGCAAGTGCGAGTCCGACTCGCGCATGAAGGGTTCCGTACCATAATCTATAACAAGTTTGTTGTATGGGAGTCCCCCTTAAATATTTATTTTATTTTATTTTTAGTATGTGTTGTTATAGCGGCAATAGAAATACCTCATCTGTGAAAATTTCAACTATCTAGCTACGAGTATCAACGTTCTTGAGATATAGCCTGGTGACAGACGGACGGACGGACAGCGAAGTCTCAGTAATAGGGTCCCGTTTTAACCCTTTGGGTACGGAACCCTAAGAAAAACAATTATATGTATGGATATTTATAACCCCTACCGCAGTGTTTAGTTAAAGCCGCAAAATTAAGCAACAATTCAAGTTTGTACAAAGAAAAATAATGTGAACGTTTTCAATGTCAACTCCGAATTATTTAAATCATAACCATACATCTCCATTAACTGTGGTTCCCATGAAGGCCTAAGCAAGTTACGCAATCCATTTATAAAAGTCTTTGTTGGATTTCGTATCCAAAGGTTACCAACGGAAATACACAACAAAGTAAGTATTGAGTTCTTAGGCGAAATTAGCGATTAAGTATCAAGAGAGATCCTTTAATACAAAGATGAAAGCGTAAAGCTGCTGTTCTCTTTTTGAAATTATAAGAGTTGAGTAGAGAGATGTTTTATGAATAAAGTTCTGTAGCGGGTACCATAGAGTATAGAATTTTGATACAGGATTAAAAAGTGCGTTATTGTGATTCTGTCTGTGAAATTATAATTGACTGATTAAAGTACGCGAGTATAAAAACATTTATAAAGTAAAAAAAGACGCAGTTTTGCATTCTGTGCCCAACTCACTCTGTGCTCACAATCATGCATCAAGATCTCTTCGGTAGGTAGGTACACTGTGTATAGTAGTCTAGTAGATCAGTAGTTTGCGTAACTATGGATAGTCACTAGCAAGCATACCTTCGTGAGAACTGACTTACTATAATAGAGATATATTGGTTCTAATTTAAATAATACAAAGTAGAAATTAATCTTACACAAACAGTCAGGTCTATGAAAACACTGTACGAATAGATGGTGTTACCATCGTTAGTGCGCCTTGAGCGAACGAATTGTCTCGATTTCAGCATGGCGTAAAATTCTTTCATATGCCCAGATGATTTCCGAGCTTACTAGAGCTTACTGTTGGAACTAGATCGATTTGCGTGAGGTCTGATATTTACTATTTGGTGATAAAGACAAAATATTGCAAAAACCGCAAGGCTCCAGATTAGGGTACAGGGGGGTAATTCGACCAATTTTAGAGAGGTGATGGAGATCTCATCAGATCATCGCCATCCGTCACTTTTGTCCCTACTTGACAAGTGGCGATATCCCTAGAACATCGCGACTTCGTCAATCCGGTCGCGCTTAATTTGCGTTTCCTTTGTATGTGACGGCATAAATAACAGGCGCATACTTTAACTTGACCATGTAGTGATGAAATTAGTCAGTTACGTTTCGTTCAAAACAGAAATTCATATGCATGAATAGCATTTTTGACAATCATTATCGCCTTTGTATTTCCAAAATTGTTAAATAGAGTTTTGACGTTTTGCGATCTCTCAAACGGCATTCTCGAATTAGGTCCCTGATTGGTCAATAATTAACGTTATTGCGTGAAATATGAATCGCCTATCTAAAATAGTACATTACATACCTAGGGCGATGAATTCGTGAATGTCCCACATCGCAGGTTTTTGTGTTATATATATGCGATCTAGGGCTTTACAAATTACCGCTCGTGGTTTGTCTTAAGTTTTTCGTCTGGCTTTGAGATTTTCTTCCCGTGTAGCGGACAGAAAAACCCACTTATGGGCTAGGGTGACGTAAAGTATAGGTAATTACTGTATCATTGGTAGAAAAGGTTAGAACAAAACCATAATTATCTGGTGCAATTATCTTCGGTTCTCACGAAAGGGCCCACAGAGCACAGGCCCAGTTACCACAGAGTTTCGTAAATTATTACAATCGATGTAGATACCGTATTGAGACCTTGGTGTAGTCGATACTTTGCTAGAGTGTATAAGTAGGCAATAGGAATACTAAGTCGAGAATCTATGAATAAATCTAATAATATTTAAATTGTATTTACTAGGCTAGTTAGATAGCATAGATAAAGAACCTATGATATGAACCACCTATGACATGAAACCAAAGTCAAATAACCTAAATTAAAGCTGGTCATTATGAGACCCTCTTTTAATGAGTGACATATAGCTAATGCTACTAAAATCCGACAAACCAAATTCCGATAAAAAAACCGCACTCAAATCGGTCCGACCGTATGGGCGCTACGATGCCCTTATAAATAAATGATATTGATTGATTGATGCTACAGACAGACTCACATACGCATGTTAAACTTATAATACCCCTCTTTTTATCCTATAATTTCATCCAGCGACGAAATCCTATTAGAAATGGAAACATCGAGTAGGTACCTAGCCTAAAAATACATTTGCGATAACATTAATTTTTGAAGTCAATTAAATTTTGACAACGACACAAAATCATGTAGATACGTGAAAATGAGTATGCCAAGCGTTTGTTTACGCTTTAGTGCAGTAACAAATCTATAAAATACATTTGCGGTAGGTAACTTTTATTTTTGAAGTCTAAATTTGGACAACGACACAAAATTACGCACCTATACGTGAAAATGAATGTGCCAAGTATTGGTTTACGCTTTAGTGCAGTAACAAGTCTTATTGTATTATTCTTTGAAATAAATACCGAAGCAAGTGAATGGTAACATTTGGTAACTGAATCAGTGTAGGTTCCGTATTGCATTGCAATCCGAGATGTTATATGCAATCCATACCTTTATGCACTGGAAGGTGCCCGCAATTTAATTTGCGAGGTAGGTTATAAAACAAATTAAGCAGATAATGTCGCGTATATTAATTATTTGAGTCTCCCTGACGTTTCGACAACTTTCCAGTTACCGTTGTCAAAAGTTGACTGACTGATTTTTTACTTCACAAACATCTTAATATAACCATTAGTTATATTCAGCTGTTTGCCAAAAAGTAGTTAGAATTTTGGCTTCATAGAGTCGCTTTAAGGCACGTATCTTCTTGTCAAAAACTAATTTTTCGTTTGATTTACTTATTGATTGTTACGTAAGTATTAGAAGTTTATTTAGTATTTATCTGAACTCTATTTAATTTAATATCGTAAATATGTATTTTTTGTTTATTTTTAAATAAACTGTTGAACATGTTAGGTACAACTAAATTAGTCCATTTCATTTGTATAAAAAAACTGTGGGTATGGGACACATAGCTAGGAAGAGATCGGTATAGACTAGAAGAGTAGAGTAGGTAGTACTACGTTCGCGTAGAGAAGAAAAAAGTCATAACCCTATTTTTTCTTTACGTGGTAACTTATCTTCGGGTTATACTTAGTTGACCATTGCTACATCGACATTTAGAAATAATTGCATAATTACTTCGGCATTATGATTATTATTTTGTACTTACCATACTTACTTGTTAATAGTTGCGTTGTAATGCAAATGTATTGTAATAATCGTTTTAGTATCGTGTTAAGCAAGCTTTTGATCATTGAGTATGTACATACATTTACAAAGATTCTTTTATACATAAAGTATGGAGGATGTCAATCAAATGTCTATAGAATAGAATAGAATAGAATATTCTTTATTGCACACCTCAACAGGAAATAAATACAAACAAATTCAGATTACACGTAACATTCAACAGAGGTAAACAACAGGCGGTCTTATCGCTAAAGAGCGATCTCTTCCAGACAACCTTTGGGTAGCGAAATCTATATGGTAATCTATATGGGACTAACTATATTTTTATGGAGACAATAAGTAATTTTCCATTTTAATTGTCAAAAAGTGCGTTTAAATTAATAGTGGTCCTACAATTATTGTTTTGTTAAATTATGAGGATTCTGGAAACAATTTCAAAACTTCCTCGATTGAGCTTAATTAAATTACAAATCTTACTCTACACCTTTTGAGGTGCCCGCAACTTCGGTCGTGTTAAACTGTTTTTTTTTTTACCGCTGTCGGGTAAAAGTATTTTATAACCATCTTTGTATGTCCAGCTCTCCCTGTACCAAAATTGGTTAAAATCTGTTCAGCCGTTTTGGCGTCACGAGAGGACAAAGACAATTTTACCAAAAGGTGGCGCTACGCTGCATCCTTCTGAAATAATGACCCCCTCTCCATAAAAAAACTGATTTTCAATCCAATTTTGAAATAGTATTGAAATACAACGCGCATGCGCGTGCACACAATATTATGTCACCCGCTATTGACCCCTGTGGATAATGATCGTAATCGTTATCATTACGCCCGCTGGCTCATTGACTGTTATGGTCACGCAATATTACTTTGCATAACGGTAACTATTTTTAGGTAAACGAATAATCAAACAATAACGAGCGATTATTATATTACTGTCTATTTTTTTATTTCTACATAAATAAATGTTATTTACTAATTGAATTTTACTATCCTAGCTCCTAATATGTCTGTTAGTTGCACTTAAGCGATATGATTCGTGAATTTTACGCCTAAATAGAACCCAAAACCATTTTGTTTTATTTTATTACTAGATGCGCCGCACCGTGTTACCCGCTCATCCCATGGGAACACTTCATTTTTCGGGATAAAAAGTAACCTAACTGTGTGTTAATCCAGGGTGTCAGCTACCTTCATACCAAATTTTTTCAAAATTGGTCCAGCCGTTTGAGCGTGAAGAAGTAACAAACATACATATAAACACACTCACAAACTTTCTTCTTTATACAATACATATAACTAGCGACCCGCCCTGGCTTTGCACGCGTGCAATGCTGATAAATTATGCATGTATTATTCATATAAACCTTGCTCTTGAAACACTCTATCTATTAAAAAAGACCGCATTAAAATCCGTTGCGTAGTTTTAAAGATCTAAGCATACATAGGGACAGATAGACAGACAGCAGGAAGCGACTTTGTTTTATACCATGTAGTGATAGTGATATAATAGTGTGATGATAATGAAGCATATTAATTTGCAACACAAGCATATTAATTAAGCAACTAACAAACATATGGATGAAATTCAGGTAATACGGTGAATAGAGACTAAAGTACTATGTGTGACCTTACAAACGGTCCGGTAGTTTTGAATTTTTGATATGTTGTCTAGGATGGTTAGTCAGTGTTTAAAATGCAAAATGCACAATTCCCCCCCCTCCGCGCCCGCCGCCATATTGAAAAAACCGGCACTTTCTTCATATTTTTGCTCATATCTTCCTTTAGGAGCATTTTAGCTAGAAGAAAGCTTCCACAATGTTATAGAGAGTTAAATTTACTACATTTTCCATTTTATATTGTTTTTCTAGGACAGATAGTTACGGAGATATCTACATTTAAAAAAACGTAAAAAATCCCAATTTCCTACTGAAAAACAAACTTCTGGATTATATCTTCGTTTAGAAGCATTTTAGCTACAACAAAGCTTGGGCAATGTTGTAGAGAATTAAATTTACTATAATTTACACTTCAAATTTTGTTTCAAGGACGGTTAGTTACGGAGATATGCACATTTAAAAAACAGGAAAAGTCGAATTTTCCGAAAATTTCTGAAAATTCTTGGTTTAGAACGCTGTCATTCAGTTAGGGACTTGTCTAGGACAAATTAAAACATGTAGGAAATATAATTGCTTATAAAACTCATGTCCATTTTTACATACATTTTCGGAAAATGTAACTTTATTTTTTACATATCTCCGTAATTATCTGTCCTAGAAACAAAATTTGAAATGTAAATTATAGTAAATTTAATTCTCTACAAAATTGCTCAAGCACTGTTCTAGCTAAAATGCTCCTAAACGAAGATATAATCCAGAAGTTTGTTTTTGAGTTGAAAATTGCAATTTCTTAAGTTTTTTTAAATGTGCATATCTCCGTAACTATCTGTCCTAGAAACAAAATATAAAATGGAAAATGTAGTAAATTTAACTCTCTATAACATTGTCGAAGCTTTCTTCTAGCTAAAATGCTCCTAAAGGAAGATATGAGCAAAAATATGAAGAAAGTGCCGGTTTTTTCAATATGGCGGCGGGCGCGGAGGGGGGGGAATTGTGCATTTTGCATTTTAAACACTGACTAACCATCCTAGACAACATATCAAAAATTCAAAACTACCGGACCGTTTGTAAGGTCAAAATCCTTTATTCACTTAATTAAGGAGATTGAATTTGAATTAATTTAAATGACAGAAAAAGTGTCATAACGGCCATTTCAAATGGTCGTCGGTAATATAGACCTATAGCGCCGAGATATCGGACATTAAGGTGATTAAATACACTCGTATAATATAGTCTGAGAGGTCAAAATTAAATAACATAATATGACCGGTATTTCAAAGACACTTGTGGCTATGTCAAGTAAGAAGTGCTATTCAAACGTAAGACCAACTTATGTAAGATCACTTAACCTTAAAGTAGCAACAGCTTAGTATAAGGGTATATGAGGTTTACATGGGTAAGCTGAGTAAGTATCTAGTTTTAAGGGGCCTTATACATTTTATTACAAATATATTGATAATTTCAACCAACTTTTTAAAGTGAATAATACTTTTCCCTGAGTTCTAGATAGTAACATTGATATTTCATGCTTTCATTGCGTGCAGTCGATAAAGTTTTCTGCGTGAATTTTGTAAATTTCGAGTTGTTTTTATATTATAAAAAATATCAATGAAATATTCAAACTGTAGGTTTCAATTATCGCAATAGCCCTGATCTAAGTAGTAACATTGATAATATGTTAAGGAACATAGAGAAAATTGTCTAAAACAACATTGATGACGGATAAGGAGCCTAAAGCTTTGGATTTAACCAACAATAAGTTTTATAATCGTACGAGTAATGTAATGACCGAGACGTTTTGCTGGGTGTTTATTTATTGAAAAACGTCAAAACCATGTAACCAATTTTGTAAGGTAACACCAAAACATAAGTTGATTAAAAAAGTAAACAATTTCTGCAATAACCGTGTCATCTATTATTTATTGCTATTCTGAAATTTAAAATTTGTATTGAAAATTAGTTTTCTATGGAGGAGAGTTCATGATTTCAGGAACAATATTAATAGCGTGATGCAGGATCGTGTTTTGTTTTGTATGGGCGTGCGGCGCCACCAGCCTGGCGCCATCTGTTGGTCATAATTTCCTTTGTCATCTTATCACGCCGAAACGGCTGGACGGATTTTAACCAATTTTGGTACAGGGATAGCTGAACATCCAAAGATGATTATAGGATACTTTTTAGGGTTCCGTACCCAAAGGGTAAAAACGGGACCTTATTACTGAGACTTCGTTGTCCGTCCGTCCGTCCGTCCGTCCGTCCGTCCGTCTGTCACCAGGCTGTATCTCAACAACGGTGATAGCTAGACAGTTGAAATCTTCACAGATGATGTATTTCTATTGCCGCTATAACAACAAATACTAAAAATAAAATAAAATAAATATTTAAGGGGGGCTCCCATACAACAAACTTGTTATAGATTACATATATGTATACTTGTATAGGTACGGAACCCTTCATGCGCGAGTCGGGCTCGCACTTGCCCAATTTTTACACATTTACGGTAAAGATACTCACATAAAATACACAGACGAAGTTGCGAGCACCTTTTAGTAGGTATGTCAAATAAAAATATTACACAATAATTATGTAAAACATTATAGGTACGAGTGGTTTAGTACCTATATTGTTATAATCGACCTATACTATAAGTGCATTTGCGAGCTTTAACTAATTGCTAAATAGCATAACTGGTTTTTCATACACGTGCCGCAGATATGCGTGGGATCGCAAAAGTTATGTAAGAGCGCTTAACCTCGAATAACAACGGAAAGGGATAGTGCGAGACTTGTGTGAAGCTTACCGGTACTATTTAGCACTAGAACGTAATATTTCTGCAACTTCACGCAATTCAAGTATTCTATAACCATCTTTGGATGTCCAGCTATCCATGTACCGAAATTGGTTAAAATTTGTCTAGCCGTTTCGGCGTGATGCGAGGACAAAGAAAATTTAAAAAACAGATGGCGCCAGGCGGCCGCGGCACCGCGCGCCCGTACAAGACAAATGATGATCCTGCATCACACTATTAAGACTTTTTCTGAAATCATGACTCCTCTCCATAGAAAATAGATTTTCAATAGAATTTTATAATAGTATAGATAAGTAGTCACAGACTAAAAGAATATAGAACTACTAATACAATTGACGAAGCGTTTGGCGAAGTGGTAGTGCTGCTGCCTACTGAGCCTATGAAATGAAATGAAATGAAATTAAATAATTTATTCAGTAAGTAGGCCGGAAGGGCACTTTTAGAAGTCAGATTGTAAATATACCGGCATTTCCCAAGAGGAGACAGCGGTACAAGAAAGCCGAATGAAACTCAACAGTTTCATAAATCATACTTAAAACAATCAATTACATTTATGGTATAACTAAATACACGTAAAGGAGATATAGGTTCTCTAAATCAATGTTAAGTAAAACTACATTTATACAAAATGTATTCAATTTAAACTAATTATTTTCTCAGAGATGTAGGTATACCTATAGATAGTCTCTAGGCGTCTTGACATGCAAAAGGATACGATAAATTGATTTAATTTCACAGAGGTGTATATAAGGTCTCTGGGCGTCAACGTGTATAAGGAACAATAAAAATAATGATTAAATCTAAATTTCTTAGAGATGTTTATGGTCTCTAGGCTTCACAACATTGTATTGCAATGAAATAAAATTAATAAATTACATTCCCCAGAGATGTGAAAAGTCTCTAAGTGTCATTCTATGATATTAAGCTGTTTTTTAGAGGTGTAGGTTAAAGAGTTGAAAGTTAAAATTATTTCAAGCGACTACAGGTGAAGTTTCTCACGTTTACTTAATTTAACACTAGTATGGGGTTGCTACATATTTAATTGGCCTTTGCTAGTATGAACAGACTGGACCCCACAGACGGCACCCATTCACGAGCATGACGCGTAGTATGGTCCTGGGTTCGAATCCCACAAGTGGTCATGGATGTCTCCTATGCGTTTAAGTATGTATTTATCTATATACGAGTATAAGTATGTATATCATATCGTCTTCTAGTGCCCATAACACAAGCCTACTGTGGGACTAGATCGATTTGTGGGAAGTGGTCCAATATTTATTTATATCTTTTTACAGCTGATTATAATTACATTACAAAACCCTACCAAGAACAATATTTACATACTCGGCTGTAACAAAAATAGTTTTTTTTTTAAATTTAATACCTAGGTTGTCTCTGACCATGGGGCATAAAATGCAGGGTTTAATTGTGTTCTGCAAACTGCGCATCTTTTGTTCTGCAGATTTTTAAAAAATCTCCAGTCTTTTGATTTTTTCATACAAGTTAAATGTTATTTTACAATGTACAATGTGCACAGTCCAATACTAAATTGACAGTACACCGATATACTTAAAATGTTTGTCTTTAGGAGACGTCAAATGTCAAATGAATTATCGCAATTTACGATACACTGGGGGGGTATTCGACCAATTTTAGAGATATAATGGAGATCTCTCCTTTTCATCGCCATCCGTCACTTTTGACGTGTGCCTACTTGACAAGTGGCGATATCCCTAGAATATCGCAACTTCGTCAATTCGGACGCGCTAAATTTTCGTTTCCTTTGTATGTGACGGCATAAATAACAGGCGCATAGTTTAAATTGACCGCGTAGTGCGTGAAATTAGTCCGTTACGTTTCATTCAAAACAGAAATTCATATGCATGAATAACATTTTTGACAATCATTATCGCCTTCGTATTTCCAAAATTGAGATGAGATATGTCAATTTAAAGCTCATCGCATTTTAATGACAGTTCAACGGCGATATAACAGTTATCTAATAGAGATGTGACGTTTGGCGTTCACTCAAACGGCATTCTCGAATTGGGCCCCTGACTTAATGATTAACCTTTGAGCTCTAATAAATTATGTATTATTTATGTAAAATATATTTTTCTTTCACAAAACAAAATTAGATGAGTGAAGTGACTAGAATCGAACTTTACATTTAAAATCCCTGAGTCAGAGATACTTCTGAAGCTTAAAAACAGATATTTCCTTTCTTAAAATTTTATACATTTTAGCGTTTTAATTGTAAAAACACTTCGCTTTCCATGATCGACACACAACGATTGAAATCGCGAGCACATGGCGAAAGCAGACTGTTATGATTAATATTAGTAATTATGCACGCGATTGTAAATTGTAATCGCGTGTAATTCTTGAGAATTGAGTGATTAAGCATCATGAGAAGCTAATTATATGCATGATTAATCTGTTGTCTTTGATCTTTGTAAAGGAGAATTAATGAGAACACTTTAATTTCTAAACATGCATTTTTGACCGAGTGAGTGACGTTACTACGTTTCAGTTTGGTCAAACATTGTGTGAGAGACAAAACGGCGGGCCTTAAAAAATACAATCACTATACAAAAATTGTATGTAAATGGGCATATGTACACCTTTCAAATTATTTAACTTTTTCGACGGATATCATCACACCCTCGGTTAAACGCCAACAACGTTTATTGTACGAGTATATCAATAAGTAATTGCTTTCTTAAAAATTATCTGCAGGAAACTGCTGTATCTATTATATTAATATTTGTCTGTATTGACAGTGATATATTTTGTTTCTCTCCCCTTGAATGTCTACTATCTTTGACACTTTTTGTGTCTACTGTGGTATAACTTAAGTGCATTGAAAGATAACTGTATGGTTTTTTAGTTAGCCTGTTTGAGTGTCCCACTGTTAAGCCTCTTGGCCGCTGCTTCTGGCCAGTTGACTAGGAATGAATCTAAATCATCCCGCCATCTCGGTCTCGATCTGCCTTGACGTCGCCGCCCAACTTGCGGCACCCACTCGGTGACTATGTAAGCCCACCTGTCCGGGTGCATGCGGCTAACGTGGCCGGTCCAGTCCCACTTGAGTATGGCTCCAACATCTAACTAACAACTGTATTACGATTGGAATACTTTGTTGCTAACCTAAACTCACTTGGCAACGAATCATAACAGTACTTAATTATAATCCCACGTAACTCGTCAAATTAAGATTATACATTCGACGTAAGTAATTTATGGCTCACAATTCTGTTACTTAAGTAACCAAACAATACTTCTAAAGAATTTAGGTAGTTTGGTTGTAGTTAAATATACAGGGTGTTTCTTAATTGGGTAAGTTCAGAGAAATTCTAAAATGCAAAAGAATGGACGGATATTTTGCCCGTCGAGTATCTATGGTTAAAATGCGGGGCAGTTTTGAATTCAAAGTTGTTGACTTATAATAATTCCAAAATTAAATTTAACAATAATATTCTTTGGGTTCGGTGCTCAGATTTCCGAAGAACTCATGAAATCTCGATGCATTGCTCCTTTGTGTAAAACGTGCATCATGTTGTAGGGGTTGCAGTGCTATGTAAATATTAATAATAAATAACAATAAATAGTCTTTGCTCATCATTCCAAAACAGCTGGACGGATATTGTATTTTTTCGATACTCCTTGCTGTAAAGATCTGCAAACTACAGGTCACTATTTTTTTTTACCATGGGTTTTCCAAAATGTTTTGATGGTGATGGTCTTCGAAGAATTATACCCAGCCTATTAAAAGAAACACCCAGTCTTAAGCCGTGAGACCTTGAAAGGCAAGCGTTAACACATGTACCATATTTTGTTTCCTTGTCGCTCCGTTGATTTTCGCGTGCCACTTTTACTAGCTTTACATATTCGCATTAATGCGATACTGATCTTGGAAGGTACACTTAGCCTTGATCGAAGATATGAAAACAAAGACAGGAGAATTTTGTGTTGTCTAATTTTCCGTTGATTTTGCGACGCATTTTATACACAGGGTGGCCGTTAAATGGGTCACTAAGTACAGTTGCTAGAATCAGTTTTAAGCAACGTTTTACGGTGATTCTGACCAATAAATTATTAAAGTTTAAAGTTGTAGGAACGAGATACCTGACTTTGCTTGCCAGTACACTGTTCCTTTCCTGTACAATAGATTTCTTTAGTTACAAATAAATATTGTTGTAGTAGTTTTACATATAAACGATGTTAAACCATGAGAATTCAGCAAAATACTCCAGTAAGTGGATAATAAAATGTCATATTAATTTGCAATTTTTCTTTGTTACAGATGGAAAACCGAAGATGTACCACCGAGTACGCCGAAAGATGACATATATCTTTGGTGCCTTATTACTATACACTTCTGTAGCTATAGCGAAGAACATCGACAGTACAGACAAACCGATCACGACCGAAACAGATTTTGATAATAACATTATCGATTTTGACAGCGAATATATTAACAAAAACAGAAAATTGGGCACGGTGCCATGGCATGATGATTACAGTAGAGAATCAAATAGATACACAATTGTAAATAATTATGGAGCTAGAATGCGAAATGATACCAACGAGAAAGAAACGACAGCTAGGGCTGAAACAACATCTTCTGAACTAGATGTAATACCTTTAGAATTAGTAACTACTACAGAAAATTATTTAGTTAGTATTATTGAAAGCACTATAGAACCAGATTTGACTGTGATTCCTTTGTCTACAACAGAGAAAGTGACACCAAATGTTGAAATACATCAGCCAGTAACGTTACCTTCAACGCAGTCACCTGAAAGTACAACTGATTATTATACTACAGACAATCCAGAAGAAAGTAGTAGAAATAACAAAACTCACTCCCAGAGTGACAACAAAAGTAAAAAAGTTAATAAAAAAGAAGCAGTTAATATAGACATATTAACTACATCCAAACCTATCACGGAAAATACCACGATTGAAATTCTGAAAACAAATACAAGTAAGCAAATAGACATTGTAAATAGATCTGATGAATTCACCGTTACAGATGATGGCTTAGAATTCACAGAAACAGAATTACCCGAAGAAGACGTTCCGGAAGATTATTATGATTCAAAAGATATTATACCAACTAAAGCACCCAATACAGATGTTGTGTCCGTTATTTTTGGATTTGCAGGGAGTGTGGTAGAGAGTGTAGTAGAAAGTGTTGCTGAAAGAGTGGTGCCTAAAGGCATATTTGATTTATTTAAGAGAATACAAAAGCAGAATGAAGCGTTAGAGGCAGAAAGGTTGAGGAGTAAAGAAGAAAACGGAGGATTAGGTAAGAAACTATGTTATTGCTAACTGCCTTCGCCTTTCCCATTCGCCTTTCCCATTTTAGACGTCGTCAAGTCATCATGAAACAATTATAGTTTTACATTTTCTTTCTTCTGTCCTTTCTCACCTTTCTCTTTTCAATGGTTTCTTCCGTTATGACATTTATATTTTATCATTATCTAGTTCACAACTAATCTTTCCTCTGTTTTTTCTTAGGTCAATTCGGCCGTGGTATCCTGAAGTCTATTTCATCCGGTCTGAGCAGGCCACTCAGTCAGCTCATGGCGGGAGCTAAGGACATTGGTTCCTTGGACAACGACCGAGGGTTCGTTGGCAGTCTCGCCTCAGGGGTGTCTAGTGTTGCCAATGTTGCCAACTCTGTTGTTGATACGTTTAAAGACCGAGTGCAAGCGATTTATCCTGGTAAGACCCGACATTAATTATTAATTAATTAATCCTTGCATTTAAGGATGCTGATGTAAATTTACACGTTACTGAAATGACACAAGTAAAAATCTAAATATTGCCAATAACAATTTTATCAAGATTGTCGCCAAATCTCAAATTGACGTAGATTGGTTGCTAATTACGTCATTTCAGAAACAAAGTGAGCGTATTTTTAATATTTCTATGCACTTAAGATATAAGCTTCTTATTGGCTAGCGCATCAAAGAAATTAAGTGCTACGATGCTACTACCTATATTGTCGGACAAATCTACGTGTCGGATCTTTGTACCTATTTTATCATACAGTGGAAAAACACGTTGTAAAAAAAGGAAAATGAAACATTATAATATGTACATAATGTCCTTTAGGTATTCTGTAAGAAGGCCACAAGGGCCCTTTTACGTGTCTGACTCAACCGGCATTTCACACGAGGACACCACTAAAGGTGAAGAAGTATATTGAAGACCTCTCTATATATATGGACGTTTTCTTTTGTTTCAATTGATCGAACATTCATTGCAATGCTCGTCATGCGAAAATTACTAAATGAAAGAGATACAGGGATAGTCAAAAGGATATAGGGATAAGGGGATAATTCCAAAGATGGTCATAGCATATTTTTTTAGCTAATTGTGGAAACAAGAGAGTTACAGGAAAGGTAAAGAATAAAGGCAAAGAAAGGAACGAAGCTACACTTGGTATTTTCTAACCTCTCTCTCTCTGTATGAATAAAAAGGCTTTCTGGGCGTATTATGTTGAGTCTCGCTAGGAGCAATCTTTTATAATCTAATCTCTATAGTTTATGTAGATAACATCATAATAGTCATCAGTCTGCGAAGCACCGTCTTTGGTGGCTGAAAAGACCGATACGCGATCGGCATATCCGACCGCAAACTTGACAAGAGACACCACCTGTGACTGTCCGTCACACACTTGCGCCAATTTGTCCGCCTTCTAGCGAGTTCTTCCCAGGTTTGGTGGTCGATCTTAAAGGCAATTAGTATGGTTTTGCTCGTTGCATTATTGTTAACCATCAAAACTCGACCATCATTTGTACCATGTTCTAAAAAATAAACAGATTATTATTCCTTTATTAATTTCGTATCTTAGGCTAGGTTTTACAATATATGTATATAAAAAGTAAAAGTATTATTCTTTTTATTAAATGTATTGTTTTTTCTGTATATAAATAAAAATAAAATAAAAAAGTCATTAAGAGGCCTTATTCCTTTTAAAACGCAGATTGTTTACACATTTTTCTCTATGATCAAACATGTTTCGTAACATATTATTGATGTTACTTCCTAGAACAGGGCTGTTGGGATTTATTGATACATATTTGAAACCTACAGTTTGAATTTTTCATTAATAATTTTTGTTTCAAAAACTACTCGAAATGGTCAAAATTCACGCGTAAAATTAGTTTTTTCAACTTATTTTCGGCTGCACGCAATGAAAGCATGAAATAGCTATGTTACTACCTAGAACTCGGGGAAAACTATAGTTCACTTCAAAAAGTTGGTTGAAATTATCAATATATTTGTCATAATATGAAAAAAAAAAAATTCAAAAGGAATAAGGGCTCTTAAAGCAATGCCTGTGAATATAAATAATTAATTCTCCAATTGATTGTCAGGAACCCTGTGGTGCGGCGATGGTCACTCGGCCCAAGCCCGCTCCAGCGATTTGGGGCTGTTCTTCTTCACGGACACCTGCTGCCGGGAGCATGACGCCTGCAAGATCTACATCAAGGCTGGAGACACCAAGTACGGGCTCACCAACACTGGACTGTTCACAAGGTAAGATAATTAAATAAATAATCTATACCATTATAAAATTCTAAATTTGCTTTGAAAATAATTTTTCTATGGAATCATATTTCAGGAAAAATTCTAATAGCATGATGTAGGATCGTCTTTTGTCTTGTATGGGTGCGCAGCGCGATGCCAGTCTTGCGCCACTCGTTGGGCATAATTTCCTTTGTCCTCGCATCACGCCGAATCGGCTGGACAAATTTTAACCAGATTTGGTACAGGGATAGCTGGACATCCAAAGATGCTTATAGGATAATCTTTACCCGACTACGGTATTAAATAATTACGTGTACGAAGTTGTGGGCACCTTTTAGTCAAAAATAAATAAATATTAATTACAAACTTACACACATCGACCTTGTGCTACGAGTAAAGCTTGTCCTATGGTTACTATATAGATGACGATATACATAATATATAAATACGTATATAGATAACATCCATGACCCAGGAATAAAATATTCGAGTTCATCACACAAATATTTGTCCTTGCCGCGATTTGAACCCAGGACCGTCGGTTCAGTATGGAACACTACAAACTGCGCCAACCGCGTAGACAAACATTCTAGGTAGGTGTAATCACCTCTTAACAAAAAATAATCGAAGTCAAAGAAACGAGGACTAGCAATCATTATTAGCGCCAAATTTAACCCATTCACGAAAAATTCGCCGAGAGACGTAATTTAGGACCCTCGTGATACGTCTGTAGACGGTGACTTTAGGGTATCTTCGCATATACACTATGTATACAGGCCTTGTTTTGTATAGCTGGAACTTCTTTGTATGAGCTTTGTCTGTGCCGCAGCACGCAATTTTCAAAACGGTCGTATGTGCGTGAATGTGGCAACGGATTATGATAACTGTAGGTACAGCAATTTGTGAACAATCCGAAACAGTAATTTCCTGCACAATAAGCAGATCTATTACTATACCTACTGACCTTTATTATCTTGTTTGTCCAAAAACTTGCAACAATAAAATATCAGACTAAATTACTTTTTGATGAAACTCACGCCTTAATACCATTGTGGTTCGGGTCACGACCTTAGCGTTGCCACCTTCGTTTGCAAACTATTTCCATTATTTGTGGACAAATATTTCTATTGTCGCATTACAATCGTGTGAACGTGTCACTTGGTAAGGGCGTTAGCATGAACGATGAGAGGAGCGGGGACTTAGGTTGCGGTCTACAGACGGGGAGCGGATATGTGTAAAATGAACCAATCACTTTTCTCAGAATTAAATGCTCCTTCGAGCTTCACGAAGATGCAGCCTGGGGGGGTATTCGACCAATTTTAGAGATATAATGGAGATCTCTCCTTTTCATCGCCATCCGTCACTTTTAACGTGTGCCTACTTGACAAGTGGCGATATCGCTAGAACATCGCAACTTCGTCAATTCGGACGCGCAAAATTTTCGCTTCCTTTGTATGTGACGGCATAAATAACAGGCGCATAGTTTAAATTGACCGCGTAGTACGTGAAATTAGTCCGTTACGTTTCGTTCAAAACAGAAATTTATATACATGAAGAAGGGCCCAATTCGAGAATGCCGTTTGAGTGAACGCCAAACGTCACATCTCTATTAGATAACTGTTATATCGCCGTTGAACTGTCATTAAAATGCGATGAGCTTCAAGTGACATATCTCATCTCAATTTTTGGAAATACGAAGGCGATAATGATTGTCAAAAATGTTATTCATGCATATGAATTTCTGTTTTGAATGAAACGTAACGGACTAATTTCACGCACTACGCGGTCAATTTAAACTATGCGCCTGTTATTTATGCCGTCACATACAAAGGAAACGAAAATTTAGCGCGTCCGAATTGACGAAGTTGCGATATTCTAGGGATATCGCCACTTGTCAAGTAGGCACACGTCAAAAGTGACGGATGGCGATGAAAAGGAGAGATCTCCATTATATCTCTAAAATTGGTCGAATACCCCCCCTGATTGGTTAATTTTCTTTGCTCCGCTTCAATGAATAGTCAGCCTTAGCCTAAGGTGTTGTTTTTCTACAGCCGCTACGACCTATTCTATGATTATATTCTTGGCGGATGCTTTGTTACTTATTTATCGCGTGATGTGTGCTATAATGGATGGTCTACCACTACCAGCCACTTTAAAGTCCCTTTTCTCCCAGTGTGACGCCCACCTTGCGATACTTGGATATTACATTCTGTATGGGATTCGTAGCCAGCGACGCTGCCATGACGTCCAAGTGGGGCAGATTTTTGACGCTGCACGCTCCGCTTATCGTTTCGCTCGTTCAGGCTTATCGCTCTGCTCGACACTAAATTCGCATGCTAAACGTGCAGACTCAGTGGTATTGCAACAATTCGCGTTTTTAGAAGCCTATAGGCCGATAGGTCGTGCAATACAAGACAGCTGAAAAAATGCACCATTGTCTGTTTTCGGGTCACGCATTCGGTTTCACGCTGTTTGTTTAATACTGGATTTACGCAAAGCTTGTCAGCAGATCTTGTACAGTCAACATCAAAAACCAGACAACTTTAGTATGCATTTGATACATAATCCAGTTATAAAATTTGTCAGCTACATTTGATGTTGATCGCTGATCGTATGACCACCAATGATATTCTATAAGTAGATAGGTCACAAGCACTCCGGGAACGCTATGGGAACGGTTTTGTTGATCTCCGGAAAGTGACAGACGCGTATATGTCAAGTTATCTCAGTATATCTGTGGTTACATCTGTTATTGGCTTTATGTTCTAGCTATAAGCATTGTTATGTATTTACTGTTGTTGTTAAATGTGTTGTAACCGAAAAACTCCACTTGGTCTAATGTGACTCTTCAATACTGCAAAATGTCAACATAATATGAGTAGGTACTTCGTCAAATAAAATGTCAAAATCATTAACAGTGTGACCAAATTTTATGTGAACTGAAGGGTGTCGCCACTATCTTCGCACATAGAGCACTCGAACGCAGAGATACTGACAAATGTATGAAATATCAGCATGACAGTCGTAGTTCCTAATTTCGCCGTTTCATAGATAAGTTGGTCGCAGTATAAACGCAAACATGTTACAACATGTCAATGTCACGTCTTCACTATCTTCAGATACAAGTGTTATGTTGTAACAATTACCGCAAAAGAACTCTTTAGTTTGACATGTACTCATGTCGTATGTCGATGATGTTTCGCAAGCACAGAATTATACCCACCAGTTTAGTGTCTATGAGTATGCCAGCCAGTTGCTAAAGCAATACAGTTGAATTCAATGGGGCTTGAGATATCACTTATTGAGCAATTTTTCAACAGTTCGTAATCGATAATGCAGCTTCCAAGTTTTAAAACAGCACTGAAAAAGTGGCTCCATGAAAATATTTTTTCAAGCTACTTTTTTTAATTTACCTTTAGCACTGTAGGTAATATTATAAATATGGTAAAGATGAAATATTCACAAACGGGTATACCGGGTAGTAGATTGCTGATAGTTAGGTACTACTCTGTTTTTCAAAGCTAACCTATTAATTATTTATTAAACGAAAATTTTACAGTGAAATGAAATGAAATGAAATATGAAATATGACGTCACAAGCCAGTATCTTCAAAGAAACTTCATACTAACAAAGTTTTTGACAATTCATAAAGAGTAGCTGATTTGAGCTGTCATCAAATAACGTATTCTCCAATCAAATTGTCTACACAGTCACGATGCGGGCCTATGATGGTGACGTTTATCACGTGATAAATATGTCATGTTTTGACACAATGCAACTGTGAGTGACGGATGCTTTGTCACTTAATTATCGCGTGATATAAGCAACCAACACAGACCCCTAGATCGTGACCGTGGGTTCGAGATGTGGTGCTGGAGGAAGATACTTCAGAACACTAATGGCTATAATAGTACATTACGTAACAAGGGTGGTAAACGAGGAATTACAAACGAGTATCTATTAGAAGCCCGAAGCCGAAGGCGAGGGCTGTAATGACACGAGTTTGGAATCCCTTTACCACCAGAGTCACGTACGAAGTGTTTCATCACACTTTGGAGGAAATAAGACAAAAGTAGTATTAGTCAATACCAAAATTACTTACCGCCCTAGGGCGTAATATACGACTTGCCGTCCGGTTTTCTAGCATGTAACCCTTAATGTGTGATAAAAATTACTTACCGCCCTAGGGCGCAATTTACGACTTACCACCCGCTTTTCTAGCATGTAAACCCTTGTTTACGACCAAGTGTGATGAAAAATATGTTGATCAACTTATTAACACGGGTCTAGGACGCCATCAAATATTTTGTCAATTCACAAGAGCTCTTGACATCAATATTACAAAACTTGGCATTTATTTTGTACTCGCCCCAGTAAAGGGACATTAAGGTTTCGTCCAAGGTCGATAAACGCTCATTATTTACATTACTTGGTTAATAATGTCACGATTATTGTCGCTTACGCAAATGCGCATAAATATAATATTACGTGTTTTGATTTGACGCGACAAAGCTCGTGCGAGTTGCGTTGCTGTTACAAATATCTCCTTTTTAGGGTTCCGTAGTCAACTAGGAACCCAGTTTCGCCATGGCCGTCTCTGTCCGTCTGTCCGTCCGCGGCCTAGCTCCGTGATAATTAGTCAGGATAAGTAGTGAGGAAAAATACTTCTAATATTTTCAAAGTTTTATATTATAGACCACAAGTGCTATAGGGAAGGGAGCAACTTATCATATGTTTTATTTATTTATTTAATCTTTATTGCACAATTGAAAAAAAAACGCACACAAGGCGGCCTTAATGCCATTTTGTTTCATGACATATTGAGCTAATTTTATTCATATAACTAAAGTATGTTGTATTATTCAACATCACTGTACACCCCTATTGGCTGTTATTCTGTCTCCGTCCGATAACGGGTATAAAATTTGCTAGGTGGTATTATATGCGAGGTGCTTATATTTTGACCTATGATCTAGAATCATCACGTTACCTATATGCAGATGTCATGACAGCGGCAGCGGTGTCTCGCTCACTCGTTATGCCGCCGCGTTCGGATCTCTCGCTTAACCGCTTGCCGCGCCGCTGGCCGAGCAAAATGGTGGCATCTCCGTAAGGTTAGGGTATTTGGAACCCAAGGGATTATTTGGTCTAAACAAAAATAGTAGGTACCTACATTACATACCTAGGGCGACGAATTTCGTGAATATCCCTGATCGCAGGTGTTTGTGGCTCGAAGGTGAGCCATAAATATACGATCTGGCGCTTTACAGACAATATTGAACGTAAGAATTCCAAACTTTGTGGTCAGTTGTCATGTTCAGATTCCGTAGCATTTTTATGCCACTCATTAAATGAGGGTCTCATGAAGACCAGCTTGGGTGGGGGTTTTTAGGGTTCCGTATTCTATCTGTCTGTCTGTCTGTCCATCTGTCACCAGGCTGTATCTCATCAACCGTGATAGCTAGACAGTTGAAATTTTCAAATTGCTAAATGATAAAAACAATAAAATAAATATATTAATGGGGCTCCCATACAACTAACGTGATCGGTTTCGTTAACTTTGCTCCTCATTTGTATCCAGCGCCATACATACCAGGTGCAAACTTAACCTAGCCAGTTAAAATGGGGTAATAATTTGCACGGAACCCTCGGTGCGCGAGTCCGACTCGCACTTGGCCGGTCTTTAAATTTTGAATGCATTCTTACTTGGCATACGTGTGAAAAGCATTTATTTGCTTTGCTAGATATTACTGCGTACTGTACGCATCATTGCACGCTTGCGCGGAGCATGCAACGCTGTTACATGGCTCGGAACCCGCTATTGATACAGTGTTACCCAATAGAGGAGACCGGGGTTAAAACATCGATACAAAGATCAAAGATCAAAGAAAAATGGAAAAAATGTAACCTGGTGGAAGAGACCGGGAGTCGAACCCGGTGTTACTAAGCCCGGTGAAAAGCGTGTTACACGCTGGACCGGTAATCCAGAGCTACCGGGATTTTGAGCTTTGATCTTTGTATCAAACTAAGCCCTAAAAAATTGGGCAAGTGCGAGTCCGACTCGCGCATGAAGGGTTCCGTACCATAATCTATAACAAGTTTTTTGTATGGAAGCCCCCCTTAAATATTTATTTTATTTTTAGTATTTGTTGTTATAGCGGCAATAGAAATACATCATCTGTGAACATTTCAACTGTCTAGCTATCACCGTTCGGCGACGGACAGCGAAGTCTCAGTAATAGGATCCCGTTTTTACCCTTTGGGTATAAACCCTAAAAAACTTCTTCGAAAATAACCTCCCAAAATAATATTGTTTACTTAGATTTTTATTTCAAAGACTTTACAACGACTTTATGAAATACATATTGAACATCGTTAATACATTGAGGAATATATTATACGCAAAACTTTTACATGTATAAATAAATAAAATAATTGGGATAAGATTTATGTTGCTCTCGCGATCTTTTAACGATGATCGATGAGTTAATTTTATTGTGTTTAGTTTTATGTTAAGTTCACTGTGTCAACCTATCCGAGTGCCCCTGTGACAACGAACCCCGTTTTCCCCTGCGTTCACAATCCCAACTCAATCGACACATGTCGTTGACTTAACCAGGAAATAAGTATAAGATGTTAATATTGTTGATGATTTGTTTGTATCTTACGAGACATCTAGGTTTGTATGTTTCTTGTTGAATTGTGCAAGCTAGTTGCGGATAGCAAGTCCAGAGACGTAAGTCAGGACCCTTTATACGACACCACGTCTGTGGACGGCGACGTGTGTTTTTGACCACGCCTTTTTCTGATATAATCAAAAAGTTAAATATATTCATTTTGACGACGCGTTTGGCTCGGTTTGTAGACACCTGCCTACTGAGCCGGCGGCGGTCTCGGGTTCGAATCCCGGCCAGGGCAAATATATGTGTCATGAACTCAAATATTTGTGCTTGGGGGTGTGATGGTTGTTCTATGTATTTAAGTATATATTTATCTATATAAGTACGTATATCGTCGTCTAGTACCCATAACACAAGCCTTCTTGAGCTTAATTTGGGACTAGATCGATTTGTGTGAGGTCACAGTATAATAAAGAGTACTAACGTACAGTATGGACACTCCCTGCCTCCCACCGAAAGTGCCGCCCACCCGCGCTCGGTTACCTCGCAGTTACCGGCTGGCAGGGACGCGACGACGCGGCGCGCAGAGCGGAGGCCACGTGTAATATTCAAATATTAAACAAATACTTTTGTAATGGGCGTGTGTTGTGCTGTTTACGGTTGTTTAAGCTCTATAAACAACAAAAATAAAAGAAAGTTCTACAGATTCCCATTGGATGAATCAAGACAAGTACATACCCAGTTATTTTCAGTGTTTTATGTTTTAGTAGAAAACCAACTTACAATAGGTACTTATGTTTAGTATTTTTTTTGCCCTATCCGTTTTCGACCTAAACCTATCAGATCACACTGAAAACAACACAATATATATATGAATAAAAAATCATGTTTTTAACTTTACTACGTAATATTTTGGTGGCCTGAATTTCCTTACAAAAATTTAGTTACTTCGTTTTATTGATTCAAAATAGGAAACTTTTTGTATAAATCGAGCTTAGATACCCACCCTACAGCGTAATATGATTCTTATTTCTTCCTAATTCGCGCAATGAGTTTTTAGTCATTGAGGTTATCGAATTTGAACGCGGGCGGAATTAGAAATCGTAGTTTAACATTAGTTTAATTATAAGCACACAAAATTAATTCGACGCCGCTATTACAAGGTCATCTCATATTGCTGCACATTGTGTTCCCGACTCGTGCGTTCAAAATGGCGGCAACCCTAGCATGTCTTATCTCACTCACACAAGCATGGTACTCGTTCACCTACACGAGCTTAGACTGTGTGCGAAGCAACGCGTTTCTTTCATACATTTGATCGCCATTGTCCGAGGTGTGGTGAGGTTGTCCGATATTTATTTACTTACCTATATTTATTTATTTATCCACATTTTTACGTTTTCGAGATGAAAATTATCCCAATTTACCATTAAAACCCCATTTTAAAAGTTTCTCATTCTAAAAGAGCGTAGCGTAGGTGACAAGTAATTGGCCACAGCCCAGTTATTTATTCGGTCGGACTTACTAAGGCAGATTTAGTATGGAAATTGTACCAACATTCTTTTTGTCAATCAATGTCAATTTTCCACAAGATGACGTCATTTGAGTGCTAATTCTTAAACGATGCTGCTTTCACCTTTTAATATTTTCAAAACTAGTTTGTATAATGAAATGAAAATAATATATTTGGGTTCTGTGCTAATAAAATAAAAAAAAATAGTTTCTTCATGAGGGCAGTAAATAGGAACTTACGACAATGCGCGTGTGATACTCCTAGCGTCACAAGCGTCCTTAGGCGGCGGAAACTGCTTAACATCAGGCAGGCCGCATGCTTGTTTGTAACTGTGTAATATAAACCAAATCAAGGTAATCTGAATAGTCCATATGCAATTCTGCATTGGATGGACGAGTGATTAATTGTATGGCGTTAAATAGCTTGGGTATGCGCAACGACGGACGATATCGGATGTGTCTGATTACTAGTTATAGTCGAAAGTAACGATTAAAAACCTATTTCAACGATAAGAAATCGTTTTAGGTGTCTTCGCAAATCAATGTTAGGTAATTTTCTTGTTTTTAGAATTTTGCGAAATTGGGACATTTCACTCCTTTTTTAGGGTTCCGTAGTCAACTAGGAACCCTTATAGTTTCGCCATGTCCGTCTGTTCGTCCGTCCGTCTGTCCGTCTGTCCGTCCGTCCGCGGCTTAGCTCCGTGATCATTAGTACTAGAAAGCTGAAATTTGGTATGAGTATGTGTATGTATAAAGCCGACAGAACGGTAAAATAAAATTAAAAATTTTTTTTTTTTTCGGGTACCTCTCGAACACTTAACCCTCTACAGCATGACTTACCTTAATATTTTTTCAACTTTCAACTTTGACACACTGTCATATAAAGTCATAAATTTAAACGGCCATAAATGGCTTCGTATGCAGTAAAGGGCTAAAGTGGCGGTGAATTTTTTTTTTCTTTTCAACACTGGTGTGTGGGGTGTCGTTGAATAGGTGTTGTGAAAATAATAGGGGTCTTCTGACATTGTTTTTTGATAAAGTCAGCAGTTTTGTAAATATTCGCTCCAAAAACAAAAAAAATAGTGTCCCCCCCTCTAACTTTTCAACCACGGGTCAAAAAAAATCGGAAAAAATCATGTTAATTAGGCCTTATAAGTAATTTCAATGAAAACTATATTGAACAAAGTCAGTCGAGCCGTTTTTGAGTTATCGCCAAATTTCATATTTTTTCTTTAAAAGGTCGTAAGTTGACTTCCAGAAGGTAATAAGTGATTACAGTTTCTAGGGCGTTTACGACCTTTTTATAGAGCTTAAAATTTTTCTTAACGTAAACCTCGGGCTTGAAACAGCAGTTTATTGTGAAGGATGAGCAACCCTACACTGAGCGTGGCCCGACATGCTCTTGGCCGGTTTTTGAAGTCAGTTAAAAACATATTTTTATCAAAAAAATATTTTTGCTACAAGTTTTTAAATATGTCCAATCCCCAATATTAAATAAACTAGATATTACGAAATATTATGTTACAACTTATTTTCGTATAAGGTATGGATGCATGAAACAATTTGACCCGGTTTCAACATGTAGGACATTGTCAAATATATTGAAATGGTTCGATGATTTTGTGATCCATCACATCTTTGCGTGTGCACTTAAACTTGCTAAGTAGATTACTCAATTCTTATAAAAAAAAATATTACACTCACGTGAAATTGTCAGGAACGGCCCGACATGTTTCGAACTCGTATGGAGCTCTTCATCAGGGACTGCTATACCCGTACGGCGGCAATCATCTGACATTGATTGATTGTTTGATTTGATTTGGGTCCTGAAAATTACACGTGAGTGTAAATCGCTTAATACAATAATTACTTAAAGCCTGACCAGAAATATATGAGGATTGTCAAGAGGGCGTTATTTTTAAGATTTATATGACAATATTTTGGCAACCAATCGCAACCCACTATAATGAAATTAGTTTAAATACTTGTCAGTTCCTCCCCATAACCTTGTAATATAATTTAATGGACTGCACTCTTTTCCTGACTGTTTTTCGTGTAGTAAACACGTGTACCTACACTTTATTTATAATATTATGTTCACGACTCAATAGTTTCTGGCATCTCTTTTGAATATTTTTAAATATTTGCTTTTTAAAGAATCACCACGTATGACACTGACATTGTTGACAAACCATCATAAAATCATTGCCAGTGTAAGAAATTAGTTCCACTGAAATTCCGCAATATGGCGCATCCTATCTGGTCAGGCATGTTCTCGAATAAAATGGATTACCGAAGCAGAAAAAAAAAATTTAAATTTGACCCCTAGACTAGTGTATCAATATGGAACTAGATTTCTTCTCGATCTCGTAACTCAGATAAACCTAGATAAGTACCTAGTTGTTTAGCTTCATTTATTGAACGAGCCAGTTTCAGCATCGCCAAAATTTCTTTCGTATGTCCAGTGTCTGGATGTCCGGATTTCCGGCTGTTCTCGCCTAAAGGCCACATTTCTCAATTAAAACAATAATATTGCTTTGCTAATCCGCGCTATAATTAATGTCAGTCAATTAGTGCTAACCCGTTATACTTATGCGTATTTTTTCATGAACTCCTGCATTTATGGGTGAAGCCAGACGGGCGTAATTGTTGGACGGTTGCTACGCTACCTAGTTGTTATCGTATAAGACTGTACAATCAACCGTCAACCATCTGAATAAAATATCATAAAATACTACTGCGACTCTGATTTAACCATCAGGTTATGGGCCCAGTAGTATTTTATGATATTTTATTCAGATGGTTGACGGTTGATTACATAGGACGTTGGTTGCATAGGACGAGCTACCGAGATTATCCAGTTAGTACATGCTGATCTTTGCGGGCCTATGTCCATACCATCGTATGGGGGTGCTCGGTACATGTTTGTGATTGTAGATGATTTCACGAGAAAGTTGTTTGTCTATTTTCTGAAGGAGAAATCACAAACATTGAATTTCTTCAAGGAATTTGTCACACATGTGGAAACTGAGACAGGTCGAAAGGTCAAGTGCCTTCGGACGGATAACGGTAAGGAGTTTGTTAATAACAAGTAACAACTTCACTGAATTTCTTTCTAGTAAAGGGATAAGGCACCAGTTGACAGTCCCCTACACACCGGAACAGAACGGAGTCGCAGAGAGAGCCAATAGATCGATTGTTGAGATGGCTAGAACAATGTTATTAGACAAGACCCTCAACATAAAGTTTTGGGCGGAAGCTTGTAATACGGCAGCGTACGTCAAAAATAGATTGCCTCATAGCGCTAATGATGGAAAGATTCCGGAAGAATTGTGGACCGGGAAAGCACAAAATTTGGATCACATGAAAGTTTTTGGTTCAACGGCCTATGTACACATTCCAAAAGAAAAGAGAAAAAAATGGGATGCGAAAGCGAAGGCATATCTTTTCGTCGGGTATTGTGAAGATACCAAAGGATATCGCTTTGCAGACATGAACAATCCTCGGGAGATTGTAACTGGACGAGACGTTGTTTTTACTGAAGATTCTGGCATAAAAGGCACGGAATCTGGTTCACAAGCAAAAGCCGCATGTCAGGAGCAATCTGTTCTATGGGAGTTGGATCATTCGTCAAAAACAGCTCCACCCACGTCATTGACCGACGATTCTTATGAAGATGCTATAGAGGTTGCGGAGAGCTCAAACGCAAGAGCTGATGAGGTTGCAGATGTAGAAGCCGAGTCTGATCCTCCGATATTTGCTCAAGCTTCTAGATCAGAATCTGAAGGTCAATCACGAGATGAAGAAGCAAGTAATACATCTGTTGTGCAAAATGAAGCAGAACCCAGATATCCTTTGAGAAGTAGGTTACGAGATGCACAGAGCGGATTATATTGCTATAACGACGGGTGTAACATAGAGGAAGAACCACGAACCTACCAGGAAGTTTTGCAGATACCTGACAGTCATGAGTGGCAGGCAGCAATGAGACGAGAGTTGGATTCTATGAAAGAACACAGCGTTTGGCAGGTAGTTGAGAAGCCGCCTGGTGCCAAAATAGTTGGAAATAAGTGGATTTACAAATTCAAGTATGATGCGGATGGAAATAAAACTTACAAGGCTAGACTTGTCGCGAAGGGTTTCACCCAATCATACGGGATAGATTATTTTGTCACATTCGCACCCGTGGTGAGAAGATCAACACTAAGGATATTGCTGTCATTAGCTGCTGAAAACGATTTGATGGTGCACCACTTCGATGTGAATACGGCATTTTTGAATGGAGATTTGCATGAAAAAGTTTACATGCAACAGCCAGAGGGTTTCATCGAAGATGGTAAAAACCACAAAGTTTGTTTATTGCAAAAAGCAATATACGGCCTTAAACAGTCAAGTCGATCGTGGAACGAAAAAGTAAATGATGTTTTACTATCAATGTCATTTGAACGTTCGGAGATTGATAGTTGTTTATATTTTAAAGAGTATATTTTTATATGTCTTTATGTAGACGACTTTATTATATTTTTTAAGGATATTGGCGCAAAGATGGAATTGCTGGACGGCTTAAGGAGATACTTTAAAGTGAAAGATTTAGAGGAAGCTCGGCAATGTCTCGGTATGAGTATAGAACGGAGTACAGAAGGTACGTTTTTCTTGCATCAGAGGAAGTTTATTGATGCTATACTAATGGACCATGGTATGGATCAGTGTAAACCAGTGAAAACCCCGCTTGAACTGGATCTGCATAAAGTTTTGGCAGAAGGGGGTGGTGAGAGTAATGAACTGAACCGCCAAGAACAACTGCGATACCAGTCTTTGGTAGGTGCTCTGAACTATCTAGCCTGCAATTCGAGGCCCGATATTTCAGCAGCGGTGAGCTTTTTAGCTCAGTATAATTCATGTTGCCAGTCTGTTCACATGAAGGCGGCTAAGCGTGTCTTACGCTATATAAAAGGAACCTGTGAATTAGGGCTTACATTTCGGAAGTCAAAGGGAGACTTTGATAGTTCATTAATTACAGGTTACGTTGACAGTGACTGGGGCGGCGACATTAAGGATAGAAAGTCATATTCAGGATACACGTTTAAACTTGGACCGAATATAATATCCTGGGAGTGCAGAAAGCAACATTGCGTGGCTTTATCGTCGACAGAAGCCGAATACGTCGCGCTATCTGAAGCATCCAAGGAAGCTGTATACCTACAGAGGTTAGTCAGTTACATTGTCAAAAATATGGGCACAACGAGCGTCAAACTCTTTGTGGATAATCAGAGTGCCATAACGTTGGCAAATGATACTGTTTCTCACCGACGGACGAAACATATTGACATTCGATATAACTTCGTTCGTCAATGCATTAATGATAAGTTGATTCAGCTGCAGTATGTCCCGACTGAAGACAACGTGGCTGATATCTTGACTAAGCCATTGCCCCGTGTTAAGTTTGAATGGTGTGTGTCTGGTTTAGGTTTAGTTTCGAGTGCTTGATGCTGTATGGATGTTGGACGGTTGCTTGAGAGGAAGTGTTGGACGGTTGCTACGCTACCTAGTTGTTATCGTATAAGACTGTACAATCAACCGTCAACCATCTGAATAAAATATCATAAAATACTACTGCGACTCTGATTTAACCATCAGTAATTTTAGTCGCGTAATTTCGGTCGCGCCTTACACCATGTCACGTGATCACGTCACACTATGGCGCGACCGAAATTACGCGACTCAAATTACGCTTGTCTGGCTTCACCCTAATGGTTAAAAATTGGGCAAGTGCGCGTCCGACTCGCGCATGAAGGGTTCCGTACCATAACCTATAACAAGTTTGTTGTATGGGAGCCCTCCTTAAATATTTATTTTATTTTATTTTTAGTATTTGTTGTTATAGCGGCAATAGAAATACATCATCTGTGTAAATTTCAACTGTCTAGCTATCACCCTTCTTGAGATATATCCTGGTGACAGACGGACGGACAGCGAAGTCTTAGTAATAGGGTCCCGTTTTTACCCTACGGAACCCTAAATACAGACGCCTACTATACAAATGGTATAATAATAAGGGCTTAAATCAATTTGTATAAACAAATGAGCAGTATTTCCTCTAAGTTGTAGATCTAGTTGTCAGTCAGCTATTATACAATGTTGCCGTTTTCCGGATATTATTCAACACTAGTTCCGCCCGGCGGATTTCCATGATAATTGTCGAGCCGTCCGTCTGTCCAATTATGCCTCGGATTTCCTTGTCGGAGTCAACTGTGGGCTATTAGGTAAAAAACCGGTCAAGTGAGAGTCGGACTCTTCTGTACCACTGAACGCAGAAATAACACCGAAAGTTAGGAGGCCTTATTCCTTTTGAAAAAATTTTTTTTTTCATATTATATGACAAAGATATTGATAATTTTAACCAACTTTTTGAAGTGAATTATACTTTTCCCCGAGTTCTAGGTAGTAACATAGATATTTCATGCTTTTATTGCGTGGATTCGAAAATAAGTTGAAAAAACTAATTTTCGGCGTGAATTTGGTCAATTTCGAGTAGTTTTTGAAACATAAATTATCAATGAAAAATTCAAAACTGTAGGCTTCAAATATATACCAACAAATCCCAATAGTCCTGTTCTGGGTAGTAACATCAATAATATGTTAAGAGGCCTTATTCCTTTTAAAACGCAGATTGTTTACACATTTTTCTCTATGATCAAACATGTTTCGTAACATATTATTGATGTTACTTCCTAGAACAGGGCTGTTGGGATTTATTGATACATATTTGAAACCTACAGTTTGAATTTTTCATTAATAATTTTTGTTTCAAAAACTACTCGAAATGGTCAAAATTCACGCGTAAAATTAGTTTTTTCAACTTATTTTCGGCTGCACGCAATGAAAGCATGAAATAGCTATGTTACTACCTAGAACTCGGGGAAAACTATAGTTCACTTCAAAAAGTTGGTTGAAATTATCAATATATTTGTCATAATATGAAAAAAAAAAATTTCAAAAGGAATAAGGGCTCTTAAGAAACACGTTTGATCATAGAGAAAAATGTCGGAAACAATCAGAATTTTAAAAGGAATAAGGCCTCTTAATACCGACATTTTATTTGTTTGGTTATATCGACCTACAAACAAATTGGTTTTTCATATTCGTAATGAATAACGTGACCGTATTCGCTAGCGACTGTGTAAACTATTTGTGTGGAGAATAGTACCTACAGCGCCCCTAGCGGTGGGTTACTTTGTAGAACGACAATTCCTCATACAAAACCTTTACGCAGTCTAGGGAGTCATCATCATCCACAGCCATAGGACGTCCACTGCTGAACATAGGCCTCCCCTTTGGACTTCCATATATACCGGTTGGAAGCGACCTGCATCCAGCGCCTTCCGGCGACCTTTATAAGGTCATCTGTCCATCTTGTAGGTGGACGTCCTACGCTGCGCTTGCTGGTCTGAGGTCTCCACTCGAGCAATTTACGGCCCCATCGGCCATCTGCTCTGCGTGCTATGTGGCCTGCCCATTGCCACTTCAACTTGCTAATCCGGTGAGCTATAGTCTAGGGAGTAGAGTCACTATGATGGTAAAATTGTAATTGTAACTCATGGCAAGCTGTTCAAGATTTGAAACAGACACAACAACAGACAACGTAGCAGTTTGTGGCAGATACACAGACAAACAGCAGAAGAGTTAGTATTACCTACTAACAATATCCTGTTCTGATGCTAAAGGAAGACTAGCCAAGGACTCCCGCACTGATAATCTCTTGCCTACCACCTTATTTTTAGGGTTCCCTATTGTTATTGTTGTTTTCGCATAAAATAATGGTTCTCTTCCTCTATCATTTCGTAGAAAGCATTTTTCTCTGAAGTCGTAAACTATTTGAAATTGAAAAAAAAATCGGCGAAAGAGAAAAAATTCCATTACAATACTTATAGTAATTTACAACGTTTTAATTAGGTTATTTTATTTGTGTCCGCTGTGTTTTTGTGTACTTTAGCTACATTTCATAAATTCTAGGTCACCGGGAAGTTGGTTTTCAAGTATCAAGGCGTGTATGACCTTTTTTCACGTGATATAATAACAATTGATTCAGTTTTATTTCTTTTACTTGTGTTATGTATAGCCTATATACACCTACTACACCTAGCCTTGCTTTTTGTCGAAGAATTGACAAAGTAAGTCAGCATTGTTAAATTTGCTATAGAAATGAAGTCGTACAGTTGAATTCATAAATTTAAGATCACATTTATAGTCATTTTAAGAAATCGACTACAGACAACTTATAAAAGCTGTAGCGTGACAGCCGCAATATAATTATGTCAACAGGCGATTCTACAGCCATTAAACAAATTGTTATAAACATAAACAACGTTCATCTAAACTAGGCGTCACACTTATGCGAACCATTATAAATAACTTACATACAACAAGGTTAGCACGCAGCGCAGTGGTTGCAAAAGACGTATGTACCATTTACGTTAGATACAGTTATTCCATTTCTACCTAAAACGGTAGAACAACATTCGAAACGTGCGGTCTCGTTGCGCCGAATTTTATAAACATGTGGCGAACTTCGTTAGTTTACACAAATATCTATACAGTTAGTCGTATTTCGGAATGTGCTGGCAACCCAGCACACTAACAGATAGATTGCCGCGTAATGGCAGCGTAACGTCACGGATTTTCTATGATCGGTCCTTGATTCAACCCCCATATTTTCACATATTTCTTCCGACTATACTGAGGCAAAAAAAAGTTATCGTTTCGGTCGTTTAGGTGGTGGGATGTGGTTAGCTACTTCATTTCTAATTATAACTGAATTGAGCCGGTTATTGGTAATAGATGGGCATCTATTCCAATATAATTAGCCTGTGCCTGTCGATGTTTCGGAATACCTTTGCTTTCAGATTCGGACAATAGAATCTACATTATATTAGAGGCAAAAATGCTATTAAAAATGACTTTCTTAGGGTCATTATTTCACGAAAACTCGTAACAACATGATGCAAGATTGCATCAGCCATTGCGCCGGAAACACAGCGCCGTATTTGTTTTCTGATCACTCATCTGGCTGGAACAATTAACCAATTTGGATACGGGTTAGCTGGACGTCCAAAAATAGTTATGACACCTTTTTGCCGATTAGGGTAAAAAAAAACTACGCGGACGATGTTGTTGATAACACTCTATAGACCACTCCGTCCCCGTAGTTTTTAACCGACTTCAAAAAAGGAGGCGGTTCTCAATTCGACTGTTTTTTAGGGTTCCGTACCCAAAGGATAAAAACGGGATCTTTTTACTGAGACTTCGCTGTCCGTCCGTCCGTCCGTCCGTCCGTCTGTCACCAGGCTGTATCTGAAGAACGGTGATAGCCAGTTGAAATTTTGCAGATGATGTATTTCTATTGCAGCTATAACAAAAAATACTAAAAATAAAATAAATATTTAAGGGAGGCTCCCATACAAAAAACTTGTTATAGATTATGGTACGGAACCCTTCATGCGCGAGTCGGACTCGCACTTGCCCAATTATTTTCTTAGTAGTGCACGCTTATCAAAGCATGCAGATTCGTCTTAGGCAGCCGGCAACGCTTTCACCGGCGCCGGCGCAGCTGTCAGCGCTAACCGCGGTTATATAACCCGATCATTACATAAGATAAGCGTGTTACACTATTGATTCCTATCTGAGAGGCCATACTCGGAGTTTACTGTGACATACCAACTAAAATGGTTGGACTAATTACTGTTATATGATTATTGATTTAGAGTTCCTCTAGTAAGTTTAAAAAATAAAGCAAATTGGATAAATAATGACACAAAGGTAAATTAAAGAAAGAAATATTGAATGCGATCTACTACAAGCAGGATTGTAGTAGATCGCATTACATTTTTCTGCTACCTGCTTTATGTTAAATGCGATCTACTACTTACAATCTAAGCAGGATTGTACTAGATCGCATTAAATTTTTCTGCTACCTACCTGCTTTATGTTAAGTGCGATCTACTACAATTTAAGCAGGATTGTAGTAGATCGCATTAAAATTTTCTCTCTTAATTTACCATTGTGTCATTATTTATAAAAAGGATACCTAAATTGGTATTTCCACATAAAAAGTAGAATCGAGAAAAAGAGTCTATAAAAATATTTATGCAAATTGGAATGAAATTAAATAAGAAGTCCACCTCCACGTGGTACTGAGACGGGGCGGGGAGATTCAGTGGAGGATTAACATCAAATTAAATACCTATATAATAAATACATAGACGCTAGAGGAAAACTGCATTCAATCCTTAAGTTACCTCATTATGCTTAAAGGAAACATTATTTTAATAAAAAAAACAATGCCCATGCCAGTTACTACAGTCTTTTCTAAAAGGGCGGGAGGCAATTTTCGTCAACGTTTTTCATACAACTTTATAATATTATGAACTATACAATTATAAAACTATTTCTATATGACGTTAGTATATTATTTCTACCTTAGTTTGATTATATTATGTAGATCACGTGTGGATTTTTCAATCAGTGTCGAGTTGATGATACCCACAGATGCTTTATTCAGCATGTCTTTACCACAAGTATAACATAATGTTCTTTACTCAGGACACTGGACACTGGACACTGGAGCTTCTGTCAGCTTAACCATTGTTCTAATGGATGTAAGACTTTTTCCTCTTCTCATTCCAGGTCCCACTGCGGGTGCGACGCCAAATTCCGGGAGTGCCTGAAGAAGACCAACTCCTTGATATCAGCGCAGATCGGGCTGACGTACTTCAACGTGCTGGGCCCGCAGTGCTTCCGGAAGACACACCCCATTGTGCGATGCATGAGGAGGACCAGGTAATGATAAAGAAATATCTACATACACAAGTATACTACTATAAAATTCTAGATGTTCATTTTTCTATGGGGAGGGCTCATAATTTCAGGAAAAATCTTAACAGCGTGATGCAGCATCTTCATTTGTTTTGTATGGGTGCTTGGCGCCATGCCAGTTTGGCGCCATCTGTTGGTCATAATTTCCATTGTCATCGCATCACGCTGAAATGGCTGGACGAATTTCAACCAATTTTGGTACAGAGATAGCTGAACATCCAAAGATGGTTATAGGATACTTTTTACCCGTCCATTACGGTAAAGAAAAAAACGCGGACGATGTTGCGGGCGCCTCCTAGTACATATCAGACGACCTCACACAAATCAATCTAGTCCCAAATTAAGCTCAAGAAGGCTTGTGTTATGGGTACTAGACGACGATATACATACTAATATCGATAAATATATACTTAAATACATAAAAAAAAACATGATCGAAGCACAAATATTCGAGTTCATCGCACATTTATTTGCCCTGGCCGGGGTTCGAACCGGTCGGGCTCAGTAGGCAGGTCTGTACAAACTGCGACAACCGCGTCGTCAAGTGACCAAACATACACAGATATTCTACCATTGATACAAAGATCAAAGCACAAAGAAAAATTGAAATGCGTAACCTGGTGGAAGAGACCGGGAATCGAACCCGGTACCTCTGGATTACGGGCCCAACGTGTTAACATTTCCACCACTCTAAAGCCAAATAACGTTTCGAATGTTTCCTTATGCTTTGTGTGGCGATCTGTGCATTGTCTCTTTGGAAGGCTTTAGACCTTAATTAGTTTGGTTTTATGATGTCATCTCTTTTTTGCATGGGATTTCGACATTTTGTGTTCTGGAACCTGTCATGTGAGGTGTCAAATTTCAGTTGCGGTCTTATCAAAATACTTGCCCTATCCGTCTTGTTCTCAGCTGTGTTAGGCTCAAATAGGACCAGTAGTTTCCAAGATATTGAGCTTTACTTGGAACAAGTGACAAGATCTCAATATTGAAGCTAAGAATTCCAAATTTTGTAGTTATGTTCAGATTTAGTAGCATTTTCTATATCATTTATTGAATATGGGTCGTATGAAGACCAGCTACTTGGGTTGAGGAGTTTTTTAAATTCAGATTATTTTCTTTTGAGCTGTATATACTTAGGTGCTCCACTGCTGGGACTAGAATAAGCATCCCAATCTCTATGCAGCTTTGACTGCTTAATTATATCATTATTGATGTGACTTCCAATGTACAATCTTCCTTTGAACCTTTCTTTCTTTGATTCTTCCTTTGTTCAATCTTCCAATTTTCATCTTCTTTTTTTCTTTTCCAGGCTAACGGGCCAGAAATGCGAGGAGTATGAATTGGACTACACGAAACCGAAGATGTGGCAGTGGTTTGACAATGAGACCTTCTAAGTTAGTGAATAGTAATTGTATAATCATCATCATAATTCGCCTGTAGGGCTCTAGCATGTCTTTCCGCGACTTCGCTTGTCGTCTGACTCAGTGTCACCTGTCTTGCTCACACGGTATTGAAAGGAAAGTGACAGGTAGTATTCGTCGCGCGTCAAACAGTCGCATGTTACAGTTATGCTAGACGTGCTGGTGACAACAAAAAGTCACTAATATTTCTGTCACAACTCATCAAAACCTCGTATCTGGTAGGTACAGTGACGCTGAGATACGAGCTTTGCTTAAACTAGGTATTTGTTACTTAGAGTTTTGGTTGTCAACAGACGATTATAGTAGCGACCATAGTAGCCAAATATATCGCTGAGGATTTTTATAATAAATAAAAAAAAATAAAATAAGGGTCGATCTTACACAAATCGACCTAGTCCCAAAGTAAGCAAATAGTTTAAGATCCGAAGCTAAATCGATATTCACAAAAATTATTATTTTTAAATAATTAAAAATAGCCTGTCCAGGATATTTGAAGCAAACGCATTTTTAATATATTTTCTAATATACTAAATTCATTATAAAATATGTTTCATTCTATTATCAGCTCGGTGAAGGTCGATGTAGGTTCGGATCTCCTGCTAAAAGCTTGTACTATGGGTACTAGACGACGATACACATAATTTATACATACGGAGTAACAGAGCTGATGAGGAGAACCACATTGAGCAACTTCCACCATGTGACCAGCAGCGAAATCTTGAAAAAAAAATCTAATGATTTTTTTGTGATTTTTTGGTTGCTCCCATAATAAAAGTTGCTCTGTGTGACTCATCCTATTGGCCCTATCGCTCCCGCTCATGACTCCTGAATCACCCTGTATATAGGTCATGGATGTTATGACCCAGGAACAAATATTCGAGTTCATCACACAAATATTTGCCCCGGCCGGGATTCGAACCCAGGACCGCCGGCGCAGTAAGCGGGTGCACAACAAACCACGTTGTCTCGTCGCCGCGTCGTAGCGGATATGTTACGATATATTTGGCCATTTTGATTGTTACTGTATATGATGCTGAGTGTACAGGACAAAAAAGAAATTTCGTGATTGACGTGCGCGTGCGCAAGTTGGTTTACCCTTGTTTTATAGACAAACGTTTCATCGAATTTTCATTTCATAGAAATATCATTTGACCGCAAGCATTTTTTTTCTTAAACCATAAAATATTTTGGAATGATAATAACACAAACCTAACCTAACCCAACCTAATACGATGTCATTTTCAAGATTTCTGAAAAATTTATGACTTCCTGGCATTTTTTTTTCGGGAAATGAAAATTCGATTAAATGAAGCGCTCAGTGAAGTGTTTTTTTATAAAATAAGAGGATCCCGTAACGTTTTTCGTGTACAAGGCCATTGTGAAAAACGTCATTGATGGCACCGAAGACTTTACAGTGACCGTATTCGCTATCGACCGCGTAAACATTGTATGGAGAATTCTAGTTCTACAAAGTAATCGCTAGGGGCGTTGTACTATATATGTTCTCCATACAAATTGTTTATGCCATTGCTAGCGAGTACGGTCACGTTAACTCATTAAGGGTACAGACTGCGTCTAGTATAAATAATTATATGTGTCAAAATAATTTTCTTTGCAGTGAAATCGTCCCCACAAAATGGAACAGATTTTTTTTCTCGGGGCGAAAGTTTGTTATTGTAAAATAATAATGTAGTGTTAAGTTAACAATTTGGAATATTTAAGTGTAAATAAAACAATATTTTTATTACATTTTTTTTATTTTATATAAGAAACATCAGAATATATTTCGAAATGTCACATTTAACAACAGATAAAATGTTATTTTTAAACATGTTAAAACACTATCAAAGAAAAAAATCTAAATAATAATAATGAAAAACACGAAAAAGGTAGCTCAAAAAATTTGAGCATCTACGCGGATCCTGTGATATATTTTTGTGCGCAAAAATTTTCAGAAAAATTGTGTATAACTTTAATTAATTAGATATGTGGTTATATCAGTTAATAAAAACGATATTCCGAGAGTACAGTCCATTGTAGATATATTTGTTACTTTTAATTATAAATGACGATTTTTTATGAATGGTTATTGAAAATATCTACGTTTATTTACGTTTATAACGTTTAAAGAAAGTTACGAAATGGTAATCGACAGAAAATACGCCATTTTGTAATTATATCCACTATCTTACTTAAATAAACTGGATAGCTTGGTGTTTTTCAACCCTCGCCATATTGCTGATTTTTAGTGGTAGGTGCTAATATATTTTACTGGCAATGACAAATTGGTAACTGAGGATGTAAACAAGGAGGATACAAGACTAAATATTCCGCAAATTTCAAGTGTTTTTTGCATAACAAAGTTAAGTTTTATTCAATAGGATTAGGATTAGGTATTTATTTCGCAAGAAGAACAAAGGATGAGAATTCCGGTAAACAATGTTTTGAATTTGGTTGATGATTTTGTCAGTTGATGAACTGCAAATAATATATAATATAAAAGGTGTTTGTAGCGCCACTATCCCTGGGCAGGACCGACACGTTAGGCTAAAATTATTTAAATTTGGTTTTTAGTCTCTATTTTTTTCAAAAAACCTGTCGCTGTTTTATGTGCGTTGAAAAGGCATATCTTTAAAATTATGAACGTCAAAGTTTGTTACAATTTACAGTTCATTTAAACGCAAAAATTAAAATTTAATAATTAATTTATACATACAATATAAATAAGCGTATTTTCTCTCGAGTCATTTGAAATAAAATATTCAGAATTATGTTTGGCAAAAATACAAGTGGATTTTGAAGATTTAATATGAATGTGGCACAATCTATGTTAATTGAAATTTATTTATTTATATTCTAAATGTTAATGAATGTATAAATGGAAAAGCTTGTATTAATGTTTATCTTTTAAAGCAATAGCTTATGTAAGTTAAATAGTTTCATTCTATTTAGCTCCGGAATTTCTTTAACTGATTCTATATTTGTTATATTTTTTAATACCTATAAACCCAACTAGCATACAGGCTGCATAAATTAGAGTTATAATAATGGCTATATAAATTCTTAGACAGCCTGTTTGATACCTGGGAAAGAAACTAATATTTACATATGTGAAAAAAATATGATTAACTCCATGATAAATATTAAAAAACATCAAACACCAAATCGTATTCACATGGACACACTGATATTAAATTAGAACAAATATGAGCTACACACTATAAAAATGAGTTATAAAACCATTAAACCGCCATTATATTACAATAACGATTTAATACAATGATCAACAAGCAAAGAAAAATTAAATTGCGGTTACACATGGCCCACACTGAGACTCGAACTTTTACCTTACCCATAGGGTTTACCCTTTGGATTACTTTTTCAACGCCTAAACCCTTCAATAGCAACACAGCATGTATAGTACGACCTATTAATTTTACTTTAGTGATATTCCCATCCGTTTGGCTACCTGTATCTATATTTATACATTATATCGCAATTAAAAGTTTGTGATGTTAATTTACCCACATTAAAAAAAATGTTGGAACATGCATGTTCAATATTGGTAATTTCCTTTCAATTTTGCATATGAGACTAAAATGTTTTTATTGCTCGACTTGGCGGAGGCACTTCCGTGCCCCCAGATTCATAATGTTAAGGAACAAAAAAAAAAACAGGTTTAACCTAATATGTTTATTTTAACACTAGATTTTTTTAATAGTGTGTAGCTATATTTGTGTTATATTACAACAATATAAAACTCTACAGTAAGCTACGCCTACTATGCTAATTACAGGGCTATATAATATACTGGGATGTATTGCTTAATATGGTCCAATGGGGTTAACACTAGGCATGGATAAGTCTCTTTTATATGTAAAAATCTTTTTTGTATGGACTCTTTCCTTAAGTACTTTAAATGAAATAAAAAAACGCTAAATCTCTACCCACCACCCATTTCTCTGCCTGCCATATATCTGAAAACATCCTTCAAATTTACTTTTTACTTTTATTATGGCCCAGTCACAACTTTGCGCGACCAGTGGCAGCGTTGAGCGTCGAGCGACAAAAAAAAATCATACAGGTGTATAAAGCATGCCACGAACCGCCGCGGGCGGTGCCACTCTAGCGGCTATAGCCAAGCGAATCGCGGCGAGGCGAGCGGCGCGTGGCACAGCGGGAACAAATGAATTGGCAAATGGCGGCGCGTTCGTGTGGTGTACGTGGCATGCTTGCCGCCCCGCGCGCCGCGCCACTCGCCGCTGAGACCGACATCGTGGCTGGGCCTTTAAGCTGCGTTCCCAATTACGGAGAGATAGGCGGAGCGGACTGCGACGTCAACAATGCCACTGTTTCCAAGGAAGTAGACGTGTGATTGGTAAACTAGGCGTTTTCTAAAAAAAAATACCTTTTTTTGTAGAATATTTACTTATTAAGTTCATCTTACTCAGAATCATTTTTATATGCTTTTAATACTTAGGTACGATAACTAGTGTCCTGTATGAAAAAAAATCCATAGTACCTATCGCGTTCATAGAAATTAAACACAATCATAGAAAAACACGACAAACTGGAATCGATATGCGGTTTGAATGTACAAAGGATTTTGAGCCAGATGAAAAATACAATACTCTGAAAATAAAAACTGTATTTTTTTTTTGGAAAACGCCTTCCGAAATTGTATTCCACACCTCGTCAGCGGAAACATAGCCTTATTGAACTAACTACTTTTATTCAAAATTTAGAAGAGACTTAATTTATAACGATTTAGTTTTTAACAAAATAAAGTAAGCTTTTACCATTTAATTAGTTACATCTTATAGAAAAAAAGTATCTCGCTGTCGCCGTTCCATACAGAAAAGTGTATACGCATAAAAGTTACTTTCTGTCAACTTGACACTGAAACGAGGCCTTTAAAGAGAGCCAAGTCACTGCACCGAGCGACGAGTGAACACTTTCACAAAGCAGAAAGAGGTAAGCCAAAGGAAATGGGAAAATGCAATTCTGATTCTTGAACAAAATTTACATCGCATTGTTTTATATGTGCCGATTGTCTAATGATGAAATTCAGCACGAAACAGTGTCGTAACATCACTATGGCAACGAGAAACAGAAACAGGTGACTGACCCATGGTTATGGTTATGGTTATGGGCTCCGCTTTCCGCACTTAGCCCGTGTATGTTCGGGCCATTGTGCGTACAGATTTGCCGGCTAATAGTCTAGCCAGCCTAACTCCGTCCAGAAGCGCAGGATTCTCCTGGTGTCTCCACAGGCTTCACGAAGTGACCTCGGTGCTTTGAGGATTTCAGCCCGTTGCTGAGCTACGGCAGTGCATTCCAGGATCACGTGGGTAGCTGTTTCTTCGGCCGACAGGCATCCCCTACACAGGGGGCTATCGGTCATTCCTAGAACATATAAATGCTTGTTAAGTGTGCAGTGTCCAGTGATAGTGCCTACTACTACTCGCAGAGCGGGCCTGCTTAGCGATAACAGGCGCTTTGTCAGGCGTGTGTCTGGGTATGGGACTGCTTCCCGGGACTGCCTGCATGTACTGGTTTCTGCCCATTGATCGGCGTGTTGTGATCGTGTTCTGTGACGAAGCCATGTACGCAGCTGATTAAACGCCAAGGGGAGCATAGGATCTGGGCCAATTGCCAAATCATCGGATCCTCTCCTAGCCAGCTGGTCGGCTGCATCGTTACCTAGAGAGCCACTGTGCCCTTTAATCCATTGCAACGTGATCCGATTATTCATGCCGATCGTTTGCAATGCTGAGTGACACTCTAGTATGAGCCCGGATTTGATTGTTTTATTCTCCAGAGCTCGTAAAACTGCAGCGCTGTCGGAAACAATACGTATCTTTTGGTCTTTGATACCTCGCGTAGCAACTGCCTTGGCAGCCTGTGTGATGGCAAGACATTCACATTGGAAGATGGAGCTATATTTTCCTAAGGCTATTGATATGTTTACGTTTATTTCAGGTGAGTATATTCAGCTCCTGTACCTGTTTGTGTCTTTGACCCATCCGTATATATGCGTATTTCATTTATATCGGATCGATCGTAAGGTTCTTCAATTAGCTCGATTTCGTAACTCTTATTGAAGTAATGCTGTTTGGGTATCTTGTCGTTGGGAGCAGCTATCATTGGCTCGTGTCTGATAGCCTCCTCAAGTATTTCGGCATGACCCCCGTGTGTTACACCCCAGAGGTTAAGTGACTTCAGTCTGATAGCTGCTGACGCCGCCTCTTGCTGAATGAACAGTTCAAGGGGCGGCAGTCCTAGCAGTATCTCCATTGCCGCTGTGGGTGTTGTTCTCATGCAGCCCGTCGTTGCTACACAAGCAAGTCTTTGAAATTGCTGCAGTTTATGTTTGGCTGTTGTCAGTTTGGTTCTGGGCCACCAAACCACAGCGCCGTAGGTGATAATAGGTCTTATCACCGCAGTGTAAAGCCACATTGTGATCCTGGGGTGTAAGCCCCAGGTTCTACCAATTAGTCTTTTACACTGCCAGAATACGACGCAGGCTTTGTTCAATTTGTTTTCTAAGTGTTTGTTCCATAGTAATTTGTCATCCAGGATGACGCCCAGATACTTTACCTCTTTGCTGAGAGTCAGAGTTGTGTTTTGGAGTTTTGGCAAGCGACTGATTTTTATGTTTCGCTTCTTAGTGAACAAGACTAGTTCTGTTTTGGCTGGGTTGACTGACAAGCCTTAGTCAGAACACCATAGTTCGACGATTTTGAGTGCCTCTTGCATAAGGTCACAGAGGGTTGCCTCAAACTTTCCTCTCACGAGGATTGCTACATCGTCTGCATAGCCTACAGTATAGAAGCCCGCCTCGTTGAGCTTCCGGATTAATCCGTCCACTACGAGGTTCCACAGGAGTGGTGATATAACTCCACCCTGTGGGCAGCCTCTTGACACGATAGCTCGAGTTGTGCCGTTCACTGTTACCTGTACAGCCCTTTGTCTCAGCATGTTATCAATCCAACCTGCTATGGTCTGATCGGCTCCATGTCTGAGCAGGGCTTGGCTGATGCTGTTGAATTGCGTCTTGTCAAAGGCTCCTTCGATGTCGATGAAGGCCACAAGCGCTGTGATTGACCCATTTAACCGAGTGTTTTCTCACGAAACCCCTAAGCTATTAATTTATCCAAATATTATTTTTCAGCTTTTTACTATAGAGAATCTATACTATTTATACGTAATATATAAAAGAAAATATAATATCATCATAGTGAGTTTGTAACGGGCATAACCAAGTAACACACAGGTTGCATAAAAACTTATACAGCCTTTTTACAGCTTAAATTAGAGTTATAATGGCTGTATAAGCTCTTATCCAACCTCGGTAAGAATAGCTTTGGTCACAAATTTTGTCAAAAACCAGAATCGCAGTCAAAAAGCAGCAGTAGATTAAGTAGCATCTCATCAGATCGAAATCCAACGTCTTGTCATGAATTCTTATAATTGAAGTAATGAATAACGGAATCTAGCTTTAAATACGAAAAGATGTAGTTTAGATGATTCTAATAGTGATGCTGATACCCTTATTGTCAATTCCCTGGGTTTGTCTACGTCCCTTGTAAAAAGAGCTAAGGTTCCAATCTGTAGTAAGTATAATAATGCATAAAAAACACTTGAAAAAAAAACACATTTTAGAACATGGCACATATTTTCCTTTTTTCTGTCTCGACTTTTTGTTTTTTTTTTAACCATCTAAGCTTTGTAGTATTTTATAGTATTTTATATATTTGAAGTATCTTAAGCATTTGTAATATTGTGTGTTAAGTTTAATTAGTTTCTTTTATTTTACCTGCAGTAAAAAAAAACAATCAATATTATACAAAAACTTTTACATGCAGACCTACCCCAAAAAGGGATAACTTCCAGATCAGAACCTCTACGCTACGCTTGACTACTGATGATCTACTGCTGAAGGGCCAGGAAGGTCCACGGGCGAAGTGAGATTGGTGTTATATTTGGACCCTGGGGTTCACATACAATTGGAAATTCGGAATTTCGCAAGTCGTCAAATCTTATATTTTTTATATCAGGAAAATTCAAAAAAGTCCCTTCTCTTATCTCCAACCGATAGTGCCACCGACAAGAGCTTCCTTGGTAAATAAACCTAAGAATAGACAATAGAATACAATACATAAGTACTCTTTATTGCACACCTCACAATACATACAGGGGAAATACAACGCAAGAAAAAACGTTATAATTTAATGTATTGTTGGATTTGCCTATATCCGCTGGTAGAAGAGTGGAGTCACGCGATTTCTTTGTATTACACCCAGATTTTTCGCTTAACCTTAATGGTACAGTCTTGTTTTGCTGGAGTTGGCGGAGGCACTCCCTCGGTACATTTTGTTCGGTACTAAATTATAATATTGTACTAACTTGAGTCACTTAAAAGTTTTACGTGTTTCGTAATTGTTTAAATAAATGAGGTTTAATGTGTATTTAGGATTAACGAATTGCGATATTCGGCATATCCTGAAGCCAATGAGCTCCACAAAAAACTACTTTAAAAGTAACAAACAGTTTGATCCATAATGGCGGCTGTCTCACAAGACAGTGCCACCATTCATGGCGTCCTTTTCTAACCTGATAAGTGAGAAAAGGACAACATACGTTTCTTCTACCGCTATCAGACACTTTACCAAACACCCAAACACTATGTGCTTACTTTCAATTCGACCCGAATCAAACTGCCGCGGCAGTATTAGTCACGGCATGCCGTGACTAATACTGTTAAAATTACTATTTGACATCCAAATAGACGATTGTAAAAATACACCTAGACCTTACATTTTACTAGTAATTCTGATAATTGTTAATTTACTAATGTATATACTATATACTACGTACTATGTGTAACGCTGCTACGAAATAATAATACACTAATAAAATAAGGCAAATGGGTACCACGGAGGGATTAAAAAATTACATATTTTTATCAGGCACTCAAATTGAAACAATTTTCTTTTTAAATAATACTTACAGGTCTAGGGCTTAATTCTAAAAATAAATCGGGCAATAACTACATAATAAAAAAAAACTTTTTTTTTGCTTTGGATGGACTTTTCATTTGTCTCACCAAATCCGAGCTTTTAGAAGCATTTTCACGTGATTCTAACCTTTTTTCTACTATCTAATCCAACAGCTATAACTATATCAAAATTAGTTTTTGATTTAGCTGCCAATCGTGATGTTTACCCTCTAAAGGCCACTGTTTAGGAATATACAAAAAACATCTTTAAACATGACGCCAGATGACAATCAAAAGTCACAAAAATTTCTGTCACCACTCTTCAAAACCTCGTATCTTGTTTCTAGGTTGATACTTAGATACGAGTTTTGTTTTAAGTAGGTATTTTTTACTTAGTTTTGCTTGTCAACAGACAATTATATGCTTGGTAGTGAAACCCAAGTTTGCAAATACTAGCGTGTATTCTTTTACTTTCTCTATAATAAACCGCTTCGAGGTACTCTATGCCAAAAAAACATTGTAAATTCTCTTTTGAGAGTTATTATTAGTTTTTATTTTTGATGTTTTTGTATATTCCCAAACCTAAGGCGAATATATATATATTCTCCAACCTACTTTTTCTAGTATATTACCGAAATAAAACCCCTACCTAATTCGTTTTGCTCAAATTTTGAAGCAGTGGACCCAATTTTTTGTATAAAACCAAACTTTAATTAAGCTAAAACCTAAAAAAATCTTTTCGTTTAATTTTTTTTTTGATATTACCAGTTCTTTTTTTTAAAGACTAATAGGTACATTTTGTCACTGAAATTGGAACATGCATAATACGGTAATTTTCTTAGGAAAAAAATAGGTTATTAAAAAGGAGATTCACTCGTTAACACATCATTACGTTGTTGATCGTCAAACGAAAAATGTGAATGTGGTCATAAATATTTAAACAATTTTACAGTTTTACTTGTCTCTCTAAAACTCGAAAATTGTATGTATAAAATCGAATACATATTTATGGCTTCAATTACAAAAATGAATAAGAACCTTTTCAAACAATACGGAAAAGGTATCAATAAAGCATAAATCTCTAATTTAGGTATATTTATTAAACACATATGAGACTAGCACATTTTTCACTATTATGTCTGACACGATAATTATACACCGGTATCTTAAATCTAATAAATATACAAAATAGACAAACAAAATTACGGCAAACCATCTTATATAGCAAACGATATCCCTACTCTAATCGTACGTCGTCTACTAATAATATATTTTAGTTTGGAGTATAACATGAACGTTTAGGAGATAATGGGATCACATATATTTTTCTCACTTCCTAACTCTCTACTAATACTTTCAAAGCAGTACTTTTGTATATCATCGCTCTTACTTTAATACCATGCCTTGATATATATTATAGATTCAAAAAGCTTGACATCTTCAGTTCTTATATTTTGAATAAAATCAAGAACAGTTATGCCATCGTATATTTTTAAACTCATATATAATTTTGATAATATCGTCAACTCTTTTTTCCTTTGTTGAAAATAATTATTCAACATAATAATTATGTCGCCGACCCTATATTTCCCGTTCATTTAATTTCAAAGTAGTTTAGTGGCATTTGTTATAAAAAGCGAGTATACCTTTTTTTTAATACCATAATAACGAATGACAAAAAGAAGCAAGTCACATCAGTGAATCATAGTAGAACAAGTTAGTGGGTCTTTTTCAAGAATCAGGAGTTTTCAGTATCGTTACACGAAATGCCCAAACGCTTATGAGTCTTATTTTTTCAATCACATCTATAGTATAGCAACGAAGCTAAGATGCACCTTACTATAATTTCCGGCCATCTAAAAAATTCAGCAATTTGGTATTGTTCGTCGACATGTCATAAAACTGACAAGCAAATTCAAATTCCCACATTGAGTTCTGAAAAATGTAAGCTTACAATTGGTATATAATGGTAAAATTGTGTTGCTTAGTTAAATTATAACAATCAGTTTAAATTATTACATTTCGTTATATTTAGCGCTTTAGATGCTATACTATAATGGTTGATTGTTGTTACGCCTTAATTTTTTTTCATTATTGATATATGAAGAGGAAGGCAACGATTATAGATATTAGATTTTATGAATATGATGATATTGTGGTCCACAGAAGTCTTCGAGTCTTAAAAACAGTTAAGACGATGGAAAATGAGAAACTAACGCCAAATCAGATTTTTTACATCTTCTAATGCAGACAAATTTCAGTAATTAATTGCAAGAGCCACGGAACTAGGAAAACGCCTTAGATACACTGTATAACATTTTGTACTATAACCTCACAAAACTCCTAAAAGTTCAAAGCGGCCTCTTTAGGCTTGGGCTCGTTTTCAGGGACAACTACTAAACGAAAATGTTTATACAGTTATTTAATATATATCCAAGGTGGTTTCCTAGTTTCTTAGCTCTTGCAATTACTGAAAATGGATCTCATATGGAAGCTTTAATAGTAAAATCGGTTATAGCGCATTATTCGTCACCATATAAAGTGGGAAGTGAAATATCAAATTCAAATGTTTGCACCGCCATCTAGTGTGTTGAGTTCAAAATTAGAGTCCTTTTAGATAGCGGCAGTAATCTGATACAACCTCGTCTGATGCACTGCCGTGCGTAAAAATGTTGATTTTAGGGGCAGATAGATTTCAGAAACTAGTATGTTATTCATCTATTGATAATTTAAATTTAATTTTACTATCGGGGTAAGCGACCTCTCTCATTAAATATGAATATGACACATGTTATCTTGAGTTGTGGTCCTTTCAAATGTCACCTACACTTTCACCTTTTTCAAATCATTGTTCAATAGTTTTGTTGCCTTTCCTTAATTTAATTATTTAAAACATTACATTCCTTATCTCAGTTCGGGTATATTAAAAGTAATTGGTCATTATGCAACTTAAAGTAATATTTTTGTAACATTAAACAATGTTGTATAATACTAAAATTAAATTACGCAAACTATAAATACCTATGCTGGTATAAAACGAGTACGTATCCAAAAGGTCCCACCTCAGCATAGCTATCAGCTAGCTCGAGAGCCAGAACTAATTTGACTTTTAACTTGGATAGTTTTGGATATGTACTCGTATGTTAAAATAAAGATGATCGTTTCACGTCTCTGTCTAGTTCCACATGTCGAAACGAGACAACATGCGGCCTGAGTGAGCATTTCAAGTAGAGCATTTTTACTTACAGTATCAATAGCTTGTTCCATGTTCCAACTTAACTTCATTGCAATATAATTTTATTGTGCAATTAGCGTTATTACCAGCGGCTTTTACTTTGTGGTAGTATTTTTGCTATAATAGGTACGGTATTGGACAATAGCGAAAATAAATTGTATCATTAGAACCATTCACATCACATTCAGGGAAACAAATAAACTACCCCTAACTTTTGGTCATTATATTATTTAAAATTGGAGAAAGACTAAAAAGGAGACTTTATTCGACTATTAATTTTTATGACGTCACAAGCCAGTATCTTTATAGAAACTTCATACTTCATACTGTAATATACAAATATTTATCTAATATTCTGTTTAGTCTGCTGTATTGATGGATGACAATATTTGTCACGAAAATCTAGATTTCTGGATTCTCAGAATGCGATCCATCAGTATTTACCATATTGATGAATCAAAGTATTTATTGTAGGTACATCTAGCCTTCACCTAACACATAAATCTGATCAATTAAAACGCTCTCATATCCCAAAAATGCTCACACAGCCCGCATCATTTTTGTGAGGGTACTTTTATTTTTGAGGGTACTTTAATATTTTATTTTTGCGGGTAGTTCACGCGTAGTTGGTGGCGCAGTCGAAGAACGGGAAGCATGCTATGGGGTCGGCGGGCGCGTGCTAGAGCACGTGCAGGTTCTCGCATGACTTGGACTTGGAGTCGCGCGCCCACACGCGCCCGAGGAGCCCGCGGACCTGGAACGAGAATCAAGACGATTATTAATAACTGCAGGGCTATTATATGGGTGTGTAATAGATATAACAACGTTTCATATAATTTCAATGGATGTAACAACATTTGATATAATGTTTCATTTGGTATAATTTCATTGGGTATAATTTCAATTAGTATAAAAGAGATATGATATAACGTTTATATTCGGAAGATAATCTAACACTTCTCCTCGCTTCGCTCGTCGTCGTACCTAACCATGACTCTATTACAATTTAACTTTCATGTTTGAGCAGTTTGAGTGTGTATAGAGTCTTTAAACGTATTATATCAAATGAACATTATACCATATGAAATTATAACAAATGTTATTATATTATTCGTTTATTATACCAATTGATCGTTATATTGACCAATATTACCATAAGTTGTTATAGCGACCGTTACGCACCCCTATTATATCTTTCGCGCGACTCAGACATATTATTTATGGCACGGCTAAGCATATCTTGCCGCGACTTCGCTTGACGCGCGAGTCAGCATCTTCTCTCTTGCTCGCACGGATTTGAAAGAAAAGTGACAGCTAGTGTTTGTCGCGCGACAAAGTGTTGCGAGTCAAAGTTATGCCAGAGGTACAGGATAGTCGCGCAAATTTGTGGCATCTCCGTATATGTCAGACCTTGCTTCTTGGATTATGGTCTAGCACCTTAACGCTAGCGGATAGCCTTGTGCGTTTTCTGTGCGTGCTGACGGCGGACACGGAAGCTGGTGGCTGAATGGGCGCCGTTTAAAATTTCTCGCTCGCCCACTTCAAAAAAAAATGAGAATTCTCTATTGCTACTGAAGAAAATGTAAGCGAAATCTATCCTTGCTTGCTCTGAGTTTGATGCTACCCTCGAGGAATGGTTTCGTATGATCTGTCTGATGTTAGTGTTTGGTGACTATGGTCTTGCAGCCCAATGCAGGAAAGACTATAGGCGCGTACCTTAACGCTAGCGGACAGCCTTGTGCGTTTTCTGGGCGTGCTGGCGGCGGACACCGAAGCTGGCGGCTGAGGGGGCGCCGTCGAAGTGTCATTCTGAGGCGACCGCGCCCGTCCGCGGTTCTTACGCGAAGTACTGCGTTTCCTGAAACATTAATGTTAATACCTAATGGATCCTCTTATTTTTTACAAAACCATTCACCGAATGCATTCGTTTCCTAGAATTGAAAATCTTTCAGAAATGTTAAAGTCTAGCGTGAAATTAAACATAGAAGTCAGTGATATGCGATTTGAAAACAATCAAGTTACTTCACTTCTGATTTTCAGGACGGAATGGAGAATAGTACTGTTTCTTTTCAGTGAATGTGCACTACTATTGAAATTCGTCACCGAGAGACTCAGATTTACAAAATAAAAATAAATATATTAGATCGCAACTCGCGTGTAATTGAACCAACAGTCTCCGTATCATGAATTAATGAAGTACTTAGTTGTAAAAGTAGATCTGAAATTATTTTTCAGAAATATTGAAAATGTCAACATATAGATTAGGTTAGGTTAGATTTGCTAACATTCCAAAATATTTCATGGTTTCAGAAAAAAATGGTTTCGGTGAAATGAAATTTCTATGAAATAAAATTCGATGAAACGTTTCTCTAAAAACAAGGGTAAACCTGTTAATCCTTATTAAATATTGATATAAATATATGTGACGTTAGATGGCGCTGTGATGGCATCTTGAGGCAAGCAAGAGGTGAAGCAACTGGTTAAAAAATTTAACTGCTCTCGCATTGGTTCAGTGATCCAGTAGGTAGGCGGGATCAAACCCCGCCTGAAATGTATATATTTTTTCATTTTAAAGAAAAATGTGATCCAATGTAATGATAGCAATATTTGAAACGACGCCCATAAGTTTTTGGCGTAGTGCTCTTCGAACTGAGCTATCACATCGGTAGGGGAGACCGAGGGGGTTTCAAAGAGAGAAGAGTTGAAACAACGTCAATTTATCGGTACCTACCTAAATACAGGCCGGCAACAACTCTGTTTAGAAGCGCCTCAGTGCGTCCTTGCATCGCTAACAAATGTAGATTCGCGAAAATGACATTTATAAACTCTGTTTCAAACTCCCTCAGTTTCCGCTACGTCAATCACAAAGCTTTGATTGATGTCAGAAATCTGAAATCATTTATTGTTCGATTGAGCATATTTATAGAAGATGGTAAATAAAAGACATGGGCTGTATCTATAGTCCCACAGGGTGTTTTTCAACCCAAACCATATTGCGGATTATGTATGGTACTAATTTATTTTACTTATAACTACAAATTTTTGGTAACTGACGTTGAAAGTCGGTGAATGTCACTGATGTAAACAATAAAGAGGACTAATTTTCAAGTATTATTTGCTTAATAAAGCAAAAACTATTCAGTGATGACAGTCAAGTTGTTTTTCGCACAAGAACGAAGGATTGAGCAGCATTCCGGTAAACAATGTTTTGAATTTCTTTAATGACAAATCCTTCACAAATTGCTATGACGTTTAATAATACAAATATATGACGTATGCTCATTATTGCCCTATGAAAACTGTTTTTAGCGCCACTATCTCTGGGCCGGACCGACACTTGCTAGACTATACATTATGATTTGTCCTCACCTGACCCTCTCTGCGTGCTGCTGTTTGAGTCGGATCTGCGTCAGCAGCCCCACCAGCAGCTCGTCTACGTTATGGTTGATCCCCACCGACGTCTCGATGAACTTGCACTCGTACGATGTTGCCAGTGATTTTCCCTCTGGAATTGATTAAAGGTATATCAGGAATTGTCGACCTGCCCCGGCTTCGCACGGGTGCAATGCTTATAAATTATGCATGTATTATACATAAATTAACCTTCCTCTTGAATCAATTTATCTATTAAAAACCGCATCAAAATACGTTGCGTAGTTTTAAAGATCTAAGGATACATAGGGAGAGACAGACAGACAGCAGGAAGCGACTTTGTTTTATTGTACTATGTAGTGATATGAAGTGATAACGGCACAGTCGAGTTCATTTACATCTACACACTTACGAGAACGAAAATATCTGAACACGATTTTATGCTCCTGACAATAGGGTCGTCTTCAGATATTTTTGTTCTCGTAAGTGTGTAGATGTAAATGAACTCGACGTATGTACAACATAGTGGCTCCACTGCGCCTGATGGTAAGCAAAAAGGAGAGCCCACGGAGAGCCGAAGTCACAATGGCAACTGACAAGAAACTACCGGTGCCATGTCAGGTAGTTTCTTGTCAGTTGACACTGCCATGCTGGCCCGAGAGATGCCTGCACTTATCTTTTAAGTTTAATGGCTCCTTACCTGTTTAAAAATGATGATTGTTTTAGACATTTTTCTCTATGATCAAACATGTTTCTTAACATATTATTAACGTTACTAGTTAGAACAGGGCTATTGCGATTTATTGGTTTATATTTGAAACCTACAGTTTGAATTTTTCATTGATAATTTTTGTTTCAAAAACTACTCAAAATTGACAAAATTAATTCATAAACTGGTTTTCAACTTATTTTCGACTGCACGTAATGAAAGCATGAAATAGCTATGTTACTATCAAGAACTCAGGAAAAAGTAGGTACCTATTGTTCACTCTAAAATGTTGGATCAAATTATCATGTCATAATATAAAAAAATATACATTTTAAAATATATAAAGCCTTAATAGAACCCTCGATACGCAGGCCTGACTCCCACTTTGTCCGTTTTTCTCTCCTATATTTTCCAAATTTAATTATACGAGTACTTTAACTATTAAACACGAGCCTTCTAAAACATCTGATTGATCTCCACTTCATATTTCCTAGGATAATGAAATTGATGAAATTTAATGAAGCTCAATTACATTATAACGAACTGTTACGTTATCAAAGTTACTGAACTGAAAGCTTTCTACAGTTACGAAATTACCTCCCTTAAAAAGGTCAAATCTCTTCATAACGCTAAGGCTCTTATGACTTTTCTCTTTTACATTTTGAATAGGATCGATGTCAAAGACAATTTTAATAAGTTGTTTCGGAGACTCGTTTTTAGCACGAGAATAACGTTTAATTAGTCGTTTGGCCCGATTTTGATTAAATTTAAATACGTCGTAAATAATATTTTAACGTAGACTAGATATTTTTAGAATAATTATATGAACGACTTTGCTTTTTTATTAAATGTATATTTTTATCCAAGCGTTTTTATAAAACTTGGTTTGGTAAATTTATTAAGACATACCTAGACACTTCGATTGAAGCGATGGAACCGGCCAATCGGTAGCGGTGTAAATACCATTGAAATGTCTGGCTAGCCTAATAATGTTGACAGATATTTCCTTGTGGTATTACCAATTGTCTATGATTTCAACAATTTAGTATGGGGTCCTCTATAAATAATTTTGATACTTTATGTACTAGTTCTATTCTAACATTCCGATCAAGTTGAAATTTGGCATAGTACCTACTTATGTAATTTTTTTGGTGATGGATCAATATAGTATTATCGAGCTAGGTCTTACTTACACTACATTTAATTTTTCGCCTTGTATATGGTTAGAAAGTGTAAACATATGTGTTTGTCGTTGATTGTACTATACATAGTGGTAGAAATTATGTGAGCTGACTATGAGTGCACGTCAACATATATTGAACTTATTTCTTTAGGTACCTTACGTGTGCATAGAAAATCAAAAATATATTCTAATATCAAAACTATAATTCCTACTACACAAAGTGTGACCAACCGCAGATTTTTTAAATTTCCCGCCAAAACTTTTAGCAATATTTCATTAGCCAGACTATATGTAGGTATTGTTACTACAGTGCAGTAGGCCCATGATGGTTGTTTTTATCACGCTATAAATAAGTGACCAAGCATCCGTCAAGTTTTAACAAGATGCGAGTGTGAGTGACTGATACTTTATCACTTGTTTATCACGTGATAAACGCAACCATCATACGCCCCCAGATGCCCTAAATTTATTTGGCAACTAGTGAACTTAACCGCGCCTTTCTATTGGGTCACAAACAACCAATAAATATCGGACCGAACTGTATATCTGTGTATTAGCTAATTAAAATTCTTGATACTGTTTCTGTAAAATTATTAATGATCTAAATTAGTCAATAATAAATCTTTGTCCTTTGATCATGCCTAAACTGCCGGACCGATTTTGATAATTTTTGGTATACCTACTGGTAGGTGCGCATCCCCAGATGGTTATGAAATACTTTTTTCATCTCTCCTGTTCAGAAAGTGTAATTTTCATAAGTAGATAGCCGGGTGGAAAATAGCTTTTCCATCCCTAGGGTGGAAAGTAATTTTTTTTTAATTGCCACGGAGTCAAAGATAAGTGCCATCTAGATGCACGTCGTGACCAACTCAATTAGGTACAATCTAGTCGGCCGTGGTAAGTGGCCATTGAAAAAATGTCTCCAAAAGTTATATATATGCAAGCTTAATTTATTTACATCTAATTATTAAATATAAATATATATTCATAATACATATATATAATTATGTCCCTGATTTATTGATAGAATCGTACATTTAGATAAAAAACAAAATAGAAACCATTGGATTTGTTTTTTTTTTTAATGTTGGCGGTAGGTACGTATATGTCGGGGATGGTCCGATATAGGTGTTAAAAGGTTACCTCGTCAAATAGTTTTTTTTTTATTAAAAATAATAATAATGAAAGTTTGCAATAGAAAAAGCGGGAACACGGGATTAAATATAAATACCGTGTCTTTTATTAATTATTGGTTAAAAATGACATGGAAATTAATTTAACACACTCATGACATGTGCGTGTAGTATTTTATTTTCCTCGCAGTCGAAATGAAAAGTAGAGTGTTTAACTCGGGTGAAATTACCCATTTCACCCTCGAACTATTGGCGCTCTCACTTCGTTCGAGCGCCAGAAATATCTCGGGTGCAATGGGTCACTTTCTACCCTTGGTTAACAATCTACTATTACCCGACAGCAGAGAAGTAAAAAAGAGGGTTGCGACTTTTTCTTCCGCGTGGACAAAGTTTACGGGCACCTTGTATTTCTATAGTGTATCTGTGACACAATTCGCAACAATATGTCACGGGCTTAATCCACTAAATGTCTACAGTAATGGATATCGGTACACGCTTCCCGGACAATTTGAAACAACTATTAATCTGTCTTAATTCGACGCCGTTCTGTCGACCGGGAATAATTAATTGTCGGATATTGACGGTAGTTGATATTTGGAATGATGATTTTTAATTATAAAGAACATTGTGATTTTCTTTCATGATCGACGTATAATTTAATAACCGTTTTTCCACTTCTGTACTTACTTAAAAAATATGTAAAAATGGGAACATCAAGTTTTTTTAGATGTTCATATTATATATATTTAGAGAGAACGCAGAATTTACGGTTGCTTTATTTTACAACTAGCGACCCACCCCGGCTTTGCACGGGTGCAATGTTGAATGATGCATGTATTATACATATAAACCTACCTCTTTAATCAAAAAATACGTTGTGTAGTTTTAACAATCTAAGAAATAAGAATACCTACATAGACGACACGTTTGGCGCAGTTTGCAGACACCTGCCTACTGAGCCGGCGGTCCCGAGTTCGAATCCCGGCCGGGTCAAATATTTGTGTGATGAACTCGAATATTTGTTCTTGGGTCATGGATGTTATCTATATACAAGTATGTATTTATATATTATGTATATCGTCGTCTAGTACCCATAGTACAAGCTATGCTTAGTTTGGGACTATGTCGATTTGTGTATGATTGTCCCCTAATATTTATTTATTTATTTTATAGGGACAGGCAGACAGACAGCAGGAACCGACTTTGTTTTATACTAAATAGTGATGATAATGACGAGCATTTAATAGAACCGATGGCCGGTGGGGCAGAAAGGTTTTTGAGTGGCGACCGCGGACTGGAAGACGCAGCGTGGAAAGGCCCCCAACAAGGTGGACCGACGACCTGGTTAGGATCGCGGGCACAAATTGGGTAAGAAAATTTAAACAAACCACGGCTGGTACTTCGTAAAGCCCCAAATCAAATATTTATGGCCTTTACCTTCAGTTCTGGCTACAAACATCTGCGATCTGGAATATTCACTAATTTACCGTCCTATAGGTATGTAATATACTATTTCTCAAAAATTGCATGTAATGTTGCCTTACCATCGCTAGATAGACTACAGTAAGTGGAACATACCGAAGACTTTTTAGAAGTGTCCAGTAAACAGCGAGATTTTAAATTTGGAATCAATATTTGTCCAGTAAGTACCTAAGTATGCAATTCCTATTACGTATCAAGATATTTGAATATCGAAACACGATTTACATCGTCACCGACCTATAAAAAAACTAAGGATGTGAAGGCGATGAGGTCGTATATAAATGTAAAAAGGATGCATTCCACAAATTGTTTTAATAATTATAAGTACAGTGCGAGAGCAAATTGTAGAAATTAAAAAGTGGCGTCCCTTTTTCAAAGATTAAATAGAAAGAGACGACATTGCAGTATACACTTGCAATTTACACTAAGAGCAAATGTAAAATAAAAAGAGGTTAGTACTATTGGCAGTATAAACGTAACTCAAGATGCATATTTAAAAAAAAAAAAAGTAGCGACAAGGTTTGGTGCGGAAGTTTGTATGCAGCGTTTAGTTCATGATTGTGCTGTGTAAAATGACAATGATATTTCGGAATTCCTTCCTTTTTTGTGTCGTTTAGAAAAAACCTCGGAGTTAAAATTGAAGGTAAGCTTTATGATATGAAAATTTGTTAGAAAATACAACAATGTATAACAATACTTAAATTTTATCTTTAAGACTTAGATTTGTAAGACAGTGCAAATAATTAAGCGCAGTATTTATAAAAAATTGGGCAAGTGCGAGTCCGACTCGCGCATGAAGGGTTCCGTACCTATATATGTGTATATAGGTATAACAAGTTTGTTGTATGGGAGCCCCCCTTAAATATTTATTTTATTTCATTTTTAGTATTTGTTGTTATAGCGGCAATAGAAATACATCATCTGTGAAAATTTCAAGTGTCTAGCTATCACCGTTCTTGAGATACAGCCTGGTGACAGACGGACGGACGGACGGACGGACAGCGAAGTCTCAGTAATAGGGTCCCGTTTTTACCCTTTGGGTACGGAACCCTAAAAAAGAAATTAAGGCGGGATTTAAATTAAAAGACAAAAATTTCAAATTTGTTTGTGTGATGTGATCTATTACATTATTCAGCAAAAATGAGTTCAGACGAGTCTGATTCCGAATAGACGGCACTCCTCCATACTTAAAAGCGGAGGCAGAGTTAGCTAAAATAATTTACTTCCGACTAAATGCAAGGAGATATAAAAAAATACAAGAGATTCATTAAATGGAAGGAAGAAAATCAAGTTAATAGTTGGTCAGATAATGTGTGATAAGGTCTGAATATTTCAACAATCTTTCTGAGACAATCGGATGGCTACAAAGGAAAGAAATCACAAATATTCAGCAGCAAAATATAGAAAAGTTCTTAAATCAAGCTCTAGATGATAAACAGTTTGGCGATGAAGGTAAATAAATGCTGCCACTATTTGATAACGATATAACTATATCTATTATCCAAGTATAAACTCATAATTATTTTTGTTATAGGTTGTTATCGTGGGAGTTAATGGTGCCTGCGACGACGAATATCACAATGTGTAATAATAAAAATGGGATATAACAAAATATGAATCATTGGAAAATGGCCGAATATGAATGTCACCTATAAAATATAATTTTAATCTAATTTTCTTGTTTAATTTTTGAGAAAAGCACTATACTTGCTTCGACCGTAAGAGCCATCCTGGCCTCGTATTATATCCGGACCTCGCCTACGGCTCGGTCCGTCTAATTCCTACTCGGCCAGTATGGCTTACTTACTGGTCTCTGCCGTAATGTACTATTACCCGACCACGGTAACAAAGGGTTGTGTGAACGAAGTTGCAAGCATCTTCTAGTACATTACTGCAGACGCTGGAAAATAAGGGCTTGCCAGGTGAGTAGGTATGGACGGATAGTGATTACGAAGCCAGCAAGCCCTTTTCACGCCTAGGCATGTATAGTGCTTTTCTCAAACATAATATGCAATCAAATAAAAAAGTACCCTACTCAAGAAAAATATCATTCAGCTGAATAGCCTGTTCATGAACAGAGACGCCATTTAAAAAAAAACCCAATCAATTTCGTATGAAATTCCTTTACAGTTCTCTCGAGTTGTTCCGCCCGAAACTTGATACTTCGAAGCCTGTAATAACGCGAGTTATGACAACATTGCATTGCATCTTTTAGTAAAAACATTAATAACACAACATCGGTCTGAAAAATATTTTTACAATTTTCCTGGTATTTTTGTCCGCCATTTGCATTTTACGGCTCAAATGGATCTGTTGACAACCTCCGAAATTAACTTGTTTAGCATTTCAGAGGGCTATATTTAGATTGCTCGACGACCCTTTTTCGTCGTTGCATCAATTTTTAACTGAGTTCTAAAAATGATTTTTATTTTATTATAATTTTTTTAGGGTTATTTAACGAAATTATGTTCCTCTGCTTATGGAAATATTCCATCAAGTATCGCTGATAAAATAATTGAGATCTACCAGGAAACCAAGGTCTTTTAAAGAACCTTATATCGCTGATTGATCTCATCATATGGTTACTTTAACCACTTCGTTAATACTTGTTCAAATACCTACTTGACTAGATTTTTAATAATGACATGCTCCTAAGTCATTCATGCTCTTGCTGTTGTATTTATGAAAACGCTCCTGAACGCTGTTCATGATTTCGCGACAAAGAAATAGCGAAATCGATGTTCAAGTCGGAATTGTGAACTTAATAATAGTTTCGCTAACACATGTTATATCTGACAGAGACATAATTTTACATCAGTTTTATGAGGATTAGTTATAAAGGGAAACCTTGTTGTGGCCGGAGGTCAAAGGGTGAGGGTAATCCTATAGAACAGATAATCCTATGCTTATTTTGTACCGGGTGACCCTTAGAAATTGTAGCTGAATAGGTGTTAAGTTCTAAATCCGAATAATTATATAAGGTGATTTACCCGACAACGGATATGAAAACCCTCATATGTTGGTGCAAATATTTTTATGAAGACCATTTTCAACGTGAAAAAGTGCGTTTAAGTTCATGGTTGTCGTACAATTATTATTTTGTTAATTTATGAGAAATCTAAAAACAATTTAAATTTTTTTTCTCTTTGTTTCTATCAAAGACTATATACCCCCTAGACCGATATTCTTCATACTACGCACCGTACTCCGTTTGTTACTATCGTTCTACATCGCTAGATGCCGCTAAGGGTATCAATTCATTCAAAAGTCGACATTTTTCAATTTCTACTGTACGGTACGCGCAAGCGTGAAGTAACACAGTCGTCAAGCGTTCAACGACATTCCAACTTCCAAGTGACAGTAAAAAGTGAATAGATGACGTTAGGTGCGATGTTTGTTTACTACGTTCCGTTTCGTCTCATTTCACTTTTCGTCTCATTTCACTATTTGTGTATGTTTTATTTAAACATAAAAATTACTTACATCCTAATCCTAATAATATTATAAACGTGAAAGTTTGGATGGATGTATGTATGTACGTTTCACTTAATCTCAAAAAACTACTGGACGTATTATGATGAAACTTTCGAGTTATGTACCTTACCTTACCTGCCTGAAGGTAGAATACGTAACGATTCTGACTTCACGCCTACCATAGTTTAGTTTAGGTGCTGTAATTTTAGCCAATTTGATAATAGGCAAAATAATTCTTAGGGCAATTCATGTTAGGAATATTATGCTTTAGGTAATTAGATTTTAGTTATCAATATTAGGACAAACTTGATTTAGGACTTTAAGAGAGTATGCGCAAAAATTATTAGGACAAACGAGTAGTATGCCATTCAACAGTATGCCAAACTTTCTCGGCCAAACATTTTTAGGACAAAAAACGTTATGCGATACGACAGGCACCCGAAATTTATCTATACAAAAACTAACAGAACTAACGACAGTGATAATTCAATAAAACCACAATTTTATAAACGTTTTTTTTATATTACTTTTAACAAAAACAAAACGAACGAATATATTTTCGCAGGCCGCCTGCATGTAGGCAATTTCTAATTGTTCTAGGGTAAATGTCAAACATTTCCGCAAATCGTCCCTTTGGCGTAAAGCCGTTTTGTCGTCGGCGTTGGTCTTGGGCCATGGCAAACGGACGATGCAATGGTTACTTTGCTTTGCAGTAGATCAATAAGGTTTCCTTCAACATTATATCGCCGTACCCAACGTCAAACTGTGTCCCTGCTAGCATTGAGCCGACGCGTGATCTCATAAATCCGTATTCCTTCCTGGTGTAACTCCACTCTTTGAGCTCTTCATTGTTTTCAGTCATTATCATTATCTTTTAATAGTTCACGGTTAGCGGCAAGCATTTTATTTTTCATATTAATAACGTTGCTGAAAATTATTTTACGATTTTCTCGATTGACACTGACATATGTTCCTAATTAGAAATTAAAAGCAAATGATAACCTTTCGCGAGGAGGTTTTTTGTAAAATGAAGTGACAAATAATAATATTGACATTTCAATACTATTATTGAAATATAATTTTCGACCTTAATGCATTGCGAATGTCTAACGACATTGTAACGAAATGGGTAGGAAATGAAATTCCTTGACTGTACAAAACTTATCTAACAAATATTACGTTACTGACTGTTTGTTAGTGGGAAATGTCGCATGACAATTCGGGCGTAACTTATTTTGTCCATTACATCAGTGCACCAACGCCATCTAGCTATTTTGTGTAGCAAAAATTGGCGAGCCCGCAAGCAACCTTGAGCTATCCAGAGGTAGTGCCATCTATTTTAATACGATCAAACCACGTTTTTGAAGAGTAAAAAATATAATCCTTAAAAATTGTGTATTTAAGTTATATTATCGTATTAAAATAAAGCAGTAATGCGTTTGATTTCCAAAAATCAAAAATCACTTAAAAATGTTGGTGAAAAATAACATTTTTGTCACTTCCAGGCTACGAAGCAGCGCCATCTAGTTTTTATACCGAATTTTGAGCTTTTTCAGAGTTACGTTTTTTTTGTATGAGAACATATGTCTAGGGGGTATATAGTCTTTGGTTTCTATATTAGCATATAACTACAGTATGCTGTAGTCATCAATCGTCATCCCTATTAATACTATAGTATAATATAGGTGCCGCGGCCGCTGCAAGACACTATCGCAAGTGCAGACTTCTGGCCGAAGGGTGTCGTATTTTGGCAGTCCGGGGCAACCTGCCGAATCCTACACCAGACCAGACGACGCAACGGAGCCACGCCATTGTGTCGCCTAAGTCTAACTAGTTTTAAGTCTCGTTTATATATGTTTTTTTGTAGTTGTTTTGCAGTGCCTTGGTTTTTACTGTAATGCTGTGTAAGTTATTTAAATAAAAAATAAATTAAATTAATGAATGATTCAATGAATGAATGAATGAAATAATTACTTAACTAATAAATGAATAAATTAATGAATGAAAGAATAATGAATGAATTAATGAATTCATGAATGAATGAATGATGAATTACTGAATGAATAAAATAATGTATGGGTGAATGAACGACTAATTAATAAACTCACCATCAGTGTTAACAGCGCGCGACCTCGCCAGGTCCGCTTTGTTCCCGACCAGTATCACCGCCCTCCTCGCAGTATGGCCGGCTGCCCACAGCGCCTGCAATCTCCTCTCTGCCTCTGTGAAACTGCTGCGATCAGCCGTGGAGTATACGACACAGTAGCCGTGCGCGCAGCCGTCCGACTGAAAGCAGAATCACTTGTCACGTGGTATGTTTTCGATACATAGTTTAATCATCATCCAGTCCTATCGTCATCATCATAGGCCGTTTCGTCTGTTACAGACGATCTTATGCAGTGCTATTGAGACATCTTTTTTGGTGACTGTGTAGTTCGATGCGAAACCGGTACGATTGCCCGCACTTCTGACATAAATAGTTTATATCAATAGTTGCTCTAGTTAGTTTGCTGCCTACGCATCCTTTTACCAGTTAAAGTCTCAAACCAGGTTTCTTTACAAGGTTTGCGACCATCGGAAACGCGTTTGCGTTGCGCCATCCGTCTCGGTAAATGCTTCCCAAGCCTTGCCAAGCCTTGTGACTGAATGGTCTCAATCGGCACATTTTTAACCACATCTTAAACGTCGTTTTTTTTTGGTAGGACAACACCAATATACACAATTTGTAGTCTAGCAACAGGAGATATTTTGACGGTTCCGTACCCAATCGGCAAAAACGAAACCCTTATAGAATCATTTTGTTGTCTGTCTTTCAACCTCCTTTTCTCAGAAACGCGTGGAGGCATCAAGCTGAAATTAACAGTTATCGAACGTGAAAGTTGTGTTTTTTCTCAGTACAGTTTGTACGGAACTCTCAGTACAGTTAGTACTAAACTCGAATCGCACTACTTAGATCGGCTTCTTTTATGTTTGAAACGACTATTTGTTGAACGAGTACGACAAGAAATATGAATTAATGAAATCGGTTTAGCTATTTTAAAGAATGAAAGATGAAAAAGAAAAACAAAGAAAGGAAGAAAGAAAGAAAGAAATAAACAAAATAAAGCGCCACTTAAAGACCACCGATTTTTTTTACATGTCCCTGGGATTTTTGTACTATTTCGACGATTACTTGTGTTAAACCTGAAGCGCGTCTCACCACCAAAAGTTTGAGAGTTCAGCTAATTTTATAAACGAAATTGATATTTGCAAGAAACCAGCTAGTTTTGGCTCTAACTAAGTAAATAACTGATAATTTCGAGGTTACAATTTTGTTTGCTAAATTGAACTAGTATGTAAGGACAGATAGACTGTATGTATCTGATAACATACATAGCATAGGTATTCATTCAATATACAGATGTGTATATTGAATGTTGTCCATTCGAATGGCACAGAGCTGACACAGATTGCACGTCACAAAAAAGTTAGCTGTGATTTGCAGATCGATAGGCATTTGAGCACAAAGTGATGGGCGACCACCGTTGTATATATGTAGCCGTATGTATGTGTGGCGTTGCATTTATATTGAATGAAAATCATGACATACGGCACTGAAACGTTGTCGCTCACAATGAGCCTCATAAGAAGGCTCAAAGTTGCTCAAAGGGCAATGGAGCGAGCTATGCTCGGAGTTTCCTTACGGGATCGCATCCGAAACGATGGGATACGCAAGAGAATCAATGTTGTAGATATACTTCAAACAGTCGCTTTAATGGCAGTGGGCGGGGCACATTGCTTGTAGAACCGATGGCCGTTGGGGCAGAAAGGTTCTTGAGTGGCGACCGTGGACGGAAGACGCAGCGTGGGAAGGCCCCTAATAAGGTAGACCGGCGACCTGGTTTGGATCGTGGCCAGAAATTGGATGAGGGTGGCGCAAGACCGATCGTTGTGGAGAGCAAAGGGGGAGGCCTTCGTTCAGTAGTGGACGTCTTTCGGCCGATATGATGATGATGATGAAAAAGCACAATATAAATCATTCATGACTTTAGGTCCTGAGAATTGGGTTATGAATGAAATTCATGATTGCCAATGAAAAGTTTAATTTGAATCTTTAATTTTTATTATTACTGTTTTCTTCGGGATTTTTGTATGCCGCATCAACCAGTGTTGATCTATTGTGACAGCCGTTGTATCTCATCTGTAAGTGGATACTCCTCTGTTCATGAGTGCTCCACAGGAGCAGACGATATCTTTTGTTTAGTTCCTACTTTTATATTATCCTCACCCTCCATTTGTATTACTCCCCCTCCCTCGGGCCATCGGCTCGTGACGCCCTTAGTAATTTAATTGACTATAATTACTCGTAGCTGGCAAAAGTTCGAACCGAAATGTCCGTAATTATCATATTTATTACAGTACTTTCATCAAAACTCAATTACATGATAACGAACTTGTAAAACGTATCTTTGTTTGGGACATTTAAAAAACTAACCATTCCATTAAAAATCACAAGTAACCATTACAAATTTTAGTAAAACTTACATAAACCTATTTTTTTTTAATATGAAAATTGGGGTGTTATAAGTTAAACACGTGTAGGTATGTATGTGTGTATAAGTGTATCCGTGTGTCTGTCTGTGGCATCGTAGCTCCCAAATGGATAGACCAACTTGAATGCGTCTTTTTTAAATCGAAAGACATGTCCGTTGAGATGGTTCTAAGCTACGTCTGATGGAAACGACGCAATTCATTGGTTAAAAAATCTCAAAATCGACTTATAAATGTACATAATATGACATGCGAATAAATGATAGGACCAGTAGTTTCCAAGATATTGAGCTTTAAATGGAACGAGTGTCAAGATCTTACCCACATATTTTAATGTATGAGGGTCTCATGAGCAGCTAAGCTACTAATGTCGAGGGTATTTTAATTGTATAATTCAGGTTATCTGAATAACCGGCAATGGCACAATCTTAATCAAAATTATGCTACGGCGATAATTTCACAAATGAGGTTGACCCTATAAAAATGTACCTACTGAAAAAAACGAACCAAATGGACACTTACAAAAAGCTGAGTACGCTCACACCACCACCCTATTCTTATAATAATTTTTCATCCTGCAATTATAAAACGACCTTATTCCGTATAGCTCAAAGTTTACTTAGAATAGTCACGAAATGGAAAAAAACAAACGCTGACAGTTGGAATATTTTATTTTTGATCCCTGGAAGCGTGTTGTGAAGCGACAATAGAGTGTCAAGGACTTAGCGGAGTTGAAATGAGTTAGGGGAGATACGTCAGATTTTTATTTTATTGCGTCAAACCTAGAGACGAGAGGGATGTCTAACTTTAAGCCTTGGTTAGGTTCCTATTAAAAAAGTGAAAAATTAATTGTGGCTGTGTCATGGACACGGCCGTGTGGTTAACGTTAATAACAGAGATCGATATATATAGGTATTCATTAAAATGTTATAATATAATTTCGTTATAGATATAGATCTTTGAAATTAGCCCTATAGAAAAATGTTTAATAATAAACGAAAAACCGAAATTGAATAAAGATATTTTGAACGGAGCCGAATAACGGTATCCGATCCCTGGTTTATAAGTAAGTACGCAGTGTAAATTTTTCGCCATACGATAAATAAATAAGAGGACTCACCACTAACTGATCAGCCGGTGCATCCATGAAGGTTATCTCCGACTCTTCGCCGGCCAGCAGCACGCAGACCGACCGTTCGCCAGATTCGTCGTCTGCAAGCAGGCATTGGATTAGAAATTTGTATAGTTTTTGCATTTCGTGAGACATAACAATCAATTGAGACCAAATCAAGAGAATACAACTATAACACTATACTCTCGCCATTGGTACACTTAATTAATACAAACCACCACCAGTAACCACTAGTTTTTCGGGCCAGCATGGCAGTGTCAACTAACAAGGCACCTTTGGTTTCTTGTCAGTTGCTATTGCGACTTGGGCTCCCCTTTTAGGCGAAGTGGAGCCACTATGTTGTGCCAAAAAAAGTACATCTGATACCACGGCGTATCGGCATATGCAGAGGATGTATTTAATAAAAGTAGCGTGTAAAACAAGGACAAATACCGAGACGTAGTTGTCGTTTTATTGGTGTAAGCAACCCTAGAAAATATGATACGCCCCAAAACCAACAGCGTCGCATGATACTGGTAGGCTAATTCCTTTGCCGGCTTTTGCGAAGAACAGAAGAGTGCAGCTTCTCTAGTGTATTTGTTTTGTTTCCTTTTGTAAACTTTTATTGGTGTGCAATAAAGCATTTTTGTTGTGTCTTTATTCTTTGCTATTAGCGCGAGTGGCCGCGCGTAGGGAGTCCACCAGCGAAAATCACGAAGGTTCTATTTCACATTTGAGTTGCACTGCAGAAAAGAGTTGCTTTTCAAATGAAACCCGGGTTTATTCAAGCATTTCCTCGATAGAAATTCACTGCGACGTCCGGAATCATACAAATGGAATCTTTCGGGCGGAAAGTGACAACTCGGATTGTCACCGACTTTATCGCTTTTCTATTTGAAAATATATGTGCAATGGACAATAATAGTTGTATGTTTATAAATGAAATGAAAACTGCGAAAGGTTCTTTTTCTTTCAATAAATCTTCGCTGAAAACTGCATTTTATTGGTTGTTTCAGTACAATATGATGGAATTGATCGTGGGATACAACGACGCAACCGACCCGTGCGTACTACGACTGGCAAAGAAAGCGCTCCGATTTTTCCTAAAAAAAAGTTGAAAGTTGAGTTTTTAATAGCTTCAGTGTAAATAATATGGAAACAATAATTTTAAACGGAATAAGGCCTCTTAATATCAAATTCACAGTTGGCTCACCGCTTTTCGATTAAAACGTCACAATACCTAATTTGAATAAAAGCAAATACCAATTCGTTCTCCGAATGAGAAAACTTGCAGGCGAGGAAATACGGAAAGTTGCTTTGGAAAGTTCTGCCGGTATGTAAAAAGGACGTACCTTTACATGGATATCATAGTCAGATACGTCCTTTTACTTACGAGAGTTGAAATTTAGGTGCAAATATAGACTGTAGTTATTCAGTAAAGTAAACTGTAGATTCATTAGGACCGGTGCGATGCTGTGGTTTCTCTACAGTAAAAGTTTTATCGGTAATATAATCTGTCTGACGAGTGGCTAAATTTGACAATTGTTATTTCTTATGCAAGGCTGCAAAGTTGTTAATTGGCCCCAAGTAGCATTTTACTCCATTTAAGAGTACACATTTAGTTCCCAGGTGTACTTGAAGCATTATTACAGTTAACTCGTGATGTATAAGCTGCGTTATTGCGATAAATTACACCTACACCTGTCTAAGGGACTTATAGGAGTGTAGAGTTATACTTTTATACGTTTGTTGGTGTTATAATACTCTAACAATTATCCTTTAGTCAGCCGTCTGACTAAGAGCATTATAGGAGGGTAGAGATACGGCAACCGCTGTTTAACGGCCTACTTGTACGATGTTATAGAGCTAGCATTTTAATAGAACACACGTGATCATTTATAAAGCCAAAGGCTGTTATGTTTACTTGTTTTAGACTGTTATACAGCTAGTACCTGTAGTAGGACTTGTTTGTGATCATTAAAATAACCTTTTTTTACTATCTGTACAGAAGTGTTTAAATGGTTCGCATGTGCACTGTAGGCTGTTAAAAGGACTACTGTGAACCTATATACGTTCAACCGCATTAAATTGGAGTTATAACAGTTCACATAGCGGTATTTCATTTCCACCATTTTGTTCTAACCTAAAATATTTACCAAATATAAATCTCAAAAATTATCATGCAGATATCACAAAATACGCAGATAGAGCGATTGAGTTTTGGTTTCATGTTATAATTAATTACCGTAGTATAATTATAATGCCAATATAATATCAAAAACTGGAAATTGTAGATTTCCTCTCAGCCAGTTTTAAATATTTTAAAATGAATATCGCGTTTTTACAGAGGCACGTGAATATTTTAGCTGTAAATATGTATACATTTCACGATAAAGTTGCATTCCCATGGCATTAACATTATTAAGTCTTTGAAACAGGTACTTAATACCGCGTGTTATCATAATTTTTTATCCAAATATCCGCCGGAGTTAATGTTTTCTGGATGGCACACACAAAACCAAAATCAATTGTGAATAATTATAAAATGAAGAAATAATTTAGGACACACGTGAATTTTAGGTAGCACTGGAGTACTTTTGTCGGATTTTATAACTGTGAAGGCTGTGTATTTAGCCACTTGTTACTCTTTATTACGCTCATGTACATTGTATGGATCACACTGCGTCCCATATAGTGCCGCAAGTCAGCCTTAAGTCGGATGTTACTACTTAAACTGCTATTATAATGCTATTATACTGCTAATGTACAGCCATAGTGAACTTAAGGCTGTCTAATTTGTGCCCAAACTGGTTCTATAAGAGCGTTATAGCAAGCTATACAGCTCTTATACAGCTGACTTACACAGCTTGTGGAGTACATGTGAACGACTATAGACATCTTATATAGAACCCCGAATGCGACTTGGGGCGTGTCTTAGATTGAACCATGAGTGAAGCGAATGGTTCAAAGATAGATTCCTGGGCGTAGCGAGGCTTTCAAGATACGAGAAGATAATTAATTTTACAGCGCGGAACACACAACTTTTCACCTAACTACAGCGAGGAAAATGCGAGATGTAAGAAAAACAGTAAAAATATAAAAATAATCATATAAATATAACTATACCGGATGGAACATTTGTAAAGACTGACTGACAGGATAGTGTCATCTGAATGATCTACAATCGACCTACCTATTATAATTGTAAAGCTGGATTTAAAAGTAAAAAAAAGTCATCAAAATTAAATATTTAAATATCAGTGATAACCCTACAAATTCAAAGGTTTTATTTACATTTTATATGGACACCTGTATTTAACTTAAATGTTTAAAAGATGCTAGGGTTGATATGTGCAGATTTTTACACCAACATTTATTTTGTAAAATGTATCTCAAAAATGGATAGAAATATTTATATAGTTCATTGATGAAAAATGAAGTACTCAGTCTGAACAATTCCCGCTTGCTTAAAAGTCCTTCGATCTGTTCCACCCTGTATAACACACTCAAATCCAAACCAAATCAACATGAGAAAAGCACACATATTAAAAATAAAAGAAAAGTTACAAGCATCACAGATAATCACAATCATGGTGTTTGAAAATCGGTTGACAATGTAACGCAAACTTACCTATACTAGTGTCGTACGCGTGGAGGTACTCGGAGGTCATGAACTGCCCGACGAGACTGGACTTCCCAACTCCTGGCGCGCCTAGCACCAGCACTCTGTACGAGCTGAGACCCGCCGACGAATCCCTGAGAAAAAAATGTTAGAAAAGTTATTTTGCGGCAAGCTTTCATTGCCGACTGTACTTTCTTATACAGACGTTAATTGCTCATCAAGACAACCAAATGACACAATCAAATGAGCCCAAACACGATGTTTCCTATGGCGATATACCTAAAAAATTAACACGCCATTTTTTTATCGTAAAATATAGGCCATATTAAGATAATTATCACCCGTTTGCCAATTAGATACGTTTTTTTTATTCCTTACTTTTCATTTTGTGATGACGTCACAATTTACCTGACTGATACTGCAAAACGGCAAGGACAAGTGAAAGTAAAAAAATAATAAATGAACAATTTGTCACAGATGACCCCTGTGACAAATTGTTCATATTATTATAGTTGTAATCTAATTGTTTATTGCGATACAAAAGCCCTATGCCCGGAAATGGTTTCGAAGTCGTAAAAAAATGGTATATCAAAAGAGGTAGGCACTAACATAATTATTTTTGTAATACTAACAATATTTGTCTGAAATAAATGAATTTTAGGGTTCCGTACCCAAAGGGTAAAAAACGGAACCCTATTAATAAGAGTTCGTCCGTCCGTCCGTCCGTCCGTCTGATGTCAGACAGGTCTGTCTATCTGTCTGTCTGACCAGGCTATATCTCATGAACTGTGATATTTAGACATTTGAAATTATCACAGATGATATGTAGGTATATGTGTATTGCCACTATTTTATGGCTACTATTTAATTTGTTAAATGAGTTTGTATGAAGTCAAACTAGAATTTGTGGCTTTGTTCTAAGTTTTAACATATTAATCATCAATTTGACTAGTTCTGTCCAGATATTAAATTGACAGCGAAGAAGGTGAAAAGGATAATCACACTGCCAATCGAGTCGTCCATCATAATTGTAATTTTTAAGCGAGCATGATGATGTCCTCTTCATCGGGTCCGATGACAGCGACTTTAAGCGAGCGTACGCATTCAGTGTCCCTTTGTGCTTTGATCTTTTGACGCATTCGCTTGTTTCTTTTTGCTTTGATCTTTGTATCAAAGGTTCAAAAAATTGTGATGCTTCCACATTAAAAAATAATAAAACAACATGTGTCACGAAATAATTTCAGTGCTGGATTCGCTGGATGTGACGGATGTGTTGAACCGCGACCTTCTTGATCATAGATTTTTTTTACCTGGATAATGCCAAAGATCAGGGTGCCGAGGTCCTGTTCACTGCCTCTGTGCTGGAAGCGCTGGATGCGACGGATGTGTTGGACCGCGACCTCCTTGAACGTAGATGATTTTTACCTAGACAAAGTCAAAGAGCATGGTGCCGAGGCCCTGTTCACCGCCTCTGTGCTGGAAGCGCTGGATACGACGGATGTGTCGGATGGCGACCTCCTTAATCGTAGATAATTTTCACCTGGATGAAGCCAAAGAACATGGTGCCGAGGCCCTGTTCACTGCCTCTGTGCTGGAAGCGCTGAATGCGACAGATGTGTTGGACCGCGACCTCCTGGGTCGTAGTGAACTTTTACCTGGACGAAGCCAAAGAACATGGTGCCGAGGTCCTGTTCACAGCCTCTGTGCTGGAAGCGCTGGATGCAACGGATGTGTTGGACCGCGACCTCCTTGATCGTAGAGAATCTCCTCGATTCACCACACCTTTGCCTGTAACATACGGAGTTTCTTAGACCACTGCACAGCTGTGCCGCTATGTGCCATTCTACCTAACATAGACTAATGTGGCAAAATTGTAGTTTCAAGTCTCTATTACTAGGTTTTCTAGCATGTAAAAAGTAAGTAAGTGTGATAAAAATTGCTTACCGGACTAGGGCGTAATTTGCGACTTACCGTCCGCTTTTCTAGCATGTAAGCCCTTGTTTACGAGCAAAGTGTGATGAAAAATATATTTTTAGGTTCCCTATGTCGAATCATCATCATCATCATCATCATCAGCCTGTTTCAGTCCACTGCTGGACATAGGCCTCTCCCATGGCACGCCACTGAGCTCGATTTTCAGCTCTCGTTCTCCAGTTACTACCCGCTGTCCTACGAATGTCGTCGCTCCACCTTGTTACAGGGCGCCCTACACTACGTTTACCGATTCGTGGCCTCCACTCCAGGACTCGTTTGCCCCAGTGGTCATCGGCTCTACGGCAGATATGACCAGCCCACTGCCACTTCAGCTTGCTTATCCGCTGTGCTATGTCGGTAACTTTGGTTCTCTGTCGAATTACTTCGTTTCGGATCTGATCCCTAAGAGACACACCAAGCATAGCTCTTTCCATGGCTCGCTGAGCGACTTTGAATTGGTGGACTAGTCGTATGGTGAGTGGCCACGTCTCGGCTCCGTAGGTCATAACAGGTAAGACGCACTGATTAAAAACTTTCGTTTTTAGACTTTGAGGTATGGGCGACGTGAAGACTCGACGCAGTTTCCCGAACGCTGCCCAGCCCAGTTGTATTCGCCTCTTTGCCTCCTTGTCGAAGTTGCCTCTACCTAGTTGGAGCATTTGCCCTAGGTATACATATTCGGAAACAACTTCGATGGAGACTCCATTTACGGCGACCGGTCCCGGATCGATATGTTCATTGAACATAACTTTGGTTTTATCCAAATTCATCCGAAGACCGATACGCTGAGACGAATTTGCCAGGCTGTCTAGCATGTGTTTCAGGTCCTGCAACGTCTCGGCCATGATAACGATGTCGTCTGCGAATCGTAGATGAGAGATGTGTTGACCATTTATATTAATGCCACGATTTTTCCAGTCCAATGTCTTGAACATATCCTCCAGTGCGTTAGTGAACAGTTTCGGTGATATAACGTCACCTTGTCGCACTCCTCGACGCAGGTGGATATGTTCTGTCTGCTGGTTCTGTACTTGCACAGTCATCGTGGCGGCTGAATATAAACATCTCATCACCTCGATGTATCGCCAGTCGGCTTGACATCGCTGCAAGGACTCCAGAACAGACCAAGTTTCGATTGAGTCAAAGGCCTTTTCATAGTCCACAAAGGCCAGACACAGAGGCCGATTATACTCTTCGGTCTTCTGTATAATCTGCCGCACTGTGTGAATGTGGTCTATGGTGCCGAACCCACTTCGAAAGCCGGCCTGTTCCGGGGGTTGGAACTCGTCGAGTCTTCGGGCAAGGCGGTTCGTAATAACCCTTGAATGAAATAACGGGACATAATACTCTGAACAAACACCTTTTCAATTTAGGGATAACAGATAGCCCTCTATGCAGGGCATGCATGGAAGCAGAAGAAACCACCAAACATATTCTACTAGATTGCAAACAGGTAGAAGTATACAGGACGAAGTACCTAGGATCCCCAAGTACCGTACACGACGCCACAAGCAACATTAAAGCTTTGATAAGGTTTGTCGAGGAGTTGGGGTGGTTGGAGTAGCGCTACCCCCTTTTCACGCAAAATAGGCACGTTGGATGTCGACTTGCGGAAAATGCCCAGCGCAACTAACTAACTAACTAACTAATAACCCTTGAAAACAGCTTATATACGTGGCTCAGAAGCGATATGGGCCGATAGTTTTTCAACAGGGTGGTATCGCCTTTCTTGAAAAACAGGACAACCACGCTTCTGTTCCACACTTGCGGAGTTCTCCCATTGAAGAGGACAGTATTAAACAACTCCTGGAGCTCCCTTAGTATGGGGGTACCCCCTGCCTTCAGGAGCTCTGTCGTGATACCATCCTCTCCAGGGGCTTTTCCATTTTTAAGCTGTTTTAGGGCCAATACGACCTCGTCTAGGCTGATCTCAGGCAGGTCTTCTGTAAAGTGGCGTATGAGGGTGGCTCTGGGATCATCATCCTGTGGGTCAGATCGGGGTGCGTGTGAGGCATAGAGCTGGCTGTAGAAATCCTTAACTTGCGAGAGAATCTCCGGCCCTGAGGTGACCACTGTCCCCGTGCGTGTGGTCAACTTCGTCAGGTGGCTTCTTCCGAGTGACTGGACGAATACTTTCGACCCCCGGTTCTGCTCAATTGCTTTTTCAATCAAGAGCGTGTTGGAAGCTCGGAGGTCGCGTCGTACCAGTTTCGTTATCTTTTTGTTTAGTGCCCGGTGTTCAGCTGAAGTTGACGGGGGGTTTTCGCGGCGCTCACTCATAAGTTCCAGAGTCTCCCTCGCAAGTTTAGACTTCTTGCCTGTGCGCCTCGTTTCGCAAAATTTTTCGCCCTCTTCCCTCAGGATGCCCACTACTTGGTCGAGTTTCTGGTCGACGTCAGTTGTAGTTTCCAAGGCAGCGAATCGGTTTTCCAGTTTTATCTGAAAAATTTCGGATCCCACAGCGGTTTGGAGCTGATTTGGTCGGAGCCTGGACTTCATCAGACGGACTCTTTCGCGTTTGAAATCAATATTCAGAGTGCCTCGGACAAGTCGGTGATCACTTCCGGTTTTCACCCTGGCGATCACTGAGACATCTTTGAAAATGCGCCTTTTGTCCGTCATGATGAAGTCGATCTCATTTTTTGTGACACCATCGGGACTTTGCCACGTCCACTTCCTTTGGGGCTGTTTTTTGAAGAATGAGTTCATCATAAACAGCCCCTCTCTTTCGAGGAAGTTGACAGCCATTTGCCCCCTATGGTTTCTAGCCCCATAACCGTGTGGTCCTATTGAGCATTCGCTGCTGGTCTGTACTCCTACTTTAGCGTAGCTATGTCGAATGCTATGCTATATTTACATTAGTTCAATACAATATAACATGTGTCCACTAGCCTATTTAATTACCGTTGTCAAAGCTTGACCACCTGGTCCACCACTCTAATATATATTAGATTACAATAGCATCTGAATAATACCTTCTCAAGAGGATGGATGGATGCAGTAATGAATGTATGGATGGATGGATAGATAGATGGATGGATATATGAAAGGATAGATGGATGTATAGATAGACGGATGGATAGATGGATTTGTGGTAATAGGCGGATGATGATAGATAAATTAATGAGCAGAAAATTGTGGTGTAACGACATCAATGAACTCACCAGTTATACTAAAATGCCTCAGCCTGTAGTATTCCTCCTCAACCCCAGTATTGGGCATGGACGCCACCCTGGCCCTCTGCTGCGGAAGACCCAGGAGTTGCCGTTCACCGGTCCGCGATCTTGCTGCCTTTACCGACTGCGATCTTGAGTGATGAGGGCTCCCGTACCTGGACAATGATATTTAGACGAATAAGTTAAGGGTACGAAGAAGAATGGGTCATTGTCAGTTCAAAAACAAAAGTTGTCTCTTCGGTGGTCAATAGTTAACAGCGTATGTGCATAGAAGTTTAGTTTTTAACACGCAAGCCCATATAAAGGGAAAAGTAGTTTATGCTAACATAATTTTGATCGGCAAATTAGGCCTAAAAGTCCTTAACTTTGTACGTGTCCACCGAAAAGACGCGAACCTAAATCTGACAATGACCCGAATCCAAGTAACCGACACATCGCTAAGAAAGCCGCTACTCTAAATGGAGATGGGCGGGGGATGGGAGATGGGAAAGAAGACCGACGCTGATCTCCAGAGCTACTGGAGTCGCAACCTCGAATGGAAAAAAAAACCGGCCAAGTGCGAGTCGGACTCGCGCACCGAGGGTTCCGTACAAACACTTTCCATCCCTAAGTGGTTAAGTTAAGTTTGCACCTGGTATGTATAGCGCCCCATATAAATTAGGTGCAAAGTTAGGTATTAAAAAAAAAATTATGGTTTTCGTAATTATTCCTTTATCTATGCTATAAGACGTTGCTTCGTACCAAATTTCAAGATTCTGAGTTCACGGGAAGCACCCTGTAGGTTTTGATTCCCTTGCAAGTGTCGAAAATTTGCGGCATAAACGGCTGTATAGGTATTAAAAAAAAAATTTATGGTTTTCGTAATTATTCCTTTATCTATGCTATAAGACGTTGCTTCGTACCAAATTTCAAGATTCTGAGTTCACGGGAAGCACCCTGTAGGTTTTGATTCCCTTGCAAGTGTCGAAAATTTGCGGCATAAACGGCTGTATCTTTTGATTGCGTTGGCTTAGAAGTTTGATTTTTTCACAGCTTCAAGGGACAGTAGACCTGAGTAATTGATATAAATTTCAGCTTCATACCTCCACGCGTTCCTGAGAAAAAGGGTCTTGACAGACGGACAGACGGACAACAAAGTGATCCTATAAGGGTTCCGTTTTTTCCTTTTGAGGTACGGAACCCTAAAAACAAGCGTGGGCAGACCCCCCGCTAGATGGAGTGACGACATAGTTAAGGTCGCGGGAGGGGAGTGAATGCACGCGGCCCGGAGTCGCAGCGAATGGAAAATGCACGAGGAGGCCCTGATCCAGCAGTGGATAAATACGGGCTGATATTGATGATGATGATGATGATGACGAGAATCACCACAAATTAGCATCATGCTATTTGATGACTTTCAGTTTTTAGTGACATTCGATGACTTTCAATGTCAGTTGCCAGTAAAAGACATAAGCATCAGAAGCAAACTGCAATATAGCGGGCTTAATCAATTTACTGGGGCTATACAGCTAGTGAAGATTGTAACCGCGGGGTTTATGACATCAGCGCTTGTAAACCCGTCTAACCCTATATAAAAAAGTTAGCATTTTTTATTATATTTCCAACCAACTTCAAAGCACTTTGCTCCTCTCTTTCCCACCCGCTTTTACCCGCGGTCTTTCATATTACGACGTGATTAAGTACTTCGCTTGACGCGACATTTCACACAGCACACAGAAAATAACAGTACGTACCAATTCTACACGATTTCCTCTTTAGATCATCGCAAACACCGCCTGAGAAATGTATTTTAATTCCACGAGAAACCAAAGACAAACGTAGAATGCAACTATAGGTAATATAAAAATAAATGTCACTGGCCGAGCGAGCGAAGCTTTCGTATTCCGTGACTGTTAGGTTACAGTGACCGTACTCGCTGGCGACTGCGTAACAAACGATCTGTATGGAGAATTATAGTGTTACAATGATCATGTAATTCCCTCTTGACAAAATTACAGCTAAATATTTTTAAGAATCTTTTTTTATCGATTCTATTGAAGTGAAACTTCTAATGCGACTTCCAATAAGGTTGCGTTAAACGTTTAACGTTTAACGCTACCGTGGAGGGGGTAGGAAAGCACTGTTGCGTTAAACGTTCAACGCAACAATCCCACGGACAATGCGACGGATTTAAGGTTATGTCAAGGTACGTCTCTTGTGAATATCAATTGATTGTTAGGTTTTCTCTTTTGAAATTACAATTTCTACCCCTTCCTAATTTCATTTCCACATTACGAAGTTTCACTTATTCCGCGCGGAGGGCCTTCACGCACTATTTTTTTTATGTGGAAATACCACATTTTTATTTTTATAAATACCTAATGACACAAAGGTAAATTAAGAAAGAAAAATTGAATGCGATCCACTACAATCTAAAAAGGGCTTGAACCTGCGACCTCTGCGTTACCGGCGCATTGCTCTCCCAACTGAGCTACGTCAACATTAGATCGCTACGTCAATCACACCAAATCTTTCATTCCATAATTCTTACGCTACTGGAGCGCCCTCTGCGTCATATGTGTTTGAAATGCTTATGCGCATTAGCCATACCCTAGGATGTGCGCTTTACTAAATTAAAATAATTATTTATAAAATTACAGCTGCTAAACTTTATATTATAATTATTATATTCTCACCAACTTCAATCTGTTTTAATATTTTGTAACTTTATTTAAATTGTAATTTTGGCAATCAGCAAATAATTATATTGAAGTAGAAATTGGTGCCCAAGGTACAGGCTGCACCTAGTTTGGGAAGCCCTCATTAACTTTTGCCAGTTTTTTTTTTCAGCTATGTGCATTTTTTTTTTATGTCATAGGGGGCAAACGAGCAAACGTATCGCCTGATGGAAAGCGATTACCGTCGCCCATAAACACCTGCAACACCAGAGGAGTCACAAGTGCTTGCCTACCCGGAGGACGAAGATAGAATGCCTCTATGCTAGTAATTTCACCGGCTATCTTACCCCCACACCGGAACACAACAATGCGAACATTGCTGTTTGGCGGTGGGTTAGCAGGCAAGACGGTAGTAACAATCCGGACGGACCCAAGATATAATTGCATATAATTACTTCTTGTTTGTTATACATGTGAATGCAAATAATTTATGTGTGCCAATAAAAATATTTTTACTTTACTTTAATTTACAAAGTAACTGATAGAAGCGCTGTACTATTCTCCATACAAATCGTTTACACTGTCGTCACGTAGTAGTACGAGGTAGTACAGTCAGCCAAAAAAGTAGTTTACCACTTTTGCACCTTAATATTCGGGAAATAGAGTCGAAAAGTGGTAGACCAATTTTTTGGCTGACTGTACGGTCACGTTAACTCATAGTAAGGGTACAGTCTACACACTTACGAGAACATAAATATCTGAACACGATTTTATGCTCCTGACAATAGGGTCGTGTTCAGATATTTTTGTTCTCGTAAGTGTGTAGATGTAGGTAAATGAACTCGACTGTACCTACACCACCTACAGTTGTTTAAATTTGAAAGCAATTTAGATCTCAATTACGGAGAATTTACAAGGCTTCGCGGCAATTTGATGAGTTGACACGACGGTAATACGCTTAGGCGCTAAAGAGCTTAATATGGCATTACGGTTAATGGATATACGTCATTTCGGATTATGTTGTTGGCTGTATAATAAACAGTCTATAATGGGGTTTCGTTAAGGGATCAAGAAACTGTTTCAATTGAAAGGGTATCAAAGGCTGTACAGGATAGGTACGGAAATTGCAATGTCAAAGACTTTAAGTCTTTTACAAAAAACTAAACAAATAGTATCACGTAGGATAACAATGATTTTATGGCTATACAAGCCAATACGAGAACGGTACCCGTGACAGGCTTGGCAGATGTAAGAATTGCCTGTGAACAAGCAATAAATAGCAATAATGCTCAATCGCTCCCTCACTGCTGAGGATCGTGATACTTAATCTTGTCAACCAGCCCATCTAAGTAGCACAACTACAACGACTCTTGTCGCACGACATCGCCCGTCACTCTCTCACAGTACAGCGATGAAAGAGATAGGTAACAGATCTCGCACGAGAAAGAGTCGCGTGGCATAGTTGTGTTAGAGGTGCAGTTGTCGCCATCGGCTACGTTCAGTCGCTTGATGAAATGCGGCGCTGACAGTTACGTCAAGCTGTTCGGATTTCTGGTCTGACCATCGTTTGGTACTTCGCCCTCGAGGTTTTTTACCCACTATCTTGCCCTTTACCATTAACCTCTCCAAGTTATCGGACTACGCGCTACGTGACCGCAGTATCGTATGCGTTGTAAGCAAATAGACGACATGCTCTGTGCTTTCTCGAGTTTGAGTTATTTTAGTACAGAGACGTTTGTATGATGGGCAAGGCAATGATGAGATACAAGTATACACCAATCAATTAATGTTATCTGGGAGACATCTCATGAAGGTGAAATGAAGCTTAATTTTATTTAATTCTAATGTTAACGCCTAGAGCCCCTTTACATATACGGCAAAAATCTCCACCATTATACAATTCTGAAATTGTATAGAATATTAGATTTCTATGGAGAGGATTTGTATGGACGTTCGGAGCCAGCCATATAGCGCTATCTGTTGGTAAAATTACTTTGTCCGTTCACTATAGGTACTTTTTACCCGACTAAGGTAAAGGAAAAAGCTTCACGCGGACGAAGTTTCCCAACTTCTAGTGTATAATAAAGTTTTGAATATGAAATCGTGTGAAATCCAGCAGCTTTCGATATGATAATATACTTAAGCCTCGTACGCTTCGGTATCGCTTCACTAAAAACGTTTACCACCACCCTTATTATTATATATGTTTACCCTTGTTTGCTTTATAATCCATCAACTTACTGCACACTTAAGCTAATACTGTGTGTCACCAATGAATGAATGAACGAGTTAGTACATTAGGTACATATGGGCAGTGAATTCGTGAATGTCCCTGATCTTTACGAATGCGGTGGGCATTACAAATTACCGCCCGTGGTTTGTCTAAAGTTTTACGTCTTGTCTTGCCCAGGAAAGTGGCCATCTGGGACATTCACGAAGTCACAGCCCTAGGTATTATGGTATAAGTTAGAAACACGGCTATGTAGTCGCGTAAATTTCATTTGATCATAACTCCTCAGATACCTAGCAGCTCTGTGATTGCCTAATTCCGCCATTTAGAAACCTTTACAAAAAATACACATACATTTATAGTTTCAAGAGAATCGGTTGAAGAATGCGAGTTGTAGATGACTACATCCACCGCTCATTCAGACATATGAAAGCATTTATTGTCCAAGCTGAAAAGGTAACGCTTCACTTATATTTACTCATACTAAACTAAAGCTTTTACGAAAATCTCTTGTTAATATATTGGCGTACGTCGTTTGCACTGTTATCCATCTACTGCATACTCAAACTAATACTGCTTCTCTACGCGTAATGGCATAATCCAGGAAATTTACGCGACGCCATAACCTGTGATGTTTCTATTGATCATGCAGCTTCAGAATATTATACTCGTACAAGTAGAAGGTGCCTGCAGCCATAGGCCCCCTGGGGGCTATGATAGTTGCGTTTATCACGAAATAAATAAGTGACAAAGCATCTGTCACTCACACTCGCATATTGTCAAAACGTGACGGATACTTTGTCACTTATTTATCGCGTGACAAAAGCAACCATCATAGGCCCCCAGCACTTATGATGGAGTGCAGGCGGAATCTTGCCCAGAGAGAGGCCCAGATAACGTCAGCTAACCTAAACCCATATGATAAGTGCCTTAATTGCAATTGCTAGCAAGTTCATGGTCAGAGTATGCACATAATATGATATAGGTTGGCTGATAGGTAATTTTTGATCAGGTTTGTTTAATTTGTCTTTTTACTTTAGTAAGTAACGTACGTAACGTACTTTTTAGAACCGGTATGTATACTATTGTATACAGGTTATTTTCATGAATAAATGACTCTAATATAACAGGACTAGGACTCTAATATACATCCACATATTAAGCTAATCCAGACAAATTACACACGGCTATTGTTCACGTTCCGTTTGGCCTAGTCATTGTCCGAAACACGTAATCAGTAAGGTATACAGAGTGAGTTCGTAAACATGAAGCAAAATTATTTTTCTTAATAATTGCCCTTAAAACAAATGTAGGTAAATGCTTTTATATTATTAATTGTCAATTATTTGTAATAAATAATTTTTTAACAAAAAAAAAGAACCGATTTAAAAAAAAGCTGAAAAGTCAAAAATAACGTGTTCATAACGTAACCTTTTAAATTCGGTGCCAAACCACTCAATTTTCACTATGAAAACAGATGCCACGCAAGTTTACGTGAGGTTTGCCACCGACTTAATCACTTTTTCACAAAAAAAAATCCGACTTCAATGAGCGAAATGGAACATACAATAACAATTATATGATTTTCTCATGAATATCTTAGTCAGATCCGAAACAAATAGAAATGGGACCACACGGGAAGCACCAGCTTTCAAATAAAAATAGAATCATCGAAAGCGTTTCATCCAGTCGAAAGTTCTGAGGTAAGAAACATAAAAAAAAGTACAGCCGAATTGAGAACCCTCCATCTTTTTTTGAATTCGGTTAAAAATAAATTAATAATTTGATTTGCCGTAGTAGTGGAAATTATGTAAAAAAATAACTTGTTTTGGGCCCCTACGCAAAATGCTCCCATAACATTATGGGTGCTACTAAAACCTGAAATCTGTTTAACAAATTAACGTGGAGAACATATAAATACAATGTTAAATCAACTTTATCTATGGAATATAAATTGTTCAGTTTTCAAAATAATGTTATCTACTAGATATTCTAAATAATAACCATTTTTCCCTTGGATAGTATGAAATATCATTATTTATCTACTTGTAATAACTAGGTTGTTACTTGGACTTTTATCGTACAGGTCTTAAGAAGTAGAGTTTGTACATGGGTATCGCCAAAGGGCAACTAATGCCGCCCCTAGATATACTAAAAAGCTAGACTGTACCTACAATTCATACTTTTCTCACCCGCCATTTATATCAACTTTCCCCACATTAGTCTTTATTAGGCTCTCGCAAAAAAAAGCCCTTAACCTTACGATATCAACAGGAAGGAAAGACGTTTAACGCTCATATAAATAGATCTGTAAGTCAGTGGGACAGATTTTGGGACAGTGCAAATCGTGTAAATTACTGTAATTATATTTATTTCCCTTTTTTGTACAAAATACAAAAGTAAAAGTACAATGGCGGAGTTCAAGCCATAAGGCATTCTCTACCAGTCAGCCATTGTACTAAACAGAAACATTTGTATGGTGCAGGGCCTTTTTATATAATGGATTTTAAGACAAATTGTTAAAAAGAAATAATGAATTACATTCACGGCTTCAATTCCACCCTGCATACTCTGTATATTGTCGGTACTAGCTTAAGCCGGATTAACCCTTAATTTGACAAAAAAAAACGAAGGTCGCTAGTTCAAGCCTCGTTAAGGTTGAATAGAGCAAACAATTCTCGTTCGAAAAAAAATAGAAAAAGATGGTCAAAGAGTATGTTCACCCTGGCGAACACTGTCAAATTAAGGGTAATTTGTCGCTGAGTGACACTCGACGCGATAATAAAACGCGTTTCGGCAAACAAAGACTAGAAGGCGTGTTATAAGTTCAACTTTGCTCCCTTGAGCGGTTTCTCACTGATGTTATAGCACAGCGCTCGTTATGTTTAATACCGTATTAGCTACCACAGAATAAAACTGCATAGAAGGATAGGTACTTATCTCTTTTGATCTTTGCATATGCCGCCTGAGAGCATATATTAAATATGTAAATGCATGGTGGGTATATTAATTGCAAGAATGCATGAAAAAATACGCAAGTAAGTATAACGGGTTAGCCCTATTGTTTTCACGTTATCGTATCGCGGATTTGAAAAGTATTGTTTTGGTTTTTGATTGATTGATTGAAGAAATGCCTGTTTTTTTTTCATTATCATTTTAATACGGTGAATAGAGACTAAAGTACTATGTGTGACCTTACAAACGGTCCGGTAGTTTTGAATTTTTGATATGTTGTCTATGATGGTTAGTCAGTGTTTAAAATGCAAAATGCACAATTCCCCCCCCTCCGCGCCCGCCGCCATATTGAAAAAACCGGCACTTTCTTCATATTTTTGCTCATATCTTCCTTTAGGAGCATTTTAGCTAGAAGAAAGCTTCGACAATGTTATAGAGAGTTAAATTTACTACATTCTCCATTTTATATATTTTTTCTAGGACAGATAGTTACGGTGATATCCACATTTAAAAAAACGTAAAACAAACTTCTGGATTATATCTTCGTTTAGGAGCATTTTAGCTACAACAAAGCTTGGGCAATGTTGTAGAGAATTAAATTTACTATAATTTACACTTCAAATTTTGTGTTAAGGACGGTTAGTTACGGAGATATGCACATTAAAAAAACTGGAAAAGTCGAATTTTCAAGAAATTTCTAAAAATTCTTGGTTTAGAACGCTGTCATTCAGTTACGGACTATTCTAGGACAAATTAAAACATGTCGGAAATATAATTGCTTATAAAACTCATGTCCATTTTTACATACATTTTCGGAAAATGTGACTTAATTTTTTACATATCTCCGTAATTATCTGTCCCAGAAACAAAATTTGAAATGTAAATTATAGTAAATTTAATTCTCTACAAAATTGCTCAAGCACTGTTCTAGCTAAAATGCTCCTAAACGAAGATATAATCCAGAAGTTTGTTTTTGAGTTGTAAATTGCAATTTCTCAAGTTTTTTTAAATGTGCATATCTCCGTAACTATCTGTCCTAGAAACAAAATATAAAATGGAGAATGTAGTAAATTTAACTCTCTATAACATTGTCGAAGCTTTCTTCTCGCTAAAATGCTTCTAAAGGAAGATATGAGCAAGAATATGAAGAGAGTGCCGGTTTTTTCAATATGGCGGCGGGCGCGGAGGGAGGGGAATTGTGCATTTTGCATTTTAAACACTGCCTAACCATCCTAGACAACATATCAAAAATTCAAAACTACCGGACCGTTTGTAAGGTCAAAATCCTTTATTCACTGAATTATTTGAGAGGATAGAACCCAAGTCTCCACGAGCCAGAGGAGTGAATTACCAATTATTCTATATATAATTCAATTGTAATAGTTTTAGCCACCTTTTAGTATAAGTTTATTTGTTTTTTTAATGTTTTCTTGCAATTAAATTATTCTTTGAAACGGGTTTACTCACCTCGTAGAAGTCGAACATCGCTCGACATGTTTCGAATCGGTACGCGATTCATCATCAGGAGCTACGATCACGCGGTGGCGGCCAATCGAAAGAGTTCGCCGCTACGACATGAGTAAACGTGTTTCGTATGTATACCTATTATGAGTATTATTACAGACGATTTTGAATTCTCTATATTTTTACCCATTTGTAAAATAATCGTACGACATTTCGAATAAAAGAAAGCATATCATTTCCTTAGCCATTAAAGCCTTGTCTTATCCTAATATTTCCGCTTATTACCTTGGTAACATTGCGACAGCGCAAAACCCTATTATACTGAGCTTATTACACGAAAACTGTCGTAAACGACATGTTATTCATATCGACTCCCGCCTTTTACTTTCAAGCGTGTCTTAGAAGAATTTTTTCTGGAAGTCTTTTATTCTTGTTTCTTTAGAAAGATAAAAGGAAGCGTGTTTAAAAGATAATAAAAGATAGATATTTCGAGTCGCTGCCTCGCGTTGTGTTTATCATTTTTTTATGAGATCTGTCATTCTGAATAATAAAAGGAGTGGGATGCTGAGGATATTCGTGGTTCAGAGATTAGATGATAAATATTACAAGGTAATTGTGTGTCAGATACAAACGGCACACGTGTAATTTTTTTACTGCAAAAGGAATAAACGGAGGGGCTCTGACTTGATTCAAATAGTAACTGATGAAATTCTTTCTATCGAAGATAGGTTATCGGACATGTGACCGCCCGGTACCGGACCAAAACGTTCAGTATTGTTTGTATTGACAATTTTTTTTTGAACATGTCAATCGATTTTATTTTTACAAGCTTTAATTTACTTTCACCTGTCCAGTTACCTGTAATGGAATTTTGCAAGTTAAATTTGACCCACTTTCTGGTTCCCGATTGAGCTGAAATTTTGCGCGAATATGCAAATCGCGTGACAATGCAATATTATGATAACGTGGAGCTGATCTGATAATGGAGCTGGAAGTTGGCCATAGGAAATTCGTAATAAAACCACATACCCCCATCGAGTTTGGGCTCGTTTGATTCCTCTTGATGAGTACTTTGTCTTCAGATAGTTTCCAGGGTCAGCTGATGGAGCCGGAAGGTGGCCCCAGGAACGGACGCGTGTATTAGTGCAAATCTACCTTTTGGACCTTTTAGAATCGTATCAGTTGACAGATGTAATATTTTCTTCGGTTTCCGCGACTGTCACACATTTAATTACCGAAACTTCAGGGAGGCTCAAATAATTAATATACGCGATATAATCCGTTTATTTTTTTTTATTTAAATTGATAGATGTTCGAGGGAAAATTCAGTCAGCTACAAAAGCTTGTCACAAAAATAAAATTTTTGACATAATGTATTATCAAAATGTCTTTATGGGACTAACTAAAAGTCAGAAATGACCGTCAAAGTTCAACGTTCCTACGGAGCACTAAAAACGCTCCATACAATCTGTCTAATTCCTTGCTTATTAGTATAGGTACCTCAGGGGCTCAGGGCGGTGAATTTGTGAATGTTCCAGAACGCTGGTGTTAATAAATATGCTCGGGTTTTCATCGAAATTGTACCTAAACACCCACCGCTATTAGGTACCACTCAGTAAATGCTGTGGCCTGACAGGGTTCATGTTATGGACTTAATCATATTAATGTAACATCTTATTGTACAACATGACAATGCAATAAAGAATTATGAATTAATAATTACCGCCCGTGGTTTGTCTAAAGTTTTACGTCTCTCGCCAGGAATACAGATTTTCTCCAGTTAATTCCACTTACGGTCTAGGGTGATAAAAAAACAATCACAAATAGTGGACGTCTCGACGAGACGATACCAGGGTCAACCATCAAATATCCAATCTATCTTTTATCGAATTGGGGGACTGGTTCCTGAGAAAAGATACAGGGGGGGTATTCGACCAATTTTAGAGATATAATGGAGATCTCTCCTTTTCATCGCCATCCGTCACTTTTGACGTGTGTCTACTTAACAAGTGGCGATATCCCTAGATTATCGCAACTTCGTCAATTCGGACGCGCTAAATTTTCGTTTCCTTTGAATGTGACGGCATAAATAACAGGCGCATCGTTTAAATTGAGCGCGTAGTACGTGAAATTAGTCCGTTACGTTTCGTTCAAAACAGAAATTCATATGCATGAATAACATTTTTGACAATCATTATCGCCTTCGTATTTCCAAAATTGAGATGAGATATGTCAATTTTAAGCTCATCGCATTTTAATGACAGTTTATCGGCGATATAACTGTTATCTAATGGAGATTTGACGTTTGGCGATATCTCCAACGGCATTCTCGAATTGGGCCCCAGGTCGGTATTTTGCCTTTGCCGTTTTTTACTCTCCTGCCCGATAATATAAAGGTTATTTTTTTATCTTCTTACTTTGTAATATTTAACATGCCTCTGAAATGGGAGAGACGAGTGCGCAACTGAATCTTCTTTCATGTCATTTCCAACTTAATAATGAATATGGACGTCGCGGTTGACTCAGTTTGTAAACACCTGCCTACTGAGCCGGCGGTCCCGGGTTCGAATCCCGGCCAGGGCAAATATTTGTGTGATGACTCGAATATTTGTGCGTGAGTCATGGTTGTTCCTATGTATTTAAATATATATTTATCTATATAAGTATGTATATCGTCGTCTAGTACCCATAACACAAGCTTTCTTGAGCTTAATTTGGGACTAGATCGATTTCTGTGAGGTTGTCTGATATTTATTTATTTTATTCTTTATTTAATATAATTTCATTCCTTTCGGGGTCGAGACCTTACGTCCGTGGGGTCCCAGCGCCCACAAACTTTATAAAGACCTCAGTAAAATATTAATAGAAACTACTGGAGACCGAGGAGCTAGCAGCATCCTCGCATAAGGCTAATGCGTGAATTTTTACACCATATTTAATTTATTTTAGTATGCAAATATTTCATTTATAACTTAGTTTAAGTCTTTTATATTGCGTTGTAGGTACATATATTGTAAGTCCATTTCCAACTTACCTCTTATCAAAGTCATGTAGGTCCTCGGAAGTGAACTGGCTCGTGACATCAAGTAGCTGCTGTAAATGATCGCTGCAGACGCGACTCTTGCGTCTGCCGTCGTCTCCGTCTCGCACGAGGATGGTCGCACAGCCACCGTAGTCGAGAGAAAGGGATGGCTGCTGGACCACGATGGTCGTACGGCCGGAGGGCATAGAGGCGGCAGAGTCGAGCGGGTTGGCTGTCACGTGGACTTGGGCCGCTGGAAACGTTGGTAGATTAATACACCAGACAATAAGGACAAACCTAGCGACAAAGAAATCCCTGGGTAAGTTGGTTGAATTAGATTAGCCTACTTCTTCTAGAAGAGCGATAGTGAAGGATGCTCAAGATCTCTAAAATCATTTTGTCTATGATGTAAATTGCGGTTCAATTAACGTCTCTCGACTGATAGTAAACAGCAGTATCCAGTGAAATTTATATTTCTAGTAATTTGTGTTGATACACTGACAACTTACACGTACAAGAATTTAAAAATGCGACTGCGTTCAAGTTATAACCACATCTTAAATTGGATACAATTTCTACACTTACAATTAGTACTTTCTACCTTGAGTATATTCTTATTATTTCATTGAAATTATTTTAATTACCTAGAGCGATATCCGTCAGTGACTTTTCCCTGGAATAAAACGCCTCAGTTTTGACTAGGCATAGACCTTTTTCAGAATTTACAAGTGATGACTTCAGGAGTCCTTTAAAGACATCATCCCTTAGGGCACCATGGATCCCACTTTGAAAAACCCTGGTCTATACTAACCCGGGAACTTGTATTGGAGGCCAAGACTCACTTCGGGTCGCTGCGCCAGAGGAGTAAGTAAGTAAACTAACCTGTCGATTGTCTTCTAGAAGCCGGCGGTGGCACCGAGTGCTGATGCGCCGATGATCGCCTCCTCGTCGCCGTCGTGAATACCTCCGTCCCTTCCAATTGCCTCCTCAGCTTCGCCACTTCATCTTTATAATACTCCTTCTCTTTCTTTTTCCTCGCTTCACTCCCTCTTCGTTTCTCCGGCTCAAACTTGAAGTGCGTCTCATATTTACTCTGATTCACTTTAGGACTTTTTGGCGTCTCCATTTTGGAATCATAAGGGATCTGTATAGAAGTTGACGGAGCACTGTCTTGGACTGTCGTTTTGTTTCTCTTTTCCTTCTTTGGTTCAGGGAGAGGCACGTCGAATATGAAGCGGGCTGGGCCTGGTCGGGGGGAGTCTAGAACGTCAGTCGCTGATTGAGGCTTGGTGTATGCTGGCGAGTTGATTTCACAGCTGTCTTGCGCTCTGTGGTAGTGAGGAGGGGCTGTGCTAGGAGGTTCCTGTGTAAATAAAAACGTAGATTATAATTGATTACATTCAAATATTGAATACAAATTTTACGAGTGCACTCAGATATGATGAAGATTTTTATTTCTTCGGATATTTATCTTTAACAAGCCATAACAACGTCAATAATTTATTTGATATTTCGTATTACAAATCAAGTTATTTTGACATGAATCTTTAGTGCCTCTGATAATGTATCCACGTACGGTATTTGCTGCAAATAAGTTCCAAGAGTTTCCCTTGGTCACCTTCTTTCTAAATAATCATATATGTAGAACACTTTAATAGTTAGCTGACATTGAAAGGCCCAGTAATGTAACGTACAAATAAATGTATACGGTCTCAGGATGAATTACATTTCAATACACTTCGCATGTGTTCATAAAGGTAAAGTTTAGTCATCAAAATAAAAATATCGGCGGTTACGTTTACCGATGTAAAATGCCCCTTTAGTCAAGGTGTCACAGCTGCAGAGGTGAAATTGTGTTTTAATTATTGTATTAAGCGGTTTGTTACACACTCACGTGAAATTATCAGAAAAGGCCCGACACGTTTCGAATTCAATTGTCACTGATTTTTTGATCAGCTCCACTCTAATAGCGCGCGCCGACGGCGCGGGGGCGAGGGGTGCTGCATGCCTACAAATTGTCCGTCCGGCACTCCAACGTCACTTTTGCCATTACTAGACATTACGCACACTTGACTAATGGTGTCCACGGGATTGTCAAAACGCACAATATATTTCGCCGCCGAAAGCACAAGCTTCCATACTGGAGGTAAAGTCCAACCGCCTTCTCTATTAACATTCGGGCGCCATCCAACTCGAATTTAAAGAGGTGTATATAATCTCTAAATGTCCAGACAGGGAAAATAAACTGGATCTAGGATGTATAGCAGACTTTTTTATTATACGTCCGTTGGCAAGACCTCTTTTAAACAGCAACTGATCTTTAAACTTACGCTGTTAGTTCTTTACTCGTAAAGCAAAAAGCTTTCAACACTTAGTATATAGTTCTAGAGAATAAGGTTACGGGTTCACTACCTGCTAAACTGGAGTGTACATTAACGGTGCACTAGCACAAAATGGTTTTTCCCTTAAGGTAGGTATGTATAAGATAATATCGTAAAATATAGTGGTTAACTATATACATAAAAATATACGTACAACAAGGAATGGCAGTAAAGAGAATCGTAATATATAAGCAAGAGCCTTTATCACAAAAGATTTTGCTGAGATCGAGACATTTGAGGAAGAAGACGAGATGATGCCTTGAGGAGATGAATTCCAAAGGTATGTTACCTATACTCGTCGCCACGTAGCTCGTCACAGAGATCAATTACCACACTTTCATCCCGATTACGAAATTAGTTAGCCATACCTAACCTTTTTAATGTAAACCTGTGGCTAAACTGCTATCGTTATTGTGCATCTTGGTATAGGGTGGTGGTGGTACTAGAGGGTGCCGTACATGAATGTCGACATAACTTAAAAATTAATAATGCGATCCCTTCACGTCCAGATACCCTCTACCACGGCGTAACAAGAAAAGTAAATAAAAATGGTCATTCCGGGGAGTAAAAAAAAAATTGACGTTATTAGAAGTTTAGTTTCATGGTAAATAAATAATGAAATAATGAAATAATGAACTTTATTCTGCAAGTAGGCCACAAGGGCACTTTTACATGTCTGAGTCTACCGGCATTTCACAAGAGGAGACCACTGTTGAGAAGAAACGCCGAAAGAAACTCAACAGTCAGTCATTTACGAGGAGTCATTGGTCGCTATTGACGAGCTACGTGACAATGAGTATACTTGTAGCATTGACTAGAGGTTACCAGTGAGATGGAATCGGAAAAGATGAGCATGCTCGCTTGTTAGGGAGTAGCGTATGTCACGTTGTAAGTCGAGGTGCTGCGAGTAGTATTTCATGATTTAGTTTATTTGAGTGACGTTACCTATATGAGTAAAACATACACTTTCTTAGAACATACATACACATAATATCTTAGGGAGTGGATCATTGTCGATGTGGTTGGGTCTACGGTGCGTGGTAGGTGTAGTAGTGAGTAGGTGGGGAAACAGCGATTAGTATTCGACGCTTCAGTCAAAAGTGGCTGTAGCTGCAGTACCTGACGAAGAGCTCCATACAAGTTCGAAATATATCGGACCGTTCCTGATAATTTTACGTGAACGTAAACCGCTTAAAAAAAACGAAAGTTTTAATAGCCACGCGGTTACTTTGTCGCTGATTTATTTTCATAAAAATGTGTCCTTTCCTGCAGTCCTTGATGAGAGTTCCATACGAGTACGAAATATCGATATATGCCCGATGGCCATTCCTGACACTAGTGTGAACCGCTCAAAAATAATGATACCTGTGGGATGTGATCGTTATCGATGAGGTTAGGAGGGTGCGAGGGGGGCTCTGGCTCAGGCTCCGCGTCCATGGAGTCATCAGTCCCGGTGACCGAGGTGAGTGCCGTGGCTGCCGAGTCCGTGCTGGTGTTGATCGTCTTGTCGGAAGTCGTGCTGCTCCCCATGACGACCACCTGAAAAAAACAAAATAAATTCGCTCTTAGTTTTATTGTTGGGGAAAAGGTTGAGTTACGGTTTGTAAGGAGTACAGCAGCTTGGCTTCGCCTTGCACTATTGTTTAGGCAAAATCGGTGTGCGTCCGTAAACGGGTATGACTCACCCATTAGGCGGCATTTCGAATGTGTGATGACCGCTACTAGATAATTATTATTATCTAGTAATTGTATCTTGTAATGTTACATTTTGTCAATCTGTTTACTAACACTGTATCATATGTTACTAACAAATTATGGGCCATTGTTGTCTTTTAAATAAATGAATTTGAATTAGAATTTATAATCACCGGGCCTATGATGGTTGCGTTTACTACGTAATAAATAAGTGACAATAAAACATCTGTCACTCACACACGCATATTGTCAAAACGTGACGGATGCTTTGTCACTTATTTATCGCGCGATAAAGCAACCATCATAGGCCCACATATTTAGGTTTAAGTCTTTCCTGTGGACATAAGCAAAATTAAGGATGAGGGCCTAATTTATTGATAAAATTCGTATGTGAATGAATGTTTCCTTTTCTATAGTCCGATGTAATAGCAATATAAACTGGATTCATACAAGCTCTTTTGACCACCGGAGGGACGATTTTTGAACTGATCCACCTACTCCTAAGGGAGCGTCTTCACTAAAGCGGAACGGAGCAAACGCGCGGAGCGGATACGTGCGAAATCGACCAATAATCACCCGAGTTGAAATCTGTACCTCGGTTCACTAATATGTTGCATAAAATTGATACTCATATTTTCATTTTGCATAACAACCTTTGACAGAATCATAATTTCTCCGAATTTTATTTTGCATATTTTTTTTCTCATATTGTGATGTCTCATAATTTTCTTTATCAGAACATTCATACATTCATATGGCAGAATATGAATAAGCATAATATTTACATGTCCGAATAGTTATTTCGAAGAAATTTATATCTCATAATAAATGAAATACGATAACCATTCCTTTTTTATTTCTACTTACCACATGACTCGTAGCAGTTCGATTATGTTATGGTCGCAGTTCTAACCTAACCTAACCCATAAAGTTCGGTTCTAACAACCTACTTTACTGGCAGCAGTTCGGTTCTGTTGTGGTCGCAGTTCTAACCCAACCTAACCCATTAAGTTCGAGTAAAGTAGGTTAGGTTGGAACCGCTTTTTTTTTCTTTTTTTTTTTTTTGCAAAGAATCATTTGGCTAAGAAAGTTTCGATGATAGCTGTCATGCGAAATGAAATTCGGAGAATCGATATTATGCAAGATAAAGGAACTACAGGGGTTCCTCAGCTACGCTTCATTTTCGTGTTTGTTCGATTCCGCACGTTCCCGCTCCACTCCGCTCCAATGGAGACGCTCCCTAAACTCATCGGTCGATCGCATCACCACGCCCTATGACTAACTGCGTCGCTATTTACATTAACAAGCAATAAAATACAGTTCTCCGGCGGCTTTTACGTAAATCAAAGGAGAGAACCTTCTATCGTGTTTCATTCTGTGCCTCAAAGACGCTAAAGCTATTTTTCCACAAATCCTACTCACCTTAAAATCGCTGAAACCCTTACAATAAGAATATCCGAAGTAGAATAAATCCCCAATGGCCATCAAATAATGTTTGCCTTATTGATCCGGCTTTCATATTTCATAATGCGGATCATACCTCACTTATCCTTACCCGGTAAAAGGTTAATAAAGCTCTTATAATAAATGAGGTAACATTAGGCGCGCAGATTCTCATGTTACATGTGTATGTGATTATTCATTTCGAGATTATTTTAGGTAGCAGTAATTTGTATGAAAGGACGACTCAATTAGGCATGTGTTGATTCGGAGTATTTTGTGGTATTTACCTATTTATGGTAGTTAGAAGAAATAACGTAACTTAACTTAACTTAAGTACTAACCAGAAGTTCGACGAGGCATTTGGCGCAGTTTGCTGTATACTTTAAAAAAATATTTATTTTAAAACGGTCATCCATCGTCTTACTGCTCAATACCTACTTACTTCTTAAAAGAGAGATAGAAATATCCCAACCTTGTTTTGTTGTTTTAATTAAATAAATCTCAATATATTTCTCGTATTTGCTATCAAAGTAAACCCCAATCAATCAATATTGCGATGAAAAGGTTGAGTGATTGATGGGTTTCTTAAAGAGATAAACTCTCGTCTAGTTTCAGATAAATTCAAGTGAAATTCGATTTAGGTACTCGGTTTACCCTTATTTTATAGACAAATACAATTCATTTATTTACCAAAAAGTATTACATGCTTACACAATTATAATTATGGCGATCTGTTGGCTCGTTTTCGCCGTATGTCATAAAAAAAAGACGAGTTTATAGTGAGAATATTAAGCGTACTTTTTATCAGTGGTCCTTCACACTAAGTCTGTAGATATCGTGGCCTAGGAACATAATTTGCATTTCACTACAAGATGATTCGTGTACAGATAACATTTCTAAATAATAATATTCGTTTCATAGAATTTTCATTTTATAGAAACATCATTTCATCGATTTTTTTTTAATGCATGAAATATCTTTGAATGTGATAACACAAACCTAACCTAACATAATTTATTAGGTTGACATATTCAAGATTTTTTAAAATGTATGACTTCCGGAGAAAAAATTGTCTATGAAAAATTCATCTGTCACTGTCACATTCGCATACTCAAAACATGACGGTTGGTTTATTACTTGTTTTTTTTTTTATAATATTGTGAGACTTGAAATCCTTGGAGACAAAAGCACTTAATAGTCCATCATAGCAACTACAATACCGGCAATTTCGATAGGTATCTAAGTAGGTACCTACACATTTTGTTTTACATAAAAACTACTTCCTGAAAATAAATCCGATCTCTGTGATCCTAGGATGAACTAAAAAGTCACAAATAGCGGTTTTTTTAATTGTCGTATGGGGCAAACGAGAAAACGGATCGCTTGATGGAAAGCGATTATCGTCGTCCATACACACCAGCAACATCAGAGGGCTTTTTTGAAGTCAGTTCTTTGAACAATTATTGAGTCGTAGTTAATACCTAAATTAAAAATACTGGTACATTGAGCCCAAAAGGATCAAGCATTTAATCAAGCCCGTGCGCTCTGCGCTATTGAAATTTGTGTAACAACCGATTTTCCCTGAACGTTTTCGTCGTTTCCATACAATTACATGAAGTAATCGACAACAAAGTTTGCTTAGACCGCGAGCGATTACAGATGCCATTATAGCTGGGATAGACCAGTCAACGGGGACCGAGAAAAAATATGTTTTATGTTATATATCGTCGGTATTGCACTATCATACCGCGTAAATGAGAGCTGTCGATAAAGTTCCCATTTCAATAAAATACTTAGCATTTGTTTGAATATTGATTCGTATCCACACTTGTGACTAAGCGGCATTGCACTGTCGCCGTCGATATGAATAAGTGGGTAGATATAATTATTATAGCACCATCAGCTGGCATGTATCAGTCGCAAAATATTTGTTGCAGCATCCTCACGTGTTTGTTTCATTGTGCCTATAAATCATTGGCGACGAGGATGGGATATTTCAATTCAGTATTAATACAAAGGACAATCGTGACGACACCCCATTGAGGATCCCCTTGTTTGGCCGACAAATGTTTCATGTTTGTTAAATTTATATATTCATTTTCATTTCGTTCTAGGATACTCAAAGCTTAATACGCTTATATCTGTGATGCCTGCATCTTAAGCGTAATTTTTCCAAGTTTTCATCATTCGGAAAGTGATTTTCGCTAAATGTTTAGTTTGCTGCGTTTCTGTCTAGACTCAGGTAAGTGTATAAATTAATCTAAATTTATAAATTTAAATATAGTATTATGACATTACTGTCTCCTCTTAAATAGTATAAAGATTCTATCCTATGACGCCTAGAAAAGTATATCTCCGTATTTTCTCCATCTATTGGAGTTAGAATACCTCCGATCGATAAACTTAATCTGCTTGAAACAACATCGCTCGAAGAAAGCTTCCAATCACAAACTTGAGTCGAGTTCTACTGGTGGTTATACTCGCGGCCTGAGTGAGTTTCATCTATTATGTATTATTCACAAATTTGAAAATTCTATAGAAAACCAGTTTTTATACCCGCGTAATGTATAGCCCAACAGGGATTTTTTCTTCTTTTTTTTTTCATTTTCATTTTCTTTTTTTTTTTAGAACCCACGCCATATTGCGGATTTTTAGTGGTACTAATTTATCTAACTGGCAATGAGAAATTTTTGGTAACTGACGTTGAAAGTCGGTGAATGCCAATGATCTAAACAAAGAGGAGGGCTTCCGGTTCGTGACGTGACTCAAGATGGCCGCATGCGTTTAAGTTTCGTTGTTCATTATTTATTAATTTTTGTTGTTCAATGTGTAGTATTGATAGCGTATTGTGCAGTGATCTAACGTATGAGTGAATAGCTAATGAAGAATTCAACTTGAAGCGTTCATAGCCCTTCCTGGGTCAAGGCCCGATAGTCCGTGTGGTTTTTTGTAAATCGCTATCACTACAAAAAGCACGATTTTTTCAACTCACCGTACAACGTGGTATCAATCCTCTATCTAGTCGCCTAGTGCGATTGGCAACGAGACATTGGCAGTAATGGTCGCTTAACTGTGACCGGTTGCCATTTTTAAAAAAATAGAATAGAATAAACAAAGAGGAAACAGAACTAATTATTCCGAAAATTTCAACAGCGAACAGGACTAAATATTCCAAGAAATGCTTTTCTGCGTTTAGCTCTTATAAAAAGTATTGTATATGCAATAGTTATACATTTGTGCAACGATTGCATGCTTTAATCTTTTTCATGCATATGAAACTGACCTATTCAAAAAAACCATGGCGGGCGCCTCGTGATTGGTAATTTTTTTGACAAGTAATTTGGACCAATCGAAGCAGTAACATGTTGATGTTCTCTTTTTGAAATGTATTAGAGTTAAGTGGAAAGTTGTCTTAAGATTATGAAATAAGATCGCTTGGCATTTTAAGACAAAATAGGGCGCAAGTTCTAAACCTCTTTATTGGAATACCGTTAAATTTTCTAGAAATCCTTTACAGTATTGATTTGCATAACATTAGCATGAAATGAATGAGACTTGTCGTATAATTGTTTGCACGTGTGCACGAAGCTTAATAAACAAAGTTGACACACGTTGACAGAGGTGTCAACTGCATACACAATAAATTCCCGATTCGATACGGAAACGATCATGTATACATGTTTGTCGCTTCATCACATCAAAACAACGACAAAAGGTCGAAAGAGACACAAAAGGTGACCGTACTTTAAGTTCAAATTCAAATTAAAAATGTGTTTTCTCAAACATGCCATGAATGTCGTCATAATAACGTGCGTTATAACGACATTTCATTCGAAGTGTCACGTTTCGGGCGGAACAACTCGAGAGAACTGGAAAGGAATTTCATACAAAATTGAAGGCCTAAGCCGGAAAGTAAATATTAAACAACTCAATTGTATTTTTACTCAGGGGTGTATTTTTTGATTTCATTACGCAATATGTTTGAGAAAAGCACTAGAAATAAATAAATAAATAAATAAATAAATACATATTAAGGGACAATCATACACAAATCGACCTAGTCCCAAACTAAGCAAAGCTTGTACTATGGGTACTAGACGACGATATACATAATATATAAATACATGTATAGATGACATCCATGACCCAAGAACAAATATTTTGCACAAACATTTGCCCCGGCCGGGATTCGAACCCGGGACCGCCGACTCAGTAGGCAGGTGTCTACAAACCGAGCCAAACGCGTCGTCAAAACACTATGACATGCCTTAGCCGTGAAAAGGGCTTGCCGGCTTCGTATCACTATCCTACTCACTCGGCAAGCCCGTCTTTACTGGTGTCTGCCAGTAATGTACAAATAGAAATACTCACTATAATTCACTATACAAATATTCATCTGGAATTTATATCACCTGTCCTTTTTCGGGCGTAAAAAAATAACATTCCATCCCTTCCTTTAATACTTTTTTGTCCCATATACGTCAAAATACAAGGAATGGGTTATGAAAATTCAGGAGTAATCGAATGACTTTTGAGAAGGGTTGACTTCTCGGGGTGAGATTTTTTGTTTTGGTGAAACCTTAAGGTTTCAGACAGATTACTTGATAGTTGTTCTTGATTTCGATAAGAATTTCAACAGTGATATATGAGGATTGCCAAGAGAGTGTTTTTTTGAGTTTTGAGAGCAATATGGCAGTATTTAGCATACGTTACCTAGGGAGGGGGCTTAGTTCATATATCTTACCATCCTTTTGTGGTCTCTACAACGCGTCCACGCGTTAATATAGTTAGTTAAAAATAAGATAGTTTTACTATCTGAAACACTATTTTTTTTTCCCATCCTTAATGTTTGCCAAATTTTCATTTGTCCGAAAGCCATTTTTTTTCAAAACTGTTAATTTTTCAGAACAATTAGAAAACAAACCTAACCTAACCTAACCTAATGGGTTCTTTAAAATGTTTATCTATCCAAATATCATAAACCCTCCATGATGCGTTCAAGAACCGCACATTATGACCACCATTAAAATACTCTTCTTTTTAGAACAAATTTCTGATCTGTACAAATGTTATTATTGCTAAATAATAACATCAATTTCGATAATATTATTTATTCAAATTTCGAACATCTGAAAAAAAAAATGATTAGACCTCCATTCTAATATAAGTCGAGATGACGTTTAGTTCGAAATGAATTGTCAATTTGCAATCAAATTTGACAAATGACGCACGTAAGATATCGAACGATATGGTAGTTGGGGCCGACTCTAGTTGGTCTCTAAATAAAAAAAAAAAACTATGACAGCTGCCAGAAAACTTAATTACCGCCATTACCGGGTAATATTTGTCATAATGTGTGACTCCTGAATGCATCATATGTACGAGTATGTGGCTAGATAAAGTAGTGTATGTAACTGTACATAATTAGGCATTAAAACAGTCGTGTGATGTTATTATGAAACTTCCCTTCGGCTCGTTTCATAAACCCACACTCGTGGTTAATACCCTTCATTATGTACATTCACATAAACTACTATTATTAAATCCTGAACATATTACGGGTTTCAGGAAAAATTAACGAATGTTTTCAATAAATTATAAAAAATAAATAAATATTAAGGGACAATCATACACAAATCGACCTAGTCCCAAACTAAGCAAAGCTTGTACTATGAGTACTAGACGACGATATACATAATATATAAATACATATATATAGATGACATCCATGACCCACGAACAAATATTTGCACAAATATTTGCCCTGGCTGGGATTCGAACCCGGGACCGCCGACTCAGTAGGCAGGTGTCTACAAACCGAGCCAAACGCGTCGTCTTATAACTTTAACATGTCACGAGTAGGTAAACAATACAGAGAAAACTTAAAATTTACGAGTTACATTAAAATTCACATTATGCGGATTACAAAATGGATGTCATGCATTGTTTGACATATCTAAACTATTATAAAATTCCAGATTGGTATAGATTTTTTTTTTCTATGGGGAGGGGTCATAATTTCAGGAAATCTAGCATCATGATGCAGTTCGCGCAACACCGTGCCAACCTGGCGCCATCTGTTTTCATAATTTCCTTTGTCCTCTCATCACACCGAAACGGCTGGATAAATTTTAACCAATTTTGGTACATGGATAGCTGGACATCCAAAGATGGTTATAGAATACTTGTACTTATCCGTCTACGGTAAATAAAAAAAATACGCGGACGAAGTTGCGGGCACCTCCTAGCTTATTTATATAATTTGAAATTAAAGTGTCTAGTAAGAATGAAAATGCTTATACTGCGTTGAGGATGATTCTATTTGCTCATAAATTTGTAATCGTGCAATTAATTCAACGATTACGAAATATTTTAATCATAAACATAAAATAAAATAATAACTAAATAGCTATATAATCTGTTAAATCGGATACTTAAAAAAGATACAGGAACTCTAAAGTGAACAAGTAATTACAATAATAAATTAAATAGGGTCCGCCTCCATACAAATCAACATCGATACCGATGCCGAAGTGTAGGTATAAAAGTATCCGAATATCCGATATCAATGTAGGTCATGGCGGGATGTAAAGTCAGGGCCCTGAACGGGTGTTATAATATATAATAATGCTTACCGATTTCACGCAAATACACAATTAGTTTCAGTAAAATAGGTTAACAGACACATTATGCATACACATGCCATATCTTTGTTGTTATTTTCTATGGAGTCGTTTCAGGTATATTTATAAAAGCCCTAAGATCGTTGGTTCATTTGGTATCCGGAGTTTTTTATGACAGTTTCATTAGTAGAAATAATGTACTGTAAATAATTAGTAAAAATATTGTATTGTGACTTCACAGAATAACGTAAGTTTTGCTTTTTAATTGCTTAATAAATTAAAAGAAAGAACGTGGACATTTTGAAAGCATATTTTGGATTAAAAATTTTGAGAAATGTGAATGTGTAAGGTTCAAAAAATGGAGTAGAAGGGGAGGAGCAGAATCATACAGCGTGTATATTTGATATTACCGCAAACTTTACGGGGTGTTAGTATAGGCATTTATTAATATATTGCACTGTAAATTGTTTAAAAAAATCTAACTTTTTTTTTCCATATAAAATAATTCAGCACGCAATGTATTTTGTAAGTTGTTGTTTGTTGACACTTAACATCATGATGTGACAACTGTCAATAGTAATAACTACGCCATACATTGCTGCTCAGAAAATTTTCAAAAATTAATTACGCTATAGCAGTTAACGCTAAATTAATAAATTGTTATAAATATCAGATTATAGCACTAAAATCTCCGTCTGGCTTCAATATGCGGCTATATCAAATATACACGCTGTATATCTAAAAGTGTCCGCTAAAAGGGGTTAAATTGGTGGCGCTACTGTGGCTGAAAGTACTTCCGTTACTTAGCAACAGTTTCTTTATAGAATAGAATAGAATACAGATAACACTTATCATTACAATAGAGGTAAACAATAGGCGATCTTATAATAATAGGTTTATAAAGTTTTAATAATACTTAATTAAGTGTTTTTTCGGTATATAAAGGAACTAGGTAGGAATTACTCTGGTCACTTAAAATATTAAAAAATTCAATCCGGCCTATGTCACTCCAAAACATGTTTTTTTTTATCATATTTTCTTGCTACTCTAGCGCTATTGCGGATGGCATTGGAACTATTATTTACTGCCACTGGACACATTCAAATATTCTCTCATAAAAGATGCCACTTGCCTTCTACTCTATAGTTGAAAAGAAGTAAAACAATATTCTAAAATAAATGTGCACGTTTTTCCGGATTAGTTCACTACTAATTAATATGAATCCACAAGAGTAAAAGAGTATTTTACTGTCACTCTGATGTTTTTGGTATAATGTGTATAGCTAGTAAATTGGTCGATATATAACAGAGCATTTTTGTCGATATATAACAGACCAGACCGAATGTGTATTTATTGATTTAATAAAATAACAGTCTAACTTTAATTTTATTTATTTAATTAATCTTTTGCATGAAATATGAAGGAAAAATCTTACAAAAGGTGGGATTCTTATCTTATAATAGGGGTCCTTTTATACTCTTCGATCCAATGGGATCCTTTGTGTAGTTACCCCTTGTAGCACCTACTCAAATGATTGTTCTACTAGCATAAAATAAGAAAGGCGGGCTTAATGCCATTCGACATTCTCTACCAGTCAACCATTGGGCAACAGATAAGTTGTGGTTAGTTACTATTATACGTAATACATGTTAAAGAAGAGGATCGCATTTTTTCACATACTGATTGATGGTCATAATCATAACGTATTGTTTGTCATAAAATTGTTAGTTATAACTCAGAAATTAATAACTTTACGCGAGTTTTGAGAGTAAAACCCATTTGCTTAGGGTAGGTTAGAGGTTTGTATTATAATCCTGAAAAGTTATTTCCGAGAAAAGTAGAAATGTGGTAGAAATTAATATGACTACGAAAATGATGACTAATGACAATTTTATGAATAAGAATTTTATGTCAGTCAATATGGACCCGTTAAGAAGTCATAGAGAAGTGTAGGAAAAGGTTTCTTTTAAAATCAAATCAAAATCAAATCAAAAATTTTTGATTTGCCAGAATATGGTAACAGATCTTAAAGCTAAATTTGTACATCATATTCAACCTGTATGCATGTGTGCAAATTATTACAATGTCATTTAGTTGACATTTGCATCAACTTATATTTCAAGTAGGTAATTGATAAATTCGGATTATTTTCGGAATTCTTGAAGTTACTCTTATAAGTATGACACACTGAACCGTGTTTATTATCGAAAAATGTGTCCAAACAGGTTACTTATCGTAAGTCCGAATTCGTTTCCCATATGTAACGTTTTGCCAAATTTTCATATATATTTAAGCCATTTTTTTACAAAACTGTTCATATTCTAAATATTTATAAAACAATCCTAACCTAACGGGTTCTTTAAAAGGATGTTTATAAAACCCTGAAAATATTTATGGTTTCAGCAAAATATTCTTTCGGACAAATGAAAATTTGGCGAAACCTTAAAGATGGGGAACAATGTTTAGGAGAACTCCGTGTGATAGGATACCGTCCAAATACTTAGGATTGCTTTTAGGTGACGTGATATTGATATTGATTTTTTTATGGAATTGTTTAAGAACTTTACATTATTTCATTGAATTGCATTTGTAAGTCATCAATTAAACAAAGCATACAAACAAACAAACTAATTATTTGCTGATAATTGAACGTTTAAATGAAAACCATATTCGGTAATTGATTTCAGTGCGTACATTCAGTATGTTATTCTATTGTTAGAGCGTTTTCTATTCATTAATTTCTTTATATTCGTTTTCTATATATTCGACGTCAAAGACGGAGCATGTTCTCAATTCGTCGGCGTATTTTTTAGGGTTCCGTACTTAAATGGTAAAAAACGAGACCCTATTATAGTTGCCGGCAAACTTTTAGAACAAAAATGGCGGATCTTCGCATGCACATTTGTACGTAAATCGGCTACTGCGCAGTCAAGGTTATGCTCAAGACGTTTGCCGGCTACTGTACCTACTAAGCCTCCACTGCCTGTCTGTCTGTCCGTCTGTCACCAGGCTGTATCTCATGAACCGTGATAGTTAGTTGAGATTTTCACAGGTGATGTATTTCTGTTGCGGCTATAACAACAAATCTTAAAAATAAGAATAAAACAAATATTTAAGGGGGCTCTGATACAACAAACTTGATTGGTTGCGTTAACTTTGCACCTAAATAAATTCTTCTCTTCGAGTGATTCCCATTTGTTATGTAGAACACTAACATCACAGATCCATTGGCAGAATAAATGGGGATCACTTCAAACTGCACCATATTTGTTCAACAACTTAAAAACCAAAATTCTAAATTGAAATAAACCTTGACCCAAACATAGCTAAAACCATATTAACAGACATGGCTTTTGATTAAAAAAAATCGCATTCATATCGGACCATCCGTGGGAGCTACGACGCCACAGACAGACACACAAATACACATGTTAAAGAGTACATTACATACCTAGGGCGGTGAATTTGGCAATGTCCTAGATCGCAGGTGTTTGCAGGTGCTATAAATATGCGGTCTAGGAATTTACGAATTACCGCCCGTGGTTCGTCTTGCCTTGGTCAGAAACGAGATTCTCTCCCAGGGCAGAAAATCAAGGCAGAAAAGGACGTAAAACATAACACCCTCTTTTTTCTCGGGGGTTAAACAAGAAAACACCTGGAATTCGACTCACAGTAGCGGTAGTGTGACAATTACTCTGTATTATTATTAACGTTCCACAACAAAGGCTGTCAACATAGCAAACGGTAAACGGATTGGTTATTACATTGTATACCCAAACAAAAGGGATCAAATCCATAGAACTGTAGTTATGCCCTTTTGTACCCAAGTGGTGCGTTCACTCAATACTGAGAAGACATTAAGTATGCAAGACAATTCTGTCGCTTAAGTCGTTTTCGATTCAGACCCAGCATTTGCTTCGTACTTAAAAGGGATTAAGTTCAATTGATGATGCAGTTATTAAGCCCTTTTAAGACCAAGTTGAGCGAGTTCCATATTCAGAAGGGATTATGTTTGTAGGAGAAGGTAGGTTCAACCGTTTTAGGCATGTGTGTTGTAGATAGGTAGGTACATACTATGCAATTAGGTATAATTGATGCATTGGCAGGTTGTATGACTTTGATGAACGAGGTGTTAGATGGGTATTCATTGTTCTTATGTTAATTAATAAGACGTATTGAAGGAGATATATTATGTAGCGACGCGCGACGCAAAAAACAGGTATAAGATGTCTTTCGTAATTTGTAATAAAAAAGTTTTTGCTTTATTTGCCCAAATAGTCTCTCTTTTGTCTAAATTGGTATTTATGATGACGGGATCTACATATTAAGGATTTACGGAACTGCTCAATACGTTACGTAAAATTTTTTTAGACAATTTTTAGGGTTCCGTACCTCAATCGTCCGTTCGTCCGTCTGTCTGTCTGTCAAGACTCTTTATCTCGAGAACGCGTGAAGATATCGAGTTAAAATTAACACCATATACTCAGGTCTACTGAAGGTCCCTTGAAGCTGTGAAAAATCAAACTTCTACGTTAACGTGAAAAAAGATACGGCAGTTAATGTCGCAAAAACGTACAATTCGACACTCTCAAGGGAATCAAAATGATAGGGTACTTTCCGATGACCTAGAACTATGAAATTTGGCAAGTAATATTGTCACATACCTACTACAAATACTTTTAAAAATCTGAAATCTATACATTTGCTATGAAATCATAAAAAATATAGTCCTTTTCAAACATCATATTTGGAGAACTCGGTTGCGTTATGTTTGCACCTCGTTTGTATGCGGCGCCATACATTTCAGGTGCAAACTTAACTCAACCAGGCCAATTAAGATGGGATAAGTGAAATTTTGTACGGAACCCTTGGTGCGCGAGTAAGACTCGCACTTGGCCGGTTTTTTCCCTATAGTCCATGCTATGCGGATTGAGGAGGATGCAGCTCTGTTATGCTTATACTTTTTTAATTATATCTAATCTGAAATCAATGTAATGGAAATCACAAAGAAAATTGGTAACAAAATAGGTAGGAGAAATATAATTGAACATTAATTAACGTCCTAAATGAATTTTCGGACGTCTTAATTTTGTACACTTTTTGCGAAATGCTCTTTTGTGCTGTAAGTCCCGTTTCTTTATAATAATAACGTTTTGTTATATCTAGTTAAAATTCAAATATCACGCACAAGCGTAAATACAATGAAATTACACATAATTAGATTCCGTCTCACTTTGTCCTACTCGGGCGCGCTCGGATCCACACACACGCCGAGGTGCTAATGCGATTTGCCCAAATTCCATCTTACAACTAATTATGCAGGAACACTTGCCTGAAATACCTTTGTGGGTTTAAAAAGTCGCAGATTTTACACATGGTTAAAGTTATATAATACACCCATGGATAAAGATTCCGGTTCTCTATCATTTTTAGGGTTCCGTACCCAAAGGGTGAAAACGGGAACCTATTACTGAGACTTCGCTGTCCGTCCGTCCGTCCGTCCGTCTGTCACCAGGCTGTATCTCAAGAACGGTGATAGCTAGACAGTTGAAATTTTCACAGATGATGTATTTCTATTGCCGCTATAACAACAAATACTAAAAATAAAATAAAATAAATATTTAAGGGGGGCTCCCATACAACAAACTTACAGATAATGGTACGGAACCCTTCGTGTGCGAGTCCCACTCGCACTTGGCCGAAGTTTTAACATCGAAAATGTTTATGCGCCCCGATTTAGGTACAATATGAGAGGTACACGTATGGGTCGTCATATTATGTCAAAATGTGCGTCTGCCGAAGGGCTTCAAAATGCAATTTGAATTCTCAAAATCGGTTCGTAGCTTTTGGAAATTGTATAAAACTTGTAAATTTTTTTTTTTCGCTAACTTGTATCGATCATTTCCCAATAAATTTTTTGGGGTCGCTTTTCAAGAAATGGGAAAAAACATGGTATTGAATTAAGCTACCGTTTGAGTCGTCTTAGGAGGCGGACGGACAAAAAATGTAGGCGGTAGAGTCCCACTTCGCGCTAGGTCAGAAAACAAATTTGTCAAACTTTATAATGCACTTTATTTCTTCACTAGCGACCCGCCGCGGCTTCGCACGCGTGCAATTTTGATAAATTATGCATGTATTATACATTCCCCTTGAATCACTTTATCTATTAAAACCGCATCAAAATCCGTTGCGTAGCTTTAAAGATCTAAGCATACATAGTAACAGACAGAAGTAACTAAGTGACTTTGTTTTGTACTATGTCGTGAGTAGTGATTAAATTCTCAATGCCTGAGTAATTCGGTGAATAGAGACTAAAGTACTATGGGTGACCTTACAAACGGTCCGGTAGTTTTGAATTTTTGATATGTTGTCTATGATGGTTAGTCAGTGTTTAAAATGCAAAATGCACAATTCCTTCTGGATTATATCTTCGTTTAGGAGCATTTTAGCTGGAACAAAGCTTGGGCAATGTTGTAGAGAATTAAATTTACTATAATTTACACTTCAAAATTTGTTTCAAGGACGGTTAGTTACGGAGATATGCACATTTAAAAAACTGGAAGAGTCGAATTTTCCAGAAATTTCTCAAAATTCTTGGTTTAGAACGCTGTCATTCAGTTACGGACTAGTCTAGGACAAATTAAAACATGTAGGAAATATAATTGCTTATAAAACTCATGTCCATTTTTACATACATTTTCGGAAAATGTGACTTTATTTTTTACATATCTCCGTAATTATCTGTCCTAGAAACAAAATTTGAAATGTAAATTATAGTAAATTTAATTCTCTACAACATTGTCCAAGCACTGTTCTAGCTAAAATGCTCCTAAACGAAAATATAATCCAGAAATTTGTTTTTGAGTTGGAAATTGCAATTTCTTAAGTTTTTTTAAACGTGCATATCTCCGTAACTATCTGTCCTAGAAACAAAATATAAAATGGAAAATGTAGTAAATTTAACTCTCTATAACATTGTCGAAGATTTCTTCTAGCTAAAATGCTCCTAAAGGAAGATATGAGCAAAAATATGAAGGAAGTGCCGGTTTTTTCAATATGGCGGCGGGCGCGGGGGGGGGGAATTGTGCATTTTGCATTTTAAACACTGACTAACCATCCTAGACAACATATCAAAAATTCAAAACTACCGGACCGTTTGTAAGGTCCAAATCCTTTATTCACTGAATTAGAGGTAGTTGTGCGTACTCTGTGAGATCTGTAGATTTTTTAAATATAAATCTATTACTTATTCTCTTTGAAAATTAGAAGCCGCTTCCACATTCTTTCGCGAGGTAAAGAAACTCGTTATAAGGCTTTTATTGCTTCACGCCATGCAGATTTTCATAAAAACGCGTTGGCGCCTCTTTTCACAAAGAACAATGCAGGTACAGCAGCAATCTAATATAAACCCGAGACACAGCTAATGGAGGATAACTCATTTTTACCCGTTTCTTACCCTCTTACCTTCCTTTTACCCCCCTTTTTACAAGCACTTTGTCTGCGCGAATAGAATCAAACGCCATTTGCAGCGTTAAGCGTGTGGGGAATAAAGGAAATATACGACTTTTAAAGGCTTTGTTGCGATATGATAGGGTACTACCGTGACGTCACAGAATAAAAAAAACTATAGAAGGTTCTCTCTCTTGATTCTAATAAAAGCTGCCTGAGAACTATTTTGTTGGTTGTTTGTGTAAAAAGCCATGATATTCGTGGGGCGTGGCAAAGCAACCGATTGACTCGTTGACACAGCTATGAACTACGAACGCGCACCAATCTAAAACGGATGGCGGAGCTAATAGAGTGCACTGGTGTGTAAGCTAGTACTGCGGCTAGGCGGACGTAGTGAGCTCGTCTTGGTCGTATCACGTATTTGGTTATCTGTTACTGGTTTTAAAATGAATTGTATCGAAATCATCCCTTTCGGTTGGTGATGACCACTTCCTGATATGACCACTTCTTGACATGACCACTTCCCCATATGTCCGTTCCTGATAATATGACCACCGATATTATATTACGACTTCTTGATATATCAGTTCCCAGTAATTAATAATTAATTGCGCAGAATTCTACAAAAATAATTTATTGTATAGTTATGATTTTTATATTACGGTTGGACGTGTTCGCATCATGAATATTCCAAAGTTTGTTACAATTTCGTATCATTGACCGAATGGTAAACATAGGTGATATCGTGTCTTCCTACATATTTTATACAGTTCAGATAATATAGGTCTTAGATTACTATGCAGTGATGAAAGTAGGGCATGCAGGCAGGAAATGATGTTATGCACCCTGCCTACTCCGCTCCGCCCCGCGGGAGTTACGTGTAGTACTGAGTACCTACTTCATAATTATCTACATAAAAAAAAAACTATAATACCTATGATGATAAATTTGTAGGTAAGTAGATGAAATAGTGTAGACCTTAAATCACTCTTTTAATCCTGTTACGAAACTCGCCTTTTGCTCGTTTCATAAAACCACGCTCGCGTTTTAATACCTGTCATTATGTAGCAATTGCACAAACTACTATTATGACGGACAAAATAAAAACGTTCAATAGACCTAGTACATAAACCTGCTTTAATTTACTTGTTATAGTGTCAACACACGATAGTCTCTTGTAACCGACAGTAAATCACATCGTTTCGGGGCGCCATAACCTGAACCCTTACTATGAGTTAATGAACGTAGTTGCAAGTGACAGGGTAAACAATTTGTATGGGGAATAGTACTGCACTTACCTTGAGTTTAGGCTGGTTTTAGTGTCACGCGGACCGTCGCGCGGTTCGCTCCGCGCGGAGCAATATGTATTGCGAGTCCGCGCGGACCCGTCCGCATTACTCTAAAACGCTCCCTTAAACTTAATACATCGTACGTAAATCCGCGCGGACGGTCCGCGTGTGGTCCGCGTGACACTAAAACCAGCCTTCACTGACCGTAAGCGTCCGCTAGCGACTAGGTAAATGATTTGCATGGAGAAATGTAGTTTTACAAAGTAACCGCCAACCAGTGCGTCCTACCCGTAATGACATACGGTGCCGAGACGTGGACACTCACGGTTGGGCTGGTCCACAAATTTAAAGTCGCTCAGAGAGCTATGGAAAGGGCAATGCTCGGAGTTTCTTTGAAGTAGAAGGATCGAAGAAACGAAGAGAACCAAAGTTACCGACATAGCTCACCGTATTAGCAATTTGAAGTGGCAGTGGGCTGGCCATATTAGCCGAAGAACCGATAACCGGTGGGGTAAACGTATTCTTGAGTGGAGACCGCGGATCGGCAAGCGTAGTGTGGGACGCCCTCAGACTAGGTGGAGCGATGATCTGTGCAGGGTGGCTGGCAAAAGCTGCATGAGAGTAGCCGAGGATCGCTTACAATTGCGTGCAGTTGGAGAGGCCTATGTTCAGCAGTGGACAAGAATAGGCTGATGATGATGATGATGATGATGATGATGATGATGAAAGTAACCGCTAGGGGCGCTGTACCATTCTCCATAAAAAAAATACGCAGTTGCTAGGTACGGTCACGTTAACTAGCCTATTGTAGTTCTACAAAGTAACCGCTACTATTTGTAGAACTACAATAGGCTATTTGACTGATTTTAAATTGTATAAAACTAATGTTTATTCCGTAAAGTTGACATAGGAAACCTAAATATATATTTTTCAGTTCATAAAAGTGGAAAATGATGAAAAATTTAAAATTGAATATATGATTTTGATTCTGTATTTTGAAATGCTTAAAACGCTGTCCGCCATTTTCACCCTTGATGGTGACGTCACCAATCTAGTAAAAAAAACAAAATTCCAAAAACGTCATTCGCATCATAGATAAGAATGTATAACACTGGTCTTTATTTACAGGACCACCTACGTCACGCCATAGATAAGATAAAGACAAAAATGGCAGACGGTGTTTTTAAGAAATTTCTATTTTAAACTAATAAAATTTAGCTTTCAAGATAAAAATATCAATATATTAGGTACTTTTTTTGTGCTAATCAGATAATTTATTACAACTTATTTCTTTATAAAGAAATATATAAAAACATTAAAATAGGAACTATAACATTTTGTGACCAAAATTAAAGTTAGCATAGACCAAAAACAGATAGTCCTGGGGGTATTTATTGACCTTAGAAAGGCCTTTGACGCAATAAGTCATCCAAATCTCTTGAGAAAACTGAGACAGGCCGGTTTGGGCGGTACAGTCCTAAAAATGTTCCAGTCCTACCTCGAAAAACGCCAGCAAATTGTGAAAATAGGTGAACATACAAGTGGCGCACAGAACATAACCTTTGGTGTCCCTCAAGGATCTATTTTAGGACCTTTTCTGTTCTTGGTCTACATAAATAGCATCAGCGAAATAGGTCTAAGAGGTGACACTACTCTGTACGCAGACGACACGAGCCTATTTTATTACGGCAATTCGATCCAAGAGATCATAAATGATACACAAAACGACTTAAATCTACTCAATGCGTGGTTTCAGAGCAATCTTTTAACTATAAATGAAAGCAAAACCAATTACATAATATTTGTGCCCAAAAACAAAAAAAATCCGGACCATCTACCACTAACTATAAACAGGCAGCGCATTAACGAAGTAGACAAAGAAAAATATTTAGGTCTCATACTAGACAAAAAACTATGTTGGCAACCGCAAATAGACAAAACTAAAAATAAAATTACTGCTTTATCTGGTTCACTGAAAAGTATAGCTCGATGTCTTCCTAAACGAATTCGATACACGATTTATAACACACTTGTGAGACCACACATCGAGTATTTAATTGAGATATGGGGAACCGCAGTACCCACTAACTTAAATTGTCTACAAAGAGCTCAGAACAAAGTTATAAAAGTCTTATTTACTTATAAATTTCTTACACCATCGACTAAAATTTATAAAGATACTAAAATTATGAATATTCAGCACACTTACATTTATCAAACTTGTATTCTTATTAGGAAAATACTTTCTAATGACCTTCACATCCAAATTTCATTTACTAAAAAGCAACAATTCCAAAAAATAAAACTTAGAAATGCAAATAACCTTATTTTACGTACCCCGCGAACTAGTTACGGTAAAAAATGCATATTATATGAGGGTGCAAATTTATACAATAAACTTCCTACCGATATCAAACACGCAAAATCACTACGCACATTTAAAAGGTTACTTAAACACCATCTCCTAACTCGTCCGTAAATACACATTCATATAAACATAGTAAAACAGAAATATTTATTTATTATTGTTACTACATAAACAATAACATAAAAACAAAACCCACACTTTAACGCATTAATGCATTAGGCAGTACCAAGGCGTCCGCGAGCGTACCTACGCTCCGCATTTGTTAAGACACTTCCAAAGTTTGGAAGTGACCCACTATACCCGTGTACGCTGTTATCTTATCTTTATCTAGTTCGTACGCTCAGACCGCGCAGCGCAGCGCGCCCACAAGTAGGTAAGGAACGACGGCAAACTTGTTTTGTATGCTTTTATAGTTCTACCTCCGAAATTGTATAGGTTTAGTTTTTGCGTATGCCAAATTAAATAGAAATGTATTTACGCTCACTAGCTTACGTTACTTATACATATAATATTTCTTTCTCAAGTAAGTGAATATCTGTTATTCTTTTTGAGAAATAAAGATCTTTAAACCGATATAACATTAAAACAGATCGGGACCCCGTGGTAGGGTACCCAAAACGCAGGCAGCATTCCGCGCTGGATAGCAATGGCTAATAAATAATAATAATAATGTCAGATAATTATTAACCATTTCAAATATATTTCCAAAATGGGTCAAGTAGTCTATTCTCCATATAAACAGTTTAAGTAGTCGCTAGCGAGTACGGTTACTATGAACTCATAGTAAGGGCACTGGAAGTGAAACATTTACAGCTGTCATTCTGTTTACAACTCGACCTTTCTCTAATTAACTAGGTGACAGTTTGGCGCAGTTTTAGGGCGCCATTTTGACGAATGGGAGATAATTAAAGGTTATTGCGGGATTTCGGTGTCGAATTATACAGGGTGTAGCTGGTAAGAGGAGCAATAAAGTAATATAAATTCTACCCTTCAAACTAACCACTCAATTGCTTCGAATTTTGAGTTGGACTCTATTTATATAATAAAATAAGAGCGGTGACAGGTAGCCGTAGTTACCAAAAGCAATCTAGTGGCTAATGAGCATTCGTTTAGCAACTATTACGGGTACAATACTACAATAATAGTATAAGTTGTGGTTACCCATAATTAGATAAGCATCAGCCATGATTGTTACACCTAGATATAAGAGCATGTAAGATGTATTATCTGTTGGTAATCCTGAATAAATAAATACTCCGAAGTTTTATTTGTTCGAATGCATCATCAATATCATCACTCAGAATTTTCAAGATTCCGAAAACCATGGCTGATAAAATATTTAGTGTTTTTTTCGTGATATCATATATCCCCAACCTAACCTAATTATAGTACCTATGTCACATGTGATCCATGGCAAAAATGACCGAACGCGTTAAAATATCACTTTCGGAATTTTGAAAATTCGAAATATTTGATGGTTTTGGATAAATGAAACTTCGGTTTTTTTTTAATGAATCCAACTATTTACACGTAATTTGTATTAAATGATATCTTGTAAAATAATGTTTATTAAAAGAAGCAATGTAATGTGAAACATTTGATATTTAGTTATGTGATGGCTATGTGAATGCTATGGGGCTAAACATCTGAAAACTGCATTCTTTAACTGGCTTTATATATCTTTTTAGGGTTCCGTACCACCACTTGAAAACACGGAACCCTAATCATGTCACTTGATTGTTTATCCGTCGTTCATCTGTCACAGGCAATATTACAGTTACTCTAGCTAGACATGCTGGTCAGAAGTCTATCTTAAACGGGCTTAGTTCGTCCGATATAAATCAAACACGTGAAATAATTGTACGTTTTCTAAATCACAGCTCAAATTAAGCCGTCAATCGCACTGTACTCACCTGAGAAGATGAAGGCAAGGACTATAATAATTACGAATAATTGGTACACGTGTACGGGTCAAGTTATACTGGCCACAAGCCATCACCAAGACCACAGTGACAAATACTACCTGTCACTTTTCTTTCAATACCGTGCGAGCAAGACTGGCGATGCCAATCGCGACAAACTGCGTCCCCAACAGCTTTCCGGGCCAACACGGGTGACATATTAGAGCACCGACCCTAATGCGAAAGATTGAATTTTTCACCCAGTTGTTTCTTGCTTGCCTTAGGGTGGCATCGTAGCGCCATCTACCGTAAAGATTCAGTGTTTCATGCAAATTATGTACATCCAGCCCGTCTAGCACAACTATTCTTCGCGATTTTTGTCGCGTGACATAGCGCTACCCGTCACCCTCCAACAGTACTGCACAGAAAGAGACAGGGAATTATCTCGCGCGAGAAATAGTCGCCTGTGACAGTTGTACTAGAATGCAGACCAACATTTTCATACAATTTTTCGCTTCATTGTAAACATTTGGTTTACGTTAGCAGACGTTTCTGATAATAATTGTCGGACGGGGAGTTCCTAACACGATAATAAAGCACAGCAATTAGGTACGATGAGAAAATTAGTACCAATTACGCAATCTACGTAAAATTATGTAGTTTTCTAAAACCTGATACAGATCTTCCCTGAGATCATTATTTTTTTAATAAAAGGGAGAGCTAACGCGTACCTTCTTTTGATTTGTTCCATATAATATGTCCCTAACAGATCAGTATCCATACCATGAGTTTACAGAGACCGTAATCGCTAGCGATAGCGTAAAGGATTTGTATGAAGAATTGTAGTTCTACAAAGTAACCGCCAGGGGCGTTGTACTATTCTCCATACTTACCGTTTATACCGATAGCGAGTACGTCACGGTAGCTGGTCAGTTAAATATCCAAAAAGGCTACTTCATATACTTTCTTCGTTTACTCCGGAGACGTGCGGAATCGACCAATCACCTGAGTTGAAATCTGTATCTCAGCTCCGCTTCACTTTGTAACACGTTGGCTGCGAGCCTGATTTACATGTTTGTTATTCTGGTGCGTTAATAGGTCCAAAGAGCCTCTACCCTGCTCAAACTTCAGTGCGGCAGTAGGTCCATTGTGCCCCACCACGCAAGAAAAAAAAAATGTTTTTTTTTCCGTGGGGGTTTACCGTACTGCATAAAGATTTATACCTAAGCAATCTTCATGTGTTAAGCAATATGGTTCTGGCTTCGCCCCGGTCTCGGACTTTTAGAACTATTTTTAAAAAAATTATGAAATTATGGGGTCTTTTAGACCTTTTGCCGCACTGAATTGACCGACTTAAGCAATATTAGGGATGGGAAACGATTGCTATATTGTCGGGTGAGAATACGTTACGTTATATACGTACACCTTACGAAGTTTTGGGTTAAAAATGCTATCATCAATTCATCACTATCCGAATCAAATAACGTATTTGTTATGTCCACGCCTCCGGTAACATTTTCATTATTTATATTTTGACTAACTTGGTATACTTTTTGATAACTTAATCCCTCACTATCGTTTTCTTCATCCGAGTCGAATAAACAATCCAACTTCTTTTTGGTCCTCCTTGATGGTACACTCATTTTTCTTCCGAAAATTATTCGAAACAAACACAAACAATACCTACGCAATAAAAAACAATCGTCTATCACGTTTCGCGTGTGGCACAACACTACTCGTTGACATTGGTACACACTCAGTGCGGATGGGGCGTCTGATGGGTCGAAGGTCTATTGGACCCCTTCCCGCACTGAAATGAAAAAAAAGTCATTCAGTGCGGGAGAGGTCTAATGTGCCTCTCACGTAAACTAAGTATGCCATGTTATAAAAATTTAAGAACTATACATAAAACTATATTTGTCTCTGTCCTACTCCAACGATCGGCCAAGATACGCTCCCCGCACCGTACGAAAGTACACTATTTTCGTTGCCGCACAGGGTTTCGGCCACGGATGGGGCTTTTTGTGCCTTCTCTCGCAGTGAACGTGTTAACCGACTTCAAAAAAGGAGGAGGTTCTCAATTCGAACAATTTTTTTTTTTTTGTATGTTTGTTACTCGATATCTCCGAGAACCGTGAACCGATTTTCAATTTTTTTTTTAATCGAAAGGGTATAACTCCGAGTTGGTCCCGTTGGCACTAAGTCGGGATCTGATGATGGAATCTTGGAGAAATCGAGGGAACTCTTTAAATGTTATAGGGACATGTACGGCGTTTTCGGTAATTTATTGATAAGGTCAAGAATTTACATTCAGTAAATAGGATTTGGTGTAAGGAAACTGATGATGAACACATACGAATCACTAGAAAGCAAAAAAAAAAAATTTTTATCAAAAAAAAGAACCGACTTCAGTAAAACTAAAAAAGCCAACAATAACCCGTTCAAGTACAGATTACATTTGACTCACCCTTCGAAGTCGGTGCCAAACCTCCCGTAAACTATATATAAATATAAGAACTGGTTTGCGATCGACTTCGAAGGGTGAGTCAAATGTAATCTGTACTTGAACGGGTTATTGTTGGCTTTTTAGTTTTACTGAAGTCGGTTCTTTTTTTTGTTAATTTTTTTTTTGAGATTGGTCGACTCCGCACGTCTCCGGTCCACTCCGCCTCAGTAGAGACGCACCCTATGTCTGATGACGTCAAGTGGCATGGCGGGCCTTACGAAATTTAGAACATAGGTACTTCAAAACTAATCGCGTAATTTAAATGGAACAAATACAAGTACATTTCTAAGCACATAGACAATAGGGGTAAAATGTTTCAAGAGATTTGAATTTAAATTAAAAGGACCCAGTGTTATTTTTTATTCATGATTGCGCAAGTGGCAAGCTGCGGATTTAGATTAAAAGAAAAAAAAAGTCAAGAGCCTTTGAGACAGATACCTTTTCGTCTTTATATTGATGACCCTATAACTTAAGGTTATTTAAATTATACTATAATATGTGCAATGAAACCAGTACAGGTCAAGGTTTGTATGTAAAAAATGGTCCAAGTCTGAATATCCACTATTGAGAAAAAGTATGAGTAAAAACGAAAACGTTCAGTTACATTCACACGTTGACATTTTAAAGGAGTCAAGTAAGTGCCCACAACTTCATCCGTGTATTTTTTTTTCTTTGCATCAGTCGGCTAAACGTCTTTGGATCTCCAGTACCAAAATTGGTTAAAACCCGTCTAACCCTATCGTTGTGATGAGCGGATAAATAAATTCTAATCAACAGATGGCGCTGTACAGCTGGCGCCGCGCGCCCCATTAATCCCGCATCTCACTATTAAGGTTTTTCCTGAAGAAAAAAAACTAAAATCTCCATAAAAAAAACCGGCCAGGAGCATGTCGGGCCACGCTCAGTGTAGGCTTCCGTAGTTGCTCATCCTTCACAATAGACTTAAGTTACGAGAAAGATTTTAAGCTCTATAAAAAGGTCGTAAACGCCAAAGTAACTGTAGTTACTAATTACCTTCTTGAAGTCAACTTACGTCCTTTTAAGAAAATTATGAGATTTTGCGATAACTCAAAAACGGCTCGACCGATTTTGTTCAATATAGTTTTCCTTGAAAGAACTTATAAGGCCTCATTTTCATGAATTGAATGAATGAAACCCGTGGTTGAAAAGTTAGAGGGGGGGGGGGGGGGCGGTATTTTTTTATTTTTGGAGCCAATATTTACAAAACTCCTGACTTTATCAAAAAATTATGTTTGGAGACCCCTATTATTTTTGAAAGACCTATTCAACGACACCCCACACACTAGTGTTGAAACGAAAAAAAAAATTACCCCCACTTTAGGCGTTCGAGAGGTACCCGAAAAAAAATCTTTTTTAGTTTTTATTTAACCGTTTTGGCGGCGTGATACATACAATACACATACTCATACCAAATTTCAGCTTTCTAGTGCTAATGATCACGGAGCTAAGCCGCGGACGGACAGACGGACAGACGGACAGATGGACAGACGGACATGGCGAAACTATAAGGGTTCCTAGTTGACTACGGAACCCTAAAAACTAATTTTTAATGCGATTTTAGCATTCTATAATAGTATACGTAAAGTATCCATGACCCAGGTACGAATATTTCGAGTTCATCACACATTTGCCCTTTCCGTGATTCGAACCCAGGACCATCGGCTCAGTAGGCATCTGCACTACTACTGCGCCAACCACGTGGTCGATTTGGAGCCTAGTTTCGCGACTTGGTGGAGCCACTACCGTGCACACACTAGCAAACCATATAGCGTGCAGTAGCATTGTTAAAGATAATGGAGATTATACTTAATCGATAGCAGTTGAATAACGTGCATTTGTGTATCGCATTCTTGCTAAGATCTCCTAAGAGTACGGTCCAGACACCCATTATAGTACATTTGAAGGAATTCAGGTACTACTGTTGGCTGAATGTTTAGTAAGGACAGGTCTATTGATTACGTGAGGTATAATTTCCATTGTTTGTATATTTGATAATATCTTCCTATGTTAGTTTTAATAAGGTTAGCCCATACCTTATTAAAACTAAATAACAGTTGCCTGAAATTAAAGTTTTTAATTGATAGATTGATTAAAAACGAGAGAGGATATAACGTAAAATTCTTTGAAAATATACAATCTCTTTTTTTGAAATATTAACTATAATTATTATAGGTCTCTCTAATAACTTCATATTTGCGGCGTTCGCAGTGGAGACACTCGGACCTTGGAGTCCAGACGCCCACAAACTTTTCTCTTTAATAAAAAAAAACTTTCCGAATGTTCTTCGGACCACAGAGCCGGCTCATTCCTCGGCCAAAGGATTAGCTTGACTATTCAGCGGGGGAATGTAGCCGGCATCATGGGTACCCTGCCGCAGGGCCATGATCTGGGGGACATCGGTTTTGTAAGTTAATTTTAAACTAAATAAATTAAATCAGTCACTATAATTTGAAGAACTCATATCTCTATCGCACATTTCATACCTAGATATAGGTACCTATGTAAGTAGAGTAAGTACACTTGGTTTTTTGGTTAGGTAGATAGCGTATACTTTAATTTAATAAATAAAAATTAAAGCGGGAAGTTGAAATATACAATCCCATCAAGTAGAGACAAACCAATTTTAAGTGGACGTGCCTCCAAAGTGTTCTTGTAATTTAAACAGAATGTGATTATTAAAGACTGAATAAGTGCAGCAAAATTTATCTATTTATAATTATTTAAATATGTTGTGAGTTATGAAGGATATTTCAAGTAACGTCACGACAATTTACAAAGGGTAAAAAAACCTCACGTAATTAATGTATGTGCCCTTATTATAATAATTTCGGTCAACATTTTTGAAAACTATTAATATTGCTTGTTGAAATGCTTGGCGAATGTTCACGAGGATAAGTAAAGAAAAGTATACTGAAGCGACAAATTTAAAAATTTAATGTCTCGAGTGGGATTCTATTCCTGCTCCTTCAACGGCTTTCCGGGCCAACACAGGCGCTCTAACCACTAAGCTATCGGATGCTCTGCAAGAGCCATTGAATTTAAGTACACGTAATAATAAGTATGCATCAATACTTATTTTTGTACCATCTTATCTTCAATTAAGCTACGGCGATTGTTCGTATTTATAACTTTTTTTAAACACCCAAATGATCACGTGGATGAGATTTTCCTGTTTTTTTTTATCACGGCTTAGGTATTTTAGCACTAATTTCAATTCACAATTTTAAGCCCTAGAGCCTAAAACGACCATTTCAGCCCCGCCTCGTGAAGCTATTGTGAATCACTTTCATTACTTAGAAACAATAAAACTTCAAAGTAAGTAAATCCCACTTAACGGTCTCTTGAAAACTTAATTTGGTTGAATTTACTGCCGTCTTTGAGTAGGAAATAAAATTTGATTGACTTATTTAGTAGACTACCGATTACATGTATTGTTTAGTAGAAGCGTACAGTACAGGATGAAAACATTTGTGACATTACGGAAAAGAACACTAATATCAGATTTCTCTTGAACTAGGTAGTTGCATTTATTCGATTAGCTAGTTGGCTAATATTTTGTCAACTTTTTCTCTTTCGCGGTACACCCCCACTTCCTTAGTTTTCAGACAAGGATCCTAATCCAAAAGGCCGTGTGATCTTATCACGAAACTCGCCTTCGGCTCGTTTCAAAAAAACACTCTTGTTTTGAAACATCTCATTAACAGTTGCGTTTAGAATATATCTGTATGCATATTTTCACCGAAGATTGAATAATTATATCTTAATAGTAATAGTGTATCTTACCTAAGATAAGGTGGGGACTTTTACCGGGTGAAGACGGCAACTAACTAACTAACTATTTTGGCTCAGTGACCCAGGACCTTCGCCTCTTAAACGAGAGCATGCCACTTGCCCCGATCCTACTTTCAGTTTCCGACTGAAGAAGTCTAATATACAGGGTGATCAGTCGAAATGAGTCAGTAGGGAGAAAACGAAAACAATAAGAGATAGGGAAATCTGCTCTTAGGAACCATGGAGTCCATTTTAGATTTAACCCTAAACTTGGCAGTGTACCTTATAATGCACATTGTAAAGTAAAAAAATCTACCGGTCAGTAACGATCGATTTATATTTTCTGTTTAGTATTAAATCGAAGCATGATGTGCACACTTTCTACCAAAAAAAATATTTATGTGCTCTGGCAACAAATTTTGACCAGAAGCTCGCCAGTTGGCAGACCATGCGCGTGCGACTATGAAGCTCAAGGTAAAAAAAATATATATACATTTTTAATATTGACTTGGTAAATAGAAAATCACTTTTACTTATTGCCGAATAGTTGAACTAACGATTTTAAACTAAAATTAATAGAAAAACACTTATTTTCCAAGTAAAATATTAGCATATTTTTGGGTGTATCTTTTAATGCACACTGCCAGCTTATCAGTAATTTTAATATGTGCATTTTTGGATACATTGCCAGGTTGCGGTTATTATAATTGACCGGCGATTGACCTCAGTATCACCTGATGGTAAGTGACTACGGGGTCGAAGATGTAGGTCGCTGGTTCATCAACAACATCAACAACAATACACACCATGGGAGCGAGTTCCATCCCTTATAGCGATAGTAATTAGAATGTAAACATACAACATAAGAATGAAGTCGGTTCTCTTGCCTGGATGTCCGATGGTGAAATAGGGATGGTGGGATTTAATCCTGCAATTCCTACACAAAATCTCCAAAATAGATCCTATAGAAAACTGACAAGCTGGTAACTTTGCGGCGATGTTTGAGGCTCTCGATGATGCCCCTAACCGGCGTAGCCGGCAGCATTACCAATGAGCTCGCGTTCTGCCGAATCCAAGGTACCCCCTTTGTGTTTTTGTTACAGCACTTTTATTAAGCTCTATAAGTAAGTAGTATCCATGAAACGGTGTGATTTGAGAAAATTTCTTAAACATTTCTGTAAAAAAGCACTAGATTCTCTTTTGCTATATAGCAGGCAAAGTATCCTTAAAGATACAAATTTAGTTTTGTGAACACTTAGCAATGTATCCAATAAGATACATGCTATAAATATTAAAATACAAGTCAAATATTTTTTTATATATTTTTTTCGTGTATTATTATCGTTAACTAACTAAATAAAACAAGAAAAAAAAATTAAAAACGCACATCTAATTCCCTGCCAAGTTTAGGGTTAATACAAACTCCATTCATTTTTTTTTATAAAACTCATGTCAATTGAACCTGGTTAAAATTCTGTAAGTAATCGCATGGCGTATTGTAACATTCTTTACAGCGGTTTTGACCGGGTTATGTATGAAATTATGTATGAGATTTATACACAAAATAATAATGCAGTTTTAATTAAATCTAAAATCGACGCCATGGTTCATAAGAACAGATTTCCCTATCCATATCCATACTAATATTATAAATGCGAAAGTGTGTCTGTCTGTCTGTTACCTCTTCACGCTTAAACCACTGAATCGATTTTGATGACATTTGGCATGGAGATAGTTTAAGATCCGAGGAAGGACAAAGGAAAGTTTTCACCCTGAAAATTATCCCTAAAAAGATTGAAAAGTGAGTAAGTAATTCATGATGACATTGATGACCCTGTAGGAAATGTAATGATTAGACCGAAAGCACAATTGCTCTTACATTTGCTTAGGCGCTTTTAATAATCCCTTTTATTAATTAAGGTGATCAGGTGGATATCTATCTATCGTGTTGTACGAGGTTGCGTCCATACTTCCAAGTTCCACGCGGACGTAGTCGCGGGCAAAAGCTTGTCTCCTATATTTGGTGACTTCTCCCTACTGACCCATTTGGATTGATCACCCGGTACAACTAACTGTTAGTCTAACCCCATTAGACAATAAACTATGTCGGTCTTACCTTACCTTATGGGTAGGTTGATAAAATAGTGTCAATATGTTGTGCATCACCTTTTAATAATGGAATGTGTCGGGACACGAGAAAATAAAGAGAAAAGTTATTTTGAAATTCGAGGTGTGATTTTTGTTGACATTGGTATTTTCCTCTTACTACTGTCGGTAATATTGTCGAGAGCAGGTTGTTAGTGTATATAAGGAGTTAACGTGCTCATTGTTATGATCAACGATCCTTTAAAAACTCATTGTTAATAAAAAACAGTACTTATTTATGCGCAATGAGAGGACTGAAAGTTATACTAGAACGTTTTTTTTTAAGTAAAATTTTTACGACCTATATTAATTCACCAACCATTTCTAGGAATAGGGCTCTTATACCGCAATAAATAATTAGATTAATACAATATGGCGCCTGTGAAAAGTTATACATATTAAATTTTTCGACTTTCACTTGTACTTCAAAACGGCAAGGACTGTCGTTTTAAAGTAGAAGTCAATAGTGACGTCACCACAAAATACTAAGGAAATAACTATTAAACGTATCTAATTGGGAAACGGATGAAATCATAATCTTAATACACATAACATAGTTTTTTAATAAAATATCAATAAGTGTAGTATAATTTACCTCTTAAAAATGAAATCAACTGGCAAAAATTGCAAAATTATACAACGCCTTTACCTAAAGCATCTAAAACGCAATTTAGCGTAGAAAGGCATAATTTGAGAAGAATAGTTATTTGTTATGCAAGGCTGCAAAGTTGTTATTTGGCGCGAGTGTTGAAATTGAAAGCTGAGCGAGCGAAGGAATCTAAGATTGAACCATGAGCGAAGCGAATGGTTCAAAGATAGATTCCTGAGCGTAGCGAGGCTTTCAAGACACGAGAAGCTAAATAATTTTGCAGCCATGCGGAACACACAACTTTTCACCTCACTACAGCGAGGAAAATGCAAGATTCAATAAAAACAATTAAAACATAAAAATAATCATATTTAATTTTGCCTTCTATTTAACACATCAAATTTAAAACATAACACACTCAAATCCAAACCAAATAAATACGAGAAAAGCACACATATTAGAAATTAAAAGTAATATGGCCGTAATTTGTATTATCGTCGTGTATATTTTATCGTTGAGTTTTTCTTAAGCACTGTTATATTATATTTGTATTTGAAACTACTTGAAACATTCGTTGTGAATGTGGGAGAATGGCATTCTGGGAAGGATTAGTTGGCCACTCGGAAGTATTTTCCATAACACTTGCTTTGGAAGTTATTGGACGATGGGATCCGAACAAGATTATTTCGGCTTTATCTTCTTTAAAAACGCCAATAGTTTCGGTAAATTACTAAACGTCTCCAAATACTTATAACAAATCCTTTGCCGTTTTAATGCAGGCTTTTAGCGTTGAATAAATACTCCAAATTGGGCTTACATTCTTGTTTTCGATATTTCTATAAAGTAAGACAACAGTATGTATTCTCCACAGTACAAATTTACGTTGTTTACGTAAATTGTGAAAACTTCCAACTTTTTAATTATTATTTTTTTCTCGGGTGCGTTCAGAAATTACACTCTTATGTTCCAACTTTTATAACAAATAAATATTTAAATTTGTGTTGTATTTAATATATTTACTAGTCAAAATATGTAAATGAAACTGAAATACTTACTATTAATATATATAAACATATTCAACATAAAATAAAGTGTAGAAAAATAAAAACTTAAAAATCTGTAACCACAGACCAGGTTTCTGGACGTGATATTGTAGGTGTATTTTTTTTAAAGAAGTATTCAAACGTACCTAGCCACTAGATTGCTTTTGGTAACTACGGCTACCTGTCACCGCTCTTATTTTATTATATAAATAGAGTCCAACTCAAAATTCGAAGCAATTGAGTGGATATGGTTTTAGGCGGCCTGACCAGATCGCCCTTTATTAGCGTGCGTTGATTGGTTATTTGAAGATTTATCGACTGATGAAATCAGTCACGCGTTGAGGGAGTCTTAAATATAAAAAAGTTACATGCACCACAGAAAATCAAAATCGTCGTGTTCGAAATTCAAATGACTTTTGCACGCTAGCGGATAAAATAGACTTTTGCACGCAGATTTCGCCCTATAAACGGAGGTTTTCCGAGCGAGTGTGGTGAAAAATATTTTAAACGCTCAACCAGATAATGTTTTACGTAAGTTGTCTGAAGCATAACCAAGATATTTATGCGGTTAAAATGTGGCTATTTTCTTAGCCATAAAACCCAAGGTAGACTGCATAAATAAATTTGGAGACGCAAAATTTTAGATCTCGGCCGCCACTTACACTTAGACGAACGTAAAACGTTATTTGTCTCCATCTGCTAACGTATTTGCACTTTTCAAGTCAAATGTTGTCCCTTAATATTTAGTATTTATTTATTTACTTTCTTTAATGTCAGTCGGAATAAGTGCGCTATCGGCAGTGGGGCAAGCACGCCTAACATATCGAAATATTGAAAATACATAGGTATGTTAAAATACGAAAGCCATCATACTTTTGCCAAACAATCTTCAAATCTTAATTGACTAATTAAATCAAAAATCAAAATCAAAATAGTTTATTTATACAGTGGAAAGACTTGAAGGTACTTAACAAGTTTTTAACAAATAGTTGAAATCACTGTCATGTAATTGAACATATCAAGTTGCCAGTGTCACCTGCTACGCTATGCTTGTCTCGCAATGAAAAAAAAAAACAATATTTTATATATAATATAATATGGTATTTTGAGGCAAGAACTTAACAAACATACAGTCGGGTATAGAACAGTCCCTTTTGTTGAAGTTGGTTGAATAGCGGCTTTCTTACTGTGTGAGCGGCGCCCAGCGCAATTGAGTTAAATACCAATTTCTTACATAAATGCAATATAATCGCCGACCTGTCTTGGGGTATATTAAGTTATGCTACTCCAATTTATGATATTTACTTAGGTTTCATCTTAAAGGCGCCTCTAGCGTTTAATAGTAGAAGACCCAGCCTTACTGACCTTCCCTTACTCTATATCTTAATGAGATATAAAAGATTCTCTCTTTAGGTCTCCGCAAAGCCCTGTTAGATCTATATTTTATTGGTTCCCCCCTCCTCCTCCTAGCCTTTGTCCCATTTTTTGAGAATGAATTCTCAATCGGGGTCGGCTACCTAAATCCCAAGATGTGGCGTAGGCACTAGTTTTTACGCAAGCGACTGTCATCTGACCTTCCAACCCAGAGGGGAAACTAGGCCTTATTTGGGCTTAGGTGGTTTCCTCACGATGTTTTCCTTCACCGAAAAGCGAGTGGTAAATATCAAATGACATTCCGTAAAGTTCCGAAAAACTCATTGGTACGGGCCGGGTTCGAACCCGCGACCTCCGTATTGAAAGTCGCATGCCCTAACCACTAGGCTACCACCGCTACTATCTATATTTTATTGGTTATATATGTAAAATATGACTCAATTGGCGAAGCGATCCGACCGAACGCAGCACTCACACCACGTCTGGCTGCGAGTGAAAGTGAGCTCTCTCAAAAGTGTGTATTTCTTAAGTATATGTGCATCTTAGCTCCCAAACGAATGGACCAATTTGAGTTGCACCAGTTTTTTTTTATCTAAAGGCCGTCAAGATGATTCTTAGCTATGTTCGGTGGAAATAGAACTAGTAGTTTCCAAGATATTCAGCTTTAATTGGAACAATTGACAAAATTTAAGCTAAGAATAGCATATTTTGTAGTTATGTTCAGTTTTAGTAGTGTTTTCTATATCACACATTGAATCAGGTCGTACTTGTGTCTGGGGTATTTTAAAGTTTTAATTTAGCTTAGTTATTATTATAAGGGCATGATTCGTCATTTTCAGTGATATACGTCCGAAATACTCACCGCACAGATGAGTGGATGTAGGTATTACTGAACCCGTCAATTACAATAATCCGCAGTCCATTAATATTCATATTATCCTTTGTCAGGGATTCAAACGTCCAACCACGCTGAATTACCTCCCACATACACGTGTACATGAGTCGAGTGAATGGTACTTACTTATAAATCATAAATCTATAGTTGGAGCGGAGCGAGCGAAGCGAGCGAAGCTCCCATGGATCGACTCGAATGGACTTTGTAACAATGCGCAGATCTCAGCGAGTTCTCAACCGATTTTAGAAATTTTTGTTTTAAAATGCACAAATTAAATTTCGCTAGGTCGTGACGAAGAGAAAATTCGCAAAAAAAAAAAAACTCCGCTCCAATCTATGGTGCAAGCTTAGCCGGTGGCTGACTCTGCATCGACCTAGTATTATAAATTACTAGGAGGTGCCCGCAACTTCGCCCGCCTACCGTAAACCGGGGTTACTTTAGGAAAATTTGGGGATACTTTGATGAAATGAAATGAAGTGAAATGAAATATGAAATGAAATGAAATAATTTATTCAGTAAGTAGGCCACAAGGGCACTTTTACAAGTCAGATCGTGAGTCTACGATTGAGCAAATGAAGTAAAAGGTTAGGTCATTTATGAAGGTAGGTATTTTATTGCCATAGATGGTCAAAATAAGGACATGGCGTAAAAATATTTTTCCAAAGTAGCCCCTGCATTTTAAAATGACCTCGTTTTACGGTATTTTTTTTTAACCGTAGACGGGTAAAAAGTATCTTATAACCAAATTCGTATGTCAATCTAACCCTGTACCAAAATTGGTTAAAATTTGTCTAGACGTTTCGGCGTGATGAGAGGTTAATGGAAATTATGATATACAGATGGCGTGGCGCCAGACTGGCACGGCGCCGCGCGCCAAATCAAATGACGATCCTGCATCACGCTATTAAACTTTTTCCTGAAATCATGACCATACCTAGGATAACTCGGGGCACCTATACGAAAGTGACGTTGCAAAATATTTTATCGACAAAAAAAATATATCGATGTTACTGTCATGGACATAAATAAATATTACTTATTTCTCCACATTTTCAAATGAAAAAATAAACATATCAAAACGTGTATTTACATGTTTATTTTAAAATAATTTTCATAATATATATACGTAAATTGACATTTTGATTGAAATGACATCCTCATACTTTTATTATCTTAATGAGGCTCGATATCAGATCAGATAATGACATCGAACCTCTTTATAGTAATCCAGAATGTTCATTGAGCACATATATTAATTATATTATATCGACATCTTTTTTATTGATATCCTAATTATCCTATCCCTAGAACGTGCCCCGAGTTATCCTAGGTATGATCATGACCCTTCTCCATACAAAAATTGTTTTCAATACAAATCTATAATTTTATTATAATGCATGCATAACCCAGGTAGCAAACAGGCTGTGTAAGAGCCATTATAACTCTAACTAAAGCTGTATAAAGGCTGAATAAGTGCATATAAAGGTTTCTTCTAGCATCAACCCCGCGTATGATTGCGGCTCCACACTACTGGCAAAGTTGGCCGAAGTATTGCCTTGATCACACGTACCGAGCAAACGGGCGAGACAGTAAAATGTTTCTCGGCCGAGACAGTGATATAAGTGAGTAGCTTACACATATTTTGAAATTAGCACAGTCAGTTCACTTCCATTGAGACTTTCGGACATGATGGATCGTAAAAAAATCGCCGAGTGGCGAGACAGAGCACGTTCAACCGGCCGAGTGAGCGAGCGAGACAGTGCGGGGTAGCGGGAGGGTGGACACTCGGCCTAGTAGATAGAACGGGAGCCGAGCTACTGTCTCGCCCCTTCGTTCGGCCGAGCGCTCGGCCGAGCACTCGGCGCTATGTTTATACGCACCGAGTACTCGGCCCAGAGCACTGTCTCGCCCGTTTACTCGGTACGTGTGATCAAGGCATAAGGATTTCCGCAGAGAAGTGAAGTGCCCCTCTATTTTATCATATTCGCCCAACTTCGGTCTATATCGCGAGTAGTGTAGAGCTAGGGTAAGATCCATTCGTCACGTTTGCGTGAATTGTGCCCCAACACAATGAGTAATTAAACGAATTTAATTTCGTAGGTTGTTTTTTTTTTAAATATTTTTTTATAAAAAAGTAAAACACAATAAGGTAATTACAAAATAAAAAGTCGCCACTTCCTGCTGTCTGCCTGTCTCTATGTATGGTTAGATCTTTAAAACTGTGCAACGAATTTTGATGCGATTTTTTAATAAATACAGTGATTCACGAGGAAGGTTTATAATATGTATAATACATGCATGAATTTTTATCAGCATTGCATATTTAAAAAGTAAAATACAATAAAGTACGTAATAACAAAATATAGAACAAAAACCTAACCTAGGTTCCGGCCGGCAGTGGAAATGGTAATACTGTACGTTATTATGGTATTAATTATAAGATGTAGTAAAACGTACAACATTGATATAATTGCGTGCTAACTCCTAATTGTTTTACAAATACCCTTCTCAAAGTCGGCACTTTAATTGGACGTTGTTCACTTTAAATACATTTCACACGCAATATCCAAGTCTGGTTAGTTATAATGTTATTAAAACTGAAATGTCTGATAGTGAAATCGATAATGTACTTACTGTTCGGGTACCATCGGTGACCAGCACCACCCTTACTATGAATTAACCTTATCTGTTCAAAAATGCTGATTGTATTAGATATTTTTCTCTATGAGAACATGCTCCTTAACATACTATCAATCCTACATGCTACTATTTAGAACAGAGCCATTGCGATTTATTGGTATATGTTTGAAACCTACAAGCTTGAATTTTTCATTGATAATTTTTGTTTCAAAAACTATTCGAACTTAACACAATTTGACGCAGAAAATTGAGTTTTTCACCTTATCTTCGACTGCACGAAATGGAAGCATGAAATAGCAATGCTACTTCTGGAACTCAGAAAAAAGTATTATTAACTTCAAAAAGTTGGTTGAAATTAGCAATATATTTGTTATAATATGAAATAAATAAATTTTGAAAGCAATAAGGCCCTCTTAAAGGCCTAATATAAGATATATAAGACTCCACGTTAAATAATGGTATTTAACCACCACTGAGCTGCACTCCTGTTAGATTTGGTGGAGGTGCGGCGTATTCTATCAAGTGCACAATCTAAACTATTATATCCAGTCTGCATCAGTCTAGCCCGATATACGTCTCATGTGGATGGCGGCTATACTAGTTGGCTAGCCAACTTAATTGAAAACCAATCAAAAGCTCAATAGTCGCTCTAAAAGTGGTTACATTCGTTGATTGGTTACTTGTAGGGTTGCCGCAATATGAGGCGTTTTAAAATATATATTTAATCGATTGAAATTTATGAACACAGCAGCACCCCTGCTAAGTCGGAAAAATTATCACCTGGGTTAGGTTACCGTAAGACTAAATAAAATTATTTCATTCCATTTCATGCTCAATAGGCGAGATTTATTTTTAATTATTTTTTAAACAGAAAAATCTGTATTTTTTCCAGGAATGAGTGTGATTATTCCTACCTATAAACAAAAATTTAAGGTTTTTTTTAAAGTTTCATACATTCCCCATATTAGCTAATCGATATTCGATTTCAAAAGTAAACGGCAAATAAATAAAGTATGACATCGTCGTCCACAGAAGGGACAAGGCGCAAATAAATAAGAAATGACAGTCTTTACGACATCCGAAAAGCACAGTTTTATGGCAATCGATAAAAAAGTGAAAACGTGCTGATTTTACCGAACTAAGTCTTCGTCCCCGCGGTATCATTTAATGAGAATCTTGTGAGAGATTAACTTGTTATTTTTGAAGACATGACGTTTTACGATATGAAAACCTTAAGGTATAAGAAAATGAGGTGTGACACTCCGGCTAGTGAGACTTTCTACGTCACTGATTTGTTGCCACTTTATGTTTACAAAATAATTATAAAGAAAATTTATCGGCCAAGTGCGAGTGGGACTCGCGCACGAAGGGTTCCGTACCATTCTGTAAGTTCATCAGTACATCTGTAAGTTTGTTGTATGGGGCTCCCCTTAAATATTTATTTTATTTTATTTTTAGTATTTGTTGTTATAGCGGCAATAGAAATACATCATCTGTGAAAATTTCAACTGTCTAGCTATCACCGTTCTTGAGATACAGCCTGGTGACAGACGGACGGACGGACGGACAGCGAAGTCTCAGTAATAGGGTCCCGTTTTTACCCATTGGGTACGGAACCCTAAAAATGGCCCCTGCGGCATTGTGCCGAAAATTCTGGCGGCGTTTCCTCGCTGAATCGCCAAACTGATTCTTCGAGCGAGGAAACCGCCAGCTAAGTCGCCAGTTCACTGTTCTTGATATCAGCACAAGTATTTAACCGATACAACTTAAAGTGGTTATGTTACCGCTGCTTCTAGTGCTTCTAGACGCATAAATTTACTGTTACGAGTAAATCTCCCGTAACAGCCCTCTAGACAGTCTCTGTGCAGCCCTAGTGCCATAAATGGAGCTTATTTACAGCTATGACTATTGTAAGTCTAGTCTATCCTTCACTAGGAGGTGCCCGCAACTTCGTCCGCGTATTTTTTCATTACCGTATACGGATAAAAAGTATCCTATAACCATTTTTGGGTGTCCAGCTATCCCTGTACTAAAATTGGTTAAAATTTGTCATGCCGTTTCGGCGTGATGCGAGGACAAAGGAAATTATGAAAACAGATGGCGCCAGGTAGGCACGGCGCCGCGCGCCCATACAAAACAAATGACGGTCCTGCATCACGCTATCAAGATTTTCCTGAAATCATTAGCCTACATACGGCCTAGGGTAACGTAAATAATATTATAACCTGTTTAAATATATTTAAATGAACCTAGATAAAATGCAATCTACGTTAGAGAGTTGACTTTACAGTTAACTGTTTTATTTATTATCGTTATTCGTTGCAAAAATGAAGACTAACATCAAATCATGTGAGTTAAGTTGTGAGACAACACAACTATGTTTCGATTCAGAAATAATGTGAGCAAACGTAATGACAAACGATTAAAAAACACGCATACGCTCACCTTTTTAATGGAGTCCATTTCAAATCCATTGTCAAGTGAAACACAACGTTATAATTGACCGATAACCCAAATCACTAACTTGTACTTTTACCGTCCCCCAATTTAATATAACTCACACAACTTAAATTTGTTCGACATTAAATTTTTAAATAAATAACAAAACTTTGTTTTTACAATTATCTTCTTAAATGTCCGAAATGAAGATCTATATCATTAGCAATAAATCAATTTCATTAGGAATCTAAGTCTTAAACGAAGGCTATTTGTATTGCCAAGACAATGTAACACAAACTTGGACTTGGAGTAAATATTTAACCAAGCCCTTAATTAAGTGAACTAACAACTGCTCTATCAATAGTCAAACTTTAAAACTCGATTTTCACTGGAATTCCCGAAACAATCTAAAACGTAACATTTATTTTTAATGCTCTTAAAAGTCACTATACGCGATTCGGACCCTCGTCAAACGAACGTTCTTTTTTTTAAACCGTGAAAATTTGTTTTTTTTTAATGGTTTGAACGCGACAGCGGCCGGACGCGGTGAACGGCCAGTTGTGTCTGATAGGTATCACTCGTTTTTTGTGGTGGCCCGAAATAAGGGTGAAAGCGGGAGGCAGGAGAATGGGCGTTTTCTGAAACACGTAATTTATAATTTGTTGTTTATGATGTCACGTTAATCTTGCGGAAATGTTACGGTGATTAATTGTTTTACATGTCACACTGCCCTTCAAATGAGAGAAGTATAACCTAACAAGTGGCGGATTAGCCCTAGGATTATGGCGCTACAAACAGTGTCGAATGGCAATAATAATTAATTAATTATGCATATATATAATGTATATTATAAATTATCAGAAGCGGTTTGTCATCAACCAAATTAATTTTATTTACCAGAAATCTGCTCAATCCTTCGTTATTATTCTGAAATAAATATTGAATCATATTGAGAAAAATCTCGACTTAATCAGTGTGTATAGTTTTAGCTATATTATCCAAAAATACTTGAAATTCGCGGAATATTTATTTATACTGTTTCCTCTTTATGTACATCAGTGACTTACATCAATTCAGTGAATTAGAGCCACCAGTTGCCATTAAAATAAATTAGTACGAATAAAAATTCGCAATATGGCGTGGGCTAAAAAGCAACTTGTCGGGCTATATCCATACTATACTATACTATACTATCCATATCCATACTAATATTATAAATGCGAAAGTGTGTCTGTCTGTCTGTCTATCTGTTACCTCTTCACGCTTAAACCGCTGAACCGATTTAGATGAAATTTGGTATACTTATAGATAGTTTCAGTCCCGGGGAAGGACATAGGATACTTTTCATCCCGAATAAATTTAGTGTTCCCGTGGGATGAGCGGGTAACACCGCGGGCCACAGCTAGTAATATTATAAATGCGAAAGTGTGTCTGTCTGTCTGTTACCTCTTCACGCTTAAACCGCTGAATCGATTTTGATGAAATTTGGCATAGAGATAGTTAAGATCCGAGGAAGGACATAGGATAGTTTTCATCCTGTAAATTATACATAAAAAGATTGAAAAGTGAGTGAACATTTTTGTTGGGGTGCGGTGACCCTGTAGGAAATGTTATTATTAGACCAAAACCACAATTGCTCTTACATTTGCTTAGGCGCTTTTAATAATCCCTTTTATCAAGTTCCACACGTACGTTGTCGCGGGCAAAAGCTAGTAAGGCATATTTACACAAAATTAAGATGTCTAAGAAAAAAAAACATGCGTAAAATTGCCCGTGAACATGATTGTTTCCAAAATTGTTCATATTTCAGAATAATTATAAGACAAACCTAACCTTAACTTTAAAACGATGTGTAGAACTCTGAAAATATTATGGGTTCTTGGCAAAAAATCGTTTGGAAAATTTGGCCAAACGTTACAGGTTGGGAACGATTTTTCAGAGTTGTATTATAGAATACCCGAGTCTGAAACGATGCATTGTGCAATGATGCTTGGAAAAGGTTATATTTCCTCCTCCTTCGAAGTTATGTGTCGGATTGATTAATTTAATCTCAAATTTATCCATATTTCGGCTCAATCAACTTGTTTTTGTTGCTCATTGTTGCCATGATAATGTCCTCTAGACCACTATTTAAAAGTACGATTTAAATTACGATTGCCGCGATTATATTTACCTTTTTTTTTATTGCAACAGTTATAAGCCCATTTGTATGTAAGTACCTAGACTATAATAGTAAGTACTGCTACCTAGTTAATATAAATTATCGCCATTTTTTTAAGAAGTTGAATCACTATTTTGTCCCCCGGGACACAGGACAGAATGAAAACAAGATAGAAGTTGACCTAGTGATATAGGGATAGCACTAAGTACATGCATCTATAGCACAACTGTGGTATGCGACTTTCTCACGCTATACATGAATCTGTCTCTTTCTGTGCCGTACTTTGCGAGAGTGACAATCACCTCTAGCTTAACTATCACACGTGACTGTTTGTTGCGCGACATATAGTACTTGTCACTTTCTTTTCAATACCGTGCGAGCGAGGTAAGCTGAGTCGCACGACAAGTGAAGTCGCGAAGCATAGCTATGCTAGAGGGGCAGGGCACCTATATGACTAAGGATGTGATGTGAGGAAGGACAAGGGTTGAACAGCATATATTCATTTTTCCTCTTTAGAAGTAGTCTCTTGGATTATTTTAATTTTTTATTCGTCTTTAGTTATACGCTTTCTCTTATAATTTAGCGCTCGCTAAGTGAACATGCGTCACTGTCGCCGGCGGTTGACGTGTTGCGACCAACCCTATGATTATCTTCACAATATTGTCTATGTCTACCCGCTGTACACACACCGTCGATACACAAGACGTGTTACTATCATGTTACTCTTAGAATAAATACGCCTAAAACGAGAGTTTTTCATGCAACAGATTTGCAAAATAAAGCCGCTTTTGTGTGTGTGTACATAGAGTTCCAATTAAACCACTGTTCAGTGTCATGTCGACCAATAAGAATTTTGTAAAATTATGTTCAGTTTTAGTTTTAGTAGCATTTCTATATCATTTGTGTCGAGGGTGTTTTAAATATTTCATTTAGGTTATCTAAACTTTTGTTGGTGTGCAATAGTATTGTTGCTGTATGATAGGCGAAATTTGAGAATCAAAAAAATATATCAAATGGCTAATTTAACTTAAACGCTCACTCTAACTCAGGAACTTGCAACAAAAATTACATTTATGTAGTTCTTAATATACTGCGTTTAAGTATATAAATAACTACCAGACATGTATGTTTACATTTCTTTGCGAATAATTTGATAGTATCATTATATTTACTGAAAATTATAAATAAAATAAAAATAAATGGGTCATAAATATTTTTGAAATCTTGTTAGAAGTTTCGCCTATCATACAACAGCATTTATTATGAGGATATATTTTTTAGTTAAATTATCGTTTATGAACAGGTAATAACTAAAATAATTATGAATTCCAACTTCATGCAAGTTTCCTATTGTTGACATTCAATATCTTTATGAACTAGTATAACTACTAAAACAATTAAAATTTCAAATTTCCAACTTCATGCAAGTTCCCTATCATTGACGTATTTGCGACTCTGCAATTAATTTCGCAATCTTTTTTATCCATTATCAATATTATCATATATATACCTAATAATATAACGTGTCATTCATTTTTTTTCTCCGCAACTACCAGTTGGTCTAAATTTGATAATCTAACATTTCCTTAAATAAAATTTCACATTAGGTATAAAAGAAATACTTTCTGAAACATTCATTAAGAAAAAAAATCCTATAAATTAAACATTCGGTTTCGGCGAATTGATAAAATCTCAAAACATCAGAGTGACAGCAACATGCTTAAATGTGTATTGTGTACGTGGAAAAACAAAATAACTCCGTTGATAAGGTATGTTGGCTTTTAAACAAATCCGAATGTTTATTAAGTAACTACACTACTTACGAAGTTGGCCGGTGTATGGGTTTCCGCAGCTAAGTGCCCCTCCACACTATCATATTTTCGCCCAGCTTCAATCAACTTCGCGAGTAGTGTGGAGCCGCTATCAGGCCTGGTAGAGATATGCCGTTACTGCCTTTCTCTAGCACATCCCCGATTGGCATGGGATATGTTCCCGAGAACGTTATCCATACAAATCGGGAAACGTTCTCGAAAACGGCACATCTCCCGGCCACGTTTACGATCGAGCGAGCAGCACCCATAGGAGTGAGTGAGACACCCCGCTCGGACCTTCCACTCACACCTATGGCCGCCGCTCGCTCCGCTGGTCACAGTCGTGGTCGCGCCGTAAGGCGGTTGCGACTGGCGCCGTATCCCGCTGCGAAGTGCGGATGGCAATAGAAAATCATCCGCACGGAGATGCGGAATCAGTGTGTACCATGCGGATTTTGTTTACAAATCTAGATTTTTCAGTACGAATTAAAAATACCGCAGTTCGCACTTCGCAAATAGATACGGCGTTGGTGTGATAAGTCTTCACTAATTTGAAAAGAGTATGTGAAACTTCAGGGAAACAATGATTTATTAGCATTTTATATACTTTCGCAGTTTTAACACTAACAAATGAAAAATTGTATACATTTTGAAGCAAATTGACAACATTTTAAGACTTGAAATAGTTTTAAATTTAAACTAATTTCATTAATTTATTGCCAAGGAACCCAAAAACCATTATCTTTAATATCGAAAATATTCAGAAGAAGCGTCGCCCAAAATTATTACAAAAGATGACGTCAGCTTGTGGTAAAGTTGACACAACGACAACTACTTAAATCCGCCGATTTTCTGCGCTGTGACCAATTTTCGATCACTTAAGCTCTTTTAAAACTTTGGAAATTAATATTTTGATTATAAATTGGGATATTTTCGTGTAACGTCTCATTATTTTTAATGTGAAAAGCGTGGTTAAAAAAAATGTTGTCAATTTTATAAAATTGGAACATAATATGCTCGACAACGAAAATCCAGTATAAGATTTTTTACTCAACTGATTCAGCCGCCTCACTTTAGTAGACGCGTTATTGTCGAGTTGTATAGATTTTTGTAGCATTTTGGTCCAGAAGTGATACTCCGATGTTCGAAATTCGATCTTATATCGCGCCGTCCAGCTCAGTCATACACAGTTGTACACCCCACTTTTTTTTAATTTTCGATATGTTGGGTAAAATACCCATTCAGAATCACGAGCTCTTTCGATCTTAGGAATTAGGAGAAAAAACTGTCCCAAGTTTTTTCGTTACATTCCGTTATCATTTCCATTATAACCTACTACAGCGGTAACGGAATGGAAAAACAAAAAAATGTATGAATATATTGGGACAGATTTTTTCTCCTAATTAGATCGAAAGAGCTCGTGATTCTGAGTAGATAATACCCAAAATATCGAAGATTAAAAAGAAGAGTGGGGTTCAACTTTAGAAAAAATGGCCCACATACATATAACACGTGAACGAAAGGTATGGCACGGTATAAGCTTCAAATTTCGATCGACGGACTAGTCCCTCACCTTATAGAGATTCCAGACTTCTAAACCATTAAAATATGCAGCATTACGACAAAAAAGAGTCTATAAAAGCGTTGTGGAACAGATGGTTGAAAATAACGAGTGAAAGATCATAATGAGATGTCCCGTTTTTAGTCAAACTCCTGTTATTCAAAGTCGTGAAGGAAACGGTATCTGTTTTAGTGAATGTAAAGACATCCGACTGAAGTCAATTTGAACTTTCAGATAATATGGGCTACAAATCGAGAAACATTTTCGTCTTACTCATCTTACTTGCATCAGTTTTTGAAGTCTTCGGAATCGGCATCAAGATACCTTCGTACCCTCCAGATGTAGACTATACCCCAACGTTTCCCCAACTGGTTGCTAGCCACGGCTACACAGCCGAAACACATAACGTGACCACTGACGATGGATACATACTGACTCTCTTCAGGATACCTCGAGGACGGAGGTGCATCGGCCCTGTAAGGACCCCACCAGTCCTCTTTGTCCATGGGTTTTTGAATAGTGCTGATAACTATATAGATGGTGGTCCAGATCAGGCTACGGGTTATCTGGTCGCTGATGCCTGCTATGATTCCTGGTTCGGTAGTGTCCGAGGCACATTTAACTCTAGAGCGCATGTCAGTTTAAATCCTAATAAGGACAAGGAGTATTGGCAGTATTCAACTGATGAAATAGGCATGTACGACATCCCGGCATTTGTTGATTACGTATTAAACGCTACAGGAGTGGCAAAGCTGAACTACATTGGGTTCTCCCAAGGGGGTGGTACGTTCTTCATCATGTGCTCAGAAAGACCAGGCTATTGTGATAAGGTTAGTCTTTTCATCGGCCTAGCACCAGCCACGAGACACCTAAATACAAGATCACTACCATTTAGACTCATGACGATAATCGTCAACGTCTTCATGGATCTAATCCAAGACTTTGGACTTTACGAGTTACTGACGAAAGGATATCCAATACAGAGGATACTACATTCCTTATGCAGTAATGATGTTTTGGCTGGTACAATTTGTGGTCCTTTAGACGCTTTTCTAGACTCAGTGAATCCTGGATCTATCACTGGTAGCACGTTGAGAGTAACTTACGAGCACACACCAGGGGGGATATCTACGAAGCTGGCAGCTAGGTACGGTCAAGCGATGACTGAAGTCCAATTCAATAAGTTTGATTATGGCCCGTTCGTGAATCCAACGGTATATGGATCGCTCACGCCTCCTGCATTTAACCTTTCAAGGGTAACTGCACCAGTAGTGGTAATCCAGGGTGTCAATGACGGGATAGTCGATATGAATGATTCTCGATGGGCGGCGAACCAGATGCCTAATCTACTTGAATACCATATAGTCGAAAATCTGTTATGGGGTCATTTTGACTGTGTGAGGAGCCAGTACATTCCAATATACACGTTTCCAGTGATAAGGCGATATTTGGGACAGCATAGTTCAATTGGGAATGCTACTGGTTAAATTTGTGTCTTGGAGATGTGCCGTTCTCGATAACGTTTCCCGATTTGTACGGGGAAGGAGCGTTCTCAAGAACATCTCGAGAACGGTACATATTTACACACTTAATGAGCATTTCTCAAAAAGTTTGTACACAATTAAGACAGAAAATTAAAGTCTGATATAATTTTCCTATTTTGTTACCAATTATTTTAGTAATTTTATATCAATGTTATGGTTATGTTCGGTAATTAAGGTTCTGTTATGCTTATACATTTTTAATTATACATAATCAGATATCAATGTATCGGAAATCACAATAAAAAATGGTAACAAAATAGGAAAATTATATTTGACTTTAATTTTCTGTCTTAATTGTGTACAAACTTTTTGAGAAATGCTCTAATGCTAACCGTAGAATCGATATCGATGAAAAACTGCTTTTGCCAGCAGCAGCATAAATGAGTTCCGTAGCATTATTTACTATTAGTAGATATATTTTGTTGGTTGTGATGATTTGTTTGTATGTTGTTGTGTTGAGATGTTATACAGTGTATTTGTAGTATTAGTTAATTTATAAGTCAATACAATAAAATAAATATAAACTAAGTATTAAAAATTATAATTATTTAATTATTATACCATCATAAGGCCTCATACATCCTGAGTTATGTTTTAACTGTGTTTATACAAGAACTTTTCGTTATACCAAATCAGTAGGTATTTTTCAAACTCATTGCGCAGAATAAATGACTTGCGCAATGCAGGGATACATTTCTAGCTAAACGCGATAAGGCATTGCATGAACTAGGTGACTAACGAAGAGTTCTAAATAGGATAGGAGGGAAAAAGACACTACTAATAACACTAAACGAAACTAGAAGAGGAAATATGATAGGGCATCTGTTAAGACATGACTTTTTCCTCAAAATATAGAAAGAAAAATCGAGGGAAAGCGAGGCAGAGGAAGGCCGAGACGAAATTACTAAAAAATAAAAGTTAAGGCATGCCTTACCAAGAAGCAAAAGAGAAACCCCAAGAAAGAAACGGCTGCCGATCGCTACACCGGCAAGAGCGCAGCTCTTAAATTTAAGAAGATGAATTAGCACTAAATCCTTATCTGAATCATGTGTGACTAAGTAGTAATAATGTGTAAACAGGCTGCGAGCGACATACAGCCTGGACGCGTTAAGATTGTGCCTTATTTGTATACGACTGGGTAGATATCAGGCGCAAACTTATCTTATAAGATATCACTGCTTATATTCCCATACTTACTAACAGTGTGCATTAAGTTTGCACCTGGTAACTGTGGCGTTGGATACAAATGAGGTCCATACTTAACGTTACTGTGTTAGACAAATCGAGGTTTCGTTTTCGACTATTTCCTCCTCCTAAACTTAAAAACTGAATAGGAGTAGTATATTCTGTGTCGGACCGTTTAGATTTATGCGCAAATTATTATAAGATTTTGTGTACTAAGGCATCTTTGCGGCAGAATTTTAGCCAAAAACTGACGCCTAGTACACAATCATACATTTTGACGACGCGTTTGGCGCAGTTTGTAGAGCACCTACCTACTGATCCGGTGGTCCCGGGTTCGAATCCCGGCCAGGGCAAAAAATTGTGTGATGAACTCGAATATTTGTGCTTGGGTCATGCATTTATTTATTTAATCTTTATTGCACAAATGAAAAACAGATCGTACAAAAGGCGGACTTAATGCCATTGGGCATTCTCTACCAGTCAACCATCGGGCAAAGCAGATAAGTTGTGGGTGGTGCGACTAACAATGCATGGCTGTTCTATGTATTCAAGTATATATTTATCTATATAAGTGTGTATATCGTCGTCTAATACCCATAACACAAACCATCTTGAGCTTAATTAGGGACTAGATCTATTCGTCTTGAGTTTGTCCGATATTTATTTATACATCGCACAATAACGTGCGCAATAATACATACGACACGTGACTGAGTTAATGCATTGTCATCGCATTGTGAGCAGCGGTGTGGTTGCTTCTTTATCTAGGTCGTGAACTGCATCGCGGCCTTTCGCGACAATATTAAACTAATCTGTTCCTTTTTAACAGTATTTTTTGTTTAAGTGATTGTCATCATACCGGGTGTGACGTGTAATAGGAGCAATAAATTAAAACCTGATTATATTAAACTAAGCAACATTTGTTTAGCAACTTTTTAAACTGATTTTCCTGATCTTAGCGATTTCGCAGATGTTAGGGGTACGCGGATGATGCGCGTCTGCCGGAGGGCTTCAAAGTGTAATTTGAGTGCCGAAAATCAGTCGGTAACTTTTGAGATTTTCTAAATCTTGTCAAAATTTCATAATATTTTGCTGACTTGGATCGAGAATTTTCCAGAAACTTCTCTTTGAGGTCGCTATTGAAGAATCGGTTTTTTTTATCTCGGGATTGAATTAAGCTCCAGTTTGAGCTATCTTAGGCGGCATCCCCTTAAAAAGTTTATCTTTGAAGGTTTCCCGATTTGTATGGTGAAAGAACTTTCTCGAGAACGGCACGTCTCTCAAACTTTATCATATGCTTTATGTCCAAATTAAATTTTCAATGCATTTGATATTGTAGTGTGAGATCTGTAGATTGTTTCGCCTCCGTTCGTTCCTAATTCCCGGGTTCGTATGGCCCACGTAGCAGAACTATTGTCCCATGGACTTAATACGAGAGTAGGGTGACCAGTAACCAACCAACGGATGGAAAAGTGTCATTATACAAGAACGTGTTACAGCTTGTTTTATATTAAGATCATTAAGTAGTTTTGACTAAGAAAAGAAAGATATTTTACCATACTTCTAATTGTAGAATTCAAATGAAACTTTGTTTGACCCCAATTATTATATGTTATCGTATTTTTATATTATACTAGCTGTGCCCCGCGATGTTACCCGCTCATCCCACGGGAACACTCAATTTATTCGGGATGAAAAGTATCCTATGTCCTTCCCCGGGTCTCAAACTATCTCCATACCAAATTTCATCTAAATCGGTTCAGCGGTTTAAGCGTGAAGAGGTAACAGACAGACAGACAGACAGACAGACAGACACACTTTCGCATTTATAATATTATAAGTATATAAGTATAAGTATGGATTATATGCATTTCGTCTTCACGATAATATATTTACTATTTGGTACTACCGCGCTTCCACACGCTGAAAATCAGATCAAAAAGACATAAAAAATATAAACAAAAAGTAACGAAAAATACATTGGACTGCTGTGACATTTGCCGCCTTACGCTTTCGTATGTCTAATATATGCTCTAAGTATATTATTAGGCGTTTGTTAAATATATGTTTTTATAAAAATAACTAGTGTCGGCAGACCAGGTTCACACCGAACATACACGCTGAGTATTAATTAATTATACTGCTATGCGAATTGCTGACTTTGAAATTAAAATAGGTTCGCTTTTGCTTGCTGTGTTTAATAATACATTTTACTTGTTAACAACGCTTTATTAGATGTATACTAATAATTCAAAGTCAATCCGACTAGTTTAATATGTAAATTGTAGTAAAAATTTAGTTTGAATCTTGTTTTCAGATTTCAAAATGACCGCGAATGAATCACGAAACTTCTTGGTTTATTTCATCTTCACGGGATACCTAGTTGACGGATTTGGCCTGGGAAAGATTCCACCGTTCCCTCCAGACATCAACTATACACCGCAGTTCACCCAACTTACCGCCAATAACGGTTACAGAGCAGAATCTCATAAAGTGACCACTGAAGATGGGTACATACTAACTCTTTTCAGGATACCTTGGGGTCGGAAATGTAAAGGTCCTATTAGGAACCCACCAGTCCTAATCGTCCATGGGTTCTTAGAAAGCTCTGACTCTTTCATAGACGCAGGCCCTGATCGGGACTTGGGATACCTGATACCAGACGAATGCTATGATACGTGGTTTGGAAACGTAAGGGGCACATTCTACTCGAGAGCACACGTCCGCTTAAATCCCAATACAGATAGAAAGTTCTGGCAGTTCTCTACTGATGAAATGGGATTATATGATATCCCGGCGTTTATCGATTATGTTCTGAATGTTACCGGATCACAGAAGTTGAACTACATCGGTTTTTCTCAAGGAGGTGGAACATTCTTCATCATGTGTTCAGAACGACCAGCCTACTGCAAAAAGGCAAATCTTTTCATCGGCATTGCGCCTGCCACTAGGCATTTGAACACAAGATCTCTTCCTTTCAGATTGATAACTCAAGCTGTCAACAGCATACTAGGTCTATTAGAAGACGCTGGCATTTATGAGATTCTAACAAAAGGTTATCCAATACAAAGATTACTCAATTTCTTATGTAATAACGACATCATGGCTGGCCTGATTTGCGGGCCATTGGATGCTATTCTCGACTCACCGAATCCAGGTTCTATAACTCCCAATGCATTGAGGGTAGTTTACGAGCATACACCAGCGGGTATATCTACAAAACTGGCTGCTAGATACGGCCAAGCTATGACTGAAGTCCAGTTCTTAAAGTTTGACTATGGGCCGGTGAGGAATACTGAACTGTATGGCACTCCTGTACCTCCTGCATATAATTTATCAACAGTAACAGTACCAGTCGTTGTCATTCAGGGGCTAAACGACGGAATTGTCGATATAAGAGATTCACGTTGGGCGGCTAATCAAATGCCCAATCTCCTAGAATATTACGTTGTCAAGGATCCTCTGTGGGGTCATTTTGATAATATTAGAAGCCAGTTTATTCCTGAATTCACGTTCCCTACTGTAAAACGTTACTTAAATCAATTTAGTACACCTGGAGGTGAGAGTGCTCAACCTTTAATATTAGGTATTTCCAATCTGTTCGGTTCAATGCCTTAAATAAATTATGTTATAGCGGTATGCGTATCATTCTTATAAGCAGGGTTCAGAAATTCGAATCGATATTTACCTAAACTTTGGCGGCGGCTTTGTTTGAAGTATGAGTGAGATAGCAATAGGATTTTGTCAACTTTATGTAAATATCGATCCGAATTTCCGAACCCTGTTTATAAGCCACAAGCTGCGCCCTGCCATGTTATCAGATAAAAGTAGCCTATGTGTTAATCCAGGATATCAGCTACCTCCATGGAGAATATTATCAAAATGTCCAGCCGTTTGAGAGGAAAGAAGTAACAACCATACAAAGAAATAAATAAGTAAAGAAAACCATTTATGCTCACATCAAAATTTGTATCTAAAATTTTATTATTATCAGTGATATTTTTTTCATTAATAGAAACTACTATTATTTATTTTTATAGAAACGATTAATCCTCGCAAACACACGCCTTACTTGTTTTTGTTTATTTTTTGTTTTATACTTTTATGTGTAAATTTAGTTATAAAGTATTTTACATCGTATTTTAAATCAGCCTCCAAAATTATTCAAAGACCACATGTCAAAATTTCAAGAATGTCCCAATTTTATTCTAACTCATAGACACCCTAATCACCCTATACGGAGCTCTCTGTCCTTGTCTAATTGTTAATATGGCGCAAAGACGTTATTAAACTACGTGCAGACGGATATAGGCACTAGGCAGGTTAACTGTCAAATTCCTGGCGCTTCCGGTGCACAGGTAATATTACTTCCGGAAGAATATGTAACATCCCAAGTTAAGGGTAGAGGAAGCAGGAACAAAATTTTAGTAGATTGTTTTTTTAAGACGCTTTTGTGTAGCTACTTTGTATCTCTGTGTTTTTCTTTTTTGTAACATAAAATGTAATCAAATCAATAGACGTGTCGTGTAGACATTTTTATAGCTTATATTTTTTATTGGGGTCAAATGTCTATATGGGATTAACTACACTTAGACTGCTCTAAAAGGCAGAAATGGCCGTCAAAGTTCAACATTCCTATGGAGCGCTATAAACGCTCCATACAAATGCCCACCTACACAACGTGTATATTTGATATAACCGCAAATTGAACCCAGACGGAGATTTTAGTGCTATAATCTGATATTTATAAAAAATATTAATTTAGCGTTAACTGTCATAGTGTAATTAATTTTTGAAAATTTTCTGTGCAGCAATGTATCGCGTAGTTATTACTAAGTGACAGTTGTGATATGACTATGTTAAGTGTCAAGAAACAACAACAAACAATGAACTGGAAACGAGGAAATGCTGCCAGCGTCTTCGGAACTATGCCAAAAGGGTCCGATTTTTTAAGTCTTTTTTAATATTAATTTGTTTTAGCCTTTTATTTTAGTTAGTTAAGTTCTTAGTTTATAGTTAGTATTTTAATTTCTTTAGTATTATACACCGTGACCGTTAATAATCCGAAAGATTTAAGCTAACGATACTAGAGCCTAATTAGAGTTTATAAACTTATGTAACATATAGTCCAAAAACTCATAATAAAGGAGATATAAATTATTTAAAACAAATCAAAAGTTAAAAAATCTCCAGTCTAACACACCCTAATTCATGTCATTATGCCAATGTTCAAATTAGAACTCGTCAAAAGTGAAACATAGAACCCTGTAATATTGAGACAGCGATAACAGCACTTCTTGTCATAGAACACAAGCGGCATTCGCCGTTCGTCGTATGATTTCGGAGCGATTCGTGAAGCTGAAGTGTCATGCTCGCTCACTCTTTTTCAACTAAAGACTTGTTCACAAAGAAGCGGGCAATTAATATGATTTAATTTGTACTGAAATAGTATTATATTTAAGACACATAATTAGACCCATGTTGATATAACATTATTTACTCGTATTGTCGTCAAAAATACGTGGTTTAAATCTTTCGGGTTATTAACGGCCACGGTGTATATTATATGTTGTAATTTCACTAAGACAACAAACAAATACATTACGTGCTGAATAATTTTATATGAATAAAAAAAGTTTGATTTTTTTAATAATTTACTTATCAATATATTAATAAGTGCCTATACTAACCCCGTAAAGTTTGCGGTTATATCAAATATACACGCTGTATATGTGACGTCATTTCTGGGTTGGGTACCAATATTTGTAAGGAGACAAGTAGTAAGTAATTTGCCATTTTCACCGTGAAAAAGAGCATTTAAGTTTATGGCTGTCATACAGTTATCGTTTTGTTGAATTATGAGAATTATTTTAATTTTTTTTATAGAGTAGTATTAATTTTATCAGCCTATCTTAGGGTCCCACTGTTTGAATGTTTATTATTATATAATATTTAATCACACCCGTCTGTGCAACACACTATATTATTATTACAATACATTTTGGGGTATCACCTAATAAATACTTTGAAATCAATGTGTAGTTATTGGACCCTTTTGAAGCATTCCACTATTGGGCAAAGGCCTTACTGAATACGATATTCGATGAAATAATGACAGCTTAAATCAACTTCTCTTTATGAAACGTCAAAAACGATTTGTTACTAAAAACTTTTTATAAAGATACTGGCTTGTGATGTCTTAAAAACCAGCAGTCAAAACACGTCTTCTTTTTAGTTTTTGACCAATTAAAAACAGTCTAAAGTTAATGGTAGTTTATTTGGTTCCGTGTATTTTTGAGTGTGTGGTTTCAATGATATAACTTATTTTCACTATGGTCAAATACCGTATTATTCTTTAAAAATGCCTCAAATTTCAGCTTTCCAGTGACTGAAGTTTCCTTTCATTCTCGGCATACATAGAATACTCATAACGTCCAATATCTTCCTTCAAAACAAAAGCCAACTAAACCTACCCAAACCAGAACGTGCTATCTCAAAGAATACCCATACTAATCCCAGCATTAATACGTACAACATTAAGTCTAGAATGGTAGGAGTGGTTGGGGGTTTGAGCTCTTTTGTTGGTAGTGGGTGACGCGAAAAATGTTCGCCCGCGTGGTTTCTACTCACAATTGTTCGTGAAGTTATGCCAACGGGGCGTTCTGGAGATATTGAAGTGTACCAGTCCGTCTACCACAAGTATGTGACATAGCGCTACCCGTCACTCTCTCACATTACTGCTCGGAAAGAGACAGGGAATTATCTCGCCCGAGAAATAGTCGCATACGACAGTTATGCTAGAGTTGCAGTTGTCCCAAAGATGAATCAAAGCGCAAAAAAAGATTGAAATGCGTAATCTGGAGTATGAGAGGAAACCGCACCTGGGCCATTTTTTCTAAAGTTGTACACCCCACTTTTTTAATTTTCGATATTTCGGGTATCGGGCAGTTGGCGGGGCACATTGTTCGTAGAACCGATAGCCATTAGGCCAGATAGGTTCTTGACTGGAGACCGCAGACCGGAGGACGCGTGGGAAGGGCCCTAACAAGGTGGAGCGACGACCTAGTTAAGATGAAAGATGGAAGAAATTGGATAAGGGATTGCGCAAGACCGATCGCTGTGGAGAACATTCGGGGACGACTTTGTCTAGCAGTGGACATCTAACCCTTCCATACTACTCACGAAGTTGACCGAAGTTGGCCGAAATATGGGTTTCCACAGCAAAGTGCCCCTCTACACTGACGTATTCGCCCAACTTCGTTCAAATTGGCGAGTACTTAGTGTGTAGCCGCTATATCGGTTGATATGATGGTAACATCAAGATTTATATCGAGCACTAACGCTAACCCTTAGCTTGCTTTAATTACAATATCAAATATTCTTCGGTTCATCTTTATTTAGCAGGACAATGCGCGACCTAGTTCCCGCGATCGATCAGGGGTCAACGACCCGCGGGACTTGATACGTTGCATCTGTTAACACTAGTGTTTCCCGCGACTTTGTCTGTGACAAGTTGGAAAACTCCGTTCACATCTGTGAACTTTATTTTGATTAAACATTAGGCCGACAGTAAGTGTCAAAGATCCAAGTTCAAAGAAAATTTGAAATGCGTTACCCGGTGGAAGAGACCCGGGAATCGAACCCGGTACCTCTGGATTGCGGTCCTGATAAATGATAGCTGCGGTTTCTCTTATTTACACATATTTTTTGGCATAATTCTGTTTCACATAATCACTTTCGTCATGATTGATCGAGCGAGCGAGTGTCTCTTTTACAGCTTCTCCAAAATTTCTTATATGTTTGGTTTTCCTGCTGTTCCCGCCTACAGGCCACATTTCTCATCCGATTCTCATGAAATTTAGTGAATAAGTTCGATAAGTGTAAAGATTTTTTTTTCGGTTCAGTTTTCCGAAATCTTTCAAAATGGCATAGATTGGGTTGGAAAAGTAAAAAAATACAAATGCCTATCTGCCTTTTGCCTTTTCGAAACCAACTCGCGAAGTATCTCTTCGCAGCATTTTTTTTTAATTTCCTTTTTCCTTAATTTCACACTTCATAGCTTCTCAATCTTCACTCTTAAATAGAACTCATCAAAATTACGTGTACCTATTAATATAAAATTCGAAATTTATATTGAAAATCTGTTTTCTATGAAAGGAGTCTGTCAGGAAAAATCTTAAGAGGGCGCCGAGCGTTAGCGACTGAACCATAGAGCGCGGGGAATGCGTATTTAGATCGGCGCGCGGCCGCCATAGTAAAGATGTATGGAGAATTAAAAGCACTTTTTGATAAATCTGGACCTTTAATACCAAACAATAATTGAAATATTTGATGCGGACAAATTGTAATGTATACATTCATCTTTTTATTGAACTAAAAATCAGAATAGATTTCCATTGTTCAAGTATAAAAAAATACTTAACGCCTGCTTACAATTTTACAATTTTCATCTAACTTTACTTAGTTCTCTAGGGTAAGATATTAATAATCTTATAATTTTTCCATGGAGAAATTGTTAACACATTCTTCGAAGTGCTAAATATAACTATTATAGTTTAGAAATGGATTAAACAACTAGTGTTGACGTTATCTACTTAACGGCAACTGCCTATTTTTTCACATTTCGCTCGGTGCAGTCTTAACAGCGCGATACAAGATTTGTATGGGCGCGCGATTCCATCTGTTGGTAAAAAACCTTTGTCCGTTCATTACGGAACAGCTGGACGGATTTGAACCAATTTTGGTACAGGGATAGCTAGACCACGTATAGGAAAGCGCAGCGTGGGTCGGCCCCCGACTAGATGGACGGATGACCTCGTGAGGGTAGCGGGGAATCATTGGATGCGGTCTGCACAGGATCGCACTTTGTGGCGAGTCATGGGGGAGGCCTATGTTCAGCAGTGGACGTCTGTGGCTGATAGATAGATAGATAGATAGCTAGACATCCAAATATTATAGTTAGGATACTTTTACCCGACTACTGTAAAGAAAAAAGTTCTACATAAACGAAGCTTCGGGTACCTACCTTCTAGTGATATTACATACATTTATATGATGGGCCCAACACGCTGGGCTATTTCTGCCACTTTACCTGTGAACAAAATTAAAATTACATTTACTGTGGTTACTAAAAATATACGTAGTAGGTATCCGATTACAAAGAAATGATTAAATGTACGCATGTACCTTAAACATTTGTTTTATTCTGATTTTTAGTATTTTGTTGTCATAGCGGCAACAGAAATACATCATCTGTGAAAATTTCAACTGTCTAGCTTCCACGGTTCATGAGATACAGCCTTGTGACAGACGGACAGACAGACAGACGGATAGCGGAGTCTTAATAACAGGGTCCCCCTTTTTCACCCCTTGGGGACGGAACCCTAAAAATGACTTTTAATCAGACACATTCAAATTGGAAACAGGCACCTCTACGTGTATATCTTCTGAACTCGAAATTATATGCGTTATTTTAATACCGTATCGCATTTTCCTTTTAATACTAATATGAACTTACTGTTAAGTAAATTAGGTCGAAATTTAAGAAGCTCTAGCGAGGGTTGACACGTTACGGAGACAATAATGCACAGACCACCCCCACTAGACGGAGCATGTAAGGCGACCCGTAGGCGACCCGCGCGCACCAACGATATGGTACGGCAGAACATTAAAGTATCAACACGGCGGCCACCGTTTAGTTGCGTCCATGTTTATGAGGTCTCTCTACACTACTTAACACTACAATTTACCATGTTATTTATTTAATTTCTTTTTTCGTTGACGTACGCATGGATCATAAACAAGGACGCAACTAAACGGTGGCCGCCGTGTTGATACTTTAATGTTCTGCCGTACCATATCGTTGGTGCGCGCGGGTCGCCTTACATGCTCCGTCTAGTGGGGGTTGTCTGTGCAATAATGTCAATTGGGTGATTTGCAACTAGGGCAAGAAGGGACCGATGAACTTTGACACAGTTCATTATAGTATAATAAGACGGTCCTCTTGTACAGTCAGCTGCACGAAAAACCGGCAAAGTGCGAGTCTGACTCGCACACCGATGGTTCCGCACACATACCTCTTATCGCATCTTAACTGGCTGAGTTAAGTTAAGTTTGCACCTGGTATGGCGCTGGATACAAATGACGTGCAAAGTTAACGCAACCTATAACGTTTGCTGTGTGGGAGCCCCTTATATATTTATTTTATTCTGTTTTTTAGTATTTGTTGTTATAGCGACAATAGAAACACGTCATCTGTGACATTTTCAAATGTCTAGCTGTCACGGTTTCATGAGATAGGTACAGCCTAGTAACAGACGAACAGACCCGTTTTTACCCTTTTTGTACGGAACCCTAAAAAGTACTTTCTACATAGAAAACTACCGTGAATATCAGGTATCCATACTCATATTATAATCCATACTTAATATTATAAATGCGAAAGTGTGTCTGTCTGTTACCTCTTCACGCTTAAACCGCTGAACCGATTAAGATGAAATTTGGTATATAGATAGTGTCAGTCCCGGGGAAGGACAGGATACTTTTCATCCCGAATAAATTTAGTGTTCCCGTGGGATGAGCGGGTAACACCGCGAACACAGCTAGTATTAAAATACCTACGAAACTTGTCAAGCGATATTCGAGTTTCAGGATGTGAGAAACCGTTTTACCGTGTCCAATTAAAAGTTTGAGAATCACTGTCCTTTTTCCTATAGTGGGGTAAGAGTGAATCTTTTTTTTTCTATTGTCGTTTTCTCGTTACCTATCAGGAATATTCACGCAACAATCAGCTGTATGTGTTCAGCGTAAGAAACTCTATAGAATAACGAGCAACAGCCACCGTTTGCATTCATTTAAAAGCATTTAGAAACTATGTCAATCTTACCCCTCCACCATTCCATCTTGACCCGTCTATTTTTTAGACAAAAGTGTATTTTATTTTATTATTTTTATATATTAGAATAGGCATAGCCGAGTTTTATCAACAGAATACAAAAATATAATCCTTGCCCATGCCTTCCAATTAATACAATTGAAGGGATATAAATAGTTTTTTTATTTTATAAGGGTTTTAACACAACACTGTCTATCTCGACAAAAAACCATTCAATCTTCCACCACCTTACCTTATAACAGGTGTGGCCTGTAACTGAAGCAATAAATTGTTACCCTTCAAACTAAACAACATACAGTTCTCTGGTTTTTTTTGCGACAGTAAATTAAAAAAAATCTGTAGTATTTTCGTGACGAAACGATAGACCGATAAGTGTGCGCCGCTACGAATGGCTTAAAACAGGCACTGTTTTTTCCCGTCTACAACAATTACGCAACATTTTTTTGTTTTTACTAACCTAACTTAGATTTTAAAAGACCTATATCCAACGGTACCCCACACCATGGAAAGCACAAGAAAAAAATTACATAGGTACCCCATTTACATACACTCGCACTCCCTTTCACTACACAAAAGCTTTCTGGAGGAGGTCGCTATTTAGCGATAAGACCGCCCGTGTTACCCAGTAATCAAGGAGTAGATTTGTCCTATTTCAACTGACTTGAGAATCTATCTCTAATATCTGTCGCCAGCTTGGTTAATTAGGTACTTAATACTGATAACATGGCACACTAAAAGGATTTCTTTACTCTACAGCGTAGCTCTCTACCTATCAAGCATAAATTACGAATATTATCCGTCAAAATGTCAGTAGGTTTATTTACTTATAAAAGGGTAGTAGGTTATAGTCACCCTTGCTCTTAAAGTTCATCGCTAATGGCTGATTTAGGATCTTCGCATTTTGCGTTAATGATATCTAAAGGAATATTAAAGTAATGGCTTTTATAAATTAGCCTACCAGTAGTGGTCAGGTAAAAGTAGCACACTAATATTATAAAAGTTAGTGTATTTGTATGTTTGTTACTTACGCTCAAACGGCTTGATCAATTTTGATAAAATTTTGCATGGAATCAGCAGCCACCCTGGATTTGCTACTACTACAATATGTATATATCTGCTCCTTTAGATTTTTGCCCTTATTATTACAAAAATTGTTTGTCGTCTGTTTACATGTAAACCATATATTTAAACATAGATAAGCCATTTCTTAAAAATAAAATTTAACAACGAAAAAAGTTATGGACAGTTTTGTTCTCTGTCAGGTACCATAGATTTTCTATAAGTAGATTAAGTAGTATAAGTCTCTACTGAGTCTACTGTTGATTCGATTAACTGTCAGAGAATCCTAGATTCGAACAAGGTTCAATGAAATCTTCCTACACGTGACATCATATTGTCCACACCCTTCTACCCAACTGAAACATCTCATGCCCACTTCTTTCATCACTAATACTTGCAACCAATCTTAGAAACTTGACCTTTAAGCTTTCGAAAGCTTCAAAAGCTCCCTAATAAGTAGCACCTGAGTGGAAACCTCTTGACATTCGCCATAATTGGGCATGCCTTATCTCAGTAGGCCATTGGGAGGGTCTGTGGTCGCTAGTTCTTAAAAAGGCGTAAGTAAGGTCGGGCGCACACTCACAGATCTTATGAGCATCTTCAAAACGTACCATCATGTCGCAAACGTCGTGGTAATTTAATAAACACTTTTTTTGTTTTTAATACTACGACGGTGGCAAACAAGCATACGGCCCGCCTGATGTTAAGCAGTTACCGCCGCCTACGGACGCTTGCGACGCCAGGAGCATCGCACGCGCGTTGCCGACCCTTTAAGAACCTTTTTACTCCCTCCTCTTGAAGAACCGCGTGCTGTAGCCCCCAGGGAAAACCTTAATGCGATTATGTTCCGTGTTGTTAATAATAATCGTATGAATAGATACCGAAAATAGCAGTTAGGGTACTTGTAATTTTGTGTTAAAAACCTGTGATAGAGCCAAGAGGTCAAATTGCTATAAAATCCTTAGAATGTGATGTTAAATGTATACTTTCTAGGTATAGACAAAAGTACATATAGCAAAAATATGCCATTTGACATTATCCAATATTGTAAAAAAACCGTCAAGTGCGAGTCGAACTCGCGTACCGAGTGTTCCGTACAAACACTTCCCATCTTATCTGACTGCGTTAAATTAAGTTTGCACCTGGTACCTACTTGGGTATGTCGCAGGTGGAAAGTTAACGCAACCGATCACGTTTGTTATATGGGAGCCCCACTTAATAGTATTTTATGCAATCGTTGCACAATGAAGGTTCTTAAAGTCGAGTGCCGCGTTTAGGCCACTCAGCAAGCCTTGCCGAGTGGCCTTAGTAAGATTTTAAGACAGATATATCTACGTTGAACGTATCTTGAGATCCGATCCATTACGGGCTTCCAGGGTCCATCGTCAGGTAAATTTTATGATACTGAATCTATGTGGTGATTCAAGATGAGTCGAAAAGCGAAAACGGTTTGCCTGTATTCAATTAATAAGCTAAAAGGGAAATAACAAGGAATGGATTCACCGAGCAATGGGAATTTACGTGAAATATTCCGAAATGGTAATTTACCGGCAACGGGAATTTCTCAATTGCACAACACTAGTGTTATGATGAACTACTACGAAAAAACTACGTTTTCTTGAATGACTATTTTTAATATTTTTGTTAACTTGAACACTCTCACTCTCTCACACAAAATTCGATAGTGTAGCTCCCAAATTATTGATCGTAGAGTATAAATAAATATAACGAAATTTGTAGGAGTATGTAGAAATTTTTGTCCTAAGTAATCATAATGTTATTTCTACAAATATTCGAGATATGAGCATGTCGGAGATGGTCCAATATAGGTGTTAAAAGGTTACCTCGTCAAATAGAACAACAGTCTACTTAGTGACCTAGTTTTATTTTACCACACGTAATTTACATTTACTTCAAAACAATAGTAATCTCCTTAAGTAACTAATAATTAAACGACAATACTACTCAATGGTTTGGACAACAAGTGCACGCGACCAGGCCGCAAGCAAGAATGATCCCCACCGATCCAGGTAGGGGAATTTATCGACAGAGGTCGTGACGTCACAGTGGCCTGATCGGTCTGGCCAGGTGCAGCTGCTGTTTACACCTGTTTCCCGCGTAAGGTATTTAATTTATTAAAATGCGAGCACGACGACGCCGCCGTCAAGCATAAATCTGAAAAAGGTACCTTCAATCCCCCCCTTCACCCTCAGCACAGCCCCCACCCTCGAGGACTTTTAGTATGTTCATCTAGACACCAGAAGGTATAACTGTACCAATTTTCAAAACTACACGTTTTATTTCCCCTGATTATATTAATTTTCTTGAACTATGTACAATAATATGTTAAGAAGCATGTTTGATCATAGCGAAAAATGTCTAAAACATTCAGCATTTGAAAAGGAATAAGGCCTCTTAACTCGATACTACCATCTTAGCTTCTATCTAAATCCGAGTGTGTGCGGCTACCCTACGTGATACGGAGAAACTTAACCCTTTTTACATTAGGTTGGACGCCAGAAATTAGGTTTAGAGATCTTTTCGAGGGTTCCGGTCAAGGTTTCGGATTACTGACCGACTGTACCTACTGGGCTATGAAACAAAGATTATCAGAATTGACAATTGAATTGACAATCCTAAACTCACAAACGAAATCGACTACGAATCGACCCTTTAAGTCTGGGGAGAGACTTTGCCTCCTTGTGTGTGTTCTACCGTCTGTGTAATGGGATGTGTTCTGAGGAATTGTTTGACATGATGCCCACGGCTACCTTCTACCATCGCACTGCTCGCCATCGACAGGGTGTTCATCCTTACATGCTAGTGCCTACCATTTGGTCGCGAACTGTCTGGTTCCAGAGGAATTTCCTACCGCAAACGCTCCGCATGTGGAATGAGCTACCTGCTTTCCGAGGTTTTCCCCGGGGGCTACAGTATGCGGTTCTTCAAGAGGGGAGTAAATAGGTTCTTAAAGGGTCGGCAGCGCGCGTGTGATGCTCCTGGCGTTGCAAGCGGTCATAGGCGGCGGTAACTGCTTAACATCAGGCGGGCCGCATGCTTGTTTGCCAGCGTCGTAGTATAAAAAAAAAATCATACCCGGGGCTTTCGGTGCACGAATAATATAACCGGTTACATATCTGAATCACAAATTTTTGTTTCCCATCTGCAACGCTTTGCCAAATTGTCATTTGTCCGGGAGCCATTTGTCTCCAAAACTGTTAATTTTTCAGAATAATTCTAAACCAAACCAAACCTAATGGGTTCTTCAAAATGCTTATAAAATTCTGAAAACATAACGGGTTTCAGGAAAAAAATACTTTTGGACAAATTAAAATTTGGCGAAACGATACAGATGGGAAACAATCTGTTGTAGTTGAGATAGGATTTCCGATTTAACCGTTATCGACAGTAGGCGTCAAGTCATCCGTGCATCGGAAACCCCGGGGTGATTATTATCAAGCTTATAAAAGAGAGTAAGGGTGTCTGTCCACTAAAGCGGAGCGAAGAAAAGGAAGCCATCTGGCTGCGTCTTTGTGAAGCCCGAAAGTAGAACATTTAAATCTGAGAAATGTAATTGGTCCATTTTAAATAATTTCTGCTCCGCTACTGTAGACGGGTAGCTTTATTTTTAAGGTTTTCTTCTTTAAGGTGATTGTACAATTTGTACGTATATCACATACAACTATATTAATTTAAGAATGTGCACTTTTATAATAAAACTAAAACTATCTATAAAACTAAAATAATAATAAATAACCCCGCTTCGATTGTAGTAGATCGCATTCAATTTTTCTTTCTTAATTTACCTTTGTGTCATTATTTATAAAAATAAAAATGTGGTATTACCACATAAAAAATATAGAATAGATAAAAAGATTCTATACAAATATTTAAAATAATAATAGTAGGTACACATTACTGCAGTCGGGGGTTGCCGGGTGAGAAGGTATAGTAGGTAGGTACCTACGTTACTATCGATCATGAAGTCTAAATTTTTACGGTAGATGGCGCTACAATGCCACCTTAGAACTGAAAGAAGCAAAAGGTTGAAAAATTCAAAGGCTCTAGCATCAGGTTCAGTGGTCCAATAGGTAGGACACCCGTGTTGGCCCGGAAAGCCGTTGGAGACGCAGTTTCGTTATTTTTTTTTAGCTTTTCGCTTCATTGTCAACAGACAGATAAATCAATTCAAAATTACGGGGTTTTTAAATTAAAACCCCCCCTCCCCCCTGGTGATATTTGGTGAGGTTCTTTGCTAACCCCCCCCCTCCCCCATACTACCTCACGTGTATTTTTTTTTTGCCAGAATTTCGTAAAATAGACTCGCCATAAGTATTTAACAAGTGAAGATTTAATTTTAACGAAACCGAGAAAAAATATCGATTTTTCTTAGTCTTCGTTCATAGTAGAAAAATACACGTGAGGTCTCCTTATACCCCTCCCTCCCCCAACGTGATCTTTCGTGATTTTTTCGCGACCCCCCTCCCCCCCTATCGAACCTCACGTGATTTGTGCACAAGCCCATAGATATTATCAATATTTTGCTGTCTGTGTCATTAGTAAAACTCTTTTTAGTGTCACGCGGCGACAAAACAATGGGATAATCCTACTTACCTGGAAGTTGTTTGTTGCATTTTGGTGCAAGTGCCGACGAATCTTCTAAAAATTACACGTTCTGAATTAAACGTCTGCATGTTGTTTATTATCTATTTTGTTGCGGTCTATTTTGTTATCACCGTGTGGTCATTTAAAATATTTAAACCTCTTTGTAAAGAAATCTCAGCATTAACTATTGTACATTTTCCTTGCGTCATTCTACATTTAAATATATCAACATGACATATTTTATTTATTAGCGCTATTGCCAATATATTGGAGCGGCAGCGAATTGATCGATCAGGCTATTCCATGTAAGGCTCATGCTTCATAAATTCATACTCATAGATGTTTTGAGGTATCTAGGTCATATTATATTATATTCTAGATTCTAGGTTCTGTCATTTTAGATTCTAGGTGATTATTACTTATTACGATGCTCGTACGATTATTACAGCAAATATAGGTAAAGGTTTAAGGGCACGGACCCTAGGTCAAAAATAAGAAAGAGAACGATGTACCTATGAAGGAGGAAAAAAATATACCTACTTTACTAATCCATTTTATAGCTTACATATTTAGACATACCTACATTACATTAACATAGACATACCGAGTTTTTCGTTCAATTTGCTTCTAACTAATTAGTCGATTACAAAGTTTAGTTGTCCGAAATCAATCGGCAACTAATTAAGTTGCAACTAAATTAGTTACTGTACTTCAATTAATAGTTAACTGTCAACTATTTGTCATAAGGCTAAAATTAAATTGACAAATTGTGAATGCTGGTCGTCAGGAGGCTATACAACTAAGATTGTTCAGTCGTCGTTTTCAATCGTCAATCGCAATTAATTCTGTTAATTTTAATCGTTAGTTGTTAGTCGATTACATTTTGCCCATTTCTGGTACTGATTAATACCTAACACCTTGCAAAATGGATGTAACATTATGGTGTTAGGTGCAAAAAGTTGTCATACCATCTTACGTTACCTGCTATGGCGACTCTTTTTAAGATTAGATATGAATAGGATTAGGGCCTTATCACACTTGCGATTCGCGAGCGTATTTTCTATACAAATAAGCGACGCGGCGAACACGCTGCGCGATCGCCTTCACAAAAAATACGCTCGCAAATCGCAAGTGTGATAAGGCTCTTAGAGCCTTATCACACTTGCGATTTGCGAGCGTATTTTGTATGAAGGCGATCGCGCAGCGTGTTCGCCGCGTCGCTTATTTGTATAGAAAATACGCTCGCAAATCGCAAGTGTGATAAGGCCCTTAGGGTTGCACTGCAGCTGCACTTGCAGATAACGACAATACCCATTGTTTATCGTCATAAATTAACCGCGACAATTTTACTGATAATACGTACAAGTTTAAAAGACTAACCGTAAGATGGCCACAACACGTCGACGGCGGGTCGGACCCGCGTGTGATTGAGATCCGTGTACACGGGTACACGGGTACACGGGTCTTAATTACACGTTCCAAACGGGCCAGAAACCCGTTCCCGTGTAACAGAGAAACGGGTACACGGAAACGGGTACACGAAACCCGGACACGACCGAGAGCCCTAGTTTTAATAAGAGCTAAGAAATTGTAGTGTTAATGTGCCGCTTCCGACAATTCCCGGATTTCCTTATCTTGTATGAGAAATTATGTTCGAGAACATTTTCTCTCCATACAAATCCATATATTATCGTCTATAGTTGCTTCTTGTAATCGGTTGATAAAAATAACTGAATAAATCTTAGCATCGTCAAAGTAAACTATTCGGCAGTCCCCGGGGGAACAGCGTTTATGTAAAGCGGGCGTTCGCGGCGGGTACTGTGGCTAAATAAAGGAAGGTTTCTTTGTAAAACATCGTCAAGAGCGAGTTGATCTTGTTTGAAGGGTTCCGTCGTGGATAGTTAAACAGAGAAACAGACAGACAGGCATGCACAGATAGACAGACAGGTGTACATACAGTGTTTATTTAAAGAGGGCGGTTTCGCGGCGCCTACTATGGCTAAATAAAGGAAGGTTTCTTTGTAAAACACCGTGAAGAGCGAGTTGATCTTGTATCAAGGGTTCCGTCATAGACAGTTAACAAGAGAAACAGACAGACAGGCATGCACACAGGTAGACAGATAGCCGTTCTAGCACAAATGCTTCGCCACTCTTGTCGCGCACATAGCATTACCCGTCACTCTCTCACATTACTGCACAGAAAGAGACGAGTACTAAATATCTCGTGCGAGAAATAGTCGCACGTGTGACAGTTATGCTAGAGGTGCGGGTGTACATACAGTGTTGCGGTATTTCTGGACCGATACGACCTTCAAACCTTCGAGAAAAGAGTGTACTCCCACCTGAAAGGCCGGCAACGCACTTGTGACTCCTCTGGTATTGCATGTGTCTATGGGCGACGGTAATCGCGCACCATCAGGCGATCCGTAAGCTCTTTTGCCCCTATGACCCAAAAAAACCCGGATACAAGCTCGGAAGAAGCCAAGTTGAAGTAGAACCGGACTGGTCATGTCTGTCACATGCCAGATGACTGCTACACCTAAAACACAACTGTCACATGCAACTATTTCTTGCGCCAGATTACTTGTCTCTTTCTGTGCAGTAATGTGAGAGAGTGACGGGTAGCGCTACGTCGCGCCACAAGAGTCGCGAAGCATAGTTGTGCTAGTCAGGCTGGGCGAAGAAAACCACAGGAGCCCCACAACTCCAAAAGAAAACGCGACGGACCTCGTAAGCGATGGCGGGATGATCTGAAATCATTCTTAAAGGACAATGTAACTCAAAACCGGATGGAAAAAGAAGGGTGAGTGTACTTTTGGCCAGCAGTGAGAAATTAACGGGATCAAATAATAATTTATCTAGGTACAACGGATCCCTAAATAAAGAACCTCCTTTATGAAAAGAGTGAGTCAGCTAGAATCAATGGCGTAGAACCGGGTTGAATTTAAATCGCTTATTTTATTACGCTGTGCCCACACGTGCGTGATTCTGATTAAAATGAAGCCGTCTAGGATAATATTAAATTTAGGTTATGGTAACATACTTACGTATTATTGTAATAGAGAGGCTCTTTTAGGAACGCCACGTCTGAACGTTAAATTCGAAGCGAAGCATGGGTTTGGTCTAAATGGTTTGACTCTAGGGATGATAAGGAATTCGTAAATATAATATACAAAACTGCATGCCTCCTGACATTGGTAAGTTGAGATGTTTTTTTTCGTGTTCCGTACTCAAAGAGTAAAAAACGTGAGCCTATTGCTAAAACTCCACTGTCCGTCCGTCTGTCTGTCTCATCAACCGTGATAGTTAAATAGTTGAAATTTTCACAGGTGATGTATTTCTGTTGCCGTTATAACAATATATACTAAAATATAGAATACAATAAATATTTAAGTGTTTGTACGGAACCCTCGGTGCGCGAGTCCAACTAGCACTTGGCCGGTTTTTCTTTATATTTATATTTTTATATAATATTGTGAAATCTTCACCATACCTAAACAACAACTTAAAATCTATCATCTCCCTGACCTATAAAATATTCTGTCACGGCCTACACATAATAAATCTCTTTTTTATCGTCAGAAGCGTCTAAAAAATGAGTTTGTCTCAATTTGTCCCGACCGCTGTCATCGCGTGGTCACCCTAGCTCGAGAAATAACCTTCCCAAACTCCTACTACACGCAATACTGTACTAAACAGTACCTTACTACATACGAGAAAGGGCATCTTAGTTTGAATCGTTCAAGCAAGATATGATACTGTTACAGTTAGACTGTTGAACTCAATTTTCTATTTGATTCTTTGTGGAATTTTGTACGTGCCGCGTGATTTTTTTACGTGTAACTGGAAAAGAGGTTATTATTGACACGTTTTAAAAAGAGCGTAACTCTCTTTGTTATGAAAGAGACTTGATTCGTTTTGTATTTGTTTAATTTTAGTTCGTGGCTTACTTGATGTGATTTGGTACATAATTTTTAGGTTACAGAAAATATAAGCAGGTACCTATCTACTTAATAATTAATTTGACGACGTGGTTGGCTCGGTTTGTAGTGCAGCTGCCTACTGAGCCGGCGGTCCTGGGTTCGAATCCCGGCAAGGGCAAATATTTGTGTGATGAATTCGAATATTTGCTCCTGGGTCATGGATGTTATCTATATATGTATTTATGAATTAAATTTATCGCCGTCTAGTGCCCATAGTACAAGCTTTGCTTAGTTTGGGCCTAGGTCGATTTGTGTAAGATTGTCCCTTAATATTTTATTTTTTTATTATCTTACTTAAGAGTAGGTACATGTTTTTCGTGGCCTTGTTAGGTATGGCTGTACATTATTGGTGTAACTTTAAGGTGCGACCACACCGCTGCTCAAAAAACGGTGACGGTACAATTACGCAGTGACGCGTCGTAACCGAATCGTCTTTACCGCAAACTCTCCATACTCCTGCTCAAAATACGTGCATGTCAAATATATGAAAAGACGTGACGCGACACGTGTCTGTTGTTTTTCATACATTTGATTACGTTTACGATGTGTCGCGATGGAAAGGGCTGCTCGGAGTGGAGTTTCTTTGACTGATAGAATCCAATGAGTGAAGAATAGGATATCCGCAGCAGAACCAATGTAACCGATATAGCTCAAAGGATTGCACGGTTGAAGTGGTAATGGGCAGACCATGTAGCCCAGAGAATGAATGGTCGTTGGGGCATCAAACTCCTAGAGTGGTGACTACGTATAGGAAAGCGCAGCATGGGACAGCCTCCGACTATGGACGGATGACCTCACGGGGTAGCAGGGAAGCGATGGATGCGTTTTGCATGGGATCGCACTTTGTGGCCAGCTATGTGCAGCAGTGGAGTGGAAGATGTGTCGCCGTTTTTTAAGCAGCGGTTTGGGAGCTAGCGGTAAAAGGCTTATTACACTTGGCTAAATCATCCTAAGTGCGGGATGCAGCAATACGAAGGAGTGAGATGAAGTTATCTCCATACGTGTGCTGCATCCCTCTCGTTAGTGACTAATTTAGGAAAGTGTACCTAATACCCGTATAAAACGGTACACATACAAGGCGTCGCTACGCAAACGCACCGTCGTTTTTTGAGCGCTGGTGTGGAGCACTTAGTAAAACTGTCTTCACATTACCAGGACCGTTCTATAGGGCTTTAGCCGTATCTAAACCTCTAAAAACCGGCCAAGTGCGAGTTGGACTCGCACACCGAGGGTTCCGTACAAACACTTTCCATCCCTAAGTGGTTAAGTTAAGTTTGCACCTGGTATGTATAGCGCCCCATATAAATTAGGTGCAAAGTTAGGTATAAAAAAAAAACTACTTACTAGATCTCGTTCAAAACAATTTTCGTTGGTAGTTTTTATAGTATTGTACATCATATGTTTTTATTAGATTTTTCATTTTCTTATTTTAGAAGTTAGAGGGGGGGGACCAACTTTTTTCCACTTTGGAAGCGTCTGTCACGCAAACTATTCGGTTTAGAAAAAATATATTTTAGAAACCTCTATCTATATCATTTTTGAAGACCTATCCATAGATACCCCACACGTATGTGCTTGATGAAAAAAAAAAAATTGATTTTCAGTTCTAAGTATGGGGAGCCCCCAATATTTATTATTATTTTTTTATTTTTGCATCAAAATCTTAATGCGGTTTACAGAATACATCTACCTACCAAGTTTCAACTGTATAGCTCTTATAGTTTCGGAAAAAAATGGCTGTGACATACGGACGGACAGACAGACGGACAGACGGACAGACGGACAGACAGACATGACGAATCTATAAGGGTTCCGTTTTTTGACATTTGGCTACGGAACCCTAAAAAGACGCAAACAAAAAAAATGTGTTCTTTACCTCTTAGGGCAGAGCCGTGATATGACAACAGCTTATGTTTTTTATAACGACACAACACAATGGCTCCACTTCGCCTGATGGTTAGCAAAAAGAAAAGCCCAAGTCGCAATGGCAACTGACAAGAAACCAACGGTGCCATGTCAGTTGACACTGCCATGCTGGCCCGAGAGATGCTTCTTCACGCTTCTTTTGTAGTGTCCCATGTTATAAAAAGAAAGAAACACATGAGCCGGTAAAGAGTTCCATTTTTTAATAGTTTATAACCGACTTCAAAAAAGAAGGAGGCTATACATGTTTTAGTCTTGATATTTTGACGCCTAACAAACAAGACCCATACGGGAGTGACTCCACTCGACGGATAAATTGTATATTTATTATATCCCGGGGGAACTTGTTTGGGGAATCGAAGCGAATTTCCTTTTCCTGCTACCCGGAGATTAAACCTGCTCTCATAAGAATTCCGGGAATATATGACACAGATCAGATGTTATAAGAAAGCTCACTTCTATCATCTTAAATCGGTATAGTTGATGAAGTATATAGCTGTCTCCATCTAACCCTATCCAAAGCCACCTTCTTAATTTCCCTATACATGTTTATAAAAGAGAAAGTAGACGTCATGTATAGGGTTAAGATTTTTCCTGAAATAATGGACTTCACTACATAGTATAAAACAAAGTCGCTTTCTCTGTCCCTATGTCCCTTTGTATGCTTAAATTTTTAAAACTACGCAACGGATTTTGATGAGGGTTTTTTTATAGATAGAGTGATTCAAGAGGAAGGTTTATAATTATGTATAATACACGCATAATTTATCAGCATTGCACCCGTGCGAAGCCGGGGCGGGTCGCTAGTATAGTATAAATGCCTCCTGAATGTTCTAATAAGAGTATCAATTCTTCAAAGATATCTCGAAGGGCTTATTGACTGGAGGGCTGGCGGTTTCCTCGCTCAAAGAATCAGTTTTGCGATTCAGCGAGGAAACGCCGCCAGTATCTTCGGCAGTATGCCGCAAGGGCCATTTTTAGATATCGTTTAGATTTTGTTTAACTTTATTCTGTTCTAGTTTAGTTTTTTGTTTAAGTTTAGTTTTGTTTTATTTTTATAATCTATGCCATTATAAAATTCTACATTTGTATTGAAAATCAGTTTTGTATAGAGAGGGGTCATGATTTCAGGAAAAATCTTAATAGCGTGATGCAGGATCATTTTTTTTGTACGCGTGCGCGGCGAAAAGCCAGTCTGGCGCCATCTGTTGGTCATAAGTTCCATTGTACTATCATAACGCCGAAACGGCTGAACAAATTTTAACCAATTTTGGTACATGGATCGGTGGACATCCAAGATTTACCCGGCCGTCTACGGCAAAGAAAAAAAAATACGTGGACGACGTGATGAGTGAGTGTCTCCTAGTTCTAATAAAAATACCTGTAAACATTTAAAAGTAACTTAAAACGTAAATTCATCAAGTGCTGTTACTCTATTGCAGAATTCACGGAGGAGATAAATATCTTTAACTATTCACGATTTTTTTATCCTCAAGAGGCCTTATTCCTTTTAAAAAATAAGTTTTCGTTGAGTTCTAAATGGTAACATAGCTATTTATATTTCCTTTTTTTATTGCAGTATAATTATGCTGTTTTTGTTTACTATAAATATATGCACTGTACTATGTTAAATAAAAGGATAACTACTAAGTAGTTATAGCCTAATTTGTACGTTTTTGGTCAATGAGGAACCCTTATATTTTTATGTAGGTAATAGTAAGCCAATACAGAAAATATTAACTAAATATCTGCTACGCCGTGATGGGTCCTTGTACCTTAATTACTTCATTGCAATAAATGATTATTGTTATTATTAATAATATAAAGTAGTTGAGATGAGTAAATTCTTAACACATTGCTTTTTAATCAGTAATCTGTACTCTACTTATTCTGTGTTCGCGGGTAAAGGTCTAAATTGGGTAAACACAAAAAGGCTTCGTTCAAACATGATTGGTTGTACTAATTACAGCTATTTCATAGGCGTTTAATTAATAATTACCCAAAAAGGTTGAATCAGCTGAGCATTTAGTAATAACATTTATATTGTAAGAGACTAGAAGGTGTCAACTTCGCCTGCGTGGAAGAAAAATAAAACCCTCTTTTTACTTCTCCGTTTTCGGGTAAGATAAGGTAAGATTAAGATATCATGTACTTTAACCGTCTGCGGAGTAAAAATAGTTAGGTATTTGTGCAACGAGAGAGCAAAGTTGTTTTTAGTAGCAAGTGCTGATTTTGAGTCTCGAGCAATTGAAGGAACTACAAAAATATAGCAAAAAAAAACTCATGAAAATAGCAAAGCTTATTAGCTCCACCGGAACCGGAAATAGGCTGTGCAGGAAATGGCGCCGCGGGGAGTCTACAGGAAGTTACTATCTGTAATAAAATGAATAGGGAAGCACTCTTTACTCGATCGAGCCTTGTTTGGCGCGTTATTGTCCTAATTATTTTTTCCCCTGACGTACTAGGGGTGTTAATAAGTTTAGGAGTTAGCACAATTAGGCATGATGAAAACTTTTGTTGAGGATGTCAATCGATTCTTTTTTTTATTGGGATCAAATGTCTACATGGGACTAACAACACAAATGATCGTCAAAGTTCAACATTCCTACGGAGCGCTAAAAATATTCCATTTCCATACAAAGAGCCGCCTAATCGTGACGTCATTATATGTTATGGGTACCAATATTTGTATGGAGACAATAAGTAATTTAAACCATTGATACAATAATAAGTAATTTGCTATTTTCACCGTCATAAAATGCGTTTAATGACTCGCAATTGACTTCTTTTTCTGATGTGCCGGCCGTTTTCTCTTCGTCCGTAGATATTGTAAGAAACTCTTTGATAATTGTCAGCAGAGCTGGTAGATAGATTTTATATTATAAATATATTTAAGTATTCGAATTATGGCCGTCTCTGTCACACACCAAGGGAGCCGGGCATTCGTGTTTAAGCCCTGTATCTGAGCTGAAGTCCAATATAAAAATAAGGAATATATTTAAATGCACATCTGTATAATTGTTCAGCACACTAGGTAACTCCACTAATTAACTGAATGCATACCAAAAAAACGAATGCTGTGCAAAAAAACAATTGATTAACTGAACATGTCCTACAAAAAAAACTTAAACATCATACAAAACGAGATGACCTTTTTAACCGAATTCACACCAAAAATATGGTTCGTACATCGGATATATTTGAAAGTTTCACCAAAAATACTGACTTGCACACTAATTATCCTCGCACGGCGCACTAAGATCCGACTCGGCCGGGTTAGGTTAGGTTAGTTTTTTTTTTATATCCAGTAAAACAGTTTTGCAAATACCTTTAAATAGTATATTGAATTCGCATTATTTAGTGTGCATAATTAGTGTGCAAGTCAGTATTTTTGGTGAAACTTTCAACTATTTTGATCAAAAAAAGGGAATATACAGATATCCATTTAAATACATGCCTAAAAATAATACCAAATCCTATTCTTTATTTTGCACATCCACTGAGTTGCACCCCTTGTGCCTTGGTGCGGAGTAACAAGACGGAAGTTTAAAAAAAATAATTCCCCTCTTTTTAATTGCTTAATCCTCCCCCATAATATATTTATAGGCGTAATTAAAAACGCAATTAACTGGTAATCGCTAAGTTCAGAACTTGTTAATTTTCTATTACAGCCTACTCGTAATTTTACGATAATTTAAAATTCACCCTTTAATAAATCAGCATTAAAGTCTAAATTAGAAATAGAGTTACGAAAGACTTGGGCCATTTTGGAAATATTTTCTTTATTGCCAAGTTTAGCAAAGTTTCGAAATGGCCGCCCCTTTGTCAGCCAAAGTTTTGGTAACAATTGAAACAGTTTAGATGGAAAGAAGACAAATTAATTATCCGGTAGAATTAATGGTCTTTCAGATTTACGGCTTTATTTTATTAGCTCTAATTATTAGAACACAATAGGAAAAAGGATCGCTTAGACCTTAATACAATGTTAATTTAATTTGCCAACGCCTAAAGGCGGACGTTCTTAAATCCACTATTTGACACCTATAATTATATCCTTTATTCATCTTTCGTCTTAGGCTAGGTTTTTAACAATACATTTACATAAAAAGTAAAATACAATAAAGTACTTAATTACAAAATATAGATACAATATAAAAAACCTAATTTAGGGTGCCACCGGCATCGGGGCAGGCCCAGGCTACCGGACGTATTATTATTATACTATGTGGAACTTACAAATTGTGAAATGATGAAAAAACACTGTCCTCTCTAAGTTATTACTATATATATATATAATCACTTTTATCTATTGTTATTATTGCTAAATAGTAACATCGATTTTGATAAAATTATTAGAACATCTCTGAAAAACAAAGCGATTTGATTTGACCGCTATTCTAATATCACTCGAGTTGAAGTTTAGTTAGAAATGAGGTGTCAATTTGCAATCAAATTTGACAAATGTCGCACGTAAATAAGATATCGAACGATATGATAGTTGGGGTCGACTCTAGTTTGTCTCTGAATAAAGAAAACTATGACACCTGCTAGAAAACTTCATTACCGCCATTACCGGTTAAAATTAGTTTTGTTGCATAAAATTGTTCGATTTGTTGAATTTAAACCATAAAATGAGCGATCAAGATGATATAGATATTTCGGTGACACCTCCTGATATCTGATATGATATACCTATAAAATTTGTTCTAACAAAACAGTCTATTTTTATGGAGGTCATAATGTGCGGCTCCTGAATGCATCATGGAGGCTTTTGATATGTGGTAGATAAAGTAGTGTATATATCTAACTGTACAGAATTAGACATTAAAACACTCGTGTGATGTTATTATGAAACTCGCCGAATTTGAAACACAAATTATATTTTCCGATTCGGTTCTGCCGCATTCGAGTAATCGGGAAACATAAAATAACAAACAAAGTAAAATCCCTGACGAGCAGAGAACCTATTCTGTTTTTGACGTCAGTCGAAAACAAGGGTAAACCCATTCAATGTGTTGTAGTAGTACGGAACGCTTGGTGTGCGAGTTCGACTCGAACTTAACCGTTTTTTAGGGTTCCGTAGTCAACTAGGAACCCTTATAGTTTCGCCATGTCCGTCTGTCCGTCTGTCCGTCTGTCCGTCTGTCCGTCCGTCCGCGGCTTAGCTCCGTGATCATTAGTACTAGAAAGCTGAAATTTGGTATGAGTATGTGTATGTATTACGCCGACAAAACGGTAAAATAAAAACTAAAAAAAAAATTTTTTTTTGGGTAGCTCTCGAACACCTAAAGTGGGGGTGAATTTTTTTTTTCGCGTCAACCCTTGTGTGTGGGGTATCGTTGAATAGGTCTGTTAAAAATAATAGGGGTCTCTAAGCATTACTTTTTGATAAAACCAGTTGTTTTGTAAATATTCGCTCCGAAAATAAAACAAAATGTGTCCCCCCCCCTCTAACTTTTCAACCACGGGTCAAAAAAATATGGAAAAATTTATGAAAATGAGGCCTTATAAGTACTTTCAATGAAAACTATATTGATCAAAATCGGTCCATCCGTTTTTGAGTTATCGCAAAATTTCATAATTTTCTTTAAAAGGACGTAAGTTGACTTCCAGAAGGTAATAAGTAATTGCAGTTGCTATGGCGTTTACGACCTTTTTAAAGAACTTGATATCTTTCTCTAACTTAAACCTCGGGCGTCTCTTGTGAAGGATGAGTAACTACGGAACCCTACACTGAGCGTGGCCCGACATGCTCTTGGCCGGTTTTTTTTTTCATATGTTGTGTATTGTTTCTAGTAACGGCTACAAAACCACACAACAAACGGTCTTTCTAGAACGATTTTATTAAATTTATAATAATTTTAGTCAATATTTTATAAAGAAAACTCCCGTTGAAAACATGTTTCGAAACGGTTCGCAATTCATCATCAGGACCGCCGATCAGTCGCTGTGGCAAAATAAATATCTTTAAAAGAATAAATTCAACTCATGCAAGCGTACAACATTTCTGTTAACTAAAAGCAAAATATCTTGTTTCGCTAGCGCTACAAATTCTAAAACTATTATTTACATTACGGTTTCAATTTGGAACCCGATTAGTTTTGGTAAAGCTCTGGTTAAAATTTATTTGAGTTCAATAATTGAAGCAATTTCAAAAGCGCTACCAATTTCTGTGTCGTTCAAAATTGTATTACTTATACTGGTATATTCAATGAAATGACTTTTTGGGGTTTCCAATTGATATTTATGCGCATTTAGAATGACCCGAATGATGAGTCCGTCAGTTACAATATATTGATAAATATTACACACGTATTTTTGCTTTATCAAATTAATAGGGAAAGGGGAGGCCTATGTAAAGGGGAGGCCTATGTTCAGCAGTGGACGTCCTATGGCTGAGATGATGAAATTAATAAAAAAATACAAAGATATCAAAGTTCTGGAGGGGGTTTGTGACGTCAGTCATGGTACCCACAAGTTACGTCACGCGAAACTTCAAAGCTATGTATCATAGTAATTTTTTGTTTGATAATCAAATGAAAAAATACGTGTTCAATTGTTTATTACATTTTAATATTGTTGTCTATTTTTTGGATTCGTATTTAATCAAACGGACTCCCGAGGTCGTCCGCTTAAAATTAATACTCAGCAAGCAATTGCCTTCTTCCCTCCCTTGGACAATAATGAATTATTATGTACCAGCAAGCTGCAATTTTGATACTCGGTATTCAAATGTCTATGTCAATGCTAAGGTATTTGGAAGAGACCGCTGTTTAGCGGTAGCGATTACCTCTATTGTAATTTTATGTGTCACAGTTAGTTGTTTGTTAGTTGTATGGAACCATCGGTACGCGAGTCCGCATGCATAGCACTTGGCCGGTTTTTAAAAGTAAGTCGTGGAATTTATTCTCGGAAATAAGATTTCTTCTCGTTGAAGCTGATTGTATATTTAAAAAAGTCATAAGGTAGATTCTGTTCTATTCTTATACCTAATGGTACTTAGGGAACACGTGTCGATTGATTGATTGATACAAGTTGTTGACCCAATATCGAGTGAAAACAGAACATTTCGGCCTCGAGGGGCCAATCGGTCTCTCCCGTCAGCTGGTAATGAGTATCGGTTAGATTTAGGCAGTGTTGCCAACTTGGTGATTTTGTCACTAGATCTAGTTATTTTTCTGTATGTACAGCGATTTTTAAAGTCAAGCTATTTAAAATATTTGGTGTTTTATAGTAACTTTTTATAAAAAGTATCTATAAATTTATGAAACATGTCTCATTTTTAGGGTTCCGTACCCAAAGGGTAAAAACGGGACCCTATTACTGAGACTTCGCTGTCCGTCCGTCTGTCTGTCACCAGGCTGTATCTCAAGAACGGTGATAGCTAGACAGTTGAAATTTTCAGAGATGATGTATGTCTATTGCCGCTATAACAACAAATACTAAAAATAAAATAAAATAATTATTTAAGGGGGGCTCCCATACAACAAACTTGTTATAGATTATGGTACGGAACTCATGCGCGAGTCGGACTTGCACTTGCCCAATTTTTTTACCACAATTTTTATATTAAACCATTGATACAAAGACCCAGCACCTGTAGCACAACTATGACACGTGACACTTTCTCGCGCGAGATATATTACCTTTCTCTTTCTGTACAGTACTGCGTGAGAGTGACGGGTGACGCTATGTCGCGCGACAACAGTCGCGACTCGCGAAGCATAGTTGTCCTAGACGGGCTGGGGGAAGAGTGACTACAGTGCAAAGTCGCTAAGGTGTAAAGCCTTTGAAATAAACAATGATACTTAAGCCATTGATACAAAGATCAAAGCTCTAAGAAAAATTTAAATGCGTAAAGCTAGTGGAAGTGACCGGGAGTCGTACCCGGTACCTCTGTATTGCCGGTCCAGCGCTTTTACCTTTCTGCTTTCCTTGATTTAGCTACTTGTCAACATTTGAGTGGGCAACACTGGATTTAGGTCAATTTTGCTTGTTGAAACTGTTTGAGGGTGTTGGTACGTAATTGAAATGGATGGGATTGAACGGGTGCATGTTTAATATAACCATACCACGGGGTTTTTGGTGCACAAATGATTTGACACTAGGCTGACAATATAAGAAAATAAAGGTATGACACTCAGGCTAGTGAGACTTGCTACGTCACTGATTAGTTGCCGCTTTATGGTAACAAAATAATTATAAGGAAAAAAAAATGTGCGTGGAGGCCCTCCGCGTGGAAGAAGTGAAACTTCGTAATGTGGAAATGAAAATAGGAAGGGGTAGAAATTGTAATTTCAAAAGAGAAATCCTAACAATCAATTGATATTCACAAGAGACGTACCTTGACATAACCTTAAATCCGTCGCATTGTCCGTGGGATTGTTGCGTTGAACGTTTAAAGCAACTGTGCTTTCCTACCTCCTCCACGGTAGCGTTAAACGTTAATCGTTAAACGTTCAACGCAACCTTGTTGGAAGTCGCATTAGAAGTTTCACTTCAATAATCATGCATTTGCCGTCTCCACGGGCCACTGTCATACTTGTATTATGGTGTGTTGTGTTGTGTTGTGTTGTGTTGTGTTGTGTTGTTTTGTGCTATGCTGTACTGTGCTGTGCTGTGCTGTACTGTGCTGCGCTGTGCTGTGCTGTGCTGTGCTGTGCTGTGCTGTGCTGTGCTGTGCTGTGTTGTTTTGTATTGTGTTGTGTTGTGATGTGCTGTGCCGTGTTTTTTTGTGTTATGTTGTGTTGTGTTGTGTTGGATTGCGTTGTGTTGTGTTGTGTTGTGTTGTGTTGTGTTGTGTTGTGTTGTGTTGTGTTGTGTTGTGTCGTGTTGTGTTGTGTTGTGTTGTGTTGTGTTGTGTTGTAGTTTCCACTGACCTTAGGAGGCGTGCTGGTGTGGTGGCGGGCGCCGGCGGCGGCCGAGTGCGCGCGCCTGGTCGCCTTGTAGTGGAGCCGCCGGAGCGCGCCACCCAGCCGCTCGGGGGACCCGTCTCCACGGGCCACTGTCATACTTTCGCCGGTACCTGAGAACAACAAAGACATGGAGAAATAAGTTTCTGTCAAAAATGACATTTTAGTGGCAAGCTTTTATAGCCGACTGTACTTTTCTTTGGATATCCATCAAATGCTCACTGAGATGATTCTAAAGAGCCCAAGCTCGGTAGGATTGCTTTTTCTATTATAGAGTTCCTATGGCCACCTTCCGGCTCCATCATCAGAACAGCCCCATGGTACCATATTATTGTATTGTCATCAAAGTTAAGTAAGTACGCAAAATTTCAGCTCAATCGGTTGACGATATCTGCTTCAAAATTGAGTTGCAAGATTTCACCCGAACATACATACATTAAACATACAATGCAAGTTATAAAAGCTTGTAAAAATGCTGGGTGTTTACAGGATTAATAGCCTAGCTACTTAAAATGTAGACGAGGTTCTCAAGCTACTTAGGAGTCAATAATTATAAAACGGTTTAACCGTTGCAGTGGCATAGAAGGTGATCTAGATCCAGATCGAAAGAGAAGATAAGAGACTCGTGTCAGTTCTGGGCTTTCCCCAGAACTCTTAAGATCTTGGGCAAGGAATAATACTAGGTCGATGCAGAGTCAGCCACCGGCTAAGCTTGCACCATAGATTGGAGCGGAGTTTTTTTTTTCGAAATTTTCTGTTTGTTATGACCTAGCGAAATTTAATTTGTGCATTTTAAAACAAAAATTTCTAAAATCGGTTGAGAACTCGCTGAGATCTGCGCATTGTTACAAAGTCCATTCGAGTCAATGCATGGGAGCTTCGCTCGCTTCGCTCGCTCCGCTCCAATTAAAACTGCGTGAGATATATACCTTTAATCATTATAAAATGGTCACGTCAAATTGTCAGAAACCGTTGCGTAGTTTCAAAAATCTAAGCATACATAGGGAACCGACTTTGTTTATACTATGTAGTGATTATTCAATACAGTATGTAACTGTATGTTTCACGCTACACCCTTAGCAACATGAATATGTTTATAAAGCTCATTTGCCGCCTCAATTTAGCATATTCCTTTTATCGCAGCGGCTCACAGGCTGCTGTCAATCAAAACCGAGTATTGGCAGATTCATGATCGCTTTTGAGCGTAGTGGATGTTATGAATCGATCAGAGTGGTTTATTATTATGATGAGCGTAGTGAAACACGTGTACTCGTTTGTGTATAACACGTGATATCTTTTTCAATTAAAGTACAGCAGAATGAAATTTTTCGTTACTTTTGAAGCTTATCCGAACGTCTGTGGGCCCTAACATACGTATAGGGTCGAATAGTGTTATTTTTTTGATTTAAGCTAACAAGCTATACCTAAGTAAAACTCACGTAAAGAGGAAACATTGTAGATAGAGTCTGGCTAGCCAAATAATGTTGACAGATATTTCCTTGTGGTATCACCAATAATTGTCTATGACTTAAACAATTTGGTAGGTGGGTAGGTGGGTCGTCCATAAATAATTTTGATACTTCATATACTAGTTCTAACATTCCGATTGAGTTGAAATTTGGCAAAGTATAATTATGTAATTTTTTGGTGATGGATTAATATTATGGTATTATCGAGCTAGGTCTTATTTACACTACATTTAATTTCTCGCCTTGTATATGGTTAGAAAGTGTAAACATATGGTGTTTGTCGTTGACTGTACTGTAGCTAGCGGTAGAAATTATGTGAGCTGACTATAGGTGCACTTCAACATATATTTAACTTATTTCCTGAGGTACCTTACGTGTGCATAGAAAGTCAAAAATATTTTCTAGTATCAAAACTATAATTCCTACTACACAAAGTGTGACCAGCGGCAGAGTTTTAAAATTTCCCGCCAAAACTTTGAGTAATATTTCATTAGCCAGACTATAGTAGAGAATAATTAAGCACCTTTAACATTTAATACTCGTATATATTTCCAATTAAATCTTTATTATTCATAACGACGAAAGTTTTGTTTATGTTTTATTTATCGGAGGTGCTTTAATGTTTGAATTAAGTAGTTTATTAAAATATACGAATTTATGAAATTGGCTTTCGCCGCGACAGACCAGCGCTCCTGATGATGAATCGCGAACATTCGAAATATGACGAGCGATATTCCACCTATATGATGTGAGCAAACCCGTTCCATATGTATTTTAATATATCTGAGACTTACAGGAGCCTTAATAAATCAATGTATCACCGATTTATCTTTAGCGATTTTCATTTATATACCATAATTTGTACAGACAAACCTGCATAATATTATTAAAAATATCGTGAGACATCTTTATTATTTATATATATATATTAACGTGTCCGTCAATGGCGAACCTGGCTCTCCTCGCCGCCCTCAGCTCCTGTCATTTTTTACGTGAGTTTAAACCGTTATTATGCATAAATTTAATCACAGAAATGTCAAGTACTAAGCGTTGGTTTGGCGCAGTCGGTAGGATTATTACATCCGCCATTACGTATCCCTTTGCGGGGTTTTTGGGATAATATTATAAAATATAGGAAGCCGGGATGGCGGTATAGAGCGGTTAACGGTATAGCGATGGATATGATTTCCAAGTGCCGTAGTTACTAAACATGGTAAATATGAAATCGTGTGATCGCTCTCAGAGTAAGAGGCATCGGACTTCAAATATTCAAATTTAAATTCAAAACTTTATTCTGCAAGTAGGCTACCTGAGCTTTTTTTCATGTCAGATTCTAAGTTACATATAAAAAATCATTGGTTAGGTATAAAATAAAGGACATATGATTAGAAATGTTGTTATTAAAACCTCTGACAGAGCAGTATATTGTCTAGTAACATCTATGCAACAGTTTTCCAACGACCTGGGGGGTAATTCGACCAATTTTAGAGAGATGATGGAGATCTCTCTACTACATCGCTATCTGTCACTTTTGACGTGTCCCTACTTGACAAGTGGCGATATCCCTAGATCTAGAACATCGCAACTTCGCCAATCCGGTCACGCTTTATTTGCTTCTACTTTGTATGTGACGGCGTAGATAACAGGTTTAGTTAGGTACGTTTCATTCAGAACAGAAATTCATATGCATGAATAGCATTTTTGACAGTCATTATCGCCTTCGTATTTCCAAAATCAGATGAGATATTATGTGACTTGAAGCTCATCGCAACAGTTATATCGCCTTTGAACTGTCATTTAAATGCGATGAGCTTAAAAGTGACATAGCTCATCTCAATTTTGGAAATACGAAGGCGATAATGATTGTCAAAAATGTTATTCATGTACCTATATAAATTTCTGTTTTGAACGAAACGTAACGGACTAATTTCACGTACTACGCGGTCAATTTAAAGTATGCGCCTGTTATTTATGCCGTCACATACAAAGGAAGCGAAAATTTTGCGCGTCCGAATTGACGAAGTTGCGATGTTCTAGGGATATCGCCACTTGTCAAGTAGGCACACGTCAAAAGTGACGGATGGCGATGAAAATGAGAGATCTCCATTATATCTCTAAAATTGGTCGAATACCCCCCCTGGTTTGTCGTCTGGCGCAGGAAAGGTTAATAATAAAAACGAATACTCTTACCTGCGGCGCGTTCAGGGGAGGGTCGAGGCGGCTGGATTTTGGGAGATTGGTGACGCCCATCCGCCTAAAACAAGGAAATATAATTCAAGACTACTAAAGATTAAATATTACATTGTAAAAAAAGAATGGTACATTACTGCAGACGCCAGGAATGAAGGGCTTGCAGTGTGAGTAGAGGCCGGATTGTGATACGAAGCCGGCAAGGCCTTTTCACGGCTAAGGGGCAATTCCACGTAAGTGCAAAATGAAAGTGACCATTTTCAATGCGTTTTTAATATTTGCGGTGCAAATTTTATTGTCAACATTTATCTGGGATAAATAACAACACATCTAGAGATAAATCGATTTGCACCTTAACCTAATAGAACACTCAATGAAATGGTCACTTTCATGGAATTACCCTAAGGCATGTATAGTGCTTTTCTCAAACATGCAATGTAATAAAAAAATACACCACTCAAAAAAAAAAATTTAACAAAAAAAAAGAACCGACTTCAGTAAAACTAAAAAACCAAAAATAACCCATTCAAGTACCTACAGATTACATTTGACTCACCCTTCGAAGTCGATCCCAAACCACTCAGTTCAGTTCTTATATTTATAGTTATATTATAGTCTACGCGAGGTTTGGCACCGACTTCGAAGGGTGAGTCAAATGTAATCTGTACTTGAATGGGTTATTTTTGGTTTTTTAGTTTTACTGAAGTCGGTTCTTTTTTTTGTTAAAAATTTTATTTTTTGCTTTTTAGTGGTTCTAGTTCAGTTTCCTTACACCAAATCCTATTTACTGAATGTAAATTCTTGACTTTATCAATAAGTTACCGAAAGCGCCATACATGTCCCTATAACATTTGAAGAGTTCCCTCGATTTCTCCAAGATTCCATCATCAGATCCCGACTTAATGCCAACGGGACCAACTCGGAGTTATTACCCTTTCGATAAAAAAAAAATTTAAAATCGGTTCACGGTTCTCGGAGATATCGAGTAACACACATAGGTACAAAAAAAAAAAAAATTAGTTCGAATTAAGAACCTCCTCCTTTTTTTGAAGTCGGTTAAAAATATAATTCAGCTGTTTAGCCTGTTCATGAATACAGTCACAATGTTAAAAAAATTACTTCCCGGCCTACACCTTCTATTTTGTATGAAATTCCTTTACAGTTCTGTCGAGTTGTTCCGCCCGATACGTGATATTTCGAAGCCTGTTATAACGCACGTTATGACGGCATTTCAATGCATGTTTGAGAAAACAATTTCTAAGGCCTCAGTGTATAAATGTGAAATTTCATTCGGTTAGCTGTTTCACGAACTTTACCTCTGGGCCACATTGAGATTTATATACACATACTAAAGCAATTACGACTGTTGAACACACAAACAAAACGACTTGATTCAGTATTATAATTAATTTACTCTGATTTGGACATTGTGCCTGACGTTTTGACGGGGCTGAGTTTATTTAAAATGGGAATGAAATGTTTTTGTTAATTACGATTTTAACTTGATGTGCTTCACAATATTTAAGGTCGAAATATGTACAATGCACGTAACGTAATTGGAACATAACGTAATACATACCGAGGGCGGTAATTTCGTGAATGTCCCAGATCGCAGGTGTTTGTGCATGTACATAAATAAGCGATCTCGGACTTTATGAATTACCGCCCTAGGTATGTATTACGTTATGTTCCAATAACGGCGGAGTGATGCAATCGCGACACATAGGGCGCCTTACTCGGTGTCGCTATCCAGAGACCAGGATCAACCGGTTAGGCTGTCATACCTGCAGACAGAGCAAAGAGGCCCTTCTGACAATCTACCCCGGGTTGTCACGCAAGCTAAGGGAGCTGAAGAGGTCTCAGCTCCGGCTCATAACTGGAGCGATAACTGGACATGCTCAACTCAACAAGTACTTATTCACTCTAGGTATTACTGACATTCCTCTTTGCAGAGCCTTCATGGAGGCCGAAGAGACAGCCACCCACGTCACTCTCAATGTCCTGGAGTTATCAATAACGGGGCACAACACCTCGGGTCGCCGAGGTCACTCCCAGAAGCCATCGGTAACATAAAGGGACTGCTAGGCTTTCTGGTAGAGTTGGGTTGACAAGAGTACCTATACCTAGTGCCAGCAACCCTTCACGCAAAATAGGCGCATTGTAAAACGTCATTGTTCGCCATCGGCAGGGTGTTCCTCCTGACACACTGGAGCCTAAATGGTCGAAAACTGTGCGGTTCCAGAAGAATTGTTTACTGCGGACGCTCCGCATGTGGAATGAGCTCCCTTTCGAGGTTTTCCTCGGGGGCTACAGCATGCGGCTTTCAAGAGGGGAGTGAGTAGGTTCTTAAAGGGTCGGCAACGCGCGTGTGATGCTCCTGGCGTTGCAAGCGTCCATAAGTGTCCGCGGCGGTAAGTTAGATAATTTTACGTCTCTAACCGTTTCCCGTGGCTGTGGAAATTGAGAGATTTTTTTGAATATTGATACAGTCCGTAAACTCCCAGATTGCGATTCGGGTTTTGGTGAAAACTGAGAGGTAAAAGCGAGCGAGACAGGTATAAAAGGCGAATAGGTTTGACTGTCCCATATATTTTTATCGGTGACGCAAATAGTCTCGCTGAATTTGATTTATGTCGGTTGTCGACGCGGTTGGTGCAGTTTGTAGTGCACCTGCCTACTGAGCCGGCGGTCCTGGGTTCGAATCCCGGCCGGGGCAAATATTTGTGTGACGAGCTCGAATATTTGTTCCCAATATTGGGTCATGGATGTTATCTATTATAATAAGTATTTATAATATATTATGTGGTATCCTGCCTTTTCGCCGAAATATTTTTCCCAACTGATTCATTTGCCAAACTGTTTCATTATTTAGTACTCCTACCTTATGTATATCGTCGTTTAGTAGCCACAGTACAAGCTTTGCTTATTTTGGGACTAGTTAGATTTGTGTAAAGATTGTCCCTTAGTATTTATTTACGTAGGTACCTACCTACTTACGTAAAACCTATTTTGTTACTAACACATTTATAAGTTTCATTGTTACTAACACGCTATGCATACTTCTCCGTAATAAATAATGTATTATTATCTATTATTCATTATTATATACTCGTAGACAAGCTTTCTCGTATTTTCGCAACTGTGGAGATTCCAGGTAACACTTCCATTATGGAGGAACCATCATTATTAACATTTGGAAATATAATGTTATCTCGAATCTAAGACGTTCAGTGTTTGTGCAAGGAAATTACGCGAAACCGGGTTCAAATGCGATGAGTATCAGCGTACCGGAACAGTATCTTGATAGAAAACAGTATGCTAGTGCTAAACTCTTTACTATAGTTATACTCGTTAAGATTTAACTCTGTAACACAGGGAATCCTAGCTCAGTGGGCCTATGATGGTTGCTTTTATCACACGATAAATAGGTGACAAAGCATCTATCACGTTTTGACAAAATGCGAGTGAAAGTGACAGATCCTTTGTCACTTATTTATCACGTGATAAACACAACCATCATAGGCCCCCAGGACGACCCAAAGTCATGACTCATTAATGTCGTGTTTTTTAGTTAAATATTTGTTATTTTTTACTTGCTAAAGCTAAAGCGGTAATACAACGACGAAATGGCTGTTCCGGGTTCGAAATCCACTAATATTATAAAAACAAAATATGGTGTGTGAGTCTGTAAGTTTGTCACCTTCTCACGCCGAAACGGCACAACGGATTTATATGAATTTTGAAACAGCAATACGGACATGCCACGGCTTTGGCGGCAAGTGGTTCAGTGGAAGATCCGAGCGCGGCAGCCATTCGAGGTATGTAATAAGCTATACTTGTCAAAGTAAGTTATGTCACCTCTATCATGTAACCTCTTTCTTACCATAATTGATATTCTCAAATGTGTATGTATGTATGTATGTATGTAAACACTATTGTACACAACAACTGGTTATAAATACATTGATAACAAATTAAACATGTACTCGTACAAATGCGTTTTCAAAAGATGTTTGCGTGACCTCTACGCTAGCAGAGTTGTGAATTCTTAGGTTATCTGATTAGTATGTTTCATCTCTATTTATGTATATGTGTATATATTATATGAATACATGTAGGTATTTATCTAAATATTTATTTATTAACACTTATTTAAGTTAGTTGCACCGCCCGCAACTTATTTGCTTTGCCCAAAGGTTGACTGGTAGAGAATGCCTCATGGCATTAAGTCCACCTTTTGTACGATAAATTTTCTTTTGTGCAATAAAGATTAAATAAATAAATAAAGTTATCCCTATTAGGGATCTCTTCCAGTTAACCTTTGAGCCATTGAAGGAAAGGGTATTTGAAGAAAATAGGCAAACTGCGTAGGTACAAACGAGATATCTATAATTATTATACTTAATAAAACTATGACTACATAAACTAAGTAATAATACACATATATTTATATTATTCATAGATAAGATATATATATATCTACATATAATACATATAAATGCGTAAATAAATTATAGTATTATAACGACCCACCAAGCCTGGAGCCGAGCCGCCACACCGAGCCCAACGTCATCGCGTGACGTCAGCACCGGTCGTCACTGCCTGACGTCACCACAGCGGCAGGGCGGCGGATACCGTTAGGCGGATGGCTATATAAGCCGCCACAGACCGGGCAGCAGGAGCGGTGTCTTACAGTCGCTCAAGCAGGCAGGTCGAGTTACCTCTGCGAGTGGTGTAAGGAATCGCTCTCTGTGGCTCGGAGTGTATTGACGCTTCTTGAGACATAGTAGGGCCTCCCTCCGAACCTACGTAAGAGGTTTGGTCTTTGTCCTGTTGAGGGCGGGAGTCCTAGGATCCCTAGCGCGGAGTGTATTGACGCTTCTGGCTCGCTCTTAAGGGGATCCTAGTACTACCACTCTTGGGTAGCCTGTCGCGGTGTGGTGACCACGCATCTGGAACGACTCGCCTCACCCTGAAGGACAACGATCAAGTTCCTTACAACTAACCGTTTACCCCCGTCAGAATACTAACCGTTTACCCCCGCATAATAGGGATACCGCGTCGCCCTGGATAGCATAGGGAATTAGGGAAATTAGGATATTAGGATTAGGTTCAGTCTTAGTTTAAATAAACCTGTTATTTAGTGTTTAAACCGCCTAGTTTCATTTAGCCCCCGATCCCTTGTCTCCCGACAGAGCTAGTTCTGGAAACCTTCAAGATCCCGTCTGGATCGAAGGATATGTACTAGTGCCAGGCTCGTTACGCCATAATAGACCTAACGGGCTTAGCACTACGTCACAGTATTCAATGAATTCACACGTCATCGGACAGCCTCAATTTCTTCAAGTTAATCTTAGGTGATGCAACAGATGGAGACTTCCTAAGGGAAAAATGTGTTCTCGCAAACAAACCATTCTTCACACCATAGATATTCGCACGGCATCTTTTTGTGTTTTTTTTTATTTTTATTACGAGTATGATTGCTGTTCGTATCTCGACACTATGCCCCAGTGAGATGGGCCGGTGGGAGTAAAGAGTAAACACACAACCCTCGGGGTACGTTTCTGATTAAGCGCCACTTGACATTCTGCGTGTTCAGGTTTTAATCTTATTTTAGCGTTGTACTACAAGTTTCTATGGAATAATACGGATCATAAAATGTCATTTGTTGTACATATTACTCTCATACTTCGTTATCATATTTTAATTTTATTTAAAGTCGTATTAGACAACCCCACACAAATCAATCCAATCCTAATTGAAGCACTAAGTCTAGTAGGAAAGATTTTAAACAACACAAAATGCTTCATTGCCCACCAAAAAAAGTTTACAAATTAAACACAGATAAAATAATATTAATGATTCAATATGAACCCTTTCATGAAAGTCATCGCATTTATTTCACTATGCTACAATAAAATTGTAAAAATTCACCAATTTTTACATATTTCATTTACAGGCATTCCTGTAATTGGAAATTGTACCTAGAAGATTACTGAATCAGAAAATGTGTATTAGGTATAATAATAAAAAACACGGACAAAAAAAAGATGAAAAAATTGAGAGTGCTGACTCGCGCACCGGGGGTTCCGTACAAACTTTCAATTACCTATCCCATCTTAATTGGACTGGTTGAGTGAATGCACCTGAAATGTATGGCGCCGCATACAAACTAGGTGCAAACTTAACGCAACCGAGTTCTCCAAATATGATGCTTGAAAAGGACTATATTATTTATGATTTTATTTCAAATGTAGTTTTCAGATTTTTATAAGTATTTGTAGTATATGACGATATTACTTGCCAAATTTCATAGTTCTAGGTCATCGGGAAGTACCCTATCATTTTGATTCCTTTGAGAGTGTCGAAATGTACGTTTATTGCGACATAAACGGCTGTATCTTTTTTTCACGTCACCGTAGAAGTTTGATTTTTTTCACAACTTCAAGGAACCGTAGACCTGAATATGTGGTGTTATTTTCAACTCGATACCTCCACGTGTTCTTCAGATAAAGGGCCTTGCTTGACAGACAGACAGACGGACGGACGGACGGACGGACGGACGGACGGACAACAAAGTGATCTATAAGGATTCCGTTTTTTTCCGATTGAAATATGGAACCCTAAAAAGAAAACTTCCCCGCTTAAATGAGATTGAGAGCGTTTTCCAGGTACGAGTATTATTTATATTTAAACTAACGACCCGCCCCGTCTTCGCACGCGTGGAATGCTCATAATTTATGCATGTATTATACATATTCCTCTGGAACCACTCTATCTATTCATAAAAAACGCATCAAAATCTGTTGCGTAGTTTTAAAGATCTAAGCATACCTACATAAGGACAGAGCAGAAAACGACTTTGTTTAATACTATGTAGTGATGTAATTACTTTTGTATTAAAATTTCACAAAGTAACCTGGAATTAATTGGTGTTTACTACATTTTACAAAGAAGACATATTAAAATAAATAAACGGGTTTACTCACGTCGTAGACCCACCGAACACTCCGGTGTTCGGTTGGCCGCCGCCGCGACTGATCGTCTCTCCTGATGATGAATCGCGTACCGATTCGATACTTGTCGAGCGTTATTCGACTTCTACAACGTGAGTGAGTAAACCCGTTTATTTATTTTTGTTTACTAGGTTTCAGTTTTTTGCTACCGAATATAAACAAATAAACTACATGATTCTTCTCTTTCAACAAAAATCAGTAGTAATACAGTCTGTATCTGTGGCGAGAGTTTTTTAATTTTTTAAAGAAAATAACCTTGCTGAATCAAACAGTTAAAATCAGTGTTAAATTATGTTTGTACAGGCAGCTCTTTACTAAATTTAAACTTCATGATCATAAGTATCATTTAATTTGTGATTCGCAATACTTAAAGGATAAGGTATTTGATATGCATATGAATAAAGAACTTAATACCAAAATGTATTTAAAATGAATTAACGCAAAAACAAAATGTCACGCCTCATTTAAATTAAACACTGAATTGCACCGCCATAGACTCATCATCAGTATCATCACATTCGACACCAACACTTTCTCTGAAAGACTTCGCTTCGCTCGCCGTCACGTACAGTCGCGTAAAATAGAAGATATTCACAATGAAACATATTGCTCAAAAGATATAAGAGCCAAGTAAGTTTTGATGCTGATTGTAAAGTCCTTAAATACAGCACGACCTAAATAAGGATATACCCGTAAGTAATATTTATGATTTGAAATGAAATAACAAAGTGTATTTCGTCAGGTATAAAAAAACTTATGAAATTTAGATGAATAAATCCTTCACTAAATAAAAAATTACATACTTTAACTCGAGATTTATATTAAAATCTATGTTTCGTAAAGCACAAGATATAAAGTGGCCCTTATAATTGAGCTGTAGGTATAGATTATGTTATGGCACTTTATGTTCTTGTTTACTGTGATAAAGCATCAACGCTTGTAACCGTGACAAAAAGAGTTGTAAACCTGGTCGAATTTCAATTTATTGTGATAAACCATTCTTGTACGTTTTACAAAACTAGAGAAGAAGCATAGGAAATTGCGCTTATAACTGGCAGAAATGGGGTTCGGGCATGTGCTTGCGACTGTGGACATCCAGCTCAAACCATCGAACATATTCCTACTGTTTATATTCTGCGCACTGCGGTGGAATCCCGAGTAAACACAGCCGGATACGTTTCTGATTCCTGCTTGAGATTCAGCGTATTCGGGTTTTAATGATATATACCCGGGCCGTATCGAAGTTTAAGCTCTTGAGTCCAAGATTCTTAGAAAAAATCGGAGATTTTGAGAGTACTTGGATAGATTGAGTGCTTGTTTTTGTTTATTTACTGGTAAATCTGGTAGTTTACACTAATATTGTAATGGCGAAAGTTTGTAAGTGTGTTTTGTTACTTCTTCACGCTCAAACGGCTGGACCAATTTTGATAATTTAGGGTATGCAGGTAGCTGACACCCTGAATTAACACATAGGCTACTTTTTATCCCGAAAAATTGAGTGTTCCCGTAGGATGAACGGGTAACACCACGCGGCGTAGCTAGTCAAACATATATACAAGTTACGTAAGTTATATTAGGTACTATTTGTACTTCTATATTATAATCCTACATTGGTTGAAGTTGAAGTTGAAGTAAGATGTTGACCGACCCCGATTGAGAATTCATTCTCTACAAAGATATGGGACAAAGGCTAGGAGGATGATGATGATTGGTTGAAGGATGTTGGCAGGCTAGCAAGGGGTTGTTAGAGATAGCATAAATAATGATAGATAATAATACATGTCGGACAACATGTGGCGATTCACATGATCTCGTCATGTGCCCGCCATCATATAAACATATATCATCATCGTGATACTCACATCATCATTATCATCATCGAATTTAAGACATATTAGCATCATACGTCATCAAGCTCATACTAAAATTATCATTTACTAGATATAGGCAATACAAATGCAAAATATGAGTAATAGTGTGAATGTTTGCGGAAGCAAATAAAACCATTCCTATAACTAAAACATGCTACCACTTTAAAAATAGCAAGTTGATATTCACAAATTGACAACAGAGGAGTTGAGCTTTATTTAGACCAAATAAGAATCAAAATCCCATATACAACGCTTGGAGGGCGGGGGCTAGGTCACGTGACGTGTCGGGAATGTCGCGAATGACGCGAAAGTCGTTGAAGTCTGGAAAGTCTGGATAGTCTGAAAAGTCTAGAATATCTGGAATGTCGGGAGATATTGGTTATAAATAGGCAACGGCTTAATGGACGGGGATTCTTTTTGTTTGGGACTTCGTCCGAGTAACATTGTTTTCTGGCAGTTAAGGTATTAAAATTAATTCTAAGGGGAATTTCTATTGGGGTTTTGATTGTCTTTGAAACTATATTTGCCTATTGAAATTTAGTGGGGTTTCTGTTGTTTTAAAGGATATTAAGCTTAGTCACATGCCAGAAATAGTGTTTTGGTACATGGTTACCAGGTGAAAGATATTTAACCTTGCGGCTGTTAAACGAATATCTTTCGGACTCTTCTAGTTTTATCCGAATTAGGCGATTCGGACACTAGCCATATATAAGTGCAGTGAATAGCCTACGAGTGTGGATAGTTTTGTTTGGTGAAAGCGAGGACCACACGTGATGGACATGCGGGCCTTTCCGCGCTCGCTGAAGCCAAACGGACCTCCAGGCTCGGTCTCATAAACTATATATTTATATATCTGCTTATATACACATATTAGGGCAAGCTACTCCATGTTTCCGGCGTCTCATTAGCCACATGGGGGGGGCTTAATTACACTGATGATAGTCACATCCTCGGGTTAATCTCCCGAACTTACAGTTTAGCTTAGCTAGGCCCCATACACGTTTAAATATAAATATGAGACCTAGGTCTCTAGTGTTCTTTGTATTAGCTAGGGAACAGGGTTTAGCGATAGGTACACCTTAATAGGAACATTAGGACGGGGATCTTTACCTACTGAGCAATCGGTCAATCGTCATTAACTAGCATAACATTTATTCAAATTATTTTAACCTTGTTAGGTATAGTGGTTAAGAGGTTGAACTATTAAATTCTTAAGTGGTTATGACCCGGGAAGTTAGTAGGGGAAGAACAGAGTCTAGTGGCGGTTTGTAAAGATTGGGGATAGGGAACCAGTTATTTAGGCCAACCAGATATTTAACACCTAAATTAAAGGAATAATTAATTAGAACTTACCGATTATGATTTAAAGTAATGAACCTTTGGTATAGCTTAAGCGATAGAATGGCATCACTGAGGTAAAGTTGAGTCAGTTGGCAGTAGATAATCGCTTTTTCAATGAACAGAAGTAATTTTAAACTTTATTATAATTTTGATAAGGAAATTGTGGATCGTTGTATAGTGTGGAAATACAAAGCATTCCTAAGACTGGATGTGGAGAATCTGAAGTGTAAATTGCTAAGAAAAGCCGGGGACTTATGGATAGCAATAATGAAAGTTATTCGTTCCCGTATTTACATCACAGATCCCAGAATTGAATTAATTTATATCACAGGGCGTAAAAGAATTCCCTTATCAGAATAAGTCAGTCGAAAGTTGAAAGATACTACGAACAGGCACAATAGTCTTCATGATTTCAAGGATATACTACATTTATGAATATGGTCAAACGAAAACCCAGTTCTAGAACTCATTAGAAGGGTTCAAACCTACTAGGAAGGAGTAGTGTATTAGACTTCTTACAAATACAATTATAACTTTATTTTTCTGAATTATAATAGTTTTACAACCATCACATATGTTTATCTAGTTAAATAGGTAGGTAAAATCCTTAAAATAGGCCTTGTGTAGTTAACGTAAAGAAGCCTGCGCCAAAAGGCTTCCCCAAAAAGATGGATCCTTGACACTATGCCGTAGGCTAGGACGTCATGCATAGATGTGATGAGATCCCACAGTGGTTTGTTCAGTTTAGAATAGGTGCGGAGTTCCCCATCCTCTAGCTGAACGCTTTAATTCGATTTGCTTCTCAGGAATAGATAGGTAAAGCGTTCAGTGACATTCTCCGCGCACTCAGGGTGGTAGGGGATAATTAACAAAAATTTATATTTATTTCTTTTCACAATAGGAGATACCTTCTCCATTATACTATAATCTAGTCCTTACTAGTTTTTTTTTATTGTGGTGATTATAGCAACTTACTACTCATTGTATAGGTCTAATCCACCTCAGATTGTCCTACTATAACTTATTTAAGGGATGTATACCATCTTCCCAGATTAGATTATAATAACAAAATTACTTAATTTTTGTCAAGTATGAAAACTTAAGATTAATTAAAGTCATAATAAAATCTCATAGGTTCTGTAACTTCCATCTATATATAGATTGGTAATGAAGTATAGTTTCATATTGTACTTAGACATTTGATTTCTAATCATCCTGGAGTAAGAACATGCAATTTTAAAAACTAAATTACCCTTCATTTCGGAATCCTAATAATATTTGGTTTGATTCACATACTGATCTTTATTGTTACATGGAGTAATCTAGTAAAACTATACCTAACTATGGATTAGATGAATTTTATAGAATTAAATAATATTGTTATAAGAGTATTTATAATATTTCATATTGAATCTTGCTATAGGAACTATGGATATTCTTGTTGGCTGGACTTCTTGGGAAGTAATAAGTTTATATTATGAGGATAGATACAATTAAATTAAGTTAGAAATTTAATTAGTATAAGGAACCTAGGTAGCAGTAGGATACGAGAAGCTTGCATTAAATAATTAAGAGAATACACATTTATTTGGAAATACATAGTAGCATAGCACAGTATATAGGTACGGAAGCACTTAGCGACACATCACGGTTAAGTTTCTTTTTAAAGAAACTGAGTTGCTACTTCAACGTAGGTTCCTACCATCTAGACGTATCACAACGGTTATCCCGATCACATATTGGCCATTAATTATTAAGAAATGTTCAGCTCAATTGTATTAAGGATCCTTTCATATTTAGGCTTGGTTAGTTGTAGGTTCTGGAAGGCTAGGTATTCATTGAAGGGTTTCCTAGGGTTTCGTTGTAGGAGTAGAGTTTAGTGGCGAGGGTGAAGCAGGCGTAGGACCTGTACCTTTAGTTTAGGCGTAGATATATTTCAGTAGATGCATTTTCATGGTATTTAATAGGTAGCTCGTCGTCGATACATTACAAGTTGGTGCTCGTTCCCAGGATGTATTTATTTAGCAGATGGTCTTGATAAACATTACAATTTTGCTGCCGGTGACCAGGGATTATACCTCTTCCTGCCATGATCAGGCATTACAATTTGGTGGTCCCGTGACTCAGGATAGCTCTAGAGTTAGGGTAAGCTTAAGATGAAGCATTACAATTTGCGCCGTGACCATGGATAGGATCAGTCCGGGACTGTTGAGGTCGTGCCGATGTAGTTCGGCGTGTCGTTGCCGTAGCGGATCGCCGTGCTGCCTCCTTGTGCTTTGTATATCGACAATTGTTATTTGTTTTGGAATTTTAGTGGAGTCGCTGCTGGCGGTTTTATTGAAGGGATCTTGAACACTTGAGCTTTGAACTATGAGACCCTCAAGGGTACAATTGTTGACGTGAGAATGGAAAGGAGAATTTAGCCGTGATGGGTTGTGTTGTGCACATCGTCAAGAAACACATTTTGTTGCATATTTATACACAAACTATAGTGAATAGAGTAGCTTCTTGATATAACACACGATATTTTTCTTATTTCACATAGTAATAGTACCTGAAACAAAAGACTTTTATTAGAACAACGTGATTATTTTATCAATCAATATTTTGCAAACAGTAATCAATTGACAGTTCATTCATTGAGTCATTTTATTATTTTATCTGTATCTATACTGGATTATTTGAGATATGATTAAATTCGTTGCGATTGGTTTTATGGTTCAAAAAGTTATTTTTAATACTGATTAATAATTAAATAAGTGGTTTATTTAAGTTTTAGATAATAATTTACGTTACATAGAATAATAATATCAAGTAATAATATACTTACTTTAGTTTCAATCAGATACGTAGGCAATTTTACTCAATATGTTCGTATTATTAATATAACATAATATTCAGATATTTAGGGATATTATATTTAATATTATTTAAGCATAATTGAAAAAAAAAAAAGGTAATTCACTTTTAAATTAAATACGTAAGCAAGGCAGAGTGAAAAGAAACGTCCTCGAGTTGGTTGATTTGACAAGTGACAGGTGTCATCGCTTATCTTATCAGTAAATGATTATGATATCGAGATGGAATGATTATTTAAATAAATTTAATTTTAATATAGATATAAAGTCGGAATTTTGTAGGAAATTAGTTAAGTGAGGTAGAATAGAGATGTCATTGTTCTTGACTACAGGAAATATGAGTTTGTGAAGACTTATTTTTACATCAGTTATTAGTTCAAGCTGTGTTGTAAATTTGTTATGAAATTAAGGATAGACTATGAGGATACTAAGGACTTATTATTTCGGGGGGCGCGGGTTTATTTATAGGCTTTAGCTCAATCTAGGAAAGGTTTCAGAATAAGATCCGATAAACATGACTAACTACAATGTTAAACTGTGTATAAGGCTCCTAGCCACAATATTGAGTATTAATCTTTTAGCTTATTATAAGACCTGTTAGAATCATTAAATATAGTAATTATAAGGAAAGTAGGAGTGTTAGTGATTTCATAAGTGGGGGGGGGGGCGATCCATTTTTGAGTTTTTTTTTTTTTACACATAATGTAACAAATGAAATAAAAGTAATTTTTTTAAGAATATTTATCAATATAATCACAGAATCAGCAGGTTAAGGGATTGTTCCAGGCTCGCCTTGATAGTCAAAAATCTGGAACATAAAATAAAAAATCTGTTGAATCAAGTTAGGTTAACGATTACTAATTACAAAACAAAAGTAGGGAATCTACTTTGCGTTTATTGATTGAAGTAAAATATAGTACAGTTTTATACAATAATAAATAATAAAAACAAATAATAACAAAAAGAAAAAAAAAAGGAGACAGAAGAGATGCGTTAACATTGTTAGGAAATTTATAACCCATTTGCTTCACACTAAGGGTGTAATCTAAGCGATTATAATAACAGTTGGAAATTTACCTAGTTTAATTAATGTATATAATCTTCATGTTCCAAAGATATTTATGTTATTTAAATTATGAGCAATTTATTTAATCCTGAAAAAAAAAAAAAGGGAGAAAAATGCATTAAAACACTTAGTGTTAGATAGGTACACAAAAAAAAAAAAAAAAAAAAACAGAAGGAAAGAAAGTAAATATTTGTGGTATTTAACGTGGGTGTTTATGAGTATAAATTTATAGGTGAATTTTACCATATCGTCGTGCAAGGCCTGTCCCTCACTAGCTTCGCCATTAGGGTGGGGTGGTAGAACTTCGGGCTGAAGCTATTAAGATAAACCACGAGTTATTATATTACATTCAAAAAAAAAAAAAAAAAGGAGGGGAGAGGGTTAAGAATTTATAAAATTATTAACTAATAGTATTATTTGATGATATAGAAGGTGTAATGAGAAAATGATTAACTTACGAGGGGATGGTCGGTGCTAACGGTGTCTGGATTAAGCTGAAATAAATTATAAGGGGTTAGTATCATTTTTAATTTCTAGGAAAATGACAAATTTTGGCCCAAAACTTACAAGTTCCATGTTCAGCAACGTTGAGGGAGAAAAGCTAAACGATGGAGACATTGGGATGATTAGGGGGGATGGGATGCTGTTGAGATCAGGTGGGAGTGGCATCGGCTCAGGGCGTGGCGTTAATGGTTTGACTAATTGCTGAAAAAGAGGGGGAAATTATTAAATTAATAATTATAGGTATTTTCTTTTCAAAAGGAGAGATAAGAAACAAATTACAAGTACTGTACCTTTTAAGAATGCAAGAGGGTAGATGGAACGGGGTACATTTCCTTTTTATATGATGTAAACATATTTCAACAATTTAAGTTAGCATTAAGAACGGGAGAGGAAATTGTATTTACCTTCTTGCTATGGCGCAGTTGCTTCCTTTGGAAGCTATTAATTTTGCGCTGGATGTCGGTTGAAGTTAGGGCTATGTCTGATTGCAAGTTACATAACCTGAGTAATTCGGCTTTCGCGACCTTTCGTAACTTATTGTCCTTATTGTTCAAATACTTTTTGTCCCAAAGTATGGGGAATTTTAATAAAATTTCTTCGAATGGGGTCATAGTGAACGGACGGAATGCGCGGTAGTATGATAATGTTTGACAACAGTGTTAACATGTTAAAGAAACAGTGTTGTCATAAATGGTAACTACTGTTAAAGTATAGATTCACCTACCTAGTTCGTAAAATTTACGTTGTATTTATAAAGAATAGTTAAATATTTATTTATATATTATTTAATTAAACAACGTACAAATAATTCGGTGATTTATCAGTCTAAAGCTAATATTCAATAGGAGTATTAAGTTAAGATCAATTAAGGAATCGATTGCCGACGAAAATTTTAAAGACGATCGTGATATCATCATATATAAGTTGTACTGCAGTATAGGTATTTGTAAGTTGAGGTTTGAATATGTTTTTAAGTAAATTCCACTAGGGGTCGTTAGTAGTATATTTAATTGAATGTTTTGTGGGATGGATCGTTTCCATTAATACGTATTTTGGGGTTCTTTAATGAATTGATATTCGATAAGTTCAAAAGGGTAGTTAGGGGTGAATTGAAAAATTACGAGTTTTATTAGAGTATAACAAAAATACGAAATGTGTGAAGTGGATGGTCAATTTTATTATTTATATTAGAGAAAATCTTTATTTTGATTTTGATGAAAGAAGTAAAGGGGAATTTGGGATATTATAGGAAAGTAAAGTAGTATGGATTTTGAATACATAGTGGGTGATGTTCTTCTGACTAAGTCAATGCGAAAAAATGAATGTAGGAGCCTGTTAGTGTGACGTATGGAAATGTTTTAGTGCGCGATGTATGCTTGTGTGATGGATGAAAGATATGATAAGAATGAACAGGAGTGAGTGGACCTTTTGAGTTGGATGTTGTCTATATGTATTCAAGCTAAGTTCGAAAGTATTCGGGTCCAAAACGGGGGGGTCTACTATCTTTAGAGGTACGAACGGGAGTATTTTCTAAAGACATCAATTGGTTTGCACATACTTAGAAGTTAGGCTTAGTAAATCGAAGTTTCGATTTAAGACCGATTGTGCGGTAGTTTGTGCGAAACAATACTTTACATGGCCTACGGGCTAACCTTCTATGAGCACGGGCAGGAACGTGCAGGTTTCACACACACCCATGTCAACAAATAGATTGGCCAACTGTATATTTTTAAATAAAAGGAATTGTGGATTGGTTTATCCGTAAAGGCAGGATAAAACTGAATTGATATATTTGTATGAACCTCTGGTATAATAGTATTATTTAGCATAATTTTGAAATGAAACATTATTTCACAATTCGACTAGTAAGTCTATAGTCTTACGAGAAAAAAAAAAAAAACACAATTGTATGATTATAGAGCTGAAATTGGCTTGTTTATTCTTGATGTGATAACACGCACCGAGAAACGAGAGTCGCATGTGATTTTGGAGAAGAATTTGAAATCGGAATCAGTTATTGAATTGAAGTAAGGATGAATATTCAGTATCTATACCAAAGATCTTTGCTATGTTGTCTGAAGAGAGTTTTGTCAATTCATCGAAGAATTCGTACAAGGTGAATTCGCAAATAAGGCTGAGCAATGGGCAGGTCAAGTTTGAGGTGTTTAGGCAAAACCGAGCTAATAGGGCTTGTTTGACTCACAACCAAACACTTCTTACGATGTGGTCGAGATTTGGAGAAATATATTCACGATTCAATGATATTATTCTATGGTTTGAATTCTGATTTAATACACAAGTGACTTCCCAAGTATCGGTTTAAACACACACACACTTAAGGGTACGAATACTAACGGATTTAGAATATCCAAGATTATCACAAAATGTTATTTGCTTTAAGAATAATTGTCATATATAAATATACATATTGTTTTTTTTTAATTATTTTACAATTTAATAAGGGGAATGCGAAGTTCTACGTTATTTGACGATGTCAATCCACTTCAAACTTTCGCAGGGGGGCGATTGTGGCGATTCACATGATCTCGTCATGTGCCCGCCATCATATAAACATATATCATCATCGTGATACTCACATCATCATTATCATCATCGAATTTAAGACATATTAGCATCATACGTCATCAAGCTCATACTAAAATTATCATTTACTAGATATAGGCAATACAAATGCAAAATATGAGTAATAGTGTGAATGTTTGCGGAAGCAAATAAAACCATTCCTATAACTAAAACATGCTACCACTTTAAAAATAGCAAGTTGATATTCACAAATTGACAACAGAGGAGTTGAGCTTTATTTAGACCAAATAAGAATCAAAATCCCATATACAACGCTTGGAGGGCGGGGGCTAGGTCACGTGACGTGTCGGGAATGTCGCGAATGACGCGAAAGTCGTTGAAGTCTGGAAAGTCTGGATAGTCTGAAAAGTCTAGAATATCTGGAATGTCGGGAGATATTGGTTATAAATAGGCAACGGCTTAATGGACGGGGATTCTTTTTGTTTGGGACTTCGTCCGAGTAACATTGTTTTCTGGCAGTTAAGGTATTAAAATTAATTCTAAGGGGAATTTCTATTGGGGTTTTGATTGTCTTTGAAACTATATTTGCCTATTGAAATTTAGTGGGGTTTCTGTTGTTTTAAAGGATATTAAGCTTAGTCACATGCCAGAAATAGTGTTTTGGTACATGGTTACCAGGTGAAAGATATTTAACCTTGCGGCTGTTAAACGAATATCTTTCGGACTCTTCTAGTTTTATCCGAATTAGGCGATTCGGACACTAGCCATATATAAGTGCAGTGAATAGCCTACGAGTGTGGATAGTTTTGTTTGGTGAAAGCGAGGACCACACGTGATGGACATGCGGGCCTTTCCGCGCTCGCTGAAGCCAAACGGACCTCCAGGCTCGGTCTCATAAACTATATATTTATATATCTGCTTATATACACATATTAGGGCAAGCTACTCCATGTTTCCGGCGTCTCATTAGCCACATGGGGGGGGCTTAATTACACTGATGATAGTCACATCCTCGGGTTAATCTCCCGAACTTACAGTTTAGCTTAGCTAGGCCCCATACACGTTTAAATATAAATATGAGACCTAGGTCTCTAGTGTTCTTTGTATTAGCTAGGGAACAGGGTTTAGCGATAGGTACACCTTAATAGGAACATTAGGACGGGGATCTTTACCTACTGAGCAATCGGTCAATCGTCATTAACTAGCATAACATTTATTCAAATTATTTTAACCTTGTTAGGTATAGTGGTTAAGAGGTTGAACTATTAAATTCTTAAGTGGTTATGACCCGGGAAGTTAGTAGGGGAAGAACAGAGTCTAGTGGCGGTTTGTAAAGATTGGGGATAGGGAACCAGTTATTTAGGCCAACCAGATATTTAACACCTAAATTAAAGGAATAATTAATTAGAACTTACCGATTATGATTTAAAGTAATGAACCTTTGGTATAGCTTAAGCGATAGAATGGCATCACTGAGGTAAAGTTGAGTCAGTTGGCAGTAGATAATCGCTTTTTCAATGAACAGAAGTAATTTTAAACTTTATTATAATTTTGATAAGGAAATTGTGGATCGTTGTATAGTGTGGAAATACAAAGCATTCCTAAGACTGGATGTGGAGAATCTGAAGTGTAAATTGCTAAGAAAAGCCGGGGACTTATGGATAGCAATAATGAAAGTTATTCGTTCCCGTATTTACATCACAGATCCCAGAATTGAATTAATTTATATCACAGGGCGTAAAAGAATTCCCTTATCAGAATAAGTCAGTCGAAAGTTGAAAGATACTACGAACAGGCACAATAGTCTTCATGATTTCAAGGATATACTACATTTATGAATATGGTCAAACGAAAACCCAGTTCTAGAACTCATTAGAAGGGTTCAAACCTACTAGGAAGGAGTAGTGTATTAGACTTCTTACAAATACAATTATAACTTTATTTTTCTGAATTATAATAGTTTTACAACCATCACATATGTTTATCTAGTTAAATAGGTAGGTAAAATCCTTAAAATAGGCCTTGTGTAGTTAACGTAAAGAAGCCTGCGCCAAAAGGCTTCCCCAAAAAGATGGATCCTTGACACTATGCCGTAGGCTAGGACGTCATGCATAGATGTGATGAGATCCCACAGTGGTTTGTTCAGTTTAGAATAGGTGCGGAGTTCCCCATCCTCTAGCTGAACGCTTTAATTCGATTTGCTTCTCAGGAATAGATAGGTAAAGCGTTCAGTGACATTCTCCGCGCACTCAGGGTGGTAGGGGATAATTAACAAAAATTTATATTTATTTCTTTTCACAATAGGAGATACCTTCTCCATTATACTATAATCTAGTCCTTACTAGTACTTTTTTTATTGTGGTGATTATAGCAACTTACTACTCATTGTATAGGTCTAATCCACCTCAGATTGTCCTACTATAACTTATTTAAGGGATGTATACCATCTTCCCAGATTAGATTATAATAACAAAATTACTTAATTTTTGTCAAGTATGAAAACTTAAGATTAATTAAAGTCATAATAAAATCTCATAGGTTCTGTAACTTCCATCTATATATAGATTGGTAATGAAGTATAGTTTCATATTGTACTTAGACATTTGATTTCTAATCATCCTGGAGTAAGAACATGCAATTTTAAAAACTAAATTACCCTTCATTTCGGAATCCTAATAATATTTGGTTTGATTCACATACTGATCTTTATTGTTACATGGAGTAATCTAGTAAAACTATACCTAACTATGGATTAGATGAATTTTATAGAATTAAATAATATTGTTATAAGAGTATTTATAATATTTCATATTGAATCTTGCTATAGGAACTATGGATATTCTTGTTGGCTGGACTTCTTGGGAAGTAATAAGTTTATATTATGAGGATAGATACAATTAAATTAAGTTAGAAATTTAATTAGTATAAGGAACCTAGGTAGCAGTAGGATACGAGAAGCTTGCATTAAATAATTAAGAGAATACACATTTATTTGGAAATACATAGTAGCATAGCACAGTATATAGGTACGGAAGCACTTAGCGACACATCACGGTTAAGTTTCTTTTTAAAGAAACTGAGTTGCTACTTCAACGTAGGTTCCTACCATCTAGACGTATCACAACGGTTATCCCGATCACATATTGGCCATTAATTATTAAGAAATGTTCAGCTCAATTGTATTAAGGATCCTTTCATATTTAGGCTTGGTTAGTTGTAGGTTCTGGAAGGCTAGGTATTCATTGAAGGGTTTCCTAGGGTTTCGTTGTAGGAGTAGAGTTTAGTGGCGAGGGTGAAGCAGGCGTAGGACCTGTACCTTTAGTTTAGGCGTAGATATATTTCAGTAGATGCATTTTCATGGTATTTAATAGGTAGCTCGTCGTCGATACATTACAAGTTGGTGCTCGTTCCCAGGATGTATTTATTTAGCAGATGGTCTTGATAAACATTACAATTTTGCTGCCGGTGACCAGGGATTATACCTCTTCCTGCCATGATCAGGCATTACAATTTGGTGGTCCCGTGACTCAGGATAGCTCTAGAGTTAGGGTAAGCTTAAGATGAAGCATTACAAACATCACACAGATCGATCTAGCCCCACAATAAGCTCGAGTAGGCTTGTGTTATGGGTGTGGGTTACGATGTATATTGTATGAGTATGGAGATACATAGTTAAATTCAAATTCAAGTTCGTTACACAAATGTCCTGGCATGGCCTTTGCCGTGAGTGTCAGGATGGCGGGTGTACAACAACAAATGGAGCTGCGGTATACGTCAGGAGTTAGTGCTAGCAATATGCCAGATGTGCGCCAAAATTGGAACAACGTGCTCTTTAAACTCCAGAGCTATTTAAGAAATAAATGGCGCCCGCCATCGTGACGTCAGGTTGGCAGGTGCATTTCCAGTTCTAGCTAATGGCTGCCTACTCAAGGGTGAAAGAACTGCCTAAGGTTAGTGCTCGCAATGTGCTTCCACATGTATGAAGCACAATCAAATTCAGTGAGCGGTTAAAGTGTAATATGGAATTGAATAAGTTTATATATAGACGCCTGCTCATTTGAAATAGCGATATCACATCCTTATTGCAGGCAGTTCAGGCACATACAAAACCTGCAGGCGCTTTACGCAATAAAGTCAGGGGTCGGACTTTCTTTCGCACGGTAAGACTAATGGAGAACTATGGAGTCGTTATTAACATTAAAATACAATTCATACTCATACTCATTCATGTATATCATTCCAAACTGCCTTCGTGGTTATTATGGTTAACATTCCCAAGCATTAAATTACTAAAATTATGTTTTTTTTTTTTTTTTACAATATGTAACGCTCCTAATTTAACTGAATTTATTCTCAATATCATGAACTTTCTAGTCATAAATGGATATTCGATCAATATAGAACCCAATTTACTCCAGAAAACATGAATAAAGTTGCAAATATTTACGTATTTTATGGTGGCGAAAAAAACAATGCCTACACAAATCAGGTATTTGTATATTCTTCTGACTTTGTCCTTGACTATAAAATTAAAATTGCGAATGAAATACACTTATGACTATGAGTATGAGTATGAATAGTATTTTAATGTTAATATCGGCTCCATAGCTCTCCATTAGTCTTACCGTGCGAAAGAAAGTCCGACCCCCTGATTACTCTAGAGGCATATTACTCTTTAACCGCTCACTGAATTTGATTGTGCTTTATATGTACATGTGGAAGCACATTGCGAGCAGTAACCATAGAGTGGACAGTGGTAGACCGACTTGACATCATTTTAGCTAGTGTTCAAATAAGTAGTGCTAGTGCTCAAATAAGTAGTAAGTACTAGTACTCAAATAAGTAGTGCTACTGCTCAAATCAGAAGTGCTAATGTTAATTAATACAAGAAACGCTAGTGCCAGAGCTAAAATTAGTTGGTGCGAATGCTAAAACATATAGAAACAAGTAAAATAAAAATATAAAAACACGCTTATTTATTTAAGTTAAGAGTAGATTTGTATTATAGAGTTTGTTTTCATACCCTACGGTTATGAAAACAAACTAAACAACTAAAAGCTAGCAAGCTGCGTTTCACTACAAACATCATGCTTAAAATTGGCGCCGGTAATCGAAAACGAATATTGATTCCACTAAAGCAAAGTATGTATTACTTTTATATGTCAAATCTTCGGAAGTTACCCAAACGGCTCCGACGGAACCATTCAAAGGGCCTATTGAACCGTAACCAAACAGCTGGGTGAAAATTTCATAGAATTTTCTTATTGTGAATATCCTTTACGGATAATGCTTTTGAGAAACGGATCACAAAAAGGTTTTATATCTTTTTTCTTTTCACAACAAATACGCGACTCCCTCGCATGAAAAAATATTATATAATTACGTCACGTTTATACTCGACGACGTTTCATCCGCTTCGTCACGGTTATGGTCTCGCTCTCTCTCTCTCTCTCTCTCTTTCTCTCTTTCTCGACACGCGTTCCAAAAAGTCTGCTAGTTAGCAGAGTTTCCTCAGACGTGCCTAGTTAGGCACTCGCTCCTTTTTCAAATGAAACAACGTGTGCTAGACGAATGACAATTTTATTCTGGTTCTCAGACTATGGACACCCTGTATAATATACAAGTGTTCAAAAATCTCTATACCGCGATGCAGCGGAAATGACATATGGTACACCAACATCTAGCGGATAATTCGATCAATATAGTACTACATACGACATGAACACATTTAATTGGTTAAGCTTTTAAGAGTTTATTTTGTCAAAAACAAGGTACGGGCTGAAAATCAGTCAGGGCTTGCGGGCTGTTGCATATACTGAGCCTGGCAATTTTTGCTAACACACTATTTTGGTTTTTCTTTGTACTGTTTGTACTACTATGTTCGTGTGTGTGCACACAAATATTTCTTTCTGTAAAACCAGGGACTGATTGTCCTAATTTAAACCATGAGAGAGCTGTAACGCCTAACACCCTAACAAACAACCCTATCCCTATCATAGAATGTAATAAATACGTACATAAATAAATTCGGGATGTCAGTACCATGCGACCTAAGGTAACAGACGGAAAGGGTTTGAAGAGGGATTTTCCCACTGTCAACCACACAGACTCATGTGGCCGATCGTACGCGTGGTTAAGGTTATCTTGACCACAGAAAACGGAATGAAAAAGAGTCTATGACGAAAATAGGAAGACTGTTTATTTACACCTTCTTATGTCACATGTCGGGCCGTTCCTGGCAATTTCACGTGAGTGTAAATCGCTTAATACAATAATTAAATATTATGTCTCACGAAAGTTTTAATAAGATTATTGCTGACTTTCTTACAGTTATGTACATATATATGTGCAACTCCGAGTACCTATTGAAGTTCTTTGGCCACATCTCCCGAAATAAAAACTCCACGGAAAGATTGGTAGTCCAGGGGCACATAAAAGGCAAGAGAGGACGAGGCCGATCACCGACTCGCTGGACCGACCTAATTAAAAAGACCACACGGAGCATGGTGCAGTGCACTCGCTGCAGACAACCGGGTGAAATGGAGATGCATCGCAAGAGCTGCTGTCAGAGGAAGGACGAGTACCCAAATGTGACACGACCACTCTGCCAAGAGTGAACGACTGATGATGATGATACATTGCGTTGTTTATTTTATAAATCCAACACTCTATCTCCAATACCATAAGTTTAAGTCACTTTTATACAGAAATCAGTCTATTGAAAACACTTTCTAGACAACTGTTCACTTCGAACGCCGCAATGAGAATGCTAACAATTTCTCGGCTCAACACGAGCTGCGCTAGAGTTGGCGATGGCGCATAAAAATTTCGGGTCGAGAATTCTAGTTTCTAATTGGCTCATTCGAATTGACCAATGAAGACGTTAGTAGAGAGTTGACAGTTACAAAATATTGAAAGTTACGACAGTTACTCGTATAAAATAATGAAAATCATAACATTTGTGCATTCCTACAATTCATCACTACGTGCGCCGAGATATCTGCGCTGTAGCTTCTTGTCCCAGTTGTCTTCTGCTGAGTTGCAGTCCACGTTTACACCACGCAGACGGCGGGAAAGAAGTAGTTGCCGGGTAAGTAGGTATAGACGGCCGTCCGTAGACCGGATAGTGATACGAAGCCGGCAAGCCCTTTTCACAGCTAAGGCATGTATAGTGCTAAAGCTTTCTCAAAGATATGCAAAGAAAAAAAAAAAAAAACACTAAAAAAATGTGCTGTTTAGCCTGTACATGGACACAGATGCCCAGGTTTACAAAAAAATACTTCCTGGCCTAGGCCTTAAATTTTTGATGAAATTTCTGTACAGTTCTCTAGAGTTATTCTGCTCGAAACGTGATACTTCGAAGCCTCTCAACGCACGTTATGACGACATTTGATTGCATGTTTGAGCAAAAAAAATTTTTATAGAATCTTGTTATTCAGGTCAAGACTGAGCTTGGATTAATAACATTATTGTCGGTTCTAAGGTTTATATCATTTTAGCTGTAAAAAGCGTTAGAAAAAGCGTCTCAGAGTGGTAAATAGAATTGTCTTTGATCAAAGTTTCTCATTAACAGCTAATTGTGTGAAAGAAGCGACTGCGCGGAGCGGTGCGAGTGACAGCTTTCGAGCGAAAAAATGTGGCTAAAACCTTAATTACGACGATCTTCGTGATTTTTCCACATTTATAACAAATATACGCTTTTGTTACATAAATGATTTCTTTCCATTTGAATAATGGATAGAGATCTTTATACTTATAATAAAGTGTCCCCACCACCTGCCCGCTGCCGCCATTACGATGGCAGACATCAAAAGGAGCGGGCAGCACGTCTAGCATAACTTTGACACGCGACTCATGTCGCGCGAGATAGCATCATCCGTCACTATCTCATAGTACTGTACAGATAGAGACAGGTAGTATATCTCGCGCGAGAAAGAGTCGTGTGTCAAAGTTATGCTAGCCGTGCAGGTCGTGGTCCACAGTAAACCTGTTTAACGTGTTTTATTGAATCCTTTCCCGCCCTGAAATCCTGGACGTTACAAATAGTATCGATAAAATTTCAATAGAGTAGCTAAAGATTTCTGAAGTCAATTCATTTTATTGGATGTTCAGCTATCCCTGCACAAAAATTGCTTAGAGTCTATCCAGCAGTTTCAGCGTGTAAGAACAAAGAAAATTTTACTGACAGATGGCCTTGTGCGACTGGTGCCATTACACCTTTACAAAACTTGCATACTGGTATTAATATACAAGCTTTACTAGTTCGATTTGTGTAAGATTGTCGCTTAATACTATTTTTAAGAGGATATATCACTGCTCCTTTTCCCAGACCATCAGTATACGTTAAATTTGCACGTGGTAACTATGGCGTTGGATACAAATGAGGTCTACTTAACGTAACCGGCTTACAAATCGTGGTTTCGCTCTCGTCTGTTTCCTCCTCCAAAACTTGAGCAGATTTTTACGAAATTGTATGATCATAGTGTTGGAACGTGTAATGCATTCTTATATATTGTTTATGCCTACTTTTGTAATCTATGACTCGACATACTTAATTTCTCTTATCTGTGGTCTCTACTTCCTTCCTTGGATCGCTTGCAAAGATGTCACGCGTTTTTACTAATAATTATTAATTTATTATGTCCTGACCGGATATATATGTTACTGTGTATTTTGGACAATACATAACGTAAATCCCTCCTGAAGACGTTAGTTTCATTCCTGTCGACAACGCACATACCCACCAGCTGCTTCACCAGTTTCCACTCGCACGTGAGGACTTGCCTGCTCTGCTAATCACAATCACATCACATAGAATGTGTGTACTAGGCGGCCGTATGCGACGGAATTTTGGCCAATAACAGACGCATTATAAGACACAAATTTCAAAATAAGAACCGCAAAAATCGAAATGGTCCGACAAAGAACATTTCTTTCCCTTTCAGTTCCTAAAATTTCGTAAAGATTGGTTAAGTTTTAGACACGAGAACCTAGCATCCATTTGTATGGAAAAATATGCAGTGGTATATCCTCTTAAGATTTGAAGTAATGACCCCTCTCCATAGAAAACTGTTTATGTTTTACAATCTTAGAATTTTGCAATAGTTTAGATAATTGTTTAAGGCCCTTGCCTTTGTCTTGGACCTCACCCTCGGGCCCCTAATCCCGAACCCTCTTAAGACGGCCTGAGTGATTTAAATGGTATACGTTACGTTTTAATGAGGTATCTTTAAGATGCTTAGCGTCTAGTGTTTTTGTCATTATCGGCTTTTTATTACGGGATTCATGTTCATTTGTTCGGCAAAGCCTAAATGTGCTCTAGAAAATCAGGAATGATTTCAATTTGAAAGCGTCAAGTTCTGAAAGCCGCTTCCTCTACTTCAATAGACAAACACTTTACAGAATGCTTAATTTTATCGAATTTTCATTTCATACACAATTTTTTCCCAGGAAGCAATACATTTTTCAGAGATAACAATTCAACCTATAGATTAGGTTAGGTTTGTGTTATTTATAACATTCCATCATCTCCCTGCCCTTATCCCAGTTATGTAGGGTCGGCACAACATGTTTTTTTCTTCCATTCATCTCTATTATTTATTCGTCTTTCAGCGCTTACTCCATTCTTTCTCATGCCCTCTCTCACACAATCCATCCATCGCTTTTTTGGCCTACCTATCGCTCTTCGTCCTTCGACATTCATCCCTAACATTCTTTCACTAATATGACGTTCATCCCTCCTCATTACATGCCCGTACCACGCTAACCTACTGCTCCTCATTTTGTCCGTCACAGGTGCTACTTTCAAACTTCCCCTTATATTACTATATTACTCATTTCTAATCAGATCTTTCCTCGTCACTCCACACATCCATCTCAACATTCTCATCTCGGCTGCGTGCATTCTTCTTTCATCCGTCACTTTCGTTGCCCAACACTCTGATCCATACATTACGACAGGTCTTATGATCATTTTATAGATTTTCCCCTTAAGTTTAAGGGGCATTCGTGGATCACAAGTTATTTATAACGTTCCAAAAAAAAAAATTGTTTCAGAAACAAAATGCTTTCGATGAAATGATATTTCTATGAAATGAAAATTCGGTAAAACGTTTGTCTATAGGTAAAACAAGGGTAAATCTCTGAAAGCAATTAAGGATGATTTAGCGTTTAATATTACTGTATCCGTCTATCCGTAATATTGGTAAATTCATAAAGGCAAATTAACATCGTTCGTTATTAATAATTGTTAAAAACAGCGATTTCTATAAGACAACCGAAAATGATCACAATCCATATGGAGTTCGTGGACTAATTTCATTTTATTAGTTTCAAACTTGACATGTCGAAAATTCATAAAATGATTTTGTAAAAACTGTGGTACAGAAAAATGGCAGAGCCGCAGTTTGCACATCCTTTAAAATAAATAATTTGACTATAGTCTAAAAGCTTTACTCATGCTATTAGGCATTTTGATACTAAGCATTCCGGTAACATACTTGTGACTCCTCTGGTGTTACAGGTGTCTATAGGCGACGGTTATCGCTTCCCATCAGGCGGTCTGTTTACTCTAGTTTGTGACTTCTCTCTACTGGTCAGTTTGGATTGATCACCCTGTATAACGTCGAGATCGCAACCTAGTGTCGTTGCGTGTGCGATATACCTTAAATCACCACTTTGCCAATCCGGTCGAGTTAAATTTGCATGTCCTTTGTATCTAACGCCTGAACCTTAAACTAATTTGGATTGATCATTCTGTATAGCTGGGTCATTGTCAGATTTAGGTGCGCGTTTTTCCGGTGGACATTTGCGAAATGTAGGATTCCAGGGCCTAATTTTCTGATTAAATGCCTGTGAGAATAAAGAACGTTTCCTCTTCTATAATCCGATGTAATGCAACATAACCTAGTTTCATACAAGCTCTTCACTTTTGACCACCGAAGGGACAAATTTTGTTTTTTTAACTGACAATGACCCGACTAATATACCGAACGAAGCGTCGAACGCCTTCCTCCTCCTTCCTATCCTTTCTTCCTTCTTAGTTCCTTTTGTACCACAGAATTTTACAAAACATAATCCACGCCACAGTGCACGAAGATTACAGTTTTCTATGAAAGTTAACCGCCGTATATCCCGTTTACTCAACCGGTTCCTTTGCCGGGAGTCGAACCCGCTTCGCCGGTCGAGCGGCTAACGCGGTTTACCGGCTCAGTAACCCGGGGATAGTTCTATATCTGGGTATTCACTGAGAGTTCAAGGCTATTTTACCCAGCTACAGAGAAATAGAAAAGAGGGCTTGGACTGGCACTTGTCTATGTCAAACCATAGAAATTTTGACACACGTCAGTGTCAAACCAATTAAATTCTGACACATGTCAGTGTCAAACCGTTAAAATTTTGGAATTGACAAGTGTCAACCAACGACTACTTTTTTTATTAAGTTTTGAAGGCAATGACAAAGAGCCCTTCAGCCACTATTATTGAGAACTGTCAAAATTGACAATTTAAAGAACATTTCGGAAAACCCATTGTAAAGAAAAATTACTGACCTGTACCGTAAGTACCTTGCTGTAAAGCAAGGACTATCGAAAAAAAAACATGGTCATCCAAAAACTGATATACAGTAGCGATCAAACGTATTTTGACAACGGCAAAAGCTTTGATATTATTTGCGATGTATTAGTTTACTCAACTTAATTCTTGTAAAGTATTTCATGGCTTAAAAGCTCCTTGAAACGAGTAAAAAGTTTAGTTTCGTGGAATTAAAAAAAAAATACTAAGAACTTACAGAATTCTGAAAAAATTGGGCAAGTGCTAGTCCGACTCGCGCATGAAGGGTTCCGTACCATAATCTATAACAAGTTGGTTGTAAGAGAGCCCCCCTTAAATATTTATTTTATTTTATATTTAGTAGGTATTTGTTGTTATAGCGGCAATAGAAATACATCATCTGTGAAAATTTCAGCCTGGTGACAGACGGACGGACGGACGGACGGACAGCGAAGTCTCAGTAATAGGGTCCCGTTTTTACCCTTTGGGTACGGAACCCTAAAAAACTGAAGAGATACATAGTTCACGGGAAAAACCAAAAGATCACATTACAATTTTCATCATAGTACAATATGAAAACTTTAGGTACTTACGTTTTATATCTTCAAAGACCAATGGATCCAAAGAATTCTTATATGTTTCTACACCGCATAAGAAATACTGTTAGCGATCAGAGAGGGAGCAGGTTAACATTCTTCAAACAACGGATAAATTATATATATTTATTATAAAACATAATATGAAACAAACAAGGGAACACACTAATAACTACAATTATGCACACACACGCACACCTCATGTTATCACTGCGAGTTACACCAGCCGAAAGAGGGCCTGGCGCTCTGGCGCAGCCCTTTTATTGATTCTCAATCCCCGCCGTTACACCGCCCGTGGTGGGACCCCGACTTCATCCTTGACGAGTAGATGGCGCCACTGGCGGCGGTGCAATGCTGATGATGTACTTGCACCCGCCGCCAACACGGCCATCCTGAGCTGGTGCCTGCCCCAGGCACCTCGAGAGTACATTCTATAATAACAAAATCACCATTAGTATTAAGTAGCATAATTTTTTTCCCTATACCCCTATCATGATTCCTGCCGATTTTCCCTATATCCCTATCATGATTCCTGCCGATCCTAACATAGCTCATTTATAAGCACACCTAATAAATTTCTTAGCCTTCCAATTATGACATTGCGGTTACACTCATACTATTGTGATGACTATTATGCAAGTTACCTTTACAGTTCTATCTGAACTCTGCTTAAGCGGCGTTAACCAAAACCAACTATGCCTCACTTAAACCAGCCAGATTTATCACTGTTTGCCGACACAATACCATCACTTAGTTCGGTGTAATAGCAATAGCACATACCACGCGATAAATGTATCAAAACGACAATTTAATAAAGCATTTAACTTGATTTGTCTCCTACAAATATATATAAGTATTACTGTACAAAAAATTATATGCACGTATTCAGCTTTAATTATCATAATACCGAACAAACTAACGTGAACCCGATGTAGAAATCTATCAAGTATTACGATACGATTGCAACATGAAAAAAACAATTTACTAAACAAATAAAAGGAACACAAAGAAGACTAATATTTAATCTTAATGTTTTTGTCCTACAATTTATTCCCAATGATATCTAAAATATTCATTCAAACTTCTTGAGTAATGACGTAGTAAACGACTATTAAAGAAATTAAACACTAAGCACCTAAGTAAATACCTAACATACGAGTGATTCGGTTTATTATTCACGGGAACAAATGAACGCCTGTACACCCAATGACAAATATCCCTTGGCTTGCACTACGATCATAAAATGTTCCACCAAATAATACCACCAAATAACACCACCATATTCCACCATGAACACCCCTTTGCACGCAAATAAATTTACACACTTGAGCATATAATGTGGGATAAATTAGCATCTAATATCAACAAACAATTTCCACCCCAAGCAACTCGTTAACCTCTCGAATTCATGTACTTTTGTCTATTTTATAAAAACAAATCAGTACGCTCGGCTTTTCCTGACCTACCTATACTCACAAACATTCATACACTTCCTATCAGTCAATTTAGCGACAATTCTATCTAAAATCCTCCTATGCATTATCACGATTGTCCTATGAATTTTGTCACCTAATAAATCAGTCGTTCCATGAAGGAATATATCCCGACCTACTAAAAAAAGCGATAATAAAGCCTATACACAAAAAAAACTCTCAAACGGACCTTAACAACTATCGACCAATCGCCCTACTGCCAACAGCATCTAAACTTTTCGAAAAAGCAATGTGTGACCGTGTGTACGCGTTTTGTGAAAAATTTAATATATTCGACGACAGCCAGAATGGGTTCCGGAAAAAACGATCGACAACTGTAGCCGTTTACAAATACATACAAGAAGCCATAAATACCATAAATGCAAAAAAAATACGCAGTCGGTGTGCTACTTGATATGACTAAAGCCTACGATAAAGTAAAATACAATATATTATTAAATAAATTATACGGTGTTGGAATTCGTGGTCTTGCTCACGACTGGTTCAAATCCTACTTAAAAGATAGGGAACAGTTTACGGAGATAGAGTACTCGGATGCAAATACCGGCAAAATAACAACAGTTCGATCTAATAGAAAGTAGTCAATGCCTCAATCCCTCAAGGAAGCGTTATTGGATGTCTGTTATTCCTTCTTTACATAAACGACCTTCCGAAAATAGTAGATGAAACTTGCGTACTGTTTGCAGACGATATCTCTCTACTCACAGCATGTCAAAATAACACTAACTTAAACGCCACACTTCACTCCTTGTTAGATAAAATAACCAACTGGATACCCCAAAAATTATCCTATTTTTCTACGAAACGTTGATATTAGTAAACGAGGGAAAAATATATATCATTCTTGATTATATTATCTTTAATAACACAGCATTCGATACACGATTCATAACACTTCGCTCGATACAATTAATTCCCAAAGTAACCTCCAATTCGAATTTTTACTCCAACTTTACTTGTTTTTTTTCTACGTGACACTATGAAACAAAAAAAGGAGAAAAATCAATCATAACTAAAATAGTAATTTTACAGCTTCCGAATTTCAATAATTGAAGCCAATATTTTTAAAATAAATAATCATCGACAAATTCTTACGAAAAAAGATATCGCCTTACGACCCGCAAGCTCTGTCTCCGTCACTCTTTTGAAATGTGACTGTGATGTGACAGGGACGGGTGGCCTGAGGAGGGGCTCGGGGTTCTGGCTCAGGGAACGGCCTTAGATATAAACTTCACCTATAACAATATTCTGCTAGAAGTCGTAGATGAGTTCTCCTTACTAGGACTAGTTATAGATAAGCATATCAATTGGAAAGCCCACATAAAAAAAAATAAGAGCCAAATTATCGAGTTTCGCATATGCGCTACGTGAAATAAAAAATACCACGAATATACAAACGGCGCTCGCCACATATTATGCCTATGCCAACTCATGGCTTACCTACGGTATAATTTTATGGGGAAACAGTACAGAGTTCTCCTCCATGTTTACCCAACAAAAGAAGTTAATAAGAATAATAGTCAATATAGGTAACACAGAAACATGCAAGCCACACTTCCAGCATCATAAAATTCTTACGTTGCCGTGTATCTATATTCTCGAAATGTGTAAATTCGTTAGACAACAAAATAATTTATTTAAGAAAAAACATGAACTTTCTACAACGCACATTCTGCGGCAAAGAAATAAACTTCTACTGCCAGCATCTAAGCTAAAAATACATTCAAATAGCACTTACGTCATGGCCATAAAAATTTATAATAATTTACCAAATTCACTGACCAATTAAATTTCTGACATGAAAATATTGAAACAGTTACTACACTCGAAATGCTACTACGCTGTCCAAGATTATTTAAATGATAAATAAAAATAAGCTTTTTAATTATTATTCTTCTAATTATTATTTAGTAATGTAACGCCGAATAATTTCTAATTTAAATTAATACTTAGTTACCCAGAAGTTACGATATTTAAAACGCATATGTATGTTTGAAGTGTAATTAATATTGCTGCATTGTTAAATTAATAATATCAACATTTTATAGTTATGTAAAATAGTTGTACATAATTATTTAAATTAAATTCTATTAATAATGTTTTAGTCTGTAAGAAATTGCAATGCCCTAACAGGGTTTCATGTACCTACATTATAATTACCATACCATCCATTGTAAAATGAACATGATTCGCAATAAACGATATGATATGATATGATACGATTAAAATAAACCCTTTGTTATACGTAACAACGTAACGCATCGAACAGCCGTTAAAATTACCTCATTAAACGCTATATACCTTGCATACCGAGTCTAACCACATCAGAATAAACAAAATATTAATCCCCAGTAAAAATGCAACCTCTGATTAACAAAGAAATGATAAATCATCGCGACAGTTCTTCCGTTTAAATGATTTTCCTTTAGTTAACGCGGGTAGCTACAAAAATATAACCGAAACACTACCTTCTTTACTATCTCGTAATAAATTATTTTCTTTCAATAAACTACCTACTTTAAATATATCTGTATTTTACACTTACAATCATTTTGTATACGAATACGAAAATTTATGATTTTCAAAATTCAAAATGTTACCATCGCAATATATTTGGCTTAATACACCAGTCATCAAATGCCATTTTTAGCTTTGTCATGAATATTTGTCTATTTTACAGTAACTAATCAGAGTTAACGATCACGCATTTAAATATTTACCAAGTCTTTTTAAGTTTCCAACACCTATACCAAAGTACGAATGAAAATGTTTATCAGACCTTACCAGATTTTCTCATCGATTTCACATTACGTATGGGATACATTTACGTCCGCTGCGTTTCTCACGACCACCGCTGCTTAGCTCCACGTCCACATGAAGCTCTGCATGGATAATGCCTGCTGCACCAATCTTCACCACAACGTGACCATGCGACGTAGCTCGCAAGACAATAGCGTGTACCTAGTTTACCATCATTTTGCAACTTAAACAAAGAACATGGTTACGGCGCGCGAACGCGTCCAATGTACAAATCAAAATCAAATATATAACTTTTAAACGAATGTGTGCATAATATCTTTGAGAAAGAAAAAAAAAAATATCATTTATACGTGGGTGTGAATTCAACCTATCCCACTACTGATGTTAGCGATCAGAGAGGGAGCAGGTTAACATTCTTCAAACAACGGATAAATTATATATATTTATTATAAAACATAATATGAAACAAACAAGGGAACACACTAATAACTACAATTATGCACACACACGCACACCTCATGTTATCACTGCGAGTTACACCAGCCGAAAGAGAGCCTGGCTTTTTTTTTTTTTTTTTTTTTCCAATCAGAGGAGACGGAAGCCTAATGTGGCTGCATCCGCTAGTCCAAATTGCGGGGGGGCGGGGCTAGCCGCCGGCCCCGCAGACAAAAGTGTGAGCGCCTAGCGCTCGATAGAAGTGGGAGTGGCCAAGACAAGATTTACGACTTTTTCCAGTCGAGTAGTGTGAGATCCGGATGTGGAAAACTATGGGTCGTGAGTTATATGATTTTATTTAAGTAATTTGGAAAGTGAAGAATTTAACCGATAAAAATAAAGTGAGCAGGGGTAGTAATGGTATTAGTAGTAATGCTACTACTATATGAGTAAGGCTGTCAAAAAGATGAAGTTAAAGTTATCTTGGTGGGCGGCCCCTCCGCCTGATGTGGATCAGGGTGGGGTCGTCCAGCAGAGTGTCCTCGTCGTCATGGAGAGCCTGGCGCTCTGGCGCAGCCCTTTTATTGATTCTCAATCCCCGCCGTTACACCGCCCGTGGTGGGACCCCGACTTCATCCTTGACGAGTAGATGGCGCCACTGGCGGCGGTGCAATGCTGATGATGTACTTGCACCCGCCGCCAACAATACAACTTTAAGACAATAGTAATATGGCCCCCTTTCCTTTATAACACGAACCGCGCCTGGCATTTCAGTATCAGCTTACGTATGATGGTATTTTTAAATTAAAAACTTTTCGAATAACTTGTGTTGATGTGTTTACGTATATTGTGCACTAGCGATCCGCTTTTTGGCCAGCCAGGGAGGGTGACGTTGAGCAACTTTCACTATGGGGACAACCACGAAATCTCGACATAAATCTGTTAATTAAGAGTTAGTTGATACTTAATTGATAGTTAAGTATCAATTAAAAGTTAAATGATAGTTTTTTTTCGAGCCCACTCCTCATCACCTACTGGCACTACCATTCACGACTAAAAAGTCACCCCGAATGTAAAATACATGCATAATTTATCAGTACCTATGCGTTAGCTGGCTGTCAGAACGAATTTTCCCAATAAACGTGAACACCATTTGATTACGTTCAGCGTGTTCTGATATTGATCCGATTACTGCCGATATGCGCAACCCATAGACCAGGAATGTTCACACTTTATGAATAGAACTGAGCAAAAATTGAGGCTTTTTATTTATTTCTTATTTTATTTATTTAAACTTTATTGCACAAAACAAAAGTCAGTACAAATGGCGGACTTAATGCCAAATGGCATTCTCTACCAGTCAACCATAGGGCCAAACAGAGAAGTGGGTGCTAATTAGAAATCTGATGGTACAGAGAGGATCTAGAATATAAGTAAATACAAAATATTTTTACCCAAAGAGTAAATAACGGGATCCTAGATCCGGCCAGTTATGATGGGATAAGTATTTGTACGAAACCCTCAGTGCGCACTAGTCTGTTTTTTTTTTTAAGATGTCAATTGATGTAATTAGGATCAAAATGTCTGGGACTAGGGAATGCAATCGGTTATTATTAGTATGGGAAAAAACCGGTTATTAACCGAAACCCGTTTATTCTCATACAAATAAGGTTAAGGCTACGTACGCACTTAGCGGCTGCCCGCACTCCGGCTGCCCGCACGGCTAACCGGAAGCCCAAAATTGTATGTAACCGTATAATCTTTACGCATTAAATTGCGGCTGCCGTCCAACCGCTCCGGTCGCTCGCAGCGCTGCGGCCCCTCGTCCGGGTAGCCGGACGGTCGCTGTACGCACTACGCGGTATCACTGCGGTTGCCAGTTTGCGGCCGGTCGGCATCGATAGCACATGCGAAATCGAGTGTCTGTCTTTGTTATACTGGTTTTCAAAATGCTTAAAAGTTCTTCAAAAGATTTTTGACTCATTCTTGTGAAATTAAAAAACTTATCATCGTAATTTTTGAGCGCTTTGAAGAAAATTTCGAAATTTCTGGTCTCATCTCGTGTTGACAGAAATGGATGCCCCCAGAAACGTGTCTTTTTTCCTTTTTCTTTATGTAACGTGCGTAAATATAATAAATACCGACAGCCTCTTCGACGTCCATCTTGGAAATGGTCGAGTCGACTCGGCCGCGCGGTCGCTGTACGCACTATCCGGCTGGGCGCGCTGCGGCTGGCCGTCCGGTTGGTCCGCAACTGCAACCGCAACCCGCGGCCAGGCGGACGGCCAGCCGCAGTGCGGGCAGCCGCTAAGTGCGTACGTAGCCTTACCGTTGCTTTCCCCTAAATACATTTAGAGTAGAGATGGGCCGACTAAGAATGTTGCCGACTAGCCGACTAATTTCCGATCATTCTTTTCCCAGCAAAAAAATCAAAAGGGTTGTTAAAATGCTCTAAAAGTCAGAAATTACTATTATACTCGTAGTTTGACTTTCCTACGGAGCGCTAAAAACGCTCCATTCATATGGCGAGCGGACCGTGACGTCATATGCCCGGATAAGTAACAATTTTATGTATGGAACAATAACAAAATTGCCCTTTAACTGAGAAAATGTGCGTTTTTAGGGTCCCGTACTTCAATCGGAAAAAACGGAACCCTTATAGGATAACTTTGTTGTCCGTCCATCCGTCTGTCTGTCTGTCAAGACCCTTTATCTCGAGAACGCGTGGAGGTATCGAGTTGAAATTAACACCACATACTCAGGTCCACGGTCCCTTGAAGCTGTGAAAAATCAAACTTCTAGGTTAACGTGAAAAATAAGATACGGCCGTTTATGTCGCAAAAAACGTACATTTCGACACTCTCAAAGGAATCAAAATGATAGGGTACTTCCCGAAGACCTAGAACTATGAAATTTGGCAAGTAATATCGTCACATACTACGAATACTATAAAAATCTGAAAACTATACATTTGTAAAAAAAACATTAAAAAAATATAGTCCTTTTCAAACATCATATTTGGAGAACTCAGTTGCGTTAAGTTTGAACCTCGTTTGTATATTTCAGGTGCAAACTTAACCAGGCCAATTAAGATGGGATAAGTGAAAGTTTGTACGGAACCCTCAGACTCGCACTTGGCCGGTTTTTTTATAACGACACAACATACAACGTGGCTCCACTTCGCCTGATGGTTAGCAAAAAGGGGAGCCCAAGTCGCAATGGCAACTGACAAGAAACCAACGGTGCCTTGTCAGGTGACAACTGCCATGCTGGCCCAAGAGATGCTCCTTGACGCTTCGTTTGAAAGGTCCCGTGTTATAAGGAGAAAACACATGAGCCGTCAGAGTTCAATATTTTTATAGTTCGGCATGAAGGATTTGCCAAACTTCTTGGTACGTGTGGGAACATTTTCCACAGTAAAGCGATGACATCGCAATCCGGCATGTGTGGTTGTAGACGCACTTGGCCCATTATCTCAACTGACCTTTTTCATACAGCCCCTCTATCACAACTAGCTGCGATATCACTTGTCGCGCTAGATAGCTTCACCGGTCTCTCTCACACTATGAATGGAAGGAGACAGACAATTTGAGTCACGCGAGAAGAGTCGCGTTTAATAGTTACGCTAGAGGAGCAGAGATACAGTACTGCAGGGCTATCATATCTTGCCGTGACTTCTCTTGCCCTACGTGTCAGCATCACCTGTCTTGCTCACACTGTATGGAAAGGAAAGTGACAGGTAGTATTAGTCGCGCGTCAAAGAGTCACGTGTCAGTTATGCTAGACGTGCCGGTCGCTAGCGGTTTTTCGGGTTCAAGAAAGAGAACCATTTGTAGGTTTGTTCTGTGCTGTGTTTGTGTATAATTCACGAACGTTTATATTTTGAGCACCGGTTAAAAACTATCTAATCTATGTATCTGGTTGTGTTACCTAATCTGTGTCACGCCCGCCCTCCGCAATATGCGGAACTTTTTCAAATAATCACCTTCATTAATTAAGATGGCTCCGAGCGAAGTTGAAAACAATCCAAGTTTCAGGAACAGCACAGATGGACTTTAAATATTTATGAATATTTATAATCCGGAGTGTTATTTCCGGGCCGTGGTGAAGCGGATTTTATATAAGGTGTAGGTATGTTTTTTAATGCTATCCGACATGCCTCAACATTTACTTCATTTTGAAATTTTGTATTTTCTCGTATTTGAAGTGAAAAGCATGCTTAATTTTATAGTAAGTATTTGTATCTTATGTCATAGATTTTTAACCTTTGAATATAGAGCTGTCAGATTGCCTTTTATAAGAAATAGTTATTTGTTATGCAAGGCTGCAAAGTTGTTATTTGGCGCGAGTGTTGAAATTGAAAGCTGAGCGAGCGAAGGAATCTAAGATTGAACCATGAGCGAAGCGAATGGTTCAAAGATAGATTCCTGAGCGTAGCGAGGCTTTCAAGACACGAGAAGCTAAATAATTCTGCAGCCATGCGGAACACACAACTTTTCACCTCACTATAGCGAGGAAAATGCAAGATTCAAGAAAAACAATTAAAACATAAAAATAATCATATTTAATTTTGCCTTCTATTTAACACAACAAATTGAAAACATAACACACTCAAATCCAAACCAAATAAATACGAGAGGAGCATACATATTAAAAATTAAAAGTAATATGGCCGTAACTTGTATTATCGTCGTGTAAATTTTATCGTTGAGTTTTTCTTAAGCACTGTTATATTATACTTGTATTTGAAATTACTTGACACATTCGTTGTGAATGTGGGAGAATGGCATTCTGGGACGGATTAGTTGGCCACTCGGAAGTATTTTCCATAACACTTGCTTTGGAAGTTATTGGACGATGGAATCCGAACCAGATTATTTCGGCTTTATCTTCTTTAAAAACGCCAATAGTTTCGGTAAATTACTTATCGTCTCCAAATATTTATAACAAATCCTTTTTTGTTTTAATGCAGGATTTTGGCATTGAATAAATACTCCAAACTGGGCTATCGATATTTCTAGTAAGACAACAGTATGTATTCTCCACAGAACAAATTTACATTGTTTACGTAAATTGTGAAAACTTCCAACTTTTTAATTATTATTTTTTCACGGGTGCGTTCAGAAATTACACTCTTATGTTCCAACTTTTATAACAAATAAATATTAAAATTTGTGTTGTATTTAATATATTTACTAGTCAAAATATGTAAATGAAACTGAAATACTTACTATTAATATATATAAACATATTCAACATAAAATAAAGTGTAGAAAAATAAAAATCTGTAACCAGAAACCAGGTTTCTGGACGTGATTTATTGTAGGTGTATTTTTTAGAAATAAATATTTAAACGTTCATATGATTTTAGTCGGCCTGACCAGATCGCCCTTTATTAGCGTGCGTTGATTGGTTATTCGAAGATTTATGTTGTGATTGTTGAAGGAGTCTTAAATATAAAAAAGTTACATGCACCACAGAGAATCAAAATCGTCGTGTTCGAAATTCAAATGACTTTTGCACGCTAGCGGATAAAATAGACTTTTGCACGCAGATTTCGCCCTATAAACGGAGGTTTTCCGAGCGAGTGAGGTGAAAATACTGTAGGTACAAGTCACTATTTTTCGAGAGAAATGTCACGCGACACGGAACGATGCACAATGGCGGTAAGGCGACCGGGCGGAGTCGGCGCGCGCTCAAGCGCATCTAAATAGTTCCCAAAGGAATGTAGAGCTTTTGTACAACAGTCAGATCCCATATTCGAGCTTCTGCACACTGCCGGCTTCCAGAGCGCCCGTTGCGACGCGGCGGCAGCCGACCCGGCCCGTCCCGGTCAATGGGAATCGTACATTACAAACCGTGTTTGAACAATGTACTTTGCCGGATTAAACGTCAATTACTGTCAACCATTATGGCTTCCCTTGTCAAACAATTTACTATTTGTAGCGAAAACTTTTAATTATTGATATACATTTCATTACATATCGGCCATTTTCTTCAATGAATTCTGATATATATGTACGTTAACGCGCATGTGTTCCTTACTTGTCACCCGCCTACACCAGTAATAAATCAGCAGTTGCACGCATCGGTCGTTTTACTTACGTCCATACATCTCATAAACAAGTCGGTAATCACTGAGTTTCCTTGTAATTGATAGTCCCCCAGGTCTCGCCGGGAAATTGAAAATTCCCGCCTTTGAGGAAAGGAAGCGAATTAATTCCAATCTGTTTGTGCCTTTGAGAGTTTTGTATTGTATTTTGTGAATATGTAATAGATTCTATTACACTTATATTATATAAAAATGCTAATATGTATACAGTGAAACATTATACGGCGATAAATTTATTGACTGACAAAAATCCACAGCTTTTTAACATCGTTGTAAAATTTCACATTGAAATAATGGCTTCTCTATGTTCAAATTTTTACGTCACCCTAGGCCGTAAGTGGTACTTTCTGCCCGCTACGCTACGCGGGGAGAAAATATCACTTCCTGGCCAAGGCAAGACGTAAAACTTTAGACAAACCACGGGCGGTAATTTATAAAGCGTCAGATCCCATATTTATGGCCCTCACCTTCGGTTCGGACCACAAACACTCTTCTCTCTTCTTATATTTTTTGGATTTGAATCAGTGTCTAAGTGTGTTATAATCATATTTGGACGTCCAGCTATCCCTTGTACCAAAATTGGTTAAATCCGTCCCTAAAATCAGCTGCTTGTAATGAAAACACAAAAAAAAATAACAAGAATTTTCCTGAAGTAATGACCTCTCTCCATAGAAACTGATTAGTGATTACCAAAAAGATATTAAAATTTTATAACAGTATAAGAAGTACTCATCATTTTGTATAACGCAATCAGAGTTTTCCAAGATCTGTCTTTGAATAAGGTTTACAAGTAAATGTACAAGGACTATTGCGGGATGTTACTTAAAAAATATCTCAACCTTTCAAAGGTCGGTCAGGATTCAAGTATAATTGGGACGTTCGCGGTTTCATTGTTACAGGGTTAATGAAGGTAATTGGTGCCCTTCAAATATGTAATGTTTATTTATTGTAAAATGAAATTTCAGAGTTTCTGCGGAGAATTCGCTCGTTTATTATGTTTATTCTTCTGTAGTCAGAAGGTCCTCTTTTTTGATCTTCGAAAACCTTGATATGAGAGAGCTTTATTATTTGTGTAAACAATGTTCGGCAAATAGTCCTGGTGCATGTCGACGCAGAATTAAACGTTACACTATTTATATGTATAATAGAATCTTTTCTGAGGATTTAAATTAATTTATTTTGTTTTGCATGTTGTGACGCCTAGAGACCATGTACATTCTCTAAGAAATTTAAATTAAGTACTTAATTATTTTGTTGCATCAGTTATTGATTTTGACCCCTTGAGACCTTATACATCTCAACGGAATTAAATTATTTTATTTATTAATTATACCTATCTATATTGCGTGTCGTGACGCCTAGAGACCTTCTACATCTCTGAAAAAATCACTTTATTTTATAATTATAATTTTTAGTGTAAACATTGATTTGGAGAATCTTGTACATCTCCTCTAACATATATTATGTATCAATTACCTAGTTATAATATAATTGTATTAGTTTATAAGTATAATTTACGAAAAAATGACTTACTGTTGAGTTTCTTTCGGCTTTCTTCTTAACAGCGGTCTCCTCTTGCGAAATTTCGGTAGACTCACAACCTGACTTGTAAAAGTGCCCTTGTGGCCTAGTTACTGAATAAATCATTTCATTTCATTTTATTTCATTTATAGATTCTGATTTAATGTGGAAACACCACATTTGTATTTTTATAAATATTGACGCAAAGGTAAATACCTAATTAAAGAAAAATGTAATGTGATCCACTGTAATGTAAGCAGAGACTGGGGACCGTGTGTGTAAACGCACACCCTAGGGTATGGTATGGCTAATGCGTATAATGCGGATTATATTTTATATGATTTTAATACAAATGTATAGTTTTTAGATTTTTATAAGTATTTGTTGTATGTGACGATATTACTTGCCAAATTTCATAGTTCTAGGTCATCGGGAAGTACCCTATCATTTTGATTCCCTTGAGCCGTATGTTTTTTTCACGTTAACGTAGAAGTTTGATTTTTTCACAGCTTCTAGCGACCGTAGACCTGAGTATATGGTGTTTATTTTCAACTCGATACCTCCATGCGTTTTCGAGATAAAAGGGTCTTGACAGACAGACAGACGGACGGATGGACAACAATGTGATCCTATAGGGGTTCCATTTTTTCCGATTGAAGTACGGAACCCTAAAAATAGCTGATATAACCCGTTATCAAAACCCACGCCTATTACTGAACTATCCAGGTATGACAAGTTTCCTGGCTCAGTGACTTGGAATGATTAAATTATCACTGTCTCATCCGATAATAGGGGCTTAATATTATAATCCGGTTACCGTTCAACAGGGGATCAAAATTGATATTGAATGGTACGTTTGTCCGAAATTCCTGTTTAATTTAACAAACTTTACTAAGAATTAATATTATTAAAACTATCGCGAGACATCTTTAATAATTATAAAAACAGCAGCACGCTATCAGCAGCCCCTGATGAAGAACCCTAGGAGATCGAAACATGTCGGGCCATTGCTGACAATTTTTACGTGATCTTAAACCGTTTTTATAATTATTAAACTTCATAGCTACCTTTTCAGGTTTTTAGTATTTTATGTTGTAATTAGCAAATCAAAAACACCATTTTGTACCATCGAATAGCAAGTTTCTGTCCTTTACCGCAAAATCAAAATAAAACCGTCCATTTGTGTGTGACGGAGATGTTCATGAAGACATAAAATTTAAAAATAAAACACGTTTAGGCCCTTTTTTTATTCTTAGTATTTTGTTGGGCGACGTAAACGGGACTAGCCCAGACGGAGATGGCGGGATGACATTGATGCATTCCTAAGAAACTGGTCGCAGGAAGCATGAGACAGGGACCTGGGGAAATCAAAAGGACCTTTGCCCAACAGTGGGACACTCCTAGATAAAAAAGTTATCCACCACACATTATGCAAACATTTCAAGTCTCCACCTATTATGGTTGGTAAGATACAATAGCCCTGTAATGTAACCGATGGACAGACAGCACCCTCAGGTCATGGAACCCTAAAATCGGTAGACAACAGACGGTCTTATCGCTAAAAGAGCCGAAGAATCGACTAACCCAATGCTGTTACTGGATCAAATTAGGAACACCTCCAAATGGAACACGTGTAACGTAATCTGTAGACGGCCCCTAATACAACCACGGCCACGTAGCCTGTACCAAGGATCAGGCATTGAACCTGCGCTGATTATTTTCCAATAACCAATTAGCCTCAATTTAAAAGGCGATACTGAAGTCGGGAGCAGTCGATTTCTCACTCGTAGTATTAGATTTGATTCAATTTCAACGGATCTTAAGATTTCTAGAGAGAAGTGAACTGATTTCGTGAAAAGTGTACGATAGTGCTAGTTGCATTTAGTATTTGGCTATTCAGCTCGGTAATGCGGCCAGCCTCCTGAGCACCCTCCCGCTCGGCACCGATCTGGAGCCTGCGTTTTATTTATAGTTAGGTTTATATACAAATTATGCTTTTAGTATTAAGTAGTCACGTAATAAAATACAAGACTATAATAAAGGGCCTCTCTTGATCTTCGTAAAAACTGCCTGAAACCCGTTTTGATTATTCGTGGAAAATGCATCACAGTCGTGTCACTATGTGTGACGACCAAAGTCCGCGAATGAACGCGCGAGAAGCAAAGTACCATGGTGCACGTCTAAGGGCAGGCTATTAGCGTGGCTCGCGGTGCATAGTCAGCCCGTTTTGACGGAGCATCCAACTACATAAAACACTTGTAACGTAATTCGGATTAAAGACCTTAATCCACGTAGCTCTCCCGAGGATCAAGCTCGCTGCTACGCTGATTATTTTCCAATAACCAATTAGCCTTAATTTAAAAGGTGATATCCCAGTCGGGAGCAGTCTATTTCTCACTCGTAGTATTCGATTTGATTCAATTTCAACTGGTCTTAAGATTTCTAGAGAGAAGTGAAGTGATAGTGCTCGTTTTATATATCGAAACCTCAGGCCGCTTGAGTACAACGTAATAGATAGTGCAGAGTAAAATGGTTCTTAATTTACGTCTTCGCTTTGTTTGAAAAGTAGCTTTATAGTTATAATCCTAACGTATCCTGAGTATGTATACATAATACATTGCATAGGTACGTCCACTAAACTCTCCCAACTAAGTTAAGCTTATGTTAATCGAGCGAACCTGAACGGCTACTCCAAGAATCGAAATTCGAAGTGTGTACCGAGCTATCGCTCTAGATGTCGCATCAAACAACACTTGAATGAGCGGGATAGCGATAGCACGATACGAAGTTCGAATTACGAGTAACCCTGTACGCAGCAGCCGATTGGCGATAAATAGAACAAGTTCTGACAGGGGACGCCGGTGGCTAGTTTATATTAACGGCCATGACTTCGGTCATATGGTCCAGCCACATATTGCGCGACCAGCGGTAGCGGTTAGCGGTAAAAACAAAATCATAACGATATATGAAAGCAACTTTTGACTTGGCCTCCTGAACAGGGTGCGAGGGTTCATCACGCCGGAATCGCCGGATCAGCTTTGGCTTCTTTGTAAGACTCAAGTTCGGTCGTGCGTTGAGTACTGCTCGCATCTTTGGGATGGTTCCGCCCAATATCTACTCGATGCTCTTGACAGATTGCAGCGGCGGTCCGCATCATAGGTGACGAAAAAGTACCAGGTTCCTCAAACCCCAATTATGTAGGGACATCGCGTGATGAGATTTATAAAAAAATGAATGCAGTTTCTATTAAATCTAAAATCGACGTCATGGTTCCTAAGAACAGATTTCCCTAGATATCTCTTACAGTTTCCGTTTTCTCCCTAGTGGGATTCATCACCCTGTATAACTACCAGCCTGTTGGTTTAATCGTTTTAATGTACACGGAACCTCGTGGCCCGCAGGATCAAAGCGCTACTTATCCAATGTGTAGAACAGGTATTTAAATGAGTTTGGACAAATTTGTATAGCGCTCTGAATTGCCTGTTTAAACTGTGTCAATAAATTGTGTTAGCCTGAAAGAGACATGAATATATGAATGTTAAAGTTCGTTACGAGATTTTTTATGAAAAAAAAACACGGATATGAGTAGTATGGAATTGGGAGTTCTGGCCCACTGCTACGTGTTCGCTTCGCTCCACTTCGCGACCGTGGGCCAGTTCTTCCCAATTCCATATTTTTTTCGCGGACTAGAAGTCCCATCCATATATTTGGAAATGAAACCAGGTTACTTCTACTTCGCGAACGTGGTCTAAAACTCTCAATCGCATATTTGAAAACATGATTGACAAGGTTGCTTCCATTTCATGAACGTGGTCTCGTAATCACATATTTAAAAATTTAATCCGAATTATTTAATATAAACTCTTAAGCTTATAAAATGATGTTATTTATAAAAAACATATCAAGTTTGTTGCACGTGTTTATTTTATATCATGAAGTTTGTAAAACAACCTCAAAGATTGCAGTTAGACGTCGTTTGTTCTTCGCCCAATAAACGCTATTACCGTCATGGTGTACTTTTACCTGATACTATTCGCTGTATAATATGCGGTCCATCTAACTGTGGAAAAACTAATTTGATTGTTGGTCTGCTGCTACATGATCAAGGTCTACGCTTCCAAAATGTATATATATATTCTAAAACCTTGTTTCAACCTATGTATCAATATTTAGAGCAAGTTTTAAATCTGGTTCCCTCAGTGTCATTCCAAAAATATAGTGAAAATGAAGAAGTAATAAGTCCTCATACGGCTGATAATAATTCAATTATGATATTTGATGATGTTGCATGTGAAAATCAAAATAATATACGAGATTATTTTGCAATGGGAAGACATAAAAACATAGATAGCTTCTATCTGAACCAAACGTATAGTAAAATACCTAAGCAATTGATAAGAGACAATGCTAATTTAATTATTCTTTTTAAACAAGATGATGTTAATTTACGACATGTTTATGATGAACACGTGGGAAGTGATATGTCATGGTTCCAGTTTCGTGTAATGTGCGGACAAGTATGGAACGAACCTTTTAATTACTTAGTTATAAATAAAGATTGTAATAGAAATTCTGGATGTTATAGAAAAGGCTTTGATACATTTATCACGCTAGAATAACTGTATACATAAAGAATAATGTTAACGTGTAGAACTTATTCGTTAATATGAAATCATCTAGATCGGACATGAATAATAAAATGAACGAGGAGAAAATATTTAAAGAAAAATTACTCCGATCTGCTGCAGCAGTAAGAAAAAAAGTCAAGGTTCTTCGTGATATTAAATCTAACAATAACATGATGTTGGAAACAATGTTAAAACCAGTCACAGATCCCCTTAATGAAATGGTGAAAAAAGATGATAACATCCTAAGTGTTAGTGACACTGATTTTGATAACAATGGGTTTAAATGGAATAAGTCAGTAAAAACATTAAAATATAGTCCTTCTGAAGATGGAAAAAAAGAAAGCTTAGCTAATAAAACGCTAATGAGAAAATCATCGGAATCTGATATAGATGATAGCGAATATGAATTAAATGACGACAATTCTAGTCAAGATGATTCTATATCACATGAAAGTATCGAGCGAAATGATTCCGAATCAATAAACAATGCTTCATTTAAATCATCAAATTCGTATGCTTCTCCTCGTGAAGATCCTACCTGGCAAAAACAATATTTACACATGACCATTCCTTTTGGTGTACGAATGGTGCGTGGTAAACTAACGCTAGGATCTTATCCGATTTCTGCGAATGATAAAGAACTCAAAATAGGAGAAGAAACGTATTGTTTAACGCAAGGATTAAACGATTTATTGTTTAAAAAAATACCTGATTTACGAATAATAACTGAAGACGATATGCGAATATACAAAACATTATTATTAAAAACAAATGCACATAGACGTGACTTTAACCCAAATAAGCCTATAAAAAGCAACAAAGGCATGAAATATTTAAATATCGTAAAACCACTTTTCAAATCAACTAAACATCGTTCAGTAAGCGAAGAAGAACATGTAACCGGTGATGGTTTACCGGTAATGAAAAAAGTGAAAAAAGACATCTCTTATGTGTATTGGGACGACCCGAATGAATTAGTAGAAAGATTGAAACTGCTAATAGCATCAAGGGATGCTGGCAATACAGGGTTAGATAATGAAATCATTTCTATTATCGAAGAACTACGCGAAGCAGGCTTAGTAAATGATATATAAATGTAATATAATCGTAAATTTTTATCAGTTGTAGTTTGACTCGCAAGTGCCAACAATACAAAATGAATATTGACAAATTCGGTCATCATGTACATAAGCGTTTGCGTGCTAACGAGGTTTCTGATCTCAACTACAAGGCTTTGCTTCAAACAAACGGCGCATGTTTTGAAGGAAGTTTACAATTAAAGGGAGTTGCAGAACCTTTGTCACCCGATGATGCAGTAAACAAGCAATATGTTGATCAATATATTCAAAACATGTACGACAAGAAGTATATAGATTCTTTGTTTAATACTATAAGTAATCAAATTCAACAACTTAAGTCTCAGTTGCAAATAAACTTTTATACAAATAAGGAGATAGATGAAATCTTCAAGAATATAAAAAATGGAAAAGCAACAAATAGTGAACGAGATCCATCGATCGGCAAGAAAAAACTTTAAGCGAAGATCGGTTGTACTAAAAGGAATTGACGATTTATGGCAAGCTGATTTGATTGATTTACAGAAACTTCACACGATTAACAAAGGAAATAAATATATATTAACTGTTATTGATACATTTTCGAAGTATGCGTGGTGTATACCTATTAAGTCTAAAACTAAAACATCAGTAAAAAGTGCATTCGAATTAATTATGAAAACAACTAAACGCAGGCCTAAAAACTTACAGACGGATTTAGGTAAAGAATTCTATAATAATGAATTTGAATACTATTTAAAATTTCTGAAAATTCATCATTATTCAACATATTCAATCAAAAAGGCATCAATTGTTGAAAGACTAATAAAAACACTTAAGATCAAACTCTATAAATATTTTAGTTTCATTGGTAACTACAAATGGGTTGGTAAACCGTTAAACGATATAGTGAAAGCATATAATCATACTGTACATAGTACAACAAAATTTAAACCTATTGATGTGGATTCCAATAATGAAAAAGAGGTAAAAAAGAACATTTTAAACTCTCAATCCAAAGTGAATAATAGTAAGTTGAATAAATTTAATATCGGAGACCGCGTGCGTATAAGCAAATATAAAAGTAACTTTTCTAAGGGTTATACACCTAATTGGTCAACTGAACTTTTTACAATTAAACATGTGAATAACACTCGACCTGTAACATATCATATTGAAGACCAACGGAAAAACATAATATTGGGTACCTTTTATGAAGAAGAACTTCAAAAAACCAAGTATCCAGATATTTATTTAGTAGAAAAGGTGATTAAAAAAAAGGGCAGTAAGCTGTTTGTTAAGTGGTTAGGGCTAAGTGATAGTGAAAATAGTTGGATTGATATAAAAGCCATTGTTTAATGTTTTTAATAAATTGACTTTTTTCAAACGAAATTTGACATTCTCATTCCTGCTATGAAAGGGAGAGGACTTTTAAATAGTGCAATTAATAATTTACCATTTGAATTACACTTACCTGGTTATAACTATTGCGGACCGGGTACAAATTTGCGCAAAAGGTTACAAAGAGGCGATAAAGGAATTAATGCGTTAGATAATGCGTGTATGAAACACGACATAGCTTATGATAGATATTCTGATTTGAACAATAGACACCGTGCTGATTTAGAACTTTATAAAATGGCTAAACAGAGAACAAAGTCAAAAGATGCTGGGAGAGGAGAAAAAATTGCTTCATGGTTAGTTAGTAAGGTGATGAAATCTAAAATAAAGGCTGGTGCAGGTATAAAATCATTCAAACGCTTTGTTTCTAAGATACGCAGTGAAATAAAAAAGTATCCTAAAATAAAAGGTTGTGATTTAGTGAATCGCGCACTTGTTGCTGCAAAAAAAGTTTTTACTGTTAACAAAAAGATACAGATACCGCGTTTAATACCGATTCCAAAAACCGGAGGCATATTACCGCTGATACCTATTTTTGCTGGTCTTTCTGCGTTAGGATCATTAGCAGGAGGAGCTGCTGGAATTGCAAAGGCTGTAGGTGATTACAAAGCAGCAAGAAAGAACTTAGCTGAATCAGAACGTCATAACAAGATGATGGAATCTATTGCATTAGGAAAAGGGTTACATATTAAACCTTATAAAAATGGAAAAGGATTATGTATAAAAAAATCAAAAAACTAAATAAAAGGTTACCCAGGCGCGCTCTTTCAAACATTGACATTTTAAAACACTCATCAGATATCCCACATTTTCGTGGAGTTTATATGAGAGACAGTTTACCAAAGCGACCTAAAAAAGTAGAATGTGGAATTTTGAACTTAGACAGTTCTGAAAACAATGGAAGCCACTGGGTAGCCTATTGTAAAGATAACAATTATTGTGAATATTTTAATAGTTATGGTGACCTTCAACCTCCGCTAGAATTAATGAAGTATTTAAATAATAACAATATTTACTACAATTATCATACGTACCAAAAATTTAATACCGTAAACTGTGGTCATTTGTGTCTCAAATACTTGAAAAATTTTTGGTGTAATCGATAAATACCTTTGTACAATAAACTGCTCATCATTTACACGATGTCTTTCACTTTGTCTATAACTGGAACATCTTCAACTCTGATAACAAACCATTCACCAGCTCTCCAATTGGATGGTGAATATGAATGTGGACTGTTGTATATATCGACTTTTAATTCGATACCCAATATTGACTACAGAAATAATAAATTCTACTATGGTAAAAACGAAGTAATGGAAATTCCTGAAGGTTCATATGAACTTCAAGATATTGAAGATTTCCTTAAAGAGCACCTTCAAGGATGTACACTTTCACTGACTTGCAATAATAATACCTTGAAAACTTCGATTCTGTGCACTAAAAATATTTATTTTAATAAAGAAAATTCTATAGGTAGTTTACTTGGTTTCGGAACAGAATCTATTCAAGCGAATATATTAACCGAGTCACCTTACCCTGTCTCCATTCTGTCTACAACTTTAGTCCGCATTGAATGTGACATAGTGAGCGGATCATTTGTTAACGGAAAACCTAGCCATATTATACACGAGTTTGTGCCTAATGTACCCCCTGGTTATCGGATTATAGAAACACCGAAAAACGTAATTTATTTCCCTGTAACTCAAAACAGTTTAAATTCAATTACAATAAGAATATTAGACGTCAACAATAATTTAGTAAATTTGCGGGGTGAAGAGATTCAGATATATTTACACCTTAAGAAAAAATGATAGACTTCAATAAAACTTCAGTCTCACTTAAAATAAACACTAGTACTCATCAAGCGATCAAGAAAAGAAGACCTAAAGTTCAACTTACAAAACAAAATAAACAATTTCTCCAAAGCTTAGGTCTATCAAAATGAGTATATTGAACTTAACTGAATCTCTTACCTTTGACAACTCGATCGAGAGTTTTGAATATCATTCGTATAAGCCATACGTAACAAGTTTTAATTTCAACGATGAAATACGTATACCTATTAACCAGCAAGATCTTTACGTACTACCATCAGCAAGCACTTTATACATAGAGGGTACTATAACTGCATCCAATAGAGAAACGAAAGCAAAGGTAAAAAGTGTTCTTTTTACAAATAACCCCATACTTCATCTATTTCAAGATATTCGGTACGAACTTAATGGGATCGAAATTGATAAGATAAAAAACGCAGGGATTACAACCACAATGAAATCTCTTGTATCTATGAATGAGTTCGAAGCTTCGATGTCTAAGTTATGGGGATGGGATGTTAACGGTACAAAAAACACACATGGAACATTTTCTGTGTCTGTGCCTTTAAACAAAATTCTTGGGTTTGCTGAGGATTATACCAAAATTATCATTAATTGCAAGCATGAACTTATTCTTTTAAGATCCAATACTAATTTAAATAGCGTTATACTAAATGCTAATGAATACATAGAAGATATTACAATATCTAAAATAGCATGGCGTATGCCTCATATTAAGGTGTCTGATCGAGAAAGATTGAGCTTACTTAAATATTTGGAAAGAGATCGTGCTATCCAATTAGCATTTAGAAACTGGGATTTGTATGAATATCCGCTTTTGCCTGAAACATCAAAGCATTCTTGGGCTATCAAAACTTCGTCCCAAATTGAAAAGCCGCGGTACATTATAATTGGATTAAAAACAGGGCGAAAAAATGTAGCTGATAAAGATATAACAGGTTTTGATCACTGTAATTTGCGAGATGTGAAGGTTTTCTTAAATTCAACCTACTTTCCGTACGAAAGTTTTGATGTTAGTTTTACATCTGAGAGGTATGCTATATTATACGAACAGTATGCAAAATTTCAACAGTCTTATTATAACCGTGTTCAAGCACCCTTGTTAAGCCCGCACGATTTTAGGAATATAGCTCCTCTATTTGTTATTGACTGTTCTCGTCAAAACGAAACTTTGAAAACCGGTTCAGTAGATGTGCGGGTTGAATTAGAGTGTGAAAGTGATATACCGAAGCAGACTTCAGCTTATTGCCTGATTTTGAACGACAGTGTTGTGGAATATAAGCCTTTAAGTAATATTACGAAAAAAATTTCATAATGGGTGACTTCATATTTGTAGATCTTCAAGGATTTAAAACAGACAAAAACGAATTTATTGTTAAAGAATTTGCATATGGCACTTTAGACTACACCCAACTTTTTTTAATTAAACCCCCCTTTCCATTTTCTATATTAACAGTAAGTGAAAAGAGACAGATAAGGTGGTTAGAAAAACATTTTGGTATTATGTGGCATGAGGGTTATGTTGATTACATAGAATTTAAAAGACTTATCGGTAACCACTTAAAATATAAGACGATCTATGTGAAGGGTACGGAAAAAATTCAATGGGTTAAAAGTTTTTGCTCAAACTGTACTGTTTTAGATTTAGGTGAAAAAGATGTACCTAATTTACAAGAGCTGAATAAATACTATTGTTTTCCTGAGTGTAATTTTAATTGTGTATATCATAAAAAAAATTGTGCGTTAAAAAATGTTATATGTATTAAAAAATGGTATATAGAAAACATGGGCGTGGACGTCTGTGGCCGATAGATATATAGGTTTAGAAAAAATTTAAAGGGTGGAAAATTTATGTTCTGATTGTATAATTATTGATTTAAGTGAAAAATTTGTACCTAATTTACTAGAGCTATCTAAAAAATATTGTATGTTAGAGTGTATGTATAATTGTGTATATCAAAAAATGTGCTCTAAAACATGTTTTATGTTTAAAAAAATGGTACTTAGAAAATAATAAATGGTTTTGATCTTAATCTGTATACAAAATGTGTTAAAATAAATGTATTTATAAATTTTAATCGATTTTCTTTTTATTTCCTCCTATATAAAACAACATAAAACCTACTGGGAATAACACAACCCAGTCTGATGTAAAATGTATTATGTCTTGATGGCACTCATTGCTCATGATTTTATGACAGTGTGCTCTCTTGGATATTACCTTAATCATGTTATTGTATTAATAAACTCGTTATTAATTTACTTTAAATACAAAAATAGATTTCTAGTCAAAGTTATTTCATTAGTCTTATTAACTGTTGGATTTGGTTTTAAATTTAGATTTTACAGCAGAAGGAAACCTTTTTAGTTGGAATAAATATTAATAAAACACAAAATTACTGAAAATATATTTAATAATAAGTAACAGAACAAAGTTAATTATACCTTAATAACTAACGCTATACCCACATAACTTTTTACTGATTTTATTAATGAGACCTTCTGCGTTTTCTATTACTTCATCATACCCGTCACTTGCTACATACTGAGCACTCAAGAGAACATTGTCATCATCTTCTTTGCTTGTATCTGGTCCTGAACAACTTATGTCAATGATTTGGATCCTCACAAGCTTATTCCCCTTACAAGCATCGTTATTAATAACGAAAGAAGGGGGGCGTCCTGTTGAACTTCTTTTTACGATTTTATTAGTCACTTTCCCCTTCCTTTTCTTAGGTGTTGGGTTTGTGATCGCATCAACGATTCTTCGTGATAAAGTCGTTTCTTGTTCAAGTTGTTCATCGAATCCCTCTAACGGATCTTGGGCGTACTGAGAAAACATGATAGGGGTGCAATCTGCCGATCCTGACATGTTTAGAAACTGTAAAAAGAAAAACAAAAATGTCTCACCTACATATTTTTCTACGAGCAGGAATTTTCTATCTAATTGAAAGTGATAAAATAAGTTAACCATCGTTAAATATATTTTCTTTAACATTATCAAAAACTAGTTCAAAACTTTAGCTTCTAGCTAATCTAAACTATTTAATTAAGATACAAAAACAAAAAAAAAAAAAAAAAAAAAACAAAAAAAAACTTACTATCTTGTTGGTTGTGAGTAATGCTCGCTGACGTTCGATGTTGGCAAAGTGAAAGAAAATTAAATTAAACCCGTTTATAAAGGTTTACTAATCATAACTCTGCAAATTTCGAATGCGTAATAATGTAATATGAAGACTTTACACGTGCTTCAGTGCAATTCTAAAACAAGTCTCAACTTGTTGAAGCTAGCCAGTTCACCTGCTCAATTAAAGAAAGGTGAATCATTAATAACTGGGTGATTATATGTACGTCTTAAGGGTTAGTATGAGATTATAAGTAAAACAACAATATAGAAGAAAATACATTTATTTATTGTATACATGCACATATTTAAACATTAAAAAGGTTCTATATGTTCGATTTACAATTGTGCGTAATATATTATAGGTTTGTATCTATACATATGCTAATTATAATAAATTTATCCGTCAAACAGTATTGAGGAATGTCCCCAAGCTTTTGTCAATATTTGGTTGTCAGAAATTAAACGCTTATCGTCATTTGCTGAAAGAGCAACTTTTTTAACACTTTGTGTAAATATTTCGTGCTTAATGGATTTGAATAATATGTTTTTTCGTTTTATTACATCTCTTTCAAAAAGGGTTTTTGCATAATCCAAAATTCCAAAACGTTGTACAATAGGTTTTTTCACTCCCTTAGCCTTTTTGATAATATCATCGGTGGTTTTAATGCAATATACTTTTGAACGTAGACCTACAAACTCAATAATCATTTTTCCTTTCATTTCATCCTTAAAAAGTCCTGGTATTTTCTTGTTTTGAATTGGTAACAAATATTTGTTATCAACACTGTAATCACTAGTATCAAAATAAGACAAAAAATTTATTCTTAAATCTTTGAAATAGTCTGAAGTCTGTATATAATACACAAAACTATCTGTATCCGTATAGCACATTTGTAGACGGTTATCATAAAATCTTTTATATACTGAGTAATGAAAATCATACATATGGCTTTTAGACAACTCTAATACTGCAAACCCGATGTATATTGGTTTATCCAAAATTATCATATCTGGTTTCAATTGAACTGCAACTAAATTTTCAGTAAAAACTGAAGCACTATGAAAATTAGGACTTGCGATTAATTTATCGGCTGTTACTTTCTTTTTTGTTTTGTTATTATTGTCAGTCCATTGATTAACTAAACGTACATTAACCCGTTTCTCAGTATTTTCTAAAGTTTTGCCAAATATACTATTATTCATCAATTTACAAAAGTCTTGTTCAAAAACAGACGTAGCTTTTTTACGCAAGTTTGTGTTCATATCAATATATTGTTTCAAATAAGGAGCTTGTTTGAATGTTATAACTCTGTGAATCTTTTTCAATTTTAAACCATGTTTAAGACACGTTTTTAAATGTATGTAATGAATCACATAGAAGTATTTATCATATAAATTAGGTACAAGTTTAGATTGTGTTCCTCCTGGTGGTATACATTTTTCAGGACAAAATGGTAAATCATTATGTTTATCATGTAAATATTTCGGGTAAATAATATCTACTTCAAGAATATATCCATAAGACGAATCATCAGAGATTTGCGTAATGTTTAAAGTTCTGATTTCATGACTTTCTAAAAATCTAAAGTTAGATAAAGGCATGTACTGACACATGCTATAACCGTACAAATTATTACAGTCGATATAAATAAGGTATGAGTCTATATTGGATGGGTCATAATGAGGTAAATATATATTGTTAGCTTTAGCATACCGTTGGGAGGTCATACAGACTCCACCCCTTATTCCGGATTGGATCATCCTCAGAATGTTAAAGTCGTTTATGAGCTCTAATTCGATACCAGTTTTCAAAAGCATGGCGTCAAACGATAAACTAGGTGTTGTTAAATAAAAAGCTGGATCCAAGTCATAATGTTGCTTGCAAGTAGCGCGAAACTTTTCAAAAATATCGGCTAACAGAAGAACATCCGTTTGTAAATAAAGATCGGTATACTCGCCTAAATTACGGATTTTAAACTGATTCCACACTAATTGTGCATGGTTGTAGTCTGCTCTAGAAACGGTTTCATTAGCAAGTGAATTATAAAAACAATCGATAGACGGGAGATGCTTTTCTTCAAAACTTTGCCAGTTATTAATATACTCATAGGGAAACACCCCTTTGCGAGTAAGTAATTGAAATTCTTCGTCATTACAAAAATGCTTTTGTAAATGAATGAAGTCGCGTTTTTGCATAGTTTTTGTTAGTTTATCTAAACTTGTACCTAAAAATTTGAAGGAGTCTACGAAACGAAGTTGAAAATACTCATTCTCGATTGGGATAAATTTAGTAATAGAAATATAGTTTTCCTTGGTTTTAGGTATAACTTTTACGTCTCCTGGTGCCTCGCCCAGTTTCTTAATAAATAAATGTGAATCATAACCAGATAGATTATGAAAAAATATGGGAACAAAACATGGTTGTTTATACTGTAAATTGCATAGGTTATGTGCTGCTCCACGATATTTTCCTGTAATATGACAGTGGTCTCGAACCCGATCAGAAAATAGAAAATGATCACATATATGGCATCGTTTTGCGTTCAAAAAGTTTATCTCGTCATTCTTGTTTAATATTATTGAAGTGTTTGTGGTTAAAACTTTATAGATTTTAGCAACATCTTTATAGATTTCATCAATAAATCTGTCAACGCAATCAGTACCGCGATAAGACACATAACGATTATGGCTTTCATCTGCATTACTTACAATATAATACGCAAAGGCAGCTGGAATATGATGATGCAAAGTAGTTGTGTTAGGTGTATCGTTAGTATCCGTATCCGTACCAGAATCACTAGTGTCAGGTTGTTGTAGTAACGATTCGAAATCTGCATATATCACGAATGGAACATTCTGTTTACGATTAAAGTTTTTGAATTTAATTACTGTTCCTTTTTCTGGTAAAACAGTCACTACTCCCGTACACAAGTGATTTAATAGTTCCTCCTGTTTTATAAAAAATAACAGACAGGTTTCGCAAAAGTATATCTTACTATTATGACGCGTTACTTGTTTGCGCACAAGGCGACTCAAATCCTTAATCAAAACATAATGCGGTGGACGGTTGCCATCATCTATTAAAAGCAAATGTATATTTTTCCTACTTTTCTGATTAATAGCTGTTTCAGACTTATAAAGAGGACCTATTACAGTTTTATTGTTTTTCAAACCAAAAATCGTAAATGAAATCAGGGGGTTGTTCTTTTCAAATATTCTTATGTCATCAAATGTTACTGGAAAAGAAATTTGAGAAATATTTAATACATCACGATAGTGGGGATAAGACGAGACTCTTTCAGAATGTTTGTTAGAAGGATACAAAGCTGCTGTTATACACCACAAAAAACAGCATTGATCATTGTTTTGTATATTTATGCATGCTTTCTTGTTTTTAATGCATTTTGGTAGGTCAACATAGCTGGAACCTCGTAATGGTTGATACTTGTTTATGTTAATCTCTAAATGCGAGCTATTAACAAGAGCCCATCCACTATCGCGATCTTGAAATTCCTCAGTTTTTTTCTTCAGACAGTTAACAATCTCACAAAACAGTGCTTCAAAATCATAACTTGAGTATAATATTTTATTTTTAGTTCCAAAAGATTTTATTGATTGATTATTATCTTTGAACATTAAAAACATTGCAAACAGTTCAAAATTAACTTTTACGCACGTATGTTTCATAAGAGAATCGTCTAAAAGACATTTTATTTTATTTTTAACAGAGTTCATAAATTCATCGACAGATCTCAGACATTGATCATGTTTTGCTAATATACGATATGTTACGATACGCTTACGAAATGCTGACTCAACTAGTTCAACGCCATCGCATAGTGCTTTGCTAGAATTAATTTTTGTTTTGTGTGCATTGCTTCGAAGATGTCCCACCCATTTAATTTTTTCTACAGATGTGCTACACGGAACACAGAAAGGCATTATGTAATATTGTAAATAAAAACTACTAAACGTACGTCTTAATTAAATTCAGCAACAGAACTCTCAAGATGAACCTACTAATTCATTAAGCCCAGATCTACTTTTGTTATTAAAACCACCGAGATATGTTTATAAGAACGGTTGAAAAAATGCAAATTATACTTAATTAATGCAGAACAAGCATATGAATGAACTGTTAACATCTGTTCCAAATAAAACATAGGATTTAATTGTAACAAAAAAAAAACAAAAAATATAAAATAAAAAATGAATTGAAAATTTGCAATGATTTAGATTTGTTTACATTTTATAATACAAAATTACAATCCTACCCAATTGATATAAATTTATTGTTTTTTAAAATTCTTAAAATAAACAGGTTCAGAATCTTCAAAGATATTGAAGGCTTGACCTAAGAATTTTTGCATTTGATTCCACTCGGAGGAATTTTCATTGCATTGTAATTTAACTGATGCTAACGTCTTTTTATAGCGTTCTTCAGGATCAGATTTCTGATAGTCCTCGATAGTATACACTTTAAGATCAATTAAAAATTTACCGTCTGTTATCGCGGTACGTCGACAGGAACCCGAAGACACGCGACTGGTAAACGATGACGTTGTTTTGATGGGTTTTGAATGAAGGTCGTCGGTGAGTTTTTCCTCTTCTTGTAAAATCTTAAAAATGTTTGTTTCCGCCGATTTTTTGGAAGAACTGAAAGAATAACAATACTTAAGTGATATTTCTATCTATGACATTAAAACGTAACATAAACATTAATTTCACTTCAAACGATAGTAGGATAAGTACCTACTTACCTAGAATTCTTGGTTTTACTGGTTGATGCCCGAGCTTTGCTTGCCGAAGATTTTGTTTTTTTGACAGCTGGTGATGGTGACGGCGTGCGTTGTTGTCGGCTGGTTGAATCAATATCAAACCTGATGAAACAAAAAAAAATATAGATAGAATATCATAAATCACTAATAGTATTATATTAAATTATTTCAATAAAACAATTACCTTGATAACGAGGTTGATGCACGTTTCTTTGTGGTCTTTTTCTTAGGCTCAGGCGAAGGGGTACGTGAATGAACTGAATATTCAGAGTCCGACCTTCAAAACGTAAAAGAAACAATAATTAGTCAACAAAACTTTATACATATTTTTTTATAATAACCTAAACTTAAAATTTAAAACATCCTCGACACAAGTATCTGATCATCATGAGACCCACATTTAATGAGTCAGATAGCAAATGCTGTCAAAACTGAACATAACAACCAAATTTGGAGTTCCACTAAAAGCTGAATATCATCAAACAAAGCTAGAGAACACTCAGAATAAAATTATCTGACTAAAAAAAAAAAAAAAAACGAAAATCGGTTCATCCGTTTGGGAGCTACGATACCACAGACAGATTCACAGATACACAGACACGTTAAACTTATAACACCCCTCTTTTTTGGTCGAAGGTTAAAGAGATAATCTTTTAAAGTACTTACTAACATTTTTAATTGAAGGTCACAGCTGCTTCACTTAACACAGAAACAACGAATAAGGTGCTTCGAAGAATTTCAGGAAATAAATGAATAAAACGATGGTTTTGCTCGTTTTATAATGAAATATTTGATGATCTGGTAATTTACCTAAATATTAAATTATATCTAAAGAACCAAATTCGAACATTCAACTTTAGACCTAAACGCAATAATTGTCAACCATTTAATATAAATTATAGATTGCTTACATAATCGAACATAATTAGTCTTCAAAATATGTTTGTTTCAAGTTAAGTACAATGAAATGCCGACAAAGTATCGAATTATCAAATGAAACCGCTGATTGCAAGTATTGCAATACGTTACACGTGCATACCTATTACCTACACTCACGGTCAAATATTTCGGGTTACTAATTTTTTTTTAATTAAAATGCATAGGAACGGTTAGTTTGATATTTGTTTTACGTACCTATACGTACGTATTGAAATTTAATTAAGTCTATTAATTTAAAATACAAAACGAGCTTTTTAAAAAAAATCCACTTACAGCGCAAGTTTACGTCACCAAATACATATCTTAACATATTTTTATTTTTATTACATATAACATCGCTATTGAGATCGTCGGTTAATTAATATACATGTTATTGTTTCGTGTACTCGACAAATAAACCATGCGTTAGCATAAAGAATATCACACGCTTATTCATCATTTGATTAATAACATGACATGTAATCTGACCTAAGCTACTTTGTACTGACTAACTAAACAGTTGAGACACAGAAAACTTTTTTATTTTTTATAACTCATGATCTTGCAAAACATAACTCTCCTATTGAGGTCGTCGGTTAATTAATATAACATGGTATCGTTTTGTGTACTTGACAAATAAACCATACGTCGGCATAAAGATTATCACACGCTTATTCATCATTCGTGCAATAACATGAAATGTAATCCGATCCCAGATACTTTGTACTGACTAACTAAACAGATGCGACACAGAAAATATGTATTAACTCATATTCCAATATTATGCTAATAAATAGTGTTCTAAAATTGAGTGGTTTTTATTTTACAATTCCTGTCTATTGAGTCAATTTTATATATCATGTTAGTGTTACTATTACTCAAAATTATGGTGCGTATATATTACCGTCTATTTCTGTTATGTACTAATAATGCTGTAATTAATTATATATGTGATTATATTAAACAACGATTACTATTATTAAATTATAGAAACATTTCGGAGGTTTGTCCTACATAGGTACAATAAGATAGATGCAGTAACCACTCCGTTTTATTTTATTCTATGTTGTGTAATGTTATATCATCATATCCGTATCCTCCAAACCTGAGTAGCAAAATGATGCAAGTGTTATGTTAAGTACATTCATTTACAGCGTTATGCTTTTCAGACACGAAGGCACTTAAAATGTTATGCTTCTCAGGATATGTTCACCTGGGCATTTTCTGTTACTTTTTGATTCATATGATATTCTTGAAGTGAGAAGAGGACAAAGCGTATTAGATTATTAACGTTTCGCTTACATCGAGTATTTTATTAATAAGTACAATATTTCAACTTGCATACCAATCGTGAATGAATGAAATTTTAGTCATCTTTATTTCACAATCAACAAGATTGATTTTACAATAACTTAACGATTTGAATTTTCAACTCATAAACAAACTGAAATGCATAATTAATCATTTGTTCGTGTTCAAGACATTTACGTCATATGAATCAGCCAATCAAATTGTGAGGTCTACATCGCGCTTGCGAAGTTTTATAATTTGGTTGCATAAATACAAATAAGCTTGATATAGTTCTCGGAGAATCCGTGGCTATGACAACCGATGGTTTCATGGAAACTCTTACCACTTTGATTCAAAGAGTGTGGCCAACTCTGCGATATTAATTTGGTAACGCATGTGGCGTACCACAGTCTCGCTTGGTTTTAATAATCCGACCCATGGACAGGGCGAGCTGTGAGAAAAACACAACGTGGTGACGGTCAAACACATTACGCATGTGGCGTACCGCAGACTTGCTTGGTTTTAATAATCCGACCCATGGACAGGGCAAGCTGCGAGAAACACAACGTGGTGACGGTTAAACACAACGGTTCTTCTGATGCTATACCGGTTGATAGTATGGAAAACCAGTCCACTTCTCACATCAAAGTGTCTGGCCAACTCTGCGATGTGTTTCGTGTGACAAACGCCGTAACAAACCTCCGGCAAACCCTCAATTCAGGCAAATCCATTAGGAGGTGCGTTACGTGGACTGATTCTCGAGCAGAATCAGACCTGGTGGGTACATGCTAGCTGTACCCGTCGCGTTAAGCCTTTTGTTTTTTGAAATAACATGAGTTGTATTTAAGAAATCATCATCAAACGTTTAATTCAGATATGAGATTCGGATTAAATTTTTAAATATGCGATTACGAGACCACGTTCATGAAATGGAAGCAACCTTGTCAATCATGTTTTCAAATATGCGATTGAGTTTTAGACCACGTTCGCGAAGTAGAAGTAACCTGGTTTCATTTCCAAATATATGGATGGGACTTCTAGCCCGCGAAAAAAATATGGAATTGGGAAGAACTGGCCCACGGTCGCGAAGTGGAGCGAAGCGAACACGTAGCAGTGGGCCAGAACTCTCAATTCCATACTACTGATATGTACTAGATTTAATGAAACTGTAAAAAAGATTTCACGAAAACTTAATCATACTTTCCTACTCATTTGTATAATTGCTTTAAACTTACACAATTTGCACTCATTATTATAGCTGAGATTATTATCGAGTCCCTTCGGGACCATGAACGTAATATCAAGTTCGAAACGTCGAGGTAATTAAATAAACACTTTTTAACGCGATTTAAGTCCCGTTTTTAACCCCAGTCAAAAAAAGGCTGTTATAAGTTAACATGTATCTGTGTATCTTCTGTTGTGTCTGTTTGTGGCATTATATCTCCCAAACGGATGCTCCGATTTAAATTCGGGTTTTTGTAATTGAAAGCCTTGGCTGTCCAGATGGTTCCTAGCTTTTTAGGATCAGGGCATTTTAAATGTTGATTTTAGGTAATATTATAATTCATAATAATACATACTCATTTGCTTATCGAAATTTTAATTTACCCATCCTTATTAGGAGGGAGGGTGATCACTATCTCTACGAGCCGCGAACCAGGCTAGTAGACTACCTCAGCAGGGGTGCACAGCTCCGCCTTCTATCTTTGTTCGAAGAAAATCGGAGCGTTTTCATAGCCATTCTTAGCGGCACACAACCAATAAAAATAATCTTATGCCTAGATCAAAACAGAGATTTTTTAAATTTTATGCCTCTCTTATAAATGTGACCAATTGACCATAATCATCGTTAGTAAGATTCCATGAAAATACAGATATATAATTTTCATATGTTATCATAGGTCAGATATTAATTATTAATTAAAGGGGAATACTCAAATAGTAATAGTCCATTACCCCAATGCCCCAGATCGGACGTGTTTGTGGCCCGAACCGAAAGTGAGGGCCATTAATATGCGTTCGGGGGCTGTGGTTTGTCTAAAGTTTTACCTTCCCTTGGCCAGGAAGTGATATTTTCACCCCCCGGGCAGAAAAGTCCACTTATTGCCTAAAGTGACATAAAGTAAAAAAAGTTGTTTTCATAAACCCTATTTCCAATATTACAATCATAATTTACGGTGCCGACCATAAAGCTATCCGAATTGGACGAAATAGCACAATTAATCATATATAATAATGTCGGAACCGACTGACAGACAGACAGTTGGGCTGATAAGCGTATGAGTGATCATTTAGGGTCCACGTAAATACGTCAAAACTACCATTTATCTATCTGTTATGGAAAATTATAAAGTTACTAGAACTTTTACTAGAAAATCACTTTTAAACAAGAAATATTCGATATCGAAACGAAGTTAGTTTATGTTATATGACTTAAACAATCAACAAAGTATACTCTTTCAAACAAAAAAGGAATTTTTAATACAGTTGCTCAAAAAGTGGTACTTTTCGTAGCTGCAAATCGTGCGAAAAGTTGGTTATTTCGAACTAGTGCTTTTTACTTTTCAATTTTTTTTAATTTTCTGTTGTACTAACACGTCATACCTCATACATCCAAACAAAGGTCAATCACTTTCTGTCTTTATTTATTACGTCATGCAGCATTGCAGGTGTATATCTCATAATTATGCTTAAAATATTTAATTTGCATATTGGATCAATCAAAGGGTTATCTATTAAAAAAACTCAAAAACGGTTTCAATCATTTGTTTGATTGACTATTATTTAATGAGCAAACGAGTATTATGCGTGACCTAAAAAATTAAAAAGAAAAGTATTGTCACAGATTAGATAATACAGTATTAAGCGTGACCGACGCGCTGCTTTTTTAATTCATAATATGAATAATCGCTATTTTTGTGTATTAAATCATATATTTATTTACAATTATATGAAATGTAAAGAACTAAAAAAAGATTCACGATGTTTATTGTTTAGAATCAATTAAAATACTATCATATCTCTTCTGGAATAATTTAACTACTTCTTTTGATTTGGCTGAAAGATGACAACCGACGCCATATTGAAAAACAAATAGTAATTAAAAATAAAACTTTTTTATCGTTCCCGCCTTTTTCAATCGAGATTTAATTGTGTAATTGACACGTAAGATTGGATTTTTTGTGAAAATGAGCGATTCTGACGATTTCGGAACAGGTTTAACACCGCCCGATATAAAAGCTAAGGCAATAATTGCAAGTGACAGTATGTTACCAGAAAAGTCAAAAGAAAAATATATCGCCGTCTATGAGAATTTTATTGACTGGAAACGGGAGAATAAAACTATGTCATTCTCAGAAAATGTACTAATGGCTTACTTTCTCGAGTTGTCTAAGAAATGAAGCCTGATATTTCTTAGACAACTCGAGAAAGTAAGCCATTAGTACATTTTCTGAGAATGACATAGTTTTATTCTCCCGTTTCCACTATGTGGTCGAAATACTCTATGTTGAAAACTATGATCAAATCCAAAAACGACGTAGATATAAAAACTTACTCGAAATTGACTGCATTTTTGAAGAGGAAGTCTGAAGGTTATCAAGCGAAAATATCTAAAGTTCTCACGGCAAATAATATTGAAAAATTTATTAACGAAGCTCCTGATCATCAGTATTTGGCTACTAAGGTAGATACCTATTTTTTATTATCATTTTTACGGTTCCGTACCCAAAGTGTAAAAACTGTTAAATCACTGAGTCTTCGCTGTCCGTCCGTCCGTCCGTCCGTCTGTCACCAGGCTGTATCTCAAGAACGGTGATAGCTAGACAGTTGAAATTTTCACAGATGGTGTATTTCTATTGCCGCTATAACAAAAAATACTAAAAATAAAATAAAATAAATATTTAAGGAGGGCTCCCATACAACAAACTTACAGATAATAGTACGGAACCCTTCGTGCGCGAGTCCCACTCGCACTTGGCCGATTTTTTTTATAATAGAATTAAATAAGTACCTAGAATTTACTATTTGACTAATTGTGTTTTTGTTGGTAGGTTGCACTCATATTTGGGATTTCTGGCGCATGCAGGCGTGAAGAACTTGCGAACATTAGAATTCAAGACATTGAAGATCACGGAAATATGTACATTATAAAAATACCAAACACTAAGAATAAAATCCCTAGATCGTTTACAGTGGATGGCCTATTTTTTGAAATTGTAAAGAAATATTATTGTCAGCGTACATTGAAAGGAAAAAGTGACCGGTTCTTTCAAAATTACCAGAAGGGGAAATGTACTGCACAATCTATAGGTGTTAATAAATTTGGGAACATGCCAAAAGATATAGCCAATTTTTTACAGCTGCCAGAGGCTGACCTTTATACAGGTCATAGTTTTCGAAGGTCCTCTGCTACGTTGCTCGCAGATTCTGGGGCAAACATGACTACCCTAAAACGGCATGGTGGTTGGAAATCGGCTCATGTCGCTGAAGGATACATAGATAACTCCATTGAGAACAAACGAAAAATTGGAAGTCAAATAACACGGTCGATTCATTTACAGCCACCAAATCCACAGTATGAAACTAAGCAACATTCATCCACGTCTTATGATAATTATGAGCCACAACCGGGCCCCTCTCACGCTTACGATCAAGTCTCTAAACCAGAACCAAGACCATCTACTATTGACGGACGGCGACTTTCTGGTTCTCCAATTAAACGACGAGAACCAGAGCCAGAATGCCCAGAATGGACTCAGACATGCGAGATTAATAACAGTTTGAGTCAAACTTTAAACTTGCCGCCGAAGGCATTTAATGTTACGCTTAACAATTGCTCTAATTGTACTTTGAATTTTTATCAGACAAAAAAATAAATACAATTGTCCCTTTTAATTATCGTTTTTGTTTCATTGATTTTTTTTCGCAAATGTATTAAAAAACGTTGTTTGGTACACGTGTGGAAGTGTCATTTTAACTCGTCCCGAGTCTTGACCCTCGCCTTGCGGCTCAGGCCAAGACTCCTCGGGACTCGTTCAAAATGACATACTTTCCACACTTGCATCAAAAACTACTATTTCCAAATTGGTTCAGCAATTTCGAGTCATCGGGGGGAATATACATAAAAAAACCTGTGAACCTGCTCGTTTGACGTCGGTCAATGACTAATAGAACAGATAACTTCGTCTGGCGGCATAAATAAAATGTCAGCGCGTTACCGTTTCAGCTTGGCTATTCTCGCCTACAGACTGCATTTCTCAGCCGATTTTCGTGAAATTTTGTGAGCAATAATTCATAGAGTACCGTAAATAAATCCAACGGGCTGTCTGGCCCATATGGTAAGGAATTAAGTTTATATATATATTATCATGAAGACATAAACTTAATTTCTTGGTACCATATGGGCCAGACGGTCCGTTGGACTGATTTACGGTACTCTATGAAACGGCCAAGCCATACTTTTGAAATCAAGGTGTAGAGTTAATAAATTCAGTGCTTAGGGGCTTGAAGCCAGTTGACGACATACTTTTTAAACCAAGGTGGTAGGGTTAGTAAAGTCAGGGCTTACGGGCTTGGCTTTTCCTGGGATCTGACAACTTTTTTACAGCGAAAGCGTTATGAGCATGTGAGTCTTGGCCGCCAAGTTTACATGAAATGTTTTTGGTGGTATAAAGAAAACAATTTATCAATCAATCAATCAATCAATCATTTATTGCGAGAAACATAGTTACATAAGGTGATCATAATAAAATACAAACGTCAGGGAGGCTCAAATAATTAATATACGCGATATAATCGGTTTAAATTGTTTTATTTCGATTATTCGATATTTTTTAAAATGGCAGATATATTGGGGTTGAGATTGTAAATTAATATTTCCGCCATTTCCAAAAATATATGAGGGATTAGCGCCTCACAGAGCCACTACTTATGATTGTATGAAATTTAGAGCACCGAGTAGGGCAGTGCTCGGTAGGCCGCCGGCGTGACCGACGGGCTCTCCTGATGATGAATCGCGAACCGATTCGAAATAATCGAGATTGTCGAGCGATATTCGACTTTTACGACATGATACCAGTTTCGTAGATATTTTAATGTCTGAGACTCACTTAAGTTTTCTATGTAAAACACCGGGTAGATTTTAGCGAATCAAAAATGAAATTAACTTTCTCTCTGCTACCTTAGTGGCCATGTTTTGATAACCTACTTTCCAATTCCAACGTTCTTAAATCGTGTCTATAACGACCCTACCCCATAAGGGTAGAAACGGGGGCACGATAGATAAGGTACTAAGGTCGGCCTTGCCCCCATGGCCCGGTGACCGGAGAGATTACAATGCCTTAACCTTAAGGCATTATGTCTGCCGTTTGTATTTTTTGTGTATTGTGCTTTTAACTACCTAGGTATATAAAGTTTATATTGCCATGCTATGGCAAAAGGGCGTATCTTACTATGACATCTGTATAAAGATAAGACCAACGTAACACGGCAGTATAGTGGTTCTGTGACCTGCCTGTTTAGCACAAATATGCTTCGCAACTCTTGTCGCGCGAGATAACGCTACCCGTCACTCTCTCACATTACTGCAAAGAAAGAGACGGGTAATTATCTCGCGCGAGATATAGGTAGTCGCTTGTTTGTGCTCGCGAGTTTCTTTCGAAATTTGTATTTTTTGGGGTTTCGTACCCAAAGGGTAAAAACGGGACCCTATTACTAAGACTTCGCTGTCCGTCCGTCCGTCCGTCTGTCACCAGGCCGTATCTCAAGAACAGTGATAGCTAGACAGTTGAAATTTTCACAGATGATGCATTTCTATTTGCCGCTATAACAAGAAATACTAAAAATAAAATAAAATAAATATTTAAGGGGTTCCCATACAACAAACTTGTTATACATAGATTATGGCACGGAACCCTTCATGCGCGAGTCATACGCATTTGCCAATTTTTTTACGTTTTCTATCCCCACATCTCCACCATTTTTTTATTTTTCTTTTAGACTCACTTATGTTCCTGGTCGCAAAATTTCACGAAAATCGGTTGAGAAGTGTGGCCTCTAGGCGAGAGTAGAAGGAAATCCGAACATCCAAACATAGTAGGTACGAAAGAACGGCTTCACTTCTAAGCGCTGCGGGACTATGATGGTTGCTTTCATCCCGCGATAAATAAGTGATAACTGATAAAGCATCTGTCACGTTCTGACGACATGCGAGTGTGAGTGACAGATGCTTTGTCACTTATTTATCACGTGATAAACGCAACCATCATAGGCCCCCTGAACTAAGTTTCTAGGCGGTACATTGTTAGTTAAAAAAATAAAATTTTCCCTTCGGTGGTCAACAGTTAAGAGCTTGTATTAATCTAGGTTATGTTGCTATTACATCGGATTATAGAAGAGGGAACGGTCTTTATTCTCACAGGCATTTAATCAGAAAATTAGGCCCTGGAATCCTTAATGTCGCAAATGTCCACGGGAAAGATGTGCACCTACGCAAATGTCCACCGGAAAGACTCGCACCTAAATCTGACAATGACCCAGGCGTATTCATTCTAAGACTCGTATACAGTGTAGGTATAGGTACATAGATATACTTTGCGGCAGGCAGTGCGCGTGAAGTTACCATCAAACCGTTGTCCGTTTACCTGTTTTAACACTCGACAGGTGAAGTTGACAGGCCAATTCGGTCGTCTGACCGAGCCCGCGGGACTACAAACTTGGCCGCGTTTGACAGCTGTCAACGGCAAGATTTCCCTCTAGAAATTTAGTTTAGTTCTGGTCCCTTACTATGAGTTTACAAAGTGGAGAATTGTAGTTCTACAAAGTGTAAGTGTGTCTCGCTCACTCGTATGGCCGCCGCGCTCGGATCTCTCGCTCAACCGCTCGCCGTGCCACTTGCCGTCGATGTGTACTTACTAGGCTTAATTGACCGAGCGAGAGAAGCATCTTTGTTTTAGCTTCAGCTGTTCTCGCCTAGAGACCGCATTTCTCAAGTGGTTTTAAAAAAAACTGTGAGTAGGTTCGACGAGTATATATATTTTTTTGACAAGGAAACTCTGATTCAAGCTTTCGTGAGACACATTTAACTATGGTTTTTGTGTTAAGTGGTTTACACAAACGGAATGACAAAGTTGCCGCGACGGTGAACGGGTAGCAGTCCCTGATGAAGAGCTCCATACGAGTTCGAAACATGTCGGACCGTCCCTGACAATTTCACGAGAGTGTAAACCGCTTAAAACAATAAGGAAATTCTGACCAACAGATGGCGCCCGATTGTCACTGCATACAAAACAAAAGACGATCCTGCATCGCGCTAATATTAGGTTCTTGAAATCATGAACATAGCAAACTGATTTTCAATTCAAATCTAGAATTTTATAATAGTATATCTTTGGGGGCACATTTTACATTACGCATTCACACCTATTAGCATGTAAATGTACATACATGTTAAACGCAAACCTAAATTGTTTAAATTTAATTACTAACACAGATAATCACTTTAGACAAGTTTCCATTTTAATATGAAAATGTAATATTAATATTCATAATATGAACTTCATATCAAATTCTTCGTATAAATTCGATTAAATAATTATAAAACCCGAATCCCGCGGGCTCGGCTTACCCAATACTTATATGGAAACTAGCGATCCGCCCCGGCTTCGCACGTGTAAAGGTTGGAGCTTGGTAGTAAATAATACTATCGTAGTCGGAGGTAAACTGATTCTTTATTAGGTAAAATATAGGCTTTATATAGTGTTTAAGGGCGTCACGTAACCTTTAATAGGTCCGTGACATTTACAGTAGAACAAAGGGTTGTCGTAGGTTGACATTAGGTTTTCTACGTAATTATGTATATTCTATTTAATGTCGTATGATGATCAAGGGTATGTGACGTTGCTATCCCGTCACACACCACACCTTTCCCCTTTTTTTTTTTTTTTTTAAATTACAATATTAACAATTTGTTATACAAAAATAATGTTTTCTTACTTTCTACTTATGGCTAATTTTATACATTATTCCTTAAAACAATAGCTTTACAATAATTTTTAGTTTTTAAAATTTGTTATTCAAAAATATTTTTTTCTTACTTTCTAATATAATTAACTTATGTGTCTAATTTAATACATTTTTTCTTACTCTATTGGTTATATGCTGTTATCGGTATACAACGCTTAATCTAATCTTAATTTTAACAATCATTACGCAGGTTGTTACTATAAACCTTATAACTAAATGTAAACATTGTGACGTTTGTCTTATGCGTACAATATGATCTTATTGCTACAATTATTTGTGTCCAAAAAATAACGTAGTTACGATACATAAGTACTTGAAATTATCTTAATCCTATTTGTTATTGTAACATTTACTGCGCTATTGTAAACAATGTTGAACTTATATTCTAAGTGTAAACAATGCGATGCTCATCTTACGTTTATAATATGATCTTAGGGGTAAGGAAGATGAAAAATATTCTGCTAATTTAAGTTTTGTTTTTATTGCGTTTGTTTATCTTTTTTCTATATATTTAAACATTTTATTTAGCTATTATTTATATTTTGGTTTTATTTTTATATTTTATATCTATTTATTATTATTATTTTCTTGTTTGGTATTTATTTGTTAATTTGACACTGGTTTTAGATTTTGTTTTAGTTATTTTTTTATTTATTCAATTTTAATTGTTTTATGTCATTGGCTCTTCGTTTTGTTTTTCCTATTTTATTTGTATTATTATTATTATTTATTTTATTATCTTATTTTGTTTTATTTGTTTTACAATACTAATTTATTATATACTCTTCTATAGATATTTTTGATTTTGTTACTTTTTGTAATATTTTATAAATTTAAGAGTGTTATGACTTGTTTTTGGCTAATGATGGAACCTTTTTACGTTATCCTTATTATTTTCTCTTTTTAATTCTTTAAACTTTTCACAATCGGCGTGATTGGGGTCCGGACCCATGTACCATATTTGTTTATACTTTGTGCTATCTCTATGATATTACACGAGGTGTCATCGCTATGTAGTATGCGTACTTCGCTCCTCTGTTGTGTCATGCAAACTGTACCTAGTTCTAGCGTAGAAAGCTCGTTTCATACGCGATCGAGTTTCGGACTTTCACACAACGACAGTAAGGAGGTATGTACTGCAATTGGACATTGTATGATTACATTATTTTATTTTTTTTCTCATTGCGCTTATATATTTATATTAATCATTTGGGAAGCAAAGTTACACAGCGCATGGTCGGTTATATATTTATTTAATGTTATTAATTGTAATTAATAAAATATAGTTCTCGAGTAAAATTTTAACACAGTATAAGTTTTTTTAAATCTAATAACACTCATTTTTAATTTTTGCATTATTTTTGTGTAATGCGTCAATTAGGGTTTTTGAATACTTTGCATGTCTTTGTCCTTGAGTTTATTTTTTTTTTTATTCTTCCTCTCTTTTGCAACATTTATAAGGTACGTATTTAAGTGTGCACTTTGGCTTCACTTTACTGGTTCGGAATACAACACTTTTTAGTGGCTTGCCGACCTTGTACATTTTTTGTACATATTACAGTTAAGGGTATACTTTGTATCCCTGCCTGTCTTGTACCTTTTTATGTATGCATGCTTATCAGCTGAGGGGCGCCTCTCTCGGGTCACCGCTGATGACGACAGGTCATCAGAAAAAAATAAACTCATTCTCAAAACCCTTTAAAGTACATAAGAGTGTGTTATAATTAATGCAAAACAAATCAACACATTAAAAAAAATTATAATTTAAAATTCATTAAGTCTTTGTACTGCGCGAATATTATGTTTTTGTCGCGCAACTTGACACGTTATTAGTTATTGTTATTACAGCTGCGCATTTCATTCATTATCTGGAATTGTTTACATTAAGCAGCGTTATTTATATGTAACTGGATTATTTTTTTCCACCATAATTGGTTAATTATTATTATTATTTTAGAGCCTTCTTATTAATGAGTTTATTTATTATTATTAATGTTTTTACTGTTTATTTATACTTTTTAATTTAAACTAGTTACTAAACTAGGCAAACGCTAATAGGTATGTAATGTTATAAACTAACATACTTTAAAAAAAAATTGGAATGGACTTCAAAAATTACTCCTATAAAATTAAATCATCGTAATAAAGTTATAAATAGCTTAAAAATTTGTTATCGTCCGATATTTATGTTACGTGTTTTGATGCGTAACTGATGCCGCGCGTCCGCGAGCATCATTCCTTATGACCAAGCATGCTGCGCGTAATTAATTATTCGTACACTAAACGTTCTAGGTATTTCCTTATTATATAAAAAAAATGTCTGTATGTACTTAAAATAACTTAAAATATAAAGTTTGTACCTTCACACACACGTTATTTTTTCACTTGATTCCGTTGACCTGGTTCGGATGGCTGGGGCTCCGCGGGGTGCTGGGGACGAGGATGCTGCGGGGATCTCTGCTTTATGCTGCAGTGTTGCTGGTGTCTCCTCCGCGCAGTAACACTGCAACTGCTTGCCTCCTTTCTTCTTGGATAGGCACTGGTTAGTGCCTTCTCTTGTCTCCTGGAACTGGGCTTCGTCTGGTAGTTGCCCATGTCGTGTCATGGTGTAATGTGTGGAGCTAGGTTGGTCGCGCACTGTTGTTGCACGGGTCCTCTCGTGCAGGTCTCTCGGGTGGAGGACTCCGGATGGCTGGCTGTGACCGGCAGATGGTTCAGGATTATTTGTTATATTGCTGCCTCTAGCAGCCCGACTGGCAAGATCCTCCGGGTGGCCGACTCTGACCGGCCACCCGAGGTTCGAATAACGCGCCTGCGTACCCTATATGGTACGCACTGGCAGGATCGCCATGTAAAGGTTGGAGCTTGGTAGTAAATAATACTATCGTAGTCGGAGGTAAACTGATTCTTTATTAGGTAAAATATAGGCTTTATATAGTGTTTAAGGGCGTCACGTAACCTTTAATAGGTCCGTGACATTTACAGTAGAACAAAGGGTTGTCGTAGGTTGACATTAGGTTTTCTACGTAATTATGTATATTCTATTTAATGTCGTATGATGATCAAGGGTATGTGACGTTGCTATCCCGTCACACACCACACACGGGTGCAATGCTGATAAATTATGCATATACTTATATACATATAAAGCTTCCTCTTGAATCAATCTATCTATTAAAAAAAAACCGCATCAAAATCCGTTGCGTAGATTTAAAGATCTAAGCATACCTAAGGGACAGACTGACGGCAGCGACTTTATTTTATACTATGTAGTAATATAAATAGTACATTGTTGTAGAGGCTGTTAAGTCAGTTCCGCCCGAGCGCTCGCGTTGAGCAGTCGCCTGACTGCTCCGCACCTCCGCCGTACCCCCGCGCCTCGCGCGCGCCGCATTCACCCGCGCCGTAGCCTCCGTGGCTGTCGTGTCGCCGTAGTGTGGGAAATTTAGCTCGAGTATGTCAATCGCTTCCCCTTTACTGGGTTGAGGCACTCGTGCTATTTTTTTTTCCAACACACGGCCGGCCGGCCGTGTGTGTCAGTGTTTCCAGTGAGATAGGACTCAATTAGTTAAGTTTAAAATCACCACGTTTGTCATGTGCTCGTTTGTGTGCGGCAGTGTTGAGTGATTCAGTGCAATGGACCAATCCGACATGGCCCTTAGGGCCTTCACGGACTTTGTCCGTGAAAAAAATCCCCACGTGTGGGACGCATTCGTGCAAGAGTCCGGCGAGTACGCGTCGCTGCTTCAGCCGGCAGATTTTCCCCCAGCCACAGGAGCGTCAGGTACGTCTCAGTTTAGTGTGCATTCTCCTAGGGCCCCTAGGGTTAGTAGTAGCGAACGCGCGGTTCGAGCCCGCCCGTACCCCAGCCCCCTTAATGCGGGTAATGATAGACCCCCGGCCTACAAAATAGTTGACCATCAGACGGTCTTTCTAGACCGCAAGACCGCCTCGGAAATCACTTTCGACGCGGCCCCCAGCTCCCCCATGTCATCAGGCATAGTTGACGACAATAATCACAATGACTCTCAGGACACAACAATTGAGTTAGGCCAGAGAACCCAACCGCCGATACTATCCGGCGCCGAGACCCCGCTATATATTTCGCTTGTAGCCCCATCCAACAACCAAACCGTGCCCGCTTTGCTTCTCAGTCCGGCCAGCGAGCCGGGCAGAAGCGAAACGGACATGGATTTCGAATCAGTCACCTCGCAAACAGACGAAGACAACGACAAAGAATTTACTACAGTCTCTTATAAAAAGAAAGGAAAGAGGAAGCGCGCCGCGCCCTCCCCGTCCCCGCCCAACTCCCCCTCAGGCTCTTCCACAACCAAGAACCCCAAAAGCATCAAATCCGGCAAATTAATTAATAACAATTCGCAAGTAGAGCGCCCAACTACTATGGACGTCTCCCCTCCTTCCCCCCCGAGCGCCCCCGCTTTAGGGACGCCGACTAACGGACAGACCGCAGGCCCCACGGCTCATGACGGCGAGCAGACACTAAAATCAAAAAAGGACTCTCGTCCCCCGAGAATCGTAGTAGGGGATCACTGGCAGTGGTCCAAGCTCTCCAAGGAGGCGCACAAAAACAAAAATCTTAACTTTTTGCATGCTAGGCCCAAGGGCAAAAAAGGTGATATTGAAATTCAGTTGTCAACCATTGAACAGTTTAGGAGCTGGCAGTCATTCTTAGGTGGCGGGTTTTATACTCACCCAATGGACGAGGAAAAGATCCTCAGAGTAGTTATTAAAGGTGTCCCCATGTGCCTTACTTGCGACGACGTCTTAGAGGATCTCGTCGAGCAGGGCTTTCCTGTCCACTCCGTCCAACGAATGAGACGGGGTCCGGACAGGAAAGAGTACAACGCGGTCCGGGTAGCCGTTGACCGGTCTGCTTTAGGCAAGACCATTTACAATATTCGAACGTTGTGCAGCCTGAGCGGGCTGCGTGTGGAAACGTATAAATCCTTCGGGAGGCCCCCTCAGTGCAGTACCTGCCAGCGCTGGGGACACACTCAGAAATTCTGCAAAATGGCTGCCCGCTGCCGAAACTGCGCCGGCCAACATCACACTACCGAATGTATTCAAAATAATGAAAATATTTCTGAAATTCCCGTTAAATGCTTTAACTGTGATGGCCCGCACCGCGCGAACTTCGCTAATTGCCCTTCAATCCCACCTCAATACTCTAGCTCGGCCAAGTCTCATAGACGCAATAATAATAACAGATCTCAGCGCGAGGAAAGGTGGGCTCCTGATCCGTATTCCAATGAGGAGTACCCCAATACGATAAAAGGAGCTCCCCTTTCCTCGGACTCCTCTCAGACCTTGAAACCAGTGCATGATGATTTAGCCTACAACGATTCCAACCACACTCACTTAAAAAACTCTGCGCCGTCATACGCCGTCGCCGCCACCAAACTCACTCAGCCTCCTCTCAGAGACCCTAGGTTAACCCACAAAGCTGTCCCTCAGCCCAACAACACAGTACCGACAAACGATAACGACAGACCCGTCACCCTAAGCAGCCTAGCTCCTCACATCAACTCCCCCAGAGCCTCTAATGCTAAGAACATCCACATCCTCCACTCCGGAGAGATCGTATCCAACCAGATCGGGCCCTTGAAACCCAATCCGGTCAACTCGACCACCACAACCCCCGCTCTGCCACCAACAAACGCCGGTGCCCGTCTTCAGCATTTTCAATCACCCGGTCCCAACTTAATTTACAATCACCAACCCCAACAACAAAATATAAGCCTCCCTCTAAGTGGTCGTTCTGACCCTAATACCTCGAATTTCCAGAACTTGATAAACTTAGCAAACTTCATAGACATGGACGAAGTCGAGGAAGTAACAAACAAACTTCAAAACATTACCCCAGGAAACCAACTTGAAATACTCCTGGTAATGAAACAACACGCTACTCTTATGCGTAATCTTAAATCCCTGGGCTCTCGGTAATGGATAGTATCACAAATAGATGTAAGCCTACTAATATCAACATTTGCACTTTTAATGCAAATGGTTTACGAGATCAGAAAAGTGAAATCGCAATATTCTTAAACGAACACCATATTGATATCCTACTTGTACAAGAGACGTTTCTGAAACCCTCCATTAAAGACCCTAGAATAGCTAACTACCAAATCTCCAGAACTGACAGGTTAAACTCACGCGGTGGAGGCACCCTAATTTATTATAAACGCTCTCTACACTGCTCTCCGATTCCCCCTCCGACAGGCTTAAAAAATCTAGAGGTATCAGCATGTCGTCTCGCTATGTCTGGTCATAATCCCATTACCTTAGTCTCTCTCTACTTGCCACCAGACAAAAAGATACTAAAATCAGATCTAGAGCTTGTGCTGCGGTTGGATGAGTCGGTCATTTTGGCCGGCGATTTCAACTGCAAGCATGTGGCCTGGAATTGCGACTCCACAAATAGAAACGGTAAACAACTCATGAAAATTCTTGAAACACTACAAGTTGACTTGATACCCCCAATTAATCATACCCACTATCCAGCGAACACACAACATAGACCTGATATCCTAGACATGGCCGCTCTTAAATGCATTTCACTTCGCATCTGCGCAATCGAGGTAGTACATGCCCTCTCATCAGACCACAGGCCAGTACTTTACAGACTAGGTCCCCCAAGCGATCTCCCTCCCCAGACAGTCCGCAGAATAGACTGGGTTAAGGTGGGCCAAGAATTAAATAAGACAGACAACGTAGTTACTAAAACAATCTCTCCAGGTTACAAGGATCATAATAACACAGAAAAAGCAGTTACAGACCTGACTAAATCCCTACAGGAAATCCTTTCTGATTGCTCTTGCGAGGGCCCAGCTGAGGGCAACCAACGTTGGAACCTCCCAAGTGGCCTTAGGGAACTGGTCAAGTCCAAAAACCATGCCACTCACATATATGATAGAGACCCCTCCCCTGAAAACAAGACCGTTCTAAACAACCTTCGTACCAAGCTTAAGCGCGCTATGAAGGATTTCAGAGATGGTAAATGGGAAGAAACCCTTAGTACTATCACCCCACATCATCTAGCCTTTTATAAACTAGTTAGAACCTTCAAGAACGACTCCATTGTCACAATGCCTCCCCTCGTAATCCCCGACTCGAACGACACAGCCTTCACGGATGAAGAGAAGGCGGAATGTCTGGCCACCGCCCTCGAGGCTCAATGTTCACCTAGCTCCCAACCCATTGACCAGGCCCACCTGGAGTACATTAATGAAGAAGTTGCCAGGCGTTCCGCCGCTCTTCCCACCAGCCCACCAGTTAGACCTACTTCTGTAGATGAACTAAAGTCAATAATTAAGCACTTATCAGTAAAGAAAGCCCCAGGTGAAGACTGTATTCCCAACAGACTATTAAGACTCCTCCCCGCTCACATACTTACTCTACTGACAGACATACTTAACTCTGCCCTCGCAAATTGCCAATTTCCCTCCCCCTGGAAGGAAGCCATAGTTATCGGTATTCGCAAACCAGGAAAACCCCCCACAGACCCCTCTAGTTACCGCCCCATCAGCCTTCTCAAAACCCTGGCAAAGATCTACGAACGTATAATTCAAGCCCGACTGTACGACTTTATCAAATCCGAAAACATTTTAATCAACGATCAGTTCGGATTCAGGGCTGATCATTCTAGTACACACCAGGTTCACAGAATAACTGAACATGTCCTCCAAGGACTGGTAGGAAGGGGTAGAAAGCCCTGTCCAACGGTAGCAGCCTTCCTCGACGTAGCTAAAGCTTTCGACAGGGTCTGGCATAATGGCTTGCTATTCAAGCTATATAACATCAACATGCCAGACCGTTTAGTAGCCATCATCCGTGACTACCTTACCTGTCGAAGCCTTAGATACCGAGTGGAGGGCTCACTTTCCTCCCGTCACCCCGTTAAAGCCGGAGTCCCCCAGGGCTCAGTCCTGGCGCCCACTCTTTACCTCTTATTTGTAAACGACATCCCAAAAGTAGATGGCGTCAATTACGCATTATTTGCTGACGACACAGCCCTATACGTCTCGCACCGCAAAAAACGAATCCTATCATCCCGTCTCCAATTAGCGCTCGACCAGCTGGGCGACTGGTGTCTCAAATGGAGAGTTGAAGTAAATCCGGAAAAAAGCGCAGCTGTTCTTTTCTCCAGGAACCCCAAATACTCAGCCTTCACTCGTTCCTTTAAACAACCTCAACTTTTCAACAAGCCCATCCCTTGGACAAACATGACTAAATATCTAGGTGTATTACTTGACAGACGACTTAGCTTTGCCGCACATATAAAAAAGGTCCGAAACCGCTCGGCCTTCTATCTTGGCCGTCTCCATTTTCTCTTAAACAAAAAAAGTAACCTGTCAGTCAGCAATAAACTAACCATATACAAAACCTGTATTAGGCCCGTATTCTCATACGCCAGCATTGCTTTCGCACACGCCGCCCCAAGCAGCCTAAACTCCCTTCAAACTCTACAGAACAAATTCCTCAGGAGCGCCACAGGTTCCCCATGGTATCTTAGGAACTCCACCATCCACCGGGATCTCCAAATAGAGTCCATTCAGCAATGGTTTCGCAAATGTGCGGAAAAATACTATGATAAAGCAAATTCTAACCCAAACCCGCTCATTCAGCAAGCATGTAACTACACCCCTGACCCCGCAGTCCCCAAACACCTTAGGCGCCCTAAGAACATACTGACGGACAAACCAGACAAGCTTACCAAAGCCCTCATAGATTTCCCACCAACTAACCTCTCAAGGACAAAATACTGGACTGACGACGACGAGGACAGTGACTCCGATGGCTCACCAAGCTCTAACAAAAAGAACAGCCAATATGAAGAATTCTGCAAGTTTATTAGCAAAATAAGAGAATGCACACTAAATGACGACGGTCGCCTCGACGATATTCAAACTATAGAGCAAATCGCTTCTGTAAGCACAAATTCAGACCCTGTAGTTATTGCAGTGAACAATAACCCCATTTTAAGAAAACGATCTAAAATCTCTCATCGTAATCACAGTAGATGGAAATTGAAGAACAAAACAAGCAACAAACTCGCAGCTGGCCCATCATTCCACACAACAAGGGCAGCTTTCTACTCCACACGCCCCCACTGGGAGCAAGTTAGGAAACCGCGATAATTTTAAATTTTAATTTTATTCAATCATAAATTTCAAGGTCAAGCAGTGCCATTTAAATCACCCAAGATTTTGCTTAAATCTTCTAGTTTTAGTTAGTTAAGTTTAGTTTAGTTTAGACTCGGTGTAGTCCCAAACGGGAATACATGTCAGAAAACCAGCAGTGCAAAGGGTCCGTAGGACCCGCAAGCAAACATAAAAAAAAAAAAAAAAAAAAGGCTGTTAAGTAAGCAATTAACGAGTAAATCTCGAAGGCCGACCCGCAGGGTCGTTAATCTATTGCACTTTCAGCCGAGAATTAACATAGACACGAGGAAATATTATTATAATACGAGTTTTTCATATTGGTCATTAAACTCGGCGCCTTGTTGCAGCCTCATTGTTGTAAAAATCAGGGCTATTATAAACATAAAGCTGATCGTGTCCCCAGATTCAAACGACATAAAGACGATTTTCAACCCAGTTATGAAGAAATAACAAAAATATTCAAACTTACCTCACTTTCAACTTAATTTAGACATTTAAATATTTAGTCTAGGTTACACTCAGGTAAAGGGAGGAAGCAGGAAGGGGAGGGTCATTTTAACGGTACGCAATATTAACATACGTTCCTAATAATTATATAATATTTCGTGAGTCAATGTGAACATTATTAAATTAATCACATAGGTATCACATTACAAAACCAATTTTAATATTTACTCAACAACACATTTAGTTTTTTTTTTAATATGGCCGGCTGCCCCGTAGCGCATGCGCGCTTCGTATCTCATCGCAATGGAGTCATAGCTTATCAGCCAATTAAAAAAAAATATGAACTCAATATTTATATAGGTAATTAAAACTGTTTATTTGTTGAAAACTGTTTATTTGTTGAGAAATTAGTAATTGTAGAAATTAGGAAATTGTTTTACGCCCCATAACTAATTTTAAAATATAAATGTTCATGATTTTCAGAGTAAAACCTTTTTTAACAAAAACTTATTAAAAAGTAAACCTGCGGAGTATTATCTTACTTAAGAAAATAAACTCGTTAGTGGGGTATTTATAAGTTTAAGAAAAAAATACACCTCATAAATGACGCATTCTCATTGGTCAATTTAATTTGACATGAAGCAGGCGATTAAGCTTAACCATAGCTTAACTGTTACCGTAAGGTCCAACATTGTTGTCGTGTTGGGAGCTAACATAGATATACAGTTTACAAATGAACATATATAAGCAGTTTTGTGTACTGGATTCAGGTAATCTATAACCACATTTTTGAGCAGTGTCGTGAAAAAGAATTTATTTTGAAAGTCCCCTAAAATAAGTTTTTATTTTTATTTTTTACATTTAGAAATTTTAGGTACAAAGGGACCCTCCGAGGCAATGAAGGTTCTTCGTCTAAAACGTTGAGGTAAATGAACGACGCGATCAAACCTCATTTTCACAATAAAATATCCCAAAAACCTGAATATTTTTTTTATTTCAGTACATATAACTGAATCAAAATGTACAATAACATTTTATAATAGAAAGTGCTTATTAGTTATTAGTGAAGAATAATTATCAAACATTATTTTACCCCACAATTTGCTTTTAATCTTTTTCTAATGACGAAACTTTTATATTAGATGGAGCGTTCGAAGCGAGCGGGTGAAAATATCTTTAAGGCAATAACTTTAAATATTGTAATTTGCCTCAGGTGTTGGTCACAGATAATGCAACACTACAGAGCTTATACTTACTATTTACCCACCTATTGGCAACACTTTTGGACTTCATCAAGGTTTGCATGCTCGATCCAGTGGACGCCACTCAATAACTCATCGAGCCCAGCGCCCAAGTACTTGGCATTTTTTCAAGAAAGTGTACAGTCGAGTTCATTTATATCTACACACTTACGAGGACAAAAATATCTGAACACGACTTTATGCTCATGACAATAGGGTCGTGTTCAGATATTTTTGTTCTCGTAAGTGTGTAGATGTAAATGAACCCACCCGTACTTTAACTTAACTTTTTTACAGAAAAATGTTTTTTTTAGGCTGATCATACTCAGAATTGTTCCTGATCGAGTCCCAAAATGTTGTATGTAAAAGTATTTTTCCAGTGCGTGCCAAATTTACATCGATATTAAGGAAATAAACATTCACACAAAACTGCGACTCTGTCACTCACACTCGAATTTTGTCAAAACGTGACAGATGCTTTGTCACTTTTATCGCGTGATTAAAAGCAACCATCATGGGCCCACTGGAATTTAAAAAAATTACACACGAAGTCGAGGCTCTAGGATATAATGTTTTCTGTGTCTCGAGTATTGAAAACTCACTTATCCAAAGCCAAGCTTTACTATAAGAATTAAAGTTTGTTTTAAAGAAGCTTTTCATTATAAGGTTTCTAAACTTCGGTTATTATGAAAGACGAATTTAAGCTGAAAGAATAATTATTGAGAAACCAATGCGGTGAAAAGTTTCTTTTTAAATGGGTTAAAGTTCGAACCCTTCTAAATAATCAAGTTAAAAAAAGTAACAAACTTTTTGTGTTTATGTGGAAAAAAATCATGTTACAAATACTGGACGCCCGGATCTTTGGTAGCAGGAAAGTAAATATCATTACCTACATTATTTTCTTCGTAATTGGGTACAAATATCATGTACTATCCGTTAATGTTGCTATTGGCTACCAATATTAGAACCAAAAATAGTTGTAATAGGTGCAACGGTTGTATGCACAAGAAATAACAAAAAAAAGTTCTGTGTACTACAAAAAGACTTTCCACCTATTATTGTAGAACAATATTGGTATTGTATAAAGACATTTTATTTATGAATGTATGCATTATCCTTACTCTACTTTCCACATAATACCTAAGCCTACTCAACCCGATTAATAGGAAGACTGTCACATGTTAACATAAAAAAGTCAAAGAAAATAATAATAAAACCTAAGCAACAACTGTTTCACGGAATCGGTTTGAAAACCAAATAATGCAAAGCTCTCTGCATTTGGCCCGCGGCCCGTGTCGTTTGCCAAGGTAGCCGCGCGGTGCCAACTCCTGGTGCCAATATCAGCTAAGCGCCTTAGCAGACTGTGCCTACTCTAGTTGGCTATAAACGCTAAATAAAGAGAAATAAATATTAAGGGGACTGTTGGGAACGCCAGCAACCACGCCGACAGCGAAATTATGTAACGCCGTGACGACGACTATGTACTAGGCTAAGTTAAAATAAGACTGATTAATATATGTAACATGATCTCGTAATTATAAGTTAGACACATAAAAGCTGTCATAAGATCCTTATATACTTAATATACAAGCACATAAAAGATGCTATAGAACCCCAAGGTAAAATGATCCGATCCCACTGGTAAATTAGTTGTGCCTACGGCCCATAAGGTACTGGTTAAATAAGGCGTCACGAAACCCTTATTAAACCACAGGTAAATGGGCCGGGGACGCAGCACCCCGCCGTGAAACACCCGAGGCGGCAAAAGAGCTTATGTAACTCGACCACGTGAACCGTTATGAAGCATAACGTAAAACGTAAATGTTTTATAAATCGGTTACATAAGGCCATCTACCGCCTCAAATACATAAGGGAGCAACGACCCCGCAGTATATAACAATAGACCCGAACCCCCTGTAATGAAAACACATAATCCGAACCCCTACCGTAAGCGAACGTAAATAAGAATCCGCAGGAACAATCTTGCAAGATTCTTATTTACAAAAGTTACTCACTATCCGTGAAGTACAACCGAACCCTGTTACCTGAACCCTAAGGTTCAGATAGGACCTAAGAGCCCTTATTGAGCCCCGTCGAACGGGATATGTATCAAAAGAATCGGACGATAAAGAGCCGAGATATGTTAATTAATGTATAATTATGATAAGCCAAAAAACGGCCGTTATTGTTCAGAGCCCAAAAATGTAGAGCCAATCAGAGCGAGGAGCAGGTTTTAGAACATTTAAAATTAAAACTGAACACACTTGACCGAAAGGGGCGTTCCCGAGAGGAAAGGAACGCTCGCTCGCCTCTGATTGGTTCCAATAGGATTATTCCGCTTACAGGAGTTATGTCTGGCGAACCGAGCCTTAGATTTTATATAAGAAGTTGAACACAAATAAATTTATGCACTACCGAAGAACCAGTCTTGTTATTAACATCGTGAACCTGCCTACCTCCAGCTATCAAGAGCTCCAGCCTGCACGTCGGTCCAAGCGATTCGTTGAGGTCCTGTCCGTCAGTCGAGCTCCGAATCCTTGGACGCGTCCATCGTTACGTCGTACTACGATTCACGTCGCGTCTACGTCGAGTTTACGTTACGTCACATCGAGTCACGTCGAGTCTACGGCAGATCTACGTTGCGGTCTACGTCGCGGCCCGTGCATCCCGCGTCCGTACCCCGCGTCCGAACTACGTCGCGGCCCGTTTACGTCGCGTTACGTGTCCATACGTTTGGACTACGTCGCGGCCCGTTTTCGTCGCGAACGAACCGAGCCGATCCGAACCGAACCTGAGCCTACAAGCTGAACTGAACCGAACCGAACCCGAACCGAACAAGCTGTTACAGGAAGACCCGAACGAACATCATACAGTCCACTGCGAGCTGAGCCGAAGAAGCCGCCCTGTTGAGACTTGTACTCAACAGCGTTGGTCATTCGAGAGCCGGATTTTCGAGCCAGAACATCCGAACCACCATGGTGCAGACAAGGAAGCAGACGAGTGAAGCAACTTCGCACGACGAGCCGCCGACCGAACCGACCCGAACCTCCGGCGAGACGTCTGCAGAGCCGCTGGGAGCACGTCCGCGAACCACAGAGACACGCGCCCCGGGCATGCAGCCCGAGAAAAGGACATCGCCAGAGTCACCGCCACAGTTGGACGACACGCTCCAATGGCGGGCAAAGCTGGACGAACACCTGCGCAGAACCAGTCTGAACCAAAAAGAACCCGAAGAACCCGCAGCCGTCGGATACTCAACACCGACCGGCGAACATGTAGCGTCCCGTCTGACGCACGCGCCACGTACCGGCGATACACGCGAGCCCCGCGCGGCTATGACGTCACTCGCGTACGCGGCCTTCGACCCCGCGATCCGCGCACCGATCCCGCGACCCGCGACACCCGTACCGCGCGAACCCCGCACGTTCGATAGAGACCGCGCTCTCGAACAGGTGCGATTCGAAATCGACGAACGCCGCGCGCCGTCGATTACGTCGAGAACCAGCAGCACTACGGAGGCGCGGAAGAAAGAAGCGGAGCTAAAGGCAGCAGAGCGGCTTGCTGAAATCAAGCGGAAGCAGCTGCAACTAGAAGAGGATCTAGTAAAGAAGAGGCTGGACACCGAACTGCATCGCATCGAAGCGGAGGGCTCACAGGCCGGCGGTTCGCAGTCCGGACGTCCGGCAGCAGAGACAGCGGAGGAATCAAAGCGGAGGATCGATGCGTGGCTTACACACCACGAGGTAAGTGACGCTGCTTACCGCGATGACCCGACGCCGAGGAGGCGTCGCACCGTCACGCCCGAACGAGCCGAACGCGAGACCCGAACCTCCCGAGAGCGATCCTCCAGCCGATCTCAGGCGATAGATCGGTTAGCCGACCATCTACAGACGATGGCCCGCCCTCCGCCGAGACAAGTGTACGAGTTGCCTGCGTACTCTGGACACCCTGCCGAGTGGTTGACGTTCTACCACAGTTTTGCAGAATCAACAAAAAGGTACAAGTTCACGGAGTACGAGAACGTCGCCCGTCTACGAGCTGCGTTGAAAGGCGAGGCGCGAGAGTGCGTGCAGCACATGCTCGCGTCGACGTCGAACCCCGATCTCATTATTAGAGTCCTGAAAAAGAATTTCGGCAGAACCGACCTGTTGGTCGACCGAGCTCTAGAGGAGCTTAAACGCCTGCCGTCGCTCGGACCGAGCGCCACCGACCTGAACACCTTCGCAATAAAGGTAATGAATATTGTATCGACATTGGTCGATCTAGACCGTCGAAACTACGGCGGCAACCCGTTACTGATACGGGAGATAACCGACAGGTTAAGCCCGCATCTACGGTCGAGGTGGTGCTCCTTCGCAAAAGACAACGTGAAAGGCGGTGAGTGCGAAATAATATTATTAGCCGAATTCCTGATGGACGAGAGTGACGCGGAGTTATTATACTCACACGCGAGAGCGCCGTCACGCAGACCCGCGCATAACGCGCCCACGCAACCGCCACCGCCCCGACGAACGACATACCCGAACCAGGGAGCGAGCGGAGCGATACAGCGTACACAACCGACACGAGCCCAGACATTCGCCACGGAACGAGTGGAAGCGTGCTATTGCTGCGGCAATAGTCACCGCACGAACGAGTGCCGCAAACTACTGAGTATGCCGGTACGAGCAAGATGGGAATGGGCACGGGTAAATCACGTATGCTTTAAATGCATGAACCAGAAGCATCGTCGTGATACGTGCACTGCAAAAGGCTGCAGTGTACCCGGCTGTCCACACTCACACCATATGATGCTACACGAACCGAATGTACTACATCAAATGTGAGTACAGACAGCGCCGACAGTAACGCCCGCCCGCCGCAGTCGCGCGCGCCCGCCCGCGCGAGCGCGCCCTACACTGCGCCGCCCAGCGAACCGAACACAGCGCCGGCACACCGCCGCGCAGAGCCCATACAAGAGCGAGAGACAATCGCTATGACGTCACACAATGAATCAAACAAGGTGATGTTGAAAATCATGCCCGTAATGTTGCGCGGTCCCAAGAAGGAGGTGCTATGCTACGGGATGGTCGACGAGGGATCGACAATTTCCATCGTCGATCAGGAGTTAGCGAGCGAAGTAGGTCTAGAGGGACCTCAAGCGCCGCTACTTATACAAGGCGTAGGAGCGCTATGCCTGAACCAGCCGAGCCAGCGAGTCGAGGCGACTGTACGAGGCACCGATGGAGGCCCGTCGTACAATATGCGACTCAGAACCGTGCCGCGCCTAGGCATTAGGGAGCAGACAATGCCGCGCGACAGTATAGTGCGCTTGCCGCACTTGGCCGATCTAGCCGAAGCGTGCTACACGAACGTAGTACCTAAAATTTTAATAGGAGCAGATCATTGGCATCTAACGTTGCCGTTAGAAGCCCGAACGGGGAAAACGAGCGAGCCGCTAGCCGTACGTAGTCGCCTTGGATGGTGCATTTACGGCTCAGCACCGAGAACGGTAAGGGCCGGCGAAGTAGTCATGCATATGACGGAGCCGGACAAGGAGCTGAACGCGATGATGAGGCGATACTTCGACATCGACGCGTTAGGGGTAAAACTGATAGACAAAGCGAGCCCCCTAGACGAACGAGCAACAAAGCTGTTTAACGAAACGGTAAGACGCATCGACGGACCCCGGTACGAAGTAGGACAGCTGTGGAGGACCGACGAACCGAACCTGCCTCCCAGCTACAACATGGCGTACAAAAGGTTACACAACTTAGAGCAGCGTATGGACCGGGATCCCGACTTCGCGCACGAGTATACAGCACAGGTAAATAACCTAATCGAAAAAGGTTATGCAGAGCCGCACTTAGGTGACCTAACAAACCCTAAGGCATGGTTTTTACCGCACTTTGCGGTAAGAAACCCGAACAAGCCCGATCGCGTCCGTCTAGTCTTTGACGCACACGCGACATCGCTGGGAACCAGCTTGAACGACGAGCTGCTAGAAGGACCCGACTTACTACAGTCGTTGATGGGAATACTGCTGCGCTTCAGAGAGGGTACGTACGCCGCTACGGCGGACATACAGGAGATGTTCCTAAGAATAAAGCTGAGACCCGAGGACCAAGTATCGCAGTTATTCCTGTGGCGGGGAACGGACCGCCAACAACCGCCGAAGGTATACAAGACGACAAGCGTTTTGTTCGGAACGAAATCTTCGCCGTTTCTAGCACATAGTGTCCGCAACCGGAACGCGGAGAACAACGCGGACACTTATCCGGCAGCCGTGTACGATATCACAAAAAATACATACATGGATGACCTCGTGACCTCTTACGACGATGAAGACGCGGCGGCCGAGACCGCGGTGCAAATCATCGCGTCGCACGCCCACGCCGGCTTCAACTTGCGCGGCTGGACGTCGAACTCTAAAAAGATATTAGAGCGGATACCTGTAGCGCAGAGATCCGACGAACCAAAGAACCTGGGATCTAAAGAGCAGAAAGTATTAGGTATGTTTTGGAACGCCGAAACCGACGAATTAGGTTTCAACACGGCAATGGTACGAGTCCCGGCCGACGTGCGGAACCTGAACCGAGGGCCAACAAAAAGGGAGGCCTTGAGCGCGGTAATGTCCGTCTTCGATCCATTGGGGCAAATAGCGCAATACACCGTTACCACAAAAATACAAATGCAGCGAATTTGTATTTTAAAACTAGGTTGGGACGAGCCATTGCCGGACGACGAGAAGGAGCTATTTTTACAGTGGCTCAGTAACATAGAATATACGGCTACCACGGCGATGCTTGTACACGGGGGGAGGTAAGAGACACCAATTACATATATTTGTAGATGCCTCCGAGCAAGCATACGCGGCCGCAGCCTACTGGAGAACCGAGGGAGGACCTCACGAGCCGGTACGTGTGCAGTTGATCACGGCGAGGGCAAAGGTCACGCCCATTCGCCCGATATCGATACCGAGAGCCGAACTACAAGCAGCGCTTATAGGTGCGCGACTGGCGCAAACACTGCGAGAGGCGCATCGAGTGGCTGCCGAGCAGATTGTGCTGTGGACAGACAGTCGAACAGTACTACAATGGGTGCGAGATAATGCACGCCGTTACAGTACGTTTGTGTCACATCGACTTGGCGAGATCGCCGAGTTAACAGAGATCGAGCAATGGAGGTGGGTCCCGACCCGCCTCAACCCGTCCGACGATGCGACACGCGCGGACCCGCAGCGTATCGTGAGAAATACCGACCGCTGGTACACAGGCCCGGATTTCTTGCGACTGCCGGAGGCGCAATGGCCGCAAGAGCAGCGAGATACAACGGAGATACCACACGAAATAATCGAGGTATGTAACGTGGCACAGGTCGTCGACCCGCCACTACCGAAAACAGAGCGATTTTCGAACTTTGACCGACTGATCGGAGCTACAGCGCGAACTCTGCAGTTCATCGAACGTCTGAAAAGAAAGGTGAGAGTCCCATTAGAGGTACGACACCTCAAATCAGCGGAGCACCTGTGGATGCAATGGGCGCAGAGGAGAGACTTCGCTGACGAACTACGGGCTCTCTCACGAGGGGAGCCGCTAGCCCGCAGTAGCAGGCTATACGAACTCGATCCGCAACTGCACGACGACGGATTGATGCGCATGCGGACGCGCATAAACGCAGCGCCGCCATCCGTCAACAAGCAGCCCGTCATACTGGACGGCCGCAACCCGTACGTGAGACTACTGATTTTGCGCGCTCATAAGTGAGCGCACCATGCATTTAACGAGACTGTTGTTAATGATCTCAGGCAGCAGTTTTGGATCTTGCACTTGCGACCATCGGTGCGGAGCGTGGCCCGGACATGCATGCATTGCGTGTTGCGGCGCGCGCGCCCGCGCGACCCGCCGCTTGCCCGCGACTTGCCCGCGGCCCGTCTACAGCCGTTCACCCGCGCATTCCACTACTGCGCGGTGGACCTATTCGGCCCGCTAGCCGTCACTATCGGCAGGCGGACCGAGAAGCGATGGGTGGCACTGTTTACGTGCCTCACTACCCGCGCCGTGCACCTCGAGGTGGTGCATACGCTGTCAACCGACAGCGCCGTGATGGCGCTGCGCCGGCTGGGAGCCAGGCGCGGATGGCCCGCTGTCATGTACTCGGACAACGGGACGAACCTGAGAGGCTGCGACTCCGAGCTGCGAGCCGCCTACGTCGAATGGCTGCCCGCCCTGCAGGAGCACGGGCAGCTACACCGCATGGACTGGAGGTTCATCGCGCCGGGCGCGCCGCGCCAAGGCGGCGCCTGGGAGCGGATGGTGCGGACCGTCAAAACCGCGCTGTCCGCCACACTGAACACAAGATCGCCCAAGGAGGAGATTTTCAAGACGCTGCTAGCCGAGGTCGAGCACTGCGTGAACTCTCGACCTCTCACCCACGTGAGCGTCGAACCCGATGACCCCGAGGCCGCTCACACCGAACCACTTCATACTGGGAGGACCGTCGGGGGTCCCTATCACTGGCCCCTGCGAAGAGAACGAGAGAAAAGCTTGGCGCGCCAGCCAAGCACTCGCCGACTCTTTCTGGCGAAGATGGCTACGCGAGTACATCCCAATACTCGCACCCCGGGGATCCTCAAACCCCCGGGAGACCGCCATAGCGGTCGGCGACTATGTCTTGATCGCCGACCCGAACCTGCCAAGAAACACATGGCCAAGAGGCATCGTCGAAGCAGTCTACCCGGGACCCGATGGCATCACACGCAACGTGGACGTCCGGACGAGAGGAGGCGTGTTCCGGAGGCCGACGACGAAGCTGGCTGTTCTGCCCGTCAACAGAAGGTCGCCGCCATGCAGCGACCGAGGGGAGGATGTTGGGAACGCCAGCAACCACGCCGACAGCGAAATTATGTAACGCCGTGACGACGACTATGTACTAGGCTAAGTTAAAATAAGACTGATTAATATATGTAACATGATCTCGTAATTATAAGTTAGACACATAAAAGCTGTCATAAGATCCTTATATACTTAATATACAAGCACATAAAAGATGCTATAGAACCCCAAGGTAAAATGATCCGATCCCACTGGTAAATTAGTTGTGCCTACGGCCCATAAGGTACTTGTTGAGAATTGATAGGTTTTTACCCACTGGCCACACAATCAGTTAGTTCATTTTTCTTTCACGGCGCTGCGAGCGCGCGCGCTGTCGCCAGCGGACGCGAGCCGGCGCCATTGGTAATATTGGTATCTAACGTAACGGCTCTTGAACATTATAACCTCCGTGGTTTGGGAGATATTTTGGAAGTTTTACGCTTTAACGGAAAGTGTTGAGATACGGCACAATTCCTTGTACGGTGGGCTGCTTCGGGCGCCCCAAGGATTGTTATTTAGAGTGATATAAGGACTACTACAGTGTAACTGTGTTTGGCGTGTTTGCTGACGAGATCGGGGCGGCGGCGGCGCAGACCGGGACGTCGTTTATTGGTGCAAGTAAACATACATACACTTTACACAAAACAGAAACACAACCTTGCAGCCGGGAAGATATTCGGCTGAACTCCAGGTTAGCAGCATAGCTTAAGTTAGGTTTAAGTACATAGGACGCGTATCGCGTTCCATTGTTTCGCGCTAGGCAAGATTGCTTTGGTAATTTGTTCTTACATGGGCCCGGGATAAATTCAATTTGTGTCTGGCGCAAACAAATTTTGGTAGCAAAAGCGTGGTTCATATCCACAGAAAAGATATTTGTTTCATTTACGTTCGGATAAGTAATTTAGTTAGCATCAAAGTCATAATTGAAATTTGAGGGTGGATTGCGCTTGGTTCGCATTCCAATCTATTAACGTTAAGTTGCATTTGCGTAATTAAGACTAACTAAATTATAAGAATATTAGTTATTACTTTCAATTGAAATGTTAGTTGAGTGAATAAAGTAAATATAGTTGCGTTTCGATACGGAGAAACGTATTAATAAGTAATTAATAATTGGGGTTCCGCTGAACTATTATTCACTCAAAATACATTTAATTTAAAATAAATTTAGTGTTGTTTGCCGTTGCGTAATATATTGGTGTTGGGTGAATAACTTTGAAGTTGTCGCGTTTGGTACGAAAAATAAAAACGGATTGTTATTGTCGAAAATCGGGGTTCCACGGACAAAATTATTCACCCAAATTTATTAATTTATTTTAAAAATTTATTTTATTGATCCGCGTTATCGAGGTTGGTACCATGGCTCCATCAGTAGTTAAAACGGTCGCGTCAAGGGTCGAATCGGAATTAAGATGGTTTTCATTAGTCGTTACGTTAATTGGTCGTACGGATCGCGAGGACGCATTATTGTCACGCGCGCGACAGGTAGATGAAAGGTATGACGCGGTATTGAAATTGCATGCCGAATATTTGGCCCGTATTGACGAAGAGGAGACCGGGGAAAGTCGGACCCAGGCTGTTGAAGTGGTGCAACGCAATGTAGACCAGTGCGGTGATATGGTGATGAGTATCATCCAAGCGGCAGCGGATATCGAGCGCGCCCGAAAAGGGGATGTTGGGGTAAGGCGTGCACCCAGTGGTGTGGCACTAATGGCGCCGTTGCCACCAGTGAATGTCCCGGAATTTGGTGGTGAATATGCCGACTGGCCGAGGTTTCGCGACATTTTTAACAGCGTGGTGCACTCGCGCACGGATTTGACCCCCGCGTATAAAATGGCGCAGTTGATGGGGAGATTACGCGGTGAGCCTCACGATATTTTGACTCATTTGGAGATTACGGATTCCAGTTACGAGACGGCATGGGGCCTATTAATTGACCGATATGATAATCGGCGATTAATTATTGATGGGCTCATCGAAAAAATATTTAGTATATCGAAGGTCACTAATGTACACGAAATACGGTCGAAAATCCTTAATCCCGTCACGGTGGCGGTGAATACGCTGGAGCGACTCAAGTTGTCACTAGGGGACAACAAGTACATTGTTGTGAACCGGGTTTTGCGCAAGTTACCTAGCGAGGTGGTGGCGCGGTTTGAGCAGTTACATGGGGGTGATTCATCGAGTCACCTCCCAACATTTGACGAATTGAGGGCGTTCCTGGAGGGTGAGTGCAGGCGGGCGGATTGCCAAGGGGCAACCACGCCGCAACCCCCCACGTCACCCCGGCGTACGGTTGGGCCCAAACCGGTGGAGCCCCGTCGGGGAGGACAGCGGTACAACGCCCTCCAATCGGAAGTGTGCCCCTTCTGCCGGAAGGGGGGACACGCGATCATCGCGTGCGCGGATTTTGGAGCACAGCGGGTGCAGAGGCGCAGGGGGGTGGTCAAGCAGCGAAACTTGTGCTTCCGCTGCCTAGGCGCACACTATGTGCGTGAATGCAGTAAGACCACCAACTGCCGAGTATGTGGAGGAGCCCATCATGAACTTCTCTGCCTGGCTGAGAGTGGGGAGCGGTACGGGGCCTCATCGGGAGGCCATCCTCCCTCTCCTAAGCCAGCCTTGGGTGGACGGTCGCCCCCCCACCGGGGAGGGGGGTCACCCAGAGACCAGCGGTCGCCCCCTCCTCGGGGAGGGGGGTCATCGAGGACTCCGGAGTACCGCCGGATGCCGCAGTCTCCTCCGCGGGGGGGGGGGGATCGGCGCCGAGATTCGGGCGGGTGCCCGGAGATGACCCATGGGGAGTCGGGTTACGCGACTTACTCGGCCGCGCTGGGGGGCAGGTTGCCGCCCCCGAGTAGTCGCTTCTCCCCACCCCTCGCAGAGCGCCCACGCTTGATGGCGCGTCCGCCGCAGATGGGACGGATGCCGATGGGCTATTACCAGCCGGCGCGCATGGCACCGATGGGTCGAGGGGTGTACTACCCGGGGTGGGACCCATACCTGGGCCAGGGGCCCTCTCCCCCTCCAGCAGAAGGGGAGGGAGGTGCCCCCTGCTAGCAATTAGCAGTCTGTTCATCCGTCGTGCCCACCCCACCAGTGACGGTGTTATTACCGACGGCTAAGATTACCGTCAGGGGTACGGATGGACGGCCAGTGCCAGTGAGGTCACTCCTGGATTCGGGGGCACAAGGTTGTATCGTGTCCAGCCGCTTAGTGGCCAGGCTGGGCCTCAGGTTGGAGCCATCACGGGATGGCGCAATAGGTATAGGTGGCAATCCGGTGCCTCAAATCAGGGGTCAGACGGACCTCCTGTTTGAGATGGATGACTCGGCATCGATCACGCGGGTGAAGGCCACGGCTATTGTTTTAGATGAAGTGGTCGGGGTTCTTCCTTCGGTACGGTTACCGCTGGCGGTAACGAAGCTGACCAAGGGATTGGAGTTGGCCGACCCTCACTTCGCAATTCCCGGACGGGTGGACGTCTTACTTGGAACTGACGTCCTCGGGAAGCTGCTGCGGAGCGGTAAGCGGGAGCTGCAACCAAACGGGTTGGTGGCCGTGAGTACCGCAGGTGGGTACGCATTATTGGGCCCAGTACGGGGACCACAGGACGCAACGGATTATAGCAACATATACTACGGCAGCGTGTTATCGGAGGTCCTGCAAAGGTTCTGGGCAACAGAAGAGCCACCCACAGCTCCCAGGACAAGCCCACTGGACGAGGAGTGCGAGACATTTTATCAGTGCAACACGGTGCGCCTCCCTTCGGGCAGATTTATGACACGGCTGCCGTTTCTATCGACGCGACCTCCGCTGGGGAGCTCCAGGGGCCTGGCTGAGAAACGGATGATGGCCATGGAAAGGCGCATGAAACGGGACTCCAACTTTCGGCGAAAGTATGTTGAGTTCATGCGTGAATATTTGGCTTTGGGTCACATGTCGGTATCCAGGGTAGACTGGCGTCGTGAGGAGCACTACGTATTGCCTCATCATGCAGTCCTGAAGACACCTGACTCCAAGATCAGGGTCGTGTTCGACGGGAGCGCGGCGACATCTAACGGGGTGTCTCTGAATCAATGCCTGCACGCTGGTCCTAAGTTGACCAGAGACATTGCAGACATTCTAACGGACTTCAGGAGACACCAAGTTGTCTTCGTTACGGATGTGAGGATGATGTTTCGCCAAACGGAGATCCATGCGGATGACCGTCGGTTCCAGCTGATATTGTGGCGAGAGAGCCCAGAAGAACCGATGATCACGTATGAGCTGAACACGAACACGTACGGATTAAAGCCCAGCCCGTATGTAGCGATGCGGACGCTACGAGAGCTGGCTGACCAGGAACGGCTGCGCTTCCCTCGCGCAGCTGCAGTCATCGATCGGGATGTCTACGTGGATGACATTTGTACGGGCACGGACAGCATTGAGCAAGCGCTCATCCTAAGGGATGAATTGGTGGCGCTCATGGCCTCCGGTGGCTATGAACTCAGGAAGTGGCTGTCAAACTGCCCAGAGGTGCTGGCAGGACTACCAGCTGAGCACCAACAAGACCCGCATTTGTTTGAGGACTCGGATAATCCTCATGCGTTGGCAATTTTGGGGGTCCAGTACCGACCGACTCAGGATGTCTTCACATACAATTGTGAGGCCGAATTGCTGTCGAAGACCTGGACCAAGCGATCAGTCCTTTCGACTATCGCACGAACGTTCGACCCAAATGGTTGGATCTCTCCGGTCACGTTCATGGCAAAGTTCTTCATGCAGAAGCTTTGGTTGGCCCAACTAGGCTGGGATGAGCAGCTCACGGACGAGCTGCTGCACGAGTGGACGGCATTCGTGACCACATTGCCGCATATTAAAGAAATTGAGATCCCGCGCAAACTGCTCCCTCGGGCGGGAGCCAGGGTGACCCTGCATGGGTTCTGCGATGCTTCTGAGAAAGGGTACGCGGCCGCGGTCTACCTGAGAACAGGTGAGACTGCTGGCGAGGGCGTTGTACGCTTGGTCATGGCCAAGAGCAAGGTTGCGCCTGTTCGGACCCGGTGGACGATTCCGAAGATGGAATTGGCGGGTGCCGCGCTCCTGACCCGCCTCCTAAACCATGTGGCGCAGAACCTGCGTGGCACGGTGGATCTGAATGACACGGTTTACGCATGGACGGACAGCCAGATCGTGTTGTGCTGGCTGCAGACTTCGGTCCATACGCTTGAGGTATTTGTGGCCAACCGAGTGTCACAGATAAATAACTCGGAGACTCCTCTGGTCTGGAGACATGTTCCAGGTGAAGTTAACCCGGCAGACTGCTCGAGTCGCGGCTGCCCGGCGCCTGCTCTGGTTGAGCATTCTCTCTGGTGGGGGCCTCAATGGCTGGAGCGGCCACATACGGAGTGGCCTTTCAATGACTGCGGACGCCAGCCACTACCCCCTGACCAGGGTCTGAGAGTCAATGTGACTACAGTGGAGTCTGTGGCAGTGGACCACACTCTTTTGGAACGGTATAGCTCACTAGGGAAGCTACTTCGAGTCACGGGATGGATAATGCGGTTTTTCCATAATTGTCGAAGCCCTGCGGCACAGCGCAACCTGTCACCTGTAATGGGACCTGAGGAGCAGCAAAGGGCTCTCTCACGTTGGGTGGGGGTCATTCAGGGGAATGAGTTCCAGGATGAACTTAGGATCTTGCGGACTGGCGTGGGCAGAATGAAGAAGAGCCTTGTCCGCCTCAACCCGTTTATTGATGAGCACGGAATGCTCCGGGTGGGAGGCCGACTACGGAATGCCGAATTGCCGTATTCAGCGCGGCATCCTTTAATTCTTCCCAAGAAGGGAGCTCTGGTGGAGCTGTTGGTTTGGGACCGTCACATCAGGAATTCACATGCAGGCTGCAACACACTGCTGGGCATTTTGCAGCGGGAGTTCTGGATTTTGTCGGCACGGAGAGTGATACGGAGCGTTGTGTTTCGTTGCTTGCCTTGTTACCGGCTCAAGGCAGCCACAATGCAGCCACAAATGGGAGATCTCCCGCCCGACCGAGTTACGGAAGCTCGGCCGTTTGCTGGTGTGGGGACAGACTTCGCGGGGCCTTTCATGGTCAAGACATCACGCCTTCGCAACGCGAAGTCGGTTAAGGCATATTTGTGCGTCTTCGTGTGTCTGGCGACCAAGGCCGTTCATTTGGAAATGGTAGCTGATCTCTCTACGGAGGCCTTTTTGGCAGCGCTGGACCGATTCGTTTCTCGACGAGGGATACCGGCCTTGATCCGGTCGGATTGTGGTACCAACTTCAAGGGCGCCGATCGTTGTCTAAAGGAAATTGTATTATTTTTAAGTCAAAATGAGCGAGAGATCGGCACGGCCATCGCCAGTCGGGGCATTTCGTGGTATTTCAGTCCACCTGGATGCCCCCACTGGGGTGGAATATTTGAGGCAGTGGTTAAGTCTGCCAAGACTCATTTGTATCGGGTCATCGGCTCAACGATCCTCTCCTTTGAGGAATTGTCAACGGTGTTCTGCAAAATTGAGGCAGTTTTAAATTCGCGCCCCTTGTGTCCGTTGAGCGCTGACCCGAATGACCTGGAGGCCATTACCCCAGGTCATTTTTTGATTGGCCAACCACTTAACGCCTTGCCGGAGTATCCGTATACGGATGTTAAGTTGTATAGGTTGTCACGGTATCAGATGTTGCAGCAAATGACTCAAAATTTTTGGAAGCGATGGTCGCTTGAGTATTTGCACATTCTTCAGCAACGCGTTAAGTGGACGGACAGGACGACCCCACCGTGCGTTGGAGACCTCGTACTGGTTAAGGATGCTAACCTATCACCGTTGTGTTGGCGACGGGGGCGCATCGTTAACTTGATAGCGGGCAAGGATGGGTCTCCACGGATCGCAGATGTACAAGTGAGGGACTCGATCCTTAGACGGGCGGTTTCAACGCTATCCCGACTACCGGGAGTTTGAGCGGACCGACGACGGGTCGGTCCGGGGCGGGTGGTTGTTGAGAATTGATAGGTTTTTACCCACTGGCCACACAATCAGTTAGTTCATTTTTCTTTCACGGCGCTGCGAGCGCGCGCGCTGTCGCCAGCGGACGCGAGCCGGCGCCATTGGTAATATTGGTATCTAACGTAACGGCTCTTGAACATTATAACCTCCGTGGTTTGGGAGATATTTTGGAAGTTTTACGCTTTAACGGAAAGTGTTGAGATACGGCACAATTCCTTGTACGGTGGGCTGCTTCGGGCGCCCCAAGGATTGTTATTTAGAGTGATATAAGGACTACTACAGTGTAACTGTGTTTGGCGTGTTTGCTGACGAGATCGGGGCGGCGGCGGCGCAGACCGGGACGTCGTTTATTGGTGCAAGTAAACATACATACACTTTACACAAAACAGAAACACAACCTTGCAGCCGGGAAGATATTCGGCTGAACTCCAGGTTAGCAGCATAGCTTAAGTTAGGTTTAAGTACATAGGACGCGTATCGCGTTCCATTGTTTCGCGCTAGGCAAGATTGCTTTGATAATTTGTTCTTACATGGGCCCGGGATAAATTCAATTTGTGTCTGGCGCAAACAGTACTGGTTAAATAAGGCGTCACGAAACCCTTATTAAACCACAGGTAAATGGGCCGGGGACGCAGCACCCCGCCGTGAAACACCCGAGGCGGCAAAAGAGCTTATGTAACTCGACCACGTGAACCGTTATGAAGCATAACGTAAAACGTAAATGTTTTATAAATCGGTTACATAAGGCCATCTACCGCCTCAAATACATAAGGGAGCAACGACCCCGCAGTATATAACAATAGACCCGAACCCCCTGTAATGAAAACACATAATCCGAACCCCTACCGTAAGCGAACGTAAATAAGAATCCGCAGGAACAATCTTGCAAGATTCTTATTTACAAAAGTTACTCACTATCCGTGAAGTACAACCGAACCCTGTTACCTGAACCCTAAGGTTCAGATAGGACCTAAGAGCCCTTATTGAGCCCCGTCGAACGGGATATGTATCAAAAGAATCGGACGATAAAGAGCCGAGATATGTTAATTAATGTATAATTATGATAAGCCAAAAAACGGCCGTTATTGTTCAGAGCCCAAAAATGTAGAGCCAATCAGAGCGAGGAGCAGGTTTTAGAACATTTAAAATTAAAACTGAACACACTTGACCGAAAGGGGCGTTCCCGAGAGGAAAGGAACGCTCGCTCGCCTCTGATTGGTTCCAATAGGATTATTCCGCTTACAGGAGTTATGTCTGGCGAACCGAGCCTTAGATTTTATATAAGAAGTTGAACACAAATAAATTTATGCACTACCGAAGAACCAGTCTTGTAATTAACATCGTGAACCTGCCTACCTCCAGCTATCAAGAGCTCCAGCCTGCACGTCGGTCCAAGCGATTCGTTGAGGTCCTGTCCGTCAGTCGAGCTCCGAATCCTTGGACGCGTCCATCGTTACGTCGTACTACGATTCACGTCGCGTCTACGTCGAGTTTACGTTACGTCACATCGAGTCACGTCGAGTCTACGGCAGATCTACGTTGCGGTCTACGTCGCGGCCCGTGCATCCCGCGTCCGTACCCCGCGTCCGAACTACGTCGCGGCCCGTTTACGTCGCGTTACGTGTCCATACGTTTGGACTACGTCGCGGCCCGTTTTCGTCGCGAACGAACCGAGCCGATCCGAACCGAACCTGAGCCTACAAGCTGAACTGAACCGAACCGAACCCGAACCGAACAAGCTGTTACAGGAAGACCCGATCGAACATCATACAGTCCACTGCGAGCTGAGCCGAAGAAGCCGCCCTGTTGAGACCTGTACTCAACAGGGACAATCATACACAAATCGACCTAGTTCCAAACTAAGCAAAGCTTGTACTATGGGTACTAGACGACGATATACATAATATATAAATACATATACAAATTGAAGCAAGACGGAGATTTTAGTGCTATAATCTGATATTTATAACAATTATTAATTTAGCGTTAACTGCTATAGCGTAATTAATTTTTGAAAATTTTCTGAGCAGTAATGTATGGCGTAGTTATTACTAGTGATAGTTGTCACATCTCGATGATAAGTGTCAAAGAACAACAGCAAACAGATACATTGCGTGCTGAATAATTTTATATGGAATAAAAGTTGGATTTTTTTAATAATTTACGTCGCAATATATTACCTAACTAGCGACCCGCCCCGGCTTCGCACGGGTGCAATGCTGATAAACATATACTTTGTTTTATAGTACTGATGTACTGATGAATGCCTATACTAAGACCCCGTAAAGTTTGCGGTAATATCAAATATACACGCTGTATAGATAACATCCATGACCCAGGAACAAGTATTCGAGTTTATCACACAAATATTTGCTCCACCCGGGATTCAAACCCAGGACCGCCGGCTCAGTTGGCAGCTGCCTATAAACTGCGAAAACGCGTCGTCAAATAGGTATAAAGTAAATACAGGCAGTAATCAAGCTGTTGAAGAACTGTGAAAAATATCTTACACAATAGCGCACACCTGATTACCGAGCTGCGCCTTCCACTTTCACAATCGGGCACACCACCACGCTTTACAAATCAACCAATGGGGAATGGAAGAAATAAAAAAAAAACTTGTATTTTGTTTTATAGGTAGGAATACCCCTCTCATTCCTAGAAAAAAAATTGCGGACTTTAAAAAAAAGATAAAACTCTTTTTTCCCGCCTTGCACGGGCATCGTGCGGTTACCTAACCAATAGATATGTTTTTCGGCAGGGGTGCTGCCATGTTCCTAGCCAAGCAAATTCCAAGGTGTTCTAAGGAACACAAAGTGAGTTTCTTAGTCAGATATTGTATAAAGTGAGTTACACGTGCGTTCAAGACGCAGTATCTTTAAATCATCAAAACCAACCCTTATCCGAATCCGAGTGTTTACCGAAATCCCTTTAACCTTTAAACAGAAAAAGCGTATAAATATGAACCGTTATAAGCATATAAAACCTTTCGTTGTGGAGGGTTTTATTTAACTTGGACATATAGAAGTCGGTGGCAGACTTCGGTCTCAAGTGGTAGAAAAACATGTTTTTGCGAACGTGCTCTGCAATGTTTAAAAGACGTAACTGCATCGTTTTTATAGCAGACCTCGTCTTATTAAAAGTATTTTTCACGACACTGCTCGAAAATGTGGTTATAGATTACCTGAATCCAGTACACAAAACTGCCTATATATGTTCATTTGTAAACTGTATATCTATGTTAGCTCCCAACACGACAACAATGTTGGACCTTACGGTAACAGTTCGTATCTACACTTGAATTTCATAGTAAGATACGACTTTTTAGAAAATATTTCAGACTAATTTTCTCGGCCGGCTTAAACGACAATTTAACCAATCAAAGCTTAATCGTCTGCTGCATGTCAAATTAAATTGACCAATGAGAATGCGTCATTTATGAGGTGTATTTTTTTCTTAAACTTATAAATACCCATAAACGAGTTTATTTTCTTAAGTAAGATAATACTCCTCAGGTTTACTTTTTAATAAGTTTTTGTTAAAAAAGGTTTTACTCTGAAAATCATGAACATTTATATTTTAAAATTAGTTATGGGGCGTAAAACAATTTCCTAATTTCTACAGTTACTAATTTCTCAACAAATAAACAGTTTTCAACAAATAAACGCTTTTAATTACCTAAGTATATAAATATTGAGTTCATATTTTTTTTTATTCGGCTGAAAAGCTATGACTCCATTGCGACGAGATGCGATGCGCGCATGCGCTACGGGTCAGCCAGCCATATTTAAAAAAAAAACAAAATGTATTGTTTAGTAAATATTAAAATTGGTTTTGTAATGTGATAATGTGATTAATTTAATAATGTTCACATTAACTCACGAAATAAATAATATAAGGAACGTATGTTAATATTGCGTACTGTTACAATGACCCTTTAGTGTATAATGTATCGTAGGGTTGTTTACCTGAGTGTAACCTAGAATAAATGTTAAAATGTCTAAATTAAGTTGAAAGTGAGGTAAGTTTGAATATTTTTGATATTTCTTCATAACTGGGTTGAAAATCGTCTTTATGTCGTTTGAATCTGGGGGTACGATCAGCTTTATGTTTATAATAGCCCTGATTTTTACAACTCATTGTTGTAAAAATGCGCCGAGCGCCTGCAATAAGGCGCCGAGTTTAATGACCAATATGAAAAACTCCTATTATTAATTTTATAATATATTTGCTCGTGTCGTGAAAAGCACTATGTTTAGTCTCGGCTGAAAGTGCAATAGATTAACTCGTACTATCGAAGGCCTCCCCTGCGGGTCGGCCTTCGAAATTTACTCGTTAATCTATTGCTTACTTTCCAGCCTCTACAACAATGTACTAATGTTACCTGACTTTTATTGTAGGTAATTGGAGTACTTTGAAATGTACCGTACTTGAAATACTATGACACTATACGTACGAAACCACTATATAGACATATATGTAGTAAGTACATAGTAATTATTTATTGGAATTAACTAAAAATCACTAATATCAATACTGAATTATTTCAAAGCAATAGCTACGAAATAACACACGCCCGTGGCTAAACACTGGCTTCAGTTTCAAGTGCTGACTAGGTTGCTAGGCGTATTTATTGTATGTATGTGCCATAGTATTCAACCCATAAAAAGTGCAATTGATTATTGCTATTTTCCACACAACGCCTGATAGCACATTTCGAACGGCAAAGGATTAAATGATAGAACAGCAATATTGCTACAACATATTACACAGGCGTTTTAATTTCCGCATTGCTGCAGGGCAGGGCTTATCGCCAATTCAGTATTAAAAGATCATAAAGGCCGTACAATGAGAGTCGTTTTCCGTCGTTTTAACTGTTCGCTAGCTCAACATATATGTATTTAAAACTGGAAATGATATTTTTCATAAGCGACACGCGCAAAGATTTTATCAGACGGGTTTTAATAGGGTACAATTTTTTTATATATGTTTTTATTTACAACAACAACTTGGAGTTACCACTAGGATATGAGTAAAACATCGATAAATGAATTTATATGGACATGGAAAACCCATACCAGTCACTCTTGATATTCCGTGTTTCTGTACATGACCCAACAACAGTAATAGGAGGGAGTTCAAAATCTACGTATACGGACGATGCATTATTAATTCTATCTAAATCAACATAATATTGGCATAATCACTAATGCGTAGTAACATACCATCAGCGTAAAAGGCTTAATAGATACCTAACAATAATCAATCCTTATTAGAGATAATAGTACTTACTTAGTTTATGCAACCGTGACATAATAAGATGTGTGTTTTATAAAACGAACTGAAGGCGACTTTCATAATAAAATATCGCATCGATATCGATGTATATCGACGTTATATTAATTTGAGTATCATAATGGTTTTTGGCCACGTGTTAAACACTCTGCTTTTCACTTTGATTGCGAGAAAAAAAAAGATAAAATATCAAAATTAAATCTTAGATCTTGCCGCTTACCGCGCCCCTCTAGCGCTTTCCGTGTCCTTCCCGCCAAGCGGTGCCCGTGGCTTGTCAAAATTACTAAATGATTTTCATTTAAGCCCCAAGGACTAAAACGACTACTTTAGCCCCGCTTTGCCAAGCTAGTTTTTGAGCAGGAGAAGTGAAATAGTACATTACTGCAGAGGCCGCGAAATAGGGAATTATTGGCCGAGTAGTAATAGATGGCCGAGTGATAACGAGGCCATCTAGAGATACGAGGCCGATAATCCCTGTTCGCGCCGAGGCTTGTATAGTGCTTTTCTCAAATAAATCCAAGGAAATAATACAAATGTTCAACTTATATATTCATATAAAAACAAATTTATTTCAAATTTAATAAAAAAAACAAATTTATTTTTTTAAGCTGTTCGGGTCAATGTTTTTGCCACCAAATGTTAAGATGATTCTATTTATTAAAAAATGACAACACCTTATTAATTAGATATTGTTATATTTTTTAACAATAAACGTGATTCCTTGTTTATTTTATTGAATATCTGATTTAATCGAGTTGAATAATCTAGTTAAATATAAGAAATAAAACGTAAATATACATGCACAAACTAAGTTTTTTTTTATTGGCAGTATGCCATAGATTATCAATAAAAGAAATAAACCCCACTGAAACAAAAGACAATCTCTTTGTTGGCCACGGCCAATAATTTTGTATGAAATTCCTTTATTGACCTCTAATTTGAAATTAGAACGAATCTTCAACAATTGCTATACAAAGACTTATTTCGCGTTCTATTACCACGATCATAAGAACGACATTTCCTTGGATGTTTGAGAAAAATATATTATTTCATACTTACGGTACGTGCGGGGATAGGGGAGTGCGGGTGGGGATGAGGGGTGCGACGCAGGCGGGCCAGGGCGCTGAACAGCCCGTCCGTGGTCACGGCACCCTCATCTGTGACAATAGAAACACAACCTTAAGTGCTGGTATTACGGTGCATAACTATATTACTAAGGATGTGTGACTTATGGTCTGCTTATTTACAAACTACTATCCTGGTCACGGTACCACAATTTGTGACGATAGAAACACAACCTAAACTTCTGGCATTATGGTATATAACAATGTAACAAAGGCTGTGCGAAATGTGGCTTACTTTATTTAAAATACCGTCAACTAAGTTACTTTGATCGACGGGCTAAAATAGATCATCGATTTTGTTTAAATGAATAGTTCTGATTTTTTTTTGTCGGTTTTTTATTTTTGTTTAGGATGCCTTACAATCCCATGAGCGAAATCCAAGAAGTTTCTTATACTTTAAAAATGTGTGCCCAATGCTGCCCCAGATGCGCGTAATAGTGCGCAATAGTGCGCGGTTTTCGCTCACCGTGTATGTTTAGTTTTTAAGTAATTTGTTATAAATTGAATATATATATATATATATGTAGGAATGAGTATTGATGACGGAGTGACAGCTGATTGAATGTAAGAGTGAATATGACGTATGGGACGAATTAATGAAGGACTAGGAGATGGATGAATGACAGATGGAAGACTAAACGTTGCTTTGTGATCTCGCTTACTGAATTCTATTTAATTTTCTTATTTTTGTAAATAATATTGGTTTAAATAAATAAATAAATAATAAATAAATAAATATCGGACAACCTCACACAATTCGATCTAGTCCCAAATTAAGCTCAAGAAGGCTTGTGTTATGGGTACTAGACGACGATATAGAACAACCATGGCCCCACAAATATTCAAGTTCATCACACAAATATTTGCCCTGGCCGGGATTCGAACCCGGGACCGCCGGCTCAGCGGCGGCGGTTTATGGGTAAATAAAGTGCTACATATTGGGATTCGGCGGTTTTATTCAAGAAAACATCTACAAATATATACATATATCAAAATAACCACTAGTTGACGGTACGTATCTTGGTAATAATGGTAATAGCACCACTATATTGACAACAAAAACACAATCTTATTGGGATACGGTTCGTAACTACTCGACTGGAGGTGAGCACCTTATAGCTTTATCTCGCTGTTGTTACATCTTGGTGTTGGCACCACTATTTATGACATTAAAAAGACACTTAAGTGATCAAACCAGCTTTAGTTATTTACATACGTTAGTATAAATCCTGCAATCTACTTCTTCCAATGTCTGTACTCCTGGTCACGGCACCACTTGTTGTAAAATAATACACTTTCTGTTCCAGTTATAGAGTTGACTATTAAATGACCAAATACGTATGATTACCGTCTTTAATTCAAACGTGCAGTGCATTCTGGTCGTGACTTGCTTATCTACGTAAGATAAATACGATCATCTATAATTACTGGAACTGCTGAGTTCGTGCTTCGTGCTTGGACTTAAGCTCAAAACTAATTACTAAGGTAAGGATTCATTTTACACAAACACAATGCAAAATGTACCACCTTTTTCTGGGCTTGAACCAGCGAAAGACATTGTTATAAGAGGCGGATGGAAGATTTTGTATTGTTTGATTTTGTATCGATTTAAACACATTTGTAAAATAATACTACATTTTTAATATAGGAAGATCTTGTAAGTACTTTATAATTTCAAGTCATATTAAGGGTTTTCCTAATAAGTTTCTAAAAATATATTTTCTAATTTTATTTAATAATCTTTATGAAACTTATAAATAAGAGTTTACACTAGTGTTTCTTACAGAACTTCTTCATTTTTAGTTCTTATATGTTAACTTAAGTTCTATATTTTAGGAGAACTTAATAGTATTTTATGCAACCGTTGTACGCTGTATGGGTTACGATGTGAGCGTAGCGAACATCGTAAGAAACATGGCACGAGCGTTTTTTGACCTACTTATACAACGTTGCATACAATACTTTTTCTACGACTCGATATTTCATAAATAAAATGCAAATAAACAGCAAAGAAAATAATTACATGTTCCCGCTCGGAATCAACAAAATTAAAAAAAAAATTGTCTCTGATAAACTTATTTTTTATTGACGTCCATCTGTCAAAAAAATATGAACTTATACATAAAGGTATACGTACACTATACTAAACATCCATGCACTGAAGATAAAACTTCTTTTTTAAGTTGGCAGCAATGCCTTAGTACAATAAGTTTTTTTTTAATTTGCAAATTGTGTGAATGCAGTTGTTTATCTTGTAATCTGTGGTACTAAGTGATGCTTTTTTGGCGACATTATAACATCGGTTAGCAGTGTGTTTTTGGGCAGTGTAGAGTATAGACTTTTACAGACTTTTTAAATATATAAAAAATTACATACTTTGGATGGTGAATTAGTGATCCCAGATCGCAGTTCATTTCGGACCATAAATATGCGACCTAGGGCTATTATTTGACGTTGTAACATATAAAAATTGTTGTATTTCGCACCGTGTAAAATATTCTTGGTAGTTGGTATTTTTAGAGTTTTGACAATCCCTTAAGGAGATATTCTTAAATTGTAACCACATTTAACAGCATTATGATTATGACATGTAGGTAATATTTTGTTACAATCAATTTTTATGTTTTTTACTATACTCGCATATTGTCAAATCATGACAGATGCGTTGTCGCTTAATTTATCGAGTGATAAATAAAAGGAACCATCATAGGCCCGCAGGATGAGATAAATGCCGGTAGCAAAATTTGCAACACGGATACCTATTTTATATGTTTTAATACCGTATTATCTGACAGAGCGTCGATACTTAATTGTTTATTAAAATTATGTTTTCAATTAGCGCAAGCTAATTATTAATTAAAATGGCGTGCGACATATTAATTTATTAAATTATGTCTATGGATTTTTTAAACAAAGCAGAGATATTCCTTATCGTCATACAATACAACATTTAGTTAACTAATGTATTTTAGTTTAGTTTTTGTTTTCGTTTTTGGTACAGGGATAACTGAACATCATAACATTGTAATAGAATAGTTATACCCGACTACTGTAAGGAAGAAAGAATTTGCGTGCATCTTCTGCTTCATTGCTGGTCTCGTTGCCATACTACTACTACTACTACTATGCCAATAATTTCCCATCTGTATAAACAGTTGTTTGTTTGTTTGGTCCTTTCTTTCTTTATATCTTTCTTCTGTTTCTTTCTTCTACAGTCATACATATAAAGTAGAACACACGTTTTGTTACTACACATATCCGCAATACCTATCCGGTCATATCCGGAACCGGGTAACTGTGCCGTCGCGTCACATTGTCCCCGCGAATTCGGACGACCTACATTTTATTTAGGTGACGAAGCTAAAGTATCACTGGAAGGTTTTACAGCAAAATAAAAGTATAATTTTATTAAAACTTTCGTGAGACATATTTAATTATTGTATTAAGCGGTTACGACACGTCACGTGAGTGACGAGTTTGCCGCGGCGGTGTACGGGCAGCCGTCCCTGATGAGGGGCTCCATACGAGTTCGAAACATGTCGGGCCGATCCTGACAATTTCACGTGAGTGTAAACCGCTTAATACAATAATTAAATAAAAGTATAGATTTAGTTTCTTATTTAATACACGGGTACACTACATTATTCGGGATAAAAAAGTAGCCTACGTGTTAATCCACGGTGTCAGCTATCTTCAGACCAAAATTTCTCATAATTGGTCCACCCGTTTGAGCGTGAAAAAGTAACAAACATACACTAAACACACAAACACACCCACAAACGTTCGCCTTTATAATAATTGTGTGATATATACTTAAATAGGTACATAGAACATCCAAAACACAGGAACAAAATTATACAAATAATAGAATACCGAAAGAAATGGGAATCTGTGGAAAATGTAGGTATGTTAAATTTTATCTAGTAGTCTGTTTTTTATGACATCCGCGAGAGGAGCCAGATGTCGCTTGTTCATAACGGTGTTTGCGCTGCACGAGCACAGCTTATGTAAAAACAGATTTACCACTACGGTAGTTTCTGATGGATTCTCTGCTATAGTTTGAGTTTCTTTCGGCGTTTCTTCTCAACCGTGGTAGCTCTTGTCAAATGCTGGTAGACTCAGACATGTAATAGTTCCCTTGTAGACTACTTATAGAATTAAGTACATTATTTCATAACTACTCCTTGTGGGTAGTGGCGTTGATATCAACATTTCTGTGAGCTTAATTAAAATATATATACATTTTTTCACTGGATCGGCCACACGCTTCGAAGATACCCCGATCACATACCGAGGCAAGCCCTAGACTGGAACCCCCAAGGAAAGCGGAAACGTGGCCGCCCTAAACAATCCTGGCGCCGGACGACCACTACAACGTACTCGCTAGCGAAAGCGTGAGTGATTTGTATGGCGAATAGTAAGTACAACGCCTCTAGCGGTTACTTTGTAGAACTACAATTGTCCATACAAATCGTTTACGCTGACGTTAGCGTGTACTGTCACTGTAAACTCATGGTAAGGGTACAATAGCGAAGGCTATGGGAACGACCTGGAGCGAAATAAAACGCGAAACCCAAGATTGTTTATTTATTTATTGATACAAAATCCACAGCACAAATTACAATATTTTTTTAAACAGATACATTATGTGTTTAACATTGGCGATGTACTGTGGGCGCTCTCTGCAGGGGGCGCCCTCTGCACTCCACGGGACATAGGTCATTAAGTAAAGTAAATCAAGGGTTTCGAATTTTTTGGCGAAGTCGTGGGGATTGGAAAAGTAAAGTTTAATTTTCCAAACATAGTCATAATTATATTTTCATTACATTTGAAATGTGGACGCGCTGTGTTTAACACAGGTGTGTGATGAAATCTGATGAACATTGTTGCTTCAATTTCGCTGTGAATATAATAAAATTCACAGCTTACCTTTGTATATTTCAACAATAACAACTTATTGGATACAAAGTCGCACCTGTTAACACTAGTAAAGCTCGCGGATTTGCTTCGAAATGGCTGAAATTTGTAATTTTCTACATTTCTATCCACCATATCTCCGCCATTTTGAAAAACTGAATCGAAAAAAAACACCCTTTGTATAGTTTATTTTTTATGTTTTTTTAGGGTTCCGTACCCAAAAGGTAAAAACGGGACCCTTTTACTGAGACTTCGCTGTCCGTCCGTCCGTCCGTCCGTCCGTCCGTCTGTCTGTCACCAGGCTGTATCTCAAGAACGGTGATAGCTACACAGTTGAAATTTTCACAGATGATGTATTTCTATTGCCGCTATAACAACAAATACTAGAAATAAAATAAAATAAATATTTAAGGGGGGCTCCCACAAAACAAACTTACAGATAATGGTACGGAACCCTTCGTGCGCGAGTCCCACTCGCACTTGGCCGATATTTTTATTTTTGTTTTACTATGCCCAATGTGCCCATTGTTTTGTTTTTATTTCTATTTTTATTATTATTTGCAATGTATATTATTAACCTTAATTTTACATGTAGGCAATTTACTGTATTTTACTAATAATCATGGATCATTGAACCGAAATAAATTATTTGAATTGAATTGAATTGAATTGATAGCCCAACAAGTTGCTTTTCTGCCCACGCCATATTGCGGACATTTTTGTGGTACTCATTTATTTTACTGGCATCGACAAAATTTTGGTAACTGACGTTGAAAGTCGGTGAATTTCACTGGAATTATTAGGTCAAAAGGAATTACTGGATTAAATTTTCCTCAAATTTCATAACTTTCACATAATAAAGCCAAAAATATCCACTATGATGGAAATCAAGTTTCTTTTTTCATTACAATTTTATTTCAGAAGAAGAACGAAGGATTTTGGGCTGCATTCCAGTAAACAATGTTTTGAATTTGGTTGATTATGATTACATATATCAATCACTATTGACATTTTATAATGCATATACAATGATGTATGCATACATTATAGTCATATGTTTATAGCGCCACTATCCCAGGGGAAAACCGCAAATTGTTAGGCTATACTTATCGAACCTTCTTACTAAAATTTTTTAACAAAAAAAAGAACCGACTTCAGTAAAACTAAAAAGCCAAAAATAACCCGTTCAAGTACAGATTACATTTGACTCGCCCTTCGAAGTCGAACCCAAACCACTCAGTTCTTATATTTATATATTATAGTTTACGCGAGGTTTGGCACCGACTTCGAAGGGTGAGTCAAATGTAATCTCCTACTTGAACGGGTTATTTTTGGCTTTTTAGTTTTACTGAAGTCGGTTCTTTTTTTGTTAAAAAAATTTTTTTTGTTGCTTTTTAGTGATTCATATAAAAGTTCTAGTGGCCATCTGTGGTGTTCATCATCAGTTTCCTTACACCAAATCCTATTTACTGAATGTAAATTCTTGACTTTATCAATAAATTACCGAAAGCGCCGTACATGTCCCTATAACATTTGAAGAGTTCCCTCGATTTTTTCAAGATTCCATCCCGACTTAGTGCCAACGGGACCAATTCGGAGTTATAGGTACTCTTTCCATAAAAAAAAATTGAAAATTGGTACACGGTTCTCGGAGATATCGAGTAACATACATGTTACAAAAAAAATTCGTTCGAATTGAGAACCTCCTCCTTTTTTGAAGTCGGTTAAAAATACATGAGAATCTAGTGAAATGCTACCTCTAGCTTGTACTATTACCTATCTACTAGCTTTTGCCCGCGACTACGTCCGCGTGGAACTTGGAAGTATGGAAGCAACCTCGTACAACACGATAGATATCCACCTAATCACCTTAATTAATAAAAGCTATTATTAAAAGTGCCTAAGCAAATGTAAAAGCAATTGTGCTTTTGGTCTAATCTAGGGGTGTAACGAATATTCGCATTCGCATTCGCATTCGCGAATATTCGCAAGTTTTTTAATATTCGCATTCGCATTCGTATTCGCAAGAATATCTGCGAATATAATGCGAATATTTTTCATACATTTTCAGCCACTAAAATAAATAAACAAAAGATAAAGACTGCTAAACGTGAGTCATATTTGTGTGGGGTTAAACTAAATATGCCCACATATTACTACCTACATTATTTAATTTTATTGGCTACGTTCTTTTTTTTATTTAAGAGGGTACGGTGTCCCACTGCTGATGTTGGGCAAGGGCCTCTCTCTAATTTTTCCATGTGTCCGGGTCTTGGGCTAGTTTTTATGGAAGACATTCGTGTCATCTCCGTCGAGGTCTGCCGGGACGCCGCACTCTATTCGGTGGGACCCACCTGGTCAGTAGTCACTTTAACCCCCAAGTCCTCCGTCATGCAACAGATGTATCCGGCCCAGTCCTATTTCAGTTACAAGTATATATAAAATATAAGAAATGAAAGATTTCTGTTCAGGAATTTATAGTTTTTTTTTAGTTAATGTATTGCTTAAAATGGGTTCATCTAAGACAATGTGTTTACGTTTTTAGATCAGGAATAATAGTTCTAAGGAAACTAACATTTTTCAAGCTAGTTTCTTCGCTTTTTGTTCCGCTTGAATTTTTTACATACAAAATAGGCAATATTCGCATTCGCATTCGCATTCGCGAATGTCAGAGTCAAATATTCGTATTCGCATTCGCATTCGCGAATGTCCAAAAATCAACATTCGTTACACCCCTGTGTTACAAACATTAGTAATCATTATATTTCCCACAGGGCAGGGTGTCAATCATGGGTGCAATGTCATCATGAATTACTAACTCACTTTTCAATCTTTTTAGGGACAATTTCCAGGATGAAAACTATCCTATGTCCTTCCTCGGATCTTAAACTATCTCCATGCCAAATTTCATCAAAATCGATTCAGCGGTTTAAGCGTGAAGAGGTAACAGACAGAAAGACACACTTTCGCATTTATAATTTAAGTACCTATATGGATTCTGTGCCTCTAGGCGAGAACAGACGGAAAGCGTCTAGGTCTAAGGTCTTACATAGAAAACTACCTTGAGTCTCAGACATACTAAAATACATAAACGGGTTTAGTCACGTCGTAGAAGTCGAATAACGCTCGACATGTTTCGAATCGGTACGCGATTCATCATCAGGAGAGACGAACAGTCGCGGCGACGGCCAACCGAACACTCGTTATTACTCTACGACGTGAGTAAACCCTGTAAAAAGCGACTGAATGCTTAAATAACTGAATAAACGTAACTCACCGTAAAACCAAACAAATATTTATTTATTTAATCTATTTCGCACAAAAGAAAAACTTGTCGTATTGTTGCTTTTCAATTTCGCCCGGAGCTCACAAACTCGAGTACTCGTTGTTTGTTTAAACAACATTTTCAAAGCTGGGGTATCCGAATACAGTTGGAATGGATATGCACGGTATATTATGTTACTGGCCAAGTATACAGGGTGACTTGGAATTAATGATACATACACTTATATATCTGTGGCGCTAATTATGATGCTAGCACAACTTGGCTTCGCGACTCTTGTCGCGCGGCGCGACATAGCATTCCATCACTCTCTCACAGTACTGTGAAGAAAGAGATAAGTAATATTTCTCGCGCGAGAAAGAGTCGCGTGTCATAGTTGTGCTAGAGGTACTGATGGTGTATTATATTAACATAAGTTAAAATTAGACTTCCATATAATAATAAAAGCTAAAAATCTAACCAACTAATTATCCATATCAAAAATTATACCAATTATGCATACCGAAGAGTTGAATTTTTCACAGACCGACAGGCAGACGGACAAACAGCGGAGTCTAGGTTCCCGTTTTTACCCTTTGAATAGGGAACCCTAAGAAAACTAGGGCTCTGGACCTCGCATCAAATATACTTAATACTTTTTGTGTGAATTTATCAGTCTCTGCATATTTGCATATTTCATAACAAATTCAATTTATAACAAATAATACATGGCAAAACATATCTACCTAATGACAGAAGCTATCTATTCAATGAACAATAAAAGTAACATTCCCAGCATCCACCCACTTTCGGGAAATGACACGTCATTTCATTCCATACAACATGCCATCAACATGTAATGAACAGATGCCCAAACAAAAGACCCAAAATTAACTTTTAATAGGGTTGGTAAAAATTTTGGAAGACAATTATTTTCAACCTATAATACAAAGATCAAGCTCAAAGAAATATTGAAATGTAAATCGTAACCTGCGGTCTCTTCCGCCAGGTTACGCATTTCATATAAAAATTGTGGTGTGTTTCATAATTTTATTTTCTTTGTTGATACTTCTTGCTGTATGGATGTACAAACTGCAGCTCTTTAATTTTCCTTTGACATGATACTTCCAAAATATTTTTTTGTATTTTCAATTTGACTGTTCGCAATATTGTTGGCTGAAGGGATCTTTGCATTTGAAACACAGTAAAAAATTGTCGGTGGTTGGCACTTGTCACTGTTAAACCGTTCCAATTTTGACACACGTCAGTGTCAAACCATTAAAATGTTGACACATGTCAATATCAAACGGTTGAAATTTGGACATTGACAAGTGTCAACCATAGCCTAATGTTTTTTATTGGGTTTCAAAGGCTAAGATGCCTTTAGCCAAAAATATTGCGAACTGTTAAGCTGACCATTAAAAAAAATATATTTTGGAAAAGCAAAAGATAAAGAAAATGTAAAGAACTACAGTTTGCAGATGTTTACAGCAAGGACTACCTAGACTATAAAAAAATTGTCTTCCTAAAATTGTACATACCCTATTCATTAATGAACCGAACAACGATATACTTCCGAAAAGTCGTAAATACAACACAAGCAACATTATAATTGTGTAAACGAAATGTTGCTTCAAAAACTTGGTCGATATTGTGCACCTTATTAAAAAATACTCGTTTTTTAGGGTTCCGTAGTCAACTAGGAACCCTTATAGTTTCGCCACTAGTGTGTGGGGTGTCGTTGAATAGGTCTTTCAAACATCATTTATTGATAAAGTCATCAGTTGTGTAAATATTCACTCGGGAAATCCAAAAAATTGTGTCTTGGAACCCTTGGATACCTTTAATCTAAAAAAAAGATAGAATTTTGTTTAGTATAATGGTCCTTTACCGTTTAATACAAATAGAATATTTAATTAAAGCGTCATTGATTAGGCCGCCTGTCCACTGAACCGGAGAAAATGAGCCAACCAGGGAAGTCCAAAAGAAGCGCATTGAAATCTGGGGAACTTCATTGGTCCATTTTTACACATCTCCGCTCCGCTTTAGTGGACAGACAGCCTTAAGGCGCGTCTATACTGAAGCGCCTTGGAACTGCCGTGTTACGGTAAAAGGTCTTATCTTTATACGGATGTAATAGTAAGATACGTCCTTTTGCCGTAGCATGGCAGGGATGCGTGCGGAATAGACCTGGGGGGTAATTCGACCAATTTTCCAAGGCCAAGATGATGGAGATCTCTCTATTACATCGCTATCCGTCACTTTTGACGTGTCCCTACTTGACAAGTGGCGATATCCCTAGAACATCGCAACTTCGCCAATCCGGTCACGCTTTATTTGCGTCTCCTTTGTATGTGACGGCATAGATAACAGGAGCATACTATAACTTGTCCGTGTAGTGCGTGAAATTAGTCAGTTACGTTTCGTTCAGAACAGAAATTCATATGCATGAATAGCATTTTTGACAATCATATCACCTTCGTATTTCCAAAATTGGGATGAGATATGTCACTTGAAGCTCATCGCATTTTAATGACAGTTCAAAGGTGATATCACTGTTATCTAATGGAGATATGACGTTTCGCGATCTCTCAAACGGCATACTCAAATTAGGTCCCTGGGACCTAATTCGATAAAAAATGTTATTCATGCATATGAATTTCTGTTTTCAACGAAACGTAAATGACTAATTTCACGCACTACACGGTCAATTTAAAGTATGCGCCTGTTATTTATGCCGTCACATACAAAGGAAACGCAAATTTAGCGCGTCGGAATTGACGAAGTTGCGATGTTCTAGGGATATCACCACTTGTCAAGTAGGCACACGTCAAAATAGACGGATGGCGATGAAATGGAGAGATCTCCATTATCTCTCCAAAATTGGTCGAATACCCCCCCTGATTTGAATTTTGTATCTCAGCTGCTCCAGTGGAAACGCTCCCTTACAGTTGCTCCTTTATGTCAGTCACGGAACTGTTTCATATTTTATAGACAAAAAGTAACTCCAGTATTCTACTCCTACGTAAATAATGTCTACATTTGAAGGGCAAAGTATCATGAAATGCGATGCGTGATTGATCAAGGCCCAGATTACATCATTAGATTAATTGTTGTTCCGTATTCATGCCTAAAACTGAGGTAGCTCACAGAGGTCAAATGTATTTATGGTTCAGGCGGGATATTATACATTTTCAGTTCTTATAATATAGTACATGCATCATTATCATGAGAAGTCTTAAAATACGAGTGTGATTTTATGAAACAGGGGCAACCCTAGTTTTCTTTTGTGCAATAAAGATTAAATAAATAAATAAAACAGATGCCGCGCAAGTTTTCGTGAGGTTTTCCACCAACTTCAAAAGGTGATTCAAATGTAATCGTTATTTTGGCTTTTCCGTTTTTTTGAAGTCGGTTCTTTTTTATCAAACATTTTTTTTACTTTTATGTAACTATGAAGTACTCAGCAGCAGTAAGCCCCGCGAACCGGAAGAGAACGCAATGTTATGAAATGACATCTCTGATTTTGGTCAAAAGAAGCGCATTTTAATCGGATGAATGTGATTGGTCCATTTTACACACCTCCGCTCCGCTCCGCTGCAGTGAACAGGTTGCCTTACAGCTCAGTTATGTCAGTCACGGAACTGCTTTATATTTTTCATCACACTTGCTCGTAAACAAGGGTTTTCATGCTAGAAAAGCGGGCGGTAAGTCGTAAATTACGCCCTAGGGCGGTAGATAATTTTAATCATAGTGTAAGCTTTATATTCAAGCTATAAAACCGGGCGGTAAGTCGTATATTGCGCCCTAGGACGGTAAGTAATTTTGGTATTGACTACTATTTATTACTTTTGTTTTATATCCTCCGAAGTGTGATGAAAAACGTCGTACGTGACTCTGGTGGTAAAGGAATTCCAAACTCGTGTTATTAAAACCCTCGCCTTTGGCTCCGGTCTTCTAATAGACAATCGTTTGTAATTCCTCGTTTACCACCCTTGTTACGTAATGTAATGTAATGAAAAGAGCACACCACCGCCGCTATTAAGTAATTTAGATATTTATCTATAGTGTCTGAATTTGTTATGTATAGTCTTTAACAATTTTATTAAAGATAAACGATTTATAGCCTGTCAACTGTCTTGCCCAGGAATAGTGGCGCTACGAACAGGTTTCATATGGCAATAATGTGCATTGAATGAATTAATGAATAAGCTTTATTTACTCAAATATGGTACACGTACATAAACGGTCTTAAATATAGAAAAAAAGTTGCACATTTGTCAAATATTTGCATTATAATTATAACCAGGCATCGGAATTTCGTTAGCACGCCCGGTAGGACTAATGGAGAGCTATGGAGCTGATAAATGTTTACAAATGAAGCGAAAATTGAAAAATTTAATGATTCGGACAGGATACGAACCTGCGTTTCCAACGGGTTTCCGGGCCAACACGGGCGTCCTCCCAAATTGGACCACCGAATCAGATGTCAGAGCCATAGAATTTTTCAACCAGTTGCTTCGACATGCCTTAGGGTGGTATTTTTAAATTTTCGCTTCATTTGTAAACATTTAGTTTACGTTAGCAGACGTTACTGCTTTGCTTGAGCTGATATTAACATTAAAATACAATTCATACTCATACTCATACTCATAAGTGTACAATTTTAATTTTATAGTCTACTACAAAGTCAAAAGAATATACAAAGACCTGATTTGTGTAGGCATTGTTTTTGTCGCCACCATAAAATACATAAATATTTAGACATTTTCCATGTTTTCTGGAGTAAATTGGGTTTTATATTGATCGAATATCCATTTATGACTAGAAATTGCATGATATTGACAATTGATGTTAATATCGGCTCCATATGTCGCTATATGTCCTACCGCGCTAACGAAAGTCTGATGCCTAATTTTATTATAACACGTCAGCGATTTGTCAAGGATTTGTCATTAACCAAATTCAAAACATTGTTTACCGGAATGCAGCTCAATCCTTAGTTCTTCTTAGCTAGCCTATTAAGGAAGGATGAAAAAACAATTATTAAGGTTGGGGGTTTCCACGTTCCTATTACTCGTATTTGGAAAATGTGTCATTTTTTTTTTGCTAAAAATTATTTGTCATCGTATACCCATGCCCTATATAAAATCTATGTAGAATATCAGTTCGACTAATGTTTACATGTAATGTTATAGTATCATAATCAGCCAAACTTGCTGTGCAATTGGGTCAATCAAAAATTGTCTGTTGCTCGTGGCCATGGTAACGTCCCCTGGGCCACTCTTCAAAACTACGATTTCGGTGGTTGTATTTACCAAAAACTTTGTAATTGCAATAGTAAAGCCTATTCTTGTGTAGACTATCTCCTGACAATACGAGTAATATATGCATAATTATCAACACTATTCTAAGAAGTTAAATCACTATTATACAAGGGCCATAAGAAAAAAAAATATCCTTATTATTAGATAATTTTGCTATGCAATATATTTATTAGGTATACTATTTGTCATTTCATAAAACAAAATTCGACCCTCCGGTGTTCAAAAGTTAAGAGCTTGTATGAATCTAGGTTATGTTGCTATTACATCGGATTATAGATGAGGGAAAGTTCTATTATTCTCACAGGCATTTTATCAGAAAATTAGGGCCTGGAATCCTTAATTTCGCAAATGTCCACTGGAAAGACTCGAACCTAAATCTGACGATGACCCAAATACTACCCATTTATATATTATGCACCTGACGCAGAGCAGTGTCGCTTCTGCCTGACACTAATCACCGCTACGTTATTAGCGTTAATGGTATGCGCGCGCGCAGTTCGACCGGTCTCTGTGCCGACGCCGGTAGTTTTATTGCACTCTTTATATGGAATAATAAGCACTCAATTAATACGCGTATTATAATATAATTAAAAACAAAAACAGTGGAATTCTGTAGTTAAGACTATAAGAGGACTATGCTCCTTAAGTTAAAAGACAGTGGAGAATATTGGTGTTTTGAATCAGTAAACCCAGTGTAAAAACTTTAATAAACTATAGTTAAGAATATATGCTAAAAGATGCAAAAACAAGAAACAAAGTAGTGAACAAAATTTAAAAACAAAGTGATTTATGAACTTTAAGTGTATTGTGATTTACAGACAAAAGTGGTATATACTGAGCAGTAATATCGGATAATTTTATTCGGACTAAACATACTCGTTTGCTACCTACGATTCTACGTTTGAGGATTTATTAGTCAAGCTTATAGACTCCAATCAAACATCCAAAAAATGAGATAGACACAATTAAAAATGTACTTCGTGATTTTAGGAGTTCTAGTGACGGTTTCTGCCAGAGACATTTATCAAGCTGGTTACATAAACGAACAGTCTCGTCACGGAAGGTTTGATAAACAATTTGTTAACCCACCAGTAGAAACGAATCAAAGGAATTATAATGTCAATTATCACAATCAAAATGGACAAGTCAATTATCATGAACAATTTCGTGCAAATAATGGAGAATTAGAAACGAATCAAGGAAACGAAAATGTTAATTTCCACAGTCAAAATAGACAGGTCAACTTTAATCATGATCAAAATGGGAATGATAATAGACAATTTGAATCGAACCAAAGAAACAGCAATGACAATTATCACAATCAAAATGGACAAGTCAATTTAAATCATGAACAATTTCGTGCAAATAATGGAGAATTAGAAACGAATCAAGGAAACGAAAATGCTAATTTCGACAGTCAAAATGGACAAGTCAACTTTAATCATGAACAAAATGGAAATGATCATAGACAATTTGAATCGAGCCAAAAAAACGGCAATGACAATTATCACAGACAATATGGGCAAGTTAATTTAAACCACGAACAATTCAATGCAAATAATAATGGTAAATTAATTGCTAATGAGAGACGTGATAGAAATGACAGAAATCGGAATGTAGCGTATGTAAATCAAGGGCGCTCTCACGATAACACAGGAAGTATTGTCAACCTAGCATTTGACAGACAAGATAATCAAAACAGACATAAACATGGTAATTTCAACGATCACGAACAGGGCTTCGACAACAATGAGAATCGGAACAGGAATAATTCTAATCAGGACAGGAGCCATAAATACATTGATAACATACTACAAGCCCGACGGAAACAAGATGAGATGGTGTTTGAAGATAGTAACAGAAAAACGCAAGAAGATACTAATCAAAAAAATTATTCACCAGCAAACCAAAATAATGGTGACATAATTTCATTTATAGGCAAAGTAAATAACAGTACAAATCGAAACGAAGACAGACATAATCAAAATACAAACAATAATCGGAGAAATCAAAGTAGTCTCAAAACTACTAATACCAAAGACGCACCAAAAACAACAATTGATAATGAAGTCACGTTAAACCCTTCACAAAATGGAGAAGCAGAAAAAGAGAATAGGACTCTAGGTAAAGACGAGTGGGTGTGGGGAGTGGTAGAGACGACAACAATGGTCCAAAATGTGACTCTAGACGACAGAGCCGCTTTTAGTGGTGACAAATGTGCGACAGGAATGGTGAGAGTTATGGGAAGATGCGTTGAAGAAGATAAATAATCAGGTACATTACGATACACTTTTGTATTCCAATAAAAAGAGACGGTTTCATTTAAAAATACCAAGGAAAATACTGTATTGCTATTTCATAAGGTCCTTAAAAGATGATACATACAAATGATCTAATATATAAAAAAACATCCACCTATTGTTATCGCTATATTAGATTTGGCGTTGCTATGTAATAAAGATTAATAATATTTGTAATTAATGTGTAATTAATGCTTATTATAGTCAGAGATCGGACGGATGGGCGTCATTATACACGGTGTCCTGTATTTAATAGACAATACTATATAGGAACCTTAAAGTAGTTCAGAAATTGTCGTGGTTTTTAAGGTAATCGGACTGTATATATTTTTTATGACTTTTTTTTACTCTAAGGGTGCTTCTGGCTGCGAGCATTGGTCTGTAATGTGACAAAAACAACGTGTTGAAGCACCCTAATGGACCGTCTAGGTCGCTGATGAAGGGATTTTTAAGTTCTGTTTATCGTCAATTATAATGTTTTACTAGCAAGTAATAAGAACTAAATACAAATTATTTTTAGAGAAATTAATGAATGAAAATTTATTTTTTTCACTAAGTTCTCCAAGTTCTCCATCATAAAACATTATTTATAGTCCGATTATCTCAAATCCAAGGGTCTTTTATAAAGCAAAAAGCCTATTTTCTGGACCATTCTAGCGGAGGTTGCAAATTGGAAAGATGTCCATTCAACCCTGGGCACCTTGTATAATGACGCCCATTCGTTCGATCTCTGATTAGGGTCAAGCGATACATGACGATTTGTAAATATGTTTGTATATTAAGTATAAAGATACGAGTCTGTTCGAATTAATTATAATGCGTATAGTATTAGCTTTAAACCATGTACCTAAACTAAATTTATAATTATTAAAAATATACCTATATAAGTTGTTAATTGATTTCATTTATTTTATATCATAAAAACCTAAGTTAACCTACAACTACCATGTTTTTTTTCTAACTAAGTATAATTTATTTGTATAGAATCTTTTTATCGATTCATATTTTTTTATGTGGTAATACCACATTTTTATTTTTATAAATAATGACACAAAGGACCCCGCTTCGATTGTAGTAGATCGCATTCAATTTTTCTTTCTTAATTTACCTTTGTGTCATTATTTATAAGTATAATTTATTAAGCAGAAAGCACCTGCTGTGAGGTGTAAAAATACAATTTTTTTTTTTTGCTTTATCCTAGTCAAATAATGTCAAACTTTAACCATCTGTAGATAAACAGCTTCTTGTGTATCAATGAAATTTGTTTATCCGAGGCAACTATACACAAAAAAAGTACCGATACAAGCGGCAACTAAAAAATGTTAGATATCTTTGATACACTATCTCTACACAAAAGTGAAGTGGAGCTGAGATACAGGGGGGGGTATTCGACCAATTTTAACTACGGAACCCTAAAAATCTACTTCCAACAATCGTCTATTTTGACAATATTTACAGAAATGGGAATGACGAAAAAACGCTGAATATCGACCCTACCCTCGGGCTACGACTTAAGGGATTTGGCGTAAGGTTTAGTTTTAATTAAGTGTAATTCATTATATAAATTTATGAAACAGGTAATGTCTCTTTATTTTTAGGGTTCCGTACCCATAGGGTAAAAACGGGACCCTATTACTGAGACTTCACTGGCCGTCCGTCCGTCCGTCCGTCTGTCACCAGGCTGTATCTCAAGAACGGTGATAGCTAGACAGTTGAAATTTTCACAGATGATGTATTTCTATTGCCGCTATAATAACAAGTACTAAAAATAAAATAAAATAAATATTTAAGAGGAGCTCCCATACAACAAACGGGATTGGTTGCGTTAACTTTGCACCTCATTTGTATGGAACGCTATACATACCAGGTGCAAACTTAACTGAACCACTTAAGGATGGAAAGTGTTTGTACGGAACCCTCGGTGCGCAAGTCTGAATCGCACTTGACCGGTTTTTTAATGTTGGTACACACCACAATGTTTATTAAAACCATTGATACAAAGATCAAAGCTTATATAAAAATTTAAAAATGAGTTACCACTTTGAGGTTTGTAATTCATTTACTCTTATATCTTATTTATACCTGATACACTTAAGTAGGTACGTATTTTTCCTTAAAGACGTGTCAACAGAACATTACCTAGGTACTGCTTATATTTCTCTTCGTTCTAGGTATTCTATTCCTTAACACGTTTATGGTCCGACTCCGACTTTGCAGTGAGTACTTTCCTATAGCCACTTTAGGCTGTCTGTCCACTGGACCGGAGGGCAAATGCTCAGATTTAAATGCACTTCTTTCGGGCTTCACAAAGACAGCCTGATTGGTCCTACCATAACGAAAAATCGAAAACTGCAGATGTTATATACTACTGACGCCATATCTTTACTCTTGACTGACCTATGTAGACTTTTTGGATACAGTTTTTGCTCATTTTATGAACTTTTATATACAGTGCCAACATAACATGTTTTTTTCTTTGAAATTTCAACTAACAGTTCATAAAACGAGTCTGTCAAGTACCTTGTTGTAATCCATAACGTGCCATGGGGCATGTCTGGAACATTTCTGCGTCACGGTCTGCTAACGTGTTAATAAAACCCCACTTTTTGTTCGTAATGTACTTACTTACTTACTGTATTCATTAACTTATATGGTTAACAAAAAGATAACCCTTCTTATGGCGTAGTTGGGTAAAAAACTCGTTTTTATGGTGTGCTGATTCCTATGAAGACACTTATGAGCCTAAACTCATCTTGTCTTGAATGACTGGTCATCTCACCTGAAAATAAAAAGGGGATACATTAATAGGCGCTCAAAAGTAGGGCATTATATTACATATTAGACAGCCTCCTCACCGCGAGCATTCCCTGTAATGTCATGTCAGTTGCAATCATTTTGTTACATTACTGGCGAATACTTGCGGTGAGGTTGCCCCTTAAACACGCCATTATTTTAGCTTCCTGAAAGTCGCTCGCTTTGTTCGCTCATTCAAATAATCACTTCCTGGCATAATGTCTTATTTTAGGGGCTTGTCAAACAATGTACCATTTTGTCTCTGTTAAGTCCTTACATAAGTATTATAGCACTACAGTCCGTGAGCTCTGAAGATTGCGATTTGGGTTTGGGTAAAAGAAATGAAATGAAATGAAATAATTTATTCAGTAAGTAGGCCACAAGGGCAATCTACCGGCATTTCGAAAGAGGAGACCGCTGTTGAGAAGAAAGCCGAAAGAAACTCAACAGTAAGTAATTTTTTCGTAAATAATACTTAGAACAATTACATTACATTAGTGTTATAACGAATTATTACATGCGTACACGTATAGGAGATATCAATGTTAAAGATAACGATGACTCATAACCCGTTATGTTAATGTCTGTATGTCTTTAAATAAATATTGAATCAAGGAACATAAAACATTAATACTTATATTATAGTATCCATTAGAATATACATAGTTGTTTTCAAGAGCATGACACATTAAGTCCAAGTATTTAGATAAGGTAATTCAGTTAATTCACTAATAATCCGATGCAAAAATATTAATTTAACTGAAGGCGATTATCCTCTATTGTAAACAATCACACAAGGTAAGGGCCAAAACACAATTACAAGATACGACATCGCATCGTCATACGAAGCGACATCGTGCCACGATGCGACGTCGTGTCGTGGAAATGCATAAATCCAAAATGAACTTTATTTTTAGGGTTCCGTACCCAAAGGGTAAAAACGGGACCCTATTACTGAGACTTCGCTGTCCGTCCGTCCGTCTGTCACCAGGCTGTATCTCAAGAACGGTGATAGCTAGACAGTTGAAATTTTCACAGATGATGTATTTCTATTGCCGCTATAACAACAAATACTAAAAATAAAATAAAATAAACATTTAAGGGGGGCTCCCATACAACAAACGGGATTGGTTGCGTTAACTTTGCACCTCATTTGTATGGGCCGTTATACCAGGTGCAAACTTTTAACCACTTAAGGATGGAAAGTGTTTGTACGGAACCCTCGGTGCGCGACTCCAACTCGCACTTGACCGGGTTTTTATAATAGTTTTAAATAGATTCTACGAAATTATTCAAAAACGTATTACAGACTAGAAGGTGCTTGCGCAACTTCGACCGCATTTTTTAGGGTTCCGTAGTGAACTAGGAACCCTTATAGTTTCGCCATGTCCGTCTGTCCGTCTGTCCGTCTGTCCGTCTGTCCGTCCGTCCGTCCGTCCGTCCGCGGCTTAGCTCCGTGATCATTCATACTAGAAAGCTGAAATTTGGTATGAGTATGTGCATGTATAACGCCGACAGAACGGTAAAATAAAATTTAAGAAAAAAATTTTTTTTTTCGGGTACCTCTCGAACACCTAAAGTGGGGGTGATTTTTTTCTTTTCAACACTGGTGTGTGGGGTGTCGTTGAATAGGTCTTGTAAAAATAATAGGGGTCTTTTAACATTATTTTTTGATAAAGTCAGCAGTTTTGTAAATATTCGACCCAAAAACAAAAAAAACAAACCACGGGTCAAAAAAAATCAGAAAAATTCATGTTAATGAGGCCTTATAAGTACTTTCAATGAAAACTATATTGAACAAAATCGGTCGAGCCGTTTTTGAGTTATCGCCAAATTTCATATATTTTCTTTAAAAGGTCGTAAGTTGACTTCAAGAAGGTAATAAGTGATTACAGTTTCTAGGGCGTTTACGACCTTTTTATAGAGCTTAAAATCTTTCTTAACTTAAACCTCGGGCTTAAAACAGCAGTTTATTGTGAAGGATGAGCAACTACGGAACCCTACACTGAGCGTGGCCCGACATGCTCTTGGCCGGTTTTTTTCTTTACCGAAGTCGGATAAAAACTGTCTCATAACCATCGTTGGATGTCCAGCTGTCCCTCTACCAAAATTGTTTGAAATCCCTCCAGCCGTTACCGAGTGATGATCTGACAAAGAAATTTTAACCAACAAATGGTGCTGTATGGCTGTCGTTGCACGCCTATACAGTTTCTGCATCGCGCTGTTAAGATTCTTCTAGCGATAATGAGTCCTTTCCGTAGAAATTTAACTTTCAATACAATTTTAGAATTGTATGATAGAATAATGTTTTGTCATCGTTTTTAGGGTTCCGTACCTCAAAACCCTTATAAGATCACTTATTTATTTATTTATTTTATAAAAAAAATTACATGAAATTACAGTACACCAATGCGTCATGAAACTTAGATTAAAAATTAAAGAAACGTACAGTTACATTGAAACAGTTGAGCACCTAGCATCCATCGCCTCACAGAATCTCAAGCATTCACTGCCAGCGAACGAATAAAACATAGAAGCCTAACTAGCGTCGGAAAATGGCCCCACGGATTTTGTGTCAGTTAAGGCGGGGCGTAAATTTTGTGTCAAACGGCTGTCTAGTTTGCAAATGGCGACGCAGCCGAACAGTTGCATTACATGAAATGTATGAAGTCTCAAAGTAACAAAATATGCCATAATGTTCACTGAAATGGTGTATTAATCACTCACGAGAACACAAAAATGCCATGCCATGGGAGAGGCCTATGTCCAGCAGTGGACTGAAACAGGCTGATGATGATGAGAACACAAAAATAAAGATGGTATCAGTTTTCATACGTAAATAAAGCCGTACACATATTAATTGAATTTATTTTACGGAACAGATTTTGTATAGGGATGGTGTTATGCCATATGACTAATTTATATACGATGTTTGAAGAAAGTAATGCAATCAGTGGCTTGCCTAGGCTTACAGGAGAGGGCAAGCCCAGGGATTTGTTTTGGTATTTTTAGTGGGTAAATCCATTTTATTGCCGCATTACTGTTCAAAGTACAATTTCAATAATACACAGGTTGTTTTATTCGTTCGCTGCTAAAAATAGAATAAAATAAATATTTAATCCCATACAACAAACGTGATCGGTTGCGTTAACTTTGCACCTCATTTGTATTTCTTAATGAGTTACACAAATCTGCTTCAGAATCGAGTAACGTATTAATTTCCAATAAAGCCTGTTAAGAATACATGATGCCAATCCAAGCACCTGGAAATATTGTGCTTGTATGAGACCGTCCCTAAAAAGCTATGCGTTTTCCGTAAGTCCGGCAGGAAAACGTATAAGTTCCTAATTATGTTTGATATTTTTTCACTACAAAGATTGTATTTGTAAAATATTAAATATTACAAAGAAGGAGAAATAATAATATATACAGCACGCATTAATAATAATCATTCAAAGTATTAGTAACAACAAGGAACAAACAAGGATTCCTTAAGATGTATTTTGTTTTAGAAATTCGTATGTAAGCAATAACCTTAACATTCAAGATTTATAATGAAGTAAACAAAAATGGCTTTTTATTGCATTAACGATTCACCAATTATGAGTTTTCACTGTCACCGCCATATTACCATAGACAAATGTCATGCGTTTTGTCGAATCACAGCTGGCCATTCGGAAATTGACGAATCACATTTATTTGTTATGCGTAATTGAAAACATTTGAGTGGCTGTGATTGGTACACCGGTGAGCATGCGCATTTCAATGAAAATAATAATATTGCTTTGCTCTTCCGCGATATAATATCGTGCCAGTTAAATTTGTGCTAACCCGTTATACTTATTTGCGTATTTTTTCATGCATATATACATTTAATGGTCCCACCCTCCCACCACGATAAGAAAAATAAATACGCAAATAAATATAACAAACCACCACCAAAATAACAGAACTTACTCGACACGTGTTTCGCCCCTCTACGAGGCATCATCAGGAGATGTTGACGGTCTGGAGTCCGACAACCGAATGAGCTGCCCAGACTGGTCGGCCATATTTATAACCTGGCCACCCCTATTATGCAACTGAGAGTGATTAGCAAAAATTCGAAGTAACGGTGATGTAACGACATTCAATTGTTCGTTAAGAATCTCACCCCTATTGTTGTACCTAATTATTTCCAACTGTTCCAGAACACTTAAACGCAAACCTTTTTCACAAACATGCAAAACGGTAAAAGAATGATCTTCCTGCAGAGTATGGCCACTATCTATTAAATGTTTTGCGAAATTGGACTTTTCAGGATGGTTATGTCTATATGACGCAACATGCTCTTTGTACCTCGTGCTGAAATTGCGGCCCGTTTGTCCCACATATACTTTATTGCAATCGTCACAAGTTAGCTTATAAATACCAGACTTTTTCCCACTCTCAATTTTATCTTTCCCATTACAAAGTTTAGAGTGCAGAGAATTATTCGTCTTAAAGGCCACATTAATATCGTTACATTTCAAAATTTTGTGAATAGTATCCGATACCTTGCCAACATAAGTTATGCTCGCCTTATATTTTTTAATAGGATCAGATGGTCGTGCAGCATACAACATATCGTTGACCGTATTATTGAGCTTTTTTCTGATTATACCATCCACCACAGACTTATCGTAGCCGTTTGAAACCGCTAAGTGATAAATATTATTTAATTCTGACTGATAATGCTCCTCAGAGAGAGGCACGGTCAACAGCCTATGCACATAACAATGAAAAGCAGCTAACTTATGCTGCCACGGATGCGTGGAAGAAGCCGGGATAACCGTGTCAGTATGTGTGGGCTTACGGTAAATCTGAAAATGATGCCTATTACTCAATTTAGTAATCGTTAAATCCAAGAAATTGAGTGAATTGTTTTGCTCCAGTTCCTTTTTGAACTTGATCTTCGGATGCTTGTTATTTATCTCATCAATAAATTCGTCCAGCTGGCTCATACCCCCCGTCCAACAAATAATCAAATCATCCACATATCTAAAGTAATATAAAATACAACTATTATCTACAATGTGCTGGTTTTCAAAATGGTCCATAAAAATATCCGCCATTAAAGGACTCAACGGGGAACCCATAGCCAAACCATCACTTTGCAAATAATATTGTCCATCAAACCTAAAATAATTTTGTTTCATACAAATCGTAGTTAATTCTATTAGTTCATCTATCTCCCCTGGATGTAATCGCTGCCTTTCAAAAAGTCCCCTAAGTATGTCTAAAGTATCACAATATGGAACATTCGTAAACAAACTATCTACATCCAAAGACAGAAGGATAGTATTATCTGGTATATTAATATCTTTAATCCTTTCTATTAAATCCAAGCTATTCTTTAAACAATATTTCGGCTGAAACTGTGACTTTCCCTTAATAATGTAATTCAATCTCTTTGCTAAATTATACGTAGGTGCACCTAAGTATGAGACCACTGGACGAATAGGGATATTGTCTTTATGAATTTTCGGAAGACCATACAGAATAGGAGCTCGTGGATTCATAGGCAGAATCATATTCTTATGATGCTCGGTTTCAAAAACAAACGAAGAATTTTTAATAGCTTGTCTAAGAACTTTCTGGTATCCTGGAGTAGGATCTCTACGTAAGCTTGAAAAACCATCACCTTGAATAAGATCCAATACTTTCTGATTGTACTGTCCCCTCTCCATAATTACAATGCAATTGCCTTTGTCTGCTTTTGAAACCACTAAATCATTATCCTGCACTTTCTGTTGAATAGATCTCAATAATAAACCATCAGAGCAAGCATGCCTATCTACTAATGGACCAGTGCTCTTACTGCTCTTAATGAAATTAGCTACCACAGTCTTCATATCCAAATCACCACGACCCCGTACAATTGCTACCTCTGAATCCACTGCCAAATTTTTCTTATCGTGGTGGGAGGGTGGGACCATTAAATGTATATATGCATGAAAAAATACGCAAATAAGTATAACGGGTTAGCACAAATTTAACTGGCACGATATTATATCGCGGAAGAGCAAAGCAATATTATTATTTTCATTAATATGGATTTCCGCAAAGTAACGCCTGATTCAGTTAATTACTTATGCGCATTTCGACTATTGGGCCGGTTTTTAATTGTAATTTTGTATGAAGCTCGTGTTCTATGTTTTATTCGTTCGCTGTTCACTGCGCACAGCCACCCATCGCCACGCAAACATTACGCACTCAGGTGTGTTGTCCGTCCTTCCGTCTGTCTGTGACTCTTTATCTCGGGAACGCGTGAAGGTATCGAGTTGAAATTAAAACCATATATATTATTATACTTAGGTTGAAGCTGTAAAAATCCAAACTTCTAGGTTAACGTAAAAATGATATGGCCGTTTATGCCGCAAAAAAGTATGTTTCGACACGCAAGGTTATAAAAAATAATAGGTTATAATATATTCCGTTGACACTATAAGGCTAATTGGAAGAGATCCCTAATAGGGATAAGTTCGCCTTTGTACATTTTCATTTGTTATCAATGTATTTTATAACCAGTTGTTGTGTACAATAAAGTGTTTACATACATACATACTATAAAATTTGGCAAGTAATACCGTCTTACACTACAAATAAATAAGTACGTAAAATAGTTTTTCCAACGGTCAAGTTAAGTTTGTCGCTCAGTACAGGTTATCTTTTCGTTATATCAATATGTAGTGCTTTCATAGTTTGTACGGAACCCTCGGTGCACGAGGCTGACTCGCACTTGACCGCCTTTTTGACGGAAAAGTTCACTTCAGCATAAATAATAATAATAAATAAATATCGGACAACCTCACACAAATCGATCTACTCCCAAATTAAGCTCAAGGAGGCTTGTGTTATGGGTACTAGACGACGATATACATACGTACTTATATAGATAAATATATACTTAAATACATACAACATCCATGACACAAGCACAAATATTCGAGTTCATCACACAAATATTTGTCCAGGCCGGGATTCAAACCCGGGACCGCCGGCTCAGTAGACACGGAATTTATTTAAAACTTAGTTACTGGCCATATCAAAGTGCGAAGCTCCCTGTTATATTATACTAGCTGTGCCCCGCGGTGTTACCCGCTCATCCCATGGGAACACTAAATATTTTCGGGATGAAAAGTATCCTATGTCCTTTTCCGGGTCTCAAACTATCTCCATACCAAATTTCATCTAAGTCGGTTCAGCGGTTTAAGCGTGAAGAGGTAACAGACAGACAGACAGACAGACAGACACACTTTCGCATTTATAATATTATAGTATGGATTGTTACATAAATCGTCACGTTTTTATTGAACCCGACAATAATGGAAAAACACGGCGGCGTCTTGACAAAAAACAGCTGTTTTTGCGAATAGCATCAACAAACGATGTTTTATCTCATAAAAAATGTTAGTAGGTGTGTGTAATGTTGGCAGCTGTGTGGCCTACTTAGTTGTAAGTTACACTGATACACACAAATATACGAGCAAACTGTTGTAAAAGTTGAGTGGGATTTTGCTCAAAGTACCTATTTGCTTAACCATACAGTCGATATACAGACTAAAATCGACATAAAAAATAAAACCGACTTTTACGAAAGTAAATCCTATTCTGACACTAAAAATCAGGAATGAATCGATCTATCTATTTAATAGAAGATCTGTAAGTAACCGGCGTAATTAATTGGGTGGATCAAATTTTTCTTCTTGTTATTCTGTCCCGTCATACAGGAGACAATTGAGATTAAAATTCTTAGAAAAATGTGGATGATTTTTAATATTGGTATTTTCATGAGATATGTATTTTAAATAAGAATAAGCCTTGTGGCGAACTGCTGCAATTACAAAGTTTTTGTTGAATATTGCCGCCGAAAATCGCAGTTTTAAAGAGTAGCCCAGCGGACATCACCATGGCAACAGAAAAAAGTTGATTGACCCAATTGTCTGTAAGTATATGATGTTTGACAAGGGTACATATTATATTTTATATTTATGTACGTGTATTATAATATATGACATGTATATTGCCAATATATAATTTTTTTTTTTTTTTTTTTTTTTTTTATTTTATGTAACACAATAGTACAATAAACTTTATAAATATCTGCCAAACTGCACAGCAGTTTGTTGGCAGAAAAACATAGTGCCCTCCACCATTGTACATATTACTATTGAGTAGTATCGCATTTTATTTAACTTACAAACTACAAAAAGTACACTGTAAATAAACAACAATATTGCTACTCGATAAAAAAGGAAAAGCCAGATTGTAATCAGCAATCAAGAACATTTCAAACAGTGTTAAGTTTAAACTAATTTTATTACTTAATTTTTCACCAACAACTAATATAATATCGATTCAGAATTTAATCTATACCTACAAGATTCCCACCGGTTTGCCCACTTAGGACGGATGATGAATCGAAATCTACCTCGGCATGTCCTGCGTTTTTGTTTTTGTTTGCCATTGCTGGATACATCCGTTCAGACATTCTGATCGAATCTATCCAGCAATGCCTTCTTTAGCCTCTTCTTATAAACAATTTTTGACACGTCGTGGCAAGATCTCATTGAGTCTGGTACACTATTTAATATCGTGGGTGTGAGATACTTTCGGGTACGCTTCCCATAGTAATTATATACTTTAGGTACTAACAGTCTTCGCTTACATAATTCTTTAGCAACGCTCCTTGTTCGATAAGAGTGGTTCAATGGTTTTTTATAATCATTGCGCCTATACTGTTCCAACGCTATGAGCAGTGACCGTTTTTTTTTTTTTTTTTTTATTTAACGTCACCTAAGGCCACCTTAAGGCCTAGTTAAGTGGTATTTTCTGCCGGTTTCTCTGGGGGAAAATCTCACTTCCTGACCAAGGCAAGACGTAAAACTTTACAAAACACGGGCGGTAACTCGTAAAACCACAGATCGCATATTTATGGCCCATGTAATTTACAGATTTTTGTCTGGTTTTAATGATCCTGCACCAACTGCTAGTTTCTGTTTCTTAGATTGGTGGCAATAAGTCAGCCTTTTGTACTATGACACTTTATACTCTCGCGGTTTGTACACATAATTAACACAAATTATAACGGGTCTAACGCGATATTTCTTATTTACCTTCATAATCTACCCGCCGAAACGTCAGATTATGAAGGTAAATAAGAAATATCGCGTTAGACCCGTTATAATTTGTGTTAATTAAGCCATTTGTAGTATTTACTATTTTGTATTGCGCAATAAAGTCTAAATAAATCAATAAATAATTGCGAAACTGAAAAAGGCAGGCCACATTGAAATCGCTTGTAGAACTAACGGCCGCTAGGGCCGACGGCATTGAATGGCGATTACACATTGGAAAACGCGGCGTGGGCGTCCCTACAATATGGGCAAATGATCAGGTGATGTTCGCTGTATAGTATCCTGGATTTGGGTGACGCAGGGCCGATCATGGCGGCGTTCTTTGAAGGTGCTGTGACATGCAGCTCTCACTTCACCGCACCCACACGCTCGTATTAAGCGTGTAGATATTTTTTTTCATTATGTCAATAGATTCTTTTTTTTATGGGACTAACTGTCACTACAATTAAAAGTGCAGTCATGACTAAAATAGATTGAAGCATTGAAATTTTAGGTAATCTTATTTTAGTGCAAGTAATTCTTTTTTGATGTTTTATATGATTTTTAGATGATACTGGTTTGGCACGATCCCATTTTTTCTTTTTTTTTCTTTGTTTCATGACATATTGAGCTAATTTTATTCATATACATAATTACAAAATGTTGTATAATTCAACATCACTCTACACCCTATCAATCATAGAATCCCTCGCTCAGCACAGAATTCAAACTTTGTTTCCCTCATAAATAACTATTCACATTCTGTCCTGAAAGTTGTTGGCTACAAATAAATGCAGTTGGGTTGAAATAATTCCAGCAATAGTTAGTAGTGACAGTATTCGAGCAACAATGTTTTATCTCATAAACAATGGCGACAACAATGTTTCTGTGAACTTGAGGTTTATTACTAGTTACAACTATGTCACAATCTTAAGCTAAGGCCGGGAATACGCTGTATGGAGAAGCGGAAAATCAATGCAGTACTGTGCTGGAAAAGAATCAAATTAGTGCCAAAATACAATGCTCATATAATTTTCCTCAGTTATATACTACCTAAATGGGTATTTAGGTATATGAAAAGCGTTAATATTTCTAATCGTGTAGGTACTTGATTTTTTTTCAGTTCCATCGATTTTTGTACTTATTTATTGTTTGTTATACCAGGTGGATCCTGTAACAGGAGCAAAAAATTAAAACATAGATTTTACTCGTCAAATTAAACAACATCAGTTCAGAAACTTTTTTTAAATAGTGTTTTCATATGTTTATTATTTCAAACAATAGTACATTGTTGTAGAGGCTGTAAAGTAAGCAATAGATTAACGAGTAAATTTCGAAGGCTGACCCGCAGGGGAGGCCTTCGATAGTACGAGTTAATCTATTGCACTTTCAGCCGAGACTTAACATAGTGCTTTTCACGACACGAGGAAGTTTATTATAATACGAGTTTTTCATATTGGTCATTAAACTCGGCGCCTTGTTGCAGCCTCATTGTTGTAAAAATCAGGGCTATTATAAACATAAAGCTGATCATGCCCCCAGATCCAAACGACATAAAGACGATTTTCAACCCAGTTATGAAGAAATAACAAAAATATTCAAACTTACCTCACTTTCAACTTAATTTAGACATTTAAATTATTTAGTCTAGGTTACACTCAGGTAAACAACCCTACGATACATTACAGACTTTCTCCACTTGCTATGCTCGTCAGCTAGAGTTTCCTAGTCTGCTGGGCTGATGCCAAATGCCGGCATTGCTCGCTTAGTGCAGTCCTTGAAACGCAACATGGGCCTCCCCACATTTCAGGGTACACAGTAAGCGAGTGGCATCCATACGGTGCAGTTTGATACACAAACACTTTGGTCTTGATTGTCAGATAGTGACTAGTCTAGACTCCTGCACTGAGCTTCCCAAACATTGTAACCGCTTTACCAAGCCGATTCCCGATATCCACATTTAGTGACAGATTGCTTGACAAGTGGGATTGCTAGATAAGGGAACTGATCAATAACATCAAGGGACACGACACTATCCAACAAAATAGTTGGTTTCTGGGGAATACCTTGCGCCAGAACAACTGTCTTCTTAGCATTAATGGACATGGAAAAGAGAGAACAAGGGTGTGCGAACTTATCGAAAAGAATCTGTAACTTGGGAAATTTTTGGCAACGAATGCGGCATCATCGGAAAATAACAGTGAATCGATGTATACGTTTACGACGAGACCTCAACAGGAAAAAATCAAAAAGGTTCCCTTCTGCTCTTGTGTGTAAAGTGTATCCCCTAAACTAAAGTTCCCAAATGCAACCTTCAGAAGCAGGGAAAAAGATGTCGAAAAGTATTGGGGGCAATACTCGGCCGCAGTCCCTCCGCATGTCGAACAAAGCAGAAGTCCGGCTGTCATGAACAACAGCACCGTGCGTGGAAACATTTAACTAGGTTTAAAAGTTTTGGTGGACATCTGTCGAGAGCAGGGCCTTCCTTCTTATCTTTTTTTGCTTTTACTGTTACCAGCACATTATATGCTAGCATGATGAATGCAGTAGTAAGTAGTAACAGGTTATTTTTTCGCTGATAGGGTCGGGTAAAGCAGATTCTTCTAAGTTCGCTTTGTCGAAGATTTCCTCGTGTCCCAATATTTCGAGATTCCTTTAGAAACTTCAAATAACGAAAAGAATATATTTAATCACTTCTCTAAAAACGGCATCATAGAAATAAATACAATATGATAAATATGTTAAGATCTACAAATAAGTAGATTTTATTAGTAGGTAAAGTTCGTATAGTTTATATAGGTAATAAAAAAAAAAAGATAAATTTCATGGTTTAAAATGGTTGGAATTACAGGTATAAGGCATTTAGTTATTACATATTAATAAATCGTTAGATTTTTTTACAATAACAATTTTTTTTATACCTTCAAACTTTTTGATAACGACGCATCTTAAACTACGACCTAAAATAACGCAACATGTTACGATGCGACTATGAATAGTTTGTACAACAACGACGCAAATGAATATACGACCATAATTAAAAAAAAACAATTAAATTACCTTAAACACTTCTTATAACATTATGGCAATATTGCCTAACATGTTTGTTAAAAAAAATATTAATTAGTTAAAAATCGATAAATAACGTCGAATGTGATCATGCGACTGGCTATTTAATCTCAATAATTAGAACTCAAACAGTCGTATGTGCACATACGATTGTTTATTACAAAATAATTTTCTTGACCTGTACAAAGTACTTATCATTACCGGTTTCGTTTTCCGCATCCATTCTCGCCGATTTAGATCCAAAACGCAACCAACGCATGATCACAGTCCGGTAACACCGACGCATCTGACTTTACGACAACGCGCGCGCCGATATGCGCTCACAGGAACGACGTCAAAAAAGGACGCATACGCATTTGTAGCATTATTTTACGTCGCCTCGTCACTTGCGTCGTTTTCCGCTTAAAATATCTCAGAAACGACAAAAGTTAAAATTATAAAAAAATTCTACCGTGTAGAACGCATAATTCTAAGGATATTTCCGTAATAAAACCACTTTTGACGCAAAGTCACATGTTGCATTATTTTACCAAGCGTGCGATATATTGTTAAATAGATCCCAGACATCCTACAAACAAATGTTGCCAACCAGTTTTGTGGTCCCCCTCCCCCCACCCTGGCAATTAAAAATGGCATACAAATAAAAAAAAAAAGTCATCAAGCCATGCCGTGTGGGGTATCAAATGGAAGGGCTTATTGAGTAAAGAATTGTTAAATCTTGTAACAAAATCAAACTGTTGAGTCCGAAATTTTAAGAAATATATTGAAATATCGAAACTCGCCATCTTTGATTGCTCCCCCCGCTCCCCCGTGCAATTTTTTCACTGTACGAACTATTGGTGCGTAAACAATGGACTATTGTTAGTTATTAAAAATAATAATAATAAAAATATGTTCATTAGTTTTCAATCTATAGTGGTTTAAAGTTAATTCGAAAATGGAGCATTTTAGTAAAATTTCAAAAAAATCTTAGAGAAAGTGTAAGAAATGTTATAGTGTGCTATATATTCGTGATCTACTCAATAAGCCCTTCCATTTGATACCCCACAAGGCATGGCTTGATGACTTTTTTTTTTTTAAATGTATGCCATTTTTAATTGCCGGGAAGGGGGGGGGGGGGGGACCACAAAACTGGTTGGCAACATTTGTTTGTAGGATGTCTGGGATCTATACAATATATATCAGAAGTCAGATTGAGGTCCGCAATTTTTGCAAACGGAACTCCACTGACAGTCCGGTCTATAGCATTGACATAGCTGTCACTTTACTAAATATCAAATGTTTCGCAATACATTGCTTCTTTGAATAAACTTTACAGGTTTACATTATAAATGGGTTATTTTAAAAAGTTGTTTAATAAATGTTGTTCAGTTTGAGGGGTAGAATCTATGTTTTAATTTATTGCTCCTGTTACAGGGCCCACCTGGTATTTATGTATTTATTTGTTTTTCGTGTATATAATTATTACTTTTTCAGATTTTTGCACCGCCTGCTAACAAAATAAATTTTCAAGTTCTATGAAGATAACATCTACCTACGTCAGAGTTAATTTTAACTTTCAAAGATGAAGATTTTCAACACATGTTTGTATGGAAACAAAAATCGAAATTGAAATGATTCAGGCGGGACGAGTCCAACGACTTTCCGGGCCAACACGTCCGCTAAGCTACCGAGTCCATACGTAAGACGTTGAATTTTTCAACAAGCTGCTTTATTTCTTATATGCCTTACGGTGAAATATAAACATTTTTATGGAGAAATTTATTCAGTAACACAGTAATTACACTTTTATAATAAACGAAAACTATTTATAAAACTAAAATGAATAATAAGTAAAACTAAAAGGGTTCTATGAACCATTATAACTAGGCTCATTTGTATTAAAAATGTGATGTGGGGAAGAATTCCACTTCTAAACTCTAATTTCACACGTTACGCTCGACGCTCCGCTTATGCACTAAAACCGTACCTCACCACCATGTTTTACAATCAGACAGAAACTTTATAAACTTAGTTATCTAAGTTAGACTAGTCATAAAGGCTAGTACGTTCGCTTTATAGCGATGAAAATTGTTGGGAACTATCCGCTTTGGAGTAATATAAGGCTGCCTTACAGACATGTAGATTCTTGTAAAGTTACAGTCTGTAGAATACATTAAAGATAGATAGAATACTATTTTTTGTACACTTCGACAAGATAGAAATACAAACACAGACATTATTGTTTGTATTTCTATCTTAGTTTTATAACTAAAAACCCAAAAATAACCCGTTCAAGTACAGTCATATGACTTACCCTCTGAAGTCGGTCCCAAACCACTCCATTATAATATTTATGTATTATAGTTTACGTGAGGTTTGGCACCGACTTCAAAGGGTGAGTCAAATGTAATCTGTACTTGAACGGGTTATTTTTGGGTTTTTAGTTTTATTCCGGGCAAATTTCTATTTTTTATTCAGTGATTACAACGCCTCTTATCAATTTTCTTTTTTGTGTTTCCTTCATATTTGTTTGCGATTCTTTCATCGGGACAAGATGATGATGGATTTTATCTAATTTCGGTACACCTACAAGGCTCCTTCTCCGTTTAAAAATGCTGATTGCTTTAGACATTTTTCTCTATGACCAAACATGTGTCTTAACATATCATCAATTTTATTATTTAGAACAGGGCTATTGCAATTTATTGGTATATATTTGAAACGTACAGTTTTAATTTTTCATCGGTAATTTTCATTTTGTTTACTCGAAATTGACGAAATTCACGCAGAAAACAGGGGGGTAATTCGACCAATTTTAGAGATGATGGAGTCTCTCTATTCCATCGCTATACGTCACTTTTGATGTATCCCTCCTTGACTTCACCTTAATAAGTTGGTTGAAATTATTTAATATATAAATTTGTCATAATGAAATAAATACATTTGAAAATGTATAAGGCCTTATAAGGATAGCAGGAAACCCAAAGATGGTAATAGGATATTTTTACCCGACTATGTTTAAGAAAATAAAGACAAAGACCGCAACACTTTCTAGTTACTTATAAAAAGACTAAAATCAAAGGTGCAATATTCTAGCTAAAGCCAATAAAATTGTATCAGTATTTCGTCAAATATTGAGTACAACGTGGAAATCCCTAGGGCAGGCCTTTTATGAATCTAACATAACATATATTTTTTTAAACTTTCGTGAGACATATTTAATTATTGTATAAAGCGGTTTACACTCGCTTCATGTCTTCATGAAACATGTCGGACCGTTCCTGACAATTTCACGTGAGTGTAAACCGCTTAATACAATAATTAACATAACATAACTCACAGTCAACAATTTTCTTTTAGATTTTTTATCGCAAATAGTGTCTTGGCTGTACTATAAATCTCTTATCATGTTATCAAAAATAAATATATGAAAGAAAGAGAGAAATTAATCATATTCGAACGTAACACTTTCATGTGACAATGTGTCTATTTTGTGTATGTTAACGAATAAATTTTAATTCATTCATTCATTCTAGCTTTACAGCTCTAATTTATCTTCTATCTTTTAAGGTATATTCATAATACTGTTTTGACGAAAGCGACTACTTAAAAACACACTTGGTTTTTACTGTACAATACAAGAATACAACCGACCGACCGATGCGACAATACGACTGGCGAGTACGTGCCATTTCGCCTGGACATAAGCGGAAGGCGGCGCAGTTAACCATAGTGCGCACGGGCGCATGAGCACATAACGTGTCGCCTATTAGCGCGGCTCGCGGCGCACTTCGAGCCCGTCTAACCAATATTTAATTTTACGTCACCTTCTGCGGGAAGAAAACCTTACTTTCTAGCCAAGGCAAGACGTAAAACTTTAGACAAACCACGGTCGGTAATTCGCAAAGCCCCAGATGATCGCATATCACCAGCAGATTCTCACCTTCGGTTCGGGTCACAAACACCTGCGATCTGGGACATTAAATTTACTAATTACTGCCCTAGGTATGTAAAGTATCATTACCAGTCCCCCTTAGCAAAGCTTTGGTAAACATGTGCGATCATTATTATATGACCAGAATCTAATAAAACACAACTCGAATATTCCTGCTCTCGAGTTAAAATTGCCTTATCCTGGCATATATCCACTTAGATATGATATCTATATCAAACTACTACTGTTGTTAATAGGGAAAGTTCGTTTATCTGATGATTACCCCAGAACCCATTAAAATAATAAAGCACAGAAGAGCGTAAGCGCCTTTAGTCGACTATTAACATACGCTCTTTCATGATCAAACTGTGCGGGTACCATTAAAATAGCTACATGGTGGCCATTTTGCTCATTACCTTGGAGTTAACTTAGTTTAATTTACAGACTCGAACCACAACACACTACAGGTAGAAATAATAGTAGTTTATGCTAGTGTTACCTACATAATGAGAAGTCTTAAAACACGAGTGTAATTTTACGAAACGACACGAGTGTTTAAAAACCTAATTAAGTAGTTTCAATACTACTTTATCTACAGACCATTTTATAATAATTGTTTTAAGCGGTTTACACTTACGTGAAATTGTCAGGAACGGCATGACATGTTTCGAACTCGTATGGAGCTCTTTATCAGGGACCCAAAAATTCAAGTTTTTTTTTTAAATATCAGCCATTCCCCATCATCAAATATTTCGCAATATAATGCTTTGAATGAACAATATTTAACAAGTACCTATGAAGTAACACAAACTTAAAAAGTTGCTAAACTAAATGTCATTTTATTTAGTTTAATGAATAAAATCTGTGTGTGTAATGTATTTCTCCTGTTGTAGACCACACCCGGTATGCTAAGTGACAGATGCTTTGTCATTTATCTATCATATGATTACGTGTACATGGAACACACATGGTAAACGAGCTCGAGGACGATTCCCAACCAGATAGACCGATCAAGTAAAGGACATCTTCCTCCAAGTTTAGCTCAGTGTAAGGAAAGCAATGGACAGGAGTCGATGGAGGCAAATCTTTTTTTTTAAAGGCTGATTTAGACGATGCCAATTTTGACACGCCTAAATTACGGCGCCTCGAAAAGGCACCGTATAAACACTTTCCGCGCCATTTTTTCGCCGCATGCCAGCGCTGGCGCGGAATAGAACACGAGCCTATTTTTTGGCGCCAGTGACCCCCCCTCCGCGTCTCTCGCTGCCACTAATGACTGGTACTGAAAAAAAGCACTGTGTAAACACGACTGGCGGCGAGATTTAGGCGGCTGAACATAGTCATTGTCTAAACGGTCGGAGGTGTGCTGTGCGGTAATCACTGGCGCCGTAATTTAGGCGTCTCAAAATTGGCATCGTCTAAATATGACTTGAACTGTATCAGGTCTGGTTAGCCCTCACTACCAGTAGTCGGACTTTGTGTGGGAGTATAACACGCTAATGGGATTATTTCCGCGCCACAGGGGTAAGGGGAGGCAAATCATTCAGTCCAAGTGAAAGCCTTTCAGTGACAACCAAGATCCTCAGTCATGAGGAGACGACGAGAAAGAACGTGTACATCATACTTAAGCCTGCTGGTTGAAACGGACGTTGGAAATTGACCTTAAAAAGAAACGCATGGTTTCGTTCGTAGATTTCGAGGTCTGACTCTAAAACTACTTCCTCCGGGTATAATGACTTTTTTGCATTATCATAGAATATAATACCAACACAAAAGCAAGTATCAAAATAACTGAAATATACTTCACTTATTTTGATACTAAAATATAAAATGTAATTGATTTACGAAAAAAATTACTTACTGTTGAGTTTCTTTCGGCTTTCTTCTCTACAGTGGTATCTGATTTGTAAAAGTGCCCTTGTGGCCTACTTATGCCTTGATCACACCTACCGAGTACAGTGGCGAGACAGTGCTCTGTCTCGCCGGTTTGTCTTGTGTGTGACAGGGACGAGAGCACTGTCTCGCCCACTGTCTCGGTACCGGTACGTGTGATCAAGGCATTACTGAATAAATTATATCATTTAATTTCAGTAAAATGTGTTTCACTTATTTTAATACGTAACTTCAATGTACATTTAATTAAAACAATTTAAACGGATTATATCGCGTATATTAATTAATTGAGCTTCCCTGACGTTTCGGTAGTTTTACAGATACCGTTGTCAAAGGTTGACGGAGAAAAACACATTCTTTTCTGTCAATTATAAAATTCAAAAGTCAAAGTCAAAGTTACATTTGTGCAAACTACCCACTTTATAAATATGAATTTAAAATAAGGCGTACATACATGCCTGATGGGCCTAATGTGTAAAGACAGTTACACATTTGCCAGAAGGGCATTAATTATTTTATTTAAAACTAGCTGTGCCCCGCGGTGTTACCCGCTCATCCCAAGGGAACACTAAATTTATTCGGGATGAAAAGTATCCTATGTCCTTCCCCGGGACTGACACTATCAATTATACCAAATTTCATCTAAATCGGTTCAGCGGTTTAAGCGTGAAGAGGTAACAGACAGACAGACAGACAGACGGACAGACACACTTTCGCATTTATAATATTAGTATGGATTAGTATGGATATGGATATCTACCAGTGGTTCAATATAAGGCTTACTGAGGAGAAAGAATTCAATGTACACACATGGCATGCTTACAACTTTACAAACAGTACCTATATAGTACGCATCTGTTGGTTAATTCCATGTTTGACTATTTATACAAATCCTGTTCTCAAAAGACAAGAATACTTGGTATAATGGCCCAACAGGACCATATATAAATACCACAGCTGAACCTATCTTCACTCGCAGTGAGATCGGAAACATGTATTCGCTTATACTATTACTTATAATAATCTTAGAAACTACAGCTTTCCCCCAAACTGGGGTAAAGGAAGAAAGACGGCTCCTTGATGGACAATTTGGACTGATACCCGGACAAAACCCTCCCGGAAATGTGCCATATTACGGACATTCCTTTAATTTCAAACAATTCGGGACGCGAAATCAAACTCATGGAAAGATTGAGAACCCTACAACTCGTTTATAAATTCTGATGAAAGTTTTGCAAGAAATTGCTAGGTATATATTTTAAGTTTTTCAATGTTAATGCTTTTCGTGTGAAGCCGAAACATATTTCAATGAAAATTTAAGTAAATGATTCTTTTTATTTTGTGACTTTATTTATTTCAAACCACCCTACTTACTATCTTTATTGACCGAGCGAAAGGCCTAAAAATATTTCGTTTTCCGGACATATGGTTGGATGTTCGAATGTCTGTTAATGTAATATGAACTGTATATTTCAGTGTATATCCACTGTATTCTGAGGTCTCTACTCGTATTATTATTTCACTCATATATTTAAAATGGGTAGTTTGCTCAAAATGTAACTTGACAGAGAAAAAAATATGTCTTTCTCAGTCAACCCTTGACAGAGGTGTAACTGTAAAGTTATTGAAACGTCACATCACGGGGGCTCAGGTAAATAGATACATATCAGTTTCTGTCAAAAATTTCATTTTAGTGACAAGCTTTTATAGCCGACTGTACTTTTCTTTGGAAATCAATCAAATGCTCACTGACACGATTCTAAAGAGCCCATAGCTCGGTAGGATTGCTTTTTCTATTAGGTATAGAGTTCCTATGGCCACCTTCCGGCTCCATCATCAAATCAGCCCCATGGTACCATATTATTGTATTGTCATCAAAAATAAGTAAGTATGCAAAATTTCAGCTCAATCGGTTGACGATATCTGCTTCAAAATTGAGTTGCAAGATTCCACCCGAACAAACATACTTACATGTACAATGCAAGTTAAATAAAAGCTTGTAAAAACGTTTAATATGTGTTATTAAAAAAAGTTTTAAAGCTTTCTATGGCAGGCAAAGGTATCGCATGAACCTTTAAAAGCCGTGCAATTGATTAAGAACATTATTTATGAAATCTTTATTATAAATTAAGGACACGCTTCTAGATGCTTCATCAATGTAGGTACTTAAACAAACTCGAAGCGGAGAAAACTCGAAAACATCGCAAGTTAAATAAAAGCAAGGAGAAATTCGGCAAAAACTTGGAAAGAATGAAAGTCAGCGAATTAGAAGTTTCTGTGTTTACCCGGTAAATACCTACGTCAAGGATAGCGGCGTATTTTAAACGAGACTTCGACGAAAATATTTGTTTTGGGCGCAACATGTCATCAACTAGAAATTGGGCGATTTTCGATAATGTTTTTTTTTTCTTCATATCATGGATTTTACACATATACATATTATATCACAATTTGTTTGATATTGATTTATAAAAGTTAAAAATTTCTCGATCCTGCGTTGATTGGTCTAAACTCAGTCGGTCGGTCCAAAATTTAAATAAAATAAAAATCTGTATATTCGAATTTGGTTCGTTAATATTTCCGGGTCGCTGATTTGACGAGTACGGCTCAGGGCTGCCACTTAGTCGATATAATAGAATTCATATTTTTAATCCTATAAAATTAATTAATGTGAAAGTAAGAGCCCAATAGAAATAATCTGCTACACAGACAAATTAATTTAAATCTCTTGGAACTGGTTAGAGTCCAGAGATAATTCTGAAATTTATTTCTATTAACATTATATAAATATAATCAAAATTTTAAAATTAATTGAAAACGCAATTAAGCTGTTTTACCTTTAACTTCTTAAACTTGTGCTGGTGAATTATTTACAAAAGCAGATAAATTTAGACAAATTGATGCTCATTTGACTTAGCTGACTCTGTTCATTCAATTTACGTCTTAAAATTTTATGTAATATATTTCGCAAATAGAGACAACCCTGACCATGTGCGGCCATGCAAACGCAATTATTCAGCCAATCGGATCGCTTCAACATTATATCAATCCACCGACATTGAGGGCTTTAAGTAGCCTATTATAACATTGTTCAGGAACGTATACAAACATGGTTGATTAGTCTTTATAAAGTTAATATTATTTTAAGAACTGGCATTACATTTATTTAAATTTACTTTCTGTTTATGTTTCAGTCTTTTTAGGGTTCCGTAGTCAACTAGGAAACCTTATGGTTTCGCCATGTCCGTCTGTCCGTCCGTCCGCGGCTTAGCTCCGTGATCATTAGTACTAGAAAGCTGAAATTTGGTATTAGTACGTGATGTATCACGCCGATAACCTACACACGCCGTACACCTAAAGTGGGGGTGATTTTTTTTTTGTTTCAACACTATTGTGTGGGGTTTCGTTGAATAGGTGTTTTAAAAATAAAAGGGGTTTCCAAACATTATTTTTTGATAAAGTCGGCAGTTTTGTAAATATTCGCTCCGGAAATCCAAAAAATAGCGTCCGCCCCCTTTGTTTAAAATGACGTAAGTGCCGCGCGGTATCCTTATACGAGTACCTACTTCGAACGTTACACATATTAGTTAAGTGCTATATTGAATTAAAACATTCCGCTCAATCTGGCGCGTATAATCGATAACTTCCAGAAGGTAATAAGTAATTACAGTTACTTTGGCGTTTACGACCTTTTTATAGAGCTTGACTTCTTTCTCGTAATTTAAACCTCGGGCTTAAAACCGCTGTTTTAAGCCGGCCTATTGTGAAGGATAGGCAACTACGGAACCCTACACTGAGCGTGGCCCGACATGCTCTTGGCCGGTTTTGTGTATGGGCAGGCGATGCAATGCCCGTCTGGCCCCATCTGTTGGCCAGAATTCATTTGTCCACTCATCACGGCTAAACGGTTGGATGGATTTGAACCAAAGTTATGGAATGGTTATAGGATACATTTTACCTGACTTCGGTAAAGAAAAAGTTTTACGCTGACGACGAGTACAGTCCAACTAAAAAGAGTAGAAATTAAAAAGTGGCAATACTGTAAGTGTCCTCCCTTTCTAATCAATATAAGAAAACGAGGACGACACTACAGTAATGCCACTTTCTAATTTCTAATCTTTTTGGTCAGACTGTATAGTGTATAGGTGACCACCTACCGGTAAAAATCGGTTTGAGAGCTTCAATGCATCAGACGTACGGATAGGTGTCAACAAACTCATAACGCACCTCTTTTCATTCGAGGTTAAAAACCCCGTTCTGTATTTATTCGCATTTACTTCAAACCTAGGGGGTTAATAATGTAATACGCGAAAAACATGCGATAAAAAGGTTTGCGAAGTTTGTATCACATATACATAGAGGTTAACACACACCACACACATACACAAACACAATTACATACTCATACCTTTAGGTATTAAAAAAGACAAAATTTAACTAAATTACATCTTATTGGAGGGGACACTGACTTCTGTAACACAGGGATTTCTGCTGATTGTTTTTATTCTTTTAGTCAATAAATTATCTTTATCTTTATAGATATTACAGACGAATGGTCGCAGTGAGGAAGCACCTTATCAAACAAGAACGAAACATAAGACATAACCAGAACGAGTAATTTTCTACTCTGCACCCACTCGAAGCTCTCTGTTTGGCCCTATAGTTGACTGGTAGGGAATGCCATTTGGCATTAAGTTCCTCATTTGTACTGACTTTTGTTTCGTGCAAAAACTAAATAAATAACAGGATAGTTCATACGATTTCGTGTTCAATGTTTCTGCCATGTTTTTGTTCGAACGTCCGTACACGGCTAAAGAGTGTAAGTAGAAGGTACATTATGTAGATGTGAAAATATTAGGAACGGCCCGACATGTTTCGTATGGAGCTCTTCATCAGGGACTACTACCCGTTCAGCGGCACGGTAACTTCGTCACTCGCACTACGTAATTATAATAAAGGTACTAAAGAAGCGAAGGACGAGAATTCGTATAAAAAAAAATATTCACGACAGCGACGCCATAGGACGGGACCTAGCTAAAAGGAAACACGTGTCTGTCCAAACTACGGTATCCTAAATTCCTAACAAACCTTGTGCATATAAAAATCGATAAAAAAATAACAAAAATCACGTTAAAAATTGTACTGCGTGGCGTGGTACTGCGCTCAAATAAAATGGCTAACGCTCCGCTCCCTGACAGTAACATTTTCAGGGTTCCGCCTGGCAAAAGAAAAAACCTGCTAACGATCTATATTTATAAATAATAATTATTAAGGGACAACCTTACACAAATCGATCTAGTCCCAAATTAAGTTCAAGGAGGCTTGTGTAATGGGTACTCGACGACGATATAGGTACGTACTTAGTTATATAGATAAATATATATTTACTTAAATACATAGAACAACCATGACCCAAGCACAAATATTCGACTACATCACACAAATATTTGCCCTGGCCGGGATTCGAACCCGGGACCGCCGGCTCAGTAGGCAGGTCTCTACAAACTGAGCCAACCGCGTCGTCAAAATAATTATCCCTCTCCATAGAATACTGAATTTGGGTCACGGTTGTTCTATGTATTTAAGTATATATTTATCTATATAAGTATGTATATCGTCGAGTACCCATAACACAAGCTTTTTGAACTTAATTTGGGACTAGATCGATTTGTGTGAGGTTGTCTGATATTTATTTGTTTAAGAATAAGCTTTTGCCCGCGACTACGTACGCGTGGAACTTAAAAGCACCTAAGCAAATGTAAGAGCAATTGTGCTTTTGGTCTAATAATTACATTTCCTACAGGGTCACCGCACCCCAACAGAAATGTTCACTTACTTTTCAATCTTTTTAGGTATAATTTCCAGGATGAAAACTATCCTATGTCCTTCCTCGGATCTTAAACTATCTCTATGCTAAATTTTCATCAAAATCGATTCAGCGGTTTAAGCGTGAAGAGGTAACAGACAGACACACTTTCGCGTTTATAATATTAAGTATGGATTTCATAATAAATAGTACAGATAAAAGACTTGGGCCACGGTTCACGCTTACCCAGGTTTTTGCACCGCAGCGTCGAAACGTAATTTATTTACTCCTGTTACTCGGCAAAGACGAAAATATAAAATGACAGAACTCAATTTATGCACAAACGAAAAGCCCGAGCGTGAGCGCGTTTCTGATACATATTTTCTGATTTGTCAGTTTGATTACGGCTGAGATCTTATGAGATTGGATGTAGATTTTGCTGATACAAAATAAATCGTACCAGAAATATAAAAGAAAAAATTTGGAACAGAGGTAAGTAATAAATAAATATAATAAATATTAACGGACAATCTTACACGAATCGACTTAGTTAAGCAAAGCTTGTACTAGACGACGATATACATGATATATAAAAACATCCAGGAACAAATTATCGAGTTCTTCAGACTAATATTTGCCCCGGCCGGGATTCGAACCCAGGACCGCCGGCTCAGTAGGCAGGTGTACTACAAAATGCGCCAACGTCGAGATTGTCTGTATCGTAAAATTTCTCACAATACCATTCTGATGCAATATCATGAATTTGATGAAATAAGTAACTGAGATATTGCTAAATGAAATATAGCAAAGCTCCGTCGAATGAACGCCTCCGCTGTTATTTATATGACTAAATTGAATTGGAGTGCCTACTGGTAATTGTGAACATTTATGAAGCATGTAATGTCTCATTATTTTTAATGTGGGTACACCACAATTTTTTATATCGTTCTTACCATTGATACAAAGATCAAAGTACAAAGATAAATTGAAATGAGTAAACCTGGCTGAAGAGACCGCGAAACGAACCCAGTACCGCTGGATTAACGGCCCAACATGTTAAACTTTCCACCACTCTAAAGCCAAATAACCTTTCGAATTTTTCCTTATGTTTATTACAAATATCGGCACATACATAAGGAAAAAATCGAAAGGTTATTTGGCGTAAGGGTGGTGGCAATGTTAACACGTTGAACCGGAAATCCAGAGGTACCGGGTTCGATTCCCGGTCATTTCAGCCAGGTTACGCATTTAAATTTTCTTTGTGCTTTGATCTTTGTATCAATAGTACAGATAAATAAGGTTGCGGGTTTTGCAGGTGAAAAAAACAATAATCGGACAAATGAAAGAACTTTATATCTACCCATCATTAACTAAGCACAGAAATAAATATTGTGTTTACAAGAACCGTGACCAGATCGCATGTTTACATGTATTTCTGTCGCTGGAGACCAAAGTGCAGCACGCTTTAGAAAAGCCAAACTAGCTCCTATGATCTATATCTATACATGTCTGGAATTATTATTTACGTCTAACTTTTTTTTGTATCCTGGAATGTTCAGATAAACGCTGACAACTCTTCTGTCTGTTATCAATTTCTTCTGTCTAGTCTTGTCTTCTTTTTGTAAATCAATTGTCTTAGGTTTGTGTGCTCCATTACGTTTTCCATTACTTTGTATGGTGCTTAAAGTTTTTGTGATGTTTATGTGTATGTATGCGCTTTCCTTTTAATTCTTCTGTTTTCACACCGTCAAATGCGAGCTCTTTTATTTTTTGTTTCGTCACTATTATGGCTTCTTTCGTTGCTTTTATTGTCTTCTCTATGGCGTGTCCAGTTTCGATCACTGACTTATCTAAAGCCTCTCTTGTCTCTTGCATTAACTTTTCTACATCTTTTTCTTCGCTGATGTTTATAACTTTCAAATTGTCTTTCATTTCCTTGATATTTTTCTTCATATCTTCTAGGCCTTTTAAGTGTCTTCCATTTTGAGCTGAAGTCGTCGTTATTATTAAAACACAAATCAACAAGATGCGCCACATACTCCGGTCAGGTAGGTACAAGGATTTAATAAAAGATGAGTGAGATGAATCGTGTATGCCGTTTATAAAGCTGGTCCAGTTGCTACGGCTATTTTTAAACTGCAAAACTAGTTTGCGTTATTATACGTCTTCACTGACATACTCCTTGCATCCTTTTCCATCTCGTTAGGCGAGTAAATATAGATATTGACTTCATTTTTAGGGCTATACATATCATCATCATCACTCTTGTAGGCATATTTTATTGGAACGTCTCCCGGATTTGGCTGATATCCGTACGGAAATGGTGCATATCCTGGCATTGTGAAAATTGGGACTGGTTTCGGTTTCAAAAGTGGTTCCACAGGTCGCCCATCACTAATGACCTGGTAGTTCGTGGGCATAAGGTCAATAGTAGGTCGCGATGGATAAAGATGAACAGTGCTACGCCGTTCTGCCTCAATTTCTTGTACTCCAGTCTTTGCTTCAGTATTATCTCCAACTTTTGAATGTTTTGTTTCTTCAGACATCTCAATTTCGGTTTCCGTGATCTCCCTTTTCTCCGCAAGTTCTTTCTCTTTAATTTCTTTCTCCTTGTTTTCTACATCACTAACTGTGGTTTCTTTTACCTCAGTTTTATCTTGTACTGGCCATCCTGCCACGCATATTAATAGACAAGTTAAGATAAGTAAACGATGCATTATCGTAGCAGTGTTTAAGGGACGCTGTTTAAGTGTGGGGGACGTGTCCAGTATGCCTCTTATAAAGCTCGAGACTTACGATCCAGTTTAGCAGCTAGGCTATAAATAAATGCAATGCTGTTGAATTATAATGAAGACACATACGCCATAGTTTAAGCTGGTTCATTTATTGTAAAACTTGTTTTTGTTCGAAGTGAGCTCGATGGTTATTTTTGCGGTGAGTTAAATACTGTAATTATTAACAATACAAGTAAGACAGGCTCTGTACATTAGACGGCTACTTGTAGGTATTATGTTTATACTGAGTATATTTTTGTGCAAATTCACCAACGAACACAATCATGTGTCATGTGATGTAGGTAAGAGTATTTCATTATATTTAAATAACAAGAGGCCTTATTCCTTTAAAAAAAAATTTTTTTTTATTATGACAAATATATGGATAATTTCAACCAAATTTTTGAAGTTGATAATACTTTTCCCCAAGTTCTACCTATAGGTAGTAATATAGCTATTTCATGCTTTTAATGCGTGCAGTCGAAAATAAGTTGAAAAAAGCGGTCAAGTGCGAGTCGGACTCGCGCACCGAGGGTTCCGTAGAAACACTTTCCATCCTTAAGTGGTTAAGTTAAGTTTGCACCTGGTATGTATAGCGCCCCATACAAATGAGGTGCAAAGCGTTTTTACCCTTTGGGTACGGAACCCTAAAAACTAATATTCCGCGTGAATTTCGTCAATTTCAAGTAGTTTTTGAAACAAAAATTATCTATGAAAAATTAAAACTGTAGGTTTTAAATATCCATACTATAATATTATAAATGCGAAAGTGTGTCTGTCTGTCTGTCTGTCTGTCTGTCTGTTACCTCTTCACGCTTAAAGCGCTGAACCGATTTAGATGAAATTTGGTATATAGATAGTTTCAGTCCCGGGGAAGGACATAGGATACTTTTCATCCCGAATAAATGTAGTGTTCCCGTGGGATGAGCGGGTAACACCGCGGGGCACAGCTAGTATACCAATAAATTCCAATAGCCCTGTTCTAGGTAGTAACATCAAAAATATGTTAAGAAACATGTTTAATCATAGAGAAAAATGTCTAAAACAATTACAATTTAAAAGGAATAAGGCCTCTTAAATTGGAAACCTAACGGAGGTCTGTACAGTCTGACCAAAATGAGTAGAAATTAAAAACCGGCCAAGTGCGAGTCGTACTCGCGCACCGAGGGTTCCGTACAAACACTTTCCATCCCTAAGTGGTTAAGTTAAGTTTGCACCTGGTATGTATAGCGCCCCATATAAATTAGGTGCAAAGTTAGGTATTAAAAAAAAAACTACTTACGATCTCGTTCAAAACAATTTTCGTTGGTAGTTTTTATAGTAATGTAGTACATCATATGTTTTTTTTAGATTTTTCATTTTCTTATTTTAGAAGTTAGAGGGGGGGGACAAGCCCCTTGTCGGCCCAGAACCGTTCTGTGGAATCACAAAACGCCAGGCTTATTCTCTGCTCAACGATTTACACAAATCTAAGGCGATCGAGATGTGGGTGGCTGTGAAAGGACAAAATCACTCGAAAACCCTTATAAAAGGCTTTGTTCAAAAGTTATCTAAAGAGTTACTACAGCTCAAAAGGTCAAAAGTCTGTGCGGTGACTAGAACTCTGACCGGTCACTGCAAGCTGAAAAAACACCTGTCCCTAATGGGTATGGAACAGGACGCAACGTGCAGGTTCTGCCAAGAGTCAGAGGAGACAGCTATGCATATCCTCTGCTCCTGTGGACCACTTATGCACAAAAGAAGTATCCACTTAGGGCAACACTTTGTGCCCCCAGAGGAGATACAACAACTCACGGCCCAAAGAATCTGGGAATTCCTGGACTCAACGGGCCTCAGCAGTGAGCTTTAAGACAGGGCTGCCACAATAGATCAATTCTGGTCGATGCGGCACACAAAAGGCCCAAGCGAAATAATAATAATAATAAAAATAGAGGGGGGGGGACCAACTTTTTTCCACTTTGGAAGCGTCTGTCACGCAAACTATTCGGTTTAGAAAAAAAAATATTTTAGAAACCTCGATATCATTTTTGAAGACCTATCCATAGATACCACACACGTATGTGTTTGATGAAAAAATAATTTTTGCATCAAAATCTTAATGCGGTTCACAGAATACATCTACCTACCAAGTTTCAACAGTATAGCTCTTATAGTTTCGGAAAACAATGGCTGTGACATACGGACGGACAGACGGACAGACAGACAGACATGACGAATCTATAAGGGTTCCGTTTTTTGCCATTTGGCTACGGAACCTACTTTTTTTTTACAAAACTCAGAATAGTATTATACGAACGAGTTAACAAGAAACTTTTAATTCCAAGTACTTATTGTTTTTTACGTAACATTATTATTTGAGAGCGGCGCAATCCGTAATTCTTCGTATTGTCTTGGATTAAATATATTGATGGCATTTCGTTAACAGTTTTATAATAAGACATCAACTAATTTAACACTAGGTACCCCAGAAACCGACAAGAGGCCGCCAGGCAAGTTTGTTTGCCCAGCCGAGAACAGTTTTTGAATCTTTTGCTAGGTTTTCTAATACAATGGTTTCCAGTTACAACTAACTTGTATAAAGCCACCTAACTTTTGATAAAGAAAGAACGGGGTTTCTTTATAAATCATTATATTTCCAGTTGGGGCCATTTGGAAAGAGATTGAAGAGATGAGAATTTTTGATATGTGTTTAGATTTTCATCCATATTTCGATACCTTGCAATTCAAAACATTTATAGCAACAGCGGAGACAGCTGTAGGAGGAACAAATTATAAAAAAAATGATATTCATTGTATTTTACTACAAAAAAACAATTGTGTATTATTAAAATTTATTACAACGTTTCATATCTAGGCATAGACATGGCAATGGGTCCGGTAAAGTTTCCAGATTATGATCCTCTCCATACTCCTCATCCTTTCCTTTTTTCTTTCCCTTGTTCAATCTTGATCATATTCAACGCAGGCGCCTAAGATCTTCACGTGCCCCTTTGGACAAACAGCTATTAGCGTCGGGCCTTTCTGTTTGCTTGGCACAGACATTTGTGGACCCATTGGGGTCTTTTGGCTCGCCGGTGGTATCGCCTGTTTCGACGCAGGGATTTCTTGGACCGTCGACTGAATTTTACTCTCCGCAGCTTTTTTTTTATCATTCATTTCCATTGAAACCATAGTTTCCGTGCTGTTATTGTAAAACACGTAGATATTCACCTGATTCTTCGGTCTGCTTTTATCTTTTTTCTTATCTTTTTTCTTATCATCTTTGAATCCGTAGAACTGCATCGGGTCACTATATGTCGGGTAGGGTAACGGTTGCGGATAATGTGTCGGAGGCATGTTAGCAGCGATCTGATATTTAGTCGGCATTATGTTTATATTAGGAGGATTTGGCGAGTGTATATGGATAGTTTTTCGACCGTTCTCCATCTTGACTGGAATATTTTGCCTTCCTTCGACTGAATCCATCCCATCTTCATCACTTTCCGTAATGTCGACTAGAATGTCGCTGTCTTTTGATTTATCTTTTCTATGAGTTTCTGTTTCTTCATTGTTTAGTTCTTTAGCTTCATAATGTTTGGTTGGTGACGCGACAATACATATGACGACGCAAGCTAGTATTATTATGTGACGCATACTGATGCTAGCAGTGCCAAAGATCGTACGAAAGCCTTGTGTGAGACACATGCCTAGTAAGCCCCATATATATTACCCATTGCACAGTGAGGGCAATGGCCAGTACATTAACGGTCGATTTTGTGCTAAATACTTTGCGCTTTTGTATAGTACAATCTTTCACAGTACCTTTCCCTGTCATCTATGTTTAAATTACCCAGTTCTTCAAGATATTAGAACGAATCATATAAGTATCTTAACAAACAAACTTAAATGTTAAACCTTTTAAGTAACGAACTATACCTACTGCTTTAATTTTTTCTTTTAAATTTTCAACGTTCCGAACACTGTATGCCACGTCTGTGTGCGTATCCCATAAGGAGGCACACACTAATTATAGAATTGCCTGTTGCCTATTGTTTTTTTAGTCTTGTCACACTGACTTAATGTAACCGTGTCATATGCTCATGAATATGTGTATTTCTTTATTTCTGTCTTTCTTTTTAACCCACTGTCACTGCAAACAATTCAAAACGTTGTAAATTAAATGATACAAAGAAAATACTAACATAACGTCTATACTATTTTTAAATAAGAGTATCACGGGAACAAAATGAAATATTCTAAAGAAACCATCGCCCCTGTTATTAAATTCAAGGTTACAATTTTACTGATTCTCGAATCCACCGTCTGGACGAAATTCTCGGAATCCACCGCCTGAAATAGGTTGGACTCTTCCTCGTACTCAAATATTCTGGCCGCATACTAACGGATTTCACGGACCCGATATAAATTTATAATATTTTTTATCTACAGCGATATATGTTTTTAATTTTATTTCAAGTCAAAAAAATACACATACAAAAATAAAAATAAAAATAATACTTAAGACTAGCTTAAGCCTAGTCAAACAGGGCTCCACGGGTTGCCCCTGGCGCAAAGGTACCCATCACACTGGCCGCGTTACCACGTTGAATGGCGATGGACAACCTTAACAGCGATATTGTATTTTTCAATTAACTTGTTTTTAAGAAGCCAGTTCTGAATTTGGCTACTTATAATTTGTTTGTCTAACATATCTGTAAATAATATTTCAGTGCATGATCACTGAATGTTTGTCAACATTCAATATTCATTTAATTAATTGTGACTTTGTAGTAATTTTAACTAATTGCCTATATTTTAGTAAACGCCATACGATTCAATAAATAAATGCATGATCGAATATAATCATATTTTTCATTTAGTTACGTAATTAAAGAAGCACTTTATACTATCGCCCTTATTATCGAATTAAGAAGGACTTTATTGTATACGTATGAAATAAGGCATGTGTTGTGTTTACGTATGACGAATTGACGAAGCATGTGATGTTCGTAAAAAACGGTGCCTTAACTTATTTTACTTTACAAGAGATTTATGCAGCTAGACCATTTTGAGAACACTTCAGTATTTAAGTAAGAGCTGTCACACTGTTGAGCCCGCGGAGACTTGCTATTTGATAAGTTTTTTTAAGACACGCATTTATTGCTGACTGTATTTTCTTACACAAAACCTAAAGAGAAATAAAATAAACCTGAACAGCATGGATATATCTTATATATGCTGTTTAACAGTTCCTGCAGCCATCTTCCGTCTCCATCATCAGATCAGCTACAAGATACCAAATTATTGTATTGTCAAGTAAACTTCATTTACATCATGCAAAATTATATTTCGATACGACAATAAAAAGTAGGATAAAATATAGATCCAAGATTTGATTACATTGTTTGTTACAAACTAACAAACGTAGTTACAAATAAAACGAATAAAAGCGTGTAAAAGTCTCCAGTTTAGAGAGTCAAGACACTGCCCGCAACCTACACTACGCTACGACCGAACCTGCTCAGTCACTGGCCGGTGGTATAAATACATACCAGTAATTAAACGACAGCAAACGGCACAAAAAGATGTGCCCACTGGAATCCATTATACACTAATGATGTCCACGGGTTCATGCTCAAGGTGATCGAGGGCTCATCCCTTATTTAAAGACGTATTTTTATAGATAACTAGCTTCTGCCGACGACTTTTATGTGTACTCGTTAATCGTTATACAGGATATGTCCCTTACCAAGAGTTAAAGTGGCTGTACTCGCTAGCGACTGCGTAAACGATTTGTATGGGGCATTGTAGTTCATACGAAGTTATGGGCACCGACCGGCATTCCATCTGAACTTCGAAATAGTTATTTATGCAACAAGAGAGCAAAGTTGTTTTTTGTTGCGAGCGCTGATTTTGAGTCCCGAGCAAGCGAAGGATTCTATGTTTGAATCGCGAGCGTAGCGAGTGATTCTAATTTAGAATCCTGAGTGTAGCGAGGGACTCAACAGCACGAGATGCAAAAAACTTTGCTCTCGTGTAGCACACACAACTTTTCACCTCGACAGCGAGAACATAGGTTCGCCTCTTTGTACTTTTTCTTCCAACCATTCAGGTGTAGGTATGTGTATTGTCTATGTTGCTGATTTCAATGACATTATTAATTAGAAAATAGATACCCGCTGCTTAAAATTAAATAAAAATCTAAATAAATTGAAATAATACGTTCCAACACTGTACCAGTCCCTCACGGCCACCATGGTTGTCATTATTTGATCAAATTGGAAGATTGAGCAGGTACATTACGTGTTTATTTATTTTATACGAGATTTTGCTTATAGTTTAATTCATATTTTTACTCGTAAAGCACTAAACAAAATTAATACAAAAGAGCGATATTTTTTTAAATATGATTTGAAACTGCGTCCATAATAAATTGGTGAAGTCATAAATTATTTGTACAGGTATTTACAGTATAAAGTTGAATAATCTTAACTTATTTAAACAATAATCTATTTGATTTATATAAAAGACGCAATTATTTAAACATTCGGTCGTTCAAAACAGTATTTTGTAATAAAAACTTCTTCGGGTATTTTTAGGGTTCCGTACCCAAAGGGTAAAAACGGGACCCTATTACTGAGACTTCGCTGTCCGTCCGTCCGTCCGTCCGTCCATCCGTCCGTCCGTCCGTCCGTCCGTCCATCCGTCCGTCCGTCCGTCCGTCCGTCCGTCCGTCTGTCACCAGGCTGTATCTCAAGAACGGTGATAGCTAGACACTTGAAATTTTCACAGATGATGTATTTCTATTGCCGCTATAACAACAAATACTAAAAATGAAATAAAATAAATATTTAAGGGGGGCTCCCATACAACAAACTTGTTATACCTATATATACATATATATAGGTACGGAACCCTTCATGCGCGAGTCGGACTCGCACTTGCCCAATTTTTTTTTATTTTTTTGGTACAACGACGCGGCGATCGGAACGTGTTCTTATTCGAAGTCGGATTCGAAAATCGAATTTCGAATCGATATGTCTTTATCACTTTCTTTTTCATAAAGATATGAAAGAGACAGTGTGCATAAAAATTCAAATGATTCAAATTTTATAATTAACCTGTGCCCGAGAAATGTCAATTCGTAGTCAAAAATTTAAAAATTTAAAAATACTCACGCTCGAAACAAAATCGCATTTTGTTCACTGTTATCTCGCAGCAAAGCCGCCATGTTTGAGCTGGTGAGGTGAAAAATAGATTACCTACCATCTGTAACGTTTCGCCAAACTTTCATTTGTCCGATAGTTATTTTTTCTTACAACCCGTATTATTTACAGGATATTATAAACATCGTTTAGGTTAGATTTATTTTATTTTTAAATGAAGTGCAAAGTTAAAGTAACCTAACACGTTCGTTGTATGGGAGCCCCCTTAAATGTTTCTTTTATTGTGTTTTTAGAATTTGTTGTTATAGCGGCAGCAGATATAATTCATCTGTGAAAATTTCAACTGCCTAACTATCACGGTTCATGAGACAGACGGACAGACGGACGGACAGACAGACGGACGGACAGTGGAGTCTTAGTAATAGGGTCCCGTTTTTTATCCTTTGGGTACGTAACCCTAAAAAATAACTTTCGGACAAAATGGCGAAAAGATGAGAAACAAAAATATGTATTTCAGATAGGATAGGTAGGTAAAGGTATCCTGTACAGGTGCACATTCCAAAGATTTTGTTTTGAAGTCCCGTAACCCGTTTATTATTAACTTTTATCTCTTATCTTTTTTAGTCGACTGTATCTCGTCTCGTCTAATTACGTCACGTCCTAAGGTCCATCATCGCAAACTTTCAAACTTTTTCCATCAAACTTATTTTTATTTCGTACGGCTGAAAGAACCCATTTAGCATGAAAGGGTTCCTTAATGCTTCGGCTAACGCCCAAATAGAACCGTGTCAAGGTGAAAAATAACGCTGAAAGTATGAGATTGACGTGAAATTTGTAAAAGAGTTCAGCTTATTACAATATTTTCAACCTACTTCAAAAAAAAGAGCGGGTCTCGATTCAGTTTGAAATATATTTCTATATATGTTATCGCAGAACTCCCATCATCTATGAAACAATTAAAAAAAAAACAAAATTATTCTTTTGTTCGAGACAGGATTTTATGGAATTAAAATTTAGCGGTGGCCAAAAAACATTAAGATGGAGTCGATGGACAATCACGTAGCCGTTTATTTCAGTTCTTATAGTTTGGTTATTATTTAAGCAAACATTTGTCACATCACAGGACCCATAATATAACGTAAATCTGCGCGACCTATTGAATTTCATTAAAAAAACAAGCAATGAGATAGAGGTTTTTCAAGTATCTATAAACGTTTTTCACTTTCTATTTGATTTAATTGAGTTCATGTTATATTTTTTCTTATCACGGTGTTGAAGTTTTTAACGATAATAAATCATTACTCAAACAGTTACGTACTAAGTCTTTTTTTTTAAGAATTGTTGTGACTAAATTTTGCGTCTATTTCTGTAAATTGGTAGAAATCGATTAAATCGATAAATTTATAACCTAAAGAAAGAACAATAAAACAAACTATTATTTTACATAGACAGCTCCAGTGAGTCCAACGGCTCGTAGCTCAAAAAAATATTGATTTACACAAAATAAACAAAAATATATTCAGTTTTGAAAACAAGTTCGTCGATAAAATCGATTTGATCAACCATTCATAATCGTTAGATTTGGCAAACAATATGTCTTTGCTACATCACTACAAACATCAACAGAGAACTGTAAAATATGTGTTTTAAAATCATACACACTGTGGTTTATAGTTAGTAGGTATTTTAATTTCTGTAGTATTATTATTTTCTGTTGTATTACCTATTGTAATTAAAAATTGAATTATTAATGTAGATTAAAAATCATCCGTAAAGAAATACTAAATCGAAAAGTTAATCTATTCTGGGAGATACGAAAAACGTCTCACCAAACAAAATTGCAAAATGAAAATCAAATTAAAATAAAACCAAAAACTCATACTTTATCCACATCTCAATTCTCAACAAACATTCAGGTATTACATTTTATACTCTTCTTTTTTAATGTTGGCTAAAAAAGGTTTTTTTCCGATAAACTGATACCACGCCAATTAATGATACCGTTATTAGTGGTAATTTTAGAGTAGCGTTCAATGGGTACTTTTTGTAGTGGCATCCTGTATCCATCTTATTTTACTAAGGACGTAACCAGTTTGTATATAAGAGGCCTTATTCCTTTAACATTTATTATTTTCATATTATGACAAATACCTATATTGATAATTTCAACCTACTTTTTGAAGTGAATAATATTTTTCCCTAAGTTCTAGATAGTAACACAGCTATTTCATGCTTTCATTGCGTGCAACCTAAAATAAATTGAAAAAACCAGTCATCTGCGTGAATTTTGTTAATTCAGAGTAGTTTTTGAAACAAAAATTATCAATGAAAAATTCGAACTGTAGGCTTGAAATATATATTCCAATAAATCGTAATGGCCCTGTTCTAAGTAGGGGGAAAGTGCTATGCAGGGGCATTTCACTCAGTACTTTACAGATTTCATACATTAAAACTTGCGTGCGTTTTATACGAGATCCGCTCGATAGATGGAGCAAAATTCAATATTTGAATTAGTGTTATTAAAATGAAATCTGTTTTTATGTTATTATTTTATCCATAAATAAACATATATTAAAAACATAATTATAAGTTATTGTGAAAGATTATGAAGCATTATTTTAATTTATCATTACAGGCAACATTACGGCTTAAGATTAGATCCCCGTTCCATTCCACTCATTTATTTTTTAGATTTCACCTATTATATTTTAAGCAGTTATATGATGATTATCACAAAAATTTAATATCCGCAAAAAAAATGGAAAATGATAAATGCGTATTTTTTTAAATGTAAAAAAACAATAGAAGAAAGAAAACTCAAAGACTACTTAGTTAATACAATTCGGTGTAGAGGAACGCGTAGCGTAGTGCTGTTTGACAGTTTACTTTATATGGATTATGGACAAGTTTGTTTTCTGGTGGATATTCAAACGGGTATAAGAAATTTACTTCGGCTGTGCTTTACGGATATTAGCGAATCTGCTCTACGTTGTTGACCTTTACGCTAACTTGGATTCCGACGACAGAAGTTCCAGGAAGGATTTCGATCCCGGCTTTGTGTAATGGATCACGATTGCCTCGTTTTAAACTATTTTAAAGTAAAAAAATGTTGTGTGTCTACCTGCGGTAAGCGTTTGTTCTAATTATGTTCCCCAAAATTAAGGAAATAAAAATAATTAATTATAAATGTGTCTTTTTTATACCTTCCTACAAGCATAACTAGTTTTAAAGCCCACTTATTATGTTAAGTGTGAGATGAATCATATATAATATGTATTGAAAGTACCTACAGTACAGTGCATATAGCGATTGCTATGTATATACATATGAACATGACACAGATAACTCGAGACTCGCTCAATAGATGGCGCTAGTACACAAAGGAAGCTGATGACTCTATCTCAGTATATATAATTTACTCTATGGTGCTATGAAAGGGACAGGTTATGAATGGGACAAATTCACTGACCCATAGACAATATTGACATTGATATTGTCTATGGGTCAGTGTTGCCAAAATGCAAAAAACAAAAATCTACTACTTGGTTTCTGCCGCGGTAAATTGAATTTGTCCCATTCATAACCTGTCCCTTTCATAGCACTTTCCCCCTAGAAACATTGATAATTGTTAAGAAACATGTTTGATCATAAAAAAATGTCCAAAACAATCAGCCATTTTGAACGGATAAGGAGCCTTAATTCGTTTTGAGATCAAGTTCTCGTAGTAAGTCTAGGACTTGTTTTAATACTAAGTTAGGGTTAGTTGGAACGAACGGTTAAATCAGAATTTGCCCGTAGTTTTTCCCGGATTGATTTATCATTTAACACACCAACAAAGTACAAAGGCTTTATCAAATATTAAGTGCACGCTTGTATCCATGTTCGATCTAGATTTCTGTCGTATATGTCTGATGTACACGTTATAGGATAGGCTTACTATACTCCAGACCGCACCAGGGTGCGGCTCCGTCTTCCGCCTTTCCATCCGCGGATGGACGCACGCCAAAACTGTAAAGGTTCCATTCAAGGAGTACGGAACCTTAAAATCGCAGCACAATATCCACAAGCGAGTAAACTCACTTTTTATCAGATGATAATATGGTGCCTTTACATAAAGATAGGCACTTACGAAAGGTTCATTAAAATTATCTCATCATTCTCATTCAGATTATGAGAACATTATTCTTTATTTCTCACATGTCCACATAATGATAAAAAATCATCGCCTTATTAGTTTTAAAAGCAATTCATAAAATCCCGTCCGACTCTCAGGCTTCTTTTTGCCCCGCAACTGGATCTAAAGGCCATCCACAGCCCATCCGATATATATAGATTCTCCTGACAGCCAGCCACACATACGTCGAACCCCACAGACAAGACAGACGCCATGCGCCTTCTATATTTATCTCTATACCTTATGGTAGTATCTGGCTTACCGGCCCGAACTTACAAAAGGCATTATGGTAGAAAAATGGAAGTTACTGAAAAACTCGAAGCAACTACTGAAAAAGAAAAAATCGGTACTGAAGCTTCAGATAAGGTAGAACCATTTGTTGAAAAAGTAATAGATAAGAATGAAGATAAAGAGAATGCAAGAGCACTGTACGAGCAAAGTTTTAATATAGTAAGCAGCACCATAGCTACAATATCAGAAAAACCTCAAGACTTTAGCTCTCATGTCGTCAATTTGCCACAAGTAAATATTGGATGGCAAGCCTCGCCACAGAGCACCCAAGCTCCAAAAATAACAGCAACTGAAGATAAGAAAGAAACCAAAATAACATTGAAAAAAGAAAGCCAAGATAAAGTATACGAGGTTAACATTTACGTCACCTTCAATGAAGATGGAGTGGTGTTAGAAGAATATGACAGGAAGAAGAAACCGACGCCGAAACCTCAAACGGCTACGACTACTACAGAAGATTACGACTACTGGTATGTTGACTACGTGAACTTTTCGGATAAAGGCAACAAACCCGTTGAATGTCCGAATGGCTTCAAGAAGGTTAATGGACGATGTGCTCAAAAGAAGTGTCAAAAAGGAGAGGCGCTAGTGGGAGATATCTGCACCCCGATGTCGCCTATGACTTAGCATATACAGATTAGCATGTAAAGTTTATGTAGATTGTATATTTTACTTTAAATAAAACACCTAATAGATAAAGTAACAACATTTGATTAGTACATACAGTAATAAAAAAGATAAATACCTTAATCTCAATCACTACATAGTATAAAACAAAGTCGCTTTCTGTCTACCTGTCCCTATGTGTGCTTAGATCTTCAAAACTACTCAACGGATTCTGATGCGGTTTTTTTAATAGATAGAGTGATTCAAGAGGAAGGGTTTATATACGGGTGCAATGTTGATAAATTATGCATGTATAACACATGCATCATTTATCAACATTGCACCCATGCGAAGCCGGGGCGGGTCGCTAGTAAACTATAATATAATAAAAAAATGGTTATAAACTATAGTATGAAGAATACCCCTTCTAAGAGGTCCTGGCGGCGTGGTCCCCAGTATGCTGGCGGCGTTACCACTCTTTATAGTCAGAGAGATTCTCTGACAGAGGAAGGGCTAGCTCTGGGGTCTCCCGAAGCGTCGATCAGCCGTTTGATAAAAAAATTATCAGAAGTTTTATCATCAGATCAGAAAATCTATTTTTGAAACAATATTTTTTTGCTGACTGTACTTTTTGGGGTTCCGTACTCAAAGGGTAAAAGGTCAAAGGGACCCTATTACTAGGCGTCCGCTGTCCATCCGTCTGTCCGTCTGTCGCCAGTCTGTATCTCATGAATAAATATAGAATATAGCTAGACAGTTAAAATTTTCACAGATGATTGTATTTTTTCTGCCGCCATAACAACAAAAACTGAAAATAGAATAAAATAAATATTTCAGTGGGCTCCCATACAACAAACGTGATCGCGTTAACCTTGCACCTCATTTGTATCAGGCGCCATACATACCAGGTGCATACTTAACTTAACCCGGCCAGCTATGATGGCATAAGTGTTTATACGAAACCCTCGGTGCGTGAGTCAGATTCGCACTTGCCAATTTTTAGCATTAACGTCGATGCTCATCGAAACGAGTCAAACTCGATGTGGTTACGTTGTTTTATTATTAAATTTCCACGAGCACCTTTCGAATCGATCGTCAAGCTTCATGTTGATATTGTTGATCTACTTATACCATTATGAAATTCTAAAATTGTATCGAGAATTTGTTTTCTATGGAGAGCGGTCATTGTTTCAGGAAAAATCAAATCAGAGCGATACAGGATTATATGGGCACCGTACCGTCAGCGCCATCTGTAATTTTTTTTATCCGTTCGTCACGCCGAAACGGCTGAACGGATTTTAATAAATTTCGGTACAGGGATAGTTGGACATCCAAAGACCTATCTGTAACAACTATTAAAAAATAAAAAATGTATATATATATTTGTTTATTCAGGTATTAACCCATTGATTTTAACATTACATTATAATATTTTACATTAAATTTAGATTTAGTATTTAATTTCTCTCTGTCTCACTCGTAAAGTAACATGTTGCGCACACTACTTTCACTATACATTAGTCGATTCGCTCACCCTCTTGACAAAGGACCAGTGTCTTTTGCGAATAACCATAAACTAGTGCTATAACTGAGTGGTAAGATATGCCTAGTCCATTGCGTACTCTATTTATTATACCGAAATTAAGGTCTTATTTTGAAGCCAATGTGATTAACATGTTCTTTTGCTTGCTTTTGCAAGGCACACGGTGCATATAATACGGCAATAGAATATATTTTAATCATCACATCGATGTCACACTGCAAAATTCACTTCCAATTATTTCTACGGAGAATTGAAACCCGCGTTCAATTACAAATAGCTCGCAAGTTTGCCCAGTTTTTGCAGTTTTTAGCAAAACCCTCGGCTGCTGGCCGCCTGCCAACTGCAGTGTACACTTATGTAACGGTTGCTGCAAGGAAACGTGGAGATTAAAAGTAACTTCACAACAACAAAATTCGGTAAATACAACTTAATGAAACATGGAATGTCTAATTTTTTTAAGGGGGGTACACACTTCAATATTTTATATTTAACCATTGATACAAAGATCAAAGCTCAAAGACAAATTGAAATGCGTAACCTGGTGGAAGAGACCGGGAATCGAACCCGGTACCTCTGGATTGCCGATTCAATTCGAAAGGTTACTTGGGCGTTAGGGTGGCGGAATGGTTAACACGCTGGACCGGCAATCCAGAAGTACCGGGTTCGATTCACGTTCTCTTCCACCAGGTTACGCATTTCAAATTTCCTTTGAACTTTTATATTTATATCAATTATTTAATAGTAATTACTTAGTAGGCTATGGAACTGTTGTTGAACTGTACCTATAATGATAGGTCTTAAAACTCGAGTGTGGTGTTCGCGTCGGTGGGGGTGTCGCCTTATTCATTCCTCCGTTCCGCGGGAGTTACTGATAGTACTTCTTAATATATCTACATAAAAGAAAATCTATTACGTATGTGTGTAGATAAAGTACTTAGTGGTTGCTACTGTAGGCTGTGCTGTAGGTACATCATTAGGCCTTAAACACTCGTATAATGTAATCCTATTATGAAACGAGCCGAAGGCGAGTACACTCGTGTTTTAAAACTTCTCATTATGTAACAGTTGCATATAAACTACTATAACAATATGGATGGGCGTAGATAAAATATATAAAAAAACCCGGACAACAAGGCGAACTCGCATACCGAAGGATTTCCGTATCACTACCACATATGCATAAGAAAGAAAACGGCAAGAGTATGGGCTGTGCTTACCAGTTATGAAATTGCTCGCAATCCTGAATGTTACCTTTTATTTAAATCAAATGGGCATGACGGACATGCCACGACTACGGTGCGGCGGCAGCGGCAAGCGGCGGCCATAAGTGGAAGCGAAAGGTCCAACTACGGCAGCCATACGAGTGAGCGAGACACTCTTATCGCCGCTCACCGCTGCCGCTGAAGTCGTAGCTGAGCCACATTACTATTCATACGAAGTTGCGGCAAACTAAATCTAAATCCGAACCATTAATTCGAGAAACTTCTTCCATTGTTAACCCTTCACTATTCAAAGTTAATTTACGATACATGGGCGTCTCCAGACAACGAACAATCGATTCGAGAACCGAATGCTGTAAGGACAATGGCCCCAGGAGTTATATACCTACGTCAAATCATCTTGAATAAGTTCCTGTCAAAAATTGTATTTTTGTGACAAGCTTAATAATGGCGAGTGTATTTTTCTTTGAACATCCATCAACAAAATATAAAGAGGGTTCTAAAAAGCCTGAAGTAGGTACCTATTGAGTTATATAAGGGTGAAGGCAGACGAGCATAATTTGAGTGGCGTAATTTCGGTCGCAACATACAGTACGACACAAAAGTGTAGCTACCTTTTTTCTTTGATTGATTAGAAAGGGACGACACTACAGTATTGCAACTTTTTAATTTCTTCTCTTTTGTATCGTACTGTGTTTAGTGTGACGTGATCACGTGACGTGATCTATTTCGCGACCGAAATTACGCGACTCAAATTACACTCGCCTGGGGCTTCACCCTTATATAACGCAATACTTCAGGCTTTTTAGAATCCTCTTTATGAGTTGATGAATGTTCAAAGAAAAATACATAAAAAATAAATAGGATGACGGCTGAGATAAGAGAGTGACTTTTACTTCCTCCGCGGATGAAGCTGCACATCCTATTACTATTAAACAATAATGCCAAGTTTATTTATATCTGCCGCCTTCCAATATCCGGGTTATCCGGGGAAGTTTGGTGCACAACCGTAATTGCCCTTTGTATACCTGAACTGGCTCCTGCTCAGTTCGTAACTTAGATAACTGTCAGATGCGATGCGATATTGCAATATACCTAATTAGCTACGTGTTGTACACCTATACCTATCTATACTACGGCTAAACTCAGGTAGCACACAGGCTGCATAAGCACTTATACAGCCGTTATATACGTCACCTTATACGACATTACGTGACCTCATCGAAGGAATATTTAAAGGAAAGCGTTTCAGGGGAAGACCAAGAATAAGTTACATATAATTTTCTGTCAAAAATGACATTTTAGTGGCAAGCTTTTATAGCCGACTGTACTTTTCTTTTGATATCCATCAAATGCTCACTGAGACGATACTAAAGAGCCCAAGCTGGCTAGGATTGCTTTTTCTATTATAGAGTTCCTATGGCCACCTTCCGGCTCCATCGTCAGATCAGCCCCGTGGTACCATATTATTGTATTGTCATCAAAGTTAAGTAAGTATGCAAAATTTCAGCTCAATCGGTTGACGATATCTGCTTCAAAATTGAGTTGCAAGATTTCACCCGAACAAACATACTTAGATACATACATACATACATACATACATACATACAATGCAAGTTAAATAAAAGCGTTTAAAAACAAATAAAAGAGAAGGTAAATGTCATGTCGTATAGGGGAATCAAGGTGGTGGCTATGGATAGGGATAAACAGAGACAGCTACATACTACATCAGCTACACCGACAAAAGTTTGACTATTAAATTTATGATGATGATATAAAAAAAATCTTATCTATGATATAACTTGTTTGTCCTCTCATCGCGCCGGAACAGATGGATAGATTTTAACCATTTTTAGTACGGGGATAGCTGGACATCCACAAATAACAGGATTCTTTTTATCCGACTATGGAAATAAAAATACCTTCTAGTTATATTATAGGTACGAATTTAGCAACTGCAAAGTCACGGGCAAAAAGTTTTGTAAAAATAAATCAGAATCAAGCTCGGCAACCTATATTAAGAAAGCTTGGATTGGTTTAAGTTTCATCTCCATTCACCCATCAATGAAGAGGTATTTATAGAGGTTAAATAAAAACCGGCCAGTGTGAGTCAGACTCGCGCACCGAGGGTACCGTACAAACACATCGCATCTTAACTAGCCGGGTTAAGTTAAGTTTGCACCTGGTATGCATGGCGACGCATACAAATCACGTTTGTTTTAAGGGAGCCCCCTTAGATATTTATTTTATCCTGCTTTTAGCATTTGTTGTTATAGTGGCAAAAGAAATATTTACATCATGTGTGAAAATTTAAATTGTGTAACTATCACGGTTCATGAGATACAGCCTGGTGACAGACGGGTAGACAGACGGCCGGACTGCAGAGTCTCAGTTAATAGGGTCCCGGTTTTTACCCTTTGAGTACGGAACCCTAAAAATAGAGATGGCGCTGTATTATATCCTGCATGGACCTGTTAAGAAGAATGATTCCTGAAATAATGACCGCTGTCCATAGAAAACCGTTGCCTGATTTTTTGTTGCAACGTACGTTGGTAAGCTCCCAACATGGCAGATATTATACAATAGGTACCTAACAGGTAGCTTAGGTACCTATTCTATAATATCTGCCATGTCGGGAGCTCTGCTCGAGCGAAGTAATGTGTTCTGAATTGTTTTACCGCTCCCGAACACCGGTCCCGAATGGCTACGAGCTCCCGCATTTCGCATATAACACTTGATTTATTCAATACTAAACTGTCGTTTTGTTTAGAACTTGCATTTTGCATTGCTGTATGTATTACTAGAAGCTCTGTCAGGTCTACAGCATCTCGCTTTGTTTCGAGATAGCAGTTTTTAGGGTTCCTTACCCAAAGGGTAAAAACGGGACCCTATTACTGAGACTTCGCTGTCCGTCCGTCCGTCCATCTGTCACCAGGCTGTATCTCAAGAACGGTGATAGCTAGACAGTTAAAATTTTCACAGATGGGTGTATCAAATTTTTCTTGCTGTTATTCTGTCCGTGACCCAGGGGAAAATAGTGATTAAATTTCTAAGAAAAGTGTTGATAGTTGATATTACTGGTATTGTCAGGAGATAGTCTACATAAGAATGGGCTTATAACTGCTTAAATTACAAAGCTTTTGCTAAATATAACCATGGAAAATCGTAGTTTTAAAAAGTGACCCAGGAGCATCACCATTGCAACGAGTGGCAGAAAATAGTTGATTGACCCAGATGATGTATTTCTATTGCCGCTATAACAACAAATACTAAAAATAAAATAAAATAAATATTTCAGGGGGGCTCCCATACAACAAACTTGTTTTATGGTACGGAACCCTTCATGCGCGAGTCGGACTCGCACTTGCCCAATTTTTTAGGGTTCCGTAGTCAACTAGGAACCCTTATAGTTTCGCCATGTCCGTCTGTCTGTCTGTCTGTCTATCCGTCCGCGGCTTAGCTCCGTGATCATTAGTACTAGAAAGCTGAAATTTGGTATGGGTATGTATCACGCCGACAAGACGGTAACATAAAAACAAAAAAAAAAACTTTTTCGGGTACCTCCCGTACACCTAAAGTGGGGGTGATTTTTTTTTCGTTCCAACACTAGTGTATGGGTTGTCGTTGAATAGGTTTTTTAAAAATAGTAGGGGTCTTTAAACATAATTTTTTGATAAAGTCAGCATATTTGTAAATATTCGTTCCAGAAATCCAAAAAATAGCGTCCCCCCCCCTCTAACTTATCAACCACGGGTCAAAATATTATGGAAAAATTCATAAAAAAGAGGCCTTATAAGCACTTTCAATGAAAACTATATTGAATAAAATCGGTCCAGCCGTTTTTGAGTTATCGCAAAAATTCATAGCAGTGCCATAATGCATTAAAACATTCCGCTCAATCTGGCGCGTATAATCGATAACTTCCAGAAGGTAATAAGTAATTATAGTTACTTTGGTGTTTGGGACCTTTTTAAAGAGCTTGAATTCTTTCTCGTAATTTAAACGAACGACGTCTATAGTGAAGGATGGGCAACTACGGAACCCTACACTGAGCGTGGCCCGACATGCTCTTGGCCGATTTTTTTATTAAATCCGTAGAACATAAGTATGGTGCAAGTTCTGCTTCTGGAACTGGGCCCCTAGGCCTGGGCCTTGTAGGCCTTAGGGGTAAATACGGCACTGCTCAAAAGCTTCCAAATAAACGACTCTCAAACCCCCAAAGCTGATAATTAAACTAATATTCCCTATTGTTTGCCCAAATTATTACTATCTGCACAAATTCTCCAGCCATTCTATTTCACGCGCGACGCGTACAAATTAGGCTCATTGTGAAGGGAATCTTTTTAAAAAGGGCAAGGATTTTTAAATGGCAATTTTGGAGGTTATGTTTGTTCTGGGATGTCTTGGGAGTCGTTGTATTTGAATTATTGCGAGGCTGGGCTGGTAACATTAATTTATAACTGAGTTATTTTTAGGGTTCCGCACCCGAAGGGTGCTAATGGATGACGGACCCTATTACTAAGCGTCCGCTGTGTGTCTGGCCGTCTGACACAGGGCTGTATCTTTCCAATCGTAAAATATAAATTTTCGCATAATGTGTATAGTATCCCCGCTACCACAACAAATACCGAAAATAAAAACGTTAAAAATTAAAGGTGACGATGAACTCGAATGCTTGTTCCTGGGTCACGGATGTTATTTATATATGTATTTATATATTTATTTAAAAACATGAGTATATTATGTAGGTATATCGTCGTCTAGTACCCATAGTATAAGCTTTGCTTAGTTTGGGTTGGGACTAGGTCGATTTGTGTAAGATTATCGCTTAATATTTATTTATTTATTTTGTTTCATGCTACGGAACCCTTCGCACTTGGCCGTTTGTTTCTAAGTTGTGTATTGTCTCACAGATTTATCCCCATTATCCTAAAAATCACCGGAAAGACGTCCACTGCCTGACAAAGATCCTACCGATTATCCCATTCCGTCTCGCACCGATTCTGTCCAAATCATCGGTCCACTTTAATGAGGATCTTCCTACGCTGCGTCTTCCGGTACGCGGTTGCCACTCGAAACCTGGCTGGCCTAACTGCCATCGTTTCAACGAGCAATGTGCTCCACCCACTACCACTGAAGATTGGCAACTCTCGGACTAGGCTATCCCATAGATTTCACGCAGTAAATTGAAAATTACTCAAACAAATACTAAGTCACTTTCTAACCGAAGAGATTTCTTCCTCAAAGTTGAGCTAAAACGAGGAAAACTTATGTTCATACGCTCCAGTATCTGACACGTTGAGTTCTACGTCTTACTTAACCCCGATTCTGTTAATTAATTCTAAGTAGGTAATGTGTCTGACCACAACGCAGTTAGCTAAAGAAGGTACACTCTACTTTAAACCGTTTAGACTATAGTTAGTCACTTGAATTTACAGAAATAAACACGTAAAACATTATGAGATATCAATTTAAACAAACTCGGTAATTTATTAAACCTAATATAGATACAAATTTTCAACAACTTGCCTTAATTGTGTCCTAATAAGATATACATATAACCAACATTTAGTGACTGTAAAACTAAAAAGCGGTTTTATTTATTTCAATTATAGTGACGTAGAAAGTCCCACTAACCCTTATTGCATGGATAAGGTTCTGTTGACTCTGACGGATACAAACGACCCTGTCACACTATATACCGGTGGGTCGCTAGCATTCGTTAGTATTTCATTGTATTTCAAAGGAATCAGTACAGTAGGTCATGATCACTCGTCGCAGTTGCCAAGATCCGAATGCCATCTTCAGATCGCTAATAAATTTCCTTAAATTAGGTTGATAGATTATTTTATAACGTTGCTTTGCGATTGCACCTACCACAGCGGGTACCTACAACAGCGTTTTTCAACGAAGGGGACTTTCTGCACAACATAATAACTTTATCCTGGCCAGCACGCAACTCCAACATATAACATTAATTTATGTATTAATGCGTTTACTTATTTATAAATCAGACCTAACTAACGAGCTAAATATTTGCGAACTACGTATTTGTTTTTACCAACTTTTATTTAGTTTACGTCGTCGCAAAAAACGACGCTATTGGTCGTGGCGCAGCTAAAGGAACGCGCTGACTTTGCCCGAATAAAAGTAGATGACGGAGCCGACCACTATGCCTGCGGTGCTGCGTAGGCTATTAGCATGGTTCACGGCGCGTAGTCCCTTCTTGGCATTGAAGTTCTGTGTCCCCCAGGTCAGCCCAAAGGTGCTGGTAAATCATGTTATTTATTTAATTTTTTTTTGGTAACTGACGTTTAAAGTCGGTGAATGACACTGATGTGATGTGACTGATGTAAGCAAAGAGGAAAGAGGACTAAATATTCCGCTAAAGTTTTTTTTTGCGTAATAAAGCCAAAACTATGCACAGTGATGAAAGTCAAGTTTTTTTCGATAGGATTGAGCAGCATTCCGGTAAACAATGTTTAGAATTTCGTTAATGACAAATCCTTAACCAATTGCTATGACGTATGATCATTATTGCCTTAAGAAAGCTGTTTTTAGCGCCAATATCCCTTAGCCGGACCGACACTTGCTAGGCTATGCTAACACATTCAGTTAAGTATCTGAATATGCATTCCAACCCCACACCATCCTAACATTCCTGTAACAGGATATTATTGCGGCTGACTGTACTATATATCCATCACTAGTGGATTTGGGCTCGAGTTTACGACTCTTGTGAGCCAAACGGCTCGGCTTAGGCACAGTAAATATTGCTCAAACAGTATCCCAACTAGAAAGCATGCTCCACACGCATTGAAACTAGGCATTTTAAGAGCTCTAACGCACATGATTGCTCATATACAGCAGTTGTTATCACAAAGCGCGTGAAATACGGTACCATTTGACACACTCACACACACTGACAATCTAATAACCAGCTGCAAAATTTACAGGACCTATAGACCTTAAAACCTTTAAGGAGAATGCTTGAATTTCATTAATGTACGTTGTATTCATTCCTGAAAGTTGTGTCCATCCGTCCAACGTTTTCTCTTTTCGCACTCGTCCGCCTTCTCAAACACTTTCGAAGTCTCGAAATCATACTTGCGAGTTGCGAATTTTGTATAAAGGTCACCACGCAGCGACTTCACCGCGACTTTATAGAAAACACGCTCGCAACTCGCAAGTGTGATAAGGCCCTTATCAATATTCATCACATTTTCATTTGATTCATTTTAATTTAAAATAGTTGTTACTATAACTATACATATGTTTATTGATGCCCACAAACATCTCTGAGCATTACAGTGGCGCGCAACGTGGGGCCATTAACGGTTTATTTTCTTCATTTAGTTAGACAAGCAGGATCGCTTCAATGTATTTTTCCGCTTAATTTACCTATTACAATCATAAAGTTTATCGACGTTATCACGTTTTTCTAACACTCGCGGTTTGTACACATAATTAAAACAAATTATAACATCATCATCATTTGCCCAGGATCACAATTATAATGATTAGTTTTAACTATCGTGTTGTCTTCAGTCAAGAAACGTAGAACAAGAACCTCCTCCATTTTTTAAGTAGGTTATAAATGAATCAGAACCAAATCGTTGTGACACCACTCGCTGCAGGGCTAGCATATCTTGCTGCAACTTTGCGTTTAGTATCTGCTGTCTTGTGTGCACGGTATTGAAATGAAAGTGACAGGTAGTATTTCTCGCGCGACATAGAGTCGCGTGTCAAAGTTAGGCCGGAGCCCCACTGCTGCGCACGCTACGCACGGACACGCTATACACGCCGCCCACGTGGGTCCATTGTTATAATATTGGTATCAGTGACGTCATTTCGTGCGCAGCGTGCCCGTGCACTACTGTGGAAGTATCTACCTACATTTTCATACAAAGCGTTTTTGTACCCACGTGTGTAGCTCGACCGTGCGCAGCAGTGGGGCTCCGACTTTATGCTAGGCGTACTGGTCAGACTTTATGTACTGTGTTTCAGGGACACGGCCAAAGGCAGACATGTAAGGGCACCCACCACGGTAAGCTGGCTTAGGACTGCGCCGATTGTTTCCAACGGATCCTATTATAATCAAAAGACTACTATTTGTTAGCCCTGAAACCATGGCTTAAAACGGAAGGCTATTAAAAATGTAATTTCTCTTAGTCTAAAAGTAGAGTCGGACCACAATAACTCTTCCAATCAAATGAACTGTCAAATACAACTAAGTATGGTAATATTAAGCAAAGAGTAACCAACAATGTTATACTTGCATATTTTTATTTCAAATTTACCCATACAAAATTTTATGTTGTTTTAATCTCCTTAGAGCCCTTAGAGTAAGAATGTCAATAAACGCTGAAGTTACTGTTTTGAATAACAGTATTTAACTCACTAAATACAACGCAAAAGTCCTCCGAAATATCTTTTATAAATCTTTCGTAATTAATATTAATATTTTCATAAGTATAATACTGATCAAAACATAACTTCCAAAATGTATTTTTTATTTATATTCAATTTGCTGGAATCCAATACTAGTTTAAAGATTAAGAATCATACACAAGTATCAAGACTCTCCAGTGTTGTCATATACTGATTTACAGATAAAAAAACCGGCCAAGAACATGTCGGGCAACGCTCAGTGTAGGGTTCCCTATTAGTTGCTCATCCTTCACAATAAACTGCTGTTTTAAGCCCGAGGTTTAAGTTAAGAAAGATTTTAAGCTCTATAAAAAGGTCGTAAACGCCCTAGAGACTGTTATCACTTATTACCTTCTGGAAGTCAACTTACGACCTTTTAAAGAAAAAATATGAAATTTGGCGATAACTCAAAAACGAGAAAACTATATTGAATAAAATCGATTGTCGTTTTTGAGTTATCGCAAAAATTCATAATTTTCTTTAAAATGACGTAAGTGCCGCGCGGTGTCTCTAAACTTCGAAAGTTACACCTATTGTTTAAGTGCCATACTATATTAAAATATTTCGCTCAATCTGGCGCGTATAATCGATAACTTCCAGAAGGTAATAAGTAATTACTGCTTCTTTGGCGTTTACGACCTTTTTATAGAGCTTGAAATCATTCACGTAATTTTCGTCTATTGTGAAGGATGGGCAACCACGGAACCCTACACTGAGCGTGGCCCGACATGCTCTTGGCCGGTTTTTTTTGTTGTATATTTGTATAGGTAGAATAAATGTATGGCATCTATTTCCTTTGTTTTCTTCTATAGTCGTTCTCTATATATTTTTGCTTTAATGTTATTATGACGAAACACTAAATAGCTAAAACATTTTCGCTGTAAAATGATAAAAACAAAAGGGACACATACTTACCTATTATTGGGAGGAAAATAGCTACACTTGAATCACCAATCAGAAATCATCGATCCCTCAATATACGACCAAAACATCAAGTTCTAACGTTTAGTAATGTGTTGATTTGGAAATTTGTATTGCCGAACGCTAAAAATCAACAAACACACATATTGTCTATGGAATGGTAGACCAAATGTACCCCTATTCAATGCTCTTAACTATATTTTGCCACTTACGTATATCGGGGCCTTATAAATTTACTCGCAATTATTTTGAAAAAAAAATATGTGTACTTTATTAAAATCACTTAAAATGTATTTAACATTCAAAATATTATTATAAATTTATTAAATTATCAACCTTCATTTACAGTTTGAGGTACTTAATAATTGTGCTGAATTTGAACTCTTATTATGTAAATACATATATTTTTTTAAGTTTACTCGTATTTTTTCACGTGCTTTTTATATAACCCCGTGTCGGCATTTCTTCCAGTCTTTATCAGGCAAGTTGTAACTCAGTCCTCCGCTTTATGACTCACCGTATACTCTTACAACCAATCCATGTCTTCAAACGTATACGTACGATCCTACAATAATACGTCTTGTTTATATACGCTGACAATACATAACACATTAACTATAACCTATATTTATTAATACAACAAACTACAACCACAACCCCTGCAATGAATACTAACCTTAAAAATCACTGGAAAAACCTCCGTTTGACAATGTATTTGATCACACGACACTCGCGTTCCGACAAAGCGACAGTACACACGTCCTTTCGCGGCGAAAACCGCCGTGCCACTGCCGTGCCGGACGGTGTTTACGAGGCAACGCGCCTGCGCGAACTACCCTCCGTATCACATAAAATTTACACGAAACAAAAGAGAACTTGTGACGATTAGTGTGTTCCATTTTCGAATTTATACTTTCACTATAAAGGTTAGGATCCGAATATATGTTCAAAGCTATTTGATGTCGTTTGAATTTAGACGTATAACATTCACCACGGATACTATACGACTAAACGAATTTAAACTCAGCTACCGTTATATTTAAGAGTTGCTTGTTGGTTTTTGTAAGTATGTATGTTGTTCACGTGAAATTCATTGGTGATGTGAGAAAATGTGCTTTTAATTGGATGAACAGAGCTTTGAAGTAAGCTTTAATGCATACAGCATTATGCATCTGGAAGATTACACTTCAGATATAAACGGTTACATGATATCTACCATACGATAATATTGGATTGATGACTTAGGGTTTTGGCACACTACCCGGGCGATATTTTGACGCAACTTTCAGACATTTCAAATTCATTTATTACGGCATTATAGGTATCAGAAATACATCGTTTTATTTAGTTTAAGTTCCAGTACCCAGTCTGTCATGAATCATGAAATGGTAATAAGTTGTAAGTTATATCCGACCTTTATCCGACCCACTTCGCTTCACTGAAATGTTACATACATAAACAATGTACGACTTAATACTATAATGACATGGAGCTGTTCCAATGATGGAGCTAGAAAGTGGTCATAGAACCCTGTACCTATATACTTCTATTCTTGTATTCACATGAAACTATTCGCTTCATCATTTCTAATGCGAAACGCTAAGGAAAGGCACTCGCTCCCATAATGCCTATTTCCTGAAAAATATAACTTGGATCTTTTTGAGGCAAGAGGGGATGGGCTGTTGCAGAACCAGCATCTTCGAAACCTGAGTCACTTACTAACAGGTGTTACTTAACTGAGATCAATCGCATTTGTAACTAATAATGTCATAAAAACCTGGGGCTTATGATGCTTGCTTTTATGATTCGATAAATAAGTGACAAAGTATCCGTAACCTTTTGACAAGACTTTGTGTGAGTAATTTTAACCTGCTTCTAATATTCGTAATTCGGTGTCGTGGAGCTGATCTAATGATGAAGGATGAAGACAGGAGTTGGCCGTAGGAACTCCTAAACAGCACCAGATACTCGTAAACCTATCGTGATGGAGATTAATTAACGCTTGCGTAAGAGAGATAGTCGATAATATATTATTTGAGACCCCCAAATAAATGATAGGTATGTCATATCCAAAAAAATGCGTTTTTAGCATATTGTGTTGCGCATCAAATAGGGACATGTTACAATGCAGTGTCATTAGCTTTTATGTGTACTGTGACAACTGCTGGGGGAGAGCTTCAGAGGATGAATAATAAGAGCAGAGGTACTTTGCTAGAACTGTTTATTGCCCGAAGGCTAGACGATAACTCACTATACATTTTATTTTTAAGACTAATGTCATACGTCTTATTCTAAATCTAAAAACTACTTTATTCTTAAGTTGATGGCCAACCACCATCCGTGAAGCACAACCTTCACATTTCCCGCCGTCTCGGGGTGGACGAGGGAAATTCATCTTAATACAGAGACACTAGACAGACTACTCCTGCCTAACACATAATAAGTCCCTACCTATGCAGGGATACCCATACATTCATACCCAGATGGTCTCTTGCTAAGAGATAACCAGGGTCAGGACATGAGCAGACACTAGCCTATGGCATGTTACGTAATCTGACATGTTGTCTGACACTGGCTTCGCCTTGACAAAAACCCTGCTAAAAAGGCAAGGCACCAAACTGACTACCCCAAGTGTCATTCGACTTATTCTAAAGCATAGACCATTCGATACGATATTAAAAAGATAGGCTTCCACAATTTAATCGCCTGGTGTAAAAACCGGCTTAAATAAATTACCCGATTAAATCGCCTCGAATGTTCCCACCTTAACTGCCTGGAGTATGACACACGTCGCATGCTCCAAACAATTGTACCACGATATGTCACTGCCCTTATATTAGATGTCTGACACATTGTCTATGACACTTGTCTCAGTCATCCAAACAAACAGTGACAATCGTCTACTACTAGCTTAATATTAGAATCCTGGCGCATATATATTAAATATGCCCCAGAAATCTGTACCTTAATTACCTCTTATCCTAAATAAATACCTGGACTAAAGTATTATCTTTAGTCCAGCTATCTGTACCACTCCTAAACAAAAAGAAATTACGACCTCATAATTGATTTTACGACCATCGATCATAGCGGTACACGTCATAATGACATGTCAAAATGCTATGTCACTGTCGAAAAGTCAATTATTATTAAAACGCGAAACGAAAGTTATTTTTATTAAAGAAATCCTACCTATCATTTAATTAAAATTAATAAAATTTATTATATTACAGACATGAAAATAAAATAAAATCTTCAGTCTGCATTGGCCTGATGCAGGGTGCAGAGTCCTTGGCCCGACAGGCCAAGACCCCACGATCCTGCCGCCGCCTGGATGAAGAATGCGAGCCGCATTCAGTCACACCAGTAGCTGAAATCCCAGGGAGCTGGGACAGCTATGTATGGCCTCCGCAGTGTGATACATGAAAATAAAAGATTATTATAACATGTGTAAACATTAAAGTTCTGAAAAGAAAATCAGTGTTATAATTAATTATTGGAATTCTGTGAAAGTTATAAGTTATTATTATTACAAGGAAAGGTATTGTAAGTACAATAACTTAAAGTGCAATAAATTTATAGTGCAAGAAATTAAAAATTGAACTTCCTATAGTAATATCTTAGAAATGCAGCTAATATATAGTGGAAAGAAATTAAATTATAGTTACAACGGTGACACTTGCAAATGCAACAAACATAACTGCATCCTTGTACAGTCAGCCTGAATTAAAAATTGCTGAAAAATAATAGTTTTATTATTTACACCCTAGAAATATAGAACTGTTTAAATTTATTTTTAATTAACGATTGAAGAATTTCTTCAATCTGTTAAGAGGCCTTATTCCTTTTAAAACGCAGATTGTTTACACATTTTTCTCTATGATCAAACATGTTTCGTAACATATTATTGATGTTACTTCCTAGAACAGGGCTGTTGGGATTTATTGATACATATTTGAAACCTACAGTTTGAATTTTTCATTAATAATTTTTGTTTCAAAAACTACTCGAAATGGTCAAAATTCACGCGTAAAATTAGTTTTTTCAACTTATTTTCGGCTGCACGCAATGAAAGCATGAAATAGCTATGTTACTACCTAGAACTCGGGGAAAACTATAGTTCACTTCAAAAAGTTGGTTGAAATTATCAATATATTTGTCATAATATGAAAAAAAAAAATTTCAAAAGGAATAAGGGCTCTTAACATGAATTATTACATTTTTGGCACGACCATTAGGAGTGAGTCTTTGAATTCCATGGAGATAATCGGTGGATTATTTTATAGGGTAATAATTTATGCACAACGATTATTATTTGTAGGACCCTACTAACATCTAGAACTATCATACACCTAGCATAATTATTATGGGACAATTATTTACATCCTAATAAACACATATTCTACAAATTATATATTATGGTTCATTATTGCCTGATAGAAGCGCAGCGTTTCGATCGGCGTCCACGGTGTCCAGCGGCGCTCTTCAGTGGTTGAGCGGCCCTCCTCGCTCAGGCACGCTGTTCCTGATGTTGCACTTTCTTGACAAGCACTCGGTCCGGCACAGCACATATTAATCAAATAAAGTTTTACTAGCAATATATTGTACAACTAGTGATAATGGCTGAACTTGAAGGCTTCCACTCTTTAAGAACATTTGCTACATCATTCGACAACACCGAAACTGAATGTTTTTCACTGGCAAAATTCCATATTTTCACTGACAGTTGCTTGTCTGATGTCAACAACGTGTGCTTCAAGCGTATAGAAACGAATTATCGGGGATTCTTGCGATTTTCGCCGACGATGATAAAATTCTTGTACATTATTTTCGGCTCGACGGGAATTCGTTGTTTAACACTGAAAGAACATCCTCAAACGATGTCTGAAATTAATCTGTAATACGGTCCCCGAAAATTTATACCGTAATTGCCATTTGTGATTATTTTAATTCGTATTTTCACACGGGCCAATATTTAAACGTCGGAAAAGCCATTAATTGTGCTCGTCTCCATTTTCGTATGGAATCCAAACAAATCAAATGCACAAACAGATTAAAATCGCACGAAATGAAATATGATAATGGGTGATTCAATATTGACAATGTCACCCGTTTGTCGACCTGCTCCGCAGACTCGTAGTGACACTATACTATACCAATAACTCTTCTTCTTTTCTTGCAATATGTGTGCTTCTTCTTATACACTTATTGAATCTGTAAAATAATTATTAGTTGGGAGCGGGGAAACTCAAAACTTCGCGCGACTCTAAATATAAGCGTTCGCAGCTCCACCAAGTGTGGACGCCACGCAAGAGAGAAGCTCCAGGGAGCTGGGTAAAATATGGGAGGTGCGTTTTTTTATTAACTGTTTCGCCCGAAGGCTAGACGATAACTCACTATACATTTTATTTTTAAGACTAATGTCATACGTCTTATTCTAAATCTAAAAACTACTTTATTCTTAAGTTGATGGCCAACCACCATCCGTGAAGCACAACCTTCACAGTACTCACAGTATTCACGCCTTACCGAATTTTTGTCCGACACCGGAGTCCTGTCCGATCGCCAATATGCGTATCGAGCGGGCCGCTCGACGACCACAATGACGCGTGAGCTGGTGCGCCGCGTGGTAGACGCCCGCGAGCGGAGGCAGCAGGTTGCAGTGTTGTGCTGCGATCTGTCGAAGGCCTTTGATGTCGCCGATCACAGCGTGCTCTCGATAAAACTACGTCATTATGGCATCGACGGGACAGCACACAAATTAATAACAGATAGTCTGCACGGCAGATCACAGGTAGTGGTGAGTGACGGAGGGAGAGTGAGGTCGGAGCCGCTGTCTACCGTAATGGGAGTTGCGCAAGGATCGTCGGTATCCAATATTTTATTTTCGCTGCTTCTCAATGACCTACCTGAGGCAGTACCAGCGGCAGATATATTTATGTATGCCGATGACGTTGCCGCAGTGGTGTGCGCACGAGACACCATCGAGCTCGAGCAACGTCTCAACGATGTCTCAGAGCAAGTGTCACACTATTTTCAGGTCAACGGTCTAGTACTGAACCTCAAAAAAACTCATTTCCTCCATTTTCATCTCGGAGGCAGTACTCCAGAAAGTCTTGCGGTCTTTGTAGGCGGCACTAAATTAGAGCAACTGCAGAGTACCACATTTTTGGGCATCGAGCTAGACAGGGGTCTCCAATGGGGATCACATATAACTAAATTATGTAATAAGCTTGGGGGCGCCTGCTTCGCGTTGCAACGTCTTGGCAGAGTTATGCCCAGAAATGTGGTGCGCTCATGCTATTTTGCCACCGTGCACTCGCTTATTCAGTATGGCACAGAGCTGTGGGGGCGTGCCGCAGACTGGGAGCGCGTTTTCCGCATGCAAAAGAGAGCTGTACGAGCGATTGCACAGGTGAGTCAAAGTGTCTCTGCAAAACCGCATTTTAAAGCCCTTCGGATACTCACACTACCTGCCGTGGTGATACTCCAAGTGGCAACGTACGTGCGATGTCACCTAGATGAGTATGTGAAAGGGTCAGACGTGCATGGACGTAATCTGCGAAATGCCCACAGACTCGTGGGAGTCAGGCACCGACTAGTGAAGTCTAGCAAACTCACCCACGTGATGGGGCCTACGGTTTACAACCGCCTGCCTGCGCACATCACGGATGCGCCGTCGCTGAGCAGCTTTAAGTCGCGCCTTAAAAGCTGGCTTATCGAACACACTTTCTATAGCTTTAACGAATTTTACTTACTGAGTACCAAATAGGTAATTAAACTACTATTATTATGCTATATTATTTATAATTACGGAGTACCAAATAGGTACTTCACATTATTAATTGTATTAAATTGCAACACGATCGTTGTTCATTGTATAAATATTGCTAATTTTAACTTTAATTTTTCATTGTTTAATGTAATTTAATCTTTAATTTAAGATATATAAAATTTAATCTAACTGATGAAATGATTGTGATATCATAATGACATGTAATATAATGATTATGAATAAATGAAATATGAAATATGAAATATGAAATATGAAATATACTCAAAATTGTATTTATTAAAACTGTGATCTTCAGAAAGACCCCCACCCTCCTACGTCATGCTACCGTCATCCAATTTCCAGACCCCCATTTGAAATGACGTCATTTCTGAACAGGCCTTTACATACACTGACCAAAAAGAGTAGAAATTCAAAAGTGGCAATACTGTAGTGTCGTCCCCTTTTTCTTAGATTGATTAGAAAGGGACGACACTACAGTATTGCCACTTTTGAATTTCTACTCTTTTTGGTCAGACTGTACTGTCTGACTTATTCTTATCTATTACGTATATTTCTATCTCAAAATTTTCACCGAAGTTAAAAGAGAGAGCGTGCTAAAACCAACTTTTCCGCGACATCTGCACGTCATACTTAACTAAATACGTAAATATATAAATATCAGACAACCTCACACAAATCAACCTAGTCCCAAATTAAGCTCAAGAAGGCTTGTGTAATGGGTACTAGACGACGATATACATACTTATATAGATAAATAAATACTTAAATACATAGAACATCCATGACCCAGACACAAATATTCGTGTCCATCACACAAATATTTGCCCTTGCCGGGATTCGAACCCGGGACCGTCAGCTCAGTACGCAGTTGCTTAACCACTGCGCCAACCGCGTCGTCGAAACTTAACTATACGAGGGTGGTATGATAAGTAGTGAGCCTACCCATGAAAAAAAAAATTTTTTTTTGTTTTTTATTTTTATTTTTTAACGTAGTCCCCTTTCAAATTTATGCACTTTTCCCAACGCGTCTCCAACTTCTTTAAGCCCTCCAAAAAATATGTCTTCGGAAACTTGGCAAAATACTCACCCGTGGCCTCTATGACCTCTTCATTTGACATGAAGCGTTTGCCTCCGAGCCAAGATGTCATGTTTGGGAACAAGAAGAAATTGCACGGAGCTAAGTCCGGGGAATAAGGCGCGTGCGGCAGTTTTTTGTAACCCATTTGATCCAGTTTGGTCTTGACGATGTTTGATGAATGGGCCGGAGCATTATCCTGGTGAAACAGCACTTTTTAGCAGGCTAAACGGGGCCGTTTTTTTTTTAATTCTTCATCGAATCGTGATAACAAATCAGAGTAATATGGCCCCGTGATTGTTCTTCCTTTCGCTAAATAATCTATGTGAATAATTCCTTGCGAATCCCAAAATATGGTCGCCATCACCTTCCCAGCCAACGGAACCGTTTTCGCTTTTTTGGAGCACTTTCGCCGGGACAAGTCCACAGCTTTGACTGTGGTTTTGTTTCTGGAGTTTAGTGGTGGATCCACGTTTCGTCCATGGTAACGTAACGCATAAAGAAGTCCTTAGGATTACGCTTTAATAGTGCCAAACACTCTTTGGAAGTAGCCACACGATTCTGCTTGTTTTCTTCACTTAGCAAACGCGGTACCCATCGGGCTTATAGCTTGCTCATGTCCAAATGTTTATGAATGATATTTTGTACACGCTCCAGTGACAAGCTACATTCCTCAGCTACCTCCCTTAATTTCAGTCTACGATAGTTCATCAAACTATCACAGACTTTTTTGATGGTTTCCTCCGTGGTAACTTCATTTGGACGTCCTGGGCGGGCCTCATCAAACACAGATGCTCTTCCATTTCTGAACTCATTATACCACCCCTTAATTGTGGCAATCGAAGGCGACGCATCGCCATACACGCTATCTAACTCGTTTTTTATTACATCACGCGTTTTTCCCTTCAAAAACAGGAAACGAATCACTGACCGATGTCGTTCTTTTTCCATTTTATACAAAGACTGCCACTTTCTACTGTTTAAAAAGCTATAATTCATGAAGTAATTGACAGAATCATTTGAAACTGTAAATTTTCCCGCGTCCAAGATGGCGGCTCTGAGTAAAGACATTTTTAATATTCAGCCATACCGCATTGCTTCAAGGCTCATTACTTATCATACCACCCTCGTAACACGCGACTCTGTCACGCGACAAATTCTACCTGTCACTTTCCTTTCAATACCTCGCGAGCAAGACAGGTGATGCTGCGTCGCGCGACAAGCGAAGTCGCGGCAATATACGCTAGCTCTGCTACACGTCTAGCATAACTGTGTCACGCGACTCTTTGTCACGCGACAAACACTACCTGTAAACAGGAGACACTGAGCTGCGCAACAAACAAAGTCGAGGCATTATATGCTAGCACGCTGCACCCATAATTATGAAGTTAAGTCGTAATAAAACCTAGTGTAAATATAAACAAGACACCAGCAGCCATATTTGATGTTTCATTTATTTACCCGTTAAATGGGGCAAGTATTTTTACCCGCGTCGGGCACGGATGGGGGTAATCTAGTCACGCAACTAACAGACAGAGGCGAAGTTTTTAAGGTCAAAATTATATTTAACCGACTTCAAAATAGGAGAAGAAACCCTACGTTTCTTGACTCAAACGTGCAAGAACGGCTGAGCGAATTTGGGTGAAAGGAGGATGGGTAGATTTGTATGGATCTGCCTAGGGACCAATAAAGACAAGCCGTATATCATTGGAAAGATTTTTAGGGTGCCGTAGTCAACTAGTTTCATATTCTACAACATTTTGTATGGCGGGGAATCTCGAATACCAGTGTAAAAAAAGTTAATAAAAAAGCGATACTGGAACTTATAGTATCGAAAAACCCTACATAATAACGTTTCAACTCAAACTTCTTTTATGCAGCGATAACTTTATTCACGTCCTGCTTTAGTAAATGTTTAAGAACTTAGAATAAGCTATCCAGTGACATATCGCTTGTCCTTATTGGTCATATATAGGTCAATTAGCCCACCTTACTTTGCTTAGGAGATAGTTTGAGTGCCGGGGAACGGGGAAGAATTTACTATGTTTTTTTCACGGGACTTACTATAGAAATATGATCTTGATCACCTGAGGGTCTTAAGTATAATTGAGCCATAATGAGATGCTTTCCTCTCAATTCTATTTCGGCGTTTAATTCATTTATTTAATCTTTATTGCACTAAACAAAAGTCAGTACTAATGGCAGACTTAATGCTAAATAGTATTCTCTACCAGTCAACCCAGTCTTTGTAGGCTAAAAGCGCAGTTCGCGTCCCATCCCAGTATCAAGTTTCGTCGTATGATATAAAATCACCCTCGATAAGTACCCTGATCCACTAACACTAACAGCTTGAAAATTTGAAGTTAGTTGGAACTATGGCTTATCCGTGCTTAGTGGAAGCGGAACACAGAATATCTTGATGAGATTTAATCCAAGCATTGGGCGTCACTACCAGTCAAGAACAGGGCTGAGCACAGACAACTAAATTTATATAACATGTAATGTCTCATTATTTGTAATACCACATTTTTTATGTTGAACCATTGATTGTTCTATGTACCTACATATTTATCTATATAAGTATGTATATATCGTCGTCTGGTAACCATAACACAAGCCTTCTTGAGGTTAATTTGGGACTAGATCGTCGATTTTTTTTTATTGAGACAAATATTAAAGGACAAAGAAACATTGAAATGTGTAACCCGGCGGATGAGACCGGGAATCGAACCTGGTACCTCTGGATTATAGAGGTCGCTAAGGTATAAAAAGCCTGGAGAAGTTTACACGCTGGACTGGTAATCCAGAGGTACCGGGTTCGATTCGCGGTCTCTTGCGCCAGGTTACGCATTTCAATTATTCTTTGTGCTTTGATCTTTGTATCAATGGTTCAACAGACATCTAAGTTATAACTGGAAGTAGGTACCCAGTACCCACATAATCTACTAGTCAACAGTCAACACAGAAAGTGGAACTATATAATCTAGACTATTATAGTCCCTGACCTAACCAAGCACCAGCTTGGCTCCGTCAATGTTTGGCTCCGTCTTCTACCTCTGCTTAGGCAAAATTAATACGCGTTCGTAGCCACTCCTAGCGTCACGCACGCGTCAGTCGCGTCACTATACCTCACAACCAGTTGTGTCGCATTAAACACGAAGAACCGTTCAGTCGTCCAGTGAAAAATTATAATTCAACCTACGAACGGTAGCTGCATATCCCCAGATGGTTCATCATCATTATCATCATTATATCAGCCGATAGACGTCCACTGCTGGACAACGGCCGCCCCAAAGTTCTCTACAACGATCGGTCTTGCGCCGCCCTCATCCAATTTCTGCCCACGACCCTAATCAGATCGTCAGTCGACCTTCCCACCCTGCGTCTTCCGGTCCGCAGTCGCCACTCAAGAATCTTTATTCTCCAACGGCCAACGGTTCTACGAGCCATGTGCCCCGCCCACTGCTAGGCGACTGTCTGAGTTATATTTTCAACCTTGGTTCTCTTACGTGTATCTCATCATTTCGGATTCGATCCCACAAGGGAACTCTGAGCATAGGTCGCATAGATTTAGATGGTTCGCTGACCGTCGGTGCGGATTGCTCCGCGCCGACCAATACGTACCTATTAACCTCAGGGAACGCGGGCGGTCGTCCGCACGGACCCGTCAGCTTCATTCTAAAACGCTCCCTGAAGTTAATACATAACTATTGGTCGGTGCGGTGGCAATACACCCCGGTGGTCAGCGCGACGCTAAAACCAGCCTTATAAATAACCTTATAAAGTTGCTTGAATTTCGTAGTAACGTCATAGATAAGTATATTATGCGTAGGTATAGGTAGGGTATTGACCACGTTCGATTTATAAGTAGTCATAGTTACCATTGACGCGGCGTCAATCGTATTATTGGTAAAGCCGTAATACATTAGGTCAAGATTTTAATGGTACTAATGTTAAAAAAGTGAGTGCAATACTCGCCAATAAACTTCGTGTTTGGCGAAATTAGTTGTAAAATGTGTACCATGCTTTTTTGAAATAAATAAATTAAAAAAAAAATATTTTTCACCTCACTAGCTCGGAAAGCCCAGTTTGTTTGTTTGATATCTATTGAGAAAATTGCTTTTTATCCACATGTGGAGAAAGAGTTTTGACATTTGAACGCAGCTAAAGTGAAATTTGACGTAACAAAACGTAAAACGTTAAAAGTGCTGAATTTTGAACATCACCATGATTGCATCGTGTTAAATACACCAAATGCAGTCTTACAACTTGATCTTAATCCATAAATATCAGCATTCAACATTACTCTTCATTTGTAAACACGGATAAAATGATCTGACACTTCAAGTAAGTCAATGTGCGAACAAAACGCATTCGAAATTTTAAAAAAAGTTTTGAGTCAACACTTTTCAAAATGTTCAATTAAATATTCGTCAGTTCTTCTAGTTTGTTTTGTTTTTCAAACGATAGTAAAAATGAGGGATTCGAGTTCGAGTGACGAAGACGTTGTAACACCTGTGGAATTACGGGAAACCGTGCAAAATGCGGACATGAGCTTATTGCCTGAAAAATCCCGTTTAATAGATGAAAGCTAATTAGACCTTAGTTTTAATAAATGGCAAATTGTTTGATTATTGCAGATATTTTTCAAAGATACTACAAACCCTTTTTTTTCTTCGCTATAGTGAGGTGAAAAGTTTTGTATTATACACGGGTGAAAAGTTATTTTACGTCTCGTGTATTGAAACACTCGCTGTTCGCGCCATATCTAATATATAAATAAGTTAATCGAATTTCCTGGTAGATGGCGGTGTTACTTTGAGGGCAATGCTGCATCGCGGTATCGTTTGTTTCCCGGAGAATGTATATAGACTTTCAAGAAATAAATATTATTCGTTCGCAACCCAATAGTGTGTGTTTATTAGCCGCTATTGGTAGAGGGCGTCCCGAGGAGGAGTACGGTGTTGTACACTCGCTACGCTTAGGATTCTATTTTGAACCACTCGCTTCGCTCGTGGTCAATCATAGGATCCTTTCGCTAGCTCGTGTTTCAAATTAACACTCGTGGGTAAAATACAACTTTCCCCCTTGTATAACAAATAACTATTGGCCGTTTTCGTAGGTTCTTATCACACTTGCGATTTGGGAGCGAATTTTATATGAAGGCGATCACGCAGCGAGTTCGCTGCGACAAATAGAGTCTGGCTAGCAATTGCTTCGTATTTTGAGTTGGACTCTATTTATATAATAAAATAAGAGCGGTGACAGGTAGCCGTAGTTACCAAAAGCAATCTAGTGGATAATGTTGACCGATATTTCCTTGTGGTATCACCAATTGTCTATGATTCAAACAATTTAGTAGGTGGGTCCTATATAAATAATTTTGATACTTTAGTAGTAACATCCCGATCTAGTTGACAGTTTTTCGTCGTGATACCGTCTTTGGGGCTTAAAAGGTTAGCAACCCGCATGTCTTAACCCTTAAATGCATACAATTAAAGCCTGACCAGAAATATATGAGGATGCGCCATACTGCGGAATTTCACTGGAACTAATTTCTTACACTGGCAATGATTTTATAATGGTTGTCAACAATGTCAATGTCATTCGTGCTGGTTTCTTTAAAAGACAAATATTGGAAAATACCCAAAGAAAAAGCCGAAAACCATTCACAGTCGTGAACGTGATATTATAAATAAAGTGTACACGTGTCTACTACACAAAAAAGTGTGCGTGTGGATTGAGTGAGCACCCTTCAAAAATGAAAAAAAATGTGCTGATCATTTAGTAAAAGTTCTAAAACAATTGTAAAACTAATTGATGAATTTGTAAAACGATAAATAAAAAGAATACATTCATTAACGTATGCTCACTCAGTTCTCACAAGCAACCAACGAAATCTGTGAATGTGTTTATTTAACATATAATATTTATATCCTAATTTTTAGTAAAAAATATGCTTAAGGTAGGTAATAATTTGTAGATCACCTGGTTACGTACTTAAAGTTTTACAAATTATTTCGTATGCTCACTCAATCCGCACACTTTTGAAAACCCAATTTCTGATAGAAAAACTGCAGATTGAAACTTCTATATATGTGTATAATTTAGTAAAACTCATAAGGGAATTTGTAAAATACAAAACAAACCGCTAACGTGACAGATTTTTGGATAATAAATGTTTGTAAGTGCTCACTCAGTCCACACATTATTCGTAAGTTAAAAATGTAAATATCTTAAGATTTTTAGTATCTAGGAAAGTACAAAGTAGTTCAACTTTTAGTAAATTTTTTTACTAAATATCCACCATCTAAAATGTCATATTCGTTGTCTGCTTTTAAAGATATTCAAATTTCATTTTAAAATACAATCTAAGATACAGTCCACATTTTAGATCACACTCCACTTCTTAAAATACAATCTAAAATGTGGACTGTATCTTAGATTGTATTTTAAAATGAAATTTGAATATCTTTAAAAGCAGACAACGAATATGACATTTTAGATGGTGGATATTTAGTAATTTTTTTTACTAAAAGTTGAACTACTTTGTAGTTTCCTAGATACTAAAAATCTTAAGATATTTACATTTTTAACTTACGAATAATGTGTGGACTGAGTGAGCACTTACAAACATTTATTATCCAAAAATCTGTCACGTTAGCGGTTTGTTTTGTATTTTACAAATTCCCTTATGAGTTTTACTAAATTATACACATATATAGAAGTTTCAATCTGCAGTTTTTCTATCAGAAATTGGGTTTTCAAAAGTGTGCGGATTGAGTGAGCATACGAAATAATTTGTAAAACTTTAAATACGTAACCAGGTGATCTACAAATTATTACCTACCTTAAGCATAATTTTTACTAAAAATTAGGATATAAATATTATATGTTAAATAAACACATTCACAGATTTCGTTGGTTGTTTGTGAGAACTGAGTGAGCATACGTTAATGAATGTATTCTTTTTATTTATCGTTTTACAAATTCATCAATTAGTTTTACAATTGTTTTAGAACTTTTACTAAATGATCAGCACATTTTTTTCATTTTTGAAGGGTGCTCACTCAATCCACACGCACACCACAAAAAATAGTCGGCAAAAGAGTGCATTCCATTAAAATAATATTACGAGGTTACCATAGGGACTGACAGGTATTTGAACTGAAGTCATTATAGTGTGTTGAGATTGGTTGCAACTTTGTTGCCATATAAATCTTGTAAATTGCGCCCTCTTGACAATCCTCATATATTTCTGGTCAGGCTTTTACTTATAAAATGTAGCAGTTTGATAACTAATATAGTTGCCAAATAAAATTACTTTAATAAACTCGTGGTGACATCTCTCGCTGGTCACATCAATTCGCTTTAATGTATATAGATTATAGATTTAAGTATCTCTTGTAAACTTTAGTTCTTTATTTTATAAATAAGATTGATTGTATTTTTACGACTTCGACTGAAGGTCTTGTAACCATGGTCATGAATAAATTAAAAAAAAATTAAAAATTTTAAGAGTAGTATAGTTTTTAAAATGACGAAAAAGATCAAAAATATGTGAACTCTTCTATTGTCACATATTTTTGATTTAATTTTCGCTCATAAAGAACTCTACGTTCTGTGTGCAGTGTCGTATCGTTGATACTGCCATCTCAAGCTAAAAGGTAGTTTTGTATGGAAATCCGTTATTTTTGTATGGAAACATACAAAAAAGCTTTTAGCTTAGCATGGAAGCATAGACTGGAGGCCTCAAATAAGCTGGCGGCGCTATACTAAAGGGGTGAAGGTAACAAAATAAAAGTCATCATTGCTTTTCCTCTTCATACTCACTGTATGTCTTTATTTTATTTTTTTGTATTTTTTTCTCAATTTATTTTTTAAAACTTTTCTTTGAATCAAATTTATATTAATATTAAATATATATCTCGAGTGTATTTACAGGCTATGTACAACGTTGTATGTACAGTCAACTTAGCTGTATTATGTACAACTTCATGTGTATATTAGGTCAACGTCTAACCACACTTTCGGTACATAGATATACAAAAAATCTATTATACATACCTAGAGTAACTTACATTTATTCATACAGTAACTTTTAGTTGCACTCTTTATAATATCAAGTTAGTTTTATCATTTTTTGTTTTTTTTTTTTAATGGCATCATCTCGTTATTGCGTTAGGTTCGCGCAAAAAATGCACTAATTTTTGTACACAAATAAAACAATAAAAACCCATTAAGAATAGTCAAATCCGATATCTTAAAATTACGAACTAGATTTTATCTTTGATATCAAAGGTTGTACAGTCTGACCAAAAAGAGTAGAAGTTAAAAAGTGGCAATACTGTAGTGTCATCCCCGTTTTTTAGATTGATTAGAAAGGGACGACACTACATATAGCCACTTTTTAATTTCTATTTTTTTGGTCAGACTGTATTTTCAAATTATTGCGGGTGTGGCTCTGATGGGGATCTCTGTACACCGGACTGTGATTTGATAAATCGCTGGTTCCACTAACAAATTCACGCTTTTCGCTTCGCAGCAGTCAAAACGCACGACAAAATATTCCTCAACAGTACGTTGTTACAAGCTTTTATTTACTTTCACCTGTTCACCAGCTACTTTCATTTAATGTTGTCTGTCTCTTTTCATTTCGTACAATGCGAGGTAGTTTTGTGTCACCGCGACTTGACGCCCATCTGGGCTTACTACGCGTACCTTATAGTCCGTTACCGATTGGGAACGCTTGTATGGAAAGGTATACAATTTTGAGTATACAGCAATGCCATTTGGTACGGGTATTAAACACGTCTACCTGAGCCGAAACACCCGGTAGCCAGTTTGAACTCCGCGACTGGTGGGGAGTAGAGGGGATCAAAGTACATAGCCCAGCTCAGAAATAAAATCTGGTAGATTAGTTTGGACCTTTAGTTATGTTTGTATATGTGCGAAATGCGATTACTTACAGAGTTTTAACCAGGTTCAATTTCCAGTTATGTATGAGAATTATAAAAAAAAAATAGTTTCTTTTAAATCTAAAATCGACGCCATGGTTCCTAAGATCAGATTTCCCTATCCCTTATAGTTTTCGTTTTCTCCCTACTAACCCATTTGGGTTGATCACCCTTTATATCCATAAACTCGTAATTTCCTTCATCATGGCCACTCACTGCACTCTGCAGCGGTAATAAAAGTGCACTTCGATTTTATGGACCCTAGATAAGCCTTTTCTCAGGTCGTTAAGGACTATTACGCTCTCCGCACACTACGGCTTCTTGTGGCCGCCACAGTACACTTCTCTTTTGCACGCTCGAAGTGGGAAAAAGAGAGATGTACTGTCGCGGCCACTAGAAGCCGTAGTGTGCACTGGCACTTAATGAGGAGTATAGAGGTTTGACGACGCGGTTGGCAATGGTGCAGCTGCCTAATGAGCTGGTCCTGATGTTCAAATCCCAGTAAGAACAAACATTTTTTTTACGATCAATCATAAAAGTACCCAGAGATTCTGTAGCCTGCACCGTTACTCGCAATTTTTGTTAAGGGTCCGCCCTCACCGCGAACATTCGCGTGTAATTTAACAAAAAATTATATGAAAATCTCATTTAAACCTAATCTTTTTTAACCTTCTAAGCTTGTGCTATCTCTGTTCCGCGGTTTGTACTGAATTACACGATTGAATCAAGTTTGCACCTAGTATCTATAGTTCCCTATAGAAACCAGGTGCAAACTTTGACTCGACCGGTAAAATAGGGCAGTCCGGTCAACGCCCCCGCACCTGAATGCCTCGTTAGGCCATGATTGATGATGGTGTTAAAACGTTTCGTGGTACAAAGCAGGGGCGATCTAAACGGGATGTCGCAATAAAAGTAAACGAGAATCATGCTGATCGATAGTGATTCGGCAAGAGAATAATACTAGTACAAACTACGAGTGTTCGACTGGCAACCGCCGTAACTGATCGGCTCTCCTGATGATGAATCGCGAATCGATTCGAAACATGTCAAGTGATAGACGGCTTGTTTGTGAGAAAAATCGTTTCGTTAATAGTTTTGTTATTGAACTAATAACCACGTGGTTTTGTAAGTAAGCATTTTAAAAGTGATAATGGCTACGAACGCGCACTGAATTTGCACGGACCCTAGGTGCGTTTGCCAATAGTCAATTGGAGTTAACTTTAGCAGTCTCTTTATTCATTTAAATTTTATTATACAAAAAAAGGACAAATGGCGGACTTAAATGCCAAATAGCATGCTCTACCAATTAACCATAAGGCCAAACAGATATACTAAAAGTTGGTGTGTACAAATAGCGTCTAGGGTACTCGTAAATATAATAATTTATCACGCATCTCCCTCAGCACTTTACTAAATGAAAAGAGATAGAAAACAAAACTGTGATTGTATGTCAGTGAATGTCACTGATGCAAACAAAGAGGAAACAGGACTAAATAATCCGCAAATTTCAAGTAATTTTTGCATAATAAAGCCAAAACTATCCACATGAAAGTAAGTTCTTTTTTTCAATAGGATTCAGTATTTATTTCGCAAGAACAACGAAGGATTCAGCAGCACTACCGATAAACAATGTTTTCAAATTAGTTGATGACAAATCGCTACTGACGTTTAACCCATTCATTCCCGAAGACGCGAATTCGCGTCCCATGTATGTGCAATCGTAATGCCGAGGACGCGAAATCGCGTCTCGAGTTATTTGTTTTTTTTTTTGCTAGAAAACAAGTGTACTTAAATGCTGATACCAAAATGTTACTTTATTTATGAAGGATAATATTATACTGTTGCTGGTTTTTGGATTCCATGCATTTGTAATTTTCATAATTCTTATCACGGATGCCAAACGCGAATTCGCGTCCCATGTATGTGTAATCGTAATGCCGAAAACGCGAAATTACGTCCTTGACAACGTAATGCCGCGGACGCGAATTCGCGTCCTTGAAATGGGTTAACCTAATGCCGCTGACGCGAATTTGCGTCGTCGCTTGGAAGGCGGCACTGCGTGATGAGTAAAAATATGAGGCGTCGGCAATGAATGGGTTAATAATGCAAATATATGACGTATGCACATTATTGGCATATGAAAGCTGTTTGTAGCGCCACTATCCCTCGGCAGGACCGACACTTGTTACATTATAGTGTTCATCCTGCATAATAGCGAGTTTTAACGTAAGAGCTCAAGTGTCATTTATTTTTCCGTTTCGCTCTGGATTCGTTAGTTATAGTCTGTGTATTAGGTTGCGTTTCCTCTTATGCTGGCGGACTGTACTATGGGCTACACAAATGAATGAATTAATTCATAAATGGGCCATGCAATTCTGCAGCTCATTGTACCTAATATGATTATCTCCGATTCTCAACATCGCCACGTCAGTTAAACCAGTACGGTAAGTCAAATCATGATCGGATTCACCCGGCTCGTTTACGTGGTTTCGTCCAGTTTTTCCATCTTGTTAACTACCACACATTCCAATTCCTACGATTTTAAACTTAAATAATGACCCATTTTGACCCTTTATATACCTTGGTTACTACCACAATTCAACAAAATGATGCCAAATGATGTTTTACATATAAACGATTCACATTTTTTGATAACAAACTAGGAATTCTAGTAATTCTGCTTCTAAATTCAGACATGTAGGCTTATAAATACAGTCAATTTCACTAGAACTAGGCTAGGTAGTAGCTCCTTCGAGGCATACAGTTCCGAATAAGCATAAAACCTAGGTTATACAAGCATAGTACCTTAAGCACTATGAATGCTAATGTTAACTAGAGGCCAGCGCACACCGGATGCGTGAGCGTGACGCGCCGGTTGTGAAGTATGAATCGTCATAGGAGATGACACACCACATGCATAAACGCACGGACGTATCCCGTCTGTTCTGACCTTAGCTAAAAGTGATACAAAGAAAATTTGTTTACCGTGGTCTTATTTTACGATTTTTTCTTTAGCAACAGTTCAACGATACGAGAAGAGCGACAAAAATTATTTCTGTACTGTGTAATTTGTAGGTAAATATAATTAAATGATAATGTGGGCAAAATTTATATCAACAATCGGGTAACTTTGACCACACATCATGCTGCATCCGTCCTTTTGGGCAAATTTACCATGTCTTTCTAACAAATAGACGCAAAGAATATGGATGACTGTATGTACCTTATTTCTCGTGATGAACTGTTGCTGTTCTACCCGCCCACAAAAGGGCATAACCGACTTAGAAACAGCCTCAAATTACGCCTTTTTCTGACTCGGGTATTAAAATCGCAGTTAACGTCAGACGTTGGCTTTAACAGGCACATCACACATCTAAACGTGATACTACACATTAGAAAACAAAAACAATTCATAAAATAAGTTAACTAAGGCTAATACTTCATGGCCGATGAGTTGCAATTTCATGTTTTCTTCGTACTATCGATCTAACCCACTGAAATGAAATTGATGACCAAAGAAATCGGAACTTATAATAATATCACCTCGATGCGTTCATACTTATATATAATCTTTATTCTCAATAGTATACATACGGTATGTGGACTCAGAATCGAATGATAGTTTTTAGTTTTTTTTTTTTATATAATTGATGTAATTTGTGTAGCGACAGTTTGAACGACTGTAATAGTACATTAGGGCGGTGAATTTGTGAATGTCCCAGTTGACAGGTGTTTGTCACAAATATGGGGCTTTACTAATTACCGTTAGTGCTTTGTCTAAAGAATTAAAGTTTCAATTTCCTTAGTCATCACAAAATTGCACATCGGACGGGTTAGGTAGGAATCGTACTTATAGCGTCCATACGGTTTTCAAAGTCCCCTTTTGGAAAACAGTTTCGTATAATGGTTTATATAAGGTACTTACATTGGCTACTGTATAACCTAATATTATTACCCTTCAAACTTGCCATGTCTGTCTAACTTTGCCCGGATATATAATTACTCTAGTTATTTTTGTAAATTTTCTTTTATACGTTGAATTCTTAAATTACCATATTTATTCTATTAAACAACACGTTAATTGTTGGTGGGCAAAGTTATGTACAAAATGTTGCCAAGTCTCTATCTAGTCATTTCGTAACAAATATAACACCTGAACATCTTTTGTAAATTGACATGGCAAATTAACATTTTATTTAAGGTGCTCTGGGACTTCAAGAAATTACATTTTGCGTACAAATATGTACTTTAAGTTAGTACACACGTTAAAACCGTTAAGTACTACATTTTGTATTTTTTTTTATATTATTTTAAAACGATGATGCCGAATGAAGCAGTCTTAATGGACTAAATGCATTTTTTAACCAATTCTCTTTTTTATCATATATCGCCTGGAATCAAACCCAGGACTCGTCACACAACAGGCAGTGTCATTTCATATAAGGCTGCGCTTTATAACCACTAACACTAAGCCCAGTTTCACAAAATTTAAAGGCTTATGAATGTCGACACATAAAATGTCGAAGTGTCTTTAATTTGAATAAACATTTTGTTCGACTGGGTAAATAATAGTGGAGTCAAATATAAATTTACCTTATTGAAATCATTTTATGTAGACAATTTTCTTTGACTGAAATTTGAGTAGAATCAATACCGTAAAATTACCGTAAGTTCGTTTTACTTCAGCTGTATAAGGTTACTTTGCCTACCCTAAATCCTTATTTATAGAACTATGCATTCTTAAAAACTACATCATGTGATTAATTTACTTCGTGTAAGGTGTCGTTTTTAAGAAGTGTTAATTCAATAAATAAAAGGGTTTATTATGGGTGGGCAAAGCTACCTTAAAGGCCTAAAGTACCCCCATTTTACGATACTTGTAGGAGGTACATGGTATAGCTTATAATAATGCAGTTTAAAACATGAGAATATTTGTATATCACCGATTCATTTGGCGAACAGGATTACTAAAAACCAATCATTTAGTTATGCGACACAAACATGTAACTTAAAGGACTTTTGACCCCTTTCACTATATTGCATTGTAATAATGGTAATGCAGTATGTAATATATAACCAGTCTTCCTGATAACGACAAAAACACTGGTATTGCATCACCTATAAACCTTTCAAATAAAACAAACATCTTATGTCTAAAACACAGAACTACTTAAGGCATTAAATTTGTTTCTGACTTATACTTAAGCGTCAGTACGGAACGAAATAACCCCCTGAAAAGTTTACGGGTTCAACACTACTGTTATAATATTCTAAGTTTGGTCTAACTTAAGTATATGAACACAAAATTGTCGAAATGTATATTTTTTTCTTAAAAAAGCAACTTTAATTATCGTGCATTTTATTTAAGAAAATGGTTAGTTGGCTTAGCCCCTTCGCCTACCCAGGTCACGGTAAATTAAAAAGGCGTATTCAAATTGTCCAGATTAACTTGATGAAGTTTGATTTATTGTCATTGTCATTGCAAAGGCTGAATGGCCAATAACACAGCTCTAATTTCAAAAATCCATTAACGTAATTTCTCAGCTTTTTTTTTAGTGCCTCGATTGATGAGTCATTATTTTCTTAACGCGAAAGGACTATCAACTTACAACGTAATCTTGTGTCTTAGAATGTTAATGCAGATATTTTAAATGGTTATTCGTTCCGTGCCTGACATTAGCGGTTCATCTCGCACCTAATAGGTCTAATGGCTAGTGAGATATTGCTTTTAAGTTTAAACATTTACATTGCACGTCCAAGACCTGGCGAGCTACCCGATCAAGTTAAATTTGCATCTGGTTCTTACATCAAAACATACAAACGAGGTGTAAATTTATCTTAGCCGGGTTACATACGTGTCTTTAGGTCCAAAGCTATTCATACTTTTTAATTTCTGATCGCCAGAGTTGTGCCAAATTGCCGCAACTTCTGATTGCGAAAATCCAGCTTCATGTATAAATACGATAAATAGTCGCATAAAGATTAAGTGTTCTAAGATCGTATTATACACATGCCCTTACAAAATTAGCACGGAGATATCTATATACTAAAAACTATTACTAAAGTCACAGCGCTATGTAACATTACGATAAATTTGTTTAAATATAGAATCGCACTTTTTTAGAAGCGTATAAGGTTATTTCATAGTTATGTTTTGTTACCAATAAGAGATGCTTTATAAGTTTTTAGACATAAATAATGATAGCTAAAAAGGATAATGTATGTAAAGCCTGGCCAGAAATATATGAGGATGCGCCATATTGTGGAATGACAATGTCATTCGTTCGGTGTCTTTAAAATACATATATTTAAAAATATCGACAGAAAATGCCGAAAACCATTCACAGTTGTGACTATAAAAGTGTACAGGTGTTAACTACACGAAAAACAGTCAGGAAAAGAGTGCATTCCATTAAATGATATTACAAGGTTAACATAGTGGAACTGACAGGTATTTAAACTAATGTCATTATAGTGTGTTGCGATTGGTTGCAAATTGTTGCCATATAAATCTTATAAATAGCGCCCTCTTGACAATCCTCATATATTTTTGGTCAGGCTTTATACAACTTTGCCATTTAGCCTAACTTTGCCCAAACCCAATTTTAATAAATTTATTGATATGGATATTCATTTTATGGAATTACGACGTCATACTACAATATTGAAGGCGGTACTTAGAAACGAAAGAGGTTCATCGTTAAAGTAACTAATTTAATAATGGTAAATAAATTCATTAAAATAAGAAACGAAAATCAAAACCATATGCTTTTTTGCCTGGGCAACGTTGGAATAGATGAGCTGCAGTTTCGCTGTAGTACACGAAATAGCTTTGAAAATGTATATTTATTTATGAATAAAAACTTATTTAAGGCATACACTTTGTAATAAATCACTAACACGTTAGCCGAATCGATGTCTCTGATCGGAAGAAATCTATATCACTGGTCATTATGACGTCATAGATCTAGTAGTCAACATTTAAAATGATTAAAACACAAATACTTTTGAGACGATTGGTGATCGGTATTTTTTATTGTGAATCCAGCTATCAAAACTAATCAATGTATATATCAGCAAGATAAATGCATAAGACAAACCGATTAGCAGGTGAATGAAGTATGACGTCACAAAGTTATAGCGAATGATTTTCATGAAACCGTACATCTTTGCCCACCAGTACTTACTTTGCCCAGATGTCATCGTCTTAGTTGACCATAGTTATGCAGAAAGCGACCAAAGTTTTTTTTTTTCAAAACGCAAAAAGCGACCAAACTCATTCATTGATTATCACTTAAGACACTTTGACAAAAAATCTACGCTGGTCGCTTTCTGCATAACTATGGTCAGTTATAAACCTAGTTTTTTTTTGGGCACCGTTAGAAAGGATGGGCAAAGTAAAACACGCTTTCAAAAAGTATAAACAACGCCATACTTGAATTATTCCAACGTGTATAGTAATTAGTTACAGAAAATAAAGTGATTATTAATTGGTGTATATTCAACAGCGATAAGCGTCAATATATTCCGGGGCCGGCTACGCAACGTAACGACAGAATTTCAACTATAATTATTTATATTATATGACCTCTTACTTTTTAATAACAGCCGCCAGATATATTTTGTTAAAGTAAAGACGCTAAGCACGAATAATTTCGTACACTGACCCATCATTACCACTATAGCACGCCCGTAACAATATTGCGCTCGCGGCTCGCCGGTCACATGTGATGGAAATAGGTAATATTGGGGGCAATGTACGAAATTGTTCGTATTTAGGGTCCTTACTTTATTATAAAAAAATAATAATTGCAAAATACCCAGAAAACATTTTGTTAGTATTCCGCATATATATTATATATTTGAGCCTAGTATGAACCTAGTATCTGGGCAGCCTGCTATTCAAGAAATGTAATCATTTTATTTCTGACAATACGTTACGTAGCCGACCGTCGAGGAAAATAAGTCTGTACGTTGGTTGGCCTATTCATTCAGAATAGAGAGACGCGACCAAGCAAGCTAGCATTGTATTTATTAATGCGTCCACTGAACACACCCGTCTCTCACACACTGGTCAAAATAGAGAGAAATGGAAGATATTTGTAGCTCCAGATCGAACAGTGTTAGTCACGACGCAACAGCGTAGTTTTATCGAGGCATCCCTCGGCGATAACATGGCGCAGTTGGTAGGATAGGTCTAATATCCTTACTTACGGGTCGCGTCGCTTTCTTCCATTTATAGGAACGAATGGCCAATAATTATATTTACACTGTACAATGATTATACTACGCCGTCTTATGGCGGCAAATGGTGAAATGAGACTGTGGACGATTTATGTCCACTTTGGATTGAAAGTTCGGTTTTACCTAGAACCAAAAATATAATTTCGGTATGTAAAAAAATTACTTATTTCTGCCGTATGGAATACTAACGATGACTACAGTTAACGTTTTGTTCCATACTATTAATAATCGGACAAGGCTCAATGGTCAGTATTGAATCTGTTTGTTGTTTTTTTTTTATATACTACGACGGTGACAAACAAGCATGCGGTCCGCCTGTAGTTAAACAGTTACCGCCGCCTAGGGATGCTTGCGATGCCAGGAGCATCGCACGCGCGTTGCCACCGTTGAGTTGTTGTCATTTGAGGGTCTAAATTATTTGTTAGTTTAAATGTGCTTCAAATTTAGTAATAATCGCAGAAAAAACAAACGATTCCAGTACCGAACTGTCATCCAAAGCTTACGCAATCCAAGCAGTCTAAATCACCTTCTTGACCGTATATCATCGCTGCGGCTGCTGCGAGAACTGCCTGCGTTTCTTGTTGGTGCGGCCGTCGCCGCGGTAACGCTGCGGATTCGCTGCGGGCGGCGACGAGTACCGCCGCTGCTTGGAGGAGAACGAGCGGTTGCGGTTTTTAGGCGCAGCGTCGGTTGCGAAGCGTTGTTGCATCACTCCTGAAAATTAAAATTGGTTTTAGGTTTTACCCTTATTGTTCCAGTACAATTAATTATTCACTAAAATGATCAATTGGTTCTAGACACTTACTTCATTTTTTTGAATTACGACAAACAATAAGACACCGTTGCCACCATAGATGTGCGAGAATGTTTAATAAGAACCTAAGAACCAATAGGTTTAGGGCGACACAGCTACAGTTACCTGACGGTATGTTGTTGAAGTCGGAGTTGCTGGTGATGTGGTGTATGATGAGGCTCAGGTGCGCGGACACGCGGCGCGGGGTGGGGGACGAGCACTGCGCGACACAGCTACAGTTACCTGACGGTATGTTGTTGAAGTCGGAGTTGCTGGTGATGTGGTGTATGATGAGGCTCTGGTGCGCGGACACGCGGCGCGGGGTGGGGTACGAGCACTGCGCGACACAGCTACAGTTACCTGACGGTATGTTGTTGAAGTCGGAGTTGCTGGTGATGTGGTGTATGATGAGGCTCTGGTGCGCGGACACGCGGCGCGGGGTGGGGGACGAGCACTGCGCGACACAGCTACAGTTACCTGACGGTATGTTGTTGAAGTCGGAGTTGCTGGTGATGTGGTGTATGATGAGGCTCTGGTGCGCGGACACGCGGCGCGGGGTGGGGGACGAGCACTGCGCGACACAGCTACAGTTACCTGACGGTATGTTGTTGAAGTCGGAGTTGCTGGTGATGTGGTGTATGATGAGGCTCTGGTGCGCGGACACGCGGCGCGGGGTGGGGGACGAGCACTGCGCGACACAGCTACAGTTACCTGACGGTATGTTGTTGAAGTCGGAGTTGCTGGTGATGTGGTGTATGATGAGGCTCTGGTGCGCGGACACGCGGCGCGGGGTGGGGGACGAGCACTGCGCGACACAGCTACAGTTACCTGACGGTATGTTGTTGAAGTCGGAGTTGCTGGTGATGTGGTGTATGATGAGGCTCTGGTGCGCGGACACGCGGCGCGGGGTGGGGGACGAGCACTGCGCGACACAGCTACAGTTACCTGACGGTATGTTGTTGAAGTCGGAGTTGCTGGTGATGTGGTGTATGATGAGGCTCTGGTGCGCGGACACGCGGCGCGGGGTGGGGGACGAGCACTGCGCGACACAGCTACAGTTACCTGACGGTATGTTGTTGAAGTCGGAGTTGCTGGTGATGTGGTGTATGATGAGGCTCTGGTGCGCGGACACGCGGCGCGGGGTGGGGGACGAGCACTGCGCGACACAGCTACAGTTACCTGACGGTATGTTGTTGAAGTCGGAGTTGCTGGTGATGTGGTGTATGATGAGGCTCTGGTGCGCGGACACGCGGCGCGGGGTGGGGGACGAGCACTGCGCGACACAGCTACAGTTACCTGACGGTATGTTGTTGAAGTCGGAGTTGCTGGTGATGTGGTGTATGATGAGGCTCTGGTGCGCGGACACGCGGCGCGGGGTGGGGGACGAGCACTGCGCGACACAGCTACAGTTACCTGACGGTATGTTGTTGAAGTCGGAGTTGCTGGTGATGTGGTGTATGATGAGGCTCTGGTGCGCGGACACGCGGCGCGGGGTGGGGGACGAGCACTGCGCGACACAGCTACAGTTACCTGACGGTATGTTGTTGAAGTCGGAGTTGCTGGTGATGTGGTGTATGATGAGGCTCTGGTGCGCGGACACGCGGCGCGGGGTGGGGGACGAGCACTGCGCGACACAGCTACAGTTACCTGACGGTATGTTGTTGAAGTCGGAGTTGCTGGTGATGTGGTGTATGATGAGGCTCTGGTGCGCGGACACGCGGCGCGGGGTGGGGGACGAGCACTGCGCGACACAGCTACAGTTACCTGACGGTATGTTGTTGAAGTCGGAGTTGCTGGTGATGTGGTGTATGATGAGGCTCTGGTGCGCGGACACGCGGCGCGGGGTGGGGGACGAGCACTGCGCGACACAGCTACAGTTACCTGACGGTATGTTGTTGAAGTCGGAGTTGCTGGTGATGTGGTGTATGATGAGGCTCTGGTGCGCGGACACGCGGCGCGGGGTGGGGGACGAGCACTGCGCGACACAGCTACAGTTACCTGACGGTATGTTGTTGAAGTCGGAGTTGCTGGTGATGTGGTGTATGATGAGGCTCTGGTGCGCGGACACGCGGCGCGGGGTGGGGGACGAGCACTGCGCGACACAGCTACAGTTACCTGACGGTATGTTGTTGAAGTCGGAGTTGCTGGTGATGTGGTGTATGATGAGGCTCTGGTGCGCGGACACGCGGCGCGGGGTGGGGGACGAGCACTGCGCGACACAGCTACAGTTACCTGACGGTATGTTGTTGAAGTCGGAGTTGCTGGTGATGTGGTGTATGATGAGGCTCTGGTGCGCGGACACGCGGCGCGGGGTGGGGGACGAGCACTGCAGCGCGGACAGCGGCGGCGGCGACGTGCGAGCCGCGCCTGGCGAGGCCGGCGGCGACGGTCGGGAGCTGTCCGACCATTCCTGTGGAGAACACAATCGAATATTATTGTCAATATTCACAAAAGCCTTGTGACACTTAGATTATATTTGCCCTCGTGCACATACTCACTGTCTGTACTCAGTATCACAGCACAGAGTGTAAAAATAAAATAAGGAGCACTTCCTTATTAATAGACATGTGTTTCTTTTGTTAAAGGTTAATAAATGTGTACGATATATTAGGCGGCGAAAGTCCGAATCTAGGGCTAGATACAGATACAGATACAGCGCGGAGGGAGAGCAGATGGTGGCGGCCGAGGTTCACCAATATCTAATCAAAAAACCGTACAAGTGTGAGTCAGACTCGCGCACCGAGGGTTCCGTACAAACCTGTAGATAAGTAGATATATAAGTAAAAGTAAAAATTTATGCTTTTCGCAATTTTTCCTTTATCTGTGCTACTTGACGTTGCTTGATACCAAATTTCAAGATTCTGAGTTCACGGGAAGTAGGTTTTGATTCCCTTACGAGTGTCGAAAATTTGCAGCATAAACGGCTGTATCTTTTGATTGCGTTGGCTTAGAAGTTTGATTTTTTCACCCAAGGGACAGTACACCTGAGTATCCATACCATTATTATAAATGCGAAAGTGTGTCTGTCTGTCTGTCTGTCTGTTACATCTTCACGCTTAAACCGCAGAACCGATTTAGATGAAATTTGGTATATAGATAGTTTCAGTCCCGGGGAAGGACATAGGATACTTTTCATCCAGAATAAATTTAGTGTTCCCGTTGGACGAGCGGGTAACACCGCGGGGCACAGCTAGTTTGATATTAATTTCGGTGGCATGACACGGCACACTGTTAGTTCGGGGTGTGGTGCGGGGGTGAGGAATAACAAGCAGGCGTCCCGGTGAACTACGTGTAATCGACTGACTCATATGCGGTCGCAGCCGCATACCTTAAGAGGCCTTATTCCTTTTAAAATGCTGATTGTTTTATACATTTTTCTCCATGATCAAACATGTTTCTTAACATATTATTGATATTACTACCTAGAACATGGCTATTGGGATTTATTGGTATATATTTGAAAGCTACAGTTTGAACTTTTCATTGATAATTTTTGTTTCAAAAACTACTCGAAATTGACAAAATTCACGCGGAAAATTAGTTTTTTCAACTTATTTTCGACTGCACGCAATGAAAGCATGAAATAGCTATGTTACTACCTAGAACTCGGGGAAAAGTATTATTGACTTCAAAAAGTTGGTTGAAATTATCAATATATTTGTCATAATATGAAAAAAATATTTTTTAAAAGGAATAAGGCCTCTTAATCTCTAACACACACTCACCGGCTCGCTGTCGCTCTGCCTGGGCGAGGGCTCGCTGGAGGGCGGCGCCGGCGCCGGCGCGGGGCGGTGCGGGAAGAAGAACGGCTCGAACGTGTCGCGCACCCAGCGCCGGTACTGCAGCACGTGGTCGGTGACGCGCACGATGCGCCCGAGCGCGCTGTGCCGCGCTAACAGCGCGTTGTGGGGCGCTACCGCTTGCTGCAGGATTATGTAGCCGTAGTCGAATGCCTGGAAGGAATGAAACAAATTAAAATACTTAGTCTAAGACTGACACGCAAGGCGAGGGTCGGTTGGCAATAATTTGTAACAAATCCGACCCGCCTTAATTCCATTTGCGCTTATAACTTGCCTTATAACCTTCGCCTACTAACCACTCAATTGGTTTTGGTAACTAAGGCAACCTGTTTTCGCTCTTATTTTGTTATATAAATAGAGTCCAACTCACTCTAAATTCGAAGCAATTGAGTGGCAAAAAAATTGCCGACGGTTTGTTCATACGAGTAGTTTGTACACCTTTTGGAGAAAACTAAATTATCGTGTATTATGACGTCGCGAGATAGAAAACTGTAATTTAATTTTAAATTATGTTACATAAGGTTGAATATGGATTTATGTACTTATTTCTACGGCAGGACGTCGGCGTCGCTATGATGTTGTCTTGTGATTATGTTTTAGGCCTTATCCTTGGTGGTTTTCCAATTATACTGCTTTATAGGATACGCAAGTATTACATTACATAGATCTGAGCGCTCTAGCCCTTGGTATGTCGAAGCACTGATCAGTGCAAAGTATTTAAAGCCTATGTATTGTATACATATCATTGAGCATCAATTTAATTGCCAAATTTTTGACATAACATACGAAGGGCTAGTGCAAATTATAATGCGTTTTCGTAACACGCAAAAAGCAACATAAACAATGTTAAGAACTCACCTGTTTAACCTGTATCGCACCATAACTTGATCTCCCAATATCATTCCCAGGCGTCAACGGGTCCTCTATACACAGCAACGAAGGCCGATGTCCATCGTTCATATCCTTCTGTATCTCATCTTTCGACACATACGACCCCCCATTTTTCACTCGTATCGCGGTCTTCACGTAGTTGAATTTCCTCCCGTACAGCTCAAAGAACTCTATTAGTAATACTCCAAGATTGTGGGGCTGTCTTAACCGTTCTGGACGAGGGTGCAGTTGGAGGAAGCTTATGCACATGAGGATTAGGGAGTAGGATGAGATGCCGCCGGTGAAGACTTCGTTCAGGTCGCGTTGGAGAAGGAACTGCTTTAGAACCATGACTAGCCGCGTTAGCACGGGGTATTTTTCCTGAAAATATTGTATTTTATTGTTAGGTTCATAGGTACTCGAAAAATAAAGGACAGAGCATAGTAGATGCGTTAGCATGACGTGCATGTGAACGTCACGCTGACGCGCGAGTTGCAAAGTATGGATCCTTATTAGAGATGTCACACCGCGCACGTCTACTTGCACGTCACGCAAAACCATTCGGTGTGTTCGGCCTTAAAAGTGACTTTAAAAAGTTGATAAGTACTTATATAACAAATATTTTACTAAACGCATCTTTTCTGTTTTTATTACAATGATTTTCAACTGTTTTTTGTGTACCAAACTAAGCACCATTAAGATTTTTGGGATTTTTTGGATCATTTGGTGTTTCATATCAATATGTGCATTCGCACAGAATCGGCTAACTTATTAAAACTCGTGAGACGTATCTAATAATTTAATTTTTTTTTAAACCGTTTATAAAAATGATTAAATATTGATTTATTTTACATATTTACATCGATAGTCGATCATATGCCGAAACAAGCGTCATATTAACTGCAAGTCTGAGTCTAGGATAATTTTAATACAGTTATTGAATGCAATAATTGATTTTGTGCAAACAACTCCAAGGTGAGGCGAAGTAAATTCGGAACAGCTGTGATCACGACTATTATACTTTATATCACGTTTAAAAAGGTAGTAACTGACGCGAATATCCCAATAGATTATGCCATTTTGTTATAAATAAATTAGTAGAGTATATTTATCATAGGTTAAAGAAGGCAGTAAGTGATACGAAAACCTTAATACATGCGTCTTTTTATTGTGAGTAAATGAATACAGAGTCAGTAGTTCAATTATTTAGCACAGTCCAATTTGGGGACGTTTTATGTACTTTGTGGTGCGTCTGGTTTATGGTTTTTTTTGTGAATCAAACACATGAGTTACTTGTTTTCGTTTAGGCAAAAATAACCAAGTTCTAGATAGTTTCCTCAAAAAATATCCATTTAGGCGAAACCGCGGGTAAAACTCAGTTTAGTAGGTAACATAACGCAATCTCTTAGACCGCCGTACTTTGTTATCGTCTGATGTCGTGTGAATATTTCCTTAGACATTAATTTAAGTATGATTTGTTATGATCTTTGATCGATGCTAGCGACCTCTGCCCTTACTGACCTTAAACTGTTTGATAAGCTCCGCACTCTTCACTCCACTGCTCATGTTAAATGATATGTCGACCTGATGGACAAAATAATAGTACATTACTGCTGACGCCGGGAAACATGGGCTTGCCGGGTGAGTAGGTATAGACGGATAACAAGCCCTTTTCACGGCTAAAGGATGTATAGCTTTTCTCGAACATATATTATGTGATGAAATAAAAAAATACACCACAAAAAACATAGTGAAAAATAGTGTTCATGAATCCAGAGGCCATGTTTAAAAAAAATTACCTTCCGGCCGAGGCCTTAAATTTTGTATGAAATTACTTTACAGTTTTCTCGAGTTGTTCCGCCCGAAACGTGATACTTCAATGCCTGTTACCTATAACACACGTTATGACGACATTCCATTGCACATTTATCAATAAATGTTTCTACGAGGGGCGTCTGAAAAGTTCTAAGCCTAAGATAGAAAAAAACAATTTACACAAATGAACTCGTGTTTATTTTTCAATATAGTCTCCTCCTAAATCAATGCATTTTTTACATTTTTTATACAGTGCTTTTAGGCCATTAAAAAAAAAATCTTCATTTTGCCCTTCAAAATGCTCCTGTACAGCCGCCTTCATCTCTTCGTCACTTCTAAATCGCTTTCCCCTCAACTCTTTCTTCAAATTATTGAATAGAAAATAATCGCTTGGGGCTAGATCTGGGCTGTAGGGTGGGTGGTCAATTTCGTCAAAACCAACTTCCTTCAGAGCACGCCTCGCAACATTAGCGGTGTGAACGGGTGCGTTGTCTTGCAAAAACAAAATGCCTTTCCTTAGTTTACCCCGCCTTTTCTCAACTATGGCTTGTCACACCTGTCTTATTAGATTTGCATAATAAGTTCCGTTTATCGTAGAGCCTTTTTCTAAATAATCGATTAAAAGAATGCCATCACAATCCCAAAATACCGTAGCCATTAACTTAGAGGCCGACTTTTGCACTTTAAATTTCTTCGGCGGCCTTTCACCCTTTTCAATCCACTGCATCGACTCAGACTTACACTCCGGATCATACTGTCTGATCCATGTTTCATCAACAGTTACTATTCGGGAACAAACTTCATCTAAATCATCTTCGCACAATTCTAAAAAAGCCCGAGAAGTTTCCACACGACGTACTTTATCGAAGGCCGTTAGCATTTTCGGTACCCAACGAGCACTGACTTTACTCATGTACAAATGTTCATGTAAAATTTCTCCGACTCTTTCTTTACTAATACCTAAGACCTCAGCTATTTGCCAAACCTTAATTCTTCTATCTTCTAATACCAGCTTTTTGACTTTTGCTACGTTTTCTTCGGTCACTACCGATATTGGCCGCCCTGAGCGGGGGTCGTCTTCGATCGATTCCCGTCCGAGTTTAAATAAGCGACTCCACTTTTTGACTGTGGCATAAGAAGGCCCAGAATCACCGTAAATAATAGCCATTTCCTCAAAAATACACTGCGGTGATTTGTCACTTTTTGTAAGGAATTTAATTACAGCACGGTGCTCAATTTTCGTAATATTCGTTGGTAATTCACACATGATGTACTTTTCCGTTGAATATCTCGAAACAGAATAATAAAAACGTGACATGTTATTTTTTAATAATTTGTTTTTAAATGGCCTTTCTAGTGGCCAGTATCATAAACGCATATATAACTTCGAAATACCTTAGGCTTAGAACTTTTCAGACGCCCCTCGTACAACTCATCAGGCTTCGGACTTTACGTAGCACAGACAACATTAACATTAAAATGAAATTCATACTCATACCCATAATCATAAGTGTATTTGTTTTTATAGTCAAGGACAGAAAGAGAGGTAAGGGTTTAATAAGGTCCCGTCGGCACCATTTGTATATAGAACCCAAAAAGCAGTCGGTGGCTGGTTTGACTTGGCTTGGAACATATCTTCACATACATTTTGATACAGAGGTTAGATGCATATACAACATTTTACGCGATTTATTACATTCCAAGTTGGAAGCGAACCCACAACCTATGCTTATCCGTTGCAGTGCTCTGACACCTGAGCTACCGCGACCTAGGCGTCAGAATTATTGTCTGTCATCTTTACAATGGGGACTGTCGCCCTGAGAACCTTCATACTCTCCTTCTCTGCGATGTCCTGCCCGACCACCTCTCGCTCTAGCGTCCATAGTGGCAGCTTCTCCCATCGAGCAGTGATCTTCCCCTGAGCTACCGCGACGTTGACGTCAGAGTTATTGTCTGTCATCTTTACAATGGGGACTGTCGCCTTGAGAAACTTCATGCTCTCCTTCTCTGCGATGTCCTGCCCGACCACCTCTCGCTCTAGCGTCCATAGTGGCAGATTCTCCCATCGAGCAGTGCTCTTTCCCCTGAGCTACGGCGACGTTACGCACATCGCTTTAAATTAAGCAAAGAATATGCTCAAAGACTGACTGCGGGAGCAAACCTCAATCTGCAGGTACATACCTTGACGTCAGAGTATTTGTCTGTCATCTTCACAATGGGGACTGTCGCCTTCTCGAGAACTTTGATGCTCTCCTTCTCGGCGATGTCTTGCCCGACCAGCTCTCGCTCTAGCGTCCATAGTGGCAGCTTCTCCCATTGACCTGGAAAAAAAGATTGAATGCTTTAGAATATGTGCACAGTGAATTTTAAAATAATATTTTTTTTTACTCTACGATGGTCGCATAGAAGCATGCGCCCGCCAGATGTTACGCAGATACCGCCGCATATGGACGCTTGCGGCGCCAGGAGCATCACACGCGCGTTGCCGACTCTAAGAACCTATTTACTCCGCTCTTGAAGAACCGCATACCGTAGCCCCCGAAGAAAAACTCAGCAGGAAGCTCATTCCACATGTGGAGCGTTCACGGTAGAAAATTCCTCTGGAACCGCACAGTTCTCGACCATTTAGGCTCCAGTATGTGATGATGAACACCCTGCCGATGGCGAGCAGTGCGATAGTAGAAAGTATCCGTGGGCATCATGTCAAACAATTCCTCAGAACACACACACAAGGAGGTAGTCTCTCCTCAGACTCAGAGGCTCGATTCCGTCTGTGACTTTGAGAGAGAGAGAGAGAGAGAGAACAGAACAATACGAACGACACAATACCCACGCAAATGAAACCATTTTTTTCTGATATTGACAAGATATTTAAGCGTTTATACACTCAAAATAGTACATTCAAACCTCATAAAAGAAAAGAAGTGTCCCAAAGTTACCATTGTAGTACGTTTGAATATGAATGCTTTTTAATTAGCATGAACGTGTCGCACTGAAAAACGAAGCGTACAAAATTTTAGTACACTTATTTTCTTTCGAGCCTAAAATAAAATTTTCTGAAAAATAAAAAGTTACTGCATTTTGCAAACGCTCATTTACTACTTACTTTTTCTGTTTTTATCCAAGTGTCTGTGATATGATCTGAACGCCCGTTTTGTATACATACTATGTCCCCCTCTCTCTCTTTATTTATGTTTCCGAAAGAAACAGGAATACGTTCCCCCCGTAGCGCCAGCGCTATGAAGATTAACTAGAGTGGAAAATTACTTTTTCCGGCTATAAGAATTTGTTACACGGAAATGAATAATTGAAGAAAGGTAGCAAAGTTTCCGGGTTGGGTTTCGATCACAGGAATATCGATTTAGCTATTATTTTTAACTTCTTTGAAGGTAAAGCTGGTGGTAAAATTTTAATTGTCAAGCTTCGATCAAAGACTATTGATTTTGTAAGTTAGTTTTCTATCTATCGTATTGTAAATATGTCAAGCTTCGATCAAAGTTTGTAAGTTAGTTTTCTATCTATTGTAAATATGTACATATACATTGAAGTTATTTACAATAAATGAAATAAGTTTTGAGGCCTTATTATATCGCAAACCAGGAGGTATACGCGTAAGGCTGTGTTTCACTGTTTCCACCAGAGATGTGTAGCGAGGGATGTGTTTTTGTTAACCAATGGAATAATTTCATTTACTTGTCCCGCTCAGCGCAGCTGATTCTATTGGTTAACAAAAACACATCCCTCGCTACACATCTATGGTGGAAACGCACCCTAAAACTGTTTTCTTTACCATAGTCGACGCCAAGTACCCTATAACCATCTTCGGATATCCAACCATCCCTCTGCCAAAATTGTAATTAAAATCCATTAAGCCGTGTAAGCGGACAACCTGGAATAATCATCCGCCTCCATAGAAAATTGATAACAATATACTTTATTTTAGAATTGTATTATAGTAGGTATACAATTTCCATATATTTTCTCTTATCCCACCCTCCCCTTTCCGTCATAGAACCAAACGTGCCGTTTGCGATGCCATCGCTTCACCGTGGAAAGTTTTCCCACACGTACCAAGAAGTTTGGCAATTCCTTCATTTAACGATCTATTAAAAAATGTAACTCTTTTCCGGCTCATGTGTTTCGTGTTCCGGCTCTGTGTGTTGGAAATGAATAATTGAAGAAAGGTAGCAAAGTTTCCGGGTTGGGTTTCGATCACAGGAATATCGATTTAGCTATTATTTTTAACTTCTTTGAAGGTAAAGCTGGTGGTAAAATTTTAATTGTCAAGCTTCGATCAAAGACTATTGATTTTGTAAGTTAGTTTTCTATCTATCGTATTGTAAATATGTCAAGCTTCGATCAAAGTTTGTAAGTTAGTTTTCTATCTATTGTAAATATGTACATATACATTGAAGTTATTTACAATAAATGAAATAAGTTTTGAGGCCTTATTATATCGCAAACCAGGAGGTATACGCGTAAGGCTGTGTTTCACTGTTTCCACCAGAGATGTGTAGCGAGGGATGTGTTTTTGTTAACCAATGGAATAATTTCATTTACTTGTCCCGCTCAGCGCAGCTGATTCTATTGGTTAACAAAAACACATCCCTCGCTACACATCTATGGTGGAAACGCACCCTAAAACTGTTTTCTTTACCATAGTCGACGCCAAGTACCCTATAACCATCTTCGGATATCCAACCATCCCTCTGCCAAAATTGTAATTAAAATCCATTAAGCCGTGTAAGCGGACAACCTGGAATAATCATCCGCCTCCATAGAAAATTGATAACAATATACTTTATTTTAGAATTGTATTATAGTAGGTATACAATTTCCATATATTTTCTCTTATCCCACCCTCCCCTTTCCGTCATAGAACCAAACGTGCCGTTTGCGATGCCATCGCTTCACCGTGGAAAGTTTTCCCACACGTACCAAGAAGTTTGGCAATTCCTTCATTTAACGATCTATTAAAAAATGTAACTCTTTTCCGGCTCATGTGTTTCCCCTCCTTATAACATGGGACCCTTCAAACGAAGAAGCTTGTCTCGGGCCAGCATGGCAGTGTCAACTAACATGGTACCGTTGGTTTCTTGTCAGTTGCCATTGCGACTTGGGCTCCCCTTTTCTGGGGTGTCGTTCAATAGGTCTTTTAAAAATAATAGGGGTCTTCTAACATAATTTTTTGATAGAGCCGGCAGTTTTGTAAATATTCGCTCCTGAAATCCAAAAACGCATCATGGAGGGTTTATGATATTTGAATAGATAAAATAAAATAAAATATTGCAATAATAATATAGATCTATATAATAATTACCCATACGAGCGCCCACTCTACTGTACCTGCCCGGCAGATACAGTAGAGATGGATCTGTGTCTGCTTTAGGCCGAAGGAAATAAACTGCTATTGGTAAGCTCTCCAAAAACCCAAAATTCTTTTTGGATCACTGAACCAACGTATTGAAATGAAACATTTTAATCGTATTATATCGCGTATAATAATTATTTAAATCTCCCAACGTTCACGAACCTTTCAGCTTTCATTATCAAGGTTTGACTGTTGTGAAGGGTTTCGTTATCAACACAGTCATTTAGTTGTTAATTGTTCTCCTAGAGATCTAAGTATCGGCCACGTCGTGGCCGAAGCCAATCGAGTTACGATAAAAATATGGCCGACAAGCTGATCAAACACACTTATTTTAGCTCGATGAATTGGCTTTTCTTTGGTTTTTATTTACAGTAACGATTTATGAAAGAAAGTGACGTAAATAATTACCTATTGCAAGGTTAGGCATAGTAACTTTGTGTCGGTGATATGTGCAGAGATATTGTTTCAGGTACTTACGTCAATACGTATGAATGTCATGGTGGAAATGTGTCAGTTCAAGACTGAATGTTTATATTAAACGTTTTTCGTTTTAGGTTCCCTACGTAATATATCCTCTCACAAAACCAAAACTTTATCGACCATTCTCCTCATGTGGGATATCTTTTAAAGTTGACACTGGCGGAATACCTCTGGCCAAAGCAGCTAGAAGTGAAAGTCATAAAAAAAATGTATTTTAAGGCGTATCTGTTGATACGAAGTACTCAACCAAAAATTAATGCGCTTCGGAGGAATGAAAGGGGCGGCGTCACACACACATCATCATATATCGTAATGTTATACACTAACATCACTGATTTCCATCCTCCATGCCCACCGCCGTCGCTGCATAGCAAAGTAGGTATATACCTATAGTATCTTAAATAATGTATTTCAGTTATTGCAGAAACTGCAACCAGCAAGGGAAGTTATCTGATTTACATGTTTATGGAAAATAGGCTCAATCGGAAGCTAGATCCAATTTCAACCGACTGTGACTAGCTTAGTAACAGGTTGATACAATTTATTTACAGAACCCTAAAATAATTTCTAAAGTCAATGATCCCCAAATTCATGGCCGGCCCCGAGTGCAAATTTTAGGTCGCGCTATCCAATTACGATGAAACGTGTCAAGTCTGAAGGGAAATTCGACGATCGTATAGTGCCGTCCCTCTCGATCTCCTGTTAATGTATATTTGGGTGACCGGGACGGCACTATAAAGGTACGGACAGACGTGCTCAAAAAAAAGCATGCTCATAAGCTTGCTTAAAATTAGCATGCTCTGCAACTGTTCACATTTGCCAGCAATAAGCATGCTTGTTTTAAGCACACTCATAAATAAGCATGCTTAAAGCAACCGTACGGCCATACGTACTTATTTGGCACTTCTATCTCGGCCAAAATGGATGTACACAGATATAGTGACAGTGCTATCCGCGCAGAACTCAATATAATAATAATATTGCTTGCAACGGAATTGATAAAGAGCATTTTGGGGAAAAAGAAAAGAACTTAAAAAAGGAGAATTTGGGTTCCACAGACATTGGTAACTTCGATAGTATGATACAAAAAGCAAAGTTTTTTCTTCTCCCCAACGCGACATGTTGAATTGCAACTTTCGCGGATCGAGATCGAATCGATAATATCATGCTAATAAGCAAACCTGTTCAGACATGCACGGAGCACGCCCCCTTCCACCCGCGCCTCAGGTAGCATGCTCGAAAATCAAACGTCGGTTGATTTTTCAGCATGCTCTAAATAAGCTTGCTCATTACTAGCAACGTTGTGTCACACGTGCTACTAATGAGCACTTGCTCAATAAAAGCATGCTTTCGTGCTAGTAATGAGCACGTCTGTTCGTACCTTAATGCGGTCGAATTTCGAGCATCGCACAGTAGCCCGCCGTGGATGACTAATGTTTGCCAGACGTTTTTGAATGCCACTGCCACGAAACCGGCAATTAGATCTTTGCTGAATAGTCGAAGGGCGAGTTATTTCAGATTTATAAGCGAAGCTAGGGTTGAGAAGTGTCGTAATAGTTATCAGTTAGGAAATTGCGCTCGAGAATATTCTAGTTCCATTCAAAGCTCTCGCGTTTAAACTCGAGAACGAAACATTCTTTTAGCAAGTTCATAGAACAAGTGGCTCCGTATTCCATGAACTTGGCGTTATATGCAGCACCTATCAGCCCTAGTACTCCATGCGTCGATACCCCGATGTATCGGCTTCAGCTGCGCAAGATAGACAGCAGATTTCAGGTCGCACCATACAATTACGATGAACACCGTGGATGACTATATTGACTATGTTTGCCAGACGTTTTTGTGTGCCATTGACACTAAATCAACCTTTGCTATACAGCCGAATAACGAGTTACTTCAAAGCTTCATTCAGCACCGGATTTCTACGGTTGTACCATAATCCAAAATTTACTTAAATGGATTTCTGTTGGAGGGTCGAGTTGGTTTTGCAAGATTTGATAACAGACACTTCATTATTACGAATTCAAGAGCTACGCTCTTTTCGGTAGAGCAATTTCCACGGATCTCGTTCTCGAGACAGCCTGGTACGTTCACCTTCTCCTTTATTTGGTCTATGTAAGCCGTCCTTGGTCTTCCTCTCTTTCTCCTCTCTTAAATCTTTCTTTTTATTACAGTCTATATATTCGTCGGGCCGCAGCAGGTGTCCAATCATTTTTCTACTTCGGTTCTCCATTGTATATAATAATAATACAATGGAGAAGAAGTCCTCCTGTCCTCCTCACGGGACAAGATAGAAAATAGTAAAATGTGTCAGTGCATCTGGAAAGGTACCTAGTCACGACATCTAGTTACCGAGTTACATGAGTTTTTGTGGAAGCTGGTGAAAAAGTGCCAAAATGGGTTTGTGTTATAATTGGGTTATTTACATCCAAAGGAACACGTGTGTACAAGAATATCAGTAAAATTATGTTTTTTTAGTATATTTCTCCGACTATAAAGTTTAGTAGTCAGGGTACCTTGTCACGCCATGTCTTAAAAGCCTTTAAATTTTGAATAATTTTGTCAATATTTCCAACGCGGGTAGTCAACTACCTCTTTCTAAGATAAGGTATAGGATCGGTCTATAGCAAAATAATTTTTTGAACAAAAAAAAATACTTGATGTTTTTTATAAGAAAACATTCAACTTGCATGATTCTTGTATGAAATAACTATTTATAATTATAATTAGGTGCAGTTATGTACACAATTGAGTTATTTTTTCTAGTTACTCCATTTATGTAAGATAATGACTTAGCGTGACAAGGTACCCAGTTTAGTAAAATGCTAAACTTGATGTCTAACACGACTAAAACAGAAGTTTTTATAAATAAGAATACATTGATTTCCGCTATAATTATCCTAAATAACATTTTGTTACAGATATTTCTTGCATTATAGGTACTAAAATAGTGATCTTCGAGTTTAAGTTACTAAAGTTTAGTAAATGACGTGACAAGGTACCCTAGTTACGTTTCCATACAAAAGTTTCGACCGAGTCACTAAACTTTATTGTTAAAAAAAACTGCTTTAACACCATTTCTATTATACCATTGTGGTACACCACGCTAAATACCATTTGATCTTGTGATATGGGTGATTCTACAAAAAATGGGTAACTCGATGTCATAGGGCAATAAAATAATGTTTTGTTATATTTTGTTTATATTTTCAATTTTATTTGAATACTACTAAAAGCCTTTTATTTGGTCACCCAATTTCAGCTATTCATTTTAAATACAAATTTGTGAAACTCCACAATTTATCCTTAAAACGTCAGTACTTTGGCATGTCACAACCTCAAAAGTGGGCAATCAAATGGCTGTGTATTAAATATTACCTCTAATGTAAGAAAACTTACTGTTTCAATACAATCTATGATATATTTAATAATGTATAACACTACTTTCATAATATAATATTCTCACTGTTGTTGTAAAAAATATAAGAAACTTTGTGTTCAGTTTTATTCGTCAGTCCGCTGTCTGTTGTTCGAATTGGAATTTCGCGCTAAATATTGGCGACTCAAATTCAAATCCGCGTTAAATTTCAAAGTTGATAGTAAAGTTAGCTGCAGGTCGACCCATTTTACGGCCACTATTACTGAGCCTGTACCAGAGTTGTGGTTGTCATGTGAACACGTGCCGATCCAGTCAAAAAATCAGTCCTATGGTAAGTCGTTATTTCCTTGTTAATCTGTGTTATACTTGAATTTATACACAGTCAACTTTGTTTTGTTAAAATGTAGCTAGTTGATGTTCGAAAATATCAAATTAAATGTTGATTCTAAAGATAACCCCAAATTCATGTCTTTTTCATCAGTCCGTTGGCGTCAGTCCTTTGTGTTATATTGCGCCAAAGGACTGACGGGTTTCCAGGGTACTGACATTTGTAGCGTGTTGAAGCTGTATATTTTTACTTATTTCAGTTTAAATCATCGTGCCGCTTCTTAAAAAAAGAAGGAACAGGGGTAAAGACATTTGTTAAGGAAATAACACCTTGGGAGCAACGATTAGCCACAAAAAAAAATCATCTGTACACGCAAAAAAAAAACAACTTCTGAATCATACTACTTATATCTTTGTTCGCCAGAACTACTGACCACGAAGCATAATCAATAGATGGTGAACAAATGACCTATTATAAACGACGACCAAATAGCAAATGAAGCGAAAGACAGAAAAAGTCCAGAAATAGGCAATTAAAAAATATTGAACCAAGCAATGGTCTCAAAACTGAAAACTAGACTGAAAAATCATCGACCAACATATAGGAGAGTCAAAAAGCAGTTTAAGTAAGTTGTCAAATCTATGGAAGAAACACCATAAACCAGAAATTGGAGAAATGAGTGAAGATATTACTAAAAGGAAAAGAAGGAAACAGTGAAGAAGGGCCTTTGCGGAAGTGTTATTTAAATTAAATTAAAAGAAACTACATAAAGAGATAAAAAAAGTTCGAACAAGCTACAACAAATACAAAATTATAGAGAATACCAAAAATAGCAGTGACTTATAGAAAAACAGGGATGCTTACTTAGAAAATGTATACTGTTAAACTACCTCAAAGTAGTAAAGCCAATTAAAAAGCTGTTTGAATGGTGGAGATAGCTCTTTCTCACAGTATTACACGTTAAACAGTTTTTTCAATTATTACTTCAGTGAATGAAGACTAAGAATAAGAATAAAAACATAAGAATAAGACTAAAAATTGTTTCTATCGTCTGAAAATCGAAGGTGAGTGAGGTACTCGCCGTTAATGTTGATGCCAAGTCCGTTCCAATCCAGTAGCTTGAAGGCATATTCCAGTGTAGCAGTAAACAGTTTTGGAGAAATAACGTCTCCCTGTCTTACTCCTCGCTGCAGTTGGATAGGCTCTGGTCTTGAATTCGGACTGACATGGTGGTGTTTCAGTACAAACACTTCAGCACTTCGATGTATCGACAGTCGATACGGCACCGCTGCGCTGGAGAGATTGAAGCACAGCCCATGTCTCGATCGAATCAAAGGCTTTTTCATAGTTCACAAACATAGTGGCCGGTTATACTCCTTTCTATTCTGTACAACCTGCCGCAGTGTATGAATTTGGTATATGGTGCTAAAGCTTTTCGGAATACGGATTGTTCGGGAGGTTGGAAATCGACTGTGCGCGAGACGATTGGTAATGACTCTGAAGAACAGCTGATGAACATGGCTCAGCAGTGAGATGGTCCTGTAGTTCTTCAATAAAGGCTATGCTCAAAGTTTCTGAGCGCGAAAGAATCAGAAATAAGGATATCCGCAGTAGAACCAGGGTAACCGACACAGCTCACAGGATTGCACGGTTGAAATGGCAATGCGCAGGCCATGTAGCCCGGTAAATGAACGGCAGTTGGAGCAGCTAAGTCGTAGAGTGGCGACCACGTATAGGAAAGCGCAGCGTGGGAAGGCCCCGACTAGATGGACGGATGACCTCCTGAGGGTAGCGGGGAATCAATAGATGCGGTCTGCACGGGATCGCACTTTGTATCGAGTCATGAGGGAGGCCTATGTTCAGCAGTGGACGTCTGTGGCTAATAGATAGATTAGTTCCTAAGAGATTTATTTCTAAATTTTTAATAAATATCAAGCATATGTTATGAAGTTGTGTATTTTGTCAGTACTTTGTCAGCCTCGTCAGTCCCCTGGCAGTCAAATTCAGAAAAATCGAAATTTCTCCGGTTCTACTTAAAAAAGTGACTGGCCCAATCTCGAGCAATATATTCATTACATTACCTATCTTATATACCCGAATTTGTAGCATTTTGATTAAAAAACTATCATAAACAAAATATCCCGAAAAGTTACCCAACTTTTGTATATTCGCCCATATAGCATGAATATACAAATTATTTTGTTGGTTTTTAATATTATAAGTGATCTTTTTTGTAACTGTTAAAAATGCGGTAATTATTAAATTTCTTTATGATTATGGAGTTTTCTTTCATTCAATTGTCCCAAAATGCCATAGAATATGGAACTATGATGAGAAACTAACAGTTTTAATCTCGTTATTTTATGAATTGGGTATATTTAACACTTTCGTGTTTCTTCCACCCTGGCATGTTCAACCTAGGAAATCAGAATAATTAACATGTATTTTTAGACAATTCACCTTTATTATAATTCTTTAACATTCAAAGATTATGATTATACCCTTCACTATGTAACTTCGAAGTAGAAGTGTGTTTTTTGCCACTATAAACTTTAAATGCAATTTACTCAACTTGTGCATTTCGGAAGTCGAAAATTCAAAAATTTATATAAAAATAGTGGTTCCACCTACAGTCATTTTTTTTTTGTAGTGATAGCAAATTTAATCTACTTTTTGGAACTATGCATAACTCAATACCTGAAACAAGGTACCTTTCCAGATGCACTGACACAAATAGTGTTAAGACAATTTTATTTCAGTATTTTTTTCTGCAGCGGACCTCAAATCATCCTTCATAGCAATTACTCTCAGTGCTCCTAGCCTACCGAAGGTCAAACTCTTGGACACAACCAAAATCCAGCTACTTATTTCAACGAACCAATTAAACATAAAATAAACAAAACAATTACAATCCATTGACAATTTGTAATCGAATTGATGAAAATAAACGAAATGAATAAGAAACACCGCAAACTACGCAGTTGCTCGAGATAATACCAAAATAAACAGGTGTAATGAGATTACAGCAGTTCGGTAGCGATATCGCTATCAAACCAAAATATTACAACTGGGCCTGGCCACATGTCCACGACACGGCGTCGTAAACGTAAAACGACACGGTGTCGCGTCGGAGCGCGACACATTATCCACCGTGCGAATATCCGTTGCCGCGTCGTGAAAACACACGACACGGCGTCGTAAACGTAAAACGACGCTGTGTCGCGTCGGAGCGCGACACAATTATCCACCGTGCGAATATACGTTGCCGCGTCGTGAAAACACACGACGCTGTGTCGCGTCGGAGCGCGACACAATTATCCACCGTGCGAATATACGTTGCCGCGTCGTGAAAACACATGCTGCACCGGGCACCGCAGGTCGCGCCTTACTTATAAGGATATTTGGAAATCCATTTTTTTTTAAATAATACATCTCTATTATCTACATAATGGGCATAAGTTACAAAAAAATCTGTTGAGTAGTTTAGATAAAAGAAAATGAAAACCAATTTTCGTTTTTTTTAATTTTCTCAAAAACCTGAAGTATTCAGGGAGCTTTTTTTTGTAAAATTGCATATTACATCTGGGCTAATATATTAGCAAAACGGCAATCGATTTGGCTTCTGGGGCCGATGCCCCATACAAACACGGCTATACCCTTTTAGACAGTAGATATTATCAATATTTTGCTGTCTGTGTCATTAGTAAAACTCTTTTATCTATCCACATATCATAAACCCTCCATGATTCGTTCAAGAACCGGACATTATGACTACCATAAAAATAGACTGTTTTATTAGAACAAATTTCTTATCTGTGAAAATGTTATTATTGCTAAATAATAACATCGATTTCGATAGTATTATTTATTCAAATTTCGAACATCTTTGAAAAACAAAGAAATTTGATTTGAACTCTATTCTTATATCAGTCGAGATGACGTTTAGTTCGAAATGAATTGTCAATTTGCATCAAATTTGACAAATGTCGCACGTAAGTAAGATATCGAACGATATGATAGTTGGGGCGAACTCTAGTTTGTCTCTGAATTAAAAAAAAAATATGACAGCTGCCAGAAAACTTCATTACCGCCATTACCGGGTAATATTTGTCGTAATACATCATGGAGGCCTATGATATGTGGCTAGATAAAGTAGTGTATGTAACTGTACATAATTAGGCATTAAAACACTCGTGTGATGTTATTATGAAACTTGCCTTCGGCGCGTTTCATAAACCCACACTCGTGTTTAATACCCTTCATTATGTACAGTCACATAAACTACTATTTAGTGTCACGCGGCGACAAAACAATAGGATAATCCTACTTACCTGGAAGTTGTTTGTTGCATTTTGGTGCAAGTGCCGACGAATCTTCTAAAAATAACACGTTCTATTGAATTAAACATCTGCATGTTGTTTATAATCTATTTTGTAGCGGTCTATTTTGTTCTCACCGTGTGGTCATTTAAAATATTTAAACCTCTTATTTTTAAAGCCTCGTATTTCTTTTTGAAATGACTGCCATCATGGTTCATAATAGAAAGATATGGATTTATCCAACATTTTCGTTTCTTATGCTTTTTCTTCATGCTTCTTCTTAAAAGCAACAAGAGCAGAATACGTGTGATAGGATCCATGTCGAATTGAAAACTGATCGCAAAATATTTTGAACATGTACGAGAAGCTGCGGCGTCGTAATCGAACGTGGCACCGCACCGTGCATCTACTCAACACATCAAAGTTAATCTGCCCGGCGCGCGGCGCGACCTGCGGTGCCCGGTGCAGCATGTGTTTTCACGACGCGGCAACGTATATTCGCACGGTGGATAATTGTGTCGCGCTCCGACGCGACACAGCGTCGTGTGTTTTCACGACGCGGCAACGTATATTCGCACGGTGGATAATTGTGTCGCGCTCCGACGCGACACAGCGTCGTTTTACGTTTACGACGCCGTGTCGTGTGTTTTCACGACGCGGCAACGGATATTCGCACGGTGGATAATGTGTCGCGTTCCGACGCGACACCGTGTCGTTTTACGTTTACGACGCCGTGTCGTGGACATGTGGCCAGGCCCTTACACCTACCTAATAATATTATTAAAACTATCGTGAGACATTTTGAATAATTATAAAAACGGTTTAAACGCACGTAAAAATTGTCAGGAAAGCCTCGACATGTTTCGAACTCATATGGAGTTCTTCATCAGGGCAGGGAGAGTTATCCGTGCTGCTGCGCGACTAACGACTCACTCGCATTCTCTTTTCAATGATTTGATAATCATAATCATAATAATCATTTATTCACAGAATATATGGTACATTGGTATAATATAAAACATTTGATCCTTATATATATTCAGCCGTTATGGCATGTGAAAATTTACAAAACTGATTCTTATTTTATGTATAGGCAGTATAACTACAAGATCTAGGCACAGTTTTGTAGATTTATTTTAGCATAATTTAATTTACTTTATCTTAGTTCTTTAGTTTTAATTTGAAATTAATTGTCAATTTATATATGTATTTTGTTATGATTAATTTGAAGTAAATATCTGATTATTATGTATAGACAATTCTGATTATGTAATGATATATGTAGCTAAGATTATATTATGGTATTGTAGAACTAAGAAATCTGACATGTAGTTACTTTAATTAAAAAGTGTAGTGTATTTGTAGTTTATTATTTTAAGTGAATGTAAAAATTGTACGCCGGTTATCGGTAGATTGTGAAGAACTATAATATAATGTAAGACCTACTTTTTGTACTCACAATATTACAATAAATATATGATTATGATTCTCTAGTTAGCATTCTTATTGATTATTTATATAAATTTAATTTAAGATAAGGCGTGCATTTTAATAATGACAATAATGACAGAAAATAATGACATGCAACAAAAGGTGCCTAAGTATAAATAAAAAAATCTATGATATCATTACCGCCGTTTAGGGAGCCTGACTTAAAATTTTCTGTAAGTTTTTTCAGTTAGTTCCTGGCAGCTTTTTCTGTCCGTAAAGTTGTGCCTCGTGTTGTGTAGAGCGATAATTTATTTTCAAAAAGATTATCCCTACATCACTTTATCTCAAAAAAATACTTATATATACATTTATATGATATCTTCGAAGTATGGTCTACCAAACAAAAAAATAATCATCAAAATTTATTCATCATTGGCGAAAACATACAGTCGCAATGAGAACCTCCTCCTTATTTGAAGTCGGTTGGAAATGGATCGAGATACTTCTCAGTTAGTTATCGGAAATTCAACTATTTATTGTCTTACGGTCAATTTTAAGGACAGTGATTATCTTACGTAGGTATCTACATAATTATAATTATACATTATACTTTCGTTGTTATGAGTGGTCGGTTAATTATAAGGCCAAGATATTAAACAGCATTTACGTAATTTTAAGTTATCTACATTCCAGTTTCATTAGTAACGTTGACCGATGTCAAAAATAAACAGTACCCTTACCATAAGTTAAAGTGACTACTCACTAGCAACAGCGTAAACTATTCGTATGGGGAATAGTACAGTGAGTTTCCAGTGACAGTACACACTAGCGACTGCGTAAAGTATTTATATGGAGAATTGTAGCGCTGTACTATTCTTCTTCTTCCTTCTAGACCTGTTCCCATTTACTTGGGGTCGGCCTTCCTTGTCCTCAACTTCCATTTAGCACGGTCTTGTGCTGCGTCTTTGTTCAAACGAGCTTCTTTAAGGTCTTTTTCGACCGTCGTCCACCAGGTGGCAGGTGGTCTCCCACGCGAACGTTTTGTTGTTGGCATATCTAAGGCAAGCTTTACCATATGGTCATCTGGACGTCTTTGAATATGACCATACCACCTTAGGCGTTTCTCCTTGACCTTATCTGTTATCGGGGCAACTTTGAAACTTCCTCTAATGTACTCGTTCCGGATTTTGTCGAGTAGTGTGACACCCGCTGACCAGCGTAGCATGCGCATTTCAGTAGTGTGCAGTTTGTTTATATGCTGCTTGTTGGTCGCCCAACATTCTGACCCGTACAGAACAGCAGGTCTAATGGCCGTCTTGTACTATTCTCCATATAAATCGTTCACGCTGTCGCTAAGCGAGTGCGGTCACGTTAAGTCATGCTGCCGTGCTAAAGGTAAATGGCGAGCTTTTTGTATGGAGCTCCATAGCAAAAGGTCGTAAGGGTATATACAGCATACCCAGCGGTTACTTTGTGAACTACAATTCTCCATACAAACCGTTTACGCTGTCCCTAGCGAGTTCAGTCACTGAACTCATGGTAAGGGTACTGATCGAGCCAATGTCCGATTCGTCACCGGCAGAAATCCAGGTTATTATGCTAATCTGGACACGATTCGCTATTTATCTTATCTGGAGATAGCGCTACACGATATTTTAACACGGAAGTTGATTCTTTTAAATATTTCACGTTTATTTTGTTTATGAGTCTGACGAAGCCAAGGACTGAAAGACGATAGGCATATTAAAATACATGCGAAACGGGTTTACTCACGTCGTGGAAGTCGAATATCGCTCGAAATGTTTCGAATCGGTACGCGAATCATCATCAGGAGCTACGATCAGGCAGCCAAATGAAGACGTGAGAAAATCCGTTTCGTATTTCATATCCCAATCGTATTGTACGACTGGCGGTAAACATTGTTTTCCTTTATAATGATTTTGTTACTATAAAGCGGCTACTACCGGAAGATCGGCGCTGGCTCTCGAGCTAGCATTTTGCTGAGGTGGGACCTTTTCGTGGCACGGCCAAAATGTTTTTGTTATATTCTTTTGTGTTTTATATCATTATTATTATTTTTTATCACTTCTTTCACACCTCTATGTATTAATTATGTATTATGGTCACGTCATGAATAAAAGTATTTCTTTCTTTCTTTCTTACTAATCAGTGACATAGAAAATCTCACTAGCCGGAGTGTCATACCTTCTTTTCCTCATTTTAGCATATTATATCATGGTTTCAGGCTAGTGTAATAACTGCGGTCAGCTTCAATAACGTCACAGCCCTGAATTCGGCGGCCTAGTACTAAGCCCGCTCAAAGAATTTCTTTATTTATGAGTTCTTTGCCCGATCAGTATTCAGGCTGCGACTGGGGCGCGCGGGCTGGATTCGTTCAGAACATGACAAGTTTACTATATTCTCGTTATGGAAAACGTAATCAGGCTTCGGAATTTTCGTAGCACGGCAGGACGTAAGAGATATGGTATCGAGCCAAACATTAACATTATATTGTAAAAAAAACCGGCCAAGCGCGAGTCGGACTCGCGCACCGAGTGTTCAAACACTTTTCGTCTTAACTGACCTTGTTTTTTACCCTTTGGGTACTTAACCCTAAAATAAATAAATTCATTTAATTTAATTTCATTTCAAAAGGGGTGATGGCGATGACATTGAGAATACAATTTAAATACTTAGAAATAATGAATATCTAAACTTTTCCTTTTTTAATATTGGATCAAATTTTGGTCAGGTGAAGAGTAAAATCTATGTTTTAATTTATTGCTTCTGTTACAGGCCACACCTGGTTTAATATAGCGTTAGTGTGAAACACAGATTTTACTATAGTGCTCTTAACCAAGTGAAAATGTAGTATATGCAGTAAAAAAACTATGTTTATAATACCTTTTCGACCTGAACTGTGTGTGTTCTGATGGACGTAATTTAATTAGTATACATGAAAGCAAGTGATTATGTGCTCTCTCACGCTGTTTTAAGAACGAAACGTAAAGATTGTTACATTATGTTACAGGGTAATTATGAAGGTTGTTACTACTCTTGCCTGATGTGTGAGGACTGGCTTGTATTTGAAGCGTTATATTGTACAAATGATGATAATTAACTATCAAGACTAATATTCAATCACCGAGATCATAGAATACACAGCTTTGATTAATTCCATGCATCCAAATTCCATCCGGTGTCACAAACCATAGATACAAAGGGGGTCACACAAAAGATCCATGTCTCGACGTGTAGCTAAAAGGACCCTTAGTAACAAGATGGGCAGATCACCCCAACGATTAACTATTTAGTTATTCGTAGTGGCTGCCATTTTCCGCGCGTGATATTTCTTTCTCTTATGTCAATCAGTAGTCTTCCGTGACAATCCCAGAATACAGTAGCCATTATCTTTTTTGTGGATTGTGTTACCTTGGCCTTTCTTGGTGGTTTTTCACCAAGACGATGCCACCATCGATTCCCTTTTGGAGAGTGGGTCATTGTACAACACTATGGTTCCGTCCCCCGTAACAATAGGCTAGTTGACTCATGTCAATTTGTAATAAAATAAACAAATGTTTATTCCGTATAGTATTTAGCAAAGGAAACCTAAATATATATTTTCCAATTCATAAAAGTGAAAGATATATTTACAATTTAATTAGTATGCACCACTAGTCGTGCTAATTGCCTGATAAGCTTCCTACACCTGCTGATATCAACAGCGCATGATCACACGTCATTAACTAAGTCGATAAAAGCATCGTAAAAACCCAAAACAAATACGATGACGTACGATGACATCATCGCTCAAACCGTAGCAAATCGTAGATCTGCCGTAGCTATTTTTTCAGATGATTCATATGATAATCTAATTCATTACTTGGCTGTTAGTATCATGTGTGCATTGATATACAGTCCGGTTTCTCTCTGCCCCGAAAACAGTGGTGCCTGCTCAACAGGCTCGGAACTGGAGTGGGCGATCCCGAGACTTCCTCTACAGATGTGGCTGGAGAGACTCGCCAGCGTGCAAATGTGGCGCCGCAGTCCAAGACATCGAACACATCCGAGACTGTCCACTCACCAAGTATAACGACGACCCTACACGCTTGTTTGCCCTCGGAAACGATGCAATCCATTGGATAACAGATCTTAAAATCAGATTATCAGATAACACTAATATTATAAAGGCGAAAGTTCTCTAGTGTGTTTATGTGTATGTTTGTTACTTCTTCACGCTCAAACGGGTGGACCAATTTTGATACATTTTGGTATGAAGGTAGCTGACACGGTGACACCCTACTTTTTATCCCGAAAAAAGTAGTAAGTGTTCCCGTGGGATGAGCGGGTAACACCGCGCGGCGCAGCTAGTAGTTATATGTGAACGACTGTACATAATATGCCATACGAATAAATAAATGACATACAGACAGACCATGATAAGAGGTAAATTTATACTTCAGAAAACTCTATAGGCGACGTTACGCAGACATTTGACCCCGTTTCTTTTAACCGGCCCTGACCTGAAGCCTTCAGACTGAAACGGGTTCCCCATTTCTTTGCCCTGGCGCACTAGGGTTGTCATGTATCTGGCTTAAGCTGGACATATTGGGATGTTAACGGATGTGTCCAGCACAATATTTTTTTATCCGGGCGTCAAGTTTTTTGTCTGGCTCAATCGAGGCTAAGTAAAGCCGCGACTGTCCCGAAAAAATCCTTTTTTTATGTCATAGGCGGCAAACAAGCAAACGGATCGCCTGATGGAAAGCGATTACCGTCGCCCATAGACACCTGCAACACCAGAGGAGTCACAAGTCACATGTCCACTAGTCATGAAGGTAAAATGTCCGGTCAAATTAAGCGCTGACTCGGGCTTTTGTGTTTTTGCACCTGCTAACCCTACCAGGAGCGCTTGATCACCTGTACACTAAGGCTGAGACTAAAGCGGGCGAAGAAACTTTACTAATCAGGGTGCGTCTTTGTGAAGCCCAAAAGAATTGCATTTAAATCTGAGGAATGTGATTGGTCCAATTTATACATCTCCGCTCCGCTTTGCTCTAGTAGACAGGTTAATGGAAGCAAACTTGTTTAATCGATCAACCTGTGCTCTTTTGTTTTTCGATTAGTATTCTTAATTTCTCACGCAGGAATGCTGACGTTACGTAAAGTTGGAAGCTTCCGGTGCGATTTACGAGAGCGTTTCCTGCGCGTGAGTCAACTGATTAGATGATTGCGTGCGCATGTACCGAGGGTAGGGTTGCCAGTTACGCTAAAGTCTGCTTGTACTCTATAGGCCGACCGCTTAACTATCATCAGCTAGCTACCAGCTAGCGCTCATGTACCACTTTGTACGAGGGTGCATTGCTTCTTCTTCCGCCTTAGTTCCCCGTAGCCTCTCGTAGCGGGGCGCACATGCGGGTCAGTTGCGTGTACGTAGTAATTTTACACAAACGAGTAATAAAATACTTTTCTAAGCGATTTTTGCGAAGATCAAAGCAGAGAACCTTCTGTCATCATCATCATATCAGCAGATAGACGTCCACTGCTAGACAAAGGCCTCCCCCAAAGTTCTCCACAACGATCGGTCTTGCGCCGCTCTCAACCGCAATGTATCAATTTCTGCCCGCGATCCTAACCAGGTCGTCGGTCCACCTTATTGGATAGAAACTTCTGTAGTGTAGTTCTGTAATAACAATATCGACAACCCTACAGGCGCCAATGATGCGACCAGCGTAAACGTACCTCTCTGCGAAACTTTAACGCACAGTGGGAGGGACCAGCTTACATGGTCAGCTATTCGCTATACTGGTCAGTTAGGAAAAAAATGACGTATGAGCGGCAGAGAGTAATGTTTATATGTCCTTTTAGCATATTAGATAAATGTGACGCAGTTTGATTTCTTTGTTTCATTCATGATATCGAATCATGAAATGCTTACGTAGTAATATTAATTCAATATTGGGAATTTTCAAGTAAACGCATTGATTTATAAGGACTTTATCAGATCTGTAAACTAACTTTTGACTGGACAAAGTTCATGTGCGTCACAGAATTGCTTCATCAATTGTCATAGTTACAGTGGATATTGTTCGCCACCGTCACTTAACCGTATTATTAGATGGATTTGTGGCATAAAGGTTCGTGTAGCGACCCCTTATTGTAAAAGTCAACAGTCTGGCTGCGCACAGGATCGTGTAAAGGAGTACTAAACTCACCTATAACAACCAGATCAATGTCATCGGTGGGCAGGTAGAGGCCGGTACGGAAAGACCCGAACACTTGGACGCGCGCTCGAGTCTACGTCAGTATGGCCGTGTCGACGCTGTATATATACAGCGTCGACACGGTCACTATTTACACTTATTCCTGTTTAAGGCTGAATAACGGAACCCAAGTGAATCGTTACGCAGCCTGTAGCTGAAATATAAAGTAAAAGTGCGTTCTCACCGATGTAGAAAGATAGTCACCATTTTTTTGTATAACCTTGAAATTATTGTTCTTTATCTTAGCTTTTGACTATATTTCAACTACAAAGTACTTATAGATCTCAAATGTTTACTCTCTTTAGACCAGTAACAACAGTTCCTGGGATATTCTTAATGAAAAAAAAAAGGAAAACGCCTTTGGTGTGTGAGAGGATACACCTGAAATACCCTGTATATTTTATTAACATTGTCCAAAAACGTATTATTTTAGGAGCGCTTGAAAATTTTCTTAGATAATATGTATATATAATCACAGTAAAATCGAGACCGCAATAATTTTCCACTAACTAACCGAAAATTCAGGTATACCAGTTAATATTTTGATTCCGCCATTCACCAATTCAATCAATATGAAATATGACACTCAAAAGTGATGGCTCTCAATAAAAAAACACAACACATATATTCGCTGAACATTAAACAATTTTGTAACGTCACGTTTTAAATATTTATAGTATACATTTTTGCTTGTCCAGCTAAATGTGAACTTGTGGAGGTTTAAGACAGTAATAAGGGTTTACATGTAAACTTTAATCTGAATAAGCAGACCGTTGAGCTCTTTAAGCCAGCCGATATTCAGCCCTTGTAACTCTTGTGACCCTTAATACAACCGTTTTACAGCCGCTATTAAGCTATTAAACAGCTATGTGAACTTAAGGCTGATTAATTTGTGCCCAATTTAGATGAATAAAGGCTGAAAAAGCGCTTTTTCAGCTCTTATTCAGCTGAGTAATTCAGCTTTAGCCGTAAACATATTCTGATAAACAGCTCTTAAACAGGTTCTTGTGCTACTTGGGTAGCAATCGGAAACGCTTATCTTTCAGCAGCTCTAGCATGACTGTGAGACGTGACTCTTTCTCGCGCGAGATATACTACCTCTATCTCTTTCTGTATGGTACTGTAAGAGAGTGACGGGTGATAAGAGTCGCGAAGCATAGTTGTGCTAGACGGGCTGGTCCATTAATCCGAGGAGTTGTTAGTGGCAAAAAATAAACCCTGTGTAAAGGAGGAATAGACTCACCTATAACAACCAGATTAATATCATTAGTAGGCAGGTAGAGGCCGGTACGGAAGGACCCGAACCACTTAGACGCGCGCTCGAATAAGCTCGAGTAAGGCCGTGTCGGCGCCGTATAGCAATCGGACACGCCCATCTCTCTGTTCCGTTAATCCTGAATAACCAAGTTTATCCACGATGGCAACCCTGTGTAAAGGAGGAATAGACTCACCTATAACAACCAGATCAATATCACTGGTGGGCAGGTAGAGGCCGGTGCGGAAAGACCCGAACACTTCGACGCGCGCTTGGGGCCACAGCGTCAAGATGGCGCCTCGGATCCTGTTCACGACTGTGGAGCGGACTAGGTGTTCGGTTTCCGTTGGCGACATGTATGTGTAGAAGTGCTCGATTTCTTCGTGTAGCCTGCAAGGAGAAGGGACATCATAATATGTTGGAAATTTTAGGCGCAGGACGCGTACTGATCGATAGGATGAAAATACTAAGACACCTCTTGCTTCAGGTTCATAGAGGTTTAGAAATAAATAAGAAATAACTCCGCATGTAGCCGACTATGAGTTCATAAGGTCATTATGACTCTGGTTTGAACTTTATGTGAACGCTTTGCAGTTTGTGTTCTTGGAACGACAGAGTGTGGTCTTTAGGTGTATCTATTGGAACGCGTCATAATATCATTATCCATCAATACAAGAAAAAGAAGTAGCGATGACGAGTGACAGATAAGATCAATGAGCCGATTACATTTCTACACTACCTATTACAAACTTGTAGATTTAACAATATTTTTAGGCAATCTCTAGTCATGACTGGATATTAGATCAGTATAGAACCGAATTACCTTAAAATATGGAAAAGGTCGCAATTAATTACTTATTTTATAATAAAGAAAAAAAATGCGTACACAAATCAGGGGGGGTATTCGACCAATTTTAGAGATATAATGGAGATCTCTCCTTTTCATCGCCATCCGTCACTTTTGACGTGTGTCTACTTGACAAGTGGCGATATCCCTAGAACATCGCAACTTCGTCAATTCGGACGCGCAAAATTTTCGCTTCCTTTGTATGTGACGGCATAAATAACAGGCGCATACTTTAAATTGACCGCGTATTACGTGAAATTAGTCCGTTACGTTTCGTTCAAAACAGAAATTTATATACATGAAAAACATTTTTGACAATCATTATCGCCTTCGTATTTCCAAAATTGAGATGAGATATGTCACTTTTAAGCTCATCGCATTTAAATGACAGTTCAATGGCGATATAACTGTTATCTAATAGAGATTTGACGTTTGGCGATCACTCAAATGTCAGTATCGAATTAGGTCCCTCGTCTTGGTATATTCTTCTGACTTTGAACTATAGATTTAAACTTTCCTTGACTATAAATTTAAATTGCGAATTAAACACTATGTGTCGATATGAATATGAATTACAATTTAATGTTAATCCATGGCTCTCTAAGGTTCTACCATGCTATGACAAGTCCTATGCCTATGTTGTGTTTGTAGAAATAGGTAACTCTAGTGTTTGTTTACCTATGTTTTAGTCAGCGTTCTATTAATATTACTGAACAGCTATAAATACAACAGCCCAGGTGACACTCAACGTTCAATTACGTTACGATGCGTGGAGCCGTATAGTATAGCGTTCACTAACTGATAATAATCAAGACTCACTCACTCTTCAATCCCTTATCGTAAAGATCCATTGGATAACTGGAGAACTTCAGAATTCCGCGCATATTTGGAATCAAGTCAGCAAGCTTGCAATCAATTTTGTATGCTGAAGGCACCACATAGTGATACAAACCAAAATGTAACATCATGTAATTTACATACCTATGTTGGACAAATAAATAATTGAATCTTTGAATCTAACCGCGAAATTAGTGACATACTTCTATAATATTTTAAAATTATATTGAAAATCGGATTTCCATGAAGAGGGGTTATTTCAGGAAAAAAATGTAACCCTTAAAACGTATTTTTTTTCTACGGTGGTAATTCAAATTCTGGCAGTATGTACGGTTCAATTGATTTTTAGAAAGTATTTTTACGGAGAGATTTTTTTAATTTTCCTTGAGAATAACGAGATATAAGACGATAATATATTTGCCGCTGTCCGTTTAGTGACTGACAATTAGTAGGCCAGCCATACATTATCTATAGGGACATAGCGATCATGTAATTTATTTTGGAAACTAAATATTTCACTACCAACATTATCTCCGAAAGCCTAATATTATGACTAGTAACCAAATTCAGACGATACGAACTTTATTTTCAATTTTTTTTCTTCAGCTACATCAACTAAGATATCCTGCAAATTTTGTCAAATAAGAACCCTATTATGAATGGAAAGAATAAGTTTTACGAGCTGTGGATTTTTTTATGGATTCGTATGTTTATATTTTCTGGCAATATGTAATAAATTTCCTAAATAGTCTATTAGGTATATTCAGAAAATTAAATAAATTATGACGACAAATATATTGCCGCAAACCACTAAAGGGTTAATAGTGCGAAAATTTAAGTATGTGTATGGGTAAGCGGCGTCATCCGTAGAGCGTCATCTGCTGGTAAAATTGCCTTAGAGCCTTATCACACTTGCGAGTTGCGAGCGTGTTTTCTATACAAATAAGCGTCGCGGCGAACTCGCTGCGTGTTCGCCTTCATACAAAATTCGCTCGCAAATCGCAAGTGTGATAAGGCCCTTAGTCCTCTCATCACGCTGAAACAGCTGGACGGGATTTAATCAATTTTGGTACACATATAGTAGTAGCCTGTCTAGCACAACTATGGTCCGCGACTCATGTCGCGCGACACAGCATCACCCGTCACTCTCTCACAGTACTGTACAGAAAGAGATAGGTAGCATATCTCGCGTGAGAAAGAGACGCGTGTCATAGTTATGCTAGACATCCAAAGAAATACGTTTTACACGCATGAAATTGCGGACACCTATACTTTTATCAAAATTCTAATATTGTATTGAAAGACATAAAATAGGTAGGTACAAATTTTCTCCGGAGGGGTCATTATTCGAGGTAAAATCTTTTTGTCAATTTAATATGCTTGTAGCTAACTACAATACAACTAACTACAATACAATACAACTCATGACTCATGACCATATTGCCCATTGTACGTTCTTGCATTCAGCAGGCATTTTATATCCGTTGTCCAATAGTAGATATATGTACACATGCTTATATGTGTTAAACAAAATGTCACATCAAAAAATGTCTACTGCGTATAAAATCACGAGACAAAACGTTTTTCTAAAGATCAAGAAGTGTTCAAAAAGTTCAAGGTCACTCGTATCATATCACCGTTTGTTTACTTGCGTTACGCAACGAGCACGTGCGCAGGCGCTACTCCAAACCATATTGAAGCTTAAGGTGCTCTCTCACCGCGAGCATTCGACTGTAATGTAACATTTAGGGTTGCCTGTACACTAAGTGGAGCGGAGAAAACAAACCAATCAGAGCATTTAAATCTGAGAAATGTGATTGGTCCGTTTTACACATCTCCGCTCCGCCTCCGCTCCCCTTTTCTTATGAGCCTAGGCTTATGATTCCATTTTTTAACGAAGTCAAAAAAATTACGAGGTTCTCAGATCGTCGATACATTTTATTGTTCTGTGGGCAACGAGCTTGCGGGCGGCGAATTAATAATGCGGCTTAATGAATACTATTTATTCACAAATGTAGTGCACAGTAACTATATTAAAACTGGGCGAGCTACCGGGCTGAGGGCCGAATCGCGTAGTCAGCTATCTGTGTCGCTACATCACCTCTACCCAACTTAGACAAGCGACTTTTTCTCGCGCGAGATATATTAATATTACCTATCTCTTTCTAAATAGTACTATGAGAGAGTCACACTAAGACGCGCGACTACACTTGTGCCAGACGGACTGCTTAGTAGCACAACTATTCTTCGCGACTCTTGTCGGGCGACATAGCGCTACCCGTCACTCTCTCACATTCCTGCACAAAAAGATACAGACAATCTCGCGCGAGAAATAGTCGCTTGTGACAGTTGTGCTAGGTGCACGTCCAATAGTTTTCGAGTAATTGAGTAATATACATAAAAAAAACATCCTAGCGATTTGAGAACCTCGTCCGTTTTTCGTCGTCGGTTAGAAATGGAATTATAGTTACACTACAATGCTCGCGGTGAGGAAGCCCCTTTACAACTGTTGTTATAGGTCGGTATTGTAGCGTTAGCGTGCTAAAAATATGCAACGCAGTAATGGTTGGACTTTAAATATAGTGAGCTATATGCGTTGTCTTATTTAGATCTGAGATTTTGCAACGCTAGACATTGTTGGTTAGATGACGCGATAACAGAAGGCATATTCCGAAGATCGAAATTAGAAGTCTATACTGTGCCGTCCGTCTCGATCTAGCGTCAATCGATATTTGAATGAGCGGAACAGCACGGTACAGAATTCGAATGTTGAACATCGGAGCAACTACAGAACTTGAGGATGGCTTATGGCTCAGTTTCATTGGTCGATAGGGCCCGCATGCGGGGTGCGGGAGATTTCCAGAATGCATGCCATAGGGCCCGCATGCGGGGAATTGTTTTCATTGGTCGATAGGGCCCGCATGCAGGGTGCGGTACATTGCCATAGTGAGTATGTCATTATGAGTTTCACTGGTCGTAATACCGTATGCAGGGAGTCGCGCACGCGGTATATCGACCGAGTTATCGACTTGTGAGTTCCACTAGTTGTTATCGACCAATGAAACTGAGCCATTAGGAACGTTAGATGACTATAGTCTAGCTGATTTACATAGATTTGTCACCTAAGATATTTTACCGCCATTGTGAAGCCTCTGCACTTGGGGTTATTGTATGGTGGCCATGTACCCCGAGGTTTTCGGTGCAAGATTGATTCAACACTAGACCAACAGTAGCAGTGTTGCCAACTAAGATTTTGACAAGTAGCTAAATCCAGTGTAAAATGTCACCAGATGTCTAAAATTTCCCAAATAAAAATTCCGTTAGATTACTCAAAATCAGATATCTAAGCTAAGTCCGTTTTTGCTGTCATTTTAGTTGACTGATATACTCACAGTAACATAAATAAAAAGTACAGAGTAAGTCAATAAGACTAGGCTCACATATACACACACAAGCGGCATTCGCATAGATTTTGGGAATTCCCCTCGCACGCAAGTTGCGCGTCTAGAAACATTGCTTATAGTATAGATAACTAGATCTCGTGACACAATCACCAAGTTGGCAACACTGGACAGTAGGCGTTAAATGGCGGGAAAGCCCCGGGATATACTGAGGCACTTCAATGAAACTATAGAACTACTGTGAGGTATATAGATTAAAAACCGGCCAAGAGCATGTCGGGCCACGCTCAGTGTAGGGTTCCGTAGTTGTCCATCCTTCACAATAGATGGGCTTAAATTAGGTACGAGAAAGATTTCAAGCTCTATAAAAAAGGACGTAAACACCAAAGTAATTGTAATTGCTTATTACCTTCTGGAAGTTATCGATTATACGCGCCATATTGAGCGGAATCTTTTAATGCAATATGGCAGTTAACTAATATGTGTAACGTTCGAAGTATAAGGACACCGCGCGGCACTTACGTCATTTTAAAGAAAATTATGAAATTTTGCGATAACTCAAAAACGGCTCGACCGATTTTATTCAATATACTTTTCATTGAAAGTACTTATAAGGCTTCATTTAAATGAATTTTTCCATAATTTTTTGACCCGTGGTTTAAAAGTTAGAGGGGGGGACGCATTTATTTTTATTTTCGGAGCGAATATTTACAAAACTGCTGACTTTATCATAAAATTATGTTAGAAGATTATTTTTAAAAGACCTATTCAACGACACCCCACACAGTGTGTTGAAACGAAAAAAAAATAATTCACCCCCACTTTAGGTGTTCGACAGGTACCCGAAAAAAAGTTTTTTTTTTAGTTTTTACTTTACCGTTTTGTCGGCGTCATACATACACATACTCATACCAAATTTCAGCTTTGTAACGGGTGATAACAAAAAAATGAGAATTCGTTCAGAGGTGTAAAAAAATACTCGTGTATCTTTTTAGCACAATTTGATATTATTGGAAAATATGTACATAGAAACTATTTACAAAATCATCAATGCACATTAGAATAGGACTCGTGGTCAGCTGTTCCACTCAGTATAGACATGACGTTGGAACAAGATTCTTGGACGGAATTCTTGTCCATTTTCCGCACACATGTTTTAATTATTTATATCAGTTGGGTACAATTTTCAGCTCTCCAATTATTTTTGTATACTAAACTGCTCAAATAACCTAAGAAATCTTCAATCGGCCGACATTGTGCAAGGTTTATGGGGTTTCGGATTTTCGGTACAAATGGTATATTATTAGCGTCTAGGAAACGCGTCGTTTTTTTGGCATAATGCGACGATGCTTTATCCGACCAGAACATATTCTCCATCTGAGTGATGTTTGCGAATAAATGCTATCAGTATTTTTTTCAAGCATTCGCTCTCATACACTTTTTGGTTGACCGCTAAACCACTCGGTTAGAACGACAGTTTCGAAAGACCTTTGTCGGATATAGCCACATAAAGCATAACTTTCTGCTCAAACTTGTGCTTATACTTGTGTTTTATATCGTCTGGTGTTGTAAAATTATTGCTGGTGTAGTATCGGTCATTTCCAGGTATATGTGTTTTACTCAAAGGAAAATAACTTTTATCGTCCAAAATGAATGATTTTCCTTTGTAATTTCGGATCATCCAGCGACACTGTGATATAATAGTCAGTTTTTGCTGTTCAGTGTATTCCGGTGCTCTCACCTTCTTGCGGCATTTCAGACCTATCTTTTTCAAGAACGAACAAGTGCACGGTTGGGAACACTTTATTTTTTCTCGCGGCATCTCGTTGGCTCATAGGATTATTATCGTTAAATGTGCTATGGTGTAGGTTCATCCTTCTCTTGGTCATTATCTTCGCTGGTCGCCGGCTACCACTTTTGTGATCTATCGTCAAGGATGCAAGAATTCTATAAATAGTGGAGACTAAGTACATATTCTTTACTAAAATTATCTACAGTAGACTTTTTCCCCCAGTTATAGTTTGAATTATAAAAATGTTCAACCGTTTTCGCAGCGTTTCTTGTTTCGACACCATTTTGACAAATATTAATGCTTGAAAAACAAAATCAAATGAAGTTTAAGAACCTCAAAAGAAGTAGTAACAACTTCATAAACAAAGTTTTTTGTCTAAGTGAATAGTCTTGTTTTGAGGTCCATAGAAAGTTATTCTCATTTTTTTGTTATCACCCGTTAGTACTAATGGTCACGGATAGTGATGGGCCGCGAGAATATTCCCGTTCCCGAGAATATTCTCCTGGGGAATATTTCCGGAAATTTCCTTTGTTCCCGAGAATATTCTCCAAAATGGGGAACATTGAACTTTTCTTAGTACTAGAGAGAATTTTAGTACCAGAAAGTTATAATTTGGCATGGTTATACATATAAGTCATTTTGACAAATTGGTAGAACAAATTCTTGGAAAAATACTTTTTTACTTTACCTCCCCCTATAATAAAGTGGGGATGTCTTTTTTTTCTAGTCTACCCCATGGTGTGATATGTCGTTGGATAGGCCTTACAAAATGTTGCAGGTTTGTTGCAACAATTTTCCGATTTATATATCTGTTTGTGAAATATCAAACTTTAAATTGCAAATTTTGGGAGTACTTGGGTATTGGCTATATAAACGCTGCTAGGGTAGGCTTTACAAGTTTACGAGTAATAATAGTCAACCAACTCATAAAGGGTACTTAGAGAAGTAAAACTTGAAACTTGTATGACTTTGTTAGCAGTTAGCAGAAAAAAATCATTAACACTGACGCGCTGCCACAAAACGATCCATCTGGCCCAGCATGGCATATTTTATGAATCTGCAATCAGATTGGTTTCGTGTTTGTGTCCATTTTACGGTAGTATGATCTAGTGTTTTTGTTGGTAGGTTAATTCAGAAGCTTCTCACCTAGCTACCTCCTACTCCAACAACACCATGCTGCAGAAATAATTCTAAGAGCTGAAAATTTCTTGAACACAGCACAGGTTATCTTCCCGCAAACTCATTTTGTAATGACACTGTTGTAGACATAGACTGCGCCAAATTTAAATCTGAAGCAGACACATATTGAAGTTGTGGAAGCAGTTTTCCAAATCGAAGACGTGTACAACACAGCGCAAAAACTTCGACCAAGATGATATCTGTTCAGCTATTACAAGGAAGAGCGGTAAGTCAATTAACGGATTTGAAATCAATGCATGTGTCTTCTCTTGACTGGTTTTGAAACTACTGACGGATCAAACAAGGTTACCAACCAGTCGGTAGGATCTCACTGCATTTAAGAAGATCTTTGAAACCAGAAGTTGGCCTGGAATCTTTAAAGACGTCAAGCCGCGCGAAAGACAGTCGGCATGATTTTCCGCTACAGAGACATGGCGGAAATAATCCACTAAAAGTGCGCCAAATATGCGCCTCATTGATGGGGCGAATAACGTTTCCAGCAATAAGTTACGGTTGAATCCGAAAATGAAAATGAGAAGATGTCTTCTAATTCCGTAAAATCTACCGAGGAGTCGAAGACTATAAGATAGGGGAGGGCCTAGGGGAGAAACCGAACAGAAGGGAAACAAGATTGTTACTCTTTTGATTATTTTAAGTCAACTTCGGAAACGATGACTAAGATATAACTTTGAAGTCACAAGTGGAGCTAGGACAAGCGGTGGCGGCACTCAAATCAAAGCAACTACCAAGAACAGAAACATGATAGCTTAAATCCAAAGTGATGCGACGATGACTCAAGAGACACTCTCGGAGGCAGAGCCCCCGTATTTAGATAATAAACACAACTTTGAACTTTCAAGTCACGAGTAGATTTACGAAGCGGAGGGCTCGGGGGGGATGAGCCCCCGCACCAAAACAAGACTTCTCTTCTTGATCTTGTAATATATTTGTGATAGCGGCTATGGAACCCTGCCTGGAGCATCAACATTGGCTTGGATCCAACTGATTAAAGAAAAATAATTTTATCAAATATTGCAAAAGATTAAATGCTGATATTCATTTTTTTTATTTTATGTTTCTGGCAGTGTATTTAAGTAATGAATTATGGCATGACTGTCTTTGGTACTACTATACACTACCTATTTAAAATACTATTGAAATAATGAAATAAATATATACATAAAAACGATAAAAACTAAATAAAATACAATTATTTTGCTAATTGCGTTGACAACACACGTGTTTTCTCTATTCCTTCTCTATCAGAAATTAACTTGCTTGTCTCACTGGTATTTATTTTACCATGTTATTCCTGAGAGCAATTTAAAAACTTGCGGAATATTCCTCGGAAACAATGAGAATATTCCCGGGAACATTGAGAATATTCCCGGAGAACAATGAGAATATTCTCGAGAACATAGGAAATTTACATTTACAGCTGACTTTTTATATTTTTTTCTATTGAATTGTTAACCTATTAAATAGATAAGCATTTACTTATATAGAGAATGTCATAAAATAAATGTTATTCATATACAAATCCTAAATTCCCCTATATTCCCCTCATGGGGAATGTTTCCGAGAATATTTCCTAGAATATTCTCGCCTGGGGAATATTCTCGGAAACGGCCCATCACTAGTCACGGAGCTAAGCCGCGGACGGACGGACGGACGGATAGACGGACTGACGGACATGGCGAAACTATAAGGGTTCCTAGTTGACTACGAAACCCTAAAAAACTGGCCAAATGCGAGTCGGACTGCGAAGGGTTCCATACAAACAACTGTTTTCAAATATTTTGGATTGATCAATACAATACAATACAGCAATACTTTATTGCACACCAACAAGAAAAATATTACATGAGAAACCATAAATTAAACAATGGTAGACAATAGGCGGTCTTATCGCTAAAGAGCGATCTCTTCCACACAACCTTTGGTTAGCTGAGAAAACAAAATTAAACAAAAAAGTAGGTGGTGAGATGAGAACTTAAATAATATGAGATTGAGAAGTAACAAATAAATGTCATACAAAATATATAAGATAGTTAGGTTATACACATACACAGATAAGTACCTATATATATATAAAATCAAATGATATCCTTGTGGTGTTTGATTTATTCTCTGGCATGATGAAGAAGTGATGTTTAAATTACTTATGTTGTCTGAAGAAAAGCTTCTCAATTATTTCCATACTGTATTATCTCCACCGCCCTTAATTTATGGTGAAATTACTTGCGTGCGACAAACGCGCGCGGCTGTTACGACAATAGTCAGTGTATGAAAATGTATGGCGCCGTTTCTGAAATCTGCGAAGGGATATCGACAGGACGATGTTGAGACACTAGGAAATGCAAACCGGTAGACATTTGTATATAAATTACCGAATTACCGGTAATTTCCATAGAAGAGTTTACCGGTTTGCATTCCCTACGCACAGCCGCGTGCGAGCGACCGCCGACGTCTGTACGAGGTGTAAGTATAACAAGCATAATTACAATAATGAAATAATTACTAAACTAGGGCGAACAAGAACATATCTTGATCAGGTTTGCCTTCATAACTCAAATGCCAACCAATAGACTAAAGAAAGGGTATTATAGCTGTATGAAACCGGTAGACTCTTAAAACCTTTTGGTTTTGGGTCTGCGAACGGCCTTAACAAGGACGCTAAGACACCTTTCACCTAAAGATCATAAAATACCTACCAGTATTATAGATTACATTTCACAAATGCATTCCAGACTGCATTCACACAAATTTACATGTATGTGTGTGTGTGTAAATTTATGAATAGAACATAAGAGAGCATTTTGCTTAAGTAAGCTCTGGTAGGCTAGTAGGTTAAGTTTTTTCTATCCTCTCATCATGCAGAAACTGCAGGATGAATTTGAACTAATTTTGGTACAGGGATGGCTGGACATCTAAGTATACTATTTACCCAACTATGGTACGCAAAAAGCATTACACGGACAAAGTTACGGGCACCAACTACCTAGTCTATTTTAAAAATATACATATAATATTTAATCATATCCTTTTTAAAGTTTCAACCGCTTTTGTTATCTCATATCTGAATTCTACAATAATATTTCTATTGTAGATAGAAGATGCAACATAATCGCCGATCACTGCTTATATGATATTATACTGGACCGGTATAATAAAGGGTGAGTACTATTAAATTGTCGCCATTTGACTTTTAGTTTACAAAATGAAATAATATTGTAAAAACTCAAAATGCTTTATTTACAAGAAAGGGCATGATAAAATAAATCAGTTAACCCAATTTTATGGTTTCTCCAGGTTACGATGAGAGAATTCTCGGACTTTACACTTGACGCGTTTCATAGAATTTTGCACGGATTCATTCTTGATCAGTTTAGTACATTTTATCCATTTCCTTTTGAAATCGGGTAATGATGTAGCCGGTTGGCATGTTTTCCGCAATTTTGTTTTAATATTGGCCCAGTATTTTTCAATTGGCCGCAGTTCTGGGCAATTTGGCGGATTCATATTTTTCGGTACCACATCGACAGAATTCTGTTTATACCAGTTCAAAGTGCCAGCTGAATAATGACAACTTGCTAAATCTGGCCAGAACAATGTCGAAACAGTGTGTTTTCTTATGAGTGGTAACCACCTTTTTTTTAAGCATTCGGATTTATAAATATCCGTCTTAATAGTGCCAGTGGTTACAAAAGGCGAACTTCTCATGCCGCACTGGCATATTGCTTGCCACACGAGGTACTTTTTGGCGAATTTCTCCACTTGAATCACTCTTTCTGATTCATGCAGACTTGAGATGTCGCGAGAAGAAAAGTATTGGTTTCCTGGTATTGATTTGAAATCAGCCTTGACATATGTTTCGTCATCAATAATTAAGCAACCTGTTTTTTTAACCAACAGGGTGTACAATAATCTAGACCGTCTCACTGCTCGATTATATTGGTCTAACGTTATTTTCGGGGCTTTCTGCTGTTTGTAAGTAGATATACCGCACTTTTTTTTAATTTTTTGTACATTTGTCTGACTTGTACCAACTTTTTTGGACACATCTCGGGAAGATATAGCCGGATTCTGATCAAACAGCTTACACACCTTTGACTCCAGTTTTTTGTTCCGTTTTCTTGTTGGATGACCCTGTCGCTGTTTTCTCTCAACAGTCCCACCTTGTTTTAGTTTTTTGAGAGTCCTTTGCACTGTTCTTCGACTTGTATTGCACGATTTTGCAAGCTCCGAAGTGGATACATTAGGATTTATAGAAAATTCTCGCAAAATTAATTCACGAACGCTTTTTTCTTTTGATGACATCTTGACAGATAAAAACAAAAGAACGTTTTTTTTTAAGACTAAAACATGCAAATACCTTAAATTTTAAATCTGATAAGTTTAACCAAAGAAGGTTGCGAATCCAGAGAAAAAAAACGAAAAATGTTGGCGACAATTTAATAGTACTCACCCTTTAAGTTTTAATTTACAATCACCTGTGAAAAGAAGTTCAGATAATACTAAGTTCAGAATAATAAAAAAAACTTTTAATGGTTTTTATGCATTGTGGAGAAACATAGGTAACCACAGTATTTTAGTAATTAAAAGTGGCATGTCAAAAGTATTATTACAATAGCCGGAGTAGATTCAACTAAATTTTTCTGCAATGGTAGCAAGTTCAAAGTGTCCTTCCCAGATTGATGAGACTTTACTAGCGGCACAACTTCGCCTATCGACTGGTGAAAGATCTTATTACAACCATTAGAATCAAATACTTATCACTTTCCAACCATTTTGAACCAACGTACCTAGATATGGACAATAGATTCAATTTACTAATATTGCAATTAATTACTAGGCTTGGGACTTTTGGCAGCTCGCCGTGGTTGTCCAATCCATGGAGTCGTCATATGATAAAAAAATATATGACTTTGAATAGTCTAATTTATGTTGTTACATTTTTAATGGGCACGTTATAATGAGTACGAGTGACTACTCAAATATATTATTACTATAAGAACTAAAATCTAATGAAAAATGAAAAATAGTTTATTTGGTTATAGATTATTTTCAACAGCCAAGGTTGGAGCCTCCTATTTAGCAATTAATTCTTGCTTGTGTCAGGAGACATCGCTCTTCCACAGCAATGAATGGTAAATTACCCATAATAAACTACTATGTTTATACTATTTGATAACTTAAATACTATTTGATTATTGATACATAGATTCTAGATTAAAATCTAATTCATGGAATGAATGTTCTATACTACGATTTAACACGATTGTTTCATATGTGTTACAGGACTAGTAGGATTACCAACTTAGTTAGTAGATGTGTGAGGTACGGCAAAGTACCTATATCTAAATTATTTTATCTTAGATCTAGGCAGCGCGTGCCGCGCGGCTCTTTGCAAATAATTCTAGATAGGCACATAGCACAATGAAGTTTATTATAATTATAACGAACTAGCTTTTGCCCGCGACTTCGTACGCGTAGAACTCGTTAATTGATATTGTCAATTAGACTTTCTGGTATTCAATAATCGTATGGAATCTAAATGTTCTATGCTATTGAGTGAAAGTGATGGACTAGATACCTACAAAACATACTTTTTGAATCTTTTTAGAGTCATCCGAGGCTAAGACCCATTTGATTCAATAATTTATGCTCAGAAATGGCTCGGCCCTCTGTCGAGATAAGATTACTAAATTTTGTTTGACCGATATTTTCCGAAGTTGACCGAATATTCAAAATCCGATTTCATATTCAGACTCGGAAGACCCAAAACCCCCCAATACCGAGTTTCAGCCCCATCGGACCAATTTGAAATTTTCGAAAAAGAAAAGTCGCCATCTTGAATTTTTTTTCCACGACTGTACTCGGGTGGGGGTCCCGTATGATATTTGTTTAAGCATCCCCCTACCCATCTCCAACCGTTTACGAGATACGGGACTCTTAAAAAAAATCTCCATACAAATCTTGTTTTTTTCGATATTTTCCGACTGACCGAATTTTCGGACACCAATTTCAGATTCATACTTGTGAGCCCCAAATGCCCCCCCCCCGATACCGAGTTTTAGCTCCCTAGCACCAATTTGAAATTTTGAAAAGAAAAAGCCATTCGTCATTTTGAATTTAATTTGGTTATAATTTGGTCATAAGTTCATAATAAATACAGCGAAGTCGAACAAGACACGGCGCGCGCCTTGCGCTTGTCCACAAACTGAACTGATGACTGAAACTGAAACTGAATGATATTGATGTATTAAAACTACCTTAATATAAACACGTAAGAATATTTTTTTAAAAGAGGCATGAAATGTGAGTAATTACAGTTTTTAGGTTTCTATGGACTTCTATGGATGTTTCTCTATTTTTCGAATATGTCCAAATCTATGATACATAGCATAGTTTCAATGTTCGCTATCATTTAATATGGCAAGCAAATTAATCAACAAAACAGAGTTTCGGAAAATTGAGGAAAAATCCCACACTGTGTAACGTGCCCATTAAAAGTATAAAAACATAAATTATGACATTTAATAAAACATTTAATTATTAGACTTTGACTTTGAATATATTTTTTTATCATATGACGACTCCATGGATTGGACAACCACGGCGAGCAGCCAAAAGTCCCAAGCCTACAGATTACCAATCAGTATTTTTTTTCTTTTGACTTTAAGCCTAATATGTAGTCTCAGGTAGAGTTCCAAAGTTTCCAAAAATTCTGATTTGTATGTTTATCATGTCAAGTTTGCGGTTAGATATGCCTATCATTTGTCGCTCTTTTCAGCCACCAAAGACAGTGCTTCGTAGACTAAGGAGCACAAAGCGTCTGTAATAGACAGAAGGACCTATGACGATGTTAAGCTCGTAGAAATCGAGTTCTATGGTGATGATGATGTTAATCATGGAAATCAAAAGATTAGTTGAAGGCAAGCTTGTAGAAATCGAGTTCTATGGATATCTGCCACTGGTAACTAAGCACAACAATTTTAGAATGTAATTTTGTTGTTATTATGTGTGAATTGTCCCTTTCGAGACCTTGATCGTAACATCACACTCGAAACACCAAGGTAATTAAATATGTACATTATGAAAGCCCGTTTTGTTACAATAATAAGCTTAAACTCAAATTCCAGCATTAGTTTAGTGTCCATAATGGACCAACAATTATATTTAAATTATTTAATTTTTATCCATCTGAATGTTACATATCATTCTCTCTGAAATTACGCCAGATTTAGTTTGTATACTACATCTAAAACTTTGAGATCAAATTATACTGATTTAGCACAACTTAGAAATAACTATAGTTCCACAGATAGCAACAAGTATTTATTTATTTAAATGTCTTAAATCTTAATCACTTAATGACTTTGGATGCTTTTAGCATTATTATATATGAAAAAAAAACTCTGTGCAACTCTACGGTAAACTTACAGTTTTAGAGCTCTGGATAGACTATATGCATAAATAGTACATTTCTTTTCCAAACTCAAGTCCGTAGTTGATAAGTTATAACAATAAACTTGATAAAACATTTACAAATATTCAACATAACTATTGGAAAAGTATTCTAACCATATCTGTAGTAAATAGTTTCATCGGCAAGGGTGCTTATGTACAGACAGCATCAAGCTGTCAATTTTACCACAGGCTTATGTCAAGTTGCATATTCAAATATTGTGAGCTTCTTTTGATACTGACTGTACATAAGCACGCTCACCGATGAAATTTCATTTAAGGTGACTGATAGAACAAGACATTAAGTATAAAAGGAAATAGGAAAGGAATTACTTGAATTGGAATCTTACTACAATCTATCAAGCAATAGGAAATGAATGCAAGGATATATATAATATGTTAATGGTTTGTCTTACTTATGAGGTAAAACAATAAGATAAATTAACTTTGATTACGTTGTCATGAGTCAAACATTGCAAACAAACGGCACATAAACAAATTACACAATGTTTATGTATTTATTAGTGTACGAATTCTGGGTCATATTAGAATTTTCTAGTGATAAAATCTAGACTAGGTCATGTAGCAACACTGGCTGGGATGTCATTATCTGACACGAAAAAAGGAGTAATGGGTTGGTAACACGATAACCTTTACGGCTTAAGTTTCAGGGCTTCAGCGAGAAGCAACGTGCTGGCATGCTGACGGCATGATGAGAAAACAATGTACCAAATGAATATCTAACGTCATCAACTAAAAACACGTTTACTTACCCCAATATCCCGGGCTTATATTTGTAATTGGGTATCCGCCACGGACACCCGCCGTATTCACCTATGAGAGCATCGTGGTTTTTGTTCAGGTTAAAAGTCGATGCGCGGTTATCGTTCACTTTCCTCCGCGCGGGATTGAAATAATTATTATTTCTACTTTCACCGTTCACATCATTTATTGGTATAAAGTCTTGCGCTTTATTCACATTAGGGTTAGAGTTTTCTAAGTTTTTCAAATTCATTTTGTCTATTTCACTTTGAGTTTCCCAGATACGAAGCCACAGGCGCTTCGCGGGTCCTTCCTGCTCGGGCTGATACCACGCGACGGCGGGATCCATTCAGCCGGAGCAAGGTTCCACTATATGGGATAACACATGCTGTAGCATTTCACATTTATAATAGTGCATTGAAAATTAACACAAAATAAAAATAAGTCACACCACACTCGGAACATGGACGACACGCGTTAGGTTGACAGTTCAACTACTAGAGGGCGCCATCTTAGCAAAATAAGTCCTTTTCTTAGTCAAGAGAAGTCTTATTAAGTTTAAGGGTTTGCCCATTACATATTTTTCAATACTATTATAGTGAAATAAGGACACTAACTTTAAAGTATTCGAATTTTTATGTTTTTTTGTAATACTAAAAGGTATTTCAATTAAAGAGTAGATAATTTGTCATAAAAGGAAACGTCTAAATATGTTGCCAACTTTTAGAGAGAGTTGCCATGTGAAAGCGGTTCAACAGCGGTTTTATTTTAGTAATACCAGTACAAAGCTAATAGCCGATATTAAATTTTTCTAATCTGTATTATTTATGCGCGCGTAAAAATGGATGTGTGTATACGATTTCGCGCCGTTTGTTTGCTGTCACTTAATCGTCGTAATAAAAGCAAAGCAAATTCGTTCCTATTAGAACTGAATAAGGCATTCATTGGCATGTAAAATATATGAGAATTTGTTTACATTTGACAATTCAAAAGTTTGGTTATGAAGATAGAAATGATAGAATTCGTTACTGATTTTATTGTAATAAAATGCAATTAATACAAAGCATTTGTGCAATAGTAACCTATGAATTGTGTTAATAAATTATTGAGATCGTGTAGAGTAGTTGTGACTGGTGCTAATAGATTTGTTAATCCAACAATACGTTCTCGTCATAGTTCCAGCTTTATAAGCCCACTATATCCTAAAATCGACACTTTACAATTAAGAACCATGGCACAGAAGAGTATAATGTCGTTCTTCAAAATCACACCTAAAAAGAGCCCTGAAATTAAGAAGGAAAAACCCGAAAATGTAAGTAGTTCACTGCTTTCATTATTTCAGTTTTATAGCTGTCAGATGTGGTGCATACCGTATGTTTAAAAAGTTTTTTATATATATTCAGAATTTTAGTGCACTGTAATAAGTAGGTACCATTAGGTGAGGCTATTTTAGAAGGCAAGGGTTAGAAACTAAGCAAAAAATAAGCTATTAAGTCCACATGGTTTTTCAATTTTAATATTCAGGTGAAAGACATTTGTCCCAAATACTTACATATATTTGTCTAAAACTTTATTTTCATATTTTACCAAATAGTCCATTGAGTCCCAAAGAGCCTCAGTTTACGGTACTTACTTTTCTTGAACGGCAATTTGCATGCTGTTTTGTTTCCATAATTAAAATCAAAAAAAAATAGACCCGATATCAATGTAATGATAATTTTCTGCTATAATTGACCATAGTGACCAAAGCATATTTTTTGCCAAGGTGACTTGGGTTGGTACTTAGTGAGTTTTGGAATTATAAAAATGATATTTCTGTAAAGCCTAATGAGCATAGTTATGCAGAAGCGACCTACACACATTTTTTGTCAAATTAACTTTAAGCCTAAATGCATTCACTGCCAGAGGGTGTGGCCTAGGATGAAACTTGTGTGACGGTAAATGCGTTGCTGGCAGGACGTGCGTTAATTCATTAATAAGTTTGGTTGCTTTTTGCATAACTAAAACAATCTCAATCAAAAGATACTGATAATTTAAAGGTTTGAAAAAGTTCAACTTGTATTACACATTGTTTTGAAGGACACATCACTTGAGAATATGGAGACAGAACAATCGCCAGTTCAAAATGGGAATTCTAAAAGATCCTCAAAAAGGCAGCGTCTGGACAGCAGCAGCAGTGAATCCCAATCTCCGAAAAAAGTGACTCCACCCACATCAGGAACTGTAAGTATTTCTATATCTATACTATTATAAAATACTAATAATAAAATAATAAATAAAATAAAAAAGCCTTTATTTCTTAGTAAGGTGAGAAACAATTTTACAAATTTAGACCTTTCCAGGATGTTGTAAGGAAGGTCCACCTTTCGTCTTGGAGTCTGGCTACATGGCCAGCCCATCTCCATTTGTGTCTCTGTGCGTGGTTAAGAGCATCTATTACTTTTAGTTTTATTTCTAATAATAGAGTGGTTGATCTTTTGATTTTTCTTATTTTTAGAAGACTCCGCTCCATTCCTCTCTATTCCTCTTGAGAGAGAGAGGAGAGAGAGAGAGAGAGGAGAAAATACTAATATTGTATTGAAAATATTTTTTTATGGAGGGGTCATTATTTAAGGAAATTTTAACACCGCAATGCTAGTTTGATATCGGCGCGCGGCACATGCTGCAGAGCTCCATCTATTAGTTAAAAAAAATTGTATGCTGACACTGACACGGCTAGACGTGTTTGAACCAATTTTGGCACAGGGATAGCTGGGCTCCCATGGATGTTTTTTGTTCTCATGATTATTCGTTCTGGGGTCCTGGATGCTTCCTACGAGTAGTTACACTGCAACTGTCTATAAACGCATCAATTAAAACAATGTATTTGGTATTGCAATGAAATCTTGATATACCATATGCTACAAAATACAAATGTAAATGTTACTGAATGTAACAACCATCAGCTGTAATTCAAAAGCCCACTCTATCCGTTTTTTTCTCCTAGCTCAGAAGGCAGGGACTTCTACTGATTGTTTTTATTCTTTTTGTCAATAAATTATCTTTACCTTAATCTAATATACATTTGTATGTTTGTCACTACTCCTAACATGTCATCATTTATTTATATGTCTATAAGTAATAATTATGCTCAATTCCCAGACAGCTAATATTAAACAATGTCACAAATGTTTAGCAATTATAATTTTTTTCAGAAAAAGAAAGTCAAAAGGCAGCGAATAGAAAGTTCCGAAAGTGAATCAGAACCAGCAAAATCTCCATCAAAATCCTCATTAAAATCACCGAACAAGTCTCCTGTACAGTCTCCAGTGAAAGAGATTAAAGTTGAAAAGAGTGACAATGTCAAGACTTACCAGTCGCCTAAGAGTAAGAAGGCTAAAGGAAAGAAAGAGAAGAATGGTAAGTTTTGTCACATATCTCATATCACCTGCTAATACGGCCTGGCCAAGGCATCGCGCTACCGGCGGAGCGAGTGGTGGCGATAGGAGTGAGCGAGACACTTCGCTCGGATCTTCCGCTCTCCCCTATGGCCAAAGGTTTCAAAGGACATTTTGAAAAATAAATAAGAGGACTACTTCAAAGTCCACATCAGTAGCCCATCAGAAATGGTTTATTATGCATATATTAATTATTATTTTCTCTTTTACTTTTAAATTTATTGCATTGTTTGCGATTTCAATACTTACAAGTCCTGTGTACAGTTAGCATTAAAAGTAGTTGACAAATTTCGTATGCCATTAGGGTGAAGACCAAAAAGTTTACCACCTTAACTCACCCTTAACTCACTCAATTAATATTTGTATCAAAGCCTCCCTTGTGCGATGACAGTTAACCTTCCAATAACGTACTTTAAGGTTCCTTATTGTATCGTAAAATTTTGTCGCACAACGGAACTTATTCCAATCGCTTTTATTTCCTCGCTAACTACGCCTTAATTTCATCCAATTGTCAAATTGACAGTTACTTTTAATTCTTTGTACAGAGCACATAAAAAAAATAACGTAAAATCACCGGTCTTTGTTATTGACCCCTTAATATAATATGAAAGTCTAAACCTTAATAAGTTTAACTTGAATAAAACATATCACAATCACTTTTCAGAAAACCTTGTTAAGAAAGCAACAAAAGAGAAAACTCCTTCGCCCAAAACTCAGAAAGTGATAAAAAAAGAGAAGTCACCACTTAAAGAAAATGGCAAAGACAAGTCTGAAGAAAAACCCAAGGAGAGCAAGAAAGAAATGAAGAAAGAAGTTAGTGTTAAGAAAGAAAAAGAGGAAAATGGTCTGGTCCCAGGTATGAATTCATTAACAAAAGCATCAAGTAGAATGTATGTGAGCTATTCTTAGGGTTGTACCCCTATTACGAAGTCTCTGCTGTCTGTCTGTCTGTTGGTTACAGTTCTGTACGCCATCCCTATACCTGTCTCACTCGCTCTAGTGCAGTCAAGATTTGATCGTTCACCCAAAACCGAAGTTTATATCACAAGCTAAAGGAGCTTAAGCTCCTTTAGCTTGTGATACTACTTTCTCTACTAGCCTCAGATACTTTCCATAGCTTAAAGCTATGGAAAGTATCTGAGGCTAGTAGAGAAAAACCGATTTAACGAATGTGACTTCAATGTTTTTTTTACATTTTTAAAGTTCAGTACCCAAAGGGTAAAAACAGGACCCTATTACTAAGCCTTCGCTGTCCGTCTGTCATTAAGCTTCACATGAACAGTGATAGCTAGACAGTTTTCACAGATGATGTATTTCTGTTGCCGCTATAACAACAAAATATTAAAAACAGAATAAAATTTAAATTTAAGTGGGGCTCACTTACAACAAACGTGATCGGTTGCATTAACTTTGCAACTCATTTGTATGCGGCGGCATACATACCAGGAGCAGACTCTTACAGACCTAAACCGGCCAGTTGAGATGGGAAGTGCTTGTGCGGGTGCACCCTCGGTGTGCCAGTCCGACTCGCACTTGGCGATTTTATTTTTGACGCTGGCAACATTCGCCTTCAAATAGCAGTGAAAACTAAATTTCGTTAACCAACCTTTTTTCTTAAACTGTTTTCTATAGAAACAGAATACAACCCGGCCAAAGCCAAATACCACCCCATCAAGGACGCGTGCTGGGCCGCCCAGCAGCCTGTTCCCTACCTGGCCCTCGCCAAGACTCTGGAAGCCATCGAAGCTATATCAGCTCGTCTGAAGATCGTTGAGATACTGAGCAATTATTTCAGGTATGGAATTTTTATATAACCATAGACCAAAGTGTTTTTATTGAAGCGAAATAAAATAGAGAAAAGTGACAAAGAGGTTCTCAGTTTGATATTCAGGTTGACCTGGGTTGGTATTGAACAACGTTCAACTACTTGATAAATCATTTAAAATGTAGTACAGTATCACTGATTCTAGTTTCGTACAAGAACAAAAAGTGTACGTTCGTGACTGGTTTCGTATAAGATCAAAATAGTTTTCGTTCGCAACCGGTTTCGAACAAGACCGAAAATGTTTTCTATCGCAACTGGTTACGAAACTCCGGTTACGTACGCTACCGAACGAAACTTACCGTATTCTTTTATTTACTTACTTGTAAAACTTACCCTATTTCTGTTTTGGTTTATCAAAATTGATTAATACTACATAAATAAAAATTGCGATCGGTTTTGTTTCATCAATATCTTAGTTTTTTTCTGTATGTAGGTATGTTAATTTCAGATCAGTGATTGTGCTGACGCCGGAGGACTTACTGCCGAGCGTGTATTTGTGTTTGAACCAGCTTGCACCGGCGTATCATAGTTTGGAGCTTGGTAGGTGGCACTCGTTTTGTTTTTATCGTTTTTAGGGTTCCGTACCCAAAGGGTAAAAACGGGACCCTATTACTGGGACTTCGCTGTCCGTCCGTCCGTCTGCCACAAGGCTGTATCTCAAGAACGGTGATAGCTAGACAGTTGAAATTTTCACAGATGATGTATTTCTATTGCCGCTATAACAACAAATACTAAAAATAAAATAAGATAAATATTTAAGGGGGGCTCCCATACAACAAACTTGTTATAGATTATCCTCCTGAGCTCCAGCGTCCTACACATAGTACATAAACTTCAATTAATAGTTAACTGTCAACTATTTGTCGTAAGGTTAAAATTAAACTGACAAATTATGAATGCTGGTCGTCAGGAGGCTATATACGTACGGAATAAACGTTATAGGTACGGAACCCTTCATGCGCGAGTCGGACTCGCACTTGCCCAATTTTTTATATTTCACCACCGGTAACGTTCCACATATTCATAGAGATGATTTTCATCCAGTATGTTTGTCCGCGATTGTCTCGCGTTTGGCCGTGATTATCTCGTGTTTAGCTGAACCGATTTTGATGCGGTTTTCAGAAAAGTATTTGTTGCACTCAGGAGAAAGTTTTGGTATATTAACTGACTTCAAAAAAAGAGGTTTTCAGTTTGACCCATATGTATGTCTTATAAAGTTGTTCATGAACAACTTTAGAATCTTGCACAACTTAATCATGAATAACTTTTTAATTTGCGTCTGATAGTCATCGCTTTCCTATGCTGAGCTGATGATGGAAGGTATAACTTCCTCAAGATTAGGAGTTAGGAGATAATTCAAACGAGATGCATGCAAACAAGGCCTCCCCGATCACCCCGCTATATGTATTTAATTTGAATCACTAAAAAGCAACAAAAAAAAATATTGTTGACAGAATAATAAGAGACTTAAAAATAAACTGTAAAGCCAAAATTAAGACGTTCATGTGCGGATTACATTTGAATCACCATTTGAAGTCGGTGCGAAACCTCACGTAAAAATAGTAATAATTGAGTGGGAACGGGTTACTTTTCAGTTTTTTCTATGTCGGTCCTTTTTGTCTAGACTACAAATACGTCTTGCTGATTCCGATCCATACTATAATATTATAAATGCGAAAGTGCGTCTGTCTGTCTGTCTGTCTGTTACCTCTTCACGCTTAAACCGCTGAACCGATTTAGATGAAATTTGGTATATAGATAGTTTCAGTCCCGGGGAAGGACATAGGATACTTTTCATCCCGAATAAATTGAGTGTTCCCGTGGGATGAGCGGGTAACACCGCGGGGCACAGCTAGTATGTTATATTGTTGTTACCGGTTACCAAAATGAAATACATGGATCCTCAGGCATCGCGGAGACCTACCTGATGAAGGCCATCGGGCAGTGCACGGGGCGCTCGCTGGCGCAGATGAAATCGGCGGCGCAGAAGAGCGGCGACCTCGGCGCGGTGGCCGAGTCGGCGCGCTCCACGCAGCGGACTATGTTCACGCCGCCGCCGCTCAAGGCGCGCGCCGTGTTCAACGCGCTTAAAGAGATAGCTGGGATGACTGGTGAGACTGAAGATTACTTGGCGCAGTTAGTAGGATGACGTGAGTGGCGCAGAAGAGCGGCGACCTCGGCGCGGTGGCCGAGTCGGCGCGCTCCACGCAGCGGACTATGTTCACGCCGCCGCCGCTCAAGGCGCGCGCCGTGTTCAACGCGCTTAAAGAGATAGCTGGGATGACTGGTGAGACTGAAGATTACTTGGCGCAGTTAGTAGGATGACGTGAGTGGCGCAGAAGAGCGGCGACCTCGGCGCGGTGGCCGAGTCGGCGCGCTCCACGCAGCGGACTATGTTCACGCCGCCGCCGCTCAAGGCGCGCGCCGTGTTCAACGCGCTTAAAGAGATAGCTGGGATGACTGGTAAGACTGAAGATTACTCGGCGCAGTTAGTAGGATGACGTGAGTGGCGCAGAAGAGCGGCGACCTCGGCGCGGTGGCCGAGTCGGCGCGCTCCACGCAGCGGACTATGTTCACGCCGCCGCCGCTCAAGGCGCGCGCCGTGTTCAACGCGCTTAAAGAGATAGCTGGGATGACTGGTAAGACTGAAGATTACTTGGCGCAGTTAGTAGGATGACGTGAGTGGCGCAGAAGAGCGGCGACCTCGGCGCGGTGGCCGAGTCGGCGCGCTCCACGCAGCGGACTATGTTCACGCCGCCGCCGCTCAAGGCGCGCGCCGTGTTCAACGCGCTTAAAGAGATAGCTGGGATGACTGGTAAGACTGAAGATTACTCGGCGCAGTTAGTAGGATGACGTGAGTGGCGCAGATGAAGGCGGCGGCGCAGAAGAGCGGCGACCTCGGCGCGGTGGCCGAGTCGGCGCGCTCCACGCAGCGGACTATGTTCACGCCGCCGCCGCTCAAGGCGCGCGCCGTGTTCAACGCGCTCAAGGAGATAGCTGGGATGACTGGTGAGACTTTGATGATTACTTGGCGCAGTTGGTAGGATCTTATCTATTACTTTTTACGTCACCATTCTGACCGTAAGTGAGATTTTCTGGGGAGACTTCCTGGCCAAGGCAAGACGTAAAACATTTTTCATCACACTTGGTCGTAAACAAGGGTTTACATGCTAGAAAAGCGGGCGGTAAGTCGTAAATTACGCCCTAGGGCGGTAAGTAATTTTTGTCACACTTTAAGGGTTTACATGCTAGAAAACTGGCGGTAAATCGTATATAACGCCCTAGGGCGGTAAGTCGTATATTACTCCCTAGGGCGGTAAGTAATTTTGATATTGAATACTACTACTTTTGTTTTATTTCCTCCAAAGTGTGATAAAAACGTCGTACGTGACTCTGGTGGTAAAGGAATTCCAAGCTCGTGTCATTAAAGCCCTCTCCTTCGGCTTCGGGCTTCTAATAGACACTCGTTTGTAATTCCTAGTTTACCACATACCACGGGCAGTAATTCGTAATGCCCCGGATCGCATATTTACCTTTTACAATCACCTGCAATGTGGGACATTTACGAAGTCACCGCCGTTGGTGTGTAATGTACTATGACAATACCCTAGACTGCAAGTGGCATTAACGCCCCGCTACGCGGGGAGAAAGTCTTACTTCCTGCCCATTAGATAAAATTACACAATAGTTACCAATTAAACATTGTAGAAGTATTACAATCATTTGAGTTTCGCTAGTTCATACATTTTAATAAGTTTGGGCGTAACCCTTCGTTAGACACGATCGATTCTCTCACGAAAAGGAACCACTTGAATAACTTTAACAATATTCAAATTTGTGCCGAGTAGCCCTTTAAATTAATTTAATGGCATTACTAGTAAGATTACAAGTTTTGATTAGAATTAGGTTTTATTGTTTGCTCGATTTAGGTGATATAATTATGTTGTGTAATTGCAGGTCAAGCGTCGGTCAACAAGAAAATAGGCAAAATCCAGTCGCTGTATGTCGCGTGCCGTTTCTCCGAATCCCGATATCTTATAAGGTAATTATAAAATACTTAGTACTACCAGTAACTCCCGCAAAGGAATTAATGAGGCGGCGGCGCGGGTGGGGTTGCCATAACATCATCTTATAATTATTTATTTATTGAATCTTTATTGCGCAAAAGAAATCTTATCATACAAATAGTCGTATCTTATATTGTAGGCCTTAACACGTTGAAATACGGTTTATATCCATTTACAAAAGTTCAGCTAACAGTGTGCACATTAGTATCATCAAATAAAATAGCTGGTCGGGTTAAGTTTGCAACTGGTATGTGTGGCGCCGAATACAATGAGGTGCAAAGTTAACGGAACCGATCAAGTTTGCTGTATGGTAGTCCCCACAGAACGTTCGCAAAGAACCTCACCAAATATCACCAGGGGGAGGGGGGGGTCAAAAAGTAGCCGAAAAAACCTCACGTGATTTGTGCACAAGCCCTTTGTAGACACCTGCCTACTGAGCCGGCAGTCCCTGGTTCGAATCCCGGCCAGGGCAAATATTTGTGTGATGAAGTCGAATATTTGTGCTTGGGTGTGTCGCTGTTACGTCGCCTAAATCAAACTAGATTTAAGTTTTCATTTTATTTTATGTATAATTTTGTAGTTCACAGTGCCTAAGGGCGAATTCACACGTACCACAACCACACGACAACCACAACCACACCACAACCACACCACGTGGTCGGGCGCATATTTTGTATTAATAAATAGTACAATTCACACGTAACCACAACCACACCACAACCACACCACGTGGTCGGGCGCATATTTTGTATGTTTAATAAATAGTACAATTCACACGTAACCACAACCACACCACATTTTAACGCTGCGACGTGGTGTGGTTGTGGTACGTGTGAAACAACCCTTAGTTTAATGTAATGCTGTGTAACTAATTTGAATTAAATAAATGATTGTTCTATGTATTTAAGTATATATTTATCTATGTTAAGCATGTATATCGTCGTCTAGTACCCATAACACAAGCCTTCTTGAGCTTAATTAATTTGGGACTAGATCGATTTGTGTGAGGTTGTCCGATATTTATTTATTTATTTATACCTTTCGGCACAGACAACCCCCACTAGACGGAGCATGTAAGGCGACCCGCGCGCACCAACGATATGGTACGGCAGAACATTAAAGTATCAACACGGCGGCCACCGTTTAGTTGCGTCCATGTTTATGATCCATGTGTACGTCAACAAAAAAAGAAATTAAATAAATAACATGGTAAATTGTAGTGTTAAGTGGTGTAGAGAGACCTCATAAACATGGACGCAACTAAACGGTGGCCGCCGTGTTGATACTTTAATGTTCTGCCGTACCATATCGTTGGTGCGGCCGGGTCGCCTACGGGTCGCGTTACATGCTCCGTCTAGTGGGGGTGGTCTGTGCCTTTCGGGTACGGAACCCCAAAAATATGATTGTCTGTGTGTGCAGATCGTTGGAAGGCAAGCTGCGCATCGGTCTGGCGGAGCAGTCGGTGCTGCAGGCGCTGGCGCAGGCCGCCGCCGCCAGCCCGCGCGGCGGCGCGCTCGATGCCGCCGGCGGACTGTCCGCCGCTGAGTTCAAGGTTCGATCCCCATATTGTCAGTATCGATCGGACTTCTGTAGCGGTCGGACTTTAGACAGCTAGTCAGACCACGCTAACTCTTGACCATACAAACCGACTCACTTTGTATGGTTTGACAGTTCATTTGCTTGGAAGACTTAGCGTGGTCTGAGTCTATGGAGCCGATATTAACATCAAAATATAATTCATACTCGTAATCTTTCATATACATATTTCATTCTAGACTGTGATTAACATTGCCATGCCATGCCAAGCATTAAATGACTAAAACTATCAATAAAATATGATTTGTACAATATTTACGAATTCCTATACAATACAATACAATACAAAATTCATTTATTTACCAAAAAGTAATACATGCAAACACAAGTACAAAAATATATTAATATTAAATCCAATCTAAAGCCCAATTTACTCTAGGAAACATGAAAAAGTCACAAATATTTAGGTACGTATTTTATGATGACAAAAAAAATCCTTCACAAATCAGGTCTTTGTATATTCTTCTGACATTGTTCTTGACTATAAAATTAAAATTGCGAATGTATGAGTATGAATTGTATTTTATTTAATGTTAATATCGACTCCATAACTCTGTAAAGTCCTACCGTGCTATCAGAAGTCCGATTCCTAATCGTCAAGACCATAGCTCTCTTTATGTCTTTACCAGCTTTACAGAGATGCCACGAATTCGGTGTTAAACAGATACTAAGTACATATTTCAAAGGCTAACTGCCCCTATCCAGTTAGAAAACTCTGTTCACTGTAGCCCCGCCATTCCAGAACACACCCCTCAATATTTCAAAAAGTATTGGGATCCACTGGGTTGACATCTACAGTGACATTCAGTTGTGAAGTATTTAGAGGATAAGGCAAAGCTGGCTCAACTCACTCTGCCGAGGTTTTCCCCGGGGGCTACAGTATGGGGTTAGCAGATCATTAATGATTATGGGTCACTGATTGCCTTAGTGTAAAAAATCCTTATCATTTTCACAGGCAATAGTCGACGAGCACGCCCTGATAATCAAAACGACGTACTGCGAGTGTCCGAACTACGAGATGATAATCCCAGTGTTATTGGAGCACGGCGTGAAAGCGCTTCCGCTACACTGCAAGCTGACACCGGGCATCCCGCTCAAGCCGATGTTAGCGCATCCTACTAAAGGCGTACATGAAGTGCTCAACCGGTAAGTCCAAAAAGGTTACTATTTTCCACTTCCAGGAAGGTCTACTACTCTGAAGAACGATACAAAACTTTCTCATCTGATCTGCTGATCTATTAAGCCCCATTTCGCGGGGCTTATAGATTGAACTTTGAGGGAGATACAGCATCTAACAATACCAACTAGCCGTCCATGAGGTACAGAACCGGTGAGTCATCGCCATTATATTACCCTCATTCATAGTAGCGACTGATCGGAGCTCCTGATGCTTAGGCTTCTATTTTCAGCTCTGATGATGCCAAGGTACTTTCGAGGACACCTAGATCCAAATCAGCCTTGATAGTGCTTTAACATAGAAGAGAAAGTGTAAGCGGTTGTAGTAGAGAAAGCCCTGATTCGCAGGGCTTCTATGTTTAGCTGCAAAGGTACTTAATAGTTTAAAAGTGTAGCACCACTCGAGCGGTATTTAAACCCCCCTACTGAACTACTTGCTCCGAGTGTCCGAGCTACGAGATGATAATCCCAGTGTTATTGGAGCACGGCGTGAAGGCGCTCCCGCTACACTGCAAGCTGACGCCGGGCATCCCGCTCAAGCCGATGTTAGCGCACCCTACTAAAGGCGTTCATGAAGTGCTCAACCGGTAAGTCCAAAAAGGTTTACTATTTTCCACTTCCAGGAAAATCTACTACTACTCTAAAGAACAATACAAAACTTTCTCATTTGATCTGCTGATCTATTAAGCCCCATTTCGCGGGGCTTCTAGTTTGAACTTCGAGGGAGATACAGCATCTAACAATACCAACTCGCCGTACATGAGGTAGTGAACCGGTGAGTCATCGCCATTATATTACCCTCATTCATAGTAGCGACTGATCGGAGCTCCTGATGCTTAGGCTTCTATTTTCAGCTCTGATGATGCCAAGGTACTTTCGAGGACACCTAGATCCAAATCAGCCTTGATAGCGCTTTAACATAGAAGAGAAAGTGTAAGCGGTTGTAGTAGAGAAAGCCCTGATTCGCAGGGCTTCTATGTTTAGCTGCAAAGGTACTTAATAGTTTAAAAGTGTAGCACCACTCGAGCGGTATTTAAACCCCTACTACTTGCTCCGAGTGTCCCAACTACGAGATGATAATCCCAGTGTTATTGGAGCACGAATTGAAAGCGCTCCCGCTACACTGCAAGCTGACGCCGGGCATCCCGCTCAAGCCGATGTTAGCGCACCCTACTAAAGGCGTTCATGAAGTGCTCAACCGGTAAGTCCACGAACAACTGTCATACCCTACTATATTACTATTACAGTACTTTTATCTTACGAGCGCGGGTGAGCCTTCTTTGTGTGAGTAGATGTACATGCACATTGGCTCTGTGTGGGTGAGCTCGGGAGCGAACAGTTCCGGCTCACCCACACAGAGCCAATGTGCATGTACATCTACTCACACAAACAAGGCTCACCCGCGCTCGTGAGATAAAAGTACTGTATCTACGTACGTCCAGGAAAGTCTAAAGAACAGTACAAAACTTTCTCAACTGATCTGCTGATCTCGTAAGTAAATCAACAGCTTGAAAGATGCATCTACCTCAAAGTGTCAACTAGAAGTCCGCGAAATGAGGCTACCATTTTGTTTGGGGGAGCATCTTTGAGGGTTATGCGGCATCTAACAAGCTTAAACAATAGTTAAGTCCCGGTAATTATAATTGCGAATGGTTGAACTATGAGATGATTGTCTTGCTGAAATATGGCGTCAAAGCGCTCCCGCTACCTGACACCGGGTATTCCCCTCAAGCCGATGTTAGCGCATCGTACCAAAGGCGTCCATAAAGTACTCAACCGGTAAGTCCACGAACAACTGTCATACGCTGAGTATTTTCTAGGTACTTCCAAGAAAGTCTAATTAACAGTACAAAAGTTTCGCAACTGATCCGCTGATCTCGTAAGTAAGTCAATGTGGGTTACATTTCGCGGGGCTTCTAGTTCAAACTAAAGGCGTCTATGATGAGGTGCTGAATTGACGAGGTCAACGTCATTATCTTACCCTCATCCAGAGTAGCGACTGATCGAAGCTCCTGATGATGAAACGCGAACCGATACGAAGCATGTCGTTGTCGAGCAATATTCGATATAAACGACGTGAGCAAATCCGTTTCATTTGGATTTTAATATCTTGTCTTAAGTAGTTGATGAACCCCCGCTTCTTTGGGCTTCTATTTTGATCTCTGACAGCGCCAAGGTCACTTTTGAGGACACCTAGATCCTATTGAGACTTGAAAGTGTTCAAAAATGTATTCTCCACAGATTCGAAGGCACGAGATTCACCTGCGAGTACAAATACGACGGCGAACGAGCGCAGATCCACGTCCCGATGGTCGATACTGACGGGAAAGAGACAGCTGACTTGTCGAACGCATCTGTATTTAGTAGAAACCAGGAGAACAATACTACGTAAGTTCTAATACTTTCACCGAAATACGTAGCACTCACCACATAAATAAGATCATTCTAATAATTTCCCATGTTTGTAGAGATGTATTTAATCACTAGAGCGTGCCCGCAACTTCGTCCGCGGTTTTTTTTTTATTTTATACAGTAGTCGGATAAAATTTAATTTGTCCAGCCATTTCGGCGTGATGAATAGACAAAGGAAATTATGAAAACAGATGGCGTGAGGCTGGCATGGTGCCGTGCGCCCATAAAAAACAAATGACGATCGTGCATCACGCTATTAAGATTTTTCTTGAAATCATGACCCCTCTCCATAGAAAACTTACATATAAATCTAGAATAATAGTATAGATGAAGCTGTAAGAAGTTCGACGCTGGCTTCTATAACATCGAATACAAATGGGATCCAAACATGACTTACAATAAATCCCTTGTGCAGGAAATACCCGGATATCCTACAACGGCTGCCTGCTTTGCTCAAATCGGAGGTGTCGAGCTGTGTGCTGGACTGCGAAGCTGTGGCCTACGACACCGTTAACAAGCAGATATTGCCATTCCAGGTAAGGAAAAATACAAACAAAAACGTCTCAGCCGCAAAAACCAGTGCCTCTGGGTCTGGGATCTTCACAGTGGCCTGATTTGCGTTACCTGCCTTCTTAACTCACTTGTGCCTAACCTAAGCCTTCGGGTTAGGGCTTCCGATAGATTTAAATCATGGTATAAGAACTCGAAACGAACTCACAAACTCCTCGATATGTGTACTCGTCCTAATGATTGGGAATGCTTGCCTAACCTACGGAGCACAAGTTTGGTCTTTCACTGAACCTCAAAAGACCAAGCTCAAAGTATGTAAGAGAGTGATGGAACGTAACATATATGCTGTTCGTAGACAAGAACGTATAAGAAATACCGAAATAGAGATTCCAAAACACGCCTTGTAGACGTAGGTGCCGAGACAAAATAATATTGTTTGTAATGTTTGTATGAGTGACGGAAGAAATGTTTTTCCTTATTTTGTTTTAACACCGCCACCCATTGTTAATTCGACAGTAAGATACATACATCGTGTGACCTACTGATCGTGATCATGTAACATGATGCATGGCGCTACCGAATTTCGCGACGCGCAACTAAAACAAAAAAAGGTTATCTGGCTTCACCCTTAGACAAGAACCAAGAAGGAAGATAATGTAATGACCATTGAGAAATAAAGTGTCTTTATAACGACATTTATTCTATCCTCGTGAGGCCCAAGCCCAAATAAATTTTAGGCCTAAACGCCCAATGTACATTCCGATGTACAATTTGTTTATACGTGTATGTACAGTCGACCAATTTAATTCCTAGGCCATTTCGTACCTTGTCACAGTGAACGTCAATATGAAAGCCGCTTGAAATCTTATGTCATTGTCATTGTGACCAGGTTCTATAGTGGCCTAGAAATCAAATTGGTTGACTGTACCTACGGCCCAAGACTTGCTTTTTTTTGTGAAGATCTCAAATATGATCTTTTTATTTTAGTTTTCAAGATGTCTAGAGTAATTAATATAATAATGCACCGAATGAATCGTGTGCACAAACTGTTCGGGTCAGAGTTATGAGTGTTACTTTGTACATTAAGAGGTACATTGGGCTTCACGAGGCTATTACGAACTATGTCAAGTTATTTTAAAATAATCCATTTTATTCTAGATCCTGTCGACCCGTAAGCGCAAGGACGCCTCGACAGCCGACATCAAAGTCCAAGTGTGCGTGTTCGTGTTTGATCTACTGTACCTAAACGGACGCGCGCTTGTGAGGGAGCCTTTAGAAGAAAGGAGGAGGCTATTGAGGGAGAATTTCAATGAGGTGGAAGGTATGTAAAATTCGTAATATATTCTAGGGCCTGATGTGGCTGTTATATCTGAATGTTTGTTTTCTAGCTGCATTAACCCTTTGACCGCCAAAGACGGCAAATCACGTCATCGGGAATTCGTGCCACTGACGCCAACGACGCCTATTGACGTCAAAAATTTCAATCCCTGTTGATTTTGGAGCACTTTTTTTTTTTTGGTTTGGCTTCAGTGGCTCGTCGAATTGCTTTGCCGCTTGGCGCTCTAAAGGTTAACCTTTTGAACGCTAAGAGTCGAAGCAATAGGGTTGTCGTCTGATGTTAAATTCTACAGCATACTGTAGTTAATAAATACAATCAGCTCAATTTAATATGTCATGAAACAAAGAAAAAAAAAACAACAGAGGTACGCAAATTTTATGCTTTTTATTTTTTTAATCCAAAAGATCTTCAGAATCCTCATAATTTAACAAAACAATAAACATGAACTTAAACACACTTTCCCACGGTGACAATGGCTAATTACTTATTGTCTCCGTACTCATATTGGTACCCAACCCGTAAATGACGTCACATATGGGCATAGATCAAATCACTCCGGAACCGTGGTCCCACTGCGATGTCCCACTGGTGGGACAAAACTTTCTCGTGGTCCCACCAGACACGCACTTGACCGTTTTGTTGCAATGTGGTATGTGAGTATGTAATAAAATAATAAGTAAACGAGATAAAATAGTAATAATTAAAAGGCAATAAAATTTAAATTGGCGAGTACATCACGCACCTTCGGTTTGCTGACGATATCGTGGTCATGGCGGAGACGCTGGAGGATCTCGGTATAATGCTGGATGATCTCAACCGAGTATCCCAACAGGTAGGCCTTAAGATGAACATGGACAAGACGAAGATCATGTCAAATGTCCATGTAGCACCCACCCCAGTATTGGTTGGGAACTCGGTCCTCGAAGTTGTCGACGAATACGTCTATCTGGGTCAGACGATCCAATTAGGCAGGTCCAACTTCGAGAAAGAGATCAATCGACGGATTCAACTCGGATGGGCAGCGTTCGGGAAACTGCGAAGTGTCTTCTCGTCCAAGATACCTCAGTGCTTGAAGAGAAGTCTTTAACCAGTGCGTATTACCGGTGATGACCTACGGAGCCGAGACGTGGTCTCTAACTATGGGCCTCTTAAGGAAGCTCAGAGTCACTCAGCGAGCTATGGAAAGGGCTATGCTCGGGATCTCTCTACGTGATCGAATCAGGAATGATGAGATTCGTAGACGAACTAACGTCACCGACATAGCAAACAGGGTTAGCAAACTGAAGAGGCAATGGGCAGGGCACATAGCTCGAAGAACCGATGGCCGTTGGGGCAGAAAGGTTCTCGAGTGGAGACCACGTACCGGCAAGCGCAGCGTAGGACGGCCACCCGCAAGGTGGTCGGATGACCTGGTCAGGGTTGCGGGGACACGCTGGATGCGGGTCGCTTCTATCCGGCCCATGTGGAAGTCAATTGAGGAGGCCTGTGTCCAGCCGTGGACGTCCTATGGCTGAAATGATGATGATGATGATGAAAATTTAAATTTATTCCAGCATTTATTTTACCGCAAAGTTTCTAACAAATTGGGTGACCATTTGTATGGTGCATTTTAGCGCTCCGTAGGAATGTTGAACTATTACGGTCATTCCTGACTAATTTTGATGAGCCACAATATTTTCCAGGTGAATGGCAGTTCGCAACAGCCAAAGACTGCAGCTCAATGGACGAAGTGCAGCAATTCCTGGACGAAGCCGTCAAGGGCAGCTGCGAGGGGCTCATGGTGAAGACTTTGGAAGGGGAGCACGCCAGATATGACATTGCCAGGAGAAGTCATAACTGGTTGAAGGTATGTTCAGTTAACAGCCAAATCACCTTCACGCAAATATCGTAATTTTTTATCGTTTTTTTTTATCGTTTTTTTTATTGTTTATTGTTAGTTTTAGTTGAACTTGATGTTTTTTAGTATTTATATTTTTCGTTGTTTTGCAACCGACACCATCAAAGGGCTCAGTCTGAAAACCAGCGCTGGACATTTTTGCCCAGCACACGCTGAGACTGAGACCCATTGCCTCATACTTTTCTAAGAAATCGTTTTTTTTTATATTTACTGTTATTATGTTAGGTATACCATTCCTTCTTTTTTTCCGTTTTTTTGTAAGTATAAATTATGTGCATGTAATTATTAGTATAAGTTGTGGCAATAAAGAAATTTCTGATTCTGATTCTGATTCTGAATAGGCGCATTGTAAGACGTCGTTGCGGAAAACCAGCCCGCGATGACCTATAGTATATATACCCAGTCAAATCACATGTTTGTATGTTTACACTAATACGAGTATTACTCTATATGAGTATTATTTCTTTCTTTATTTCTTTCTATTACGATACAGAGGCGATAGTCTGTGAGTGTCTTTGTATGTTTGTTACTTCTTCACGCTTAAACGGCTGGACCAATTTTGATATGCAGGTAGCTGATTTTCTGGATTAATACATAGGCTACATTTTATCCCGAAATAATGTAGTCTTCCCATGGGATGAGCGGGTAACACCGCGCGTCGCAGCAGGTAGTATTATAAAGGCAAAAGTGTGAGAGTGTGTTTGCATGTTTGTTACTTCTTCACGCTGAAACGGCTGGAGTAATTTTGATTAAATTTGGCATGGAGGTAGCTGACTCTGGATTAAGACATAGGCTACTTTTTATCCCCGAACTCTGATAACACCGCGGAGCGTAGGTAGTTAAATGATAAATGATTTCGTGCATTATTATAATATATTCCACATAATATCGATCGAACATACTTAGATGTAAGGACGCTATCCTGTACGCCATCATGGTGAGAAGTCTATCCGGAGCGTAGTATTTCTAGTTTTCCATCGGCGCTTTCGGAAATACGGCGAACAATATAACCCTAGTAGTGCCTATTGAATTTGGACACTTACATGTACGATTTCACAGTGGTATGTACTGTAGGGAGCACCGGAGAGTAATACAAGTTAACTTACTTTTAAGGCTAAATTGACAAAATGTTACACCTGTTGAATATGAAAACCATAAGCAAATTCAGCCTATCTAATTTATTGTATTTTTAGGGTTCCGTACCCAAAGGGTACAAAAACGGGACCCTATTACTGAGACTTCGCTGTCCGTCCGTCCGTCCGTCCGTCTGTCTGTCACCAGGCTGTATCTCAAAAACGGTGATAGCTAGACAGTTGAAATTTTCACAGATGATGTATTTCTATTGCCGCTATAACAGCAAATACTAAAAATAAAATTTAATAAATATTTAAGGGGGGCTCCCATACAACAAACGGGTTGGTTGCGTTAACTTTGCACCTCATTTGTATCGGGCGCTATATATACCAGGTGCAAACTTAACTTAACCACTTAAGGATGAAAAGTGTTTGTACGGAACCCTCGGTGCGCAAGTCCGACTCGTACTTGACCGGTTTTTATTTGTTTCCAGTTAAAGAAGGACTACCTAGAAGGTGTCGGCGATACGATCGACGTAGTCGTGATCGGCGGCTACCACGGGCGCGGGAAACGACGCGGCGTCTACGGAGGGTTCCTACTGGCCTGCTACGATACCACTAGCGAGGAGTACCAGGCGTTGTGCAAGATTGGGACTGGATTTTCTGACGAGGATCTGCAGACACTGACGAAGGCGTTGGAGGAACATGTTATAGAGACACCTAGGAACTACTACAGGTTAGTAACCTGTTTATAAAAATCGGTCTATCTATAAATGACAAAGCTTCGATCGATGACGATGGCTTCTACTTGATTTTCAAAAACTTGCAACGCTTTGGTGCCGTGACCAGGATCTGTCAAGGTTAGCTACATGGCGCTATGCATGGTCATGCATAGTTTCTTTAGTAAGAAATACCGTATACAGAGGCTTCTACTTGCTTTGTGCATGTTTTTGGAAACCAAGTAGAAGCCTGGATCTCACAAGGTCAAGGTTATGTATAGTTTGTATAGCAAGGAGAGCCAGGCTCTTTGTAAAATCGGCACTGGATTATCTGATGAGGACCTGCCGATGAGTTGGAGGAACATGATATAGAGACATACAGAAATTACTCCAGGTTCGTGGCGCCTCTGTAATGACACAAAGTACACGGAAGGTTCTACTAGCTTTTCACAAACTTATAACGCCTTAGTGCCGTGACCAGGATTTCTCAACCTCATTACGTAGTGAAGCACTTGATACTACGTAGTATTGTGCTTTGTAAGATCGATGCTAACTTGCAAGCCCTTTAACACTTTCGCTACCAGGAACCCGCCTGGTAGGCACTCGTAATCATTGCTCAGATGCCGGTCAAGCTCGCCTACGTATTTTTGCTACCCACCTAGCGGGCTCTCGGTTTCTGGGGTAGGGTTAAATTTTATATCTGGTTGCGAAAGTGTTAAAATTACGTTGTAGATATATCAATTTAATATATTCTCTGTATGATTCAGATACGATGACGCGCACGCTCCGGACGACTGGTTCGCGCCGGCGTGCGTGTGGGAGGTGCGTTGCGCCGACCTGTCGCTGTCGCCCGCGCATCGCGCTGCCCTGGGACTTGTGGATCCAGAGCGAGGCGTTTCACTACGATTCCCTAGGTATGACTGTTTTGTTTTATTCAATTGTGGTATAGCTGTTTGGAAAGATGTATCCGCTATCATTCCCAGAACTATTAAATTAAATTGCAATTTCCAATCTAGGTATAACACAATGTTGACCTTTTCATTTTCGATTAAATCGTCAGCTCATATGCAGATTATCTAAATCCTTCAATAAAAAAATCTGTGTTCTATAATAGTATTGTAAAATTCTGAAATTATGTTGAAAATTACTTTTATAATTATAAAAACGGTTTAAACTCACGTAAAAATTGTCAGGAACGGCCCGGGCCTATTTACATGACTTTAAACCGTTTTTACAATTATTAACGATGTCTCACGATAGTTTTAATTTTAAAATTACTTTTGTATGGAAATGGGTAATTAATTCCGGAAAGCCGTACAGTGCCATCTGTTAGTAAAATTTTCTTTGTCCTCTTATCACACCGAAAGGGCTGGACGGATTGTGACCTATTTTAGTAAACGGGTAGCAGGACATCCAAAGTTACAATATTATTCAACCAAATTTTGTTGTCAACAGATTCATCCGCGTACGCGACGACAAAACGCCGGAGCAAGCGACGTCGGCGCAGCAAATCGCAGAGATGTATCTCTCGCAGGACCAGGTCAAGAACTCGACCAGCAAACCCGTCAACTTTGACGACTTCTACTAATTTACCTCGTTCACATTGCAATAATGTAAGGTATCCTATCACTACGCCGAAACATTGTTGCCTATGTGTAACGTATCGCCAAAATTTCATTTATCCGAAAGTAATCTTTTCCTGAAACCCATAACTAACATCGTTTTAAAGTACCCATTCGATTAGGTTTTGGAATAAAATGACTTTCGGACAAATGTAAATTTGGCGAATCGTTACAGATGGGAATCAAAAATTTGGACTAACGATAGGTAACCATAATGTACACTGAAATGTCGTACATCGTCCGTCGCATTAGGGTGCGTTTTCTCTGACGCGCGGCTGAACAGACGAAGGTTTACCTATCTCAGTGCTTGAAATCGCGAGTGCAACTGGATAGAGAGTGGTTGGTCAAATTAATGGACACGCGCCCTTATCGTTTAATAGGTATATTAGAATGATTTCGACAATTAAGAATTTTCTTCATTTAACCGCCCGCCATCCACGGCAACTTATGCTCTATTAAACTAATAATTGAAAAACATTATGTAATTTAAAGAGATTGACAGGCAAATCGATTAGGAACTTCTTCGTTAGACAGGTAAATATAGCATATGTAGTATACTGTGGTGTCAGGAATATTCGCATTCGAGAATATTGACATTCGTATTCGCAAGTTAATTTCATTGGCTACATTATTTTATTTATTTATTAAAATGTCGTTTGTCGTAAAAACAGTATTAGCTATAATACCAGTGTCTTCGATTAACAAATATTACCTTAAATTATAGAATATACACGGAATGCATATTTCAATAGATACTGAGTTTTTAATATTGCAGATACAGTTTATATCATTTTATCACACGATGGTCGCTGTGCGCACCAGATTTATCATGATCATTATATGTATATATATATATATATATATCCCGTCAAGTGTCAGACCTTCCTAGAACAAAACACCGCGAAATGTCCCATACAAACAAGAAACGGTTGAATTTCCGCTAAAGATGGGAATTTTACCTACCCCGAGAATAATTATATGAGATGTGTTATATATCGTTAGAGAGCTAGATAAATTTGGAATTCGGCACAATATGTTATAATAGCCGCACTTACTTGTAGTGAGATGTAGATTTATTTATATTCCAAGATGTTCGCTTTCCGTCACATCCGTCACTAATCATTCACAATTTACACTCAATTTAAAACCACATATCACATTTTACATACACTAAAATGATACTGGCTAGTTTATGCGGCAATTTTACGTAAATTTACTACTAAACACCTAATAATTACTTCACAACAAATATTTATTTACGAGAACGTGCGCGCACGCTACAAACTTACGCCGCCCAAATCGCAACTGTCATGGCGGATTTGCCGCGAAATTGAGCACTGTTTGAACAAAATCATAAATCTATCAAAATTCCCAAGACCTTACACCAATCTAATATATGAAATGAAATTCTGAGAAAGTGTATTATAAAACTATTATTTGTTCGTAAGGTTTTGAACAATTGAAAATTAGGAAACAAATGAATTACGACGGCCATCATTGCAAAATTATTGCGTCATTCAAACTTGAGGACTTTTTTCACTAGGAAACAATGTCGTGCGGCTAAATTTAACATTAAAAACGAAAACCTTATTTAATTGCCAGTAATTTGATATATAATACATAATATAAACACTTTCCGTTTAAAAGATTTGGACATATTTATTACACGACACGACACCTCAAATGCAAGTGATTTTCGAAATGGCGGACGAATTCCGCCAATGTAGAGAAAAAAAAAATATTTACACGTCACTATTGAGGATTCTGATTGGTTAAAAATCAAATTTGTGTGCTCTGATAGCTGTTGTTGGATAGTAAAATATCTATCAAGCTGCCACCATAACGAATCGATGCAGAGAAATTGATCCAATGAGCGGTTTGGGCTGTAGACTAGCGTGTGTCTACTGGACGCTACCGGCACAAAATTGCTGTAGACTAACGTTAGTCTACTGGACGCTTGGCGGGATATATAAGAATGTAAAATAAAATACTATGGTTTGTCAATTATCTTTTATTTCCCAGATATACCTATAACTAAGTGCTTATGACTACTAATTTAAAAATATAAGTTTTGGCCATCGCGAGAGTCGAATTAGAGTATTCATATTAACCTACCGGGGCTAAGTCAGTCAGGACTCTACCAACATAACTGAAGTCTAATTTCATTGTGTAACTCGAAAAAAATTAGTAAGCTGTCTCCCCTAGAGATAAGAAGGGGAGGGCTATGCTCAGCAGTAGGACATCGACAACGCTTTGGGCGAGTTTTTTAGTGGATATATAGAGTTAACGAATATAAAATAAGATTGTGAATCCTGTTCATATTGAACGAAGGGGAATTGAAACGGCAATTTTATTTAACACACACAAACCAAAACACAAAATATCAAGAAATATAAATGTTATGTCGCAAAACCGACGAAATCATTGAAAGAGCAGCAACAGGGGATAAACATTATGACTAGAGATGGGCCGACGTTTCGGCAACATAGTCGGCGATTAGATGGCCAACTAATCAGCAATTTGAAAGCCAATTAATCGGCTAGTCAGCAAAATTCATAACCTCTAATTATGACCCCGTTCTAACTGAAATGTTAAAGAAAGACGTGCCTTTCAAGTTGGTTTAGATAAATAAATTATTTGATTGAAAAAAAAAACGTCCAATCGAGCAAATCACAGTCCCCTCGTTATAATCATTTATTGTTAGAGGAATTCAGGTCTAGTATAAGATGATGATGGTATCTGTAAATGATGGTAAGACGTTTCTCAGAGTTACACAATAGCCTTATCGAAAAAAAAAAACAACAGTTAGATAAGTTAGATTGGAAAGATTCGATTTCGAAAACACTAACTACACAATACTATACAATAAGCTCATTTGCGCGTCATGGTGCTTGAGGATCCGTAGATTAGATACTTATCACAATATTACACAAAAATGGGATCACAACATCAATTGGGGTCAATTCATACTTTTTTAATAAACAAGTTTGATCTCAAAATGTAGACATACCGTAGCGAGCGTTTTTTGAACGCCAAGCGATGACGAATTTCACCGTGCGCCTGACGCCACAGCAAAAAATTAACAAGTATTGGAAAATACTTGTAGTGGTTTCAATTACTAAGTTTTTGTTGGACGTCATTTGGTGACGTTAGCATTACAATTATCTGATGTCGTGTTATAACATGACGACTGGCCGTTCAAGGCGCGATTAAAAAATCCCATGCAAAATAAATTATCAAAGTATTAACCCTTGTTTCTTAAATTCATAAAAAACTGCTTTAGGTAAACAATCTATTTTCAGGTTAAAATATTGTTTATGAGACAAATAAGGATAGCTTTTAAGAGTTTTAAGCAAATGTACCAACGCGTTGGCATTAATGGAATTAGAAAAAAAATATATTACTGTGTCAATTTTCGCTTTAATAATGTGTCATAATTATTCACGATTGCATGGCCGTTGACGTGTATTTGTCACTAGTTTTAACAAATACATTTAATTAATTGTGTCTCTTAAATATAATTATAATCTCCATTTGATTTTTGATCTTACAGTTATATATATACCTACTAGGACAAATCAGCTGCCTTGATACACTTATGGCGAAAATTGAATGACAAAAACGGTGACGGTCCATAAATACATATTTGTCAACCAATTTTGACCTTCTACAATACATTAAGAAAACAACATTGCATTAAAATTGTACTGGCCGTTAATAATAAAAATAATAGGGAATATAAAAAATAAAATTGTCCAAAATATTACGTGTATATGAAGTGTATAACGAAAATGATATTAATTTGATATGGCACGATGCTTAGCATTAATTTTATTTAAAAAACTACATTTGTTAGATTTTCGAGTCGCCCTAGAATTTTTAAATTATAATTACAATATCTTTTGGTCTTCCGTATACAACGAAACATTCATTCGTAGACGCAAGACATACAATGCAAGTTAAATAAAAGCTTGTAAAAGATTGCAATTTCATGAGATTCGTAATAATGAAAATGTACATTTAAACCTTGTCTATTAGAGGCCTCACAACTTCTATCATAAAAAATATCATAACTTAGTATCGTATTGAATTACATGTATGATCATTATAATTTTGGAAAACAAGTCCATCTGTTACAATTTTATGACATTTCGTAATTAGGTCGATTGTATGCAAATCTGTTTCCAACTGTTGAATAATGTAAATCTTTATATTCATTATTAAATGTAAACCTTCATTTAGCTAAAATATAGGACAACACAATCTCCAATAAGAGGTATAAATAAATTCATTACAAAATGTGAGTATTAGCTAAAACAAAAATAACTTTGCATAATGTACGATTTACTAAGTATTTGAACTTAAACTAGGTTGTATAAGTATATGTATAGATATAATAGATAAATAAGAAACCACATAAAATTCAGAAAGCGCTGTAAAAAATAGAAATGATAAGGCATTATTTCATGCGGTCTGCACAGCATATAAGTTGTATAGTATAAGTGTTGATTCTTAATAATTAAAATTGTACTAAATGAATTGTTATAGGCAAGAGTAACGGGTATGTACAAATACAGATACATCACATCCATAAACTTAAATTTAACGCCCAGCACTAACGTTCATTAGCTCTAATACCCCCTTTAACCTTTTCTACGTCTCGCACATAGTACAGGAACTCTAATGAATAGTTAACTTTGTTCTTTTGACGAGGTTTATATCAAACTGAAAAATAATGAATGCTTGTATCTGCGAGCAATAATTATTATATTTGACCTTAGTTTAGCAGAAAGCTATCAGTATTTTTTTTGGTATTGCAAAAAGTGACCAAATTCATTAATTGATTTTAGTGGGCGGTGTTCACGACATATGTATAAGCGTTATAAACGGCATTCGATGATCAGAAGGTTTCCTTTGGCAGGATAATCCTTTTAAACCCTAGGAACCTTTTAAGGAGAGCCATCTTTAATTTTCATCCAAGAAGGAGTTATGAAGTCATCTCTTTTTTTAATGGGAAGTTAACATTTTATGTTCAGAATCTTATCATGTGGGATATTACAATGAAAGGGCTTGATGAACTGATTTCAGATAAGAACTATATTGTTACATTAATCTTATTTGGAAAAAATCTAGGAAGAAATGCATTTTCGTAAGCATTTGCGATATATTTAAGCTTAATGCCGTCAAAATAAAACGGACAAGGAACTGATGAACGTTACAACTGGGCTTATACTTAACTAAATACTCACTAACCAGCATTTTGAGTATAATAAGTAATGAGCTACATGCAGCTTAATAATACTAAAACTATTGAATTTCGTATTCCAAATCCAATTGGAAACGAATTACGAAACGAAAATAGACAGATTTTGAAATCGGCCATGTATTATTAAGCGTAAGTCAAGTTTATTGGCTAGTGTTCAAATATTTTTTGAGCAGCAAGTTCAGTAGGTGTCGAGATTCCTAAGAATAGTTTTCAGAAATAAATTTCAGTCGTGATATTGTGTAGTATCCGGAATTTCTATACACATTTGGAATAAAACTGAACGTCTCTTTCATACTTCTTATGCCAGGATGCATTTGCAATAGGTCAAAATTTTAGAGACTTTCGTGCGTGGCCATTGGGTATATTTCGTCGTAAATATAGCATCGCACAAAAATTACTAATTTTGATGCAAAACGCACATAAAATATACCAATTTGAGTCGAAAAAAAATAGTGTATAAAACTAATTTTCGTTTATTAATATGTCAAGTCAGTAACCGTATTTCTTCGTCTGTTCTATGGGTCACTTAGAAAACAAATTTCTTCATTGAAAGCACACGAAAACACGCAACGTATTGACAATAAAGAAAGACAGATTGCAAATGAATAAATGATTGATCGATAATACTTTTATTATTATACATCAATCATATCAACATCAGTCATTTTAAACTAATAATTAAAGGTATCTTAGGATGGTACGTTAGTGTGCTACTTATTGATGAATATAAATTTATATGCCTTTATGTAGGTGTGCATACGATACTAACATCAGGTGAAAATTCTACGTTCCATTGTTTTATCTAAATTTAGTATTTGGTCACAGTATACAATTTTAATTTATCAATGTCACTTTGGTTCATACAAACTACACTAATCGTTACAAATATTCGATTGTATTGTGTTAATGAACAAATTCATTACGTTTTAAATTCATTGACAAATATTGTAATTAATATGAGTTCTAAGGTATCTTAGCATAGCAAGGTGGTTTGCACATTTTTTACTGCAGTATATTCCAAAACCGCAATGTGTAAAATCCGATAACTCTCCAAGGCGGCTCTAGGGCCGAGCAACAGAACATCCTTTAAACGGCATTCAATTTTTTTATTAAAAAGTTGGTTTAAAGTTAATGGCGTCTACCACTCAAAGCTGCCTCATAGATCACATGGGTATTCGACTATAAATTACTTACTTCACACCCTAGGCCGTAGGCCGTAAATGGAATTTACTACCCGCTCCGCGAGGACAAAATCTCACTTCCTGGCCAGGGCAAGACGTAAAATTTCAGACAAACCACGGGCGGTTATTAGTAAAGACCCAGATTGCATATATATCCATGCCTTGAGTACAATCGTACTAACTTCTCGGAAAAGTCGAAGCAATTAAAACGTTAGTGCACAACTCTATGTGATTTAAATTTCATTGTCCAAAAAGTGTAAAGTACGAGTGTGAGCTGAGGTATCGATATCGGTTTGCAACACCAGCGATCCGGAACATTCACCAATTTACCGCCCTAGGTAGGTAATGTACTATAAAGTCCGCGTGTTCACAATAGCGCAGCGCGTTCCGCGGGCGAGCTGTCAGAAGCATCGGCGAGAAGGTTCTGTTCCTCTGGCTGGTTGGGGGCCGGAGCGTACATGCTCTCGTACACCGGGTTCGCGAAGTGGTTGCCGCCATTCTGTCAAACAATTATGACATTATTATGTCAACTGGTGATTATTATGGGGTATTGAAACTATCTATCAAGTTCTATAATTCATCCACATGCCAAATTCAAAGACTTTAAAATTGCCAAAGGTCGACTTTCGATATCACTCTAATTTGACGGGATTAAGATACCTTGTTTCACCCTTAGAGCCACCCAAGAGTGAACCAAGGTGGGTCGACTTTCGATATCACTCTGTCCAATAAAATCACCCAGGTGATCGTTTTGGACTTGGCGTCCATTAGGACCACCTGGGTGATCTGCTCAGGTGATCCTATTAGGCAAACGTCGTGGAAAACCTTTCACAATTTAAAAGTCCTTGGATTTCAGCGTGTGAATGAATGGTACCTACAATTTGAAAGTTATTCTCAAAATATTAGAAAATCTATGTGTAATATTGTGTATGCAATCGGTACAATTTCAATTTAATCTATAATTCTGCGTTTTTTTTGAATAAACAAAAATATCGAAAATAACCTATCAAATAAGATTTATAACAATTTAAATATTATAGTTACGCGAAAATACACAAACTCAAAAATAATTGTAACCCGAAAGCAGTAAATGCAATACACCATCCAATATATTTCTACCAAAGAAACACTGAAATGGTGAGTTTCCAAGTTTAACTTATTTGTATATTATCTATTTATTTATTTATTAAAAGGTTTGCCACCAGATACAATACTATATGAATTACAATGAGAACATGAGTACATGACGGAAAGTGACAGATAGTACTTGTCGGCGACGAAGAACCGGGTCTGACAGTTATGCTAGAGGTGTTGAGTGTCTCTCCAGTGATAGTCAAACACAAGCAATACAAGCATGCATTCCTATGACACTAACCTCTCTGGGTGGCGGCAACAGGTCGCATCGTGGGGGCTCGTCGTCTGCCAGGTACATGGGGTTGCTGATCTCCACGTTATCCGATAGCCGGGCGTGGACGAAGGCGCCACTGAAATAAAAGAAAGTTTGTTTTAAAATACTTCAGATCAGCTTAAAAGGTCTATATATTTTTACTTTCAAACCTAGAGTTCCACCTAAAGATATAGATAGCTGAAATTTAATACACACTACAAATTATTAAGTAGTAAATAAATAAATATAAATATCGGACAACCTCACACAAATCGATCTAGTCCCAAATTAAGCTCAAGAAGGCTTGTGTTATGTTATGGGTACTAGACGACAATATACGTACATATATAGATAAATATATACTTAAATACATAGAACAACCATGACCCAAGCACAAATATTCGAGTTCATAACACAAATATTTGCCCTGGCCGGGATTCGAACCCGGGACCGCCGGCTCAGTAGGTCTACAAACCGAGCCAAACGCGTCGTTAAGTAGTGAGACAATAGCGCCGGGCCACGTGCCGCTAGAACCAGTAGACCCAAGAGTTAAATGGTCGCCGGTACTGGCTCACGCGCAAGAATACAGCGCCCTCTATGAGTGAGCATCTATAAAACTTACCCTATCCCAGCCCATCAGAAGCATCACGACGATGGCGCCAGCTTTCGTGCCGCCTGAGCTAGGAGTGGGAGCCACCACCAGGTCAGGTGGGGTACTACCTACTGCCTTCTCCGCCGAATCACATACAGTGCGCCGAGCAAGGTCATCAATAGCAGTAGAAGAACGACTATGGCGCCGGCCCACGCGCCGCCCGAGCTAGGAGTGGGAGCCGCCACCAGGTCAGGTGGGGTACTACCTACTGTCTTCTGCGCCGAAGCACATACAGTGCGCCGAGCAAGCCCATCAGAAGCAGTAGAATAGCAACTATGGCGCCGGCCCACGCGCCGCCTGAGCTAGGAGTGGGAGCCACCACCAGGTCACGTGGGATACTACTTACTGCCTTCTCCGCCGAATCACATACAGTGCGCCGAGCAAGGTCATCAATAGCAGTAGAAGAACGACTATGGCGCCGGCCCACGCGCCGCCCGGGCTAGGAGTGGGAGCCACCACCAGGTCAGGTGGGGTACTACCTACTGTCTTCTCCGCCGAATCACATACAGTGCGCCGAGCAAGGTCATCAATAGCAGTAGAAGAACGACTATGGCGCCGGCCCACGCGCCGCCCGAGCTAGGAGTGGGAGCCGCCACCAGGTCAGGTGGGGTACTACCTACTGTCTTCTGCGCCGAAGCACATACAGTGCGCCGAGCAAGCCCATCAGAAGCAGTAGAATAGCAACTATGGCGCCGGCCCACGCGCCGCCTGAGCTAGGAGTGGGAGCCACCACCAGGTCACGTGGGATACTACTTACTGCCTTCTCCGCCGAATCACATACAGTGCGCCGAGCAAGGTCATCAATAGCAGTAGAAGAACGACTATGGCGCCGGCCCACGCGCCGCCCGGGCTAGGAGTGGGAGCCACCACCAGGTCAGGTGGGGTACTACCTACTGTCTTCTCCGCCGAATCACATACAGTGCGCCGAGCAAGGTCATCAGTAGCAGTAGAAGAGCGACTATGGCATGGCACCCGCCCACGCGCCGCCTGAGCTAGGAGTGGGAGCCACCACCAGGTCACGTGGGGTACTACTTACTGTCTTCTCCGCCGAATCACATACAGTGCGCCGAGCAAGGTCATCAGTAGCAGTAGAATAGCGACTATGGCGCCGGCCCACGCTCCGCCTGAGCTAGGAGTGGGGGCCGCCACCGGCTCACGCGGCGGGGTGCAACTGGCGCCCTCTATGCACGCGCAGAACGGGTGTCCAGGAAGGTTGGTGTCATCTATAAAATTATGACATGAATTAATACATTTCTAGATATCCTCGCCCTCGCGTTAGTTCGACATGCTATTTCATTCGATAAACATAAGAGTCAACATTTTAATGCTTGTCCGATTTCCGACGCCTAGCGCCTAGCAAGTAGAAAATACAGTGTATAAACTGCCTTACGTATCGAGAAACAGAAAGTGACTCACCAACTGGGTTCCAGACGCAGAGCGCCGGCGCCCGGCAACCAGCCGTCGTACAAGCGTGCCCATGGCCCACATAGTGGGCACAGAAGGGGCCACCATACGTGCCCTTGCACTCGCATCGTGCGCCAGACGCTGTGGGCACGCAGCGGCCACCGTTTTCGCACCCACCCGGCACGCAGAACGGAGATTTTGGATGTTCTGGAAACAAAAGATTTTAACAATCAAGTTACATTGTACCCGTAAGTAAACATTGATGAAGTCGTAGGCGATAATAAGATATCTACTCTTAGGAATCCTTGGCTGGGAATTAACAAATTTAAGATGTTCGCGTGATAAATTGTTTATCGCAGTAAATTAGTTTATCAAAACAAACTTCTATAACGAGCGCGGCGCCAGATGCTGGTCACGGTCAGGTAGCAAGGTAACTTTTCCCCGTAGGATATACCTCTAGTTGCTATTTAAATATCACGTTTAGATGGTCTAAAATAAGTTGACTACATAACTTTACTAAGTTCATTTGCAGGGCACACCTAACAGAAGAGGATAGAAATAAATAATGAAATAATAATGAAATGAAATAATGAACTTTATTCTGCAAGTAGGCCACAAGGGCACTTTTACATGTCTGAGTCTACCGGCATTTCACAAGAGGAGACCACTGTTGAGAAGAGACGCCGAAAGAAACTCAACAGTCAGTATTTTTTTCTTAAAGGATAAGTACTTAACTATTGCAGTAATATGAACTTAACTATACGTAGTTCTCGAAGAAAACATATTAAAAGTGTATTCTAAGATATAAATGAGGACTAGTGTAAGAATAAAATATAGAAACTACAAGAAAGTATGACGGTTTAACACAATTTATGTACGTTTGATATGTTTTCTTATTAGAACTGTGTCCCTTAAACTAGTCAGGTACAATCTAAGGAGTCAGTTACTCGGTTTCCGGTTCAGGCCATGCATTTTTGTCTGTCAGATAGTCCTCTACTGTATAATATAATATACCGGGTGGAATTTTTCTATGGGCCCTGGAGGGGAACTACCTTAAATCCTTTATTTAGCTCATTTTACTGAAAGGAAACATTCCTTTTATTTTTAAAAAGAAACAAAACTGCATACAAAGATTTTCCAAAAATTGCTTGCCTCAACCGGGAATCGAACCAACTAAAAATTAAAAAAATAAACCCTCGATATTTTATTTCACGAATCAGTAGGATTATTGTTCAGGATAAAATTTATCCAGTAAACTTAGCCCTACACTCATCTGTTGTACGAGATTCCATGAAATTTTATACTTATTACAAGTTTTTTCCCGGTTGAGGCTAGGAAATTTTGGAAAATATTTGAATGCAGTTTTGTTTCTTTTTAAAAATAAAGGAATGTTTCCTTTCAGTAAAATGAGCTAACTAAAGGATTTAAGGTAGTTCCCCTCCAGGGCCTATAGAAAAATTCCAACCTGTATATGTGATAGGAAGATCTAAGTCATAAAAAATAAAACAATGTCAAATAAAGAATGATCTTTCCTTAAGCCGAGATCAAGTAAGCGGATGGGTACTCCTAAAATTCTATTCTTATAGCACCAATTTTCATTTATTAGTTTTTATTCATATTTCGAGATTAGGCTAGCAACCCGGAAACCACAATAGGTATTTAGAAGCCTTGTCGCGACTCACGACCGCAACCAACAAGTCGTTAGCTAAATCGCCCGTCATTAAATATCAGTCAATCATAATGACGGGCGTATCAACCTTAAGGTGCTCAACTTGTCAAAATGTACATATAAAGTTAAGCTTTGACTGCATCCGAAAAAAAATCCCAAACGCGGCAGCGAGTCGGTTATCGACGCAGTTGGCACAACACCTCTAGCACAACTGTAACACGCGACTCTTTCTCGTGCGAGATATATTACCTATCTCTTTCTTTATAGTACTGCGAGAGAGTGATGGGTGACGCTAAGTCGCGCGACAAGAGTCGCGCAGCATAGTTGTCCTAGTCGGAGGGCAGACCATCTGCTTGCTAAGAAAAATGGGTAGTTTGTACAATGCGACTTTGACATCGAAAAGTTGTGTTTTTCTAAATCGACCTTTGAGAACGGCAAGTGTAATAATTGCCGAAACGTCAAGAAGGCTCCGCTATAATCCGTTTGAATTGTTTTATCGAAATGTGTGACAGTCTCGGAAACCGAAAACAATAATACTTTAATATAATTATAAATATTTTTGCATATAAAGATTATAAAGTCGGTGTTTTTGCAATACCAATATAAAAACAATATATCATAAGCAAATTAGTTTATTAAGACTTTGATTGTGGACTAACGGCTTAGTTTAGTTATTCCAAACGAAATCTTAAAGTTATTAATAATACGGCTTGTTTTTCTATTTCTTGCCTCAAAGCTCATCTTTGAGAATTGAACAACCATGACCCGCGTAAATGTTAACGCGATGATTTTACGTATGTGAAATAATATACATAATTTGCGGTCTGTTGTAGGAATTGGAATGTTGTTTCTATGGTTTACAAACATTTTGTGCATGCCGCGACTCTTATAAGGTCAGATGGTGATTTGCATTTGACTTCTTTAGATGATCTTTGATGCAAAAACACGAATTAACGACACAAACATGAACTTTCATAATGAGAAATACAAAACCGGTCAAGTGCGAGTCAGACTCGACTCCGAGGGTTCCGTACAAACACTTTCCATCCTTAAGTGGTTAAGTTTGCACCTGGTATGCATAGCGCCCGGCGCCCCATACAAATCTGGTGCAAACTTATCTCAACCAATCCCTTGTTGTAGGGGAGACCGGGTATGGAAGTCACATTTTATTTCTTTTGCATTTTTAGTACTATTGTTTTTAGTTGGGGATGATAAAAGATAATTTAATGGTTTTTTTTTTTCTATTTTTTTTTATGTCATAGGGGGCAAACGAGCAAACGAATCGCCTGATGGAAAGCGATTACCGTCGCCCATAGACACCTGCAACACCAGAGGAGTCACAAGTGCGTTGCCGGCCTTTCAGGTGGGAATACGCTCTTTTCTTGAAGGTTTGAAGGTCGTATCGGTCCGGAAATACCGCAAGCGACAATTCATTCCACAATGCAGTCGTGCGAGGCAGGAAATTTCTAGAAAAGCGCACAGTTGTGGACTGCCAACTATCTAAGTGGTGAGGATGAAAGGATTAGTAAAGGATTAAAGGATAGTGTATTTATTTGAGTTTAAAAATATATCAATACTTTTTCACTAACATTATGTACGGAGGAAATATTTCTATTTTTATGAAAAAAGAGAAATGTGACTTTTGACCCCGTGTCAGGGATGGTTGTCACAGGTGCTGGGGTACGTAATCACATAGTAAAATAAGAGGGATATACAATAATACACACATTTATATCAAACGAACTTTTTTCTTGTTGAAGATAAAAATGTTTTATGTAAGTTACTGTAACGGAAAATAACTAAATATTCGTAATTAATAAAAAAATCTCAAAAACAATTTTTTTTTCAGCTAGTAACTTATATAAACTTAAATGATGTATGTAAGTCACTGTGACCAGGAAAGTAACGAAATACGTTTTCATAATTAATAAAAACACCCAAAAACTAAATTCGCTTTCAGCTAGTAAGGTATCACACGTGACTACCAGCCCCCGTCGACCTGAGACAACCTGCCCCAAAACACGTTTTAGAAAATAATCTTACAATATAAATTCAAATGAATGTTTCCACTAAAAACCTTATAACAATATGATTATACACAAGTTCAACTTGAACAATACACGAAGAAGCATATTAATATGCAAAATAAAAGTGTACCTACAAGATTTAACACAGATGCACAAAAAAATACTTTTACTGGCGGAAAAAAGTAAACGAATGTGGCTCCGTCACAACATACCGGAGCCGACTGAGGTAAAGTACGGAGGGGGGTTTAGCTCTCGCGATCCTTGGACACCGGTCGGTAAACTGATTCGTGCCTTTAGTTGTCAGTTATGGCCGCTGTGACAACCAACCCGTGTGACTTCCATACCCGGTCTCCCCTATGGGAGCCCCCCTTAGATATTTATTTTATTTTATTTTTAGTATTTGTTGTTATAGCGGCAATAGAAATACATCATCTGTGTAAATTTTAACTGTCTAGCTATCACCGTTCTTGAGATACAGCCTGGTGACAGACGGACGGACGGTCTATAACAAGTTTGTTGTATGGGAGCCCCCCTTAAATATTTATTTTATTTTATTTTTAGTATTTGTTGTTATAGCGGCAATAGAAATACATCATCTGTGAAAATTTCAACTGTCTAGCTATCACCGTTCTTGAGATACAGCCTGGTGACAGACGGACGGACAGCGAAGTCTCAGTAATAGGGTCCCGTTTTTACCCTTTGGGTACGGAACCCTAAAAATCGTCAATCAGGAAACTGGCAAAAAAGTAATAAAACATCATTCTTCCCTATTTTTAAGTTTAAAAAAATATATGTAGGGTAAATCGCCAATAATTGGCCACCATTCAATAACTGGCCACCTCAAACTAAAAATGAACTCTGTTCACCTATAAATATAATTCATTTTAGTATAAGGTGTTAATTACTGGCCACCCTTCAATAACTGGCCACGTTATACTAAAATGAATTCTGTTTGTAGGCGAACAAAGTTATTTTTTAGTATGAGGTGGCCAGTTATTAAACGGTGGCCAATTATTGGCGATTTACCCTATATATAGCACACCTAAAACTAGTGGCTACGTAAGCTGTAAGCCTCGCGAGTCTGCCTTAAGCACCATAAAAAAAACCTGAACTCTCACAAAAAAATCCCGAGAATCTGTTGAGAAATTCGCCCTTGGATACCCGGACATACAATAGCATTTGTGCCCAAGCTGAAAACGAGACGCTTCGCTCGCGCTTCGCGTTCACTCGGTCAATAAACGCCCATGGCTAGCAACAACATAATCGTCTAAAGTATTTAATGAACAACTAATGAAGAGACAGAAATTAACATTGACATTTACAGACACGTGATAAGTGTTAGTCATTAATACTTGTCTTTCGCACTTATGACATGAGAGGCATGGGAAATACATACACATCGAGTGCTTCGTGCTTCGTGACTTAAATGTTTACACACACACTTCTAGTTTGATTTAACAAATCACTTCAACTCTTTTCTCAGTGATTTGTTAAATCTAAACATAAATTTGGTAAATCAATACATTTTATACAATATATCTATATACTTGAATTTTTAGTTTTTCATTGATCGGGATGGATAGTTCTTAAATTTTCTCAGGCTCAAAAATGGCCAAAATTGTCCTTGTATAATTAATTAAAGACCCCGTGGCGTGGGATTAAAGCAATAAACGCATAAAATCGGGACATGCGACAAATTTTGGTCATTATTTTTTCATCATCATCATCATATCAGCCGATAGACGTCCACTGCTGGACAAAAGGCCTCCCCCAAAGTTCTCCACAACGATGGATCTTGCGCCGCCCTTATCCAATTTCTGTCCGCGATCTTAACCAGGTCGTCGGTCCACCTTGTTGGGGGCCTTCCAACGCTGCGTCTTCCGGTCCGCGGTCGCCACTCAAGAACCTTTCTGCCCGAACGGCCATCGATTCTACGAGCAATGTGCCCCAACCACTGCCACTTAAGTTTTGCGACTGTCTGAGCTATATCTACAACCTTGGTTCTCTAGCGTATCTCAACATTTTCAGATTCGATCCCGCAAGGAAAGTCCGAGCATAGCTCGCTCCATTGCCCTTTGAGTAACTTTGAGCCTTCTTATGAGGCCCATTGTAAGCGACCACGTTTCAGTTCGGTTACAAACCGTCGTCTTAAGACACTGCGGTATTTGGGACGAGAAGATCTTCCGCAGCTTCCCGAACGCTGCCCATCCGAGCTGGATTCATTCATCATTTTTAGGGTTCCGTACCCAAATGGTAAAAACGGGACCCTATTACTGAGACTTCGCTGTCCGTCCGTCCGTCCGTCCGTCCGTCTGTCACCAGGCTGTATCTCAAGAACGGTGATAGCTAGACAGTTGAAATTTTCACAGATGATGTATTTCTATTGCCGCTATAACAACAAATACTAAAAATAAAATAAAATAAATATTTAAGGGAGGCTCCCATACAACAAACTTACAGATAATGGTACGGAACCCTTCGTGCGCGAGTCCCACTCGCACTTGGCCGGTAATTTTTTGGTTTGTTCCAATTAACCGTCAGAAGTGTCTGATAACTTTTAGCTTGATCCTTCTCTTTTACAGGACAAAATAACAATAGAGTGTGAAATAACCGGCTTCCAATAAAGCTATTCGCGATGAATATGGACTCTCAATTTCATCCCGCATGTTCTTCCTCCCGCTCTTTTAGGGATAGAATTACTTTTTCACAATGGGGGCTACACGTTATTCAATACAAAAAAAACAATAGCGTAGCAATATTGCTGTAGAACCAGCGAAAATGACTCGTTAAGTACACTAGGCTACTTAAACACGCCTTCCTTTGTTGATACCGATTAAAAGAAGGGTCACTATTATATACGAATACAATGTTTAATATTTTATTTAGTATTAAGGACCATTAATGGTGTTTGTGAATGGGATAATATGCCTGAAATAAACAATTTTCTATTTCTATTCTATTTCTTCTATTTCTATTTACCTGACGAATAAAGCTATTATGAAATGTACAAACCGTCCCTCCGCCTCCGTTTAAGTCCGCCCATCTCTTCCAGCCACTGCACTTAAATCACACGAAATCATGCAACACTTCTGTCAATCAATCCTTCGATCATCATAATAATTAACGATATCATATGAGCACATATTTTCCTTATAGTCGCTTCAAGTCTCACTGCTCCGTTTTTTATTAATCCGTCAATATACACACACACATAGTGAAAAATACAGACACTATGAAATAATAAGACAATAATCTGTTATTTTTTACTGAATTAAAAGTAGACACTAATTGTACCTATTTGATCTGATTGATATGAAAATTAAATAAAAATACTCTTATTTATTTCGCTTCGCAATATCAAGATACATACAACAGGTTTTAATCACTGGCCAATTCGAACACATTAAAAAAAAATCGCGGTCCGTTACCTATATACATTTTCGCGCTCTTTTTCGTAGTCCCTAGAGCGCGTGCGCGCGACCAAAGCGAAGTCGCGAACTGTCGGTGTTCACACCTCTGAGATTTACATATCTTGTAATAGTCAGTGTCGTCAGAGAAGAAAATACCTACTGATTACTCTTAACTTTGTACCGAATATTTTATGACTATTCTGTAATGATATAAGTACCGGTATTTTATGGTAAATGTCTGACATCTTTTGAGAAGAAAGTCAAGCAATGAAATTTAAAAATTCAATTAGGTTACTTTATATTTTTAAGCTAGAAGAATTTTCGTCCCGAAAAGAGGAAAAACGGGTTGAAATTTTGGATGCATTTCGTTCGCGATTAACCTGATTAAATTCGGTTCTTTTGTGGTTTATTAGCAAACATTACACACGTTTAGACGTATATAAAACAGCATCGTACGTTTTGGTGTAGCTATTCATGGTCATCTGAATATCATCGGGGATAGTGCAATACCGCGTAAGTAACAAGTGTAGATACGATTCAATATTCAAACAAATGCTAAATATTTTATTGAAATGAGAACTTTATCGACAGCTGTTACTTAAGCGGTATTGCACTATACCCGACGATATCAAACATGTCTAATAAAATAAAATAAAACTATGATTAACGACACAGATCATTATACAAACGCAAACCAGTTGGAGTAGGTATTTTTTTATTGTCTTCTCTAGGGTTCAAATTACCTACTGTCGCCCGAGTGTCCATAAAGGTATGTCGATGCTAAGGCGTAAAATCTTTCTTTTCTACTAGGTTTTTGCCATGGTAGGTATAAGAAAATGAGGTGTGGCAATGGCACTCCGGTTAGTGACATTTTCTTTGTCACGGTAGTACTAATTAGTTGCCGCTTTATGGTAACAAAATAATTATAAGGACAAAAATGTTAGCCGCCAGTCGTACAACAAAAAATTATGCATTTATATTGTCGTAATAATTGATTTCAAATACTCACTTATGAGATTCATAGAGATAACAAGGGAATCGGGGAGTATTATGATACACCACTGGCAACACGGAAACGGATTGACAGAACCAACCAACCAATCATAGCGTGATGACGTCAAAAGTCTCGGCTGTCATTCCGGAGTGCCACATCTTATTTTATTTACCATGGTTTTTGCTAATTTTATAATATTCAAACAGGTATAATAGTTGATATCGATTAATTTATATCGACATTAGTAAACTACTCTTATTGATATGTAAGCGACGTTATGTTTGTTATACGGAACCGTAAAATCCGTGAACATTTTATCTAAGTCTCGTTTAGGATGACAATCACCAAGGACGTCTGACCAGTCACACACACATGTACAACAAAATACCATTTATTTTAAAAGCAAGGTTTTATGCTCCCTAGAACATTAACAGCATATCGACTTTTTCGCCCTGACTGACTGTTGCGATGCAGCTTTTGCAAGGCTAGGTCGAACGGGCGGTGCGTTAAACGAACTTGGTTCGATTTTCTCATGGGTTAACAATAAACCAGTATAAACTGTATGGCGCAAGTGTTCATAAGGATCCCTTGGTGCGCGAGTTAGACTAAGTTCGATTGTAGGTAAAGACAAGTTGTATAACATTTACAATTCCAGTTACCATTTGTTTGCGCAGATTCTATGTAAGTTCCATAAATCTATGAGCGTCACACCTTCGGACTTCCCGCTTGAGATACTTCACAAGACATATCGATTGAGTGTTTTCCTCAAATGTTCCGGGGATTTCTGTACTAATGTTGTGAAACCTGATTGAGAAATGACCTGCTTAACAGGTGGTTATGTCTGTATGAGCATTTGCTTTAGTGTAAATAACATTTTTTTAGTTTTTGTGGGCAGACTATATTTTCAATTCGAATACTTAATCTATACTGAGTAGCTGTTTTAGAGAGTAGTAGTGCAAATAAATATGGTTATATTATAAGATATTTGTATGGATAACAAAAGACAACAACTAAGCACTTGTTCATGACGCGCGGGTCATTCCTACACCTGCCAAGCCTGTGGTCGCGTATTCCGTTCTCGTATTGACTAGCATAGCCTTGAAAATGTTGTACATGATACTATGTGTATAGTCTGTAAAATAATGGCTCACCTTTTGACTTTTTGATGTCTGGTCTTATCTGTATAACTTTTACTCGTCAAAAGAACAAACAGAAGATATTTATTTTATTAATATTCACAGACATTTGAATTATATAAAAAAATATGTTTATAGTAAATGACGCAAGAGGTTACCATTCATTATGATTTCAATAAAAACTTCAAAGTCATTGGTAGAAAATTAAATAATGTTAATAAGTCTGTTTCTACCGGATGCTAACTATAATTAGTCTATCTATCCAATTATCAACTCATTATTAAATATAATTATTCCAAAATAGAACAATTACAATTGGTGCTAATGCTAAGGCTGTGAACCAGGTATCTCAAGCGAATCGGTGCTTGCGACTTCCATATAGTTGGAATACTTATATACTAGTGTCCATTAATAGTCTATGGAGATGGGTCATAATTTCATTAGGAAAAATCTTAATAGTGCGATGCAAGATAGATTTGCTTTGTAAGGGCATTGATTTCAACGCGACCTATCCGTCACTCATCATGCCGAATTGGCTGGCGGCTTTGTTGTTCAGTTGAAGGTATAGGCGGCTTTGATTGAGGTATACTATTGCATACCTCAATGTGCCTCAATCGAGGGTTGCTCGAGTATTGTGGCAACTTTAGGCAAATATCTATCAAAATTTTTATAATAAGAAATTCTCATGTAATCGCTTTTTTGTCATTCTTATGTAATCCGAATTTCCGATCCCTGGAGATAACAGATGACTTAACATGAAGATGCTACAGTTCAAGGGTAACTGCCGAGTTCTCGTAACCGGTTTACGTTTGTTCTAGTTTCGCGTTACCGCTGTGACGTGACCCGGACGGGTTTGTCTCGAGTAATGCATTATAATGAGATTTACTCGAATGATAATTAAGATAATTGTGATGTCACTTGAAACGTGAACAACTGACCTTTTGTTAGGTGTCTATGTAAAAAAACCAGCCAAGTGGAAGTCGGACACGCGCACGAAGGGTTTCGTACGATCAAATATGTTTTTTTCTTTTACTTTCTTTTTTCATTTTTAGCATTTGTTACAGCGGCCACATTAAAACATACTCTGAAAGTGTCTACCTATCATCTATCGGCATCTTAAGCTTAAGCCTAACACCACCACATTTATGGCTAAAATGTTTGTAACTTAAGTGACATGAAACTAAAATAAACATATAAATAAACACAACAACTAAAATAAACATATAAATTAAAATAAATAACGAAAAATATATCGACAAGTGCCGTTTGTTTACATTAATTAATGTAATGTCAAATCTAAAAGTGAAAATTAATGTTTGACGAATCACGAATACATTATTATTTCATATATTTTCATAAGAATGACGTGTACGACGTAATTTTTTTTTATACCGTAGACGGGCAAAAAGTATCTCATATATAACCATCTTTGGATGTCCAGCTATCATTGTACCGAAATTGGTTAAAAATTTTCCAGCCGTTTCGGTGTGATGCGAGGACAAAGGAAATTATGGAAAAACATGGCGCCAAGCTGGCATAGCTTCGCGCGCCCATACAAAACAAATGACGATCATGCATCACTCTATCAAGATTTTTCCTCAAATCATGACCCTCTCCAAGGAAAATAGATTATCAATACAAATAATTTTATAATAACATAGATTAAATTATACAGGTAAATACATGTATTGTTGTACAATATAACATATATCAGCTCTGCAAGGTTAATAACACCTTGTGGCATCTATAATTGACTTTTTGTGACGGCTGAAGCAAAGAGCCGGACTCCCCGAACTCGGTGTTTTTTTGCGGATGACTGACGTTTTCCTCGTGCACATACTCAGTTCTGCGTATGAGCTCGCTCGGGTGAAACTACAAAATTTATATTATAAGTAAAGCCTGACCAGAAATATAGCCTAGCAAGTGCCGGTCCAGCCCAGGGATAGTGGCGCTAAAAACAGCTTTCATATGGCAATAATGAGCATACGTCATATATTTGCATTATTAAACGTCATAGCAATTTGTCAAGGATTTGTCATTAACGAAATTAAAAATATTGTTTACCGGAATGCTGCTCAATCCTTCGTTCTTCTTGCGAAATAAATACTGAATCTTATTGAAAAATTACTTTCATCACTGTGGATAGTTTTGGCTTTATTATGCAAAAAATACTTGTAATTTGCGGAATATTTAGTCCTGTTTTCTCTGTGACATTCATCGTCTTTCAACCTCAGTTACCAAAAATTTGTCGTTACCAGTAAAATAAATTCGTACCAGTATAAATCCGCAATATGGCGTCAAGAGGGCGCTATTTATAAGATTTATATATATATATATGGCAACAGTTTTGCAACCTATCGCAACCGCACTATAATGACATTATTTTAAATACCTGTCAGTTCGTTAACCTCGTAATATCATTTAATGGAATGCACTCTTTTCCTGACCGTTTTTCGTGTATTAAACACGTGTACACTTTATTTATAATATTACGTTCACGACTGTGAATGGTTTTCGGATTTTTTTTGTGATATTTTTGAAATATTTGTCTTTTAAAGAAACCACCACGACATTGACATGGGTGAAAAACCATCATAAAATCATTGCCAGTGTAAGTAATTAGTTCCAGTGAAATTTCGCAATATGGCGCATCCTCATATATTTCTGGTTAGGCTTAAAGAATAAAATAGATATGCAAAATACGTAGGCATATACGTATTTATTTAAGAATTAAAGACAACCCCGACAGAAGTGGCTGGTCGTCATGCGTACCACATTCAATGAGTGATATAGAAAAAAAAGGATACTTAAACTGAACAGAAACACAAAATTTGGAATGCTTACCTTCAATATTAGCTGAGATCTTGTCAGTTGTTCCAATTAAAGGTGAATATCTTGGAAACTATTTATCCTATTTCGACCAAACATAGCTAAGAACCATTTCAACAGACAAATATTTCGATAAAAAAAAAACACTCAAATTGGTCCATCCATATGGGGCCTACAATGCCACAGACAGACACACTGTATACATACAGATAAGCATGTTAAACATATAACACCCCTCTTTTTTTCATTGGGAGTTAAAAATAACGTCCTTTTTTGGACACTTCTGTCAAATTAAGTTGTAGTACAAAACATTTTTGATAATGAACAACTGGGAATTTACTCGTAAGTCCCAAAGGTACGTTTTTACTGTCATTTGCGCGACCCCTAATAATCGTTTGTTGATTACATAAATATGTAGAACTACCCGGTAACTTGAGTGGCGAAGAGACTCAAACCAGAAGACTATTTGAACACCTCTGGGGATAATTTATCCCAAAACGAACTGATAAAACATTACTCGTTTTTAGGGTTCCGTACCCAAAGGGTAAAAAACGGGACCCTATTACTGAGACTCCGCTGTCCGTCCGTCTGTCTGTCTGTCTGTCGATCTGTCTGTCTGTTCGTGACAAATCTCATGAACCGTGACAGCTATTAGACAATTGACATTTTCACAAATGATGTATTTCTATTGCCGCTATAACAACATATACTAATAACAGAATAAAATATATATTTAAGTGGGCTCCCATACAACGTGATTTTTTTGCCGTTTTTAGGGTTCCGTACCCAAAAGGGTAAAAACGGGACCCTATTACTGATACTTCGCTGTCCGTCCGTCCGTCCGTACGTCCGTCCGTCCGTCCGTCCGTCCGTCCGTCCGTCTGTCACCAGGGTGTATTTCAAGAACGGTGATAGCTAGACAGTTGAAATTTTCACAGATGATGTATTTCTATTGCCGCTATAACAACAAATACTAAAAATATAATAAAATAAATATTTAAGGGGGGCTCCCATACAACAAAATTGTTATAGATTATAAATATATATATAGGTACGGAACCCTTCATGCGCGAGTCGGACTCGAACTTGCCCAATTTTTTTATTTGATGGTACGGGACCCTTCATGCGCAAGTCCGAGTTGCACTTGGCCGGTTTTTTCACTTGACATGTAGGTTTATTGTTAAAAAATAATAATGGAAATATCTACAGAGGTCACTTTCAAAACCTGACCAATCAAGAATACTTCAAATATGTATTTGATTTGGTTATTTTTTGTACTTGCGATGTAAAATTTATATTTAGTAGTTTTATATATGTTTAAGTTTCTAGAGGAGAAGAGGCTTTTATTTTAATTCCACAGACACAGACAGACTGATGCACAAAGTAAGTCGCTTTTAAAAATAACTACAGAATAATTATGCCAATCTATTATAGCCCTGTAATGTGTAATGTGTCGCGAAATAATCACTCTTATTTCGTATAAGTATGTATTTTTGTAATATCGGATACCGCCTCCCACAAATCGATCTAGTAATATAGTCCCACGGTAAGCTCTAGTAGGCTTGTTTTATGGGCACTAGACGACAATAATCAAGCGTATATAAATATGTATATACTAAGCTAATAAGCCATGATCCAGACACAAATATTCGAGTTCATCACACAAACATTTGCCCTTGCCGGGATTCGAACCGGACCGCCGGTTCAATAGGCTTTACCACTGTGCCAACCGCGTCGTTATAGTATGAGATCAGAATAAATAAAAGGTACTCACTCCCATGCGGCCTGTAGTCATGATCATCCCCTCCAATATTCCTATCGTCGTTCTTGAATCGATCCGCGACGTCGTTTTCGTCGTGTGCGTCGTGTGTGTCATGCGTGTCATGCGTGGCGCACGCCGCGTCCACGCATGCGCGCCGGTCGCAGCGGTCGCCCGACCAGTCGGACGGACAGGAGCAGGAGACGCGGCCGGACGGTGATACTACGCACGTGCCCTGAGTGAGAAACGTCACAATTTAAATATTAATATAAATAAATAAATATTAAGGGACAATCATAATACACAAATCGACCTAGTCCCAAACTAAGCAAAGCTTGTACTATGGGTACTAGACGACGATATACATAGTATATAAATATAAATACATATATAGATAACATCCATGACCCAAGAACAAATATTTTGCACAAATATTTGCCCCGGCCGGGATTCGAACCCGGGACCGCCGACTCAGTAGGCAGGTGTCTACAAACCGAGCCAAACGCAAAAAGCAAGCAAATTTGATAGTATATTACTGCAGATGCTGGAAAGAAGTGCTTGCCGGGTGAATACGTATAGACGACCGATCGTAGGGAGACTGGGATAGTGATACGAAGCCAACAAGCCCTTTTCACGGCTAGGGATGTATAGAACTTTTCTCAATCGAAATAAATGAATAAGTTTCTGTCAGAAATGACATTTTAGTGGCAAGCTTTTATAGCCGACTGTACTTTTCTTTGGATATCCATCAAATGCTCACTGAGACGATTCTAAAGAGCCCAAGCTCGGTAGGATTGCTTTTTCTATTATAGAGTTCCTATGGCCACCTTCCGGCTCCATCATCAGATCAGCCCCATGGTACCATATTATTGTATTGTCATCAAAGTTAAGTAAGTATGCAAAATTTCAGCTCAATCGGTTGACGATATCTGCTTCAAAATTGAGTTGCAAGATTTCACCCGAACATACATACTTTAAACATACCATGCAAGCTAAATAAAAGCTTGTAAAAAATCAGCTGTTACGCCTGTTAATGAGCACAGTCCACGCACCTGGTTCTGACACAGCCCCTGGCAGAGGTAGGGGCTACACTTGGGCCCGGCGGGGGTCAGCTGGCACACGCTCCCGGGGCCGCAGTTCCCGTTCATGTCTCCGTCGCAGCGCTCGCAGTGACTCCCTGTACGAACAACAAAATAGTTATTTACGATACAAGTGTGGAAGGTAGGTGATTTCAGACGAGTGTGATTTTTAGTCACGAGCGAGTGATTAAACAAACACGAGTCGGAAATCATCTTACACACGAGTTCCGTACAAAACTTTACTATGCATGTACGAGAAAATAGAAAATACTTTAATACTCACAAAGACTGTTTACATTGGAAAAAAAGTATTTTGATTTGATTTATCCAACAAGAAGCCGTCGTTCACATTTTTTACTTCTTCAATAACATTTTACGGGTTTAAATTCATGATTCGTCCCTTTATCTCGCCATTATTTCAGCAAATTTGCACAAAACAACTTCAAAATAAACTAGACATCAATTAAAAATGGCGGAGTTATTTGTAAACCGCGCTCGACATATCTACTACTGCGCATGTGCAAAAGTACTTTTTTAATATTCGTCTTATGTCAAAATGGCACAAGCGCGTGTACATTCAGCCAAATTTATTTTATGAATAACGATTTAAAGTTCGTTTATTAATCAAATTTTATATCTAATGTAATTAATGACGTGTTAAATAAATTAATTAATGAAATATTGGTTTTATTGTACTTTTATACGTGATAATAATCGGTATTTGACTTTTTTATCAAACTTTTGTAAATAATAAAACCTCTTTGTGTCAGGCTGCCAGATACGGCTATAAATTAAAAAAAAATTGAAATGTAAAAAGCACTAGTGCGGAAAAGTTGTACTTTCCGCACAGTTTGAATGCCTAGAATACGCTCTTTTCGAGCACATGCACTATAAAATCATGAATGACACAGACTAGTTAATAGGGACTGTAAAAAATAGTTTCATACGACAGCAGAAGACACAGCGAGAAGCCCCGAACAAGATAGAACAACGATCTGGCCAGGATTGCGAGAAGCCATTGGACGAAGACGGCGCAAGACTGGTCGTTGTGGAGGGTCTTGGGGAGACCTTTATCCAGCATTGGGCATGTTTGATGATCCAAATGTACCTGTGTATCCAGAGGTGCATATACACCGCGCCAGACCCCTCGTCTCATGGCAAGTTCCACCGTTGTCACATTGCCAGGAGGAGCATGCCGATATGGTGGGCAGAAGTTCAGTCTCACACCGTTCCCCTGTATAGCCGGCGAAGCATTGGCACTGTGGGCAAAAAATATCAAATTTGTCTAAACTGCATGGATTGCTAACCTCAAATATTAGTGACAAAAAAAAATGGACGTAGCATTTTTGAATCATGTTTTCAATTCAAATATTCAACAAGAAACAACGAAATCGACTATCTAAATTTATATAGTCCTTCGAACTAAAGACGGGTGTTCATGTACAACACCGTACTCGTTCTCGGGACGCCCTCTACAATAGTGGCTAATAAATAAAACACACTATTGGGTTGCGAACGATGTAGATTTATTTGTGTGTAAGCCTATATACTTTCTCCGGGAAACAAACGATACCGCGATGCAGGATCACCCATATACGTATATGCAGCGGGACCCCGTGTAATTATGGTTTAAGTCCTATATAAACGAGTTGGTATATATTTCTACCTCTCGATTTATGTACTTTTAAATTTCTACCTTTACAAATTAATGAAAAAAAAATGATTCTGTGCCAGCGGGGCCCTTTGTTAATTGTAAGTTTACAGACTAAATGAATTACTATTCATGGAGACTCTTATTTCTACCTTCCAAATAACTTTTCACTACACCCTACATATAAATAGTTTTTGAGAAATACGCGTTCGAAGATTTTGACCTTCTAGCAGGGCCCTTTGGTATTTAGTGACTTACATGACCCCAGGTAATTTTAAAAAACAGATGGTTATTTCTACCAACTGAATCAATTGTGACCAACTTGCTAGTGACAGGTTTTCAAGAAAAAAAAAATACAAAAAATATTATTGTATTATATTATCACTAAACCTGTCACTAGCAAGTTGGTAATAATTGATTCAGTAAGTAGAAATAACTGGCTGTTTTTTTTAATTACCTGGGGTCATGTAAGTCACTAAATACCAAAGGGCCCTGCCAGAAGGACAAAATCTTCGAACGCGTATTTCTCAAAAACTATTTACATCTAGGGTGTAGTGAAAAGTTATTTGGAAGGTAGAAATAAGAGTCTCCATGAATAGTAATTTATTTAGTCTGTAAACTTACAGTTAACAAAGGGGCCCGCTGGCACAGTATCATTTTTTTTCATTAATTTACAAAGGTAGAAATTTAAAAGTACATAAATCGAGAGGTAGAAATATATACCAACTAGATTATATAGGACTTAAACCATAATTACATGGGGTCCCGCTGCATATACGTATATGGATCACCCTCAAAGTAACAACGCCATCTAAAAGGAAATTCGACCAACTTACTTATATGTTACTTATGACGTGAACAAATTTCGAAAAAATTTAAATACTGAAAAAGTAACTTATTAATAATATCTCGATAAGAAGACTAAGAAAGAGGTTTGAAAATAAGTGATACACTATTCTGGAACTAGTCAAAGTTAAAAAAATGTCATTGTCGTAAATGTTACTCGGGACAGTCGGGACCGTAATTCTGCTTTGAAAAAAGTATTAATACATTATAATACGCAGTATTCTCTTCGGTTTTCGTGATTGTAACTTGTGATAACGAAAGTTTTTTAGCTTTCATAACGCTGGTAATAGCGTTGACGACTGATAATAAAAATTGCTCATCATTATGCGGAATTTGATGGGGCGTTCTTAGCGTAGGAATGTCAACCTTTCACGGCCTAAGTGTAGCTAGTCCCAAACAAAAAATGTCAATAAAAATAGGATAGGTTAAGGTTGTCACCTTAAAAAAAATAGTCATCATTTAAATTTATATACGCAATATAACTCGATGAATTGAATTATTTCTTTCTAGTTATCTCATTCTTGTCAGAGTGGTCGTTGTCTCGATGATGATGTATTTGTACACGGCTGATCTTCGCCCTCAGTCAGCTATTTAAAGAATGAGATAGTTTCATATCAGAGGATAACCTCTGTCAAATAAGCCTGTGCATAAGCCTGTGTTGGCTGACATGGCATCATTTATTAGAGCTTAATTACACCAGGAAGGAGCGAGGGTAGCGAAGTGGCTAACGCGCTGGACCGCTAATCCAGAGGTACCGGGTTCGATTCCCGGTCCCTTCCACCTGGTAGCTCCTTTTTCAATTTTTCTTTAAGCTTTGATCTTTGTATTCATAAATAAATAATAAATAAATAAATATTAAGGGACAATCTTACACAAATCGACCTAGTCCCAAACTAAGCAAAGCTTGTACTATGGGTACTAGACGACGATATACATAATATATAAATACATACATAGATAACATCCATGACCCAAGAACAAATATTTGCACAAATATTTGCCCCGGCCGGGATTCGAACCCGGGACCGCCGACTCAGTAGGCAGGTGTCTACCAACCGAGCCAAACGCGTCGTCATGGTCATAGTTTACACCAGGAAGGTTTTAAATGATGGCAAAAGTGCCGACCTTGAGTGAAGTCCCATCCACGATGCACTTGCCGCGGCGGTGGCAGTGCGTGCAGCGGTAGTGCTGGCAGCGCGCGCCGCTGTACAGCGGCGAGCAGCGGCAGAAGGCGGCGCCGGAGCTCGACACGGCGCAGGCGCCGGGCCCGCACTCCAGCGGACAGGACGCGTTCGCGGCTGCCGGGGCCACGGCGGGCGTTATGATGCATTCGCGGTCCTTCTGTATCAAAAAACGGAACTTAAATTATCAATTACTTCATTATACGCCACATATTTTTTGTTTATTATTTCATATTACTTTCTAGACGATCTTATTGTGAATTCGTTCTATTTTATTTAACATGTGAAATGTGATGAAATTTTCAATAAGAAATAAATATATCAATCAATTAATCAATCATAAATGAAGTGACAGTGATATTAACGTGTCTAAAATTATAAAATTGTACTGAAAATCTGTTTCCTGTGTAGAAGGGTCATTATTTACAGCACGATGCGGCAGCGTGGCGCTAGTCGTACAGTGCTATTTGTTGGTAAGATTGTCTCTGTCCTCTAATCACGCACACGGCTAGACGGATTCTTTATTACGATATTGACGATTAGAATTCAAAGATGGTTATAGGATACTCTGTATCCAAGAAGTTACAGCATCTTCTAGTGTAATCATATAAATGTATAACTCACAGGCTCAGCAGTATCGTTGGTAGGTGTAAGACCATCGGGACAGAGGCAGGCGAAGTTTGCGCTCGCGCTACGAACGCATAATGCGCTGGAGTGACACGCGCCGGCGCCGTCGGGCAGGACGCACGGGTCAGCTGGTGAGAAAACATGACATTAAACAGGCACGTTATAATTGAGTCCAGCTAAGTGAGCCGCGGTAGCACACTAGGTGTACGTGTAGGTTTGTACCTATATTTATTCCGAATCCGAAATATGGCCTACGACGAGTTATACTCACCGGTAGTCAGGTTCAGCGGCGGATTCACAATTGCCCAGCGCTGGCTGGGGAATAACGCGCTCGGCGCTGGACTACAGAGTAGTCAGGCTAGTCCACGCCATCCGGCGCACTATAACCATTCTTCTCACGCGAAGACACAAGCGCGGATGATTTTGTCGTTTCAATTCCAATGGAACCCTTTAAATTTACCGGTGAATGGGCTCAGCAGCGGAGGTACAACAGCCAGCGCTGACACGGGCAACAATGCGACGGCGGGTGCCGCTGGACGACGGAGTGAACGAGCCAGGCCGCGGCATCCGTGTAGTACGGGATCTTAGGAGCGCCGGTGCTAAGAACACAGAGCTACGGTTCCGCGTGTAACACGGATATCAGGAGCCCTATTTTTTTTGACATGATTCGAACTGTATCAGGGCGTTTTAGCCCTCACTACCAGTGAGTCAGACTTTGTGCTAGTATAACTCGCTAATGGGATTATCTCCGCGCCACAGGCGTAATTTTGGGGGAAGGTGACGCGGGCGCACTGGGCGCGTGGACTGCGTCGTGAATAGACCTATGGCGCCGACCTACGAGCGACGGACATCCCTAGCGTCGCCATAACAACATGAAAAGCAGAACCGTCAATCACTTCATATTTTCCTCTCGACGCGGCCGTTGCTTAATTTAATTTATTATTGGAATATCTTCTTTTCCTTTAGTAAACGTATTGTATTTCGAGTGTCGCATTTAATTGCAGTAGATTAGCGTACCACAACAAACACGCTAAATTGGTGACCCGCGACGATTAGTTAATAATTATGTCGGAATACGAATCAACGGAAGATACGACACAAGGAGCCGCCGGCCCGACACAAGAGAGAACAGGATCTGTGGAGCGAGTTACTGTGAGGCTGCCGCCATTCTGGGCGGACGACGCCGAGGTTTGGTTTGCCCAGGTCGAGGCGCAATTCGCAATATCGGGCATAAAAACCGACTCAACCAAGTATTTCCAAATTATCCGTGAACTAGATCCTAAAACAGCCAAGGAAGTCCGTGACATCATTACAAATCCCCCGGAAAAAAACAAATACGAAATTTTGAAAAAACAACTGATAAATAGACTGTCAATGTCAAAAGAAAATAAAAGACGGCAGTTGCTGCAGCATGAGGAATTGGGCGACCGGAAACCAAGCCAATTCCTTCGTCATCTTCGAGGATTGGCTGGCGACAGCATCAGCGACGACTTTCTTCGCAGTCTATGGTCGTGTCGTCTACCTACGCACGTGCAGGCCATTATTGCCTCGCAAACTACGGCTTCATTGGACGACATCGCTGTTCTAGCTGATCAAATTATTGACGCAACACCTAATTCTTTCTTTCAGCAAGTTGCAAGCACAAGCTCCTTTGACGACATGTTGAAGAGGATGGAGCAGTCAATTACGGCGCGCATTCAAAGCGAGTTGACGCAACAAATTGCGCAGTTGAGCGCCGGCTGCAGCAGCGGATATCGGCAGGCGCGTTTCAACAGGAACAGGTCGCGCAGTCGCAGCAGGTCCAAATCACACGGTCGGTATCAAGCCATCAAAGAAGGTATGTGCTGGTATCATAGCAATTTTAGTTCGAAGGCAAGAAAATGCATTCCGCCGTGTAACTTCAAACAGGAAAACTAGTACGACAGTCCATCGCGGCGGCAGCAGACTGTCACGCCACAACCAGCCGCCTATTTATAACGGACAGTGTAAGCAAAATTCAATATCTTATTGATACCGGTTCGGACCTCTGCGTTCTGCCGCGCCGATTCATGCCAAAATGTAAGTCGCCTGACAACTACGCACTCACAGCAGCGAATGGTTCCATAATCCATACCTACGGCATTCTCAAACAGAAATTGAACCTAGGTTTGCGAAGGGACTACAGTTGGAACTTTGTCGTAGCAAATGTAGACAAGCCAATTATAGGCGCAGATTTCCTTGCTCATTATGGTCTAGTTGTTGACTGCAAACACAGAAGGCTAATTGACAGCGTGACTTCCCTCACAACAGCGGGACAACTCAAGCATTGCGACCAAACCAGCGTGAAAGCTATATCAGGTGACAGCGAGTACCACCGATTGCTCGCGGAATATCCCAGTTTGACGAAACCATCTGGATTGCCGCGAGAGGTAAAGCATTCATCTGTACACTACATCCGAACTACTCCAGGTCCTCCAGCATTTTGTAGGCCACGCCGTCTAGCTCCCGATCGGCTGAAGATTGCGAAGGAGCAGTTTGAAGAAATGCTTCATGATGGCGTAGCACGACGATCCGATTCACCGTGGGCGTCGGCACTGCATCTTGTGCCCAAGAAAGGAAATGGTTGGCGGCCGTGCGGGGATTACCGCGCGCTCAATGCACGCACTATCCCCGACAGATATCCCGTTCGCCATATAGAGGACTACGCCCATCGTCTTGCAGGTAGCAAAATTTTCTCAAAAATAGATTTAGTCAAAGCCTACAACCAAATTCCTGTTTACTCGGATGACATTTGCAAGACAGCTGTCACTACACCATTCGGAATGGTCGAATTCCCTTTCATGCCCTTTGGTCTCCGGAATGCAGCTCAAACTTTCCAGAGATTCCTGGATGAGGTCCTCAGAGACCTGGACTTCGTCTACTCATACATCGATGACGTACTCATTTACTCCAAAGATGCCAAACAGCACTTAGAACATCTACGGCAAGTTTTCGACAGATTTCATGAGTATGGTATGCTCATCAACGAGTCCAAGTGTAGTTTCGGACAGAAAGAGATCACATTCCTCGGATACACGGTCTCTGAAGATGGCACACGTCCCATTGACGATAAGGTAAAAACAGTGCAGGAGTTCCCGCCACCTAAGACTGTCGGTGGGTTACGCAGATTTCTCGGCATGCTGAACTTCTACAGGAGATTTATTCCTCACGCTGCCGAAGCACAAGCACCTCTTCACGACATGCTATCAGGACCTAAAATCAAAAGCACCACTCCACTTACTTGGACTGAAAAACAGTTGGAAGCATTTCAAAATTGTAAGTCTGGTCTCGCAAAATCAACTCTACTGGCTCATCCCATTATAGACGCACCACTAGCCCTTGTGACAGATGCTTCTGGTACGTCAGTGGCTTCAGTGCTTCAACAATTAGTGGACGAACAATGGCAACCACTTGCTTTCTTCTCTAAGAAAATGTCACGGCAACAGACACAGTACAGCGCATACGATCGGGAGTTGCTGGCTATTTACGAAAGTGTCAAACATTTCCGGTACATGGTAGAAGGCAGACATTTTGTGATATACACAGACCACAAACCAATCACCTTCGCCTTCCAACAAAAAGACAGGAAATGTTCTCCGAGACAATTTAATTACCTTGATTTCATTTCGCAGTTTACCAGCGACATCAGGCACATCTCGGGGAAAGACAACATTACCGCTGATACGCTCTCCCGCATCGAAGCAATTGCCGTGCCTCCAGACTTCGAAGCAATCGCACAAGCGCAGCAGAATGACGCAGAGTTGCAAGATCTTATTGCCAAGCGATCTTCGTCACTGAAGTTGGAAAGAGTGCCCGTGCCAGGTACCAATGTTTATTTATATTGCGATACCTCTCAAGCACGGCCCCGACCCTTCATTACCAAGGAGCACCGACGAAGGATATTCGACGCAGTACACGGCATGAGCCATTCAGGTACTAGGTCAACTACTAAACTGGTAACGGAAAGATTCGTATGGCCCTCCGTACGCAAAGATTGCGGTACCTGGGTACGTACGTGCGCATCATGTCAACGCGCCAAGGTGCAACGTCACACATCTTCTCCGCTTGGAAACTTCAAGCTGCCGGAAGACCGATTCAGTCACGTTCATATTGATCTGGTCGGTCCTATGCCACCGTCATCAAATTTTCGTTACCTCTTCACAGCCATTGACAGATACACTCGCTGGCCAGAGGTGAAGCCACTTTCTGACATCACAGCGGAAACTGTAGCTCAAGCGTTCTATGAAACATGGATATCTCGATTTGGTTGTCCACAAACTGTAACAACCGATCAAGGACGTCAATTTACCTCACGTATGTTCAAGGTTTTGACGGAGCTTTGCGGAACCCAGCTGCGACACACAACGGCCTACCATCCCCAGGCCAACGCCATGGTCGAGCGTCTGCATCGGACTTTGAAAGCAGCCATCATGGCCCACAACAACAACACGTGGACGGACGTGCTGCCGATCGTACTTCTTGGCATAAGAAGTGCGTGGAAAGAAGACTTGCAGTGCTCAGCTGCAGAGATGGTGTACGGTGAGCCATTGCGCATCCCGGGTGAGTTCTTTCATACTCCTAACTCACGCACAATGCAGCCTGACGATTTTGTCGCACAGCTAAAACGTCATATGTCGCATCTCAAGCCTGTTCCCGCATCTAGACACGGAAATAAGTCTGTCTTTGTACACAAGGACTTAAGTTCATGCACCCATGTTTTCCTAAGAAAGGATACACTGCGTGGATCGTTAGAGGCCCCATACACTGGCCCGCACCGCATCTTAAGTAGAACGGACAAGACTGTCACTGTAGACTTACTGAGAGGACCAGTGACTGTCTCAGTTGATCGTGTCAAGCCTGCTTATGTTCAGAACGACTCAGCTTCATCTACAACAATTAGCTCTAAACCTAAAGCTGTCGTTCCTGTTAGAACCACTCGTTCTGGTCGAAAAGTCACTTTCCCTACTCACTTTCAGGCAGGACTTTGAGACTCCCAGGGGGGTCCTATGGCGCCGCACTACGAGCGACGGACATCCCTAGCGTCGCCATAACAACATGAAAAGCAGAACCGTCAATCACTTCATATTTTCCTCTCGACGCGGCCGTTGCTTAATTTAATTTATTATTGGAATATCTTCTTTTCCTTTAGTAAACGTATTGTATTTCGAGTGTCGCATTTAATTGCAGTAGATTAGCGTACCACAACAAACACGCTAAAGACTGAAACGGGTCAGCCTGACTTATGCCTTGATCACACGTACCGAGTAAACGGGCGAGACAGTGTTCTCGGCCGAGTACTCGGTGCGTATAAACACAGCGCCGAGTGCTCGGCCGAGCGCTCGGCCGAGCGCTCGGCCGAACGAAGGGGCGAGACAGTAGCTCGGCTCCCGTTCTATCTACTAGGCCGAGTGTCCACCCTCCCGCTACCCCGCATTGTCTCGCTCGCTCACTCGGCCGGTCTGAACGTGCTCTGTCTCGCCACTCGGCGATTTTTTTACGATCCATCATGTCCGAAAGTCTCAATAGAACTGAACTGACTGTGCTAATTTAAAAACATGTGTAAACAGCTACTCGCTTACTTCACTGTCTCGGCCGAGAAACATATTACTGTCTCGCTCGTTTCCTCGGTACGTGTGATCATTAGGGCGGGAGCAGAAGCCCTATTTTACTTGACTCAACTCACCAGTAGTCGGAGACAGCAGCCGATGCACAACCGTCAGCGCGGACACGGGCAAAACGCGCGTGGCGCGACGGCGAACGCAGCGAACCAAATGAGCCACCTCACGCAATCCGGCGCACCAGACACAGTCTTTCCAAGTGGGATTTTTCAATGTCAAAAATCCGATAGATTCATTAAACTCACCAGTAGTAGGGCTCAGCAGCCGATGCACAACAGCCAAGGCGGAGAAGGACAGCAGCGCACGCGGCGCGACGGCCGGCGCAGCCAAACTAAACGAGCCATCTCGTGCAGTCCAGCGCACCAGAGAAATTCTTTCCAAGCGGGATGACGACACATCCGATGGCTTCATTAACTCACCGGTGGTAGGGCTCAGCAGCCGATGCACAACCGCCAGCGCGGACACGGGCAGCAGCGCGCGCGGCGCGACGGCGAACGCAGCCGAACCAAATGAGCCACCTCACGCAATCCGGCGCACCAGAGATAGTCTTTCCAAGCAGGATGACGTCACATTTTTTTTTTTTTTTTTTATGTCATTAGGGGCAAATGAGCAAACGTATCGCCTGATGGAAAGCGATTACCGTCGCCCATAAACACCTGCAACACCAAAGGAGTCACAAGTGCTTGCCTACCCGGAGGACGAAGATAGAATGCCTCTATGCTAGTAATTTCACCGGCTATCTTACCCCCACACCGGAACACAACAATGCGAACATTGCTGTTTGGCGGTGGGTTAGCAGGCAAGACGGTAGTAACAATCCGGACGGACCCTGCACGAGGCCCTACTACTCCAAAAGGTCACACACACATATCCGATGGGTTAATTAAACTCACCAGTAGTAGGGCTCAGCAGCCGATGCACAACCGCCAGCGCGGAGACGGGCAGCAGCGCGCGCGGCGCCACGGCCGGCGCGGCGGGGCGGCGGGGCAGGCGCGCCAGCCCGCGCCGGCCCGCGCACCACAGCCACTCCTCCCACGCGGCGAGCCGCGCGCACGACTCCGTGGGTATCGGGTACGGCGTGTACGACGAGTTGCCGTCTGTCGACAAATCCATACTAATATTATAAATGCGAAAGTGTGTGTGTCTGTCTGTCTGTTACCTCTTCACGCTTAAACCACTGAACCGATTTCGATGAAATTTGGTATGGAGATAGTTTGAGACCCGGGAAAGGACATAGGATACTTTTCATCCCGAATAAATTTAGTGTTCCCGTGAGATGAGCGGGTAACACCGCGGGGCACAGCTAGTATTATAAATGCGAAAGTGTGTGTGTCTGTCTGTCTGTTACCTCTTCACGCTTAAACCGCTGAACCGATTTAGATGAAATTTGGTATGGAGATAGTTTGAGACCCGGGAAAGGACATAGGATACTTTTCATCCCGAATAAATTGAGTGTTCCCGTGGGATGAGCGGGTAACACCGCAGGGCACAGCTAGTATTATAAATGCAAAAGTGTGTGTGTATGTCTGTCTGTCTGTCTGTTACCTCTTCACGCTTAAACCGCTGAACCGATTTCGATGAAATTTGGCATGGAGATAGTTTGAGACCCGGGAAAGGACATAGGATACTTTTCATCCCGAATAAATTGAGTGTTCCCGTGGGATAAGCGGGTAACACCGCGAGGCACAGCTAGTATTATAAATGCGAAAGTGTGTGTGTATGTCTGTCTGTCTGTTACCTCTTCACGCTTAAACCGCTGAACCGATTTAGATGAAATTTGGTATATAGATAGTTTCAGACCCGGGGAAGGACATAGGATACTTTTCATCCCGAATAAATTAAGTGTTCCCGTGGGATGAGCGGGTAACACCGCGGGGCACAGCTAGTATACTAATAACACAATCGACTGTGTGTGCACTGAGTTTTGCAAATGCTACGAGTATCACACTAATATTATAAAGGCGAGAGTTTGTTAGTGTTTGTAAGTTTGTTATTTCTTGACGCTCAAACGACTGGACCAATTTTGATAAAATTTGGTATGGAGGTAGATTAAAACAAAAGCGCTTTTTATCCCGAAAAAAAGTAGTGTCCCCGAAGAATGACCTAGAAACTTCATTAGTAAAGCACTAGCATCTCTAGCGAACCTCATGCCTTTTAATATAGCGTACACGTACTCAATGTGGAGAGATCTACAGCTACCGGCAGTCTCTTAAAAAGAGCGCTATCAATCTTATTGCGCATCAGTCATTTATACGCGCAAGGAAATCGCCTGCGCTTTTTTTAAGTGACGCAAACTATATCACCGGACGTAACGTTTAGTGATCGCATTAATCGTCACAAATAAAGGCGGATTACAAACTTTGATGATCGCTATGTTACTAACACTCTTCAGATACAACCTACGTCATTGTATACAGTTTAAAATCAACCATTCTTCATATTCTATCTCACATATGACTATGTAGCCGATCTTATATAGCTACAACATTAATAATCATCGATATACAATCTGTCCGCCAAGATATTCTTGCTATCAATATAAGGAACGTGCAGGAAGGTGGCAGCACTATACAATATACATGTCATTGTTAAATATTGATATCTATATATATAAAAAAAAGTAAGTCGTGTTAGTTACACTATTTATAACTCAAGAACGGCTGAACTGATTTGGCTGAAAATTGGTGGGGAGGTAGCTTAGAACCAGGAGAAGGACATAGGGTACTTTTTATCACGTTCCCGTGGGATTAATAGTAAAAGCTATCTCTACATTTATCGACTTTCAGGCGGTACAAAGTTCGCCGGGTCAGCTAGTGGTATATAACTCGGTTTGGCGGCACTACTTGGTAGCACCTTCCTTTTGCACGATCCCTATAAGCTTAAAATGTAGACCATTACATCACGGCGAAAACTAAAACTTACCTAAATCATCATTCCAAACATGCGGCGCGCTCGGCGCGCGCACCGGCCGCTTCGAAAACGTCGCGAGCGCAACCCTAGCGCTGCCATCCAATCGCACACTCTCCAGAACATCATAGTATGCGTCAACGAAGTAAAGCCTGTCCGTGGAGAGGGCCAGGGCTGTCACTCGCCGGACGCGACGCTTGACGAGCCAGTGAGCGTTGGTGCCGTCAAGGCCGGCCGCCATGATGCCTGGTGTCGAGCCGCGGTCCGACCAGAATATTTGTCTGTGAACAATAGTATCGTTAGCACTTTTCGCACACCAACTCCCATTAAAGTTCCTACGCCGTCATTAATCTGAATAAAAAGACGGTCCTTATACACCGTTCTAATGAAAAACAGAGAACTCTAATTAGAATTTTGACTTCAAAGTAGCTTTTATCCAGTTCAAATCATTAAAAACAAATCCAATCGCGTCGTGTACGAACGAGATCGTCGGGCTGGGCAGCGTGACGCCGCGACTGTCTACGTCCGACTCGCACACGGACACCGCGTCTATGGCATCTCGTCCTAAACCGCCGACGCCTTGCTTTTAATTTCCAATAATGAACGTAATTATTGATCAACTGAACGCGAACTGTTAACGGTTCTAGGCACTATAATGACGCCGGGAAAGAAGGGCTTGTGGAGTGAGTAAGTATAGACGGATAGTGATGCGAAGCCGGCAAGCCCTTTTCACGACTAAGGCATGTATAGTGCTCCTCTCAAACATATACAAAATTTAATAAATAAAAAAAACACCACAAAAAAATTCTAATTCAGGTGTTTAGCCTGTTCATGAACACAAGCACCATGTTTAAAAAAAATCTTCCCGGCCTAGGCCTTCAATTTTGTATGAAATTCCTTTACAGTTCTCTCGAATTGGTCCGCCCGAAACATGATACTTCGAACTCTGTTATACGGCACGTTACCACATTATGACAACATTTTATTGCATGTTTGAGAAAAAGATTTTGGACAATATATATAGTACACAGTGCGAGCCACTAACCTAGTTGCATTGTGCACGACGATGTCGTCGGGCTCGGCGGCGCGACGTCGCGATAACGTGACGCGTCGCCTTCCGTCCGGCGCGCACACGTATACCGCGCCGACAGCGTCGCGTCCGTAGCCAACGTCGCCACCGCCGCGGGTGACAGCTGTGTAGTAGAGACGTTGGGACACCCAGTCGAACGTCACGCCGCGGATTATTGAGGTGTCTTGGACCTAGAGAAAATATTATGTTAAAAGCATTTAGAAGGAACGTAACAGACAATATACTTAAATACAGGGCGACCATTAAATGTGTCGTAGCTCTCGATAAGTGAGACGAACGTTGATAGACGCGCAACAGAGTCAGCAAACCAAACCAGTTCACCAACTTGTAGATTATAATGTATACGTACTATGACTTTGACAGGTGGTCGCACGACGCTCTGAGAGTCAGCTTGCAGCGCAGCCGTGACGTCGAACGTTGACAGACGTCCCGCGCTGTCGGCCCACCACGCCAGCCATGAGTTGTTCACCAGAGCGACAGCTATCGACGTTATTTCAGCACTAAAACATTGATCTTTATTAGTAACTAATATCATCCTTGATGCTACAAATTTAATCAATAGCGCAGAGTACGAATTGAAATATGAAGTTCCTTTTTAACCACCGACGAAAAAGAGAGGAATATCGTAGCCCCCAAAGGGATTTTATGCGGTTTTTTTTTAATCGAAAGTTTTGTGTGTTGAGATGGTCCTTAGCTATGTTTATTGGAATTAATAGTAGTTAGGACTTTATAGGACATCAATGTATGGGAACCAATATTTTTGTCATTAAAGCATGAGCCTTGGCACACTTGTTACTTAGGTGGACTAGAGTTGAAAACGCCCGGGAGACGAGCGCGGACGACCAGCTGGTGGGGAGGGGGAGGGGGGGAAGTTACGTTCCGCCGCGCGTTCTTTCGGTCCTCCTATCATCGTATTTATAGAGACTATGGCAAGTTTGGTATCGTTTTCGGATAAATTGAGGACGGCCGATCATTTTCTGGGACATTAATAACATGTTTTGATAGAAAAAAATAGAAATAAAGGCAAAAATCTGAAAATATTATAAAAAAAATATTCTTTCTGCAACGATTACGTAAAAGTGAGCAACGATTTGGGCATGAAAAAAATATAATTATAAAGCCACATTTATGTAGATTTCAAATATATATAATTTATTATAACTCTTATGAATAGCAAATACAAAAAAAAAAATTTTTGAACAGCGGACTCCTCAAAATTTTACTTTATAAAACTAAAGACCCAAAAACAAATGTTATAAATGTTGGAATATGTAATGTAAGTAGCTTAATTGTATATTACGTAGTTTAAAGCTGTATTTACGTTTGTTAGCATGTGTATTATATTTTAAATTGCGAATAATATAACAGTTTGATGACTTCGAATGACTGGTTCAAAATAAAACTAACAAGTCACTGATCTGATTAGATATTATTGTTAATCTGTATATAAATACTAAAATTGGTACATATATTTATGTGTAACATGCTCCATCACACGCACACAACTCGGTGCACTTTAATTTTTATTGGTTACACCTGCATCTAGCAGCGCATTTCTTTTTGCTGCACCTGATCATTTCCATGCAGGCTTTGGGCTCGACACCTACTGGCAAGCTAGTCCATGTAGGTTCCCATCTCTCATCTACTTTTGTACATCCCCAATCAGATGGACTAGGAATATTTTGGATCGGTTATATCTGACCCAATACATGAACTGCTTGAAAAACTGCCCGTTGGAAATGCTGGTACAATGTGCATTCGTTGGTGGAATATTTTTAAATTTGCGGTATTTTTTCGTAAATAACTGCTTTCGGCAATCGTTTACAGCCGAAACTGAGCTGGATCTAAAACTATAATGTTAAATATGCACAACTACCCTAAATTATTCATAGTTTTATGTCAACAACAAATTTTTCCACAATCTCCCTTGCATCTTCAATTCTGCCGGTCCTTGGCCGCCTTGACCGCGTCGTGAAAGTTGGAGTCAACTGCAGTGCGGATTTGGTCGGACCAATGCATCGGGCTGCGGCCCTGAGGCCTCTTACCCTGGTCTTTTCGGTCGCCAACAGTTTTTCCAGATTATCGTCTTCTCTTCTGGAAATATGCCCACAGAAATCCAGCACTCTTTGTGAGACGATTTGTCCATAATCTGGAAGTAAATTTTAGTTTCTTAAGAATGGAAGCATTGGTCTTGTGCGCAGTCTAGGGGATGCGAAGCATCTTCTTTCAGCACCACATCTCGAAAGCGTCAACACGCTAACGGTCCGCTTCTCTGAGGATCCACGTTTCATCGTCCATATAGGAAGATGGAGAATATCAGTGTGCGCACAAGCCTTGTCTTCGTTCGCAGCGTGATTCTCCGATCTCTCTATATCTTGTGCAACTGAGTCATGGCATCTTTGGATATCCCGATACGTCGCCGAATCTCCACTTCGCAAGAGCCGTTGTCAGCTATAAGGGAACCCAGGTAGTTGAATGAAAGTCTGGACCGTGTCAACATTTTATCTCCCGAGTTTCAGTTTCTGACTTTGGTCCACCACCATGATTTTAGTCCGTCCGAGATCAAGCCTGTTGCTAATCCACTCCATTTTGCCAAGAAGTTTATCATTTCAGCTGCGATTGCCGCTTTAATGGTGGTGTTGTCGGCATACCGCAGATTAGTGAGCTTCACTCCTCCTGCTGACGCCTTCCTCCCATTGGTCACATGTTTTCCGCATGATACATTCTTCGTAGGCATTAAAGAGAATAGGGGAGTCAACACAGTCAAAGGCCTTGCTGTAATCTATGAAGCACATTATGATAAGCGTGTCAAATTTGTAAAACTACTATTAAAGAACAACATCGTCTAACATTAAAGATTTGCTCAAGAGTGCCTCTACCTTTAACAAAACCTGCCTGTTCCTGTGGAATTTGCCAATCCAGGAAATACCGGATGTGACGGTTGACTATGTGGAGCAGTATTTTGCTAGCATATGTGAGAGTAGCGCGAGTGTGCGGTAGTTATCACATTTGACCATCGATCCCTTTTTATAAAGAGGCAGAACGACAATGCGTCCCAATCTTTGGACCACTCTCCAGTACGCCAAATGTTATTGGATATCATTTGTAATGCGTCTATGCCATTGTCACACAATGACTTAAACAGTTCTGCCATTATTTGATCGGGTCCGAGGGCTTTTTTGACCTTAAGTGATCTAAGAGCGGAGCTTCCGATCGGAGTACGTCCGGTTCCTAATCAAGTAGTTGCCAGTCACAGGAGGGCAGGTCTCCGAGGTGGGTTTTGTGTACGCTTTCACATGTCGTGACAGTTTCTTTCTTTAACGGAACGGGAAAAAAAGAGTGCATTCGAAGGCTGGAATGCAGTCCCTAATACTACACAAAGTTTCCTGACAGCATACGGCAGCAGAATTGAAGATGCAATGGCGATCGTGGAGAAGTTTATTGTAGTCATGTATTTACTTTATTCATAAAGCAATGAGTCACTTAAAGGGTAGTAGTGCATATTAAAAAAAATGTTTTTGATCCAGCTCAGTTTCTGCTGTAAACGATTGCAGAAAGCAGTTGTTGACGAAAAAAGACCGCCAATTGAAACCACCGCCACCAACGAATGCTACATTGTACCAGCATTTCCAACGGGCAGTTTTTCAAGCAGTTCATGTATGGGGTCAAATATAACCGATCCAAAATATTCCTAGTCCATCTGATTGGGGATGTACAAAAGTAGATGAGAGATGGGAACCTACATGGACTAGCTTGCCAGTAGGTGTCGAGCCCAAAGCCTGCATGGAAATGATCAGGTGCAGCAAAAAGAAATGCGCTGCTAGATGCAGGTGTAACCAATAAAAATTAAAGTGCACCGAGTTGTGTGCGTGTGATGGAGCATGTTATACATAAATATATGTACCAATTTAAGTATTTATATACAGATTAACAATAATATCTAATCAGATCAGTGACTTGTTAGTTTTATTTTGAACCAGTCAGTTGAAGTCATCAAACTGTTATATTATTCGCAATTTAAAATATAATACACATGCTAACAAACGTAAATACAGCTTTAAACTACGTAATATACAATTAAGCTACTTACATTACATATTCCAACATTTATAACATTTGTTCTTGGGTCCTTATTTTTATAAAGTAAAATTTTGATTAGTCCGCTGTTCAAAAAATTTTTTTTTGTATTTGCTATTTATAATAGTAATAATAAATTATATATTTTTGAAATCTACATAAATGTGGCTTTATAATTATATTTTTTTCATGCCCAAATCGTTGCTCATTTTCACGTGATCGTTGCAGAAAGAATATTTTTTTTATAATATTTTCAGATTTTTGCCTTTATTTCTATTTTTTTCTATCAAAACATGTTATTAATGTCCCAGAAAATGATCGGCCGTCCTCAATTTATCCGAAAACGATACCAAACTTGCCATAGTCTCTATAAATACGATGATAGGAGGACCGAAAGAACGCGCGGCGGAACGTAACTTCCCCCCCTCCCCCTCCCCACCAGCCGGTCGTTCGCGCTCGTCTCCCGGGCGTTTTCAACTCTAGTCCACCTAAGTAACAAGTGTGCCAAGGCTCATGCTTTAATGACAAAAATATTGGTGTTGTCCTATAAAGTCCTAACTATAGGGGCAGTTTCCAACATTGATTGAGATTGAAACAAGTGACAGGATCTCAGGCAATATTATTCCTAACTTTGTGGTTATGTTCAGGTTTAGAAGCATTTTTATGCCACTCAATAAATGGAGGTCTCAACCAACTAATTGGGTCGGGAGTTTTCAAATTTTGTAATTGGGTTAAATTGCTACAAAAACTGATCTGGGTACTTAAAACCCATCGTGATTCGTTATTTTAATAATGTATTATCTAGATTAGAGTAACTTCAAGATCTGATATAAAATCTGGCCTGATTTTGGTATATAAGTGGAATCTCGAAGTGCTTCTATTAGAAATTTACTTCTTATTAGAACTATTCATAATCTCATCTCTAGTATAGAATAGGCTTATACAAGATGGGAATTTAAAAAATCCTGTGTCTATAATTTTTTTCTAAGGTGTAATGAGTGACAAACCTGTCGTCCTCTCGCGGCACATACAACACCCGCGAGTCTTTCTCCCTCTTCGTAAGTTCCCACGCACGAAGAGACCCGTTCACCGCGACGATAGCTTGCGCCTTCTCTCCTAGGAGTACAGTATAATAATAAAAAAAGATTGTTTGTTTTCAACTGAAGGTCTTCATAAAACTTGAAATAGCAAGTCCTTAACAGCGTCTTTTTTAATTTTTGACAAAAGTAATTGACAAATCTGTCGCCAATAGTAGACATACCCGGAATGAAATATATAAATATCAAACAACCTCACACAAATTGATCTAGTCCCAAATTAAGCTCGAGAAGGCTTGTAAAGGTTGGAGCTTGGTAGTAAATAATACTATCGTAGTTGGAGGTAAACTGATTATTTATTAGGTAAAATATAGGCTTTATATAGTGTTTAAGGGCGTCACGTAACCTTTAATAGGTCCGTGACATTTACAGTAGAACAAAGGGTTGTCGTAGGTTGACATTAGGTTTTCTACGTAATTATGTATATTCTATTTAATGTCGTATGATGATCAATGTGACGTTGCTAACCCGTCACACACCACACCTTTCCCCTTTTTTTTTTTTTTTTTTAAATTACAATATTAACTATATGTTATACAAAAATATTGTTTTCTTACTTTCTAATATAATTAACTTATGTGTCTAATTTAATACATTTTTTTCTTACTCTATAGGTTATATGCTGTTATTGGTATACAAACGCTTAATCTAATCTTAATTATATAAACAATCATTACATTGGTTGTTACAATAAACCTTATTTCTAAATGTAAACATTGTGACGTTTGTCTTATGCGTACAATATGATCTTATTGCTAGGATTATTTGTGCTATTGAAAACAATGTTGAACTTATATTCTAAGTGTAAACAATGCGATGCTCATCTTACGTTTATAATATGATCTTATGAGTAAGAAAGATGGAGATTCTTTTTTTTTTTTTTTTGTTAGTAGTGATATGGTCTTGTTCTGTTTTTATGCACTATGTTTTCTTTCCCTGAAACTAATATTTTGACATTTACACCCTGATTTTCGATTACTGTGTATGGTCCCGTGTATACTGGATCCATTTTTTCTCTATCTTCCTTTTTCACTAAAATTAAATCTCCTATCTTATAATCTATTGGATTTATTTTTACATCATTTATTATTTTTCTATTACATTTAGTCTTAATTAAATTATATCTAGCATCCGCTTGGGATTTTTGTAACCTAAACTTAAGTTCTATAGGATATGAATTAAAATTATACATTGGATCTATACTATTTACAATATTACTTGGTAAACGACATAGTTTACCAAACACTAACTCGTATGGTGTATATTTGGTCGCTGAATGCGTTGTTGTGTTGTAAGAAAAACACCAATATTGTAACCAATCTGTCCACTCGTCGGCCTGGTTATTCGTTTGTATTCTTAGGAAAGCTCCTAATGATTTATGCGAATTTTCTAATGAACCAAGGCTCTCATGGTGGTATGCAGTTGATTGTAATTTGCTAATATTTAATATTTTACATATTTCTTGCATAGTAGATGAAATGAATTCAGTTCCCCTATCCGTTGCAATTTCCGTGGGGACTCCATAGCGTAATATGAAATTATCAACAAAAGCTCGTGCAACTGTATCTGTCTCCTTATTTAGAAGCGGGTACGCTTCTACGTACTTCGTCAGTTCGCACTGTAACGTTAATATGTAACAATGCCCATTTGCATCTTTTTTTAATGGACCGACTAGATCCAAAAATACTTTGTCTAATGCACTTGTTGCCGTGCTTGTAATAGTTAATGGTTGTTTTATGGGTTTTTGAAATTTTTGTTTTTGGCATTTATCGCACTTTTTTACGAATTTAATAACGTCGTTATCCATGCCTGGCCAATAATAATATCGTTTTAATTTGTTAGTCATTCTTTTAATGCCAGCATGGCCGCTTGTGGGTAATATATGGAAATCATTTAATATGACTCGTCTGTCGTCTTTATCATTTATTCTTGTGACACCTTTAATTATACACAATCGGGGTCCGGACCCTGTGTTACTCATATTTATATATTGAACTAGTTCCTTTATAAACAATGCGGTGTCATTATTATGGAGTATGCATACTTCTTCGATTCGTTGTGCATTGCAAATAGTACCAAGTTCTCTAGCGAAGAAAGCTCGTTTCGTACGCGATCGAGTGCTTGGATTGACACACAACGTCAGTAAGGATGGCGAGTATATGATAATATTATTTGGACTGTAAATACAATCTTTTTGTTTTAGTATTTTATAATAGTCTTGTTCGTTAATACTTAATTCAGGCATATTATTTGGTTTTTTAAGAATTTCAACCATTCTTGGGTAGCTAGTCCAGTCATAGTTGGGATCCTTATCAACCAAATCATGTACCTGTTTTTGCGCTTCCATTCGTTTCCTTTGTGCTCGAGTCATTACGGATATCACTTGTTCTTTCATTTGTTTTAATTCTTCACTGGTAATCTCAATTCTAGATAATGCGTCTGCAGCTGCATTATCTTTACCTTTTAAATATTCTACAGTGAAATCGTATTCCTCTAAGCATAAACGAAACTTAGTAAGGCGGCTGGATGGATCAGTCATGCCAAATAAATAAGTAAGGGGGCGATGATCACTTTTTACCCTAAATTTGCGCCCATAAAGGTACGGACGGAAATATTTTACTCCCCATACTATTGCCAATAATTCTTTCTGTATAGTTGGGTATTTTTTCTCTGCTTTATTCAAGGGTCTACTTGCGTAAGCTACTGGTAATCCGTTCTTATTTGATAATATACTTCCTATGGCTATGCCCGAGGCGTCTGTGTGTAGTGTGAACTCATTGTCACTTGAGAAGTCTGGGTATTGTAATATAGGCGGACTGCTTATCGCAGTTTTTAATGTGTCAAACGCCTGACTACACTCTTTTGTCCAATTAAATTCTACATCTTTTTTTAATAAATTATTTAATGGGTACGCGATTTCGGAAAAATGTGGGATAAATTTTCTATAATAGTTTATGAAGGCTACGAAACGTCTGACCTCGTCAGCATTTTTTGGTATTGGATATTTTTGTACTACCGAAATCTTTTTCGGATCGGGTTTTATGCCTTGTGGGGTGACCACATGACCTAAATAAAGAATTTCTTTTTGTAAAAAGTTACATTTTAATGGATTTAATTTAAAGTTTACTTTTCGTAATCTTGTGAAAACGTCTATTAAATTTTTATTGTGTTGCTGCAAGTTTCTACCCATGACTATTATGTCATCCAAATAAACTATACATTGCATATAGTTTAGTCCCGACATAGCTATAGTCATTGCCCTACTGAAAGCATTTGGGCTTGTTTTTAATCCCATTGGCAATCGTTTCATTTGGTAATGTTTATCTGCGATAAACGCTGTGTACTTCCTACTTTCTGGATCTAATTTTATTTGATAATAACCTTGATTTAAGTCTAAAGTGCTGAAGTACATGGCTCCGGATAATGAATCTAGTACTTCCGTTATATTTGGTAATGGAAATTTATCGTTTTCGATTTTTTCATTTAATTTTCTATAGTCTATCACTAATCTCCATTTCTTTTCTCCGCTCGAATCAGCGTGTTTAGGAACAAGTAGTATTGGACTTGCCCATTCTGAACGTGTTTCCTCAATAATATCATTTTCTAGCATGTGTTTTATTTGTTTATTTATTTCACCTTTTTGTGAATGTGGTAACCGGTAGGGTTTGCTATATACGGGCGTAGCGTTAGGTTGTACATGTATTTTTTGTTCGTATAAATTTGTAGTATTTAATTTATCCCCTGGTAATTGAAAAATGTCGGCAAACTTCGCACAAATATTAATTATCGAATCTTTTTCCTCTCCGTTTAGTTTTTCTAAATTTAAATGAGAAAATAACAATTTTACTCTATCTGCATTATTTTTACATTGTTCAAAGGAAAAACAATTGTAATCCCTTAGTGGTTTTATGTCTGGGGTGAAACTATTTAAAGTGATTTCCTGGTCACGCGTGTTTAGTATTTTAACGGCTATTTTTCCATTAATATTCCGTGTTATGGTATTTGCTACAAAAATTCCTTCTCCGATTTCTCTAGATAAAATAACACAATCTTTACGGTAATTACTTGGTATTTTGATTATGGATTCGCTTCGTGCTGGTAATTTTATTTGGTTGAGGTGTTTACTCTCGTTATTTTGCGAGTGTAAGTTTAAAGGTATGGAAAATAATTGGTTATTGTAATTTAAAGTTATTATTTCTTTTTCGTAATTTATGATACTTTTATATTTGATAAGGAAATCCTGTCCAATTATTCCGTGTACCTGTAGTGGTAAATTTTCGAGTACGTGAAATTTGTGTGGAAAAGTTTGTTTCGTTTTATATTTTAAGTTTAAATAGATCGTACCGTACGATGTAATTTTTCCTCCTATGCCATTTATGCGAGTGACCTTTGGTGAAATGAACTCTGTTGTCGCTAATGCTACGTCACGTTTAATCGCACTCAATGATGCGCCGGTGTCCGCTAAGAATGTATATGTTTTCCCGTTTATTGAAAATTGAACCGTATTCATGTGGCTATAAGCTAACATGTATTCTTTAGGCACGAAAAAATTTTGTTTCGTTTTCTGCGTCTGAGTCATTCGTCGTCGCATTTATCTGATGCCGTCTGAAAGTTCTACTATAACTCTTACGGCTTGTGTTGTACGTTGGTCGCGTACTATTCCGTCGCGGTAGGAGTGGTACTCTTGGTAAAGTATTCGGATATGTGCGCCCGCGCCCTCTATTTATAGTTTTATTTTGCGGTACTGTGGGTGTCCATTTACCCTGGTTCCCGAGAGGGAGCGTGGGTGCCCTAAACGGTCTTTTATATTGGTAATTTTTTTTCCGAATATATAATACTTGTTCGGTATTTTGCGATGAAGGTGAGGATACCTCTTCATCCTTCGCTGCTTGTATTGCATCTTTCAGTGAGGTATAACCCCTAGCTGAAATTATGGTGCTTAGTTTTTCGCTCCGTAATCCTTCCGCGAAGCGATGTATGGCCGATTTTTCATTTAATGGTCTTAAGACCTTATAGGCTTCGGAGTTGCCGTTTGCCTGCGTAATAGTAAGGTCGGCGAAAAGGTTTTCCAATTCTTGACCATATTGCTCAATTGACCTACCCCCCTGTCTAATTGTCATCAATTTTCTTTGTATTGCATTGTCAGATTTCCTAGGTAGTAACTGTGATTTCATTTCATCCACTAAGTTTTTGATACTACTGTATTTATCGGCTAACCTAAGTTTAGCACTTTGAGTTAACCTAGTTTTGATTACAAAATTTATTAACAACTGTTGATCTGAGTCTTTAATCATTGTGGCATACAGGTCTATTGCGTCTAATAATTGTTTTGTGGTGGTTTCCGAACCATCCATGGCTGGTAGTAATGCTACCGCCGTTTTTATGTCAAAACTACTGTCTGAAGCCATTTTTTCTTCGACTTGTTCCTCGTAATACTGCAATATTTTATTATAAGTGGCTTCTACTTGGTTAAAATATGACGTAATTAATGCACAGTCTTTTTCTGATCTCTCAGATGTCCCTACTTTTTTGCTATATTCGTCCCTATACGCTTCGTATTTGTGGTACAAATCCTGGACCTGAACAAGCTTATCTTGGCCAATACTTTCTTTTCTACGCTTAGGCCCTAGTTTCCTAATATCTTCTCGAAGTGCATTAAGGGCTTTACATATCTGTGCAATTTCAGTCATATCCTACGTTATCATTGAAAAATGTTATCTACAGGGTAGGCATAATAAGGTGCATTTAATTCTTACTCCATCTGGCGGGGTGGTTCCTTCAGCCTGGCTTGGGTGGTCTCCTTCTTGGACTGCCGATGGGCTGCGATGCTGGTGCTCGTTCTTCTTCATGCGCTGGTGATGGCGTCTCCTCTTCGCAGTGCTACAGCTACTGCCTGTCGTTCTATCTTCCTGGTGAGGCACTTATGTAGTCGCTTCCATACTAGGAATATGAAGACGAGGGTGATCATCACCAACACAGCTGTCCCCATATATGTCAAAGAAGTATGGGTGTCGCTGGATTCCTGCTGCGTATTTCGTGCGCTGTTTCCTGCTCCGTTCTGTGCAATTATGATTTCTTCCTTCTTGTCGTCGTTCTTATTGAATGTGTTGCCCATTTTCTTCTCCAGCAGTAAGTAGTTTATTAATTGGCCCATGGATCGTTACATTTTCTTGAGGCTTCTTGAGGCAGCAGTGTTTTTCTGATGTTAGGCGGCTTCACTGGTTTGCCTGGACTGCATCTTCAGGAACTGGCGGCGTCGGAGCACTGGTACTTGGTAGAAGTGTTTGGACTGCCTACAGCAGTCCGACTGGCAGGGTCGCCATGTAAAGGTTGGAGCTTGGTAGTAAATAATACTATCGTAGTTGGAGGTAAACTGATTATTTATTAGGTAAAATATAGGCTTTATATAGTGTTTAAGGGCGTCACGTAACCTTTAATAGGTCCGTGACATTTACAGTAGAACAAAGGGTTGTCGTAGGTTGACATTAGGTTTTCTACGTAATTATGTATATTCTATTTAATGTCGTATGATGATCAAGGGTATGTGACGTTGCTAACCCGTCACACACCACAGCTCGTGTTATGAATACTAGACGACGATAGACATATTTATATAGATACATTGTGTACTTAAATACATAGAACAACCCAAGCACGAATATTCGAGTTCAGCACACAAATATTTGCCCTGGCCGGGATTCGATCCCGGGACCGCCGGCTCAGTAAGCAGGTGCACTACAAACACTGGAATTATGTTTACACAACTCACCAATCGCTTCACAAGTCCAAGTGTTGTCCGGCAACTGTCGATGCTTGTAACCTTCAATGCATCTAAATAAATAAAAATAATAATAGCATAAGTACGAGTAATTAGCTCCATAGTTCACTTAACACGTTCACTGTCCGTGTCCCATATGAGGGGTTCAGGGCAAGCCTTTATTACAGATACATAAGGTTCACAAGTCAAACTGGGAGAGTGAACGTGTTAATAGATTTAGAACAATTAAATGTGAGATTCATAGTCTCTTTGTATTCAGAACTCGAGAAATAGAAAAGTAAGCTGTTGTGGCAAAGGATTTAAAAAATGTACTTCTTCCGAAATAAAGCATTTTGAATTTGAATACTTAGAAATGAAAATCGTGGGGTTAGACTCAGAATTTACCGTAAATATAAATTGTGACTTACTTGCATGTGTAGTTGTGCGCATGTTTCGGTATGCACACCTGTGAACACGATCGCCAAGTGCACGGGCCCTCGTCACCTGCACACATCACACGATAATATTTTACTACCGTCATGTATCATTTTCGCAAAGAGAAAACCGGGGCGAATGGCGTTCGTTTTGTCACTTTAAACACTACCTGTCAGTTATTTTGCACCGAAAATACCCAGTTTAATCCTCACAATGGACGTACTCTTTTCATATAACTATATTTCACAATTATTAATTACTAGCTGTGCCCCGCGGTGTTACCCGCTCATCCCTCGGGAACACTACATTTATTCGGGATGAAAAGTATCCTATGTCCTTCCCCGGGACTGAAACTATCTATATACCAAATTTCATCTAAATCGGTTCAGCGGTTTAAGCGTGAAGAGGTAACAGACAGACAGACAGACAGACACACTTTCGCATTTATAATATTAGTATGGATATTAGTATGGATTTAAAATGCAAACACATCTTTACAGGTTTCTACCTGCCGCAATGGCTGGTGATAACCAAAACTCACTCAAATTTCTGTCGCTAGTCCTCAAAACCTCGTATTTAGTTTGTAGATTGAGACGAGCTTTGTATTAAGTAGGTATTTGTCACTTAGTGAGTTTTGGTATAAGTATGATACATGATACTGACCGGTTTCACAGGAAGCGCCGGAAGGCACGCAGCGGCCATCGCCGCACATCTCCTCGTCTTCGTCGCACAGAGAGTCCGATGAACGTCTGGTACCTATGTTACAAACAATAAAAATAAATGTATAAAATATGAGTTGCACAAATTGTTATTGTCTAAAAAACTGCTGGTAGAACCGATGGCCATTGTGGCAGAAAGGTTCTTGAGTGGCGACCGCGGACCGAAAGACGTAGCGTGGAAGACCTGTACCAAAGACCTGGACCTCTGGACCGACGACCTGGTTAGGATCGCGGGCATTAACTGGATGGGGCGGCGCAACACCGATCGTTGTGGAGAACCTTGGGGAGGCCTTTGTCCAGCAGAGGTCGTCTATCGGCTGATATGATGATAGTGATAAAATTTTCTCAGTTATCTTTGCTATAATTATTTTGTTATACTTATATTATATACATGCAATCTTTGTTTTAAAGGATGGTTTATACGTCTAAGTTTATACGTACACAAGATAGCATTTTCGTCAGTGCCGTCAGGGCAGTCGCGGTATCCATCACAAACCAAGCTCGGCGGCAAGCATGAGTCGTTTCCGCATCTGTATGAAATTAAAGTGTTATTTCGATACGATCAGTCTAAGGAAGTCAGCCTGCCAACTAGCCGAATGATGTGAGCGACTGAGTTAGGATTCACAGACGTAGCTAACTGAACACCCAGAACCTCGATGCCGATGAAAAGATTGGGGTCCTATGACAGCTCGCTGCGTTGCCTCCATGAGTTGGCCACTAATCCTATGAGCTCCGGCCCCGGTGTACAGCATCATTTAGCTCTCCGTCAGGATTGGGCCTGTTCTTTTACCATCTTATTGGCATGTATAGATAAGCAGGAGATCCCTCGTCTTTAAGTGCGGTCCGACAGCATTACTCGGAACTTCCTTATTGCAACTGCTGCCTTACCCTTACCTGAACATGGGCGGGCGGCAGGCGTGTCTTTCGCAGTTTGCTTCATCCCCTCCGCCCACGCAGTCCACGCGTCCGTCGCACCGCCAGGCCGCCGGGGCACACGCAGCTCCGGGACAGGACAGCCTCGCCCCACAGGACTCTACGGGTGTCGCCGCGCAGGATTCTTCGTCGGAGCCGTCCGCGCAGTCTACCGAGCCGTCGCACCACCATTCACTAGAACAATAATTTTATTTTATTTCTGATCCTTAGATTCAGTGATAAAACTTGCTACTAATTCACGGACATTCACTACGCTGTGCATAATAGTGATCACGCGTCTTGTGTGCATGTATCCTGGTCATACGGCACCAATATGTAACGACCACCGTGTCACGTACCGAAGTCAAAAGCGACGAGCTTGCACAACAGAGAGATTGGCGTAGCTCTGTTCAAGACCGTCACTGAAAATCGATGCAACATACCTAAACAGAATAAGGCGTTCAAAGCCTGTCTATTCAAAACTAAATTCGGATTTGCAACCCAAACACGAAGGTAATGTTGCTGGAAGATTGACGATTACGTCAAGGAGGACGATATATACACGTACCGAAGGACGCAATCAGGCGCGGTGCGGCAAGGCCTGGCCCGTGCAGCGCAAGAAGGCGCGCATCCAGCTTCGTCTGAACCGTCAGCGCACTCCTGCCCACCGGAGCAACGTAGTGCGCCACGGATGCACTCGCCGTTAGCACATCTGCGAATCAACCGTGTACATTGAAATAAAAATTAATAATAAGTAATTTCATCAACCATATTCACCTTTTCCCACTGACAGCAGTCAATAAGATATTCTAAACTAACTGTATGAATGAACACTAAGCCACCACAATATGCACAACCCTATCATCTTCATCTTTAATCAAAGAGCAGATCCTCAGTATGCTTGTAATGAAACTATTCACTGAAGTCACTCGACTCCCTTATGTTTGTGTAACCCACGAAAGGCCGTCCAAAGTAAGTACTATGTCGCTTCACCTCAATCAATCTAATTTTAAAGTTAGAAAGAAGACCAGCTAAGTCCAAGAGATTCTCACCTGAATTCGCTTTCGGAACAATTCCTAGGTTCACAGTGTATTTCATCGCTGAAATCTCCGCAGTCATCTTCGAAATCGCAGCGCCACCTGCCCGGAATGCAGCGGCCGTCAGCGCAGCGGAAGTACGTGGCTTCGCAGCCGGGTTTAGTGCCGGTTGAACCACAGTCGGCCTCATCCTCGCGAAGAGGGCAGTCAGCCTGAAATGAAATGCCCTTTTAAAATCCGATCGAGAATTGCAAGCTTGGGACTGTCGAGAATTATGTCAGTGCTCAGCCAAGACCAATAGAAAGTCATTGTTTTGGAGTCACCAAGAGCGTAAATGCCCAACGTGCCACCTATTGAGTATTTGCGGTTGTGAAATAACTGAGTGTAGTCAGGCCAGTTGCCAGATGAAATAACAATGTGAGTGTCTCCGGAACGCTATAACATGGTGTTGTTAACCTTGAACGCCGAGCGGTGACGCCACAAAAAATAAAGAAGTGCTTCAAAATCAACAGCGATTGAATAATACTTGTAGCGATTTGAAATTTCGATGGCTGTGGCCGACGTTAGCCAAACAAACAAGCTAACAAAAACAAGCTAAGCTAAGCTTGTTAGGGAAACAAGTACGTTTTAAGGTTGGCAACGCATGGGTAGGTACTGTTACGGCGGCTGTTATGAATTTATTTTGTAAGTTTACGTGTAACGGAGATGCCACGACTTTGTCCAACAGCGGCAGCGGTGTAGGTCGTTCACTCGTATGGCCGCCGCGCTCGGATCTTGCTCCACCGCTGGTCGCACAAAGTCGTGGAATTTCCATAACGTGTTTGTACCTCCGCGTCGCACAGCCAGTCGCGCGGGATGCAGCGGCCGGACGCGCAGCGGAAGTGTCTCGGGGGACACATTCGCTGTGCGCAGTGGGAGCCCTCGTCTGCACCGTCGGCGCAGTCGGCGTCAGCGTCGCACACCCACACGTCTGGCACGCAGGACCCGTCGCCGCACATGAACTGGGGACAAATGATTCATTCAATAGGGGTGTCAACAGATGTTGAATAATACAACATACTGTACAAAGTGTCGGTTGGTATGGTTTGGCAGTTCATTTGCTTGGAAGAGTAAGCGTGGTTTGACTATATGTCTTAAAACAAAGAAAAAATCTAAATTAGATAAACATTTTTTAATGTGTATTTTAAAAATGGTACGCAAATTTCAGTCAGGTGGCAAATTGTATGGAAAGTTTTTAGTGCTCCGTAGGAATGTTGAACTATGACGGTCAATTTTGACTTTTAGAGAAGTCAAGTGTAGTTAGCCCCATATAGACATTATATCCCAATAAAAAATACAATCGATTGACATCCTCAAAAAAGAATAGCCCACACGCCTCTTGTTTAAAACCGACTCAATTCGGAGTCAGGCGGCCATTGGTTATTCAATAGTTTCAACGCACACGACGCCGAGTGTCACTGAACTAAATTCACATTGCTGTTATTTCTGGATTCTAAGACAATTCAGTTAATCATCGTTCTAAAAAGTGAAAAGAGACTATGCTGCAACTGAGAAGAATCTTTAACTTCAGTGTAAGTTACACGAGAAAAATCTAGTTCATAGACGTATTCATATTACAGCTTCTAGAAGAGCTCATGTAATTAGGCAAATTGGGAGATGCCCTAGCATAAGGCTGCCTGTCGACAGAAGCGGAGCGGAAAATGAACCAATCAGGCTGCGTCTTTGTGAAGCCTAAAAGAAGTGCAATTAAATCTGAGGAATGTGATTGGTCCATTTTACACATCTCCACTCCAGTGGACAAGCAACGTAATTCCATCTAAACGAATACGGTTAATACAGTAAGAAGAGGAGTCTCCGGAATACAAGCAAGTGGTATTTGCCAGTCTCCTACAAAAATCCGAGGTGTACTCACATGGTCGGGCTTGCAGGAACGTGGCGGACAGTCCAGCTCGTCGTCTCCTTGCGGACAGTCGCGCGCGCCGTCGCAGCGCGCGGCGCCGGGCGCGCAGCGCGCCGGGACGCCGGCTGTCGCGTTCCCGGAGCATTTGAACTGGGAGGACAGGCAGATGAACTGCAAAAATACGTTTAATAAGTAACTAGAAGTACTTCGTCCACGTAAAAAGTTGGGCAAAAAGTATCTTATAACCATCTTTAGATGTCCAGCTATCCCTGTACCAAAATTGGTCAAAATCCGTCCAGCCGTTTTGACGAAATGAGAGGACAAAATTGATTTTAGTAACAAACGGCGTATGTCGTTATGGCGCACTTATAAGCATCACGGCGCTGGTCTTCCGTGGATTCAGATCAGGATATGTGTAGAACAGCGTATGTGTGTGTTTATGTCAAAAATTTTATATAATAAATAATAGGTCATGATTCTAGTTTGCGTAATAGTAATCGAAACCTTGTTATGAACTGGTTTTTTTTTTATGTCATAGGGGGCAAAAGTTGAAGTGGGACTGGGCTGGTCACGTCTGTTGCATGCCCGACGACTTGTGAGCCAAAAAAACCACAGAGTGGAAGCCCCACAACTCGAAACGGAGACGTGGCAGACCCCGTAGGCGATGGCGGGATGACTTAGACTCATTTTCGAAGGACTGGCCAGATACAGCTCAAAACCGCGACAGATGGAAGAAGAAGGGGGAGGCCTTTGCCCAGCAGTGGGACATAACAGGCTCATAATAATAATAATAAGGGGGCAAAAAAGCAAAGGGATCACCTGATGGGAACCGATTACCTTCACCCATAGAACACCAGAGGAGTCACAAGTGCGTTGCCGGCCTTTCAGGTAGGAGTACGCTCTTTTCTTGAAGGTTTGAAGGTCGTATCGGTCCGGAAATACCGCAAGCGACAATTATTCCACTAGAAATTTCCAGAAAATGCACAGTTGTGAACTGCCAACTATGTTGGATGGTATAGTGGGGTAGTGTGTACCGTGTCGCAGTCCCTCTCGTCGCTGCCGTCGGCGCAGTGCGCGGTGGCGTCGCAGATGAGCGCGGGGTGCAGGCAGCGGCCGCCGCTCCCGCACTGGAACTGGCCGGGCGAGCAGCGGAACGAGGGACAGGACGCCGGCTCGTCGGATCCGTCGCCGCAGTCGTCCTGGACAATAACAGAATACTAATTTAATATCACTCAATATCTTAATATTGGTGTGCAATAAAGTATTGTATTATTATTATTATTATCTTTTCATCCCTTCGAATCCCGGCCAGGGCAAATATTTGTGTGATGAACTCGAATATTTGTGTTTGGGTCATTGTTGTTCCTATGTATTTAAGTATATATTTATCTATATAAGTATGTATATCGTCGTCTAGTACCCATAACACAAGCCTTCTTGAGCTTAATTTGGGACTAGATCGATTTGTGTGAGGTTGTCTGATATTTATTTATTCCCTGAACCAACTTAAGAGGCCTTAATCCTTTGAAATTTTAATTTTTTACATATTATGACAAGTGTATTTTACATATTATAATATTAAAGTGTTTCATACTTTTCTCTTGAGTTCTAGAAAGTAATATAGATAGTTCATGCTTTCATTGCGTGCAGTCGAAAATAAGTAATAAAAAAACTGTTTTCTGCGTGAATTTAGTCAATTTCGAGCAGATAAAAAATTATCAATGAAAAATTTAAGAGTCCGCAGCAAGCTCGATTCTTCATACAAACGTAGTTACGTCCTTATTTTAATATAACATGTCACATTATCATGAAATTCTCTAAATATAATGAGATAAGATATATCTAGGGCTAAAACTAGTTTATGACTCTTGAAATGTTAATAGAAAGAAAATAGAGCGAGTACAAGTTTTGCATTTTTAGACCCCAGAAAGTTGTTCAGTTTGGCGGCATACTACGACCAAAATATAGTTTAGATTGAAGTCAAAACCTATTTCCGGTGTCGATTAAACTATGCAGTTTGATAAGAAAAAAGATTTATCAAAATTGATCTCGTAGTTTTAAAATGAGAGCGTAACTACGAAAACCTTAAAATAAATTACAAAAAATTGTTGCCAAACTGCAGCGAATTACTCTAGCGCGGGGAACGGTCCGGGGGGGCGGCGGTAAGCACCGCCCTTATCATAGCTACTCCTAGCCAGCCTCGCGCAACTCTCAAGGTAAAAAACGAACGACAACGGCTATATGAAACGGGGGTGAATTTTTACCTATCTAAGTTTGAAAGAACGTTGAAACCTACAAAGCATTAGATAATTGGCGACAATCGAATTTAGGCGGGTTGTACTTCAGCCGCCATTTTTGTCCGCCATGCCATATTAGTTGACGTTTCTCTTTTGTTGTGTTGTCTGGTTTTGTCAAGGTTCTGCGATCTTTTCAAATAATTCAAATTTCACAAATAATCTAATAATTTGCATTCTTTGGGTGTAGTGGTCGTCTAGAAGGTACACAAGACAATCACAATTGCAAAAATGAGTGGATTGAAAAGGAAAAAATGCGAAATATGCAGAATGAAAACGTGTCGAATGGACGGTCAAAAAAGACTATTCATGGCAAGATTTCCACCGGACGAAGATCGGTAAGTAAAAAATATAATTAATTACTGCGTGTTATAACCATGTTAATCGTAAGTTTCATTGAAAACTTGGTATTTCGGGTAAAATAATACATACCCTTATACGCATGTAAACAATAGTGCTGTATGTAAGTTTTATCGATAATTTTCATTTGAAGTGAAAAATACCTGGGTAAATACGGAATATCTTTCTTCAAGCAAAAGCCACTACTTTTTATGCCAGTTTGAGTTAGATTATGGTCACAGAAATATTTTACGAAAAATCTTCAATGGACTATGAATGGTACGGTTTCATCTGGACAAACAGATTCATTTTACTCTGTAATTTTCTGTTTACCCTGTATTATTTGTGTTGCAGAACTTCCAACCTGGAGCACAGACTGGAGTGATGAAACGGCTTTTTTCGTCTATGTTTATCAGCAAGCCAAGCAAAGTTTGAACGAAATAAAATTATTTGCACACTTTTGTTTTTTTTTATGAAGTCAGTAACCTAAAGTAAACCAAATGTTTACATTGAAGCGAAATATTTAATGATTTAAATTACCGGAAAGCCGTTGGAGACGCGGGTGCGAATGCGAACCCCGCCTGAACCATTTTTTTTAAATACCGATATCGATATCGATAATTCGATAATTTGTGTAACATGTGACATCCCTATTTTGTTCTTGATGTTGGCATTATGTCATGAGTTGACACTGACACTGATATTGTTTGCGGCTTCATATTGGCAGTATGTTTCGTATGGCACTCCCGTCTCTTAAAACGTAGTGATTACATACTCTTTGCTCCTAGCGCGCTCTCGCTTTACTGCTAGCGCCCTGTCTTCCTCTAGGTGAAACAACAACATTTTAAAGCGTAAGCGCGCGATCTCAACGCGGAGTTGAGCGGACCTTGCTGCGGACTCTTAAGCTGTAGGTTTCAAATACATATATGTCGGAGACGGTCATGAGTATGGATGCTCAACGAAATCGGCGCGCTCCCTTGAACCTGTTTTGGCGCGCTAGACAGAGTCTTGGCGGTTCACTCGACGAACGTCCACCACACTTCACTTTGGGTCACCATCGAGTGCACTTATGCACTCGATGGTGACCCAAAGTGAAGTGCTGCAGTACTACCTTGGAACTGTCCCGTTTCTTTGTGCTATACCAAGTTGATAAGAGTCAGTGAATTATTATAACTCAACAATACAGTGTTAATTTAATAAAAACTATTCTGTTCGAGACTTCTATTAGCTAGCTTACAGATCTCTGTGTCAGGAACAGTTATTTTATGTTTCGTTGTTTAAGCAATAAATAGTTGATTGTGTCCTACGTGTTTCATCTTGCTCACAACTACCTCCTCGTCCACAACTATGTCGAATAGCTCAACTAATTTGCCACACACCGCACCGGCCATCCCAACAATCCACGACATGGTGTACTTCCTTTTCGCCGAATTATGTTTCGCAAACGTTTCATTTCGCAAAAGTTTCATTTCGCCAAAACCATTTTTCTCTGAAACTGTAAACTATTTCAGATTGTTGTAAATATCATCCTTTAGATTAGGTTAGGTTAGGTTAGGTTTGTTTTATAACAATTCGAAATAGTTTACAGTTTCACTGAAAAATGCTTTTGGCGAAATGAAACTTTTGCGAAATGAAACGTTTGACGAAACGTAATTTGGCGAAAAGGCAGAGAACCCCACGACATATATACCAATAAATGTCAATAGCCCTATTTTGAGTAGTAACATTGATAATATCTTAACAAACTTGTTTGATCATAGAGAAAAATGTCTAAAACAATCAGCATTTTTGAACGGATAAGGAGCCTTAAATATGATATTTTGTTTATATTTTCATTCTGAATACCACTGACCTGCGTGTCGCAGCGCCACCAGAACGGGATACACTTCAGAGTAGTCTTGCAGACGAACTGGGCGCTGGTACAGTTGGGCGAGCAGCTCCTGCCGTCCGCGCCCAGCACGAAGTGCTCCGGGCACTCGCAGCGCGCGCCGGCCGACGTGCCGTTGCCGGCCGGAGTGAGTAGGCAGAGTCCCGTGCAGTTCAACTTAGCGCAGAGTGCTGTTAGTTCTGTTGATGAGAACATTTATATGGCATTAGAATCTGTCAAAGTTTAGTTTATTTAAAGCTTTTATTTAACTTGCATGGTATGTTTAAAGTATGTTTGTTCGGGTGAAATCTTGCAACTCAATTTTGAAGCAGATATCGTCAACCGATTGAGCTGAAATTTTGCATACTTACTTAACTTTGATGACAATACAATAATATGGTACCATGGGGCTGATCTGATGATGGAGCTGGAAGCTGGCCATAGGATCTCTATAATAGAAAAAGCAATCCTACCGAGCTTGGGCTCTTTAGAATCGTCTCAGTGAGCATTTGATGGATATCCCAAGAAAAGTATAGTCGGCTATAAAAGCTTGCCACTAAAATGACATTTTTGACAGAAACTTATTTTGTACTAGCTGCGTCGCACGGTGTCACCCGCTCCCACAGGAACACTACATTTTTTGGGTTTTGTTGTCACAGCGGCAACAGAAATACATTATCTATGAAAATTATAACTATCTAGCTATCACGGTTCATGAGACACAGCCTGGTGACAGACAGATGGACGGACAGTGGAATCTTAGTAATAAGGTCCGATTTTTAGCCTTTTGTTCGGGGTACGGAACCCGAAAAATTACTTCGAATAGTAGATAACATGATTTATTTTTTATTAAAGCAGTAACGTCTGCTAACGTAAACTAAATGTTTACAAATGAAGCGAAAATTGAAAAATTTAATGATTCGGACAGGATTTTTTCAATTTTCGCTTCATTTATAAACATTTAGATAACATGATATTATAAATGAAACAGTGAATTTTATTTAGACCCTGACCCTGAACTGGCGCCTTATGCCATGCCGGGGCGATATTTTTGTATTTATAATAATATACAAGATAAATTTGCAAAATAAATAGCCTGTTCACAATACGGTACGGTATTTGATGATAGCTGAAATCAGAAAATACTGACTCTTCATGAAATGTCAAAAACGTTTGTTAAGTATGAAGTTTCTATGAAGATACTGGCTTGTGACGTCACGAAGCCAAAACAATCTTCTGTTTAGTCTTTGTCCAATAAAAAATAGTGTAATGAACAAAAGTTAGTGGTAGTTTATAAGGTTCCGCGTATTTTTTAATGTGTTTAGTGGTTTCAATGATACAATTTATTTTTATTATAGACAAATACCGTTGGATGCGGGCCGCGCAGGACCGGTCATGGTGGCGTTCTCTGGGGAAGGCCTATGCTGTCCAGCACTGGACGTCTTTTGGCTGATGATGATGAAATACCGTATTTACGATGGACATTACGGACCTGGTGACGGCGGCTGCCTGGCCGGATGGTGAACCCTCAGGTCCATGGGCTTGTGGACGGTGTGTGCGATCGTCTTGCATTCATATGCACCTCCTGAACTGGGGTCCTCTGTTGCGTTCGGCTGCAAATTTAAGTTTATTAGCAACGTAGTACTGCGGGGTTACACGGTCAGTCTGCCGTCAGTTCGTCCAACAGTCTGGTCAGAATGACGATAGAATGATCGTGTTACCCTCTCGGACTGATAGACTGATGGTCCGAACTGGTGAAGACAAATGTGGTGAAATAACTAACAGAATAAGTAGACTGGCAGTCTAGAATAACGCCAGAATGAGTGTGTAACCAATGTTTATTAGCGAAAGTTTGAGTTGATATATATACGTCTTTGTGTACCGCAATGGATATAATAATGACGTTCGTAAATCAGTATTTTCTAATTGACTGAAAAATGTCTAAGTCACAGCTAAAAATGCGATTGGCGGCCATAAAAAAATACTTCTGTTAAAAGTCCAAAAGCGGAAAGGACTCAAAAATGTAATGTAACTTAGTGACCATAATGCAATCAATAAATGCAACGAAAATAATTAAGATATGTATAACGAATTAGTTCTGTACTTTTTGCCCTTTTTAAATGAACTTTTGTTGTTAACCACGTATGTTTACAGCTGTTTATTTTGGCCTTAAGCTAGCATGGACATTACCTTGTAGTGTGGGTCAGGGCGCCGGCGACAGCTCTCGATGGCGCGGGTCTCCCAGTCGCTCCAGTACACGCGGCCCTCCCACACCGTCAGCGCGAACACGTGGTGCAGCCGCAGCCATGGCATGCGGTCTGAACACACGGATACTTCAGTATTTGGAACACAGACAACCCCCACTAGACGGAGCATGTAAGGCGACCCGCGCGCACCAACGATATGGTACGGCAGAACATTAAAGTATCAACACGGCGGCCACCGTTTAGTTGCGTCCTTGTTTATGATCCATGCGTACGTCAACGAAAAAAGAAATTAAATAAATAACATGGTAAATTGTAGTGTTAAGTGGTGTAGAGAGACCTCATAAACATGGATGCAACTAAACGGTGGCCGCCGTGTTGATACTTTAATGTTCTGCCGTACCATATCGTTGGTGCGCGCGGGTCGCCTACGGGTCGCCTTACATGCTCCGTCTTGTGGGGGTGGTCTGTGATTTGGAATAATTTTATATGTATCTAGAACTCGATAGATTTGTGACCAGGTATTATGATAACAGTTGGTGATACTCGTCTAATATCAGTGCCACTAATTTTAGCAGCTACCAGTGCAGTTTATTGAAGCCCACCCTCACCGACGTACATATCATTTGAGTACTATAATTCACTGCTCTAGGAGAAAAATCATTCCAAATCAGATCCAGCTTTACTAAAAATGTTTTTGACGCCATGCTATTGATGGCTAACTCAGAAGGCCGCTTCGGGTAACATCAGCGCGCGTTCGTAACTATTCGTCGCTGTGCACACGCATCAATTGCCCAAACCTTTGATTTGCGATCGAATTTTACATAAACGACCAATAAAATACCGTCAATGGCATCTTATTACAAGCTTTTATTTAGCTTGCATGGTATGTTTAAAGTATGTTTGTTCGGGTGAAATCTTGCAACTCAATTTTGAAGCACATATCGTCAACCGATTGAGCTGAAATTTTGCATACTTACTTAACTTTCATGACAATACAATAATATGGTACCATGGGACTGATCTGATGATGAAGCCGGAAGGTGGCCATAGGAACTCTATAATAGAAAAAGCAATTCTACCGAGCTTGGGCTCTTTAGAATCGTCTCAGTGAGCATTTGATGGATATCCAAAGAAAAGTACAGTCGGCTATAAAAGCTTGCCACTAAAATGTCATTTTTGACAGAAACTTATTTTTACCCTTCCTATAGTTAGAATTTTGCCCTTCCCGGTACGCGACTGCTTCTTCTGATAGTATCTTAAAATCGTTGACATGGCCTGTGTATATCTAGAGACGATAAGGGTAAAAAACGGGATTTACACTCAGTATACCTCTTGAAAACAGCACTCGGACATGCTTCCCATCCAAGTCGGCCACAGCTATGTAATCCTCCCTGGCATCAGCGAAGTAGAGCTCGCTGGACGCGTGCGCGATGACCAGCGCGTTGGGCCAGCCCAGCCCCGCGCTGATGATGACGGAGGGCGCGGAGCCGTCCATGCCCGCGCGCCCGATGTGCGCGTGGCTGCCCCAGTCCGACCAGTAGATGGTGCTGAGGAACACTCGAGTTACATTGTGTCATGTAATTAAACAACAACTTGACTCGTAAAAAAATATTTATTGAAAACACACTGGTAATAAAAAAAAACATGATCGCGATGGTCATGGGCATCCTCGTGGTGGGTTTTTTTTTTGACAAGTAATCTCAACCAATCACGGATCTGTAGCGTGTTTATTTCTATCAAATATTATGATGCTCTCTTTTTAAAATTCATTTGAGTTGTGTATAGAGTCGTCGTAAGGTCGGGTTTCCTAGGATAGCGGTGCCGTCATATAGCGGCCGTCTCCATATTTCGTGCTTACTTCGTACAAAGTACGGAGACGGCCGCTATATGACGGCAAGGAAACCCAAGCTTTATGAAATAAAAAAGTTCAATAGGTAGCGGGTACCATAGAGTATATATAATTTTGGTACAGGTTTAAAAAGTGTTTGTTGTGATTTTGTCTGTGAAGTTTTAATTGACAGATTACAGTACGCGAGTACAGAATAGTAGATTGTACGACAAGTGCATAAAACGCTTCATTTTACACGAGACGTTTATCCATCCGAGCGAGCTTGCGAGCGAGGATGAATATAAAGTCGAGTGTAAAATGCGTTTTATGGACGAGTTGCACACTCTACTTTACACTTCGATTGCGAGGAAATGAAACGGTATCATGTAAATAACATATATACACATATCATGTATACTTAAAAACAAATTTCATTAAAATTCAATCAGAAATGTTTAAAGTAATAGTTTAAAAAGTGATAAATGATAGTAAATAAAAGTTACAAGTTTATTTCAAGAAGTTTTATTGTGTTGGTCTTAGAATACTAACAAAACGAAATAAAATAAAGAATTGTTAGGATCTTATACACTACACATTATCCGTTTTTTTCCGATAAATCGGATCGGATCGGAAGGTCTGGAACGGGTTTTATTGTATGAAGTTTTATGTTTTTTTTTTTACTGTTTATTAAGGACCTTTTTCGTGTGGCTGTTGGACCGATCGCCTTGGTCTTCGACGACGATTTTACTTTATGCTCTAGAGCATAAAAAGCGATTTATGTCGCCTACGCGCAGCATAAAGTCGAACTTTTAGAGCAAGAGAAGTGAAAAGTATCTTAGACGCTGTGACGAACGTCTTATTATGTTGTATGAAAAGTTTTGAATACGCCATACGAGGAAGCACACTTTATGCTTGCTCATTGCGTATCCATTATTCCAAGCACTTTAGGACAAACAAAGTGGGCAGACTCACCCCCGGGCCGGATGCAGCGCGAGCGCCCTCGGCTCCTTCAGGCCCGTGCGGATGAGGACACGCCGGTGCGTGCCGTCCGTGCGCGACACCTCCAGCGTGTCCGTGCCCTTGTCGCACCAGTACACGTTGCCGGCCACCCAGTCCACCGCCAGCCCGTCCGGGTTCTGGAGGGTGGCGCCGTGGAGCAGCTGTTCATGACGATTGATGTTAAGTTCGAGGGATAAAAATGTTGACTATAGAAGTAACGATTACAATAACAAGTTCAGTAGAGTTACCGGTAGCGCTGAGCGGTTAGGATGTATTTTTTATTATTTTGTACTAAACATTAACTTACAAATGAGATAAGAAAGGTTAAATAGCCTGCACAGTGGTCATTCGCCCACATTCCTATATAGAAATAGCACTATGGTATATAAATAAACCACAGTGTTGTTTGGTCCACCAATCCCAACTCATCCCCATTTATAAGACTTTTTAGGGTTCCGTAGCCAAATGGCAAAAAACGGAACCCTTATAGATTCGTCATGTCTGTCTGTCCGTCTGTCTGTCCGTCCGTATGTCACAGCCATTTTTTTCCGAAACTATAAGAGCTATACTGTTGAAACTTGGTAGGTAGATGTATTCTGTGAACCACTTTAAGATTTTGATGCAAAAATAAAAAAATAATAATAAATATTGGGAGCCCCCAATATTTATAGAATAGAATAGAATACTCTTTATTGCACACCTCAAGAAGAAAGAAATACAAATACAGATGACACTTAACATTACATAGAGGCAAACAATAGGCGATCTTATCGCTAAAAAGCGATCTCTTCCAGACAACCTTTGGGTAGCGGATAAATATAAATGAAATGAGATGAGTAGGCGATGACAAAAAGTAATCAAGAAAACTACTGAAAAATTATTAAAATCTACTAAATAAAACCTATAATAATATATATTATTGATACATAAACATACATAAAAATATACATAAATGAACATATGACTAAATATATACTCGTATATAAACTTACTTAAACCTTATATTTAAAATAATATTTTATGTAACGAACCACAGATTATGACAGTCACAGTGACAGAGTATTAAAGGAGAGACAAGTAATGTTCTTTGAGGTGTGTTTTAAAAGTAGCAACGGATTGACTACGTTTCAATTCAACAGGGAGAGAGTTCCACAATAGAGTAGCCTGAAAGGTAAATGAGCTGTTATAGAATTTGGAAGAAGAAGAAGGGACAGCCAGAAGCAAATTTTGAGAGGACCTAATAGAACGAAGGTAACTGAAACGCTCCTTGAGGTAGCAGGGAGTTGCAGGGTGAAAAAGAATATTGTAAAGAAGAGAGAGAATGTGAGAGTTACGACGAAAGCGGATAGGAAGCCACTTGAGCTGCGAACGGAAACTGGAAACATGGTCATATTTACGTAACCCAAATATGAACCTGATGCAAATATTCTGAATACGCTCAAGTTTATTTAGCTGTTCCTCTGTGAGATCAGGGTAGGAGATATCAGCATAATCTAAGATTGGAAGAAGTAAGGTTTGGCAAAGCGCAATTTTGGTGGCGATTGGAAGAAAATTACGGAGTCTTCTAAGAGAGCTCACCGCTGCAAACATCTTCCTGCTGACTTCATTCACCTGAGGCACCCAAGATAAGGTCTGGTCCAAAATAATACCCAGGTCTTTGACTTGTTTTGAAAAAGGAATTAAGACACCATCGAAATAAATTGATGGCAGCTTATCAACATCAACCCTAGCTATAAGTTTAGCACTACCAACTATAATAGCTTGGGTCTTTACTGGGTTTACTTTGAGACCAAAGCTGTAGCTCCAGTTCAAAATGTGTACCAAGTCGTCATTTACAGAGTTAATAACAGACGGAAGTTCTCCAACTTCACCCTGCAAATAAATTTGAAGATCGTCGGCATAAAGGTGATAGCGCGAAGAAAGGTTACGTGTAATGGAATTAATGAAAATGGAAAACAACAAGGGTGATAGCACTCCACCCTGCGGAACACCGGCCAAAGTGTTGCACCATGAAGATCGGGAATTATCCACCTTAATTCTCTGCCGACGACCACCTAGATAACTACGAAACCAATCAATAACCGCAGGAGATATGTTAAGAGAACGTAAAGTACCTAATAAAATATCAAAATCAACAGTATTGAACGCATTGCTGAAATCAAGAAGCGTTAACACCGTTAATTTCCGCTTATCCATACCTTCTCGAATATCATCAGTAATTTTGATTAGAGCAGTAGCCGTACTATGACCAGGACGAAACCCAGACTGGAATACATTGTGCAGATCATTGCGGTTAAGAAAAGATGCCAGCTGTTTATGTACAAGACGCTCAAGCACTTTAGATAGGAAGGGGAGAATGGAGATAGGTCGATAGTCCGAAAACACAGAAGGGTTGGGCTTCTTGGGTATCGGGATAATATTGGCATCCTTCCAGAGCGTAGGGAAAGTACTGGTGGAAATAGAATTATTGAGGATAAAGGTAATAATGGGTACAAGGAGATCAAGGAGAGGGAGGATCATATTACGGCTAATGCAATCCACGCCAACGGCATTTGAGGTAATCGCTAATATGTTCTTCTTAACATGCACATTTATTATTTTTTTTTTTTTTTTTGGCGCTACCGCTGGCGAGCAGTGCAATGGTTGATATAGTAATGCCGAAAAAATAAAAAAACTGACGATATAGGAATGTTGACGAGTCACACCAATGGATGATATGACAACAAGGACAAGTTACGAAGGAGACGAAATCATCCGGAGCCGTTTTGACGTGATAACGTCTTATAAATCGATGAACGCCGGCTGCACATTCGAAAAATCATGACTCATTGTCACGTTCCGCCTGAGCCAACAAGCGGTAGATTGGCACGATCGGCCTAAGCGTTCGGCTTGTGACGTATGTATCTATCTTCCACTCCATCGGCCGGCCATTATATTCATAAAAAAATTTCATCAATGTTTTCTTATGACGTTATCACGCAAAATTATCCGCCGTAAACCGACTTTACAGACAACCATGTTTTTTTTTTCATTCTCACCTGATAATGCGACGAATTTTGTCCCGGCGCGCTGCAAGCTCGTTTGATAGAACTGCCAAGTCTGGCAACGTCGCTCCAGTACAGACATCTCTTCTCCCATTCCATGTCCAACGCGACCGCATTAGTCAAGTCATGGATGAGAAGGGAACTTGTGTGGGAAGAGTCCAGGGTCACGCGGCGGATGTAGTAGCGGTTGGTGAAGATCAGCGATGCTGGTTCGTCTGTTGAAGAGGAAAATTGACGATGAAACTCCAATTAATTTCTTTACACGTTTACTTCTTGAAATTTGTGATGAAGCATATGTTATGCTATTCTAATCTAATAAATGCTTTATAAATATGTAAGATCAATTGTAAAATTATACACTGTTCTAAGTAGCTGTTACGAGTATAGTAATAGGTATAACTATACAAAAAATAATGATGCTACATTTTTAACCAGCTAAGTATATAAATATTTAAACAGGTACTCACTAGAAATCGGTGCACAGCTGACACCATCCTCCATGAGTCTGTATCCTTTGTCGCATTTGCAAACGAAGCTGCCCACCGTGTTTCTAGAAATATATCTCAAAAATAAATAATCTGTAGAAGTCCGTGAGTTCTCAGATCGGGATTCGGGATTGGTGGAAACTGAGAGGTTCTTATCTGGATTGCTTACGAGCGATCGAGACAGGTATACAATTCAAATCGCTTTTTGTTAGCTCACGCAATCCAAATAGTAGAGACAAGTTTTTAAATCCTTTAAATCATCATTTGGTTACTGTTGAAAGAGGTTATTTTCGTCGCAGCTATAAAAGCGCCTATTGCGGCTATCGGGCTGAAAAACCCAGCTCACGACGTCACCACGTGTCACGGGACTTTCATGGAACGTGGCAATGTGTTCTGGCTCTCACATAAGCAAATAAGGTATAGCAGGCGAGACTTTTGACGTCATCACGCTGTGATTGTTTGGTTGGTTCTGTCAATCCAAACGTCAATGTGTTACCAGTAAATAATCCCCAATTTTCTTGTTACCTAGCTGTATGAATCTCATAAAATCGTGAGTGTTTTAAATCTATTATTATGACAAAATAAAACCTAGTCAAAGATCATGACAATCGTAATACATTAATGCATAATTCTTTTTCTTTATACGACTGGCGGCAAACATTTTTTTATCATAAAGCGGCAACTTATCTGTGACGTAGAAAGTTTCACTAGCCAGAGTGCCATACCTTATTTTCTTATACCATGTAATGTTTAGTACCTACCAACGACTATATACCCCTAGACCGCTATTCTCATACAAGAAAACGTAACTCTGAAAAAGCTCAAAATTCGGTATAAAAACTAGATGGCGCTGCTTCGTAGCCTGGAAGTGACAAAAATTGTATTTTTCACCAATATTTTAAAGTGATTTTTGATTTTTGAAGATCAAACGCGTTACTGCTTCATTTTAATACGATAATATAACTTAAATACACAATTTTTAAGGATTATATTTTTTAGTCTTCAACAACGTGGTTTGATCGTATTAAAATAGATGGCACTACCTCTGGATAGCTCAAGGTTGCTTGCGGGCTCGCCAATTTTTGCTACACAAAATAGCTAGATGGCGTTGGTGAACTGGTGTAATGTGGACAAAATAAATTACGCCCGAATTGACAAGCGACATTTCCCACTAACAAACAGTAACGTAATATTTGTTAGATAAGTTTTGTACAGTCAAGGAATTTCATTTCCTACCCATTTCGTTAAAATGTCGTTAGACATTCGCAATGCATTAAGGCCGAAAATTATATTTCAATAATAGTATTGAAATGTCAATATTATTATTTGTCACTTAATTTTACAAAAAACCTCCTCGCGAAAGGTCATCATTTGCTCTTATCATTTGCTTTTAATTTCTAATTAGGAACATATGTCAGTGTCAATCGAGAAAATCGTAAAATAATTTTCAGCAACGTTATTAATTTGAAAAATAAAATGCTTGCCGCTAACCGTGAACTATTAAAAGATAATGATAATGACTGAAAACAATGAAGAGCTCAAAGAGTGGAGTTACACCAGGAAGGAATACGGATTTATGAGATCACACGTCGGTTAAATGCTAGCAGGGACACAGTTTGACGTTGGGTACGGCGATATAATGCTGAAGGAAACCTTATTGATCTACTGCAAAGCAAAGTAACCATTGCATCGTCCGCTTGCCATGGCCCAAGACCAACGCCGACGACAAAATGGCTTTACGCCAACGGGACGATTTGTGGAAATGTTTGACATTTACCCTAGAACAATTAGGAATTGCCTACATGCAGGCGGCCTGCGAAAATATATTCGTTCGTTTTGTTTTTGTTAAAAGTAATATAAAGAAAACGTTTATAAAATTGTGGTTTTATTGAATTATCACTGTCGTTAGTTCTGTTAGTTTTTGTATAGATAAATTTCGGGTGCCTGTCGTATCGCATAACGTTTTTTGTCCTAAAAATGTTTGGCCGAGAATGTTTGGCATACTGTTGAATGGCATACTACTCGTTTGTCCTAATAATTTTTGCGCATACTCTCTTAAAGTCCTAAATCAAGTTTGTCCTAATATTGATAACTCTAAAATCTAATTACCTAAAGCATAATATTCCTAACATGAATTGCCCTAAGAATTATTTTGCCTATTATCAAATTGGCTAAAATTACAGCACCTAAAATAAACTATGGTAGGCGTGAAGTCAGAAACGTTACGTATTCTACCTTCAGGCAGGTCAGATTTTGGTTAGGATAGGTACGACGACGAGCGAAGCGAGGATGAGTGTTAGGTAGAACTGTGACCCTTTGAAAACTCTGCTTGCTAAAAATCATCAAGATGTCTGATGTATGCTTAATGACATGTAGTCAAAACACATAACAGACTATCCTAACATTGTAAGACCGAAAACTGTAGGTTAGGTTAGGTTTGTTTTATGACCATGGATAGCGGAGCGTCAGAATGCTTGCTTGCATGGGGAGGTAGATATATTAAAATTTAGCAGTTAGTAAGCTACTTTGGTTAAAGACCGAAAACTGTAGGTTAGGTTAGGTGTGTCCCCCCCCCAACTTTTCATGTATTTTTATTTTTTCGGAAAAATTCATGTATATAAGGCCTTATAAGTATATTGAACAAAATCGGTCGAGCCGTTTTTGAGTTATCGCCAAATTTCATATTTTTCTTTAAAAGGACGTAAGTTGACTTCCAGAAGGTAATAAGTGATTACAGTTTCTAGGGCGTTTACGACCTTTTTATGGAGCTTAAAATTTTTCTTAACTTAAACCTCGGGCTTAAAACAGCAGTTTATTGTGAAGGATGAGCAACTACGGAACCCTACACTGAGCGTGGCCCGACATGCTCTTGGCCGGTTTTTTAGGATCCCGTAGGACTACTAGAAACTCTTATATAGTTTCGCCATGTCCGTCGTCCACTGCTTAGCTTAGAGACTTCTCGTACTATGAAGCTGTAATTTTGCGTCGGCCCTTAGGTATACAGTACGACGTTTAGACGAGAGATAAGGTTAGGGTAATAAGCTTTTTGAAATACAGACTCTTTATAATAATCATAAAAATTTATTTCAAGTGGTTCCCATAAAAGTGTTTCTATGTGCAATGACTTACAAAACTATTGTTCGTAAAAACTGAAACTTTAAATCCATAAATAATCGTAACTTAACTATAATTTTGTAACTCCCTATATTCAGTAAGGGTTTACATACAACAGTGAGAGTTTAGGTACCCAATCACTTGCTAAACAACGTTTCATAAATATTCATTTTACAAACAACGTTAGACAAATGAACGATTTTGAACATCGGGGTAGCCCTTCTGGCATCACTGGTTTGACATGTCTTGCCAGATGGGTGTGTGATGTCGTCAAATCAAATGTCATTGTTTCAAATTTGTAAAATTGTATGTATTTTATTCTTGAAATTACGCGATTAATCGAATTTTGCGGTTACGTGTTTCCATATCAGAGTTTATTGTTTTTTTACAAAGAATAGTTTGGTATGCGTTTCGTGAAGGTCTATCGTAGGCCCAGACAAAATTATTATTATCTTGATTAGTTTACGTCAAAACGATGACATGTAGGGAATTGTTGCAACTACAATGATTTGCTCTCCATACAAATTTTAATCCCGTTGTTCGTCCCTAAAAGGGATAAAACTTGATATAAATGATAGCCTATGTCCTATTCTGATATATAAGGTACATAACTGGAAAGTTTCATCATAATACGTCCAGTAGTTTTTGAGATTAAGTGAAACGAACATACATACATCCATCCATCCAAACTTTCACGTTTATAATATTATTAGGATTAGGATGTAAGTAATTTTTATGTTTAAATAAAACATACACAAATAGTGAAATGAGACGAAACGGAACGTAGACAACGTAGTAAACAAACATCGCACCAAAATCATGCCATAAAATTGCTCCGTTGCCATGTGAAAGGCAAGAGACAACAAACACACTTTCGCATCTGTAATGTTAGTAAACACTGATATGAAATGTACCTATTCATAAACCAACAAAACCGACGACAGTCATAATTCAATAAAACCATAATTATACAGTAAACGTTTTATTTATATTAATCTTAACAAAACAACAAAAAGAAAATATTACACATTTTTTTTCGCAGGCCGCCTCTGATGGTGTAAATTCATAGCATGTAGGCAATTCCTAATTGTTCTAGGGTGAACGTCAAACATTTCCGCAAAGCCATTTTTGTCTTCGGTGTTCGTCTTCGGCTATTGCAAGCGGGCGATGGTTATTTTGCAGTAGATCAATTAGGTTTCCTTCAGCTAATATAATCGCCGTATCCAACGACGAACAGAATTCAAAGATTGGCATAACACGTAAAATTCATTTGAAATTAACATATGTATTTACATGTCAATGATTGACAAGAAAAATTTCATTGTTGCCAGTCATGTCACTGACGCCACCGTCACAGGCGGAAGGCGGCACACGTTCCGAGTCTTTAATACAATTCTTTTATAAATACTCACACTGTAAACTTTATTTCACTCAATAATACATTTGGTATTGCAAATATTGATATTTAATTAAAAAACATAAGTTCCCTATGAAATATATGTCGCTTTTCTTTTTCAAATTTACTAATTAGTTTAAACGAAGTGTGCTGCGAAATGAATTGTATAATATTTTAGTTACCGAATGGTTAGGCGTCAGAACGAGATAGACATATACGTAACTCATATAGCGGCATCCCTTTCGCGTCATAGCATCTTACTTGCGGACCAGAGACAAATATCGGTCTTTCATTCACTTTATTCGATCGAGAATCAGCGAATTTTTTTATCGTACCAAATTCAGCGATTCAGTTTAGGTTCCTAAACTGAACTGCACTGCATTTGGATAGTTTTTATAAAGATTGTGGTTAGGCTTCATGAATTCCTTACTAGTGTAACTCCACTATTTGAGCTCTTCATAGTTTTCAGTCATTCTCTCTTAATAGTTCACGGTTAGCGGCAAATATTTTATTTTTCAAATTAATAATAATAACGTATTTGAAAATTATTTTACGATTTTCTCGATTGACACTCACATATGTTCCTAATTTAGAAATTAAAAGCAAATGATAACTTTTCGCCAAGAGACTTTCTGTAAAATAATACATTGACATTATAGTACAAAAGTAGTGAAGTGAGACGAAACGGAACGTACTAAACAAACATCGCACCTAACGTCATCTATTCACTTTTTACTGTATCACTTGGAAGTTGGAATGTCGTTGAACGCTTGACGACTGTGTTACTTCACGCTTGCGCGTACCGTACGGTAGAGATTGAAAAATGACGACTTTTGAATGAATTGAGACCCTTAGCGGCATCTAGCGACGTAGAACGATAGTAACTAACGGAGTACGGTGCGTAGTATGAAGAATAGCGGTCTAGGGGTATATAGTCTTTGGTACCTACTTAGTGCGGCGCATTCGTGTGCGCCATCTAGCTGTCAATTCAGTCTCCAAATAAAAGGCCAGGCGCGGTTTATTCCTATATCACAGGCTCCCAATGTGTTCACACACGTACCTGCAGTGATGATCGCACGCGTGCTCGCCGCACTCGTCGACGTCGCGGCACGCGAGCCCGACGCGGCGGTAGCCCGCGCGGCACCAGCACGCGTAGCCCACCGGCAGGTCCGTGCAGTTGTGCGCGCAGCCGCCGTTCCGGATGTTACACTCGTTTATATCTGCGAACAGGCGGTTTGGTCAACGAACCGACAAATCGCTGGCTCAATATTACAGGGTTCTATGTTTGACGAGTTCGAATTTGAACATTGTCACAATGACATTATCTCTAATATGAATTACCCATTAAAATTTAACATAGAACCCTGTAATATTTATTGGGCCAGCGATATATTAAAGAGCGAAGTTGACAAGGCGGGGCGCTAAGACGATTAGCAGTGTGTCTTATGCCGAGAAAGTTCTTGTAATGTAAAAGATATCGAAATCTTTGCTTGGTAAGATGTACGCGAGCTCAAACGCGCAACACGCGTTCTGTTCAAAAAATATCATTATGTCAAGCCTAACGGGTTCACTACGTTTTGTATACAGATAAACTCGTCTTATGAAAGAGCATTTGTTGGCTTGTTTCGCTACATCACAGCTTACCTCTGAGCTACGTACGGATAGTCGTCATATTTCAGATAGAGATATAATATGAGCTGAAGAATTATCCTCTTATCACGCCGACATGGATATTTCACAGTTGCGGATACTTTTATGTAGAGTACATGTATGCTGTGTACTCACTGCATCTGCGCTCGTCGCTAAAGTCTCCGCAGTGGTCCTGTCCGTCGCACAGCGCGGCGCGCGGCACACACGCCTTGTTCGCGCACTGCCACTCGCCCGCGGCGCACGCGGAGCGGGACGTCGCCGCTACACCGAGCGCTGCGTCTTGGGCTGTCGCTCGGGAGTAGGAGGCTGGGATGGAAATAAACAATACGTTGAAATCGTACTATTACATTGGTAATTAAACAGAGACTGTTATAAAAATCTGTGAGAGTAGTGATCGAATGTTAGTAAAAGATTTGTTTTTATTTATTATCATTACCAAGAATAACATGCAGTCATTAAAATTACATCGTTAAACTGTCGCATGTAAAGGGAAAGAGATTTACCTAGTCCCGGGGAATATATGGGAAATAGTGTGGCTTTAAGCAGCACACAAGAGTAGAAAAGGGCGAAAATAAAGGGGTTAGTAGATATGATCAGTGATAAGAGGTCCACAGCACCTCTAGCATAACTGTCATATGCGACTATTTCTCGCGCGAGATAATTACCCACTCTTTCTGTGCAGTAATAAGAGAGAGTGATGGGTAGCGCTATCTCGCGCGACAAGAGTCGCGAAGTATAGTTTTGCTAGACGGGAAGGTCATAGAGATCCCGACATAGCATTGTCGCTCCTCCCTTCTCTCGGGGGCGGTTCCGGCTAGAAGTTCAACTGGAAGCGCGTCAACGAGCAGGGCGCATGATTTCATAGAGACCCTATAAAACTATGCACAGTATAGAGAAGAGAACTCACAGCACATGAAAGGATCCTCATCGCTGCCGGCGCCCTCGCCGCCGCCGTCTCGGCAGTGGTCGCGGCCGTCGCACACCAGCTCGGCGGGCAGGCAGCGGCCGGCGCAGTACAGCGCGCCCGCCTCCGCGCACGGCGCGCGCGCCGGGGGCGGGGCCGCGGGGGCGGGGCCGGGGGCGGGGGCGGGGGCGCAGCCCGGCGGCTCGTCCGACCCGTCCGAGCAGTCCACGTCGCCGTCGCAGTACAGGCCCTGCGGACATTACCGCACATTCGTGAACACAATATAAGCTAAGCTAATCCACTTACCTGCATCAACAATAGCATTGTGTCTAATACAATCCTATCTGCTTTTGTTCTCGTCAGCGCCAACCAGTTACTTACAAAAAAAGGTTAGAACTACATTGCGTGGATATTGAATTTTCAACCTTATTCCTTGTTGAATAGGTTTAAAATGGTTGATGATGAGAGTTCATAGTCCTTTTTCAAGAGAATACGTTCTTGTGAAGAGTCGGACGGTTGTAAAAATCCAAAAAAGTATGATTACCATTATTCTGTTAGTGTATTTTGTAGTTTCATGCCTAAGGAAATAGAGTCGATAATCTATATTAACCTTCCAAGGTGGTTACAATCTGGTTTTACTACGAGCTCGTTATCTTAATTTGTGGTTTACCAGTTGTGGTTTGTTCAATGGTATTCAGTTCTTAAGTGGATTAGCTTAGCTTATATTGTGTTCACTATACATAGTAAAGGCGGATAACAGATACAGAACACACCTAACAAATGACAGATACCTAGTTTCATTACAAGTTATCGATGATTCTGCTAGCGTTCTAACTGCCACAAATATCAATCCAATGGGACCTTAATATGCTTTAGGTTCGATCAACTATGATAAGAACTACGGTTCCTGCATATTGTTGCATGAAAGTCTGCAGTTTGGTGTAGCTCAGTATTTCAATATTGCATCGCGCTATCGTTGTATTTTCGTAGTTTGCCTTAAGGGATTGATTTTTGTTCAGAAAAAGTATTTGAATCCGACTGTACTTTAGAGACCCGAGATGTACTTTACATCTTTGTACACTAAGCGTGTAATATGAAACTACAATAAAATCTGCGATAAGAAAAAATCGAGCATCTCTCGTCTCGTCTATACACTCGGCTCAGATAGTTTAAGCGACATAGTCAGCTTGTATCTGCAATCTTCAGACGGTTGCTATTCCCTCCTTTTCCGAACACTAACCTCGTGCAGACAAAGTTTGTCGGCGGCGCAACGGAAAGCCGTGGCAGCGCACGCGCAGTCAGCCTCGTCCTCAGACCTAGCAGTCCGATACGCTATCGCATTGCGCGTTCAGAGGCACGCATCCCATTTTCAGTGTCATAGTCCGTCATGCCCCTAATGTATACTAACCTCGTGCAGACAAAGTTTGTCAGCGGCGCAACGGAAAGCCGTGGCAGCGCACGCGCAGTCTGCCTCGTCCTCAGCCCGAGGACAGTCCGACACACCATCGCATCGAGCGCTTAAAGGCACACATTTGTTGCCGCAGGAGAACTGGTCCGATGTGCATTTTGTGACGTTCTTGTGACCTGAACAGAAAAAAATATACTTATACTTAGGCATCGGACTTCTGAAAGCACGGTAAGACTTAAACCTTTACCGCATACGAAGCCATATATGGCAGATATGAACTTGGACCTTATTGGCACAGGTCAAGGTTCAAATTCAAACAACAATTTTTTTCCTATATGCGGTAAAGGGTTAAGAGAGCTATGCAGCCGATATTTACATTAAAACAGAATTCATACTCTGAAAACTGTACATTGGTAACTCAATCATACAACATATAGTAATTATTTGAAGTACGTAACACAGTTCTCCAACAGTAAAGTTAAGTTTGTCACTCAGTACAGTTTCTCTTTTCGTTAGAGCAATATGCAGGGCTTTCATAGTTCGTGTAGTACCTTCAGTACGCGAGTCCGACTCGCACATGACCGGCTTTTTTATCTTACACTACCGCATGGCATCTTACCGCAATGTAGTATCTCATCCGAGCCATCACTGCAGTCCACGCTGCCGTCACACCGCCATGTCAGAGGTATGTACAGTTTGTCACTCAGTACAGTTTCCCTTTTCGTTAGAGCAATATATGATACTTTCATAGTTCGCACGGAACCCTCGGTGCGCGAGTCCAACTCTCACTTGACCGTTTTTTATCTACATTACTACATGCCAACTCACCGCAATGTAGAGTCTCATCCGAGCCATCGCTGCAGTCCACGCTGCCGTCACACCGCCATGTCAGAGGTATGTACAGTTTGTCACTCAGTACAGTTTCCCTTTTCGTTAGAACAATATATGATACTTTCATAGTTCGCACGGAACCCTCGGTGCGCGAGTCCAACTCTCACTTGACCGTTTTTTTATCTACATTACTGCATGCCAACTCACCGCAATGTAGGGTCTCATCCGAGCCATCGCTGCAGTCCACGCTGCCGTCACACCGCCATGTCAGAGGTAAGTAAAGTTTGTCACTCAGTACAGTTTTCCTTTTTAGAGATTAGTAAGGAACCCTCGGTGCGCGAGTCCGACTCGTACTTGACCGGATTTTTTTTTATCTTACCGCAATGTAGGGTCTCATCCGAGCCATCGCTGCAGTCCACGCTGCCGCCATGTCAGAGGTAAGTAAAGTTTGTCACTCAGTACAGTTTTCCTTTTTAGAGATTAGTAAGGAACTCTCGGTGCGCGAGTCCGACTCGTACTTGACCGGTTTTTTTTTTATCTTACCGCAATGTAGTGTCTCATCCGAGCCATCGCTGCAGTCCACGCTGCCGTCACACCGCCATGTCAGAGGTATGCACTCAACTCCTTCCCCCGCCGCGCTGCCGCATGTGAATTGATCGAAGCTGCACGATGTCGCAGGCGCAGGTGTAGTTGTATCTACATGGTCTGTGAAACAAATGAGTGATTTAATAGTAGATTGTTAACCAAGGGTAGAAAGTGACCCATTGCACCCGAGATATTTCTGGCGCTCGAACGAAGTGAGAGCGCCAATAGTTCGAGGGTGAAATGGGTAATTTCACCCGAGTTAAACACTCTACTTTTCATTTCGACTGCGAGGAAAATAAAATACTAATATAAGGAATCGATACGTTTAAATTAAAACAACGACAGTTGATAACAAATGGTGTTTATTCGCACAATGAATACAACTTGTGAGTAGGCCTAGACTTCATTAAATAGTATTAATATTGATTATACCCAATCAATACGAGAGCGATACTGACCTGTACTTAATTCAGTAGGCTTGAACTTATAATTAGCCCTTAAATAACCAACAAATCCAACAATGCCTCCACGGCGAGCAACCGACCGACCACGGACAATGTCCGTTAGCGAATGTCTCTTATTCCCAGCCCCGTGACCGGTCGCCATTGCTCGGAGTGGAAGGGGGCGATCACGTGACTATCACGTGATCGTTCATTGCAACTACTTTTAAATTAGAAATTATCCTTACAGCTCGGCCATCCTGCTAGAGCAAGTCTCTTCGCTCTATAACTACATCATAGTAATATAAATAAAATTGTAAGTATATTGCGAAAACCTAGGTTAACCTTATAATTTCTAAAATCAAAGATTCATGTCTTAATTTAAAATGTACAAATACAAATACTCTTTATTGCACACCAACATCAAGGAATATACAACACAACATGAGATACATTCAAATAACAGGCAGAGGTAAACAACAGGCGGTCTTATCGCTTAAATAGCGATCTCTTCCAGACAACATTTAGGTATGTATTATGGTTAACCCTTCCAGCATCTATTAAGTATCAAATTTGTCAAGAAAGATGATAGATATGAAATGTTCATATAAAAAATCAGGTAAACACCTATGTTCGGTAATCATTTGTGACATTAAGTTTCTGAGGGGGGGGAAAGTAGTGTCACCGTCACCAGCAATTTCGCGGGAACATTACGTTTCATCATTAATAAAATCGAATAATATGTAGGTAGACTGGAATCAGCGGCCAGGACGCCATAGTGGCGGAAGTCGAATAAGAGACTAAATATTTTCAATGCTATTAAATTATATAAATATTTTGAGAATATTGTATTATGGTAAATCATTATAATTTTACAAAAAGCATTACAGTATTTTGTTCTATTTTATGTTATATTTTTTTTTTATTATCTTTTCTTTTAGGTGTCGTTATAATTGCTTAGTTAATTACACATACATAGATATAGATATATTAGATATGCCAATGCACCAAATGCTGATTTCCGTTTGGTCTCATGGTTGACCGGTAAAGAATGCGCCACGGCATTAAGTCCACCATTTGTGCCTACCATTTTATACTGTACAGTAAAGTGTAATTAAATATACTTAGATAAAATATCGTCATTTACTAATAACATCGTATGGTCAAAAGATTTCAATTTTTATTTTGTTTTATTGGGACACTTACAAATGAAACTAACTAGTTGGGCGTGTCTATAAATAATTTTGCAAATTAATTAAAATATGTGAATTATATTTTAAATTTTCAAATATAGATATACAGCAGCATCAGCATTCAATTGCAGCAAGAAAACCTATATACATATAAATAAATTCCTAAAGCTAAGGAAATTATAATGGCTACACAGTAGTAATTTAATTATTGTTAACACCATAGACCATAAGAGTTAGCCAGCACTACTATGCTTATTATTCGTCGAAATCACTACTAAGCTTATTATCACCTCAATATTATCTCATAAATATTATAAAGGAGAAAGTTTGTGAGCGTGTTTATGTGTATGTCTGTTACTTCCCCACGCTCAAACGGCTGGGCCAATTTTAATAAGGTTTTAATCCACTGAATCGTTCACAGATTTATCCACTGAATCTTTCTTGATTTGTTGCAAGAACAGTTTGTTAGATTTTACTTTCTCGAAACTAACTGATGTGGAATCCTTATAATAGTTGAGTATTTTCGGCAACACTAAAAACATGAGTTCAAACCGAATGGGATATTTTAGAACATGATTGTGTGTTCATGCCTAGAACTGACACACTCGAGGCGCCCTACTTAATACGCCTCGTATCAGGAAACTTAAATATTTATCTAATAAATCGAATTATCTAATGACGGTGCGTTGACTACCGACATGGCATAAAAGTCTCCTTTGATTTTGTTATGTATACTTATTTATGTTATTATGTGATTTTATTGATTATGGAATTTGATTATTGTATTTTAATTTCATTTTGGTATTTTATTTAAATTCTAGACTATCTAGTTTGTAATCTATCATTTTTTTTTGCATGGTTTTTCCTTCTGGCAATAAAACGAATTAAATTTAAAAGCGTCCTACCCTCTATCAACATGTTAAAGTAGGTACCTACCAACATGAATTTAATTTTTTGACAACTTTACTCGATAACATTTGACTCCCTTTGTAGCTGATACTTTCTGATATATTTACCATTTACATTATTACAAGCGAAAGGACAGAATGTTGGAAGGTGATCTAGCTTGCCACACGACACGTAGTACAATTATTAGAGTATTTTTGCACTGGAAGCGTTTGTGCCCGTCCTCATTGCAATTTAGATATCTAAGAACCTCTTCAGGTTCGCGAAAGTAGGCGGCTTGAGCACCTACTCGTACAACACGATCTTCTATACCGTTTGACAACTGATATTATAACAACTGATATTATTTACCTAACTTAAAACTGATATGTAAATCTAATATAAGTACTTTTGTTTCTAGTTATAAGATAATTGCAATGCCCTGTCAGGGCGTTTAACTGCCATATATGTTAACACCCTACTGCACCTACTCATGACAGCAATAAGCGAATATGAATAATATGAATGTGAATAAATAATCCACCCATTTATAACCTGTTATGCTACACCTGTTCAATAAATTGATTTCAGCGTATTAGTAGTGCTCAAGGGAATCACTATATCGATCTTTTTCTTCTGACCAGAACAAAAGCTCTGCGTAATCGTCACGGCAAGGGAATGACTCTATAAGTTGTATCTTCCACACTGACCATGAAATATAGGACCGTGCCGAGACCCCGATACCAAGACTTGGCAAGCTCTGTAAGTTTGGGAAGTGCCGTCTCTCTTTCAGTCCATCCAAAATTTCAGTACACTCCTTTACTTTGGTGGGCCACGTCAAAATCGTGATCTTCCGACATTAAATTCAGGAAAAACATTATTTAATGATATTATCTGGCTAATGAATTAATACTCAAAGTTACGACGGACACTTTAAAAATAATCTGTGGCTAGTCACACGGTGTGTAGTAGGAAATATAGTTTTAGTACTAAAAAAAATGATTTTTATTTCCTATTCAAACGTAAGGCACCCAAATAAATAAGTTAAATATATGTTGTCATGCACTCATAGTCAGCTCACATAATTTTTACCACTATGTACAGTACCGTAAGCAACAAACACATATGTTTACACTTTCTAACCATAAACAAGGCGAAAGATGAAATGTAATGTAAATAAAACCCAGCTCGATAATACCGTAATAATAATCCGTCACAAAAAGTTTTACATAATTACTAGGCCAAATTTCAGCTCAATCGGAAACCGCGAAGTGGGTCAAGTTTAACTTAGTATATTCGCGTTTCTTGTTTGCTTGCTTACAGACAAGGTCGACACCGGAATAGGTAAAACCACGAGAAACTAACTATAAGCTACAATCAATCATTTTGACTAAGATGAATATTTACACCTTTTAATTTTACTAACCATGACCTATTCGCTATAGTCAAAATCGGCCTCTAAATATTCCGCTACAATGTTTTTTTTTTTTGTCTAATATCAAATTGCTCCACAAATTTCTTTTTCTAAATATTGGTTTTTAGTAAGTTTTTGCGTTCAAATGGTTTGATTTTATTTATATTCTACAGAACTTTTGGTTTGTCCGTTTCCTTACACACTTGCCCTGTTTATGAGTTTCACGGAAATTAATAAACTTACGAACCTAATCAAGGTTATAGGTAAAAGATAGAACTAGTAAATAAAGTATCAAAATATTTACAAATAGCCCAACAACTAAATTGTTTTCTACTTGTTAACATTCAATGTCTTCGCTATACGACGCTTCACATTGGCTTCGCACATTGTCGCAATTATTTACGAGCTTAAATAATAGTTTGCGGACCTCACTTGGTATGGTTATTGTTAATATGAGTCATTTATTTAAAATAAACATTTGGTGATACCACAAAGAAATATCTGTCAACATTATTTGACTAGCCAGACTCTAGTTTAGAAGTTGAGCGGCGCTTGGAGAACGAGAGTACAACTTTTGAAAATTTGAATTTAGAAGCTTGTCATCATCGGAACTACTACTATAAATATAAAGCCTCTCCGTCTCCATGCGCTCATACCGTCTTGGGCTCACATTCACATCGCGGAGTTCATACGATGAACTCCGCGACCTCGGCAACCGTCTTTCCCGTCGATCGACTACATCATGCAATCTGTGCTGATCACGAGGTGTGTGCTTCGACGGCCTACGAGCGTGAAACTCTCTCACGATATACTGCGCGATCATAACTGCCTCCATCATGTAAGTGTTTGCGGCTTTGCCTACCTTCAGGCTCCCTTCCGCTCCCTCACTTAGCATGACTTCCGCGGCGAATGTCGATGAACTGCCTCCATCATGTAAGTGTTTGCGGCTTTGCCTACCTTCAGGCTCCCTTCCGCTCCCTCACTTAGCATGACTTCCGCGGCGAATGTCGATGAATCTCGAATTCATCGTATCTCCTCTCTCGCGCTCCTCTCTGGGCTCAGTATCAGTGCCCTCCTTATTTCTCAGCCTCCATCACTGAAACTTGCACTTAAACAGTGATTACACTGATAATTTATTTATCAGCATGCATACATCGGTGCTTCGATCATAAAAATGAAACAAATTTATCGTATAGGGAACAAAGCCAGGAAAGGGTCCAGCTGTTAAACTCCTTAGTTACTAGTCCGTCATTTCGAGGAGTCCTACCAGATTATCTTGTATTGTACATTATTACAAACGTGAAAGTTTATGATCATATAGTTATATATACCTTCAACTTTAAAAGGCAATAGACCATCATAAAACTAATTCAGTAACCAGACATCAGAACAGACACAGTGTTATGGTTACAAATCATAGGGTACTCATTCAAAGGAGGGACAAATAGGAGCCGAGGGTTTCTACGGGCGCACCTCATCCCCTCTACGCGAACGAAACCGCGAAGAAAAGCTAGTTAAATTTCTTATTCACCAAGTGCCAAAAACTTACTTCCAGTTTCTCGAATTAACCCATAATCATTTCTAATATATCTTTGGGGTAAGTTCTCAGAACCTACTCGTATATTATGGTAGGATTCCAGAAAACCTCGATGATGGTCGTGAGCTTGAGATTTTAAGACCGATCTCGAGAATGTGTTGGTATGTAACTCGCAAAATAGTCTGATTGCTATCACATTGTTGGTCGCCTTGAGCGGCATAGTAATAACAAGCCGATACGTAATAAAACCCTACAACTTACGAGTGCAGCGGTCAGCGCATTGATAAGCAACTGGAATATTTTATCTAGGCACCCACTTTGTTGTTTATATTTTATTTATTTATTCATAATTACCTTATGTTGTATTATTTGCGATTCGTACACTTTGAACTTAGTTAAGTATTTAGTTAAACGATGTGCATGTATTTCTCTAGTTAAGTGAATTGTATTCTTTTGGAGAAATAAATTCTTAAACCATAACCATGTATGTATCTTTGTAGTATTTTAATTCCATTCTCACGAAAATTATCATCTTCACGTTTCAAAGTACAGTCTTAGTAAAAGAACAGAATAGAGTAGACCCTAGTATGGTATGGTACATTCAAAGTCAAAGTAGTTTATTCTTCAATTTAGGCATAATTACAATGCACTTATGAATGTCGGCTGTTTTGCAAAACAGTAAGTATATTTTATACATAAAATTACATTATTTTTTCAGTTGGAGGGCTACGTATATTTTGTGTGTTCATTCAAGAAACAAAGCCCAGAAACATTAATAAAAGAGAAATAGTTCTCGCATAAGCAATGTTCAGGTATTTAGTTACCTATACTAGAACTCGTAATATCACAGATACACAATCTGAACCACCAAAACATAATTAAGATAACTATCTAAAACCCAACAAAAGAATATGGTCGAACACTATAACTTTACGGACATTCACCATTGCATTTTTAAGTGAAAGTTTGTATTTCTAATTGAATGTACATATATTATATCCCTTTAGTTGGTAATTAAAATGCCATAGTATTAGTAGCCCTTGAATTATTTCACAACACAAATTTAAGAGGATATTTGATATTATGCATTAATATATGTAGACACTTTATCATAACAGCAATATTATAAGTAGAACATAAAAACAATCAAAGTATACAAAGACGAACCCGTCATTATTTATAAGGGATTTCTTTTAGTTAAGCTCCGAGTAAATGGGAGTGAAAGGTATACGAATATATTGAACGCTTAATTATGCATACCCTTAAGGTAGTCGTTTAATTATATAAACAAGTGTATTTACTTTTTTTTTGCAAATTTATCTCAAACGTTAAATCAAAAATTCCACAAAATAATTAAAAACATTTAGCACTTCCGCGTCGTTTAGGGATGAAATTAATACTTATTCTTAATACTCGTTAGTCGTATTCATTGTGTGAAGGCCGATAATTCGAAATTTGCGGGCGGGATAAGCAAGTGATTATAAGAATACTCGCCTATCCCAACTTCTGATATATAAGGAATCGATACGTTTAAATTAAAACAACGACAGTTGATAACAAATGGTGTTTATTCGCACAATGAATACAACTTGTGAGTAGGCCTAGACTTCATTAAATAGTATTAATATTGATTATACCCAATCAATACGAGAGCGATACTGACCTGTACTTAATTCAGTAGGCTTGAACTTATAATTAGCCCTTAAATAACCAACAAATCCAACAATGCCTCCACGGCGAGCAACCGACCGACCACGGACAATGTCCGTTAGCGAATGTCTCTTATTCCCAGCCCCGTGACCGGTCGCCATTGCTCGGAGTGGAAGGGGGCGATCACGTGACTATCACGTGATCGTTCATTGCAACTACTTTTAAATTAGAAATTATCCTTACACTAAACGCATATAAATGTCACGAGTGAGTTATATTAATGTCCATGTCATTTTTAACAAAAAATCAATTAAAGACACGGTATTTATATTGAATCTCGTGTTCCCGCTTTTTCTACTGCAAACTTTCATTCTTCTTACTTTTAATAGATAAAAAAAGTTAAGATATACCTACGTACCGCCAACATTTAAAAAGTAAAAAAAAAACCAATGGTTTCAATTTTATTTTTTAAACAAATGTACGATTTATCAATAAATGTGGGACGGAATTATATGTATGTATTATAAATATAAGGGAAATTTATATTTAATAATTAGATATATAAATAAATTAAGCTTGATCTAACCTTTGGAGACCTTTTTTCAATGCCACTTACCACGGCCGACTAGATTGTCCCTAATTTAGTTGGTCACGACGTGCATATAGAAGGCAATTATCTTTGACTCCGTGGCAATAAAAAGAAATTACTTTCCACCCTAGGGATGGAAAAGCTATTTTCCACCCGGCTATCTACTCATGAAAATGACACTTTCCGAACAGGAGAGATGAAAAAAAATAACCCACGTCATACATAACGTATCCGAAAAATAGACTGTATAATGCAATGGTACATTATATAACTAGGGCGGTTATTTCGTGAATATCCACAGGTGTTTGTGGCCCGAACCAAAGGCTCGGGTCATAAATTATGACATCTGAGGCTTCACGGATTACCGTCCGTGGTTTGTCTAAAGCTTTACGTCTTGCCTTGGCCATGAAGTGAGATATTCGCCCGGTGTAACGGGCAGAAATGGCATTGTTTACAATCGCCGTCGGGCCCCTGTTAAGTGTCATGCGCGACTCGGATTTAAACTGCCTGACCACAGAAACGGAGCGGAGAAAATTATCCAACCACGCTGCGTCTTTGCGAAGCCCAAAATAAATGCATTTAAATCTAAATAAATAATAAATAAATAAATAAATATTAAGGGACAATCTTGCACAAATCGACCTAGTCCCAAACTAAGCAAAGCTTGTACTATGGGTACTAGACGACGATATACATAATATATAAATACATACATAGATAACATCCATGACCCAAGAACAAATATTTGCACAAATATTAGCCCCGGCCGGGATTCGAACCCGGGACCGCCGACTCAGTAGGCAGGTGTCTACCAACCGAGCCAAACGCGTCGTCTAAGGAATCTGATTGGTCCATTGTCCGCTTCTGTTCCCCTTGTACCACAGACCACCCCCACTAGACGGAGCATGTAAGGCGACCCGTAGGCGACCCGCGCGCACCAACGATATGGTACGGCGGAACATTAAAGTATCAACACGGCGGCCACCGTTTAGTTGCGTCCATGTTTATGAGGTCTTTCTACACCACTTAACACTACAATTTACCATGTTATTTATTTAATTCATTTTTCTCAAACATCCAAGGAAATGTCGTTCTTATGATCGTGGTAATAACACGCGAAATACGTCTTTGTATAGCAATTGTTGAAGATTCGTTCTAATTTCAAATTAGAAAGATATAAAGGAATTTCATACAACATTATTGGCCGTAGCCAACAAAGAGATTGTCTTTTGTTTCAGTGGGGTTTATTTCTTTTATTGATAATCTATGGCATACTGCCAATAAAAAAAAACTTAGTTTGTGCATGTATATTTACGTTTTATTTCTTATATTTAACTAGATTATTCAATTAGATTAAATCAGATATTCAATAAAATAAACAAGGAATCACGTTTATTGTTAAAAAATATAACAATATCTCATTAATAAGGTGTTGTCATTTTTTAATAAATAGAATCATCTTAACATTTGGTGGCAAAAACATTGACCCGAACAGCTTAAAAAAATAAATTTGTTTTGTTTATTAAATTTGACATAAATTTGTTTTTATATATGAATATATAAGTTGAACATTTGTATTATTTCCTTGGATTTATTTGAGAAAAGCACTATACAAGCCTCGGCGCGAACAGGGATTGTCGGCCTCGTATCTCTAGATGGCCTCGTTATCACTCGGCCATCTATTACTACTCGGCCAATAATCCCCTATTTCGCGGCCTCTGCAGTAATGTACTATTTTCGTTGACGTACGCATGGATCATAAACAAGGACGCAACTAAACGGTGGCCACCGTGTTGATACTTTAATGTTCTGCCGTACCATATCGTAGGTGCGCGCGGGTCGCCTTACATGCTCCGTCTAGTGGGGGTTGTCTGTGCTACCAACCGAGCCAAACGCGTCGTCTAAGGAATCTGATTGGTCCATTGTCCGCTTCTGTTCCCCTTGTACTGACCAGTGTCGCAGCCCTGCTCGTCGCTGCCGTCGGGGCAGTCGTGCGCGCCGTCGCAGCGCCACTCGGGCAGGTAGCAGCCGCCGCCGCTGCACGGCGTGGCGCCGGGGCCGAGCGCGTCGCACGTGGCGCGCGGGCAGGCCGCCTCGTCCGAGCTGTCGGCGCAGTCCACCAGCCCGTCGCAGCGCGCGGACAGCGGCACGCACATACTGTCGTCGCATCTGTCAGTATAGATAATACGTATTTTTTACTAGGTCGATGCAGAGTCAGCCACCGGCTAAGCTTGCACCATAGATTGGAGCGGAGTTTTTTTTTTTTTTTTCGAAATTTTCTCTTCGTCACGACCTAGCGAAATTTAATTTGTGCATTTTAAAACAAAAATTTCTAAAATCGGTTGAGAACTCGCTGAGATCTGCGCATTGTTACAAAGTCCATTCGAGTCGATCCATGGGAGCTTCGCTCGCTTCGCTCCAATTAAAGCAGTAACGTCTGCTAACGTAAACTAAATGTTTACAAATGAAGCGAAAATTGAAAAATTTAATGATTCGGACAGGATTCGAACCTGCGTTTCCAACGGCTTTCCGGGCCAACACTGGCGTCCTCCCAATTGGACCACCGAATCAGATGTCAGAGTCATTGAATTTTTCAACCAGTTGCTTCGACATGCCTTAGGGTGGTGTCCGAATCATTAAATTTTTCAATTTTCGCTTCATTTGTAAACATATAGATAATACGGTAAGAATTGGGATACACCAAAAATATTGCCCCTTTTTTATCGTAATCGTAGGCATATAAAATTAAGGTACTAATATCATCCCTTTAGCGATTAGATGCGCTTATTACTAACTAGCTTTTGCCCGCGACTACGTCCGCGTAGAACTTGGAAGTATGGAAGCAACCTCGTACAACACGATAGATATCCACCTAATCACCTTAATTAATAAAAGGGATTATTAAAAGCGCCTAAGCAAATGTAAGAGCAATTGTGCTTTTGGTCTAATCATTACATTTCCTACACGGTCATCAATGTCATCATGAATTACTTACTCACTTATCAATCTTTTTTGGGGATAATTTCCAGGATGAGAACTATCCTATGTCCTTCCTCGGATCTTAAACTATCTCCATGCCAAATTTCATCAAAATCGATTCAGCGGTTCAAGCGTGAAGAGGTAACAGACAGACAGACACACTTTCGCATTTCGATTGAAGATTATTCAAACCTTCAACAAAAGAGAGTACTCCAACCTGAAAGGCCGGCAACGCACTTGTGACTTCTCTGGTGTTGCAGGTGTCTATAGGCGACAGTAATCGCTTTCCATCAGGCGATCCGTTTGCTCGTTTGCCCCCTATGACATAAAAAAAAGATCGCATGCAGCGGCCACCGGCTCTACAAGGGCTAGACACTCGCCTGTACTGGTCGGGCGGGCAGTCACAGCGCTCGTCGGAGCCGTCGTCGCAGTCGTCGACGCCGTCGCAAACTGTTGAAGATCGCACGCAGCGCCCACCGGCTCCACAAGGAGTCATATCGGCGGGGCAGGAGCGGGATGCTGGAACAAATGGTACAATAAGCATTTGATGTCGTCGATACTCCTAACGCGCGTCCACATTACGCGCGGAAAATGCGCGAACATTGGCTCGCGCTCGAACGTGCCGTTAACTGTCGGTTTTTGAAGCCGTATCAAAGGAGTTTGAGTCGCTGCCGCGCGCGCAATTTTAACGGTTGTTTTTATCCAAAATTGGCTCACGGGGCAATAAGTTCCAGAAAGAAAGAATTCAAGAAGATAGAAAACGAAAAGTGCCATCTACGGCTGTTCGAGACTCGAGCTGGATCGCTTAGCGCACGCGGTTGTCGCGGTCTACTAAATTTATACTACACTATGTTGTATAATTTAACATCATTCGCATCCCCTATTCCTCGGGTATACAGAGCCCCGTGGCACACGAGAACTGTCTGTCGTCGCAGCACGCGTGGGCGAGCTGGCAGCTGCTGCGGTCCGGGTTCAGTTCCCGGCCGTACTTACCACAATACGTTGGTAACTAAATTACGTCCATATTGATAGAATGACGCATTAGACTAGATTTCTAGGTTAATAAGTACCTATACAAAATCCAAAGATATTAATTTTGGAATGTAATCAGCGTCATGACAAAAATATTTTTTTTTTTTTTTTATAGCCGTTTAGGTGTCCCACTGCTGGGCAAAGGCCTCCCCTTCTTTTCTCCATTCGATCCTATTGCCAGTGCGGTTCTGCCATTCTTTGCAGAATGCGTCCAGTTCGTCCCGCCATCTCCTTTTCGGCCTGCCTCTGTTCCGATATCCATCTTGTGGGATCCATTGGGTTGCTATTGTGGCCCACCTTTCCGGATGCATGCGACAGACAAAAATATTAATGTTTCTAAAAATGCTATCGATGGAGCCGCGTTTACTTAAGAAAGCAACTTACTGCAGTAATAGAGATCTTCATCGCTGGCGTCTCTCGAGCCACAATTGGGCACACCATCGCACACCAACTCCTCGGGTATGCACAGCCCCTCAGCGCACGCGAACTGCCCGTCCTCGCAGGTGGTGTCGGCGGGCCGGCAGCTGCTGCGGTCGGCGCCGAGCTCGCGGCCGGGGTGTTGTACTTACCACAGTACGTTGACAACTAAGTGACGCTCATTGATAGTATGAGGCGTCAACTAGACTAGATTTCTAGGTTTGTAACTATGCACCAAAGCTATCATTGATTTTGGAATCTAAACAGCGTCATAATCTAAAAATGCTATCAATGGAGCTGCTGTCTAAGTTTTAACAATGAACAAGTTTACTTGACAAAGCCACTTACTGCAGTAATAGAGATCTTCGTCGCTGGCGTCTCTCGAGCCACAATTGGGCACGCCATCGCACACCAACTCCTCGGGTATGCACTGCAGCCCCTCAGCGCACGCGAACTGCCCGTCCTCGCAGGTGGAGTCGGCGGGCCGGCAGCTGCTGCGGTCGGCGCCGAGCTCGCGGCCGGGGTGTTGTACTTACCACAGTACGTTGACAACTAAATGACGCTCATTGATAGTATGAGGCGTCAACTAGACTAGATTTCTAGGTTTGTAACTATGCACCAAAGATATCACTGATTTTGGAATCTAAACAGCGTCATAATCATAATCTAAAAATGCTATCAATGGAGCTGCTTTCTAAGTTTTAACAAGAGAAAATCACTTACTGCAGTAATACAAGTCTTCATCGCTGGCGTCTCTCGAGCCACAATTGGGCACACCATCGCACACCAACTCCTCCGGTATGCACAGCCCCTCAGCGCACGCGAACTGCCCGTCCTCGCAGGTGGTGTCGGCGGGCCGGCAGCTGCTGCGGTCGGCGCCGAGCTCGCGGCCGGGGTGTTGTACTTACCACAGTACGTTGACAACTAAATCACGCTCATTGATAGTATGAGGCGTCAACTAGACTAGATTTCTAGGTTTTTAACTATGCACCAAAGCTATCATTGATTTTGGAATCTAAACAGCGTCATAATCTAAAAATGCTCTCAATGGAGCTGCTGTCTAAGTTTTAACAATGAACAAGTTTACTCGACAAAGCCACTTACTGCAGTAATACAAGTCTTCGTCGCTGGCATCTCTCGAGCCACAATTGGGCACACCGTCACACACCAACTCCTCGGGTATGCACAGCCCCTCAGCGCACGCGAACTGCCCGTCCTCGCAGGTGGTGTCGGCGGGCCGGCAGCTGCTGCGGTCGGCGCCGAGCTCGGGCCGGGGTGTTGTACTTACCACAGTACGTTGACAACTAAATGACGCTCAGTGATAGTATGAGTCGTCAACTAGACTAGATTTCTAGGTTTGTAACTATGCACCAAAGCTATCATTGATTTTGGAATCTAAACAGCGTCATAATCTAAAAATGCTATCAATGGAGCTGCTTTCTAAGTTTTAACAAGAGAAAAACACTTACTGCAGTAATACAAGTCTTCGTCGCTGGCGTCTCTCGAGCCACAATTGGGCACGCCATCGCACACCAACTCCTCGGGTATGCACAGCCCCTCAGCGCACGCGAACTGCCCGTCCTCACAGGTGGTGTCGGCGGGCCGGCAGCTGCTGCGGTCGGCGCCGAGCTCGGGCCGGGGTGTTGTACTTACCACAGTACGTTGACAACTAAATGACGCTCAGTGATAGTATGAGTCGTCAACTAGACTAGATTTCTAGGTTTGTAACTATGCACCAAAGCTATCATTGATTTTGGAATCTAAACAGCGTCATAATCTAAAAATGCTATCAATGGAGCTGCTTTCTAAGTTTTAACAAGAGAAAAACACTTACTGCAGTAATACAAGTCTTCGTCGCTGGCGTCTCTCGAGCCACAATTGGGCACGCCATCGCACACCAACTCCTCGGGTATGCACAGCCCCTCAGCGCACGCGAACTGCCCGTCCTCGCAGGTGGTGTCGGCGGGCCGGCAGCTGCTGCGGTCGGCGCCGAGCTCGCGGCCGGCGCGGCAGGCGCACACCACGCCGCCCGCCGACACGGTGCACAGCTCCGCGCAGCCGCCGTTCAGCACCGCGCACGGGTCCGGGGAACCTGACAAACAGATAACAATAAGTTTCTGTCAAAAATGACATTTTAGTGGCAAGCTTTTATAGCCGACTGTACTCTTCTTTGGATATCCATCAAATGCTCACTGAGACGATTCTAAAGAGCCCAAGCTCGGTAGGATTGCTTTTTCTATTATAGAGTTCCTATGGCCACCTTCCGGCTCCATCATCAGATCAGCCCCATGGTACCATATTATTGTATTGTCATCAAAGTTAAGTAAGTATGCAAAATTTGAGCTCAATCGGTTGACGATATCTGCTTCAAAATTGAGTTGCAAGATTTCACCCGAACAAACATACTTTAAACATACCATGCAAGTTGAATAAAAGCTTTAATAACTTTACAACAAATACTGTGAACATAGACATTATGAGGCTTGTGCTGCTATATGTATAGCGTAACAAGGGTCGGTCCGGCCCAGGGATAGTGGCGCTACAAACAGCTTTCATATGGTAATAATTGCATATATTTGCATTATTAAACGTCATTAGCGATTTGTTAAGAATTTGTGTTAATGCTGCTCTATCCTTCATTCTTCTTGTTTAATAAAAACTGAATCCTATTGAAAAGACATGACTTTCATCACTATGGATAGTTTTGGCTTTGCTTTTTTTTTATTTTTCAACAAAAACCTACATAAAATACAAATTTAAGTAATTTCTCGCCAAACTGTAACGTTTATTGGCGAGACCGGCTCAATTTTAACAAAACAACTTAGCATATTTTATCAACAGAAAAAAGCTGCATAATAGTAGGTAGTTTATGTGACTGTACATAATGAAGGGTATTAAACACGAGTGTGGGTTCATGAAACGAGCCGAAGGCAAGTTTCATAATAACATCACACGAGTGTTTTAATGCCTAATTATCATAAGCCTCCATGATGCATTCAGGAGTCACACATTATGACAAATATTACCCGGTAATGGCCGTAATGAAGGTTTTCTGGCGGCTGTCATAGTTTTTTTTTATTCAGAGACAAACTAGAGTCAGCCCCAACTATAATATCGTTCGATATCTTACTTACGTGCGACATTTGTCAAAATTGATTGCAAATTGACAATTCATTGCCAACTAAACGTCATCTCAACTGATATTAGGATAGAGGTCAAATCCAATTTCTTTGTTTTTCAGAGATGTTCGGAATTTGAACAAATAATATTATCGAAATCGATGTTATTATTCAGAAATAATGCGGTTCTTGAACGCATCATGGAGGGTTTATGATATTTAGATAGATAAAATTCTGCTTTCGCACTTGTCGCCGCACATATGCAGTCACGATCACACAAGTGTATTCTAAGGCCCAGCGGTGTCATGAAGATTGCATGCTAGCGTGTAGGTATATTAATTAACCTGTCAAACACTCACATGTTTGATGCGTGGGCGTGACGCACACGAGCCCCATGGGGCGTGGCAGGTCCTTGCGCAGCGCGCGCGCGCCGCCGCCGCGGGCGTCCGCGCGTAAGATAGCACGCCCCACCCAGTCCGACCAATAGACGTAGCCGCCGCACGCCGCCACGTCGAATGGGTGCTCCGCGCCGGAGCGGACGACGATCTGGAATTGGAAAAGTAACTCAATATAACAGGGTACCAAACTCAAACTCAAACTCAAACTTTTTATTGCACACATATTATAATTAACATCATAATATACACCCTGCAAGGGCACAGCAATCAACTTAAGTAACTTAATTCTAATACATTATTTTCTATTACCACCATGGTATAAGAAAATAATACGTACATGGCACACCGGCTAGCGAGACTTTCTACGTCACTGTCATATTCTTTGACTAACTTTTATTTTGCCATAACAACTGATTTAAAACACTCACGATTTTATGAGATTCATGCAGTCGCTCGAGATTTCATCTTGTATTAGAGATTTTCGCTTGCAATCTGTATTTTATCGCTTTCTGAAATGGGCCCCAAGCTGTTTTGCTTAGAAGTAATGTATATGTGGTCTACTTACGTGTCTATGAGACCCGTCGAGCAGCGACCGCTCGATCTTATCCAGTATGGCGTCAGCCCAGTACAACACTCTTGTATTCAGTACAATATTCTATGATTTCTATGGCCAGGCCGTTGAGCATCAGTCTACTTACGTGTCTATGAGACCCGTCGAGCAGCGAGCGCTCGATCTTATCCAGTCTGGCGTCAGCCCAGTACAACACCCTTGTAGATTGTTCTATGGCCAGGCCGTTGGGCATCAGCCTACTTACGTGTCTATGAGACCCGTCGAGCAGCGACCGCTCGATCTTATCTAGTCTGGCGTCAGCCCAGTACAACACTCTTGTAGAATGTCCTATGGCCAGGCCGTTGGGCATCAGTCTACTTACGTGTCTATGAGATCCGTCGAGCAGCGAGCGCTCGATCTTATCCAGTCTGGCGTCAGCCCAGTACAACACTCTTGTAGAATGTTCTATGGCCAGGCCGTTGGGCATCAGGATGTCCTTGGAGATGATGGTCTGGAGCTCGTGGCCGCTACTATAGGCCCGTTGGATGCGAGGGTTGGAGTCGTTCCAGTTCGTCCAGTACAGCCGTCTAGAAAACAAGTTAAATATGAAGCGTGAACAATTTCATGACGCTTCCATTATACTATAGTATTAATCGGGACTAGAATATAGCGCTGCAGTCTGGCGAAGTGAAAAAAGCATAGAAATTATCTGACACAATATTCGTCAAGAATAAACTTAAAAATATGGGTTGTCAAATTATTCAATGCAAACTTATACAGACTTAAGTTTCAGACGGTACTTTTTGTACCTACTTTACGAAGAGCCACAAGAATCTTCAAAGCAAATTAATAAATAAATAATAAATACCTATGCCTATATTTTCTAAAGTGACAGGTTTTTAGTAGTTTGTCTTTCGCGTGATAAATGCAAATGGCAGCCATAGGTGGGAGCAGAAGGACCGAGCGCGGGGTCTCGCTTACTCGTATGGCCGCCGCTCGCCGCTGCCGCTTGCCGTCAAAGTCGTGGCACAAGTAGATACAATCGCTTCGTATAATCGAAAAGAAAAACTATCAACGCTGCAAAAACAAGCCCTATACTAAAAGTCATGTCATAGCTTCCAACTCATCTCTAAAAGTCAACCACACGGCATGTATGGAATAGCCAGTTATACAGAGGTTACATAACATCAGACTCACGACTCGCAAGGATCCACATCAATACCCCGCGGCCTGTCGCCCGGCGCCAGTTGTATAACAGTTTGGACGAGCGCCTGCGCAGTATCGTTGTCAGCGTGCGCGTCGAGCGAAGGAACGCGAGCGCGCCGCACCGCCGCGCTATTACACGTCCAGTATAGAGTCTTCGTTCTAGCTTCGAACACCATGCCTTCTACTGCGCCCATTTCTATGAAAGAATATAGGTAATAGGGTAGATACAATTTCTGGAAACCCATATTTTTTTCGATAGTCCTTGCTGTAAGGATCTACAAACTTCAGCTCTTTCATTTTTTTATCATGGTTTTCCAAAACATTTTAAATTGATAACTTGACAGTTCGCAATACTATAGGCTAGAAGGATCTTCTATACTGCCGTCTAAACCCAATTGAAAAAAATCAATGGCCGGAAATAGATCCTTACAACATGGACTAATAAAAAGAGTTCCAAAAATTGTGACAACCCTATTTGATAGAGTAAATGTTAACTTCGTTGTACCTTATAAGATTCGTTGAAACAGAAAAAAAGCCACCTTAGCGCGAATCGGAATCGTACACCGAGGGTTCCATACGAACTATGAAAGTACTACATATTGTTCTAACAAAAAGGTGAACTATACTGAGCGAGAAACTTACGTCAACGGATGATACCCTATATATTTTGATTCCCTTGAGCGATTCACGCGGTATCGGACGCCACGACTTTGCGCGACAACGACAGCAGTGTAGGTAAGAGTGTCTCGCTCACTCGTTACGCCGCGCTCGGATCTCTCGCTCAACCGCTTGCCGCGCCGCTGGTCGCGTATAAACGTCCGTTCATGCACGCAGCAGGGTTAGCATATCTTGCCCTGACATTGCTTGTAAGCACTCAGCATCACCCGTCTTGCTCGCACGGCATTGAAAGGAAAGTGATAGATAGTGTTTGTCGCGCGTCAAAGAGTTTAAAAAGAAAAAAAAAATTTCAGACAAATTAATCCATATATTGTTAGTATTACAAATACCTTTTAGCTTTATGCTAAACGTACTGTAAGGATGTGTTACGATATATTTGGCCACTTCGTTACTAAGATTGATAGTTACTTCGATGCTGATTGTACAGGGATCGTTGAATCCAAAGATACGATAAAAACCGGCCAAGTGCGAGTCTGACTCGCGCACCGAGGGTTCCGTACAAATACTTATCCCATTTTAACTGTCCCGGTTAAGTTAAGTTTGTACCTGGTATTTATGGCGCCGGATACAAATGAGGTGCAAAGTTAACGCAACCGATCACGTTTGTTATATGGGAGCCGCCTTAAATATTTATCTTATTCTGTTTTTTAGTATTTGTTCTTATAGCGGCAACAGAAATACACCATCTGAGATACAGCCTGGTGACAGACGGACGGACATACAGACAGACAGAAAGGCAGATAGACAGACAGATAAGACAGACAGACAGTCGAACATACAGCGGAGTCTTGGTAATAGGATACCACTTTTTACCCTTTAGGTTCGGAACCCGGAAAATGTGGATTACTCCGCCGAAATCGCGGGCACCTCCTAGTATAAATATAAAAATCTCCATGTACATTCCTTTTATTTTCTCTCCAATCCATTTACTAACATAGGTATTAATTTTAAGATTATTTATTACGAACCAGCATGTTACACAAATATAAATAAAACGCATAGAGCCATAAGTAACGAGGCAATAACAAAGAGATCTTATTTCGTAGCATTTGCATGATAAGCATTCCATGAAGCATTAATAGTAAGACTGGGACTACACCGTTAGTAAGTCATGGATGTTCTATGTATTTAAGTATTTATTTATCTATATAAGTATGTATATCGTCGCCTAGTACCCATAACACAAGCCTTCTTGAGCTTAGTTTGGGACTAGGTTGATTTGTGTGAGGTTGTCTGATATTTATTTATTTATTTAGTAAGTATAGTTTTATAATAAATAAATAAATAAATATCAAGGGACAATCATACACAAATCGACCTAGTCCCAAACTAAGCAACGCTTGTACTATGGGTACTAGACGACGATATACATAATATATAAATACATATATACGAGTAGATAACATCCATGACCCAAGAACAAATATTTGCCCCGGCCGGGATTCGAACCCGGGACCGCCGACTCAGTGAGCAGGTGTCTACAAACCGAGCCAAACGCGTCGTCGTTGTTATAATATTAATTTTACATGTACTTTTGTTCTATATACCTAAACTATAAAAAAATAACTAAAGTGCAAGTCCGACTCGCGCATCAAGGGTTCCGTATTATTTATTCGTATGGGATATTATGTACAGTCGTTACAAGCTCCCACCGGTAATGAGATTCTATACAAAACTAGCGAACCGCCTCGCCTTCGGACGGGTGCAATGTTAATAAATTATCAATGCTAATAATATTGAATCACTCTATCTATTAAAAAACCGCATCAAAATCCGTTGCGTAGTTTTAAAGATCAAAGCATACATAGGGACAGACAGACAGACACCAGGAAGCGACTTTGTTTTATACCATGTAGTCATTTTAAAATTTTTACATGGACTTTTGTTCTATAGAACTAAACAACAAAAAAAATTGCAAATGGATGAATGTATATGAAAAACCAAACATTCTAGACTGTTTTCCTTTGCTCATTCTAACTATTGCTGGGGTAGGTTCTACTAATGAAATCTCCTTTATCAGTCGGTAGACTTACAATCTGACTTGTAAAAGTGCCCTTGTGGCCTACTTACTGAATAAATTATTTCATTTCATTTCATTTCATTTCAGTCGTAAACTGGGGGCGAATTAGCTAGTATATAATAATAATAATTAGTTCCTCTCTCTGCAGCCCTAACCACCGGTAGCCTGGGCCCTGCCCCGCTGCCGGCGGCACCCTAGGTTAGGTTTTTTTTAGAATGTGTTTATATTTGTAATGTATTTTTAATATTTTACTTTTTATATAAATTTATTGTAAAAAAAACCTAGCCTAAGTACAAAAATGAATAAAGGGAATAATAATAATTCTTTATTATTTTCAGAGTTACACAAAACACGTAATACAACCAAAGATAGGACAAGATTTAGCTTGCCGCCAGCATAAACGCTGTAGACAAATTTTGTCTTGTGATATAAGAGAGAAACTACTATGCTGCTGGAGGCTAGCTTTATAAATTTATGACAGTTGAGAAATGCACTGCAGTAGTACAGTACATTTCTCAATTGCTTCAAATAAGTGTATTGTAGGACGAAATAACAGAGGCCCCCAAACTAAGCTATGCCTGTATCTTGGGGTGCCATTGTGTGTAATACTTTGCATCAAACTTATTAAAATATATAACTTTGTATTTATCATATAGAAATTTGTACTTATACAATTAACCATAAATCTATTTGTGTATCGGCATGTAACATTTTCACTTAACACTAGATTGCACCAGTATTTATGAGATCTCTAAACGGAATTTAAGATATTTAGGATATTTGGATACCTACAGTTAGAATACATTTGAGTAAGCAGGTTTTCTGTTGCCAGATAATCTAAGGTGAGCAGCCAGTCAGTGATTTTAATTTTAGCCTTATATTTGGAAGCTTCTTTTAGATTACAAAAATTGGATATAAAATTGTACACATAAGGTCTCAAGAATTTCCCGAAACGTCTCGCAAAGGAGGTTTTGATTGAAGGTAGGGGTAATTTAATTCTACGTTTGTTTATTAAGTTGATATTATTGTCAGACGAGTATACAGCATTGTGGGTGACTAGTCCTGTTTCAAGAATGAAAAGCTTTCTGATTGATAACACCTGGGCTTCGTGATATAATTGAGTTGTAGGGTACCTGAAGGGTTTTTTAAGCATGACCTTAATTACAGATCTTTGAGCTCGTTCTGCATCTATTAAAACTGATTTCGCTGCACCTCCCCAAGCAGTGATACAGTAACATAACATCGATTGGCATAATGACAGGTACACCATTTTCATGACATCCTTATGTACTAAATCTCTTAGTTTTTTGACAATGATAATTGTTTTTCTTGCTCTTTTAGAAAGACATGCGATGTGATCTTTAAAATTGAGGTTTTCGTCAATCATTATACCAAGATATTTTATATTACTGGATCGTTGAATTCTATTGCAATTACATGATTGAGTGTAGGGCATGTTACAGGTGTGAATTTGGATGTGGCTTATACTTTTGGGGCTTGAAGCTGCAGTTTTATGGAAACACAAATATTTAGTTTTATTATTATTTAAAGTGAGTAGATTATTTATCAACCAGTTGTTAATTGATTTCATCCCTTCTTCCGTTGTCTTATATGTTTCCTCCCAAGTTATCCCGTGAAAAAGGACAACAGTGTCATCAGCGTAACACAAAACTTCAGCGTTTTTTAAGAAAAGGTCATGAATGTCGTTCATGTAGATGATAAATAGTGTGGGGCCTAGTATACTCCCTTGCATATAATTTATAAGCATACCTGTACTAACTCGGGGAACGTTCTAGGGATTTGATATCGATAAAAATATGTCGTCACCTTTACGCGGATTAAAATTATATAAATATATATATATATATTAAAACATGTCTCATTCCAAATTCTCGATATAATATAAAAAGGTTCGATATCATGTTTGATAAAGTGGATATTTTCACGGTCATCTTTAATACCGACGAATATATCGAAAAAATATTGATTGTATACTTATTATGAAAACTATTGTAATATATACAAATAAATTTATTATTATTTTAAATGAAGAGAAAAAGTATATAATTATGTTAATTAACATTTAAGTTAGCACAGGTATGTATATAAGGATGCTTATTTATAAGAAAAAGGGCTTAACACTGGCCAATTAGTCTCGTCCAGGCGCGTCAGGAAAAGGAGGTCGAAAGAAGGACAGAAAACGCCTGGAGGAGCTATTGGTCCGTAAAACATCTAATGAAAGGTGACCTACCACTGTCACTTAAACGTAGCCTACGTTGGACATGTGCATACTTCCAGTTCTCACCTACGGTGCTCAGACGTGGTCTTTGACTGAAGTTCAGAAGTCCAAACTTGGGGTTTGCCAACGAGCTATGGAGCGCAGCATATTAGGTGTAAAAGTAATGGATCGAATCCGGAACACCACGCTGCGCTCACAAACCAGGATAGTTGATGTAGCTTGGAAGACGGTCAAGTTGAACGTCGGACTGAGCTGGTCACGTCTGTCGCATGCCTTGTGGGACAACTTGTGGGCCAAAAAAACCACAGAGTGGAAGCCCCACGACTCGAAACGGAGTCGTCCTGCCATCGTAGGCGATGGCAGGACGACTTGGACTCATTTTTGAAGGACTGGCCAGATACCTACAGCTCAAAACCGCGACAGATGAAAAAAGAGACGGGAGGCCTTTGCCCAGCAGTGGGACATAATAGGCTCATAATAAATATAAATAAATAAATAGTACATTACTGCAGAGGCCGCGAAATAGGGGATTCTAGGCCGAGTAGTACTTAATAGATAATCTCGAGATACGAGACCGACAATCCCTGTTCGCGCCGAGGCTTGTATAGTGCTTTTCTCAAATAAATCCAAGGAAATAATACAAATGTTCAACTTATATATTCATAAAAGCATTGTTTTTTTTTTACTATTCCCGCCAACTTTTTACTTTTTTCAAATTTATTCTTTTAAGCTGTTCGGGTTAATGTTTTTGCCACCAAATGTTAATATGATTATATTTAAAAAAAATGACAACACCTTATTAATTAGATATTTTTATATTTTTTTACAATAAACGTGACTCCTTGTTTATTTTATTGAATATCTGTTTTAATCTAATTGAACGATCTAGTTAAATATAAGAAATAAAACGTAAATATACATGCACAAACTACGTTTTTTTTTATTGGCAGTATGCCATAGATTATCAATAAAAGAAATAAACCCCATTGAAACAAAAGACAATCTCTTTGTTGGCCACGGCCAATAATGTTGTATGAAATTCGTTTATTGACCTTTAATTTGAAATTAGAACGAATCTTCAACAATTGATATACAAAGACGTATTTCGCGTTCTATTACCACGATCATAAGACCGACATTTCTTTGGATGTTTGAGAAAAATAAATTACATTAAAGTATTACCTGAGGTTATCATTAGGCGTATTGAGTGTAATAGGCGTGCGGACCTTTTTTTGAGGATGATGCCAATCGATTCTATTTTTTATTGGGATCAAATGTCTATATGGGACTACCTACACTTAGACTGCTCTAAAAGTCAGATTTGACCGTCAAAGTTCAATATTTCTACAGAGGACTTCTTCCTACAGTATTCGTATGGAGAAAATAAGTAATCTGCCATTTTCACTGTGAAAAAGTGCGTTTAAGTTCACGGTTGTCATACAATTATTTTGTTAAATTATGAGAATCTTTAAGACAATTTCAAAATTTCTTTTGGGTTAAAAAAAGAAATCATATAAATTTCGTACCTTTGAAGTCACATACTTCAAAAAATATTTTTTAGTTTTTATTTTTTCCTTGTATCATGACATATTGAGCTAATTTTATTCAAATAACTACAATATGTTGTATAATTCAACATCAGTCGCATCCCCTATTATAAAAGTAATAGTGTGGCCACCGCTTTACTTTTAAATGCGTGGCCAAGTGAATGGCCTGTAATATATAATCAACTGTGACCTCTACAACTACCACTTATCACCGGATGAGTGATAACTTATGCTCCCCGTTTAAAGAGGTCCATGGAAAACGAACCGCGCGGTCAGTTTGTGAATTTGGTCCGTACAGTGCTCTGCTGCTGCATCAAACCATGAAGCGCTTGTGGTTCGCGAGTCTACTGGTGGCGATCTCGGGATCTCCCGCGCCCGAAAGTTCAACCTACGATGAACGCCATGCTTCATACATCAATGGAACTACATCCGCGTTCGTTAAAATCATCAAAACAAATGACGTCCACTCACAAGATGCAACTTATTTTACACCAGCGGTAGTACTAGTTGGGAAGACGAATGGAGACATACTGCGATGCCTGCAAGAAGACCCGGACGAATGTGAGGTGTTTTATGACACTCAGTATCCTGTGTACTCCTTGCTGATATCTGGAGCGTACATCTATGCTGGTCTAAGCTCTGGAAATATTCTAAGATGCGAATTGAGCAAAAAAGGGTCGTGCAGGACAGTCTATACGTGCGGTGAAAAAGTGTATTCTTTAGCGATAATAGGAGGATACCTCTATGCCGGTCTCGATAGCTCAACTGTGCGCTGCACGTTGAGTGAGCCTTATAGCTGTCAGTCTCTTCACGCAATGGAAAACGCAGTGAATTCTTTAATTCAGTTCGAGGATCATATTTACGTAGGAACTTCGAGTGGACAATTGATGCGATGCTCTTTAAGAACAGAAAACATTTGTACTCTGTTGTACTCAGTGGACGAAAATAACCCAGATAGTAAATCCATAACGGGTATCGCTAATATTGGGAATAACGTATTGGTATTAACATTGTATGGCCAATTATGGAATTGCTCTCGAAAATCCGATTTGACAACTGATTATTGCGTACAGACGTGCGATTTAGATAAAAATGACACTTGGGCCATGGCAGCATACAACGGTGTTTTGTACGTCGTTAATACAGAAGGTATATATATTTGTAATGCGGATGATGATGCTGATTGTTCAAATTATGGACACCATACTGGAGCTCGAAGTATTGCGTTCGCGTACAGTACGTTTCACATGCAGAGCCGATACAAGGACGAACATGCAGCCTGCACGTGGCAGGATAGTCACAGATGTCCACCCTTTGTAACCTATTATGAACCACAACAGAGATCAATGCTGGAAGTGCATGTAAAAGACGGCAAACTGAGAGATTTTTCGGGAGATTTGGTGGATACCAGCAAAGCGGATAATGGCCACTCGGGACCAGCAGCTATATTTGCAATGGGTCCTGACGGAACAATACTACTGTCAAACGTACATCAAGAAGGATTGTTACATTCGTCAAGTCTCTTCGCTGGCAGCCCGGTAGCGGCGGCAGGCGAAATGGTGGTCGAGAATGGCGTTATCAAGAAAATGACGACGTGTTCGGAACACTACAGACCAGATCTTGTTCTGAACAGGAAGGTGATTGAGTCATTACGTTACCAAGGCTATACCGTCCCAATTGATTCGCAAATATGCTGTAGGGAAGATGAGTGCGGGAATGTTTCAAATGCACCCCTCGAAAATATACAGAGTATGGATTCACAAGGAAATATTTCATCTGAAAATAAAAAACATGATCCCCTCCAATACATACAGCCTATGAAATCAGAAGGAATCATTTTATCAGATAATACGAAACATGAATCTCGAGAAAGTGTACAGCCTATGAAGTCAGAAGAAAATATACCATCAGAGATTATGAAGAATGAAGCTCCAGACAATGTACAGCCTTAGGAATCAGAAGGAAATATTCCAGCAGAGAATATAGAGAATGAAGCTCCAGAAAGTGTGCAAGCCTATGGAATCAGAAGGAAATATTTTACCAGATAATATAGAGTATGAAGCCGTAGAAAATATAGAGCCTGAAGAACCAGAATATTAAAGACAACAACAATGTTTTTAAATCTATGTATTACAGGGAGTCCCGTAGCAAATTTAACATTAAATACCTTTTTAATAATTTGCCTCGCTGCCTAACACCCTGTATGGTATGATTATGAATATAGTGATTAACTAATAAAGATTCGTATCTTATTTTTCAAGTTTATTTTAATAACCCTGCATGATATTATAATGAGTATCATCATCATAAGCCTTTTACATCTATAACAGATGAGTTAAGCAGCGTCTAATAAACTGCGGCACTTTCGAAGATGGCTGGATAGCCCGATACGAGAGCGACAGCCGCGGCCGCATTATTGACAAATAAATGTTGCGCCTATCGATGAAGGGGGAAAAGCTGCATGCTGGTGTCTCATGTATAATGAGTATAGTGAATAACTAATACAGATTCGTCTGCGACGTAGTACGGGCGGCGCCATCCACCGAGATGGCGTTGCATACTTGACGCCGTTAAAAATGACTCATGTCTGGATGTCAGTTGATCGGAATTCCAGGTGTTATCGCCTAAATCGCATGTCTCAACCGGTTCTAATGAAATTTCGTAAGTAGGTTCGATAATTATTGTACAATTATTTTGTCAAATTAATTTTTAGAAAATTTTCAATATGTCGGCGATATAGGTGTTGAAAACGTTAAAAATTACTTTCAACTATTTCAAAATATACTCATGAGGTTTGCAGAACATAGAGCTATTAGTTTTATAACAGAGTGCCTATTACAGTCTATCTGGAATTCTAATATCAAATTCTGTCAACTGGCACAAGTGAAAAACCTTGTACCTTTGTACCTTGTGCCAAAGTGACTTCATTTGATCTTAGATATCGGACAGACTATACCACCATACGGATATATCATCAGACGAGCCATAGTACCACACTATTGTATTGTCATCGGAGTTAAATTTATTCAGAAGTCAAATGTGGTATTATTTATCAGCGTTGTTGCACCCGTGGGAAGCAGGGGCGGGTCGATAGTCAAAAATAATTTACTTCTGAAATTACTTAATCCCACCAAAAACATTTCATGTAAAATTGGCGGCCAAGACTCACATGCTCATAACGCTTTCGCTGTAAAAAAAGTTATCAGATCCCTGGAAAAGCCAAGCCCCTAAGCCCTGAGTTTACTAATCCTACACCTTGGCTTCAAAAGTATGGCTTGGCCGTTTCATAAAGTACCGTAATTAAGTCTAACGGACTGTCCGGCCTATATGGTAAGGAATTAAGTTTATATATATTATCATGAAGACATAATAGTATTTTATGCAACCGTTGTATAAGAGGGGGCAAAAAACGCGAGTGGCATGGGTTACGATGTGAGCGTAGCGAACATCGTAAGAAAGATGCCACGAGCGTTTTTTGACCTACTTATACAACGTTGCATACAATACTTTTTCTACGACTCGACATTTCATAAATAAAATGCAAATAAACAACAAAGAAAATAATTACATGTTCCCGCTCGAAATCAACAAAATTTAAAAAAAAATTAGGTGTCGGATAAACTTTTTTTTATTGACGTCCATCTGTCAAAAAAATATGAACTTATACATAAAGGTATACGTTCACTATACTAAACATCTGTCAAAAAATATAAACTTATACATAAAGGTATACGTTCACTATACTAAACATCCATGCACCGAAGATAAAACTTTTTTTTTAAGTTGGCAGCAATGCCTTTGTACAATAAGTTTTTTTTTAAATTGCAAATTGTGTGAATGCAGCTGTTTATCTTGTAATCTGTGGTACTAAGTGATGCTTTTTTGGCGACATTATAACATCGTTTAGCAGTGTTTTTTTGGGCAGTAGAGTATAGACTTTTACAGACTTTCATAATTTATGTCTTTATAATAGAGTTAGTAACTATATAAATGACAGAAAAAAGTACTGGAGTAGAAAAACTTAATTTACCGTATGGGCCAGATGGTCCGTTGGACTTATTTATGTTACTCTAAGAAACGGCCAAGCCATACTTTTGAAGCCAAGGTGTAGGATTAGTAAACTCAGGGCTTAGGGGCTTGGCTTTTCCAGGGATCTGATAACTTTTTTACAGCGAAAGCGTTATGAGCATGTGTCTTGGCCGCCAATTTTACATGAAATGGTTTTGGTGGGATCTCATTTCTTTTTGTAAGGTAGTTTTTAATTATTAGGTTTATTTTATTGTGCTGTAGCGTTTCTAAGTAAGTAGTAATAATTGTGTTTTTAAGAAATACTTACGTTTAGCCCCATATACAGGATGTTTGGTACATCGTTTGCCAAATTAAAATGGGAGGTAGGAGGGGTCATTTGCTACCTCCTACGGCCCCTAAAAAAATTCTTAGGCCCACGGATTTTTTTATGGCATTTATTTTATTTTTTTTAGAAAATCCTAGAGAACGACTCGTTTAAACTTAAAATACAAAAATGTTTTAGTGCCTAGACCTGACATTTTTATTTGATCGCCAGGTGTAATGTTGTGCGGTTCTATCAAAATCAAAAATACCAACAAGTCGGGTCTAGTTATTTTTTTGTTGACCCAGAAACGTTTTTCAAGACGTGAAAATTCAATGAAACTAAAACTTTGACTAAGTTTTTCTGGGTCAATAAAAAAATAAGTAGACCCGACTTGTTGGTATTTTTGATTTTGATAGAACCGCACAACATTATACCTTGCAATAAAATAAAAAAATCAGGTCTAGGCACTGAAACTTTTTTGTAATTTAAGTTTAAACGAGTCGTTTTCTAGGATTGTCTAAAAAAAATTTAATAAATTCCATAAAAAAATCCGTGGGCCTAAGATTTTTTTTAGGGGCTGTAGGAGATAGCAAATGACCCCTTCTATCCTCCATTTTCATTTGGCAGACGATGTACCAAACACCCTGTATATATATATATATATATATATCTACACTTTTATCCCCCTTTATGGAAAACCCATACAAACTTTCATCCCCTTATTTAAAGGGAGGGGGGTGATTTTCTAAAAGTCTTAGAATGTGTATTTTATTTATAACAATGAATCCCAATAGGTGTCAATTTTCAGACCTCTAGTATCAAAATTTGCGAAAGTCTCATACAAACATTCATCCCCTAGTTTAAGGGGTTGGGGGGTAAAAGTTCCAAGTTTCAGAATTATTCTATTGTTTTTGTACTAAAACTAGCTTACATACCAAATTTCAGCTTTCTAGGTCATCGGGAAGTACCCCAGAGGTTTTGATACGTCAGTGTATATATATATATATATGAGTGGCAAAATCGGCGTATTTTAGGTACCAATAAAACCTTAAGTATAAAAGCTAGATCAATGAAATTAAGTGCATTTTATATGTTCCCTAACTGCATCTTAACCTGTGAATTTGGGCACTCTGGTGTTAACTGGGACGAAGCTATGAGGGTTTGAAAAATTAGACGAAACGGTTCGAGAAACGGTAGGTAGTGCCCCGCTTCTTTTTTGCTCGTCTTGGCGGGGGCACTGCCGTGCCCCCAGATTACTTGGCTTCCGATCCGTCAGCGCAGAGACTTACATGTTCTTTGTCTTCTGTACAATGTCCTTTCATTCCTTCTTCTCCTCCTTACCTTGCAGAGAAGTTCTCTTACATGGCGGATGGTAGTGGCCATCGCAAGTGCAAATCTAGCTCTATCGATCCCACCGCATAGATCGCATGTTTACGATATGTCTTTTGCTGTGCGCGCCGTGAAATTATGGAATAAATTGTCTCCCTAAGGCAGACGCAGTCCGTAGCATCGCTCAAGGGGAAGTTGAAGGGATTGTGGCTGTCAAACGAATAATAGATTGCTGTTTTTGTTGTAATTATGACTATATTTCTGTTGAGTTTGTATATATATAGATATTACGTATTACGTATTATATTGACTGTTTGCCTATCTCTCTCTATTTTGGTTTTTTGCATTTTCATGTGTAAGTAATATTGTTAAATTATCCTTCTTCGTATTGTACATGTTGCTTTGGCTGTCTACCGTTTACATTTGTGTTTAGCACTCATTTACTCAAAGGTTAACTGGAAGAGATCCCTTAAAGGGATAAGTTCGCCTTTGTACATGTTTTTTTTTGTTTTAATTTATTTCTTGTTTTTGTGTACAATAAAGTGTTTAGATACATACATACATACTTAAATAAAAAATCTAATCCATGTCGATTTTGAATTTGAGACTCGGCTTGTCATTTGAGTGGTGGTTTTTGATACTTCATGCACCTAAGGGTTAAACGTAGCCATACTAAACTTCAGCTCAATCAATGCCTGGGATGAATATTCCTGGCAAAATTTGACCCGATACCAGTAGCGTGGCGTGAATCAAAATCTCTAGGCAAGCCGGGATCGATTCAGCTTACTTTTATCCAAAAATAATAGGCAATGTTTTCTAAAATTGGCAAGCCGATGGGAATCGACTTCTATAGACGCTACGCCACAGATACATACATGAAAAGTTTTTAGAATTTCAACGCGAATGCAGTATTTTCATGTACAGCGCCACCTGTAAAAAATCTTAGTCTTCTCACCGGGCCGAAACCGCTGAACGGATTTCATCCAATATTGGTAAAGCCAAAGGGATTCGACCTTCCTCGTAAGCTCTGGTGCCGTCTGAACAGATTAAGAACCGGGCACGGTCGTTGCAAATATCACCAACACAAATGGGGATGGAAAGACTCTCCACTCTGCGAGTGCGGCGAGGAAGAGCAGACTAACGAACATATCATCCAGCGCTGCCCCCTTCACTCCTACCCCGGCCCTGTTGAGGACCTGGACGACTTGACGCCTGACGCAGCTGCCTGGCTTAAAGATCTTAGAGCCATACTTTGATTGCTTTACTTAGAATGCCATATGATCAATAATAATCCAATCTTGGTACAGGGATAGCTGGACATTCAAAGATGGCTATAGGATACTTTTACTCGACTACAATAAACATAAAAGTTTTACGCGGACGAAGTTTCCAGTTAAGTAATGGGTCTCACTTGTGAGCAGGGTTCTCTGATCTGTTCCGTTGAAGTGCACAGAGCCGATAGCGCCGCGTTGTATGTCGGAGTAGAACAGCCGCATTTCGTCGTACCAGTATGCTAGCGATATCGCTATGCGGATCAGGTCCCTGCGGAAAATAAAGTAATGTGTAACACTGTCTAGATTTCTCCCTCATTTTCTCAAAGGTTCGTCCATGTACACATGTATTGTTGTTGAGTTTTTGACAGTATTGTTTTTATGTGCTATAATAAAGTCTTAACATACATACTACTAACTTAAATTTTCCGGTATTTCGTACACCACTGTAAAGAATAATGTGGGCAATGGTTTGGCTGCGATATAAGGTAACAAAGTACGAGACGTTGCCAGCAGGACATTATATTTTTGCAATACTGACTTACTTATTTTGGATTGGCGGGTACGGCGAGTTGAGATCCTTTTCGTCCTCCAAATGGATGCTGTCAATTTTCGTAACCCGAGAATACATCAGGAACGATTGGTATGCTGCAAAAAAATATAGCTTATAGAAAGCGCACATAGTTATACAATTGTATATGTTTTATTTTATATTTAAACTGTAAGAAGAGGAAAGCATTAGTTAAGGGGCCAGCAGGGTAATCCACCGTATGACTTCATGGTCATAACATGGTGGCAAAACCTTATGGGTGCACAGTGCGGGTCGAGTTGTGATATAGTCGTCATTATTATCGCATGAATCATCAGCTCACTGTCATGACGCTACTTCAAGGAATAGCTGCTATATGCGTTACTTGGTGTGAGAGTTACAATTTGGTGCCGTGACCAGGATTCTTTGATTGATATATTAATGATTACACTAAAATCTTGTAGCCTTTGCAAACGGCGTAGACTTTGGATTTCAAAATAGCGGATATATTTCTTCAACGTTTTCGAGGATCTGTATGATAAGGTACTCACGGGTACAGCTGTCACCCAGGGCAGCGACGTCACCGTGCGGGCAGGCGCAGCGCGCGCCCGCGCCGTCCCACAGACACAGCGCCGCGCAGCCGCCATTGTTGGCGCCGCACGGATTCACTGGCAGGCCGGAGCCGGCCGCGGGCAGAGTTTGGGCTGCTTTCGACCAAATCTACAAGGTATTACGAAAACATATAATATACAAATATGACAGGTTTTTATTTATCAGAAAGCCTTCTAAACTGATACTATTATTTGTCTATTTCAGAAATTAGAAAAAAACGCACCTAACTGCGTATGATCTAAGCGCAATCGCACGCGAGTTCGAAGTTTTTTTACAACCATTGTGTTGGTAAAATGGTGAATGGTTCCTGGATTACGCTGTTGCTGCGTCACACTTAAGAAAATTACTGAACGGAAAAATACTTACAAAAAGATCTTTAAGACTGTCGCCGGCGTTTTCTAGCAGAATTTTATAGTCGCTGAGGTTTGTGAGCGGCGCGGAAAGAATACTGCCTCGGTTCATCATACTGTAATGAAATTAATCAATTAAAACTACTGAATTAAACATTTTGATCAGATTTCTAAACAACGATATATAGCTCTTTCTAGGAATGACCACCAGAGCTAAGCTACAGTGCTTAGCGGCCTGGTGGACTATAAATTTATAACAAACGGTTCCCAAACGATACTCCAAGTGTAATACAATGTTAAGTTGTGTTTAGAGTTCCTTTGCGTCGGGTTAGAAATGACAAGCTTCTCTAATCTAGGTCCGCTGAAACGAAAGTCGTCTACATAGCTCAGTGTTAATGTTAACAGGCTCAAGTGGAAGCGGGTGGGGCCCATTACTCGTTAAACCGAGGGTTAGATTCTTGAGTGGTGACCCGGACGACCGTATGAGTCAACGCAAGGGAACCAATCAATAAGAGAAGCGAATGGTTGATCATAGAGAATATCCTTGGAGGCTTCTTTCTTTCAGCGGACGTCTTTCGACTGATACGATGATCATAATGATGCAAATGCCCATGTCTATCCAGTGACGCGACGGTGGTGGTGGTCGTAGCAATGCCCACACTACTCACGTTTTCAGAACAGATACCGACTTATATGGCAGTGGACGGAAGCATATTGCTCATAGAACCAAGCCGTTTGGGCAGAAAAAATCTTAAGGAGCGACAATTATAACACAGCTTTTGACGAGCTGGATCTTTTAAGGAAAACCGTTGGATGAGGGTGGCGCCCAGTCGGTGTGCGGATCCATAACCTTTGTCTAGCAGTGGACGTCTTTTGGCTAATATGTGTACAATAATTATGATTATTATAATAATGACTCACGTGTCTATCCAGTACAGCCGCTGCTTGTGCAACGCGACGGCGGCGGGGTGTCGCAGCGGCGCGCCGCGCGCCACGCACACGCGGCCTCGCCCGTCGTAGCGCATGCGCCATATGCTTACGTCCCATGTGTCCGCCCAGTACACCATCTCGTTCTGTCAATCATAAGGCCATCATAAAATGTTCTATAAGCTCACATATAGCTATATATATATGCTACTTGGAGTCTAACCTACAATTTGGTGTCGTGACCAGGATACATATTTCATCTAATATTGGTGAATATGGTATAGAAACGATTCCCAAAGTCTAAGCGCCTGATTAGTCTTACTAAGGACTAAGCATATTCAATCTAAGTTATTATGCTAATATAATACATGCACAAAAGAACTAATAACTCGTCGTTGATTTAAGTCGTCAACAATCGAATTGCAGAAATCGGGATTGAGTTGAGACTCAAAAACCAATCAGTTTGCCCGAAGTTTGATGATAATTATTTACTAATGGCACTTTACCTCTGTGTCAATAGCGATGTCGGCGACAGCAGTTCCATTATACAAAAGTTCACGCTGTGAGCCGTCGAGTCGTGCGCGCTGAATCCAGCCACCGCCGGAGAGAAACAGCCATCCTCGGATTGCGTCCACTGCCAGTGCTGTGCAGAAATATCAAGTTTTTAATAAGTGCTATAGAGGCTTGGCTACATTATGAAGGGAAACAATAAAATTAACTTAATTAATTAATGACATGTTCGCAGATAGTTAATGTAATGGATTAAGTCTAAAAAGCGTCAGTGACAAGCAAAACCCATTAAGTTCACAGTCCTCTAATATCTGTAATTTTTACACATATACATACTTGTTACGGCGAGAGGGTCGGTATCGATGAGCACGTAGCGGTGGTCGCCGTTGGCTCTCGCCACTTCGACCAGATTCCGTCGAGGGTCTGACCAGTAGATATTCCCGGCTACCCAGTCCACAGCAAGTCCTAGGCAGAAATCAGGAAAGTTGGATCAGGCCAAATCAAATTGGACATTAATTGAACACTTAAATTGTTGCCGCTAAACCGATGGATTGTTGCTTCTTATTTATGGTAGAATAGCACAACATTTAAATGATAGCAAGCGGTAGTCCCTTTGTAGCTTCTTATATTAGAAAGAGACTAGCTCCGTGAAATGGGCCCCAGGTGGTTGAATTTAATTTAACAAAGAGGATAAAGAGACGACACGATTTTGTTTGACATCATCTAATCCCAAGTAACTAAATTAAAGCTAAGACAATACCAATTGCATCGTTACCATTATGCGAGTTCTGTATTATTTAGAAGGGCTTGTTACAATATGGTGCCATGACCAGGATCATCGTTAATTCTTATTGATTATTTAAACGACTTTTTGAATACTTTATAACACAATTAAAATATTTAAGTCTCGCTCAACTCTATTAAGCTTATGTAAGGTTACTTTTCCTTACCAGACAGCCAATCAACAGGCTGTGCATCAAGAGGTTCCGGTTGGGAGACCAGAGCTGCTCGCTCTGTGCCATCACGCTTGGCTCGCGCCACTGTCCCGCTTTCCGAGTCCGCCCAGTAGATCCAGTCACCATCTGTACACATGAGTTGATATTAAGGGATGAAGACAGATACCGGTGGCGTGGTGTGAATACTATCGGATTTCCACCGGCTTACTCACTTCAGGACGATTGATTCCTTATCGCTACTAAAGAAAATGTAAGTGAAATCTACCGCGGCTTGAACTGAATTTTTGTTTGATGTCACGCCACTGAAAGTTTTAACTATAGGTAGCGAACGTAACGTAATTTCCTAACGTTTTAAGCATTTTTTAAAACAGTTCAATTGCTTTCGTACATAAGCCAGACATGGAGGATTGGCCATAGAGACCAGTCTGTAATCGAGGGCAATTAAATTATTTATGTGTTATGTATTTCGCGTAGAGTTGTGTTTTTCTCGAGGACGTTATCCGATTTCTATAGAGCGTGAACGTTTTTGAGAACATTGCCCATACAAAATGGAGAAGAGTATGTACATAAGAAAATAAATTGTATTAGTTACCTGCGTTGTAGTCAAGAGCAGTGCACAGCGCTGGCTGCGCCACGGGCGGCAGCACTGTGCGAGCAGGCGTCGATAGCGAAAGCGCTCTGATCTCCCAGCTCAAAGAGTATACTAGGATCTCGTCTTCCGCTGTTGAAAACAACAAATCACTAGATAAAACCCTCAATCCCAAGGAAAAATTAAGAGTCTAGGAAGAAAAAAGCTGGAAATTGTTTGACTTATACGATTTTTACAAATGATAATTTTTGCACGCAAGGTAGTTCGTTTCGTTGTGAAGAGATGGTCATAATACGGTATTTGATGACAGCTCAAATCAGTTACCCTTTATGAAACATCTAAAATGATTTGTTAGTATGAAGTTTCTATGAAAATACTGGCTTGTGACGTCATAAAAATCTGTAGTCTTCTTTTTTGTTTTTGTCTAATTAAAAATAGTATAATATCAAACAATTAATGGTAGTTTATTTGGTTTCGTGTAGTTTTGAGTGTGTGTTTTCAATGATACAATTAATTTCACTATCTTCAAATACCGTATTGTTTTAAAGTGGTATACCCACTCAATGGCTTCTATTTATATAATAAAATAAGAGCGATGACAGGTAGCCGTAGTTGCCAAAAGCAGTTGAGTGGATACTACTATACTATGAATAGTTGACTCACGGTGACACTGCGTCCCATTCACATAATAGCCCGCAGCGCAAACACATCGGCTCTTAGTTTCCGAGATGGGCAGGCACAGGTGCGCGCAGCTCGCGTCGGCGGCTCGCAGCGCGCATGCGCCGCGCGTGTCGTTCTGCGTCGCCGCGTCGTACACGCGCAGGGACAGGACGCCCTCTGGTGGAACAATACTTTAATTATAATTTTTATCAAAATATCGCGATTATTACTAAATAGTTACACTTGAGTATTTCTTAAAACATGCGATAAACGACTGAAAAGCCGCATATAGCACTTTTGAATAAAAAAAAATAAAGACCGCAAATCGATAATTATGTGGAAATAGTTTAACAATATCTTAGCAATCAAAAAGTATTTCGTCAATCTTGCGCCATTATAAGACAATTCAGAAGCATTAATTTTTGGAAACCTGTGGGACTTTACGGCTCCTTATTACTTAGTTCAAAAATGCTGATTGTTTTATACATTTTCTCTATGATCGAACAGGTTTCTTAACATATTATCAAAGTTATTACTTAGAACAGGGTCATTGCGATCTATTGGTACCTATATATTTGAAACCTACAGTTTGAATTTTTCATTAATAATTTTTGTTCCAAAATTACTCGAAATTTACCAAATTAACGCAGAAAACTGGTTTGTTTCCTTTTTTTTTCAATTTATTTTCTACTACACCCAATGAAAGCCTGAAATAGCTATGTTACTATCTAGATCTTAGGGAAAAGTATTATTCACTTTTTACATAATATGAAAAAAAAAAAAGGAATAAGGCCTCTTAAAGTTAACGCTTAAATGGTTACCAGTGTTTGAATGCAGCAGCTCGGACTGCAAGCAACTGCGCATGGCCTGGGTGCGGTTGCGAGGCAGTGCGCAGGCGCGCAGCCCGTCGCCGTCGGCCCACAGCAAGCGTTCCAGGTGGATGTCCATGGCCAGCGGACGCGCGCCCACTGCTAACTCCACCTGGTGGGTAATAATCGGTATTTATATTTTTAATTTGGCGATCATGATGTGAATACTTATATTAATGCAAATGTATACAGTTATTTTCACACGAAATAATGAATTTGAATCTGAATCATACGTGAAACCGTCTAGAGAAATGTAGAAACTTACGGTAAAGTACTCCCCGCTTTTAACGTCCAAATACTGAATGGAAGCCGACGCAAGATTGACCCAGTACAACCATCCGCTCTTCGGCTCCACAGTGAGACCTGTCGAACAAATGATTTAAGTAAAATTTCGTTGTACACTTTTTACAGCAAGAAAAATCTGTTCTAGAATTTGCGTAATAGTTGTAGAATTTCTATGAAATTAGGAACAAAAATGATAATTGATTAGCTGAATATCACAAATATACGCAGATTATTATTGACAGTTTTAGTTTTAACTTTGTGCGCGTATTTTTTATTTACCGTAGTCGGGTAAAAGGTATCCTATAATCATCTTTGGATGTCCATGCTATCTCTGTACTGAAATTGGTTATAATTTGTCCATGCAAGGACAAAGGAAATCATGCCCAACAGGTGCCAGACAACAAAAGACGATCACGTGAAATCATGTCGCCTCTAAATAAATAAATAAATACATATCAGACAACCTCACACAAATCAACCTAGTCCCAAATTAAGCTCAAGAAGGCTTGTGTTATGGGTACTAGGCAACGATATACATACTTATATAGATAAATAAATACTAAAATACATAGAACATCCATGACCCAGGCACAAATATTCGTGTTCATCACACAAATATTTGCCCTTGCCGGGATTCGAACCCGGGACCGTCGGCTCAGTAGGCAGTTGCTTAACCACTGCGCCAACCTCGTCGCCATAGAAAACTTATTTAAATACAAATCTACAATTTTATAATAGTATAGATGTTTGTCAACACTTACTAACAACCCCAGCAAGGAGCGGATCGCGCTTTGCATCCGCGATGACGCGTCGATCGCTGCAGTCGCTCGCCGCGCCCTCTATACGCGCCCCGGTGCCGTCGCCAATACTTGACACCGCCCAGTACAGCTTGCCTCTGTTAACAAAGTTGTTTTCACTTCTCTTGCTCTAAAAGTTCGACTTCATGCTGTGCGTAGGCGACATAAAATCGCTTTTTATGCTCTAGAGCATAAAGTAAAATCGTCGTCGAAGACCAAATCGGTCCAACAGCCACACGAAAAAGGTCCTTAATAAACAGTAAAAAAAAAAAAAACATAAAACTTCATACAATAAAACCCGTTCCAGACCTTCCGATCCGATCCGATTTATCGGAAGAAATCGGATAATGTGTATAAGATCCTAACAATTGCACTACACATTATCCGATTTCTTCTGATAAATCGGATCGGATCGGAAGATCTGGAACAGGATTTAACTCTTTATTTTATTTCGTTTTGTTAGTATTCTAAGACCAAGGCAAAGATACCAACAGCCAAAGTACACAATAAAACTTCTTGAAATAAACTTGTAACTTTTATTTACTATCATTTATTACTTTTTAAACTATCACTTTAAATATTTCTCATTGAATTTTAATTAAATTTGTTTTTAAGTATACATGATATGTGTATACATGTTTTTTACATGATACGGTTTCATTTCCTCGCAATCGAAGTGAAAAGTAGAGTGTGCAACTCGTCCATAAAACGCATTTTACACTCGACTTTATATTCATCCTCGCTTGCAAGCTCGCTCGGATGGATAAACGTCTCGTGTAAAATGATGCGTTTTATGCACTTGTCGTACAATCTACTATTATAAAGATCGTGATAGAAGACCGCATTTAAAAAGAGTAGTAAAATATAGTGTAGTTCGGGTAGTACAGTACTAAGATACTACTACCATTAGAGAGCAAGTAAATACGCTACCACATTGAAGTACTCGTACCTACTAAGAGGTGATTCTTTCTCTCATCTGTTTTTCGTGTGTTAGTCATGACCTGTTAGAGGATGATAGTAACGAAATTTATTATTAGTATTGTCAGGAGATGTCTTTATAACTATAGCGATAGCAGCGACAAACAGCGTAGTACAGTACCTGTGCACGTCCACGGCGATGGCGGTGACGTTGGCGACGGGACACAGCGGCGCCGCGCGCTCCCCCGCGGGCCCCGCGCCCCACAGCGCGTGTACAGTACCTGTGCACGTCCACGGCGATGGCGGTGACGTTGGCGACGGGACACAGCGGCGCCGCGCGCTCCCCCGCGGGCCCCGCGCCCCACAGCGCGTGTACAGTACCTGTGCACGTCCACGGCGATGGCGGTGACGTTGGCGACGGGACACAGCGGCGCCGCGCGCTCCCCCGCGGGCCCCGCGCCCCACAGCGCGTGTACAGTACCTGTGCACGTCCACGGCGATGGCGGTGACGTTGGCGACGGGACACAGCGGCGCCGCGCGCTCCCCCGCGGGCCCCGCGCCCCACAGCGCGTGTACAGTACCTGTGCACGTCCACGGCGATGGCGGTGACGTTGGCGACGGGACACAGCGGCGCCGCGCGCTCCCCCGCGGGCCCCGCGCCCCACAGCGCGTGTACAGTACCTGTGCACGTCCACGGCGATGGCGGTGACGTTGGCGACGGGACACAGCGGCGCCGCGCGCTCCCCCGCGGGCCCCGCGCCCCACAGCGCGTGTACAGTACCTGTGCACGTCCACGGCGATGGCGGTGACGTTGGCGACGGGACACAGCGGCGCCGCGCGCTCCCCCGCGGGCCCCGCGCCCCACAGCGCGTGTACAGTACCTGTGCACGTCCACGGCGATGGCGGTGACGTTGGCGACGGGACACAGCGGCGCCGCGCGCTCCCCCGCGGGCCCCGCGCCCCACAGCGCGTGTACAGTACCTGTGCACGTCCACGGCGATGGCGGGGACGTTGGCGACGGGACACAGCGGCGCCGCGCGCTCCCCCGCGGGCCCCGCGCCCCACAGCGCGTGTACAGTACCTGTGCACGTCCACGGCGATGGCGGTGACGTTGGCGACGGGACACAGCGGCGCCGCGCGCTCCCCCGCGGGCCCCGCGCCCCACAGCGCGTGTACAGTACCTGTGCACGTCCACGGCGATGGCGGTGACGTTGGCGACGGGACACAGCGGCGCCGCGCGCTCGCCCGCGGGCCCCGCGCCCCACAGCGCGTGTTCAGTACCTGTGCACGTCCACGGCGATGGCGGTGACGTTGGCGACGGGACACAGCGGCGCCGCGCGCTCGCCCGCGGGCCCCGCGCCCCACAGCGCGTGTTCCGTACCTGTGCACGTCCACGGCGATGGCGGTGACGTTGGCGACGGGACACAGCGGCGCCGCGCGCTCGCCCGCGGGCCCCGCGCCCCACAGCGCGTGTTCAGTACCTGTGCACGTCCACGGCGATGGCGGTGACGTTGGCGACGGGACACAGCGGCGCCGCGCGCTCGCCCGCGGGCCCCGCGCCCCACAGCGCGTGTTCAGTACCTGTGCACGTCCACGGCGATGGCGGTGACGTTGGCGACGGGACACAGCGGCGCCGCGCGCTCGCCCGCGGGCCCCGCGCCCCACAGCGCGTGTTCAGTACCTGTGCACGTCCACGGCGATGGCGGTGACGTTGGCGACGGGACACAGCGGCGCCGCGCGCTCGCCCGCGGGCCCCGCGCCCCACAGCGCGTGTTCAGTACCTGTGCACGTCCACGGCGATGGCGGTGACGTTGGCGACGGGACACAGCGGCGCCGCGCGCTCGCCCGCGGGCCCCGCGCCCCACAGCGCGTGTTCAGTACCTGTGCACGTCCACGGCGATGGCGGTGACGTTGGCGACGGGACACAGCGGCGCCGCGCGCTCGCCCGCGGGCCCCGCGCCCCACAGCGCGTGTTCAGTACCTGTGCACGTCCACGGCGATGGCGGTGACGTTGGCGACGGGACACAGCGGCGCCGCGCGCTCGCCCGCGGGCCCCGCGCCCCACAGCGCGCCGCGCGCCGCGTAGTACAGGATCCGCGCGGCCCAGTCCAGCGCCAGCGCTCCGCCCGGGCCCGCTCCGCTCGTCTCCACAATAGTCTCAGCAGTTCCACCCGTGAGACGGGTGCGTTTGATTTCGTTTGTCTGAAAATTAAAAGAAAGAACAAAGATTCATGAAGCGTTTGGATTTCACGCTGTCTAAAGTTTCTTCTGCAATGAGATATGAAAAAAGAAGGACACTTAGAACTTGAGAACTCTCAGACTGTTTCGCAACCATGACAAATGTGGGGTACGGAACTGACATAAGATCCGGATATGTTCGATTCTTACGGTACTTGTAGAGATCGTTTGAACATCAAGTTCTCATTGTCGCCTAACAATAGGCCCTAAGTATGAAACAGGCACCAACTGGGAGGCAACTGGCCGCGCATTAATATCGAAACTTTTCTGTAGCATGTGTTATATATGAAACCTAATCTCACCTACCTAACCTAACTCATGTTAACGTAGCCTAAATTCTTACCTCGGCGTCGCTCCAGTACAGCAAGCGCTCCTTGGTGAGCGCAGCGAGGGCTTTAGGCGCGGCCAGTTGTGCTCCCCACACAGCCGGTATGACCGGCTGCGCGGGAGCGTCCAAATCCAGGCCCCTTATAGAGCCCGCCCGGCCCACCACGACCACTTTCTCGTGCACTGGCAACATAGGAATAGTTATTTACGATACAAGTGTGGAAGGTAGGTGATTTCAGACGAGTGTGATTTTTAGTCACGAGCGAGGTACGAGCGAGTGATTAAACAAACACGAGTCGGAAATCATCTTACACACGAGTCCCGTACGAAACTTTACTATGCATGTACGAGAAAAAAGAAAATACTTTAATACTCACAAAGACTGTTTACATTGGAAAAAAAGTGTTTTCATTTGATTTATCCAACAAGAAGCCGTCGTTCACATTTTTTACTTCTTCAATAACATTTTACGGGTTTAAATTCATGATTCGTCCCTTTATCTCGCCAATATTTCCGCAGATTTGCACAAAACAACTTCAAAATAAACTAGACATCAATAAAAAATGGCGGAGTTATTTGAAGACCGCGCTCGACATATCTACTACTGCGCTGCGCATGTGCAAAAGTATTTTTTTAATATTCGTCTTATGTCAAAATGGCACAAGCGCATGTACATTCAGCCAAATTTATTTAATGAATAACGATTTAAAGTTCGTTTATTAATCAAATTTTATATCTAATGTAATTAATGACGTGTTAAATGAATTAATTAATGAAATATTGGTTTTATTGTACTTTTATACGTGATAATAATCGGTATTTGACTTATTTATCAAACTTTTTGTATATAATAAAACCTCTTTGTGTCAGGCTGTCAGATACGTCAATAAATTAAAAAAAAATTGAAAAGTAAAAAGCACTAGTGCGGAAAAGTAGTACTTTCCGCACAGTTTGAATGCCTAGAATACGCTCTTTTTGAGCACATGCATTGTAAACATTTTATCAACACACTAGAAGTTGCCCACAGCTCGTTCCGTACAACTTTTTTATTTTACCGTCATCACTTACTATCAGACAACTGTGGCGTGGCCCATATATAATTAATATAATACCTTATAAATTCACAAACACGTTAAATAGGCGATGTGTGGCGCAACTCTTGGTGTCAACTAACTTAAAGTGTCCTATAACCATCTTTGGATGTCCAGGCTGGACATCCAAAGATGGTTATAGGACACTTTAAGTTTAATTGAACTGTGGTACAAGGATAGCTGGACAGTCCAGCTATCCTTGTACCACAGTTCAATGAAATTCGTACAGCCGTTACGGCGTTATTACAGGAAAGAATTCACCAACAGTTGGCGCGTCTTGCCCGTACGAAATGCATATTAATATAACGGTCTTTCCTGAAATAATGACCGCTATCTATAGAAAAATGATTTTCAATACAATTTTATCTATCCAAATATCATAAACCCTCCATGATGCGTTCAAGAACCGCACATTATGACCACCATAAAAATAGATTGTTTTATTAGAACACATTTCTTATCTGTGAAAATGTTATTATTGCTAAATAATAACATCGATTTCGATAATATTATTTATTCAAATTTCGAACATCTTTGAAAAACAAAGAAATTTGTTTTGACCTCTATTCTACTATCAGTCGAGATGACGTTTAGTCCGAAATGAATTGTCAATTTGTATCAAATTTGACAAATGTCGCACGTAAGTATATCGAACGATATGATAATTGGGGCAAACTCTAGTTTGTCTCTGAATAAAAAAAAACTATGACAGCTGCCAGAACACTTCATTACCGCCATTACCGGGTATATTTGTCGTAATGTGCGACTCCTGAATGCATCATGGAGGCCTATGATATGTGGCTAGATAAAGTAGTGTATGTAACTGTACATAATTAGGCATTAAAACACTCGTGTGATGTTATTATGAAACTTGCCTACGGCGCGTTTCATAAACCCACACTCGTGTTTAATACCCTTCATTATGTACAGTCACATAAACTACTATTATAATAGTACAGAAAAGATATAATATTTTTTTAAAGCAGAAAACATATGCTCCATTGAGATTGATTTAACCACTTTACAGTCCGTATACCCGAAGCCAAACAATAAGTCTGTACAAATTAGTTGTGTTTTATAATAAAGCTCCGAAGAAAATGAATCAAGCATACCAGCAGAACGATATATTGCAGGCACTTCCGAGGATTTTGCAGGGAAAAGCATTACAATGGCATAGGAACAACGCCCAGTCATGGAAGTCATGGGACGAATTTATTGAGCTTTTCAAATTGTATTATTTCCCGAGCAACTATGAGGAGGACCTCATAGCGAGGATAGTGGCACGGAAACAAAGGTTCAGAGAAAAGTTCACTAACTATGTCACGGACCTGCAGACGCTGATGAGGCGATATGGAAGCCTGACAGGAGAACAGCAACTGCATCGGATCCACGAAAACATGCTTAAGGAGTATAAGTTATATATAAAGAGACAAGACTATACGAACCTACCCGGACTATTAAACTTGGCCGCTGAGTACGAGAACATTTACCCTTCGGCGTATGGAGAGGGATACCAGCGAAAGACAGACCAGGAAGAGACCGAAGCACCAGACAGATGGAGAAAACACGGGGAGACGCGAGCAGGACCTAGTAACGAGCTGGGGCAAAAAGGGAGAGAGCCCAGGAGAAGCGAAAATGGTACCGTGAAGATTCACCCTAACTACAATCCGTATGTATTTGTATGTATCCTGTATGTATTTGTATGTATCCTGTATGTATTTGTATGTATCTTTATGGATCTTTATGTATTTGTATGTATCCTGTATGTATTTGTATGTATCCTGTATGTATTTGTATGTATCCTGTATGTATTTGTATGTATCTTTATGTATTTGTATGTATCCTGTATGTATTTGTATGTATCCTGTATGTATTTGTATGTATCCTGTATGTATCCTGTATGTATTTGTATGTATCCTGTATGTATCTTTATGTATCTTTATGTATTTGTATGTATCAGTCTTAAGAGGGCCAGGGCCCCTAGGCATTTGGAATTTTGGGCCCCTCCCCTATCTCGAAACGGTTTTCAGCGGGCCTTGTGGACCTAGGGCCTATTACCCAATACGGCACTGAGTATACCTTCACAGGTGACGTTGTCGCGCGCCAGCCGCATGACGTGCGGGCACGCGCACACGCGGGCGTTGGGCCCGTCGATGAGGCACAGGTGCGTGCAGTTCCCGTTGTTCACGCCGCACGGGTTGGCTGCCAGCGCCGGCTGGCGGCTTGGGTGGATCACCTATAAGAGTAAAAGCCGGTCAAGTGCGAGTCGGACTCGCGCACCGAGGAACAGGAACTATGCAGTGCATTGCGCTGACCAAAATATAATCTATACTGAGCGAAAAAGTTCTTTATCGTTGGAAAACTGTTTTACGTACTTGAAATAAAAACTATATTTTAAATTTTTTTAGATTTTTGCTTATACTTGTAGTAATAAGACGGTATTACTCGCCAAATTTCATAGTTCTAGGTTAACGGAATATACTCTGTAAATTTTGATTCCCTTGAGTGCCGAAATGTACGTTTTTTGCGGCATCAACGGCTATATCTGTTTTTACTTTAACCTAGAAGTTTGTTTTTTAGGGTTCCGTACCCAAAGGGTAAAAACGGGACCCTATTACTGAGACTTCGCCGTCCGTCCGTCCGTCCGTCCGTCCGTCCGTCCGTCCGTCCGTCCGTCCGTCCGTCTGTCACCAGGCTGTATCTCAACAACGGTGATAGCTAGACAGTTGAAATTTTCACAGATGATGTATTTCTATTGCCGCTATAACAACAAATACTAAAAATAAAATAAAATAAATATTTAAGGGGGGCTCCCATACAACAAACTTGTTATAGATTATACATATGTATAGGTACGGAACCCTTCATGCGCGAGTCGGGCTCGCACTTGCCCAATTTTTTATAGTTTCAATCGTTCCCGAAATTAAGGATAAACAGACGGACAAACGGACGGTCAAACAACAAAGTGATCTTAAAAGGGTTCCGTTTTTTCCTTTTGAGGTGCGGAACCCTATAAATGGCTTCGTGAAAATGCGAAAAGACGCAGTGATATTTGTTTCTCGAAGTTTTGGTCGAAATCGGATTTAATTCGTTATCTGAAATAGTGTCTCTTTGGCGGTGTTACCGATAGTCCGTTGTTTCTAAAAGTCATGTTAGGGAGTCAAAAGTAAGATGTAGTAGGGATCAATCCGAACAATTCCTCGGAGCACTCCCTAGGATCGTCTAAAGTGTCTAGGGGTCTCACCTTAATGTCAAAAGGCTGCATCATGGTCCGTTGCACAACTGCGACGTCGCTGCCGTTCCACTTATTAGCCCTGACGACACTGTTGCTGCGCCAGTCCGTCCAGTACACGTGGGACTCGAACAGCGTGACCGCGAAGGGGTGGGAGAGCATCGCGTGCCCTCGGAGGACTAGTTGGTAGTGTGTGCCGTCGTAGAGCGTTGTGTGGATGGAGTCAGATCTGTTTAGGAAAGGTTATGTTCAGATCTTGGAATGTAAAGGGCGAAATCTAATGCTAGGGATCGCCTATATCGATAAACTCAACTATCGATGCTTTCCTATATACCAGTGAAAGCCCCCAGCATGTTTTGGGAGTTTGTATTTTTTTGTACTGATTTCACGGCACTTTTCTCTTTAAATTTACTTTAATAATCGGTGTTGATTTTTTTGGTATGTAGAGCAATTCTCAATTATGATTATTTTATTTGAAAGAGTGGGGCATACTCCTTAGATGGTTCATTTGTCACTAAGTCGGGATCTGCAGATGATGGGATTCCAGGCCAATCGAGAGCAACCCTCAAATGTTATAAGTCCTAACAATGTTTTTAATGTATTTAATAAAATTATTTAGGTATTTGCGTCTGGTAGTCATCAGTTCAATATGCTGAGATAAGGACGGAAGGTAACTACTTAATAGTGAGGAATTAGGGGGAAAATCTTTAAATATCGCCTGGTCACAGCCAAAAGTCACTAAAATTTCTGTCACTGTTCTTCAAAACCTCGTATCTAGTTGGTAAATTACATCTCAGATACAAGTTTTGTTTCAAGTAGGTATTTGTTAGTTAGTGAGTTTTGTACGCCACCTGTAAAGTGATTATTGTCTTACTTGGCATCGATCCAATAAAGCCGCTGCGCGCCGTGGTCGAGCGTGATGCCGTTCGGCCACGCGCCGTCCGCGATTTCGTCCACCTTTACCACGGTCGTCCGGTTGTTGCCGGCCATGCTGCAGCGCTCTATCCGGGGAGCGGACTGCTCCCAATCGCTCCAGAACAAATAACCTGAGGATAACATTCCTTTGAAGACGCCATATCACATACACGGTAAGCTATGACCAACAGACAATAGGCGTGCGGACAATTTTTTTTTTGAGGATGAGTGACCGTCAAATTTCAATATTCCTACAGAGCACTAAATACGCTTCATACATTTGGGCTACGTGGGCTGGGAACCAATATTTGTATGGAGACAATAAGTAAATTGCCATTTTCACCGTGAAAAAGTGCACGTTTAAGTTCATGGTTGTCATACAATTATTGTTTTGTTAAATTATGAGAATACTGAAAATAATTTCAAAATTTCTTTTGGATTAAAAAAAGTATCATAAAATTTCTGAACATTTGAAGTCACATATTTCAAAAAGTTTTTTTTTTCATCGTTTCATGACATACTGAGCAAATTTTATTCATATAACTACACTATGTTGTATAATTCAACATCAGACGCATCCCCTATTGTCACTATACAGCGTCATAATTCATAAATATTTGGTAGATGGTTTGGCGTCAGCTTTCAATGAAATGGGTATTCAAACTAACGATATTTTAAGCTACTTTCGTACTTTCGTATAGTTTTTCATGAAATACTTTACGCATGTGTATCTTACTTAAAGTACACTTACCAAGCTTTGGATCAACGGCAATCGCTCGCGGGCTCTCCATATCTCCAGAGACGAGTGTGCGGCGATACCGGCCGTCCAGGCGGGCCACCTGATGATAAAAATTACTGATATCGGACAACCTCACACAAATCGACCTAGTCCGACAGTAAGCTCTAGTAGGATTGTGTTATGGGCACTAGACATTGATAAACATACGTATACTGATAAATATACATGATACAGGCACACACATTCGAGTTCATCAGACAAATATTTGCCCGTGCCGGGATTCGAACCCAGGATCGTTGGCTCAGTAAGCAGCTGCTTTACCACTGCGCCACCGCGTCGTCAAATCGTAAATGGTAATAAATAAAATTTTCGTAACAAAGCACCTACCGAATTGATGTCTAATTCCTCTCGATAAGAGAACGATATCACTAATTAAATTAATTATAAAGTTGATAATCACAAACCTCTATTTGTCTCAGTGTCCCCTCCACCCAGTATAGATTGTTGCCGACCCAGTCAACGGCTAATCCTTCTGCTGTTGACACTCCTTGTTCGATCACCACTCTAATGTCACTCAGGGCTGTTGAAAAATACACATTTTAGTTTATTTTTGTTATTAAAATAATAGGAAAGTATTAGATATTGATATCATATACATTTGGGACGATACAATGTAAGACTATGCCTGCATAAAGCACTTGCAAACTAAGGACATACAAGTTACTTTCAAGTTCTTTCCTGGTAAAAGGTTCGTAGAACGGGTATTCTCTTTTGCTTCATGAAAAGCGTGTACACAAAAATAATTACCTCTTTCTTCAGCTTTCTTAAAATACCTATAGCTCTTAAATTTAAAATCTTCGATGTAAATACTAAATAGTTGATATCTCGTGGTAAGATATTTTCTCAAACATGCAAAGAATAGTCGTCATAACGTGCGTTATAATTATAACAAGCTTCGAAGTATCACGTTTCGGGCGGAACGCCTCGAGAGAACTGTAAAGGAATTTCATACAAAATTGAAGACCTAGCCGAGAAGTATTTTTTTTAAAACATGGCGTCTGTGTTTAAGAACAGTTTAAACAGCTGAATTATATTTTTTGAGTGGTGTATTTTTATAATCCCTTGCATATGTTTGAGAAAAGCACTATACATGCCTTAGCCGTGTAAAGCGCTTGCCGGCTACGTGTCACTATCCCTACCTACCTGTCTATACCTACTCACCCGGCAAGCCCATATTTCCCGGCGTCCGCAGTAATGTACTACAATGCAGTCTTACCGATTCCCTGCACGGTCCCCGAGTAGATATGATCGTCGACGACATCGGTCCAGTACAGCGTGACCTGGTCCCCGGTCCGCTTCCAGTCCAAGGCCACGGTGTTCTTGAGCGAGGAGATGAGCGCGCGGGACGTCAGCGAGGGCAGCTCCACCGCGCGCACCTCGTGCCGGTTGCTGAACACCAGGAGAGGGGTGGCTTTCTCTGATAAATTATTGACCAATTAGTAGGTTACGTTCAGTCATTTCAAAACTAAGCAAATATATAAAAACTAGCTGTGCCCCGCGGTGTTACCCGCTCGTCCCACGGGAACACTAAATTTATTCGGGATGAAAAGTATCCTAAGTCCTTTCCCGGGTCTCAAACTATCTCCATACCAAATTTCATCTAAGTCGGTTCAGCGGTTTAAGCGTGAAGAGGTAACAGACAGACAGACAGACAGACACACTTTCGCATTTATAATATTAGTATGGATACAGAAGAATCCGCTTCACTATCACGTTTGATGCCATTTTCGCGTGAAAAACCATTTTAAGAGGATAACACTGCTCATTTTTCCCGACTTCTGCGCTTATTATTATAAAATTTAAAACAGACGTCGAGTATAAAAAATAAATAATAATGATAAGATAAGATAAATAAGTATAAAGAATTATTTATTACACAATTAAAAACAAAAAAAAATTGTAAGTGTAGAAATCGAAACGGACCGACACAGAAACTGTCCTTGTCATTCAGTTTCCAAAATTTCGTTGCAATTGGTTAAGTTTTGGAGGAAGAAACAGTCGAGAATGAAATCTCGATTTATTCAACCGAGTTACGTAGAGTTTGACCCACATTTGTATGCGACGCCATAGTGCAAACTTAACGTAAACGACCGGTAAGGAAAGATAGGCAGTGGTATTTCATCTTAAGTAGTATAGTATTCTTCTCGCGTAATACTACTTCATTTTGTTTTTTGGTTAGTCCTTACACAAACGTGTTAAGAGAATTTGCTGTATAGTCTTACGGACTAATAAAAATGGTTGAATTCAAAATTTTCCGAATATACGTATGATTTAAAAGATCAAAAATACTTCCATGAAATGATGACTATTCATACCTGTGCTTTTACATGTGAATCCATCATCAGCTAGTTTGTAGCCCTCGTAGCACGTGCATTTGTGACGATTTTTCTGTGGTTTGCAGGTCTGTGAACGGAATAAAAAATATCAAATTATGTAATGAGTTTTCCTTTCAACTTTCACAGGAATATATATATTTTTGTATAAAATAGCTGCAGAAAGTCCGTCATATTCAAATATAATAGTAGGATACAAGAATAATATCCAAATCAACATGAAATATTTGTAAATTTCGGAACGTTAATATCGTTTCAAACAACACTTATCAGTCTCTGAACTCGCACAGGCTTCAGTGGACGAAAGCGGAGCCGAAAAAAATAGCCAATCAGGCTGCGTTTTTGTGAAAACCCAAAAGTGCATTTAGGGAAATGTGACTGATCACACAGCTCCGCTCCGCTCCAGTGACCCGGCAGCCTAAGTAAAGACCCGTACCTGGCTGCAAACTCCCCATTCCATACAGACGTGGCGTTCATCGCAGCTAACACCATCCCGTTGAAGATGTAATCTCGCCGGACACGCGCACACGGCGCCGGACGGGGTCGGGTGACATTCGTGCGTACACGGCGCCGCCAGGCACATCGGTTCGCCTGTAACCAAAGTTGGATTAGTATTAAGAGGTCTTATTCCTTTTAAAAGCTGATTGTTTTAGACAGTTTTCTCTATGATCAAACATGTTTCTTAACATATTATTGATGTTACTACCTAGAACAGGGCTATAGGGATTTATTGGTATATATTTCAAACCTACAGTTTGAATTTTTCGTTGATAATTTTTGTTTCGAAAACTACTCGAAATTTATAAAATTCACGCGGAACATTAGTTTTTTAAACTTATTTTCGACTGCACGCAATAAAAGCATGAAATAGCTATGTTACTACCTAGAACTTGGGGGAAAGTATTATTCACTTCAAAAAGTTGGTTGAAATTATCAATATATTTTTCATAATATGAAAAAAATCTTTTTTAAAAGGAATAAGGCCTCTTAACGCAACGCTTTTTTTTTAAAGACATGATTTGAACTGTATCAGTACTGGTTAGCCCTCACTACCAGTAGTCGGACTTTGTGTGAGAGTATAACCCGCTAATGGGCTCCACGCCAGGAGTAATTTTGGTAGAGATGACGCGGGCGCACCATAGCACAGTCGGTAGGATGTCTATACTACTCACCTTAGAGGACTATCTGACAGACAAAAATGCATGGCCTGAACCAGAAACCGCGTAGCTGACTCCTTCTTAGATTGTACCTAACTAGTTTAAGGGACACAGTTCTAATAAGAAAGCATATCAAACGTACATAAATTGTGATAAACCGTCTGGCTTTCTTGTAGTTTCTATTTTATTCTTACAGTTTTCCTCACTTATGTCTTAAAATACACTTTTAATATGTTTTCTTGTAGAACTACGTATAATTAAGTTCATATCATTGTAATAGTTAAGTACTTATGCTTTCTGAAAAAATGACTGACTGTTGAGTTTCTTTCGGCGTTTCTTCTCAACAGTGGTCTCCTCTTGTGAAATGCCGGTAGACTCAGACATGTAAAAGTGCCCTTGTGGCCTACTTGCAGAATAAAGTTCATTATTTCATTATTATTATTATTATTTCACCACAGCGGTCGGCTTCATCCGCGCCGTCGGCACAGTCGTAGCTGCCATCACACAGTTGCAGCAGCGGCACGCAGCGTGAACCGTTGTCGCAGCGCAGGGCGGGCGCGAGGCACTCGTCGGGGGCGGGGGTGGGTGGGGCGGGGGTGGTCGAGCGATACTTGTCGCAGCCTGCCTCGTCCGAGTTGTCGAGGCAGTCCGCGCGGTAGTCGCAACGGAATTCCTAGGAACAATAACAAGATACAGTAAGAACAAGAACAAATTAGTTATCTGCTTCCGTTAGTATTTTAGTTTAGTTACAACCTGAACACTATTAGAACCAGAAACCAGTCTGTCTGTATTTGCTCCTTTGTAGGCTTCGTCAGTGCTTACCATCGGGCAAGATTTTAGTCAAGTAATGGCAATCGCATTCAAGTAAAAAATTCTCACCTTTCGTATACATTCTTTGTTAGCACACTGGAACTCGTGTTCTTCGCATACGCTGTTTTTACCCGTGTCCTCGTGATATCTGTTAAAAGAGGATTATTTCATTAGATTTTACATGTATGTAGTATCGTTGAAATTGTAATCCCAAGCTAGACGTTGTAGACAGTCGCAGTAGTATATCCGAGGTATGGATTGGGGCAGCGACACATGACGTAGACTAGACACTGTGCTCACGGTGCGAGTTCAGTATTGTTAGCTGTACTAAAGTGACAAATCTATCCCTTGGATAGAGCGCCGTAAAAGTATTCAACCTATCGAGGAAACATCCAGAAGATAAGACTATATTATGCTGTGCACAATTATCTTACAGTTCTGCGTGAAGAGCCACAATGCGGCCGGCTTAACCAACTGGGTTACTTGGAAGTGTCATGGCTGGCGACGGGTTTGTCTAATGTTATAAGAAAATAAGGCCACTCCGGCTTGTGACACTTTCTACGTCACTAATTAGTTGCGTTTTATAGTAAAAAAATAATATAAGTAAAAAAAATTTTGCTGCCAGTCGTACAAAAAAAACATAATTATAAAATTGTTCATTACTATGTTCTTTACATTTTATTTTGTCGTAATAATTTATTTAAAACACTCACGATTTTATGAGATTCATATAGGTAACAAGGGAATCGGGGAGTATTATGATACACCACTCGCAACACAGAAACTGATTGACAGAACCAACCAACCAATCATAGCGTGACGACGTCGAAAGTGTCATTTAGGTATAGTTTTAACAATCTTTTCCTATAGGGAGCAAGTTTGTCGGTATATTGTACTAGCTGTGCCCCGCGGTGTTACCCGCTCATCCCATGGGAACACTGGGAATTCGGGATGAAAAGTATCCTATGTCCTTTCCCGGGTCTCAAACTATCTCCATTCCAAATTTCATCTAATTCGGTTCAGCGGTTTAAGCGTGAAGAGGTAACAGACAGACAGACAGACAGACAGACAGACACACTTTCGCATTTATAATATTAGTATGGATTAGTATGGATAGTGACTCACGGCGTGGTGGCGGCGGGCTCGGGGTGCGGCGGCAGGCGGCAGCGGCGCTCGTCGCCGCCGTCGGCGCAGTCGGCGCGCCCGTCGCAGTAGTACTCCCAGGGGATGCAGCCGCCGTTCGGGCAGCGGAACATCAGCGGGTGGCATTCCGCGTTGTCTGCGGACCGATCAACAAGATTGAACGTACGGTACAGTCATTGGTAATTGTAATTGGGTGAATCAACTTTTAAGTGCACCTTGTTGCTATGGTTTAGCAAAATTTGTCCCTCGGACAACCTAAGCATTTTTCTATGAAACAGTATGAAGATGTCACTTGGACAACGGGGACAGAGTAAACAACACAGAAAAATTGATTCACCCAATTGCTTGCGTTGTATTTCTCCTGTATGTTTTATTAGGTGTGCGATAACGAGTGCTTGTATTGTATTATATTGTGTACTGTTCCGGCCAGGACTTTGGAGGCAAGCGGCAGCGGCGAACAGTATTTGGGTGTTTCCACGCAGAAGTCACGGCCGTAAATGCTAATAGTGAGCTTGCCATTAATGTGAAGAGCGCAGTGGCAGAGGGAGCTAACCAGCTCCTGTCCTGTTTAAGTAATTAAAAAACACATTGACACTGACAGATTTTGAGATGTGACACACAATTGTCTGGTCACTCAGATTTTAATATTTTATATTACGAGAACAAGTGTCTAAATAATAAAATAACTAAAAGATTCCAGATTTTTGTAAGGTTTATATTGCAAAAATAGCATCCAATTTTAACCAATGTGTGTTGCCACTGATGGCATACGGTTCTGACGTTGGTCGCTCACAATGAGCTCATAAGAAGGGTCAAAGTTACTCAAAGGGCAATGGAGCGAGCTATGCTCGGAGTTTTCTTGAAATGATGAGATACGCAAGAGAACCAAGGTTGTAGATATAGCTCAGACAGTCGCCAAACTTAAATGGCAGAGGGCGGGGCACATTGGCCGTAGAACCGACGACTGTTGTAGAGAACTCTGGGGGAGGCCTTTGTCCAGCAGTGGACGTCTATCGGCTGATATGACGGTCACCTGTGGCGCGACAGTCGGCCTCGTCGGAGCGGTCGCTGTTCCCGCAGTCGGGTTGTCCGTCGCAGCGCCAGGCGGCTGGGATGCAGCGCTTGGACTCCGCGCAGAGGAACTGGTCCAGCCCGCAGCCGTGAGTAGCACAGGCGGTAGAAGACTCATGAGTGCAGTCTGAATGACAAATGACGGTCACCTGTGGCGCGACAGTCGGCCTCGTCGGAGCGGTCGCTGTTCCCGCAGTCGGGTTGTCCGTCACAGCGCCAGGCGGCTGGGATGCAGCGCTTGGACTCCGCGCAGAGGAACTGGTCCAGCCCGCAGCCGTGAGTAGCACAGGCGGTAGAAGACTCATGAGTGCAGTCTGAATGACAAATGACGGTCACCTGTGGCGCGACAGTCGGCCTCGTCGGAGCGGTCGCTGTTCCCGCAGTCGGGTTGTCCGTCGCAGCGCCAGGCGGCTGGGATGCAGCGCTTCGACTCCGCGCAGAGGAACTGGTCCAGCCCGCAGCCGTGAGTAGCACAGGCGGTAGAAGACTCATGAGTGCAGTCTGAATGACAAATGACGGTCACCTGTGGCGTGACAGTCGGCCTCGTCGGAGCGGTCGCTGTTCCCGCAGTCGGGTTGTCCGTCGCAGCGCCAGGCGGCTGGGATGCAGCGCTTGGACTCCGCGCAGAGGAACTGGTCCAGCCCGCAGCCGTGAGTAGCACAGGCGGTAGAAGACTCATGAGTGCAGTCTGAATGACAAATGACGGTCACCTGTGGCGTGACAGTCGGCCTCGTCGGAGCGGTCGCTGTTCCCGCAGTCGGGTTGTCCGTCGCAGCGCCAGGCGGCTGGGATGCAGCGCTTGGACTCCGCGCAGAGGAACTGGTCCAGCCCGCAGCCGTGAGTAGCACAGGCGGTAGAAGACTCATGAGTGCAGTCTGAATGACAAATGACGGTCACCTGTGGCGCGACAGTCGGCCTCGTCGGAGCGGTCGCTGTTCCCGCAGTCGGGTTGTCCGTCGCAGCGCCAGGCGGCTGGGATGCAGCGCTTCGACTCCGCGCAGAGGAACTGGTCCAGCCCGCAGCCGTGAGTAGCGCATGCCGTGGAAGACTCGTCCGATCCGTCGGTACAGTCTGAAAGAATTGGCGACATGATTGTTGTTTGAATCACACACTGTTGACGGGTTACTGATAATTTATACCCGATTCCGTAACCCCTAATGAAAGCCTAATATTGATTTAGAATGCTTAGGCTGGATTGTTCCAGATATAACACTTATTCTTGTATAGTAACGTCCGAATAATATAGGGTTCTGACATTACTTTCCGAGAGTAAGCGTTATTCTTGGAATAAAAGTTTGTCGGGTCGGTTGCGATTCGGGTTCGGGTGGAAACTGAGAGGTTCTTATCTGGATCGCATAAGAGCGAGCGATACAAGTATAAAACTCGATTTATACCTGTCTCGCTCACACTGTATGTGTGCACGTTGCGCACAAGACAAAAGACGGGCGGTATAGAATGAGGTCTGTTAGTGATGTTGCGTAGTTTCTGTATTATATATTCATCTTATAAGTTACTCTTACAAGTAGTAGTTAAGTAGAAGAGTTACCTTTCTGTCCATCGCACACCCAATTCTTAGGTATGCAGCGGTTGGAGTCGCACTTGAAGCTCTGACTGTCGGGACACGTCGTGTTGGCTGTGACATAACAATTAACCTTTTAAACGGCACGTCGCCTAATAATGTCCAAAATTCAATGATCAAAATCGATAAAATTCAAACAATGTTTTTCAATCCCTATCGATTGAGCACGTTTTTATTATTTGCTGTTCTCCAGAGCTAGCACGCCGTCGCGACTCCGTTTGTCACGCGACTGAGCATCATCCTTCTCGCTCGGACAGTATTGTAAAGAAAGTGACAGGCAATGCATGTCACGCGACGATCACGTGTCAATTAAAGAATCTCCTCTCTATTTCTATCGGACAATTATGTATAGCAACTGGAGGAAATATTCTGTTCTGATCTATTTTATGAAAGAAATACAGAAATATCTGGATATAATATTGACGACGCGTTTGGCTCGGTTTGTAGACACCTGCCTACTGAGTCGGCGGTCCCGGGTTCGAATCCCGGCCGGGGCAAATATTTGTGCAAAATATTTGTTCTTGGGTCATGGATGTTATCTATATATGTATTTATGTATTATGTATATCGTCGTCTAGTACCCATAGTACAAGCTTTGCTTAGTTTGGGACTAGGTCGATTTGTGTATGATTGTCCCTTAATATTTATATTTATATTATATATTTATAATAGTTACCGCAAGGCCCAGTAGGAGAGCTGTCTTCGTCGGAGCCGTCAGGGCAGTCTGAGTCTCCGTCGCATAGGTACAATTTGTCGATGCAGCGTCTAGAAAAAAAAAGTTATGTGAATAATCTTTTCCGAAGCTGACTTCACATTCGGTACAGGCCCGCGGCTAGTCATAAAAGTATAGTTCGACGAACTGCAAGGTTATGAATTTCCATGTCATTTTAGTACACGCATTTGGCGAAAGATGGCGCTGTTAGTAGCGAAAACTTTGCTTTACGCTATAAACTGGTCAGATTAGGGACAGTGCATTAACCCCTTGGTCGTTATGTCCTACCTCCGTCCCATGAGCCATTGTTAAACGGTCGCCATACTAATGGACCATAGATATGCAGAAAGCGACCAGCGTATATTTTGTCAAAGTGACTTAAGTCTTAATCAATGAATGAGTTTAGTCGCTTTTTGCATTATGTAAAAAAATCTTTGGTCGCTTTCTGCATAACTATGGTCAATATATACTGCTGACAGCTACACTCTAGAGGTAGGACAGGACATACCCGCGGCCGCAGTGGAAGCGCAGCGGCTCGCAGGGCGCGGGCGTGGCGGCGGGCGCGCACAGACGCGGCTGCGCGGCCGGCGGCGCGCGCCCCGCCGCGCACGCGCAGCTGTGCCCCGTGCCCGTGGCCAGGCACAGCTACACTCTAGAGGTAGGACAGGACATACCCGCGGCCGCAGTGGAAGCGCAGCGGCTCGCAGGGCGCGGGCGTGGCGGCGGGCGCGCACAGACGCGGCTGCGCGGCCGGCGGCGCGCGCCCCGCCGCGCACGCGCAGCTGTGCCCCGTGCCCGTGGCCAGGCACAGCTACACTCTAGAGGTAGGACAGGACATACCCGCGGCCGCAGTGGAAGCGCAGCGGCTCGCAGGGCGCGGGCGTGGCGGCGGGCGCGCACAGACGCGGCTGCGCGGCCGGCGGCGCGCGCCCCGCCGCGCACGCGCAGCTGTGCCCCGTGCCCGTGGCCAGGCACAGCTACACTCTAGAGGTAGGACAGGACATACCCGCGGCCGCAGTGGAAGCGCAGCGGCTCGCAGGGCGCGGGCGTGGCGGCGGGCGCGCACAGACGCGGCTGCGCGGCCGGCGGCGCGCGCCCCGCCGCGCACGCGCAGCTGTGCCCCGTGCCCGTGGCCAGGCACAGCTACACTCTAGAGGTAGGACAGGACATACCCGCGGCCGCAGTGGAAGCGCAGCGGCTCGCAGGGCGCGGGCGTGGCGGCGGGCGCGCACAGACGCGGCTGCGCGGCCGGCGGCGCGCGCCCCGCCGCGCACGCGCAGCTGTGCCCCGTGCCCGTGGCCAGGCACAGCTACACTCTAGAGGTAGGACAGGACATACCCGCGGCCGCAGTGGAAGCGCAGCGGCTCGCAGGGCGCGGGCGTGGCGGCGGGCGCGCACAGACGCGGCTGCGCGGCCGGCGGCGCGCGCCCCGCCGCGCACGCGCAGCTGTGCCCCGTGCCCGTGGCCAGGCACAGCTCCGAGCAGCCGCCGTTGCTGTCGGAGCAGGTGTTGCGCCCTGAAATTGAAACATATTATAAAAAAAAACACAATGCGATGTAGGTACAATCCATAATGAGGAGTTATAGATAATGACCAAAAGTTTTACTTGTATTTGACTTTAGAAACCGGACAATGCTTTTGAGGCATTTAAACGCCTCGAAATCTTCAAGCCCGACAGCGAGTATCAGCTTCAGTTTTGATTATTGATGAAAATTACTTCTTTTAAAATAAACGTCAAAAGAGTCGTTTTCTATTAGCCATTCCAACAGGCGACGTTGTATCATGGTGTATGTTGGTTTATTGGTTTACATACCAAGTCGTTCGTTGACATCAATATGTCGGATGTCGTACAGCGGCGGCGGTAGACGACGTAAAGTCGTCACAGGCCCCTCAGTGCTGCTATGTCGGACGGTGACGCGTCCTTCGCCGCTTACGCGACGAATGTTGCCAGTGCCGTGCTCGCTCCATACGATGTCACCTGAGAAGAAAGAAGAGACGTGGCAATAAATATGGACACTGTATGTCATATTTTCTTTTTCTAATTTCGACAGGCGCAACGGAAGAGAGATGAGACAAAAATCACAAATTTCAAAATCATACATTATTAAAAATTAGTGCACCCTCTCAAAGGGAGTCTTTTTTAAAGCTAGATTGGCTTAACAGAGTTCGATGAGTAGTCCGATGGATTTGTCGCAGCGTTTCTTCTCTTGAGATGTCATATTTTCTAAAGCGTACCTTACAATTCCAATTTGTTCAAGGGCAGGTGGTCTATTTTTGAAGTAACGTTTGAATACGGTATTTGAATTTACGTTGTATTTCTCCTGTATGTTTTGTGAGGTGTGCAATTAAAAGCACTTCTATTGTAATGTGTACAGGAAAAACGCATAGTTTGAATGTTGAATTAAAATGCTTTTTAATTAAGAGTTACCTTCAACCAACGCCAGCCCGTATGGTTTCTGCAGATCCACGAGAGGAGCTGAGAGCAGCGTGGTTCTCTTCTTGGTGGCCAGGTCGAGGCTCTCGATCTTATTCAGGAATGTGTCGCACCTTTAAGGAACAATCAGTCAGTTTATTGATTTAAACTTACGCTATTTTCACACATTATTATAACAAATCGACGAGAACCTCTTGATCGCCCAGCTCGTCGACGGAAAACTGTGTCCCAGACGCCAAACTGACGGCTGATAGTACGGTATTGTATAGCGGCAAATGACGTCATGGCGCTTGGGGCATAGCTTTCCGTCGACGTGATATGCCGTCTTTGGCGCTCGAAAAGTTCAATAAACGCTTTTTGAACGCGATTAAGTCCCGTTTTGTTACAATAATCAAGATATCTTTAACGTCGAGTGTAAAGAAGCCATAGAAAACTATGTATAGTGGTAGTTTGTGCAACTGTAACATAAGCAATTTCTCTTCTCTTTCTTAGGATTTCAACACAAAATTTATTATTATTATTTTTTTTTATGTCATAGGGGGCAAACGAGCAAACGTATCGCCTGATGGAAAGTGATTACCGTCGCCCATAAACACCTGCAACACCAGAGGAGTCACAATTGCTTGCCTACCCGGAGGACGAAGATAGAATGCCTCTATGCTAGAATGTGTGACGAATAATAATAACATAGCCTACCAATACAGGACTTGTTCATCGGACTGTATAACAAGCCCATTGGGCCAGTGTAGATCCTGCGACACTAGTGCGCGCCGCGCGGAGCCGTCCATGTTCGCCGTCTCGATGCTGCCCGTGGGAGTCGACGAGCTAGCCCATACGGACCAGTACATCACACTGGAAAAAAAATACAGATGCTTATATGAGCGGTTGGCGTAGTGGTAGTGCAGCTGCCTACTGAGTCGGCGGTTCTGGGTTAGAGTCCTGGCAAGGGCAAATATTATGAGCTAATAAATAAATAAATAAATATTAAGGGACAATCATAAACAAATCGACCTAGTCCCAAACTAAGCAAAGCATCGCCCGGGTACTAGACGACGATATACATATACATAATATATAAATACATATATAGATAACATCCATGACCCAAGAACAAATATTTTGCACAAATATTTGCCCCGGCCGGGATTCGAACTCGGGACCGCCGACTCAGTAGGCAGGTGTCTACAAACCGAGCCAAACGCGTCGTAATAAACGGATCACAAACGTAAACAGTTATTTTATGGGGATTTTTGAAGTAGGGAATGCCTGATTGATCTGAAAAGGACCTGATAGCAAAGAGAAAGGATTTAAAAATACGTAAATATAAGTATTCCAGGCATAAATAAAATAAATTCTGAAAATGTCTAATATCGTATTTTTGTCTTCAAGGTAATTTTTAAGCAACGATGCTGTTATCTGACTCATTTATATGAATGTACTTATACAAATTGACGATGAACGTCGTGGATTCTTAAACCTGTGATGAGAATCATTTTGTACCCATTCCGTGGATCCAGGGCGATGCTCCGCGGATGGTAGTGCGGCTCGCGGACCAACACCTTGCGCACCTTCGGGTCCGATAGTCGCGCCACAGATATTTGTCCAAGTGCATCATCTGTCCAGTACAGGTTCTCTCCTAATACAAAAAAAATATGATCATAGCTTCACTACATAGTATAAAACAAAGTCGCGTCCTGTCCCTATGTATGCTTAGATTTTTAAAACTACGCAACGGATTTTGATGCGGTTTTTGTTAAAGATTCAAGAGGAAGGTTTATATGTAATACATGCATATAATTTATCAGAATTGCACCCGTGCGAAGCCGGGCACTAGTTTTATCATATAATTGGTAATCATGTAACTGGTCGTACAAATTTTAATTTATATAAGTTAACTTAAAATTAATATCACTTGATAGACTTTGAAAACGTACACGTATATCCGTTATGAAACCAAGATGACTATTTGGTTTGAATTTCTTACCCATCCAGTCGATGGCGAGTCCTTCGCAGTTGTCCACATCTTCCTCTATGAAGACCTCTCGTTCTGTTCCATCTAGCTTCTGCCGCACGATCTCATATCTACAAAAAAAGAGAATGAGAAGATGCCTATACACATAAACGTAGCAACTGCTGTTACACCAGTAAGCGCAAATGATTTACGTCTCCGTTGGGTTTTTCTCTCACTGCACGAAACTGCAGATCTTTAAGCTCAAGTTGAAGTTGTCAGGAACGGCCCGACATGTTTCGAGCTCAAATGGAGTTCTTTATCAGGATCAGCGCCGTGCTGCTATGCGACTCACGGCCCATGGCCAATTTCTACGTTAGTTTAAACCGTTTTTTAACTTGCAATGTATGTAAGTATGTTTGTTCGGGTGGAATCTTGCAACTCAATTTAGCAGATATCGGCAACCGATTGAGCTGAAATTTTGCATACTTACTTAACTTTGATGACAATACAATAATATGGTACCATGGGGCTGATCTGATGATGGAGCCGGAAGGTGGCCGTAGGAACTCTATAATAGAAAAAGCAATCCTACCGAGTTTGGGCTCTTTACAATCGTCTCAGTGAGCATTTGATGCATATTCAAAAAAAAATACAATCGGCTATAAAAGCTTGTCACTAAAATGAAGTTTTTGACCGAAACTTATTGTAATTATTAAAGTCTCACGATAGTTTTAACAATATTACTGGTGGAGAGTGTTCTCTGGATTGCGGAAGCGAGCGAGACAGGTATAAAACGCGAATGGTATTCTGATCTGACAGCTTCATTAAGAATATAAAACTAGCCTTATTAAGAGCGCTGACCGGTTGATTGTGTATAAACTACTAATATAATAATTTGTTTCGATTGCAATTAATACACTATTTATATGAAACCCAATAAATAACTGAGCAGCCTGTACTATAGGAAGAGAGCCTCACGTCACTAGCCGGCAACTGTCATTCACACCAGTGTACGTCGAAGAAATACAGGTGACCGGCCTGCACTATACGGTTAGACCACAGACCACCCCCACTAGACGGAGCATGTAAGGCGACCCGTAGGCGACCCGCGCGCACCAACGATATGGTACGACAGAACATTAAAGTATCAACACGGCGGCCACCGTTTAGTTGCGTCCATGTTTATGAGGTCTCTCTACACCACTTAACACCACAATTTACCATATTATTTATTTAATTTTTTTTTTCGTTGACGTACGCATGGATCATAAACAAGGACGCAACTAAACGGTGTCCGCCGTGTTGATACTTTAATGTTCTGCCGTACCATATCGTTGGTGCGCGCGGGTCGCCTTACATGCTCCGTCTAGTGGGGGTTGTCTGTGGGTTAGACTGTGTACGCACCGGTGCACGTCGGACAGGTACATGTGCTGGGCGGGCACGTGCACGTCGGCGACGGTGGGGCGCGCGGCGGCGGCGGGCGCGGCCGCCTCCCACTGCGGGTGCGCGGTGGCTATGGCCTGCACTATAGGCGGGGAGCCCCGCGCCACTAGGAGGTAGCTGTCTTGTTCCACTCCTGAAATGTTATATGTGGTCAATCATTCTAACCCTTTACTGCATACGAAGCCATTTATGGCTTTTCAATTTATGACTTTATATGACAGCGTGTCAAAGTTGAAAGTTGAAAAAATATTACTGTAATTCATGCTGTAGAGGGCTAATTGTAAAAATGTCTGTAACCACATTCATTATTACAAAACGGAACTTGATCACATTCAATAAAGGTGTTAATTTAAACGTGGTGATTTTACGCCCATGGTTTCAAAGGGACTGAATTTCGCCCTGAAACGTCGAGGTTATTAAATAAATACCTTTACGTGCGCGATTAAGTCCCGTTTTCTTATAATAATGTGTGAAAATGATGTAAGTTTATCTCAATACTGCCCGTCTAGCACAACTATGCTACCCGTCGCTTTCTCACATTACTGCAGAATGACCTTGCCACTATTACATAAACCTCCCGGGTTTTCAAACGCGGCAATATAACATTTAAAACTATGTAAAAAAAACTGTTGATTTAAATAAAAAAAAAAAAAAAAGTAAGAGACGGGTAATTATCTCGCGCGAGAAATAGTCGCGTATGACAGTTATGCTAGAGGTGCTGAGTGGCTAATTTGTTTTTGGAATATGTAGGATCTTGTTTGATCTTCGACGACGCGTTTGGCTCGGTTGGTAGACACCTGCCTACTGAGTCGGCGGTCCCGGGTTCGAATCCCGGCCGGGGCAAATATTTGTGCTTGGGTCATGGATGTTATCTATATAAGTATTTATATATTATGTATATCGTCGTCTAGTACCCATAGTACAAGCTTTGCTTTGTTTGGGACTAGGTCGATTTGTGTATGATTGTCCCTTAATATTTATTTATTTATATTTATTTATTTTTATTTATGTACCTATGTTTATTACTTTTGTCTTTTATGGTAGTCGTTCATTTAGTCCTATTATTATTATGCACCACCTACTAATTTCAAACATTAATTTTCAACGACTCCGCTACCTGAAGGTTGTCTGGAAGAGATCGCTATTTAGCGATAAGACCGCCTGTTGTTTACCTCTGCCTGTTATTTTAATGTATCTCATGTTGTGTTGTATATTCCTTGATGTTGGAGGTGTGCAATAAAGAGTATTTGTATTTGTATTTATTATTGTAGTGTTGGACATAGTACTGACGGCGGCAGGCGGGCGTCTGGTGCGGGTGCAGGTGCGCGAGCCGGTAGCCGTGGCGGCACAGGCAGTGCGCGCGCGCCGCCGCGCCGCGCCACGACGTCACGCAGATGTGCGTGCAGCCGCCGTTGTGCACCGCGCACGGGTGCGCCACTGTGGACAATACGACATGTTAGTTTACTCAAATATTATATAACTAGCTGTGCCCCGCGGAGTTACCCGCTCATCCCACGGGAACACTAAATTTATTCGGGATGAAAAGTATCCTATGTCCTTTCCCGGGTCTCAAACTATCTCCATACCAAATTTCATCTCAGTCAGTTCAGCGGTTTAAGCGTGAAGAGGTAACAGACAGACAGACAGACACACTTTCGCATTTATAATATTAGTATGGATTCGTCCATCAAAATCTAACACAATTGATTTTGTCGTTTAAACAAAAAAATACAAAGATCTGTTAAAGTCGCGTGACTTCACACCGTGCTACATATACTATATTATGGTAAGGGGGACTCTGCCCTCGGAGCCCCCCATTTCCCGAGTCTCGTCATATGGCTTTAACGAAGACAACGTATTTGCCGTTCTAAAAGGTGCAAGAGTTTACTTTTTAATACGGGGGGCTTCGTCCCCTGCCCGTCACGCATAAAATTGTCTATTTGCTATTTTATAAGAAAGAAAGAAAGACAGAAAGAAAGAAAGAAAACACATTTATTGCAGCAAAGAAGGCGCACCACCATTACAAAGGACTTAAAAACTAAATTTATAACTTAACAATAACATACAATATCATACATTTAATTTAAAAAGAAAGGTAAGGCGCAATTGTTTCCTTTTCAATGCGGGAGGAGGGGCACTGCTCTACCAGCCCCCCGTTTTATTATTACTCTCTATGTGGCTTTAAAGTTACCGTTGTAAAAGATGCACAGTTCTCGCAAGTTGAGGTATTATTGTCTTTCATATTTAATACAGTAAAGTGTTTCTACTGTTTCTCACCGACTGGCTGCCTCTGCCTGTGGTACACCAGCGCGGCGGTGACGCGCGCCGACAGCGGCACGGTGTGCGTGTGCGTGGCCACGGGCGCGTGCGCGTGTGTGCGCGCGTAGCGTGACGTCAGCAGCACGCTCTGGTTGGCCCACAGCGGTAGGTAAAGGGACGCTTGGAAGTTCGATATCAGGGATACTCGTTCCGACTGTAACAAAAATAAAAATAAGTCACTGACTAGCTGCGCTCCACGCCCACATACGTCTCTCACCCAGTATATCCTTTTTCTATCAAGTCCAACACCAGTGCACTGTGGGGATAATACGAGGCGTTTGGAGATCATTTGCACGGGCAACTTTGGGGCGGGCCCAAAGTTCCGTGCATACCACGAAAGCGGACGAACCGTTCCATACGGTTAGCAGAGCCGATACTCATACAGACTAGATCATCATCATAATATGGAAACGCCACAGACATCACATTCGTCCAGCCAAAGTTGACCCAGTCTGAGACACCGTAAAACTATTGATACAAAGATATCAAATTACTGCATAACCTTTATTAGCCAACACACTGCCTTACTCGAACTTATACATGCTACAAAAATCTTGGATCTGAGATAAGTATAAGCCGAGTTCTCTCACCTCATATCCCCTGAAGACAGTGACTCTATTGTTCCCCTCGTAGTCGCTGCGCTCCACGCTGTCCATGTACGCGTCCACCCAATAGATCCACTTGTTGGTGAGGTCGAGGGTCAGCGCGGTGGGGTAGACCAGGCGCTCGGAGACCAGCTCCAGGGGCGCGCCGCCCCACAGCTCCGAGCGCACCACGCGCGCCGGCGACCCGCCCCACACCGACCAGAATATGAAGCTGGAATTGAAGTTAAGGGTTTAGGTCAATTCAGCCATTGTTTATTCATGTGACGACGCGTTTGGGTCGGCTTGTAGACACCTGCCTTTTGAGCCGGCGGTCCCGGGTTCGAATCCCAGCCAGAGCAAATATTCGTGTGATGAACTCGAATATTTGTGCTTGGGTCATGGTTGATCTGTGTATTTAAGTATATATTTATCTATATAAGTATGTATATCGTCGTCTAGTACCCATAACACAAGCCTTCTTGAGCTTAATTTGGGACTAGATCGATTTGTGTGAGGTTCTCCGTTATTTATTTATTCATTTATTGTATGGCAAAAAATTTACACTGCATGCTTACTTATAATCTAAATTTACAATTTGTGAGAAAGTCATCAAGCGAAGCGGCCTTTGAGATCTTTGACTTGGCCTGCGAATCTAGTTAGTGGGCATTCCAAGACAGTATGGCGTACAGTCTACTCTGGGCATCTGCATTCACAGCTTTCGTCCTCGAACCAGCCCCATCTTGTCCGTAGCTGGTTAAGTTAACAACTCCCGCTCTCAGGCGGTTGAGCGTGCACCAGACCGGACGTGTTTCGTTAAAACCAGGTGGGCGAGTGTGCATGCATCTGGCTGACTATTCTTTAAACCAGGCCTCGTTTGAGTACCAGTGTGAGGTTGGTGCCCCTGTAATGCCGGTGGATTTCGTGATTTTAGCCTTGTCGTTTTGAAGGTGGCTAGGTATCTGTTGATAGGCAGCTCGGGTCGTCTAAGCGCCTTTTTTACTCCGCGTATGTGCGGCGGAGGTGGGCGGGGCAATACAGCTCAAAGCCGGAAGCCAGTATAGAGGTTCGGTTTTAACCACCCCGTAATTAGGCGCATGGTATGGTTTAGCTGTGTATCGACTACAGTGGTATGAGAGCTGTTTAACCAGGTAGAGGCGCAGTATGTTGTATATACCAGCGCCACAGAAGTACTAAATATTTCTGAGAAGGCTGAGGAGAATCACAAAATAGTCAGGGGGGGTATTCGACCAATTTTAGAGATATAATGGAGATCTCTCCTTTTCATCGCCATCCGTCACTTTTGACGTGTGCCTACTTGACAAGTGGCGATATCCCTAGAATATCGCAACTTCGTCAATTCGGACGCGCTAAATTTTCGTTTCCTTTGTATGTGACGGCACAAATAACAGGCGCATACTTTAAATTGACCGCGTAGTGCGTGAAATTAGTCCGTTACGTTTCATTCAAAACAGAAATTCATATGCATGAATAACATTTTTGACAATCATTATCGCCTTCGTATTTTCAAAATTGAGATGAGATATGTCAATTTGAAGCTCATCGCATTTTAATGACAGTTCAACGGCGATATAACAGTTATCTACAGTACGATTAAAATCAGTTAACACTTCGGCCAACCTCGGTAATTGTCGTGAATCCCTCATCTCTCACATAGAGTTATCAATTGACAGATATGACCGATTTACAAAATTCTTTTCGTATTTGATAGGGTATACTAAACTTCCGAGATGGTCCCATGTAAATTTTATCAAAATCGGTCAAGCAGTTTATGAAATATCAACAAAAATCGGTTGAAATCGGTTTTTTTTAATTTTTTATTTGGTGATTATTATTAATTATTAATCCGACGTAATATCGTAGGTACTACTTACATCAAACAGTAAAATATTGACTTATATATGTTTTTTATATATTGTATACCTACAAGAATGTTCAAATTCATGTCACTTCTGCATAATAAATTTCTTAGGTCTACCGGTTAGTAATGTCATCTTGGCAGGTGCTATACATTGCGTTTATGATACTTCAAATTGAATGCTACCTAAAAGAAATCGCGGTAATGTATTTCGTGTCATTTCCGTCTCCGGATTTAGGCGATGATACCCGAGAAAAGCCGAAGTGTTAACTGATTTTAATCGTACTGTAATAGAGATGTGACGTTTGGCGTTCACTCAAACGGCATTCTCGAATTGGGCCCCAGGTTACTGACCCGTGCGGTTGGGTGTTGGAGGTGTGCTCGGGCGGCGTGGGGTCGAGCGCGAGGCCGCGCAGCTTGGCCATCGAGTCCTGCAGCAGGCGGCAGTGCGCCATGTCGCGCGAGCACACGAACATGGCGCCCGCCGCACCGTCCACCAGGTACCAGGCGCCCGAGATCCAGTCCAGCGCCATGAAGTTCACCGCTGTAACAACAACTTCAATTATACACGGCCGGTCTCAGAGTTCGAAATTATCAAGATAATAACGAGCCGTGATAATTATCGGATAATTATCACCAGTATTAAAAGATCATTTGTTAAATTGTTTCATAAGAAATATCGATGGTTTATTGTTTTCAAACCAAAAAAAAATATGTTTAATTTTAATACAATACAAATCAACATTAATGTCATTAATTAAAGGTAGATTCAGTGAAAATCGGTGTTCGTCAGATTTGACAGATTTGAAAATAAATTACTTGACTAAAGAAGCCAAAGGAATATTTTCATCCGATGATAATTCTATTTCCATTGTTGCTGCTATAGCTTCAGTAGAACTTATTTGTTCTTCTAAAAGCCAACTAAGATCTTGCTTCTTGGTTTTGTCTTCTTGGTTGTAATATTTAAACAAGAATACCAGCTTTGCAGCCTTTTCATTGCCCAGTCTGTTTCTTAGCTTTTTAGACTTTTTTTCGAAACGTTCGGATAGACGCAACAAGTGCGGAAATACACGTTTGGATACTTAGAATATAGTTCTATTTCACGGGCGCAATTTTTTGTTATTATCAATTAATAATTATCCACCTGTTATTATCACGATAATTATCGTTGATAATTATCCTTTCAAAGCCCGGTCTTATCGCAAAAGAGCGATCTCTTCCAGACAACCTTACTACTACTACGGTACTTACAATCAACAGAAGGGAACAGTGTGGGCGGTTCGGGCTGCCATTTCTTCGAGAAGTCGTCAATGGACGCACAAACGACACCTGAACGGCTGATGTTGTGGTGGATGTAGCAAAACGATCTAGAAACAAACGTTAAAATCATGAATCATCAATAACTCAAAAGAAAATCTTTTGCACAGGTTTGCTGAAACTACGAAACTTGTCTTCATTTTTAACACCCTGCCAGCCATATTTAAAGTGGCTCTACTTCAGAAGGCCAACTCCACAGCCTACCAAAATGAGAAGGTTGGGGTGGCGGGCGTACCCCAAAATTTTATATTAAATTAAAGGCCTTTAAAATAAACAATGCAAAAGATCGACACGCACAAGGAAGAATTCGGAAGGTTATCTAGCGTTAGGTGGAAAGGTTAAACGCTGGTTCGGTAATCCAGAGGTCCCAGGTTCAATTCCCGGTCTCTTCCGCCAGGTTACGCATTTCAAATTTTCTTTGTGCTTTGATCCTTGTATCAATGGTTTAAAGACTTACTTGTTAGAATAATCAAAGTCCATAGCCTTCACTTGGAGTGCTGAAAGCGTGAGGTTGTCCTTATTCGGGGGCGGGTTTCCATTGGGCCAGACCCGCGATATCCCGCGTTGAGTGATCACTAACAGTGATTCTGGTTCGTTGACTGGGTCTGTAATTTAATAGTACATTACTGCAAACGCCGGGAGAGAAGGGCTTGCCAAGTAAGTATAGACGAATAATGATACGAAGCCGGCAAGCCCTTTTCATGGTTAGGCATGTATAGTGCTAGTGCCGTGTGGAGTCTATGTAAAATTATTATTTACCGTTAATTGCAGTGCAAGAGTGCCCATCGGTCTGCAGTGTGTATCCCGGTGCACAAGCGCATCCATACGACCCCACTGTGTTGTGGCACCACTGCGCGCACACGGCTTCTTGCTGGCACTCGTCGAGATCTGTAAATTATTTTATTCGTGTTAAATTAGTACTTTACATATCTAGGGAGATGAATTCGTGAATGTCTAAATCGCAGGTATTTGTGCCCCTAACCGAAGGTGAGGCCCATACGTATGCGATCTGGGATTACAAATTACCGCCCGTGGTTTGTCTAAAATGTTATGTCTTTCCTTGGCCAGGAAGTGAGATTTTCTCGCCGCGTAGCGAGCAGAAAATCCCACTTACGGCCTAGGTTTACACATCATAAAACATACCGGAGAAATACAACGCAAGAAATTCTAACACACAGGGAGCTGCACAAGCCCTTTACCTTCGCATTTCCCGTTGAGAGGCTGATACCCCTCCCGGCAGTAGCAGGCCAGCCCTCCGTGCGTGGGTCGACAGCCCTCTGCACATTTTAGAGGACCGCATTGCGACTTCGTGACTGAAAAACGCAAAATAAATTACTAGATCCTTAATATAATCAACAATCGTAAAATTTATACCATGGAAAAGATAACCTTTTTGCCTCGCGCGCTCGGAAAACTTCAGTTTATATCGCGAAATCTGCGTGCAATAGCCTATTTTATCCGCTAGCGTAGGCACAAGTCATTTGAATTCCGAACTGTGATTATCTGTATGTTTCTGTAATATGTGTGTTTTTCTCTTGTATATTTCGGCTTGACACGCTGGCTGGTACATACTCACCGTTGTCAGAGATGTCCCATTCGTCACTCCCATCATGGCAATCGCGTGACGTTCGATTACGCAGCCGAGTGATATCGCGCTGTGCGCTATTGTTCGGACATTCAAGGAAAATTAATTATGCTGTGTCCCAGCGGAGTCACGGCTTGTCACGCTGGTACTCACAATTGTCGCAGATGTCCCATTCGTCACTCCCATCACGGCAGTCGCGAGCCGCGTCACAGAATGAGCTGATGGCGACGCACTCGAATACGCCACCGAGTGGGGTCGCGCAACGCGCTGTGTTGTTCGGGCATTTGAACTCCTTCTGGCCTGTTAAAACCACAGTAAAGTGTAAGAATTTTAAATCAACCAAAATAGGCCTCACTGAGACGTACACACACTCAATATCTCATTTGTTTTCGCAAAGGACGCGTGAGCAAAAGCGACGTACATAATTATGTAGTTAGTACTGTTCAAAATGTCACGCAACTTGTTGGATGTTCTGATAAGCGATAGGAATACACTTACACGTGAACGGGTCCTCGTCGGAGTCGTCGCGTGGCCCGCAGTCCGCGTCGCCGTCGCAACGCCATGCGGAAGGGATACACCGTCCCGATGTGGCACAACGGAACTGTCCCTTGCCGCACTGCGGCGCGTCTGTAGCGTTCGATACGCTGTCGGGACTGCTCAGATGCTCTGAAATAAAAAGGACACTTTTCTTTCCGAATGTAGGATGTAAACAAAGTATTTTGGTGCTAAAGCTTTTTAACTGTAACAAAATATATCCCCGGCCAGTTCGTCAGTATTTCTCCTGCAACCTCAGTAAATTTAGTTACTCAACTACTGCTCATCGGAGGCATCGGGATAATCGTCATCCATACTATCTCTTGTCCTTCGTGAACTGTTAGGAATCTGGTTACACTGTAATTACGTATGACAAAGTAGTTTCACAGAGACGATATGGCAGTAGGCAGTGATAGCGCGCGTGAGCCATTACGACAAAGGAACTGCTTCAGTCCGCGGCCGGTGACGATGCCCTGAGCGACGGGAAGATGAACTCTTCACCCAGTTTACCTGCGATATTGTCCTCTATGTATACGGAGCTACCTACACTACTTACCACGCGTATCAGCGCCACGCATCAGGAGCTATCGCGGCACAGAACCTGGTGTTGTCATCTGCATCATGAAACTGTCTACACTACCACCATAAGGCCTCATACATCTAGACCGATTATTTAAGCAGTGCCTGTATGCGAGACACAACGCCTGTCTTGACTATGTAGCCCTATTCTACACGTCCACATTTTCCACACGTCAATTGGTTCTCACCGCGGTGGAGACAGTAGCATCGCTGTGCAAAAAATTGCATGCTTTTTGGCCAAGTCCTGAAACCCGGCGTTATCGTAGATTTCTCGGCCTTTTGCGACAATACTACATACCACAGTGAAGCTCATCCGAGCCATCGGGGCAGTGGTCGCGCGCGTCGCAGCGCCACGCAGCGGGCACGCAGCGGGAGCCGTCACGGCAGAGGAACTGCCCCGGTCCGCAGCCGGTGACGCTGTCCTCGGTGTGCGACGAGATGAGCTCCTCCCCCGGTATACCTGAAAAGATGACAACTGTTATAAGCAACATTACCTACTGTTTTTCTATTCCTAAACTACCCAACAAGAGTGTACATATTCGCCAACAAACTGTTATGCAGTTTGGCGAAATTTAAATGTAATGAAACGCTGTGTATACATTTTATTAAGTAATAATATGTCAAAAAAAAAAAGATCGGTGCACATGGAGTGACGCAATTTGACCAACATTATGAAAATTACGAGTGTAAATAAACACAGACGCAAGAAAACCATTGAACTACTAATGGAATCACAAAATATTGTAATTTTCATTTTAATCTTCTGATTAATTATTCGATGCCCACAGCCACTCCTTTGCCTGACCTACCCTAACAATACCCGGCTAGCCAACAGAAATATATTAACATATTGCCGGTCGTAATCATAACATTTATCTTCAAGGAAATAATATTCAAATCTTTGAGTTAATCTCTGACAAGGTCACAAGGCCAGCTTGGAGTAAAAACATGTGACGTATGTGAACAAAGCGCGGCTGAAAATACGACAAAATTATGCAAAAAGGTCAAAGTTACTTGTTTACCGATGTCGGTATAATCTATTTGCGGCTTAACCCTGGGATAGTGGCGCTACAAACAACAATAATGAGCAAACATCATATATTTGCATTAAAAATTGTTAGTAGCGATTTTTCATCAACCAAATTCAAAATATTGTTTATACCCGAATACTCAATCCTTGGTTCTTCTTCCTAGAGCCGAGGTATAAAAATTATAATAATAAAGATACTCGTAATAGCTGGCAGTGATTCTAATATATCCACTGTGATGATAACGAAATCAACATTGTAAATGTTGGTACTGAATATAACATCCTGAAAAAAAATGCGCGTGTAACCTTCACATAGATTAAGTATAACCTTACAGATAACTAAGGATGTCCCAGGGCATATATATTAGGGTGGATCATTTTTTTTCTTTTTTAATTTCGAACGGGCACACTTGAAAAAGGTGCCATTTAGTACCTACCATTAATGGATAGGTACATATTTTTATTTATTTTTATATTTCCGTTTTATTGCCTCCGGATTAGGTACTCCAGAAAAAAGTTCCTAATGTATGGAGCACAAAAAAAAATGGCCTTGTATATTTTTTTTTTGTTGTATTTCGTTTCTGATGCTTTACTTATTATACTCAGAATAAAAATACATTAAAATAATGGGCCAAATTAAAAACAATAGAACCAGACTTAATAACGTTCATTTAATATGGGCATTTCTATACTAACTCAAAAATAGATCCGGAGGCAAAAGATCAACATCAATTACAATGCAATTTTGGTATTTCGTTTATATTATTATGAGTTACATTTTTTTTGCTATGCCTGAAGAAATAAAAGTATAAATTTTTTTCCCATACAAAAGTGACCGCAACTTGTTAGGCTATAATTGTGTTTTGGCTCGTAAATTCATCTTCGAGCCACTGATGCCTCAAATAAATAAGTTGAATTTGAATGTATCGTTCGTTTCAACCTCAACGCTCCCTCGCGTTGGGGTCACGCACGTGTGGACTGTAGCCTGCCGTGCTACGATAAGGTGATATCTTTACATGGATTTCATAGTGAGATACGCCTTTTTGCCGTAGCAGAGCATTGCGCATGAGTATATGCTGGCATGACTCCGCATTCGAGTCCCCTCTCAATTATGTTATATCATCTACGAGATTTATAACTAAGCCAGTATGGTGCCACAGACTAGAAATATTTCTCGGGAACGTTCCCCGACGTGTATGGGACAACATTTCCTATATAAATCACGAAACGTTCTCTAGAACAGCACATCTCTATCACAGACTATTAAGTATGAGATTACAAGAATGGGAAACCAAGAAGAACGGAATACACTAATACCATTTGGGGTTGGCCCAGCATGGTTTCATTTTAGCATTCGTCATCGTGAATGACACTTAATTACTTCTACTCATCATTTTCAGTAGATTTAAGAGTAATGTTTTTATCAACCCCCGAAGACATGTATCCATATTTCTGTGCGTCTGTCTGTGGCATCTTTGCTCTCAAACGGATAATCATATTCGTATATTAGTTAGTTGACTGATTTCTGTCTGTATTTTTATCTATACTCTGTAATCCTTCACCGATTTCTGTTTAACTCAGTGGTTGACTGGTGAAGAATGTCTAAAGGCATTAACGTCGGTCATTTGTATTTGTTTATAGCGCATTAAAGTTTAAATAAATAAATAAAAGTCGTTTATGTCTAGATGGTCCTTAGCCAAGTTCGTTGAAAATAAGAGCAATCGTCTCTAAGATATTCCATTCCATTAAACTTAGTGATAGGATTAGGATTTCAGCCAATAGTCGCACAACTGCTGTACCTATTGGCTCAGAATCAAAACCTGTAACAACTTCAAGTAATTTAAGCTTATCTTTGCTTGAAAAAAAGTCCTACCACGTAAGTATGAAAGACAAGGTGTTTAGTAAACACGCCGGCGGGCGGGGTATGACCTCAAGATAAGATATACCGCGTCCGGTCAGCGATCCCCCACGAGGGGGGGTGCCTTTGTGGGGGTTCAAGCGATACGGCCCAGCCACGACTTCAGGGTAAGTGACAGCGGTGAGCGGCGGTATACGAGTGAGCGAGACATTCGTATGGCCGCGCTCGGACCTTTCGCTCCCACCTATGACCGCCGCTTACCGCTGCCGCTTGCCGTCGAAGTCATATTATGTCCGCCACCAGTAATTTGACCTGAGTGTTACGTAGACAAAATGACGACTATGATTTTATTATAACAAAAGTCAAAACGGGACTTAGACGACTAACTTTAATTAACTCGACGTTTCGGGCGTGATGTTACGTCCAATGTCTCGAAGGGACTCAAGTGCCGCTTTCTTTTAATATGTGACAATCGTGTAAGTTTGAATCATTACGATTATATTCTGGTCCGTCTTTCAATTCGTATGTCAGAGGCGTTGTACTGAGAAACTGTAAGGTGTGTTTATGAATAAAGTTTGGAATATAGTTTTCTTAATCGCTGTATAGGTATTTTTATAGTCAAACTTGACTTTGTCCGCGTAAAATTATTTTCTTCGCCGCAGTCGCGTGAAAAGTATCATATATCTTTGGATGCCTAGCTGTCCCTGTGCCAACATTGGTTAAAATTCGTCCTGATCGTGACTGATCACAAACTGGACTTGGGAGCGCATATTTTCCGACGTTTCGACTGTCTCGTCGCAGTAATGGTCTTGGAACGACTATCCAGGCAGTCGAAACGTCGTAAAAAATACCCGTCCAGTGTTTGTTACGACTTGTAGCTTTGCAAGCTGTAGACCTCGCGAGGTTGTATCAAAATGGCTGAAATTTTCATTTTTTCGTGTCCAACCGCCATATCTCCGCCATTTTGAAATATTTAGAAAATCTGAATTAAAAAAACTATAATTAAAAAACTAATTTCATTATTATCTGTTGAGAAATGCGACCTCTAGGCGAGAGCAGACGGAAATCCGGACATACGAAATAATTTGAAGCCAAGCTGACACGGAGACCTCGCTCGCTCGGTCAATAATGCTCAATTTTACGAGTCCGACTGTACTTGCCAAAGGTTCAGTTTCCTTGTCATTGGAGACAGTAAATAAAAACTCTTTGTCTTTATGTTATCATGTGATTACTGCTCATATGTCGGTGGGGTCGCCAGCGAAGGTGGGAGGGGGGGGAGGCAGGAAACGAGCTCAAGTAACGCGCGCTCCCGCGCACCCATATGCTCCCACGGTTAGGTTTAAGGGTGCCGTGTACTTTCAACAATGAATAAAGAGAGCCAGAGGCTAAAAGAGCTAAGGGAGAGAGTTTATTATTATGTGCGATAAACAGACATTTGACCTCGAACGTACTGTCTGTCTGCTGCTTGTGCGATGCTTTTCTAGAAGATGCCTATTCACTCTATTGACATTAGATTTGGTAAATAGTCCGGATGTCCGGATTTCTGGTTGTACTCGTCTACAGGCCACATTTCTCAACCGATTCTTATGAAATTTTGTAAGTAGATTTCGTGAGTATATTATATACAAAGACTTCGCTTGTTTCGCGAGTCAGCCTGCCTTGCTCGCACGGTATTGAAAGTAAAGTGACAGGTAGTATTTCTCGCGCGACAAAGAATCGCGTGTCAAAGTTATGCTAGACGTATAGGTACAAAAAATACAGCTGGCATTAGTTCACCTCCCACCAGCGCCTAATTGAGAATATGGAAGACAAGATACGCTATACCGCAAACGATAACACATGTAGTTCATAGTACCCATATGACCACTTCCGATGTAAACAGACAGATCTGTCTCAAGTGGCCGCTGACTCACGCCTCACGCAAAAACATTGCCAATATTATTAAACTGGTGTTAGCTCGCTAAATGGATCAGTATTTGAGAATTTGACCCTACCTTTACACATCTCGGGAAGTTGATCGAATTTGGCCGAAGTATGGGTTTCCGCAGCGAAGTGCTACACTATTACAGTGCGACCAAAAAGAGTAGAAATTAAAAAGTGACCATACTGTAGTGTCGTCCCTTTCTAATCAATCTAAGAAAACGGGGACAACACTACAGTACTTTTTGGTCAGACTGTATATTTTCCAACCTCGGCCAATTTCGCGAATAGTGTGGAGCCGCAATCCGAGTCTCTTTTGAAATGGCTAAAATATGTTTTTTTTTTATGGTTTCAGCTCTGCGCCATTAAAAAGAGATTCAAAATAGCATGTTTGGCTAATCTATAACGGCGACGCTTCGCTCGTTCGGTTAAAACATTACATGCCTGGGGCGGAATTCGTGAATGTAGCAGATCGCAGGTGCCATAAATATGCGATCTGGGGTTTTAGGATTACCGCCCGTGGATTGTCTAAAGTTTTACGTCTTGCCTTTCATTGGCCAGGAAATGAGATTTTCTCCCCATTAAATTCCACTTACGGCCTAGGGTGACGTAAAAGACTATTAATGCCTATAATAGGCTTAATGGCTATACAAAGTGCGTGGGCAATACCTATTCGCTCTGTTTGAAATTTAAGGTAAAAAAGAACTGAAAAGCCTAGTTAAAAACAATAGCTTATGAGGAGTTGAGGCATTATTACCACGAAGTTCAAAATTCTCGCACCATCCCGTCCATTCATTATTCACAGGAGATACGGCTTGTGCACAAAGCACGTGAGGTTCGATAGGGCGAGGGGGGTCGCGAAAAAATCACGACAGATCACGTTGGGGGAGGGAGGGGTATAAGGAGACCTCACGTGTATTTTTCTACAGTCAACGAACTAAGAAAAAATCTACCACATGACTACCGTTTCTCGGTTTCGTTAAAAATAAATCTTCACTTCAAAATAGCGAGTAAATTTTACGAAATACTGACGAAAAAAAAATTGCCGAAAATCCTCGCGTTATTTGTGCACAAGCCCATGTTGATGCGATCAAACGACGCGTGCGCCCCACTACGATTGACTACGAACGCCCACCGTTTTACCCGAACAAAAATAGGAGGCGGAATCAAGTATCCGTTCACAGGTGCGTAGCGTAAGCTAATATCGCGCCTCGTGGCAGATAGTGAGCGTCTTAAGAGGATAGATCACAGCACCTTTTCCCATACTTTTATTTATTTTATTTAAGAGTCTATATTGTCCCACTGCTGAGCAAAGGCCTCCCTCTCTTTCTTCCACGCGTCCCTGTCCCGAGCAATATCCCACCAGTCTCGGTGAAAGGCGTCAAGTTCGTCTCGCCATCTCCTACGAGGTCTACCATAATTAAGTGAATAAAGGATTTTGACCTTACAAACGGTCCGGTAGTTTTGAATTTTTGATATGTTGTCTAGGATGGTTAGTCAGTGTTTAAAATGCAAAATGCACAATTCCCCCCCCTCCGCGCCCGCCGCCATATTGAAAAAACCGGCACTTTCTTCATATTTTTGCTCATATCTTCCTTTAGGAGCATTTTAGCTAGAAGAAAGCTTCGACAATGTTATAGAGAGTTAAATTTACTACATTTTCCATTTTATATTTTGTTTCTAGGACAGATAGTTACGGAGATATGCACATTTAAAAAAACTTAAGAAATTGCAATTTTCAACTCAAAAACAAACTTCTGGATTATATCTTCGTTTAGGAGCATTTTAGCTAGAACAGAGCTTGGGCAATTTTGTAGAGAATTAAATTTACTATAATTTACATTTCAAATTTTGTTTCTAGGACAGATAATTACGGAGATATGTAAAAAATAAAGTTACATTTTCCGAAAATGTATGTAAAAATGGACATGAGTTTTATAAGCAATTATATTTCCTACATGTTTTAATTTGTCCTAGACAAGTCCCTAACTGAATGACAGCGTTCTAAACCAAGAATTTTCAGAAATTTTCGGAAAATTCGACTTTTCCTGTTCTTTAAATGTGCATATCTCCGTAACTAACCGTCCTTGAAACAAAATTTGAAGTGTAAATTATAGTAAATTTAATTCTCTACAACATTGCCCTAGCTTTGTTGTAGCTAAAATGCTTCTAAACGAAGATATAATCCAGAAGTTTGTTTTTCAGTAGGAAATTGGGATTTTTTACGTTTTTTTAAATGTAGATATCTCCGTAACTATCTGTCCTAGAAAAACAATATAAAATGGAAAATGTAGTAAATTTAACTCTCTATAACATTGTGGAAGCTTTCTTCTAGCTAAAATGCTCCTAAAGGAAGATATGAGCAAAAATATGAAGAAAGTGCCGGTTTTTTCAATATGGCGGCGGGCGCGGAGGGGGGGGAATTGTGCATTTTGCATTTTAAACACTGACTAACCATCCTAGACAACATATCAAAAATTCAAAACTACCGGACCGTTTGTAAGGTCACACATAGTACTTTAGTCTCTATTCACCGTATTACCACGACGCCGGATGCTGTTTTGTGGGACCCACTCGGTGGTAACTTTAGCCCACAAGTCGTCCGGCATGCGAGATACGTGTCCGGCCCAGTCCCACTTCAGCTTTGCGGCTGCTTGGGCTACATCAGCTACCAGCGTTTTCCCATACTATCAGTTCTAAACTTCACGTAACTGTGTTACATAAGTCGAGGTTTCCTTCTCGTCTGTCTCCTCCTCCATAACTCTCCTAAAGCTTAGGAACTGAATGGGAAGGAAATGTTCTGTGTCGGACCGAGTCAAAGTAATATGGTCCCGTTTTTTACCCTTTCGGTACGGAACCCTAAACAACTAACTTCTCTGCTCATGGAGATAATTCGTCCATTGAATGTCAGAAGCGACCTTAGGCCAGGTTTTTAATCGACCAATCGCGAAACGATCGGACAGGATATCAGCCATTTGCCAAAGTTATTAGGTAGGTACGTAGCAGGTACCTAGATATACATCAGTACACTGATCTTTAGCTAATAGAAACAAGTGATTTTTCTTAAAATATTGACTGCTTTTGAGGCGTGCCTGACAGAACACAATTTTATCAATAACCTAAATAAAAAAATTAAAACACCCCCGACAGAAATAGCTGGTCATCATGCGTCTCTCATTCAAGGAGTACCTAATATAGAAAATGCTAGTGGGACTGAACATACAAAGTTTGGAATTTTTAGCTTCACTATTGGCTGAGATCTTGTCACTTGTTCCACCAAACATAGTCAAAAACCAGCTCGACGGACATGTCTTTCGATTAAAAAAAACTGCTAAAACGAATGGCCTGACTTGCTACTGGCGACTCGTTCTGCATGATTGGACTGTATAATACTTGAGACTGGGTTGCACAATAAAAAGATACTGTTTCTTTCTTCATAAGGTGAACTGGAGCGAGATGAGAGCTGGGCGACGCTTGCTGTGACACTGACCCACTTTTTGCGCCCGCCATCTTTATTCCGTCCTTGATAGACCGAATCAGAGTTATAAGATGTACGGGGGCGTGGTTTATTCGCGCTTGCGCTCATCTAGCTTATTTCACGAATTTATTTATAAAATATTCATGTTTATTAATGGTACATACAAAATGTTTACATATGTATTTCAGTTAGTCAGATCTCAAAAATGGGGAATAATAAGTCATGTTATTAAGCGTTTATTTATTATTATACCTTCATCTTATATCTATACCTGAGATCTGACAACTTTTATGATTATCACAAAATATTCTGGCTATGCGTATTGGATTCTAATTGGAACTACGATATTTTCCCTTCGTTACGTAAGCGGCATGAAATGTAGGTCAACAACATTCAAGGTTACTTTCATGGCTTACGTAAATAAGAGATACGAAAGGAGATAAAGAAATAGCCAGTTTTTGCCTATGGTTAGGAAGTGGTTCACCTAAGCTAATTTGATAATCATCTTTAATAATATAATGTGATTTTACTTAATACTATAACTATTCTCTGATTGAGTAATTCACCTAATTAAACACCTTAAAAATAATTATAATATAAAACAGTTACATACATAATAACGATGCCCGGAAGTAATAATATTACACAATAGCTATTGTCCTTTATCTGGACAAAAAGGGTAAGTAATTACACAATATTACGTCATTACGTTATCTCGTTATATAATCATGTAAAAATGGGTCATCGTTATCTTAACCTATATTAAGCAATTATAACTATTTATTTATATTGTAAGGGTCTGTATTCAACATTCCCCCCAACGTGTGCGAACACCATAAACTAATGTGTGTGAATTACGATGAGACGAGAGGCTGGGCGGCGTATTAATCCTGCTGTCGTTCTTATCTCGGTTACACGAACTCTGCCATCTGGTCCGGGATAGATTTTTACGACCTCGCCTCTCGGCCATGAACCTCTGGGCATAGTGCCATCTGCGATTATAACGATGTCGCCGATTTTCACGTTACTAGCTGGGGCGTTCTTGACTACTCGTGGACGTAGAGATTGTCGATATTCTTTCACCCATCGATTCCAAAAAGAGTCTGCTAGTACTTGCGCTGCTTTCCACGACTTTTCGTTTAGTGTAATGTCGCTGAAAGACCCGAATGGTGACATGGCGTTTGACCGGCCCAATAAAAAGTGGTTGGGGGTCAGTGCCTCTTGTTTACTGCACGGCATTACGGGTATCAGGGGGCGCGAGTTGACAACATGCTCGGCCTCTAAAAGCAGTGTGTGCAAGACTTCTTCTGACGGCGATCTCTCCTTCAAAGTAACACGCAAAGCGGTTTTCACCGACCCGACTAATCTCTCCCAGGCACCTCCGGCCGATGGGTTCCCGGGCGGTATTCGTTTGAAAATTATCTGCTTGTTTTCTAAGTAGGCTCGCATCTCGGTGTCGATCGACTCTGCAGCATCTTTTATCTCTCTCTCGCTGCCGATTCGCCCGTCGAGTAGTAATGTGCCGTGTCTGTCGATCTTTACTGCTAGTCTGTGTAACGTTGATTTCTTAGGGATTGGCCGCCCAGCCTTAAGACGCTCGATGTCCTCGGAGAACGACTCGTACTGGCTTCGCTTTAAGAGCAATAGTTCGGCGATTTTAATGTGTTCGTTATTTACATTTTTGTCAACGTTACATTTTAACAATTTAGCCTTAAACATTTGGGCGGCTAGCAGGATACGAGCAGTGACGCGTAACAGGCGCAAGTACTTCGAGTACTTGTTTACGTCCGGTAAGTGAGCAAATTTATCGCGCCTAGTTACGACTAAAACCTTTTTTGCAATTCGTTCCTCACACGCGTCTGACGTTTCGGCGGACGCGCATCCATCAGTCGGCCATTTATCTGTATCCAATCTGATAAATTCGGGTCCGTGGAACCATCTATGATTTTTATCGAAATTTATAGGTACGTTTCTAGTCGCGTCGTCGCTGACGTTCAGCGCGGTTGGCACCCAGTGCCATTCACTGGGCAGCGTGCTGTCCTCGATTTCTGACAGACGATGCGCGACGAATGACTTGAATGTCCTAGGGTCTGACTTGATCCAGGCTAGCACAGTTTTCGAATCTGTCCAGTAATGACAACTCGTTACGTTGTAACTAGTCTCCTTTTTAACCGATTGAGCTAGTCTACAACCTAAGACTGCCGCCTGCAGTTCTAGCCTAGGTATGCTAATTTTCTTTAATGGCGTTACTCGAGCCTTCGCGGCTACCAACGTTGAGTATTTCTCGCCTTTTTCGTCTGACCCTACCATGTACACAGCGGTTGCGTAGACTGTCTCGCTACTATCGCAGAACGTGTGTAAAACTACCTGCCTAGTTGGGGCTATGACGTAACGCTGTATCTCTAAGTTACGTAACTTATTTACGTTTTCTATGAACGAACGCCATTTCTCGTTTAGCTCCGGTGATATGCATTGATCCCAATCTATACCTAGACGCCACATGTCTTGAATTAATGTCTTGCCCGCAATGCTGACGGGCGAGACGAGACCGTTCGGGTCGAACAGACCCATTACACCGCTAGTTACTTGGCGTTTCGTAGGTATTTTTTGGCCCTCTACTATCTCCGGAGGTAAGTTTCGAAAGTTTACATTGAAACCTATCGTGTCGCGAGAATTATGCCATAACATTCCTAATGTTCGTTCATAGTCACACTTTCCTAACAGCGTAGTCTCGTCTTTTTTGACGTCCACTACGTCGCCTAGTACCTCGGGGTCGTTTGACGCCCACCCACACAACTCAAAGGACGCCTCCTTGAATACCTTACTCATGTCGGTTACTAAACGCTTTGCCTCCTGCCTGTCATCGAAACTAGCTAACAGGTCATCGACGTAGAAGCTATTTATAGTTTTTTCATATACGAGTGGGTATTGCTTCGCGTGACTCTCTGCGTTTCTGTTCTTAACGAATATCGCTGTTGTTGGGCTTGAAGAGCCGCCGAAAAAGAGATTTTTCATGCGATATTCTTGGACTGGGCCTTGTCTATCATCTCCCCTCCACAGAAACATCAGTGAGTTACGGTCAGCTTCAATGATTCGTATCTGCAAAAACATCTCGCGAATGTCCGAAATAACGGCAATACGACCCTCTCTAAACCTTATAAGGACACCGAATAACGACTGAAGTAAGTCCGGCCCTGTTAACAGAGCGTCGTTCAGACTAACACCGTTATACTTGCAAGCTGCGTCAAAAACAACTCGAACACGTTGTTTTTGCGGATGTTTTACCGCAAAATGCGGTAAGTACGACGTTCGCGAGGATGACGAGACGCTTTCTACTTTCTCCGCGTAATCTTTGTCTAATAAATTTTGTATTTGTTTAGAATACTCGACCCGTAACGCCGCGTCTTTATCTAATTTTCTTTCTAAACTATACAACCGGTTGAGCGCCTGTTGCTTATTGTTAGGCAAAATCACATCATCACTCGCCCAGAGAAGTCCTATTTCGTAGCGGCGCTCATCTGGTATTTTAGCGCATGTCGCGTTTAGGATGTCTAATGCGCGCTGATTGGGGTCCGATTTAGGTATTCGCGGCTCTATACCTAACGATTCTATGCTAAAATGTTGCTTTATTAAGTCATACATGTCCTGTTCGTTACTACACCTCGCGTGATTTACATAACCTACCAGAGACCTGGGTATAGACATTGAACCGTGTACGCTAAACCCTAATCGACCCTCACTAGCTATCAGCTGCGATTTATTACCGCTTAGAACATTTTGTGTCACTAATAAGTGCCAATTGTCCTGGCCTATTAATAGTTTAGGCGTGCCTTCATCATAGCACAATTGATCACTTATAGGTAACAGGTGTGGGCAACTATCGATCAACTCTTTATTTACGCGTTGAGTACCTAAGTTCAAACTATCAATCGTACATACATTTATTTTCTCAATGTTTCTACGATATTTGCCCTGTATTGTTAGTTCTAAACGGTATGACTCGCTTTCGTTTATTACGCATCCGCCAACCCCTTCGATAAGGAGTTTCTCAGTCGCGCCGAGCGGAGCGATTCTTTCGGCTACACTGCGCTCCAAAATTGTTAAGCTACTGCCGTCATCTTGTAGACATAAGATTTCCTGCGATCCTAACGGGCCGCTAATAATAGCGGGTACTATCTTTAAATAAGTTGCTGGCCGCCTTACGTGATTAATCCTAGCTACATTATTCGGCGCGGGGGTGTCCCGTGACACTCCGTGTAATAACTTATTGTGACCTGCCTCACAGCCTCCGTGTCCACACGGCACGTACGCACACCTGTACGGCTTTTTATGAGCGAAATTTAAGCATCTAAAACACAGTTTAAACTCCTTAGCCTTTGCCCAGCGATCATCTACGGATAATTTAATAAAATCCGCGCACTTAGCTACCGTATGATCGCCGTTGCAAATGGTGCATTTTTTATTCGAATTTTCGCGAGTCTGTGCCGGTGCGTGCTGTGTGGATTTTTTCGGCTTGTTTTGCGGTCTACTATTTACCTGAGCTACCGTGTGCCTAGGTTTATCGACATTTTTCCTACTATTTACGACTCTATGGGTGTTAACGCTGTGATTGACGTCTGATCCTACACTATCCCTGCTTAGCGATCGAGACGATGACCTAGACCTACGCCGGGCTAACCTAGTTGTGTGAACCGGGTTACGTTGTTGTCGCGTTATCGGCCTACGAGTTAAACCCGAAGCTCTACTGGTGTCGTTTAAAAATGTCGATAATGCTACTAGAGTAGGTATAGAGGAGTTCGCCACGCGATATTTGTTCCATTCGTACCGCAAAATGGGATTTAGCTTCTCGACTAACCTACCTACTAGTTCGGGGGCTAACAAGTACTGATCCTGTTTCAACGCCTTGATACATGAAACTACATTAGCTACCTGTCCCGCGAATGAGATAATATTGGCGCAATCTTCGGTCAATTTAGGCAAACGTTTGACCTCCTCGATTTCGGCTAAAATGATAGCCTCAGGATTGCCGAACTGCAATTCTAACAAATCCATTATCTCATTCGGGTCCGATACTGTATACAAAATTGATTTTACCGCGTTCCTCGCGTCGCCTCGCAAGCTACGTCGTATTCTAGCTACATTCATGACGTCTGTGAATAGCGACTCGGTGTCTAAATATTCGGCTTTAAAGGGGATCCACTCTGTGAGTGCCCCAGAGAAATGCGATAGCTCCGGTACGTTCCGTTGTATAATTGGTGCATTTTTACGAGTAACCGCGGTCTCTATCCTGTGTGACATTAACTCAAGATCCTTGTTCTGAAACTGATCGTACGTGATCTCATTACGCGGCTCCCTAATGCGCACCCCGGGCAAATTAGTGACGTTTTGTTGTTGAATCCAACCCTCTACACGAGAATTCCTATCACAGTCCCGCGACGTGTTGCTACTAGACCTAGCTGCCTCTAGCCTGGCGATTTCTAGTCTAGTCTGAGCTTCCGCCGATACTGCCCTAGCCTGGATCAACTCCGCCTTCCTTAATTCTAATTCTGCCATAAGCACAGAGATGCTTGCATTATCCGTGGCTGGAGGAGCCTCTTTTTGCGCGTGAGTTACGTTTTTTGGCGTTAATGTTTCCTGACTCGCGGTGGCCTTTGCCTTTGCGTCACTGCTCGTATTTTTATTTGCACTTTCAACGTCCTTGTCCCAAGTGTTCGTTTCGTTCGAAGTAGTCAACCCCGACGGCGGGGTGCCGGTAACCGACATGTTGACTGGAGACACCGAAGGTGTTCGCTTTCCCGAGCGCAAAACCCTTACGTTAATCTCCGGTACGGACATTAACACTTAAACAAACAAAATAAACGAAACGAATCAACTTGAACGCACTGACATTGATCACAATTAAAACAATTATAAAACAAAAACACTTCTTTAAACACGGAACTAATCAAACAATTCAAATTAAACACAATTATTACGCGAATTTTTAAACACAATTATTTACGCGAAATCAAAAACACAGTTATTTGCGCGAAAATTTAAACACAATTATTTACGCGAAATTAAAAAACACAATTTACACATTTATACACAAAACACAAAAACACTTATCCGACCGTATATTCCCTAATGAACCACTTCCTAACAACCTAGCATCGGGTCCAGCTCCCTGATAAGCTGGCTCCGTGCGACCTACTGGGCCCTGTGGCCTAACTGGACACACTATGTGGGGAATCCAGCTAGGACTTGGGGAAGTGTGGAACCGTATTCACGGCCGGACTGTACGATCCACCACCGTGGAAAGGTGAGCGCGTCCGAGAACTCACGAAGTACGACACTCTGTGGGTTTAACACCGCAAGGTCCACTGCCGCTTGTTTTGCAACTGACCCAACCAGTTTTCACTTGAGAATTAGCTGGACACCAGGTGCGCTCGCGCATTCTCTTTTGAAATTAGGGGGTTCGGTGCATGAGTGTCTACAGAGCGCCGCCCAGTACTCTACAGATCAATAGCTGAACACATTTAAGTGAACCGCTCACGTTCGTTAAGAGTACCGACAAGGCTCGACCGTCACTCAGTCTGTGTCGCAGTAAAGGGCTGCCTGCGCTCGAAAGCACTAGCCTGCACGATTACAAAACGACGACTGCAATTTCAACTTTCACTAGTGTTACTTGTTGAAATGCAGCATAACCGCAACTAAAGTTGCGGTCCGAATTTCTCTGTTAGACAGAGACCACTTGTGAGTGTCGCGAAAATTCGCAAAACACTTGGCGATTGACGTAATTGTTGCGTTGATTCTTGATCCGGCTACTCGAAGGGACCATTAAAACGAATTGCCTGACTTGCTACTGGCGACTCGTTCTGCATGATTGGACTGTATAATACTTGAGACTGGGTTGCACAATAAAAAGATACTGTTTCTTTCTTCATAAGGTGAACTGGAGCGAGATGAGAGCTGGGCGACGCTTGCTGTGACACTGACCCACTTTTTGCGCCCGCCATCTTTATTCCGTCCTTGATAGACCGAATCAGAGTTATAAGATGTACGGGGGCGTGGTTTATTCGCGCTTGCGCTCATCTAGCTTATTTCACGAATTTATTTATAAAATATTCATGTTTATTAATGGTACATACAAAATGTTTACATATGTATTTCAGTTAGTCAGATCTCAAAAATGGGGAATAATAAGTCATGTTATTAAGCGTTTATTTATTATTATACCTTCATCTTATATCTATACCTGAGATCTGACAACTTTTATGATTATCACAAAATATTCTGGCTATGCGTATTGGATTCTAATTGGAACTACGATATTTTCCCTTCGTTACGTAAGCGGCATGAAATGTAGGTCAACAACATTCAAGGTTACTTTCATGGCTTACGTAAATAAGAGATACGAAAGGAGATAAAGAAATAGCCAGTTTTTGCCTATGGTTAGGAAGTGGTTCACCTAAGCTAATTTGATAATCATCTTTAATAATATAATGTGATTTTACTTAATACTATAACTATTCTCTGATTGAGTAATTCACCTAATTAAACACCTTAAAAATAATTATAATATAAAACAGTTACATACATAATAACGATGCCCGGAAGTAATAATATTACACAATAGCTATTGTCCTTTATCTGGACAAAAAGGGTAAGTAATTACACAATATTACGTCATTACGTTATCTCGTTATATAATCATGTAAAAATGGGTCATCGTTATCTTAACCTATATTAAGCAATTATAACTATTTATTTATATTGTAAGGGTCTGTATTCAACAACTGCACTCAAATTGGTCCATCCGTTTGGGAGCTACGATGCCACAGACAGATACACATGTAAAACTTATAAAAGCCCTCTTTTTTCGTTGGGGGTTTAAAATAAGTACAATTAAGCAAGTTTGTCTTGCTCATTGTACTTATTTATATCTATATGCACAAACTTCAATCAAACGAGCCCGAAACTCGATATTTCGTTTTGTGGTTTTTATCACCGACGATCATCATCATATCATCTCCATGTCTGCAAAATGCATGCAAAATTTCAGTCAAATCGGAATCCGAATAGTGAATAAATTTTATCTTGCAAGATTGAAGAAAGAATTAGCTACTTCTCAGCAACGCGACAAGTCCCAAAGTACCACGACTTTGTGCTTTAAATCTGAAAACGTTAAAGCATCTAACCGCCAAGGTCAACGTCAAGATTCGCGGCGCATCGGTAGAAAAACTGATAGCTTTCGTGCTTATGCTATTAACTACATAAATAAGGGTTTAAACGCCGGCAAACCGGTCCGCGCGTCCAGTGTCCTTGGGAGAGCGGCTCGCATTAGATGTAGGCAATTTGCAACTGTTATAAAAAAAACTGGACAAGTGCAATTTTGGATCACGCACCCACATTAATAATTACTAGGAAATGGGCTATTTGATTTTTTGTTTTGCATAGATTTTGGATATTTTCTACTCAGAATCACGAGCTCTTTCGATCTAAATTGGAGAAAAAAGTGACCTTTTTATTCCCGAAGATGTACTACTACTGCATGCGTCTAATAATATAAGAGCCCTACTTAGAAACGACTTTTCTAAATTACACCACTTAATTTACCTAGTGAAAATCGCGAAAACCAAACAGCTAGAACAAAATAGAATAGGTAGATCTTGTGATTAAAAATGCAAAAGTTAAGCTGTGATTATATATGATACGACGGTTTGGAAGTGAAATAAAGGTCCACCACATATGTTGTGAGACTTGTGACTCTCACTTGTGATTAGAGAATGCAGGCACTAGATACGGGGCAAACGAGCAAACGTATCGCCTGATGGAAAGCGATTACCGTCGCCCATAAACACCTGCAACACCAGAGGAGTCACAAGTGCTTGCCTACCCGGAGGACGAAGATAGAATGCCTCGCAAGAAATTGGGGTCTAAGCATTCTTTTTTCTTCCATTATTTCCTGTCGTTCGTCATCTCATTAATCCGTTTTCTCCATATCTTCTCTTACACAATCTATCCCTTTTTTCGATATTCCTCTTCTTCCATTTCCCTCCACATTCATCCTTACCGCTTTTTTGTCACGTGGCTATAATCTCTACGCATCACGTGCCCATACCACCCTAGGCAATTAGCTCGCAGCTTATCTGTGATTGGTGCTCTCAGACATACTCTTACATACTCATTCTTTATTCTATCCATTCTCGTCACCCCACACATCCATCTTAACATTCTCATTTCATATCGTCGTCTAGTACCCATAGTACAGTCGAGTTCAATTTAAATCTACACAATTACGAGAGCAAAAATATCTGAACACGATTTTAAGCTACTGACAATAGGGTCGTGTTCAGATATTTTTGTTCTCGTAAGTGTGTAGACTTAAATGAACTCGACTGTACAAGCTTTGCTTACTTATTTTTTTTTTTATTAAAGCAGTAACGTCTGCTAACGTAAACTAAATGGTGCCGACGATAAAGTCTAAATCTTTACGGTAGATGGCGCTACGATGCCACCCTAAGGCATGTCGAAGCAACTGGTTGAAAAATTCAATGACTCTGACATCTGATTCGGTGGTCCAATTGGGAGGACGCCAGTGTTGGCCCGGAAAGCCGTTGGAAACGCAGGTTCGAATCCTGTCCGAATCATTAAATTTTTCAATTTTCGCTTCATTTGTAAACATTTAGTTTACGTTAGCAGACGTTACTGCTTTAATAAAAATAAAAAAAAGTAATTTGGGTGTAGCACATCGTTACTATCGATTCTCAACAAATTTGAGACGATGGTGCCGACGATAAAGTCTAAATCTTTACGGTAGATGGCGCTACGATGCCACCCTAAGGCATTAAGGCATGTCGAAGCAACTGGTTGAAAAATTCAATGACTCTGACATCTGATTCGGTGGTCCAATTGGGAGGACGCCAGTGTTGGCCCGGAAAGCCGTTGGAAACGCAGGTTCGAATCCTGTCCGAATCATTAAATTTTTCAATTTTCGCTTCATTTGTAAACATTAAGCTTTGCTTAGTTTGGGACTAGGGCGATCTGTGTAAGATTGTCCTTTAATATTTATTTATTTCTGCCACACGTTCTTTTCACAGCCCAACACTGATCCATACATGAAGACAGGCCTTATAACGTAGATCATAAGTATTTGTATTTTTACAACTCTTTCACACTGTAGGTAATATAAGGCTTACATTTATCAACGCCTCGCAAGAACATCTAGGGAATGTAGCCTGCTTTTAGAGCGTGGAAATAAACAGAACGTTAGTTTATGGTCCAGTAATGACCTTTCACGGTCTCTCGAGAGCGAGTCGTTGAACTAGCCATAGCTACATATGCCGTGTGTATATATCTATGTATGTACCTATTTGCTTCGTACCGTGTTAAATGATAAACAACACCGTATTTAAGGAAAATAACAGCTAGTGGATGTGTGAGATGTAGACTTCGCGATCATTTTTCGAAATGACTGAAATATTACTCTTTTTACATTTTCAACCCTCAAGTATCCGCCATTTTGAAAAATAGGAAAAACTGACCCGATAAAAAAATATGTCAAAATTGCACGAGAATCGGTTGAAAAGTGCGGCCAGTAGGCGAGAAAAGCGGGAAATCCGGACATCTGGACATGCTTGTGTGCTCGCTCGCCTTATAGGAAGCGGAACGGAGAAAATTAACCAATCTTTGTGAAGCCCAAAATAAGTGCATTTAAATCTGAGGAATGAGATTGGTCCATTTTATTTTTACACATCTCCGCTTCGCTCCGCAATCCAGCATTAAAAGCTTATCTAAAAATGGATTCTTGATAGTAAATTGTTCTGTATCGAGGATTTTTTATCGTCTCAGCGTTACTTGTAGACAAGTAACAAGTAACGCTGAGACGATAAAAAATCCTCATAAATCTAATAACTAGTAACTACAAGACATAATTTCCGTGTTTTAGTATATGTATCTATATTATTTACGTTACACATAACTTCCGTGCTTTAGTACCTATATCTTTATTACTTGCGTTACACAAGACCTATCCTACAGATTGTCGTCCTGGCCGGTTAGCCCACGATATCTGGTGATTAAATACCTATAACGAGTATTGGAGCCTGGTCGTAACAACATAATGATCCAATCATGCTATATTTAAGAGGATATATCACTGCTCCTTTTACTATACTAATCGGTTTACGTTAAGTTAGCACCTGGTTACAGGAGGTCCATATTTGACGTAACCGGCTTAGACAAATCGAGGTTTCGTTTTCGTATGTTTCCTACTCCAAAACTTAACTAATCTTTACGCAATTTTAGGATCTGAATGGGAAGAAAATGTTCTGTGTCTGAGCGAAAGAAATTATTTTTTGTGCTATAATTATTATAGAATTTGTCTAATAGGTGCCCATTTGCGGCGGCATTGTGGTCAAAAACAGACGCCTAGTACTAAATTTTATAATAATAAGCGCAAATAGCATTTGTATCTATTTATTGATTTAATCTTTATTGCACAAAAGAAAACTTATCGTACTAAAGGTGGACTTAATGCCATGAAAGGCAAAGCAGATAAATTGTGAACGGTGCAAATATCTCAAGCAAGTTTTAATAAATAAATACCAAATAAATATTTAGATAAATACATCTATTCATTTATTATTTCCTTCCTATCTATTCCTAAATTTCGTAAAGATTGGTTAAGTTTTGGAACAGACGAGAGCGAAACCTCGATTTGTATGGAAAAATAAGCAGAGGTTTTTCCATTGAAGTCGAAATGAATCGTCTATTGCTCCGACAAGGTTCTATTAGTGGATGGGTTCAAATGGGTTCAATATACTTTAAAAAGTAACAAGGATAGCAATGGGGAGAACAGTTTGACGGAATTTCTCTGAGGCCATAAGGCCTACTTACTGAATAAATTATTTCAAATTCAATCTAAACTAGACATAAAGTTCCTCAATGAAAATGTACTCTGAAAATGTATATATATTTTATACTAGCTGTGCCCCGCGGTGTTACCCGCTCATCCTTATGTCCTTTCCCGGGTCTCAAACTATCTCCATACCAAATTTCATCTAAGTCGGTTCAGCGGTTTAAGCGTGAAGAGGTAACAGACAGACAGACAGACAGACAGACACACTTTCGCATTTATAATATTAGTATGGATAGTATGGATACCATTCTAATGGGGGAATTAATGAATGCAAGGGCGAAGCAATCCAGTTTAGTTACAACACTGTATGCTCTGGAGTCTTATTACAGTGCTGGCAACTCACATGCATTCATTTACATGATGGATTGCTATTTCTGTCCTACTTACAAAGAACGCCATAACTTTATAGGGATTTCTGGTGAAGTTACGACCTTCCATAAGGGAACCGTTTCTGTTGGCGCCTGCCCCAAGTCTAAACCACAACATGCGCGGAAACGTATGTACCATGCGGTCTATTAAAATGTAGCTTCGCAGTAATGTTATGTTTAATCTAGAATAATTTTCTTTCACCAGACATTGAAATTTCCTGCGTCGCACGACTGCATTGTGGAATAAATTGTCGCTAGCGGTATTTACGGACCGATACGACATTCAAACCTTCAAGAAAAGAGCGTACTCCCACCTGTGCGACCGGCAACGCACTTGTGACTCCTCTGGTGTTGCAGGTGTCTATGGGCGAATGGTTATCGCTTTCCATCGGGCGATCCGTTTGCTCTTTTGCCCCCTATGACATAAACTAATAAGAAAAATAATAATAGTGGTGGAAATTAACTGTAAAATACAAGCTGCAGATACATAAAGCAGCACCACAGAACGCTCGATCTTCTCAAAAGAAAGATTGCTTACAGTCTATTTTATTGGTTGTAAATGCGACGCAGTTAGTGGTAGCGCGCGCTGAACTTGCCCAGTGTTCCGACAAAGACGGAGGGCTGACCCATACATCCGGGTGCGTGGTGCAAGCCAAACAGAGAAAAGCAGGACTATAGAAGACGAACTCGCACCGCCCCGTCACTTCTATGTTTTGCATCGCGACGCTTCTATGCATTTTTTATAAAAAATTCATTAAAGGGGCACCCTCGTGCTTCGTCTCTTCTGTTTGATGGCTTTCGCCTAATTAAACAATAAGTATTTATCGCGGAGCGCAACGTGTGTGCTCACTACGCCTATCCAGCCTATCCTAGATCAAACACAAGTATTAGCGGGTGTTGGTTACCCATTTCATGTAACCGCGGCGCCGGCGCACGCCCCGCTGCGTCCAGCTCACGTTACTATAAAGGGCCCCACACACTCCAAGATTTCATGTAACGTCAAGCGTAAGCTACACTCAATGCTCTCCTGGCATCAGCTCCTGAATGTGATTTGTTTGCATGAAGATGGGCAGCTGTATGCCGGGAATGTCTGCGTTTCTGCGAGATGATGGATGATAATTAGATTTATATATATATCGTAATTTGTTATATTATTTGAGTTTCTCGGTGCATTGGTCTATAGCTGTAATGCCGTGTAAACTTTATGGTAAATAAATAAATAAATAAATACACACTACACAGAAGATACTTGAGGCTAGGACGCAACGACAACGCTCCTCATAGGCGTGGGGTGGCCGCGCGGGCCGTGCCCACCCCAGTATGGTCTAGTGCCCACCCACGGATGTTAAGAATTTTCATACAAAATGTATGACGCCCCGCCCTGTTTCTTCTGTCCGTTTTGCACTTCGACGCTTATATAAATTTGTATCCTTCGATTCATGGATCTCATCATCAGATCTAAGAGAAAATCATTTTTCTACGGAGAGAAGCCATTATATTAAGTTTTTTTTACAGCCCGATGCAGGATTTATACGGGCGCGCGGCTCCAGCGCTATGCAACTGGACGGAATACCCGACTACGGTAAAAAAATAGCTTTCCACACGGACGACGTTGCGGGCACCTTCTACTTCTAGTAATCCCTAAACAAGTCTTCTTAAATTTAAGAGCTACGCTCTTGTCGGTGTAACAATCGCCAGCCGTTTCTTTCTTGAGCTTTCTCCTTCACTTCTTGTAAATGCACTAACCTTTTCCTTTTATTTGCTCTAATCCAAGTAATTTCCTCGTTTCCCTAAACACGTACCTACGAGTATCAAGTTGTATTCGTATTCATAATCATAGATCACGAAGTCAAGGGCGTTTGTTGTCTTTGATTAGGAGAGACCTTAGAGTAAGCGACACGAAGTCTATCTTATGCAGTAAGTACAGTACATACAAATCTACATAAGACGTAATGGATAGGCCTCTGTGTCTGTCTATTCTAAGCTGTAATTACATCGTCAGTGAATTCATTTATAATTCATAACTATGATCATATAGGACTATGAAAACAGCCTTAGGATAGAACTGATCGACCTTTAGTTCAAGTGATAAGGTATAAGTTGTCAGTAATAAAGTGTTTAACATTAGCGATGCTAGGCGCGTTGACATTCAGTATGCTACTATTGTCTAGGTGTTAATATTAAAACGCTACCTTATAGGGGCATGGGACAGACATAGGACGAATGACGTGCTTCAAAAAATTGTATTGTGTGACATTGTGTTTGCTAATCTCATTAATATTATTTGTATTTCGTAGATAATTCATAATACAATAACACTACTAGTATCACAACACAATAGCGCTTGTAATTGTAGATTTTTCGACGTCTTTTGTTGTGAGTACAAGTTCTTTTAGAATTTTTACTCAGTATTTTTGACATTTATCATGCTTCAATAGTTTATTTCATAATACGAACGATTGACGTATTTTACTAAATTTTGTATTTAATAAGAATCTCATTAGAATAGAGTAAATATGTATTAATACACAATTACAATTATATTTCTTCGCTTCATTCTTCGATATAATTATTTACCAGGTAGTCCTTTATTCATACAGGCAACATCGCACGCTATTTAAAAGATACTTTTTGACTATAAACGTTTGTATGATTTCCGGTTCACCCCTTCCTTCCCATGCCGCCACGTTATCCCTTCATTCTTTTTTCGTGCGAGGCGACGAGCGCACGCGCTAAACTATCGTTCTACAATGCCGAAGCGCAGCAGTACGCAGCATTTGATTAGGCAGTACAAGCGTAAAATACGCAAACTGGAAGAGAATACTAATAACTATCGCCGAATAGTGTCGCCAATAATCTATTCGTCCGACGAAAGTGAAGAAAGTAAGTGTTTAATAACCTTTACGTATTTTTTTAAGCATTTGAATATTCAAAGTTAAAACAAAACGAGCCATCAAGCATGAGGATCACCCGTGAGGTGATAATCATGACTTTCGAACTAACGACGACAATTGTGTTGTATCGGGGTCGACCGCGAGTCGTCAACGATAATAACGGTTTTGTCGAATAATGGCTGTCTGATGATACATGTTCTTTGCATCGGGGTTGGCCGCGAGTCCTCAACGATGACAACTGTACAGAACATACGTGTAATCTAAAGTAGATATACGTTAATCTGTTACACCACAACCGTATAACATGATATCTGACCGTTTCAAATAAATTTATATCTACCCTCAATTTATAAATATATATGTATTTTGTTTCTTCACGACTTAAATACACATTTGTGTTTTAGGTGACGAAGAGACGCTAAGCGTGGTTCACGACTCTGAAACGATGATTCACGACGATCATCAATCTCCGTTAGAAACTGACGCACTTGCTGATAATCCGGACCCGATTGCCGAAACCCGTAACGATGAGATTGTACCCATCACGGAACCCACGGCTGGGACCGAAACCACGTCCGCGCCTGGCGCCACGCCCACAACGGAGGCCGCGGCCGCATCTGCACCGTCAGATACACCAGCATCCTCAACCGAGCTCGAGCTGGACCCTGAAGTACTGCTAGCCTTGGGTGAGTCAACTTCAGATGGACCTGAATATGGAGACAAAATTCATGAGAATTTAGCCAAATTATGGCTTCCCTTGTTAGAAAAAGGAATGCTCAAAGAAGCAAAAGACAAATTAGTCAAGGAATATTTAATCCCAGACAACTGTAAGTTGCTTCAAGCGCCAAAACTGAACGCCGAAATTTCGGCCGCAATCCCGGATATGGCAAGAAACCGTGATAAAAACCTCTTAGCTAGTCAACAACAGCTTGGTTTCGGAATAACGGCTATAAATAGAGGAATGGATCTATTGTTGAAAGGCCAGGAAAAAATACAGGCTATAAAACACCTTAGTAACGGTTGCCGTATTTTAGCCGATTTACACTTCGCGGCCACACAAAATCGGATTAAGTTACTAACGCCTAACTTGGACAAAACATTCCTGCAGGTCATTCAGGATACTAAGAGAGATGAAACTCTCTACGGCCTTAAATTATCGGAAAAAATTAAGGCGTCGAAGACCATCGAAAAACAAGGCCTTCAAATCAAGAAGGTTGTCAAAACCCAGAAGCCTTCGACATCAACGACTGCTCAACCATCGGGTAGTCGGCCTTCCCACCAGGGAAACTGGACAGCACCTCCTCCTCCGCGATACCCGTCGAACAGGGGGGGGCGAGGGGGTGTCAGGAGACCGGCCTACACCGGACGACGCCCGACCACCGCGCCACCAGCGAAGACAACCACCTCGGAGAAGCCACGTGCGCCAGCGCGTCCTTAGGACAGGTACACGCAGGCAGAATTAATAGCTATTATAATTGTTGGCTTAATATAACAAACAACCCTGTTGTACTTGATTGGATTAAAAACGGTTATTCTATTCCCTTTTGTAAAGATGTTTCACAATCTTCTGTGCCTCTTAATAATTTTTCACGAGATGAAGAACAGGATATAAGACACGCCATTGACGCATTAATAAACTTAGGCGCAATCGTAGAATGTGAACCATTACAAAATCAGTACATCTCAACCATTTTTCTGGCACCGAAATCTAATGGCAGTAAACGATTTATTTTAAACTTAAAATCACTTAATAAAAACGTCTCTAATTCCCATTTTAAAATGGAGGATTATCGAACGGCAGCAAAACTGATCCCTCCGAAGGGATACTTGGCTACTATCGATTTGAAGGAAGCATACCTTCTCATACCGATTTCCCCTGATGATAGAAAATTTCTAAGATTTCAGTTCCAGGACAATGACTCAAATAGAGTTCTTACATACGAGTTTACCGCATTGCCATACGGTTTATCCGTAGCCCCGCGAGTTTTTACGAAGATCATGAGAGAAGTCATGTCACATCTTCGGTCTCGTGGTTTTAAATCAGTCATATACTTAGACGATATTCTATGTATAGGTGACAATTTCAATGATTGTGTTAATAACGTCAATGAGACTTTGAGATTATTACAGTGCTTAGGTTTTGTGGTGAACTTTGAAAAAAGTTCACTGCAACCCAAGAAAATGTGCAAGTTTCTCGGATTTACGTTCGATACAACAAAGTTAACATTATCTTTGCCCGATGACAAACGTAGTAAGATTGCTCAGTTGGTTCGCAAGTACTCAAAGTTACCTAGATGTACCATCCGCGACTTTGCACAACTTATAGGTGTTCTTGTCTCAGCTTGCCCCGCTGTTAAGTACGGCTGGTTATACACGAAGATTTTGGAAAGGTATAAATTTTTATTTTTACAAAAATATGGTAACTACGAAGTAAAAGTATCTCTTCCTAGTGCCATATTAAACGACCTTAATTGGTGGTCAAATAATATATTTACCACTGCATGCCCAATAAGAAACCAGCCTTTCAAATTAGAGATTTTTACTGATGCTTCTAGAACTGGATGGGGCGCAGTTTGTAACGACAATCGCGCACGTGGTAGGTGGAAAGTCACGGAGCAAGATTACCACATCAATCAATTGGAATTGTTAGCTGTGTTCTTGGGATTAAAATCTTTCGCTCGCCAGGAAACCAACTGCTCAATCTTATTACGTGTTGATAACACTACCGCAATAAGTTACGTGAATCGAATGGGAGGGATCCAGTTTCCACATTTAAATGACTTATCTCGAGAAATTTGGCAATGGTGCGAAGAACGAAATATTTGGTTATTTGCGTCATATGTAAATACAAAAGAAAACCGTGCTGATTTTGATTCAAGAATTGTAAATACCGACACGGAATGGGAACTGTCCGACAGCGCATTCCATTCTATAACGCAACATTTTGGCTTGCCCGATATCGACCTGTTCGCGTCCCGCACCAATGCTAAGTGTAAGGATTTCGTGTCATGGAAACAGGATCCCGACGCGGTGAATGTGGATGCTTTCACCATTAACTGGGATTCGTTATTCTTTTACGCTTTCCCACCTTTTTCTCTGATCTTAAAGTGTTTAAGAAAAATATGTGATGATGAAGCGGAAGGAATCTTGGTTTTCCCATATTGGCCTTCTCAGCCTTGGTTCCCACTCTTGCAGAGATTATTAGTGTCCGATATTCTTTATATAAATCCTAACAAGTCTTTGTTACGCTCCCATTTCAGGGACCGACATCCTTTGCACCGGACTCTTACCCTGGGTGCGGCGAGGCTTTGCGGCAGGCGTTTCTTCGACAAAAGGTCCCCTCAGAAGCCCTAACACTTATGTTGTCCTCGTTATCTGACAGTACGGTAAGGCAATATAATGTCTCTTTAAAACTCTGGTGGCAGTTCTGTTCGGCTAACCACTCGAACCCCTATGAACCATCAACTCCATCCGTTCTCTCATTTTTAACACAACTATTTACCAAAGGTTGTGCATATGGTAGTCTTAACAGCCACCGCTCTGCAATATCGTTACTTTCAGGTAAGAAAATCGGTTCAGAAGAATGTGTCAAGCGCCTCCTTAAAGGCGCATATAAACTGAGGCCTAGCAAACCCAAATATTCGCAAACCTGGGACCCTCAATTAGTTCTCAACCTGGTTACGAACTGGTTCCCTAATACATCCTTACCTTTAGAGAAACTCACCAAGAAGTTAGTGATTCTACTGGCTATTTGCACGGGCCACAGAATGCAAACCTTTTCCTTAATAAAGATGAAAAATATCTCGATATCTGAAAGCGGTGTCAAAATAATTATAACTGACATCATAAAGACATCAGCACCCGATAGGAATCAACCCACACTTTTTCTACCATATTTTCGAGACAATATTACCATTTGTCCTGCTTCAACCCTGAAAGACTATATATTTGTAACCAAAAATATTAGAGCTGATAGCACAGGACAACTCCTGCTTACCTTTAAGAGACCCTACAGAGCTGCCACTACGCAATCCTTAAGTAGATGGATAAAGCAGGTACTGTCAGATAGCGGGATAGACGTGTCAGTGTATGGCGCACATAGCACGCGCCATGCTTCCACCTCAGCCGCGCGCTTGGCCGGTGTCAATATCGAAACCATCCGAAAGACGGCTGGGTGGACCAGCTCGTCCAATACCTTTGCCCGTTTTTATAACAGGCCTATAATTGAGGAAGGCCAATTTGCAAAAACCGTATGTTTCCGTCCGCTTCCGTAAAATCTAAATTTGATTCGGTCTGATTTAATTATTTAAATTATTTTGGTAAAATAAATCTAATACTTTAGCAGTAAGTATTTATAATTTGTATGTATGATTAAGATCAATAAAAATCATAAGCGAACTTGTTTTATGCTTCCTCTCCTAAACTTTAACAAAACTTTCTACTCTGAAAGTCTACCTGGTAAATAATTATATCGAAGAATGAAGCGAAGAAATATAATAAATGATCAAACGAACTTCACAAGTGAAATTCGATCATTATTATATGAGTCGCTTCATTCGAAGATATAATCTCCCTCCCAACCCGAAACACGCCCAACAGAAAGTTTTGCCTGAATCTCTAAAAAATGAAGGGATAACGTGGCGGCATGGGAAGGAAGGGGTGAACCGGAAATCATACAAACGTTTATAGTCAAAAAGTATCTTTTAAATAGCGTGCGATGTTGCCTGTATGAATAAAGGACTACCTGGTAAATAATTATATCTTCGAATGAAGCGACTCATATAATAATGATCGAATTTCACTTGTGAAGTTCGTTTGATCATTTATCAAAGAAGCAACATCACATTAAATAAACACAATGAATGAGTAAGTTAGGGTTAATAAACAAGTACAAAGTATAAATACATTAGAATTAAAAATTATCTACGAATTACGAATAATATTCCCGTAATAAAGCCAATACAATCCATATTCCACAGCGATAAAAAAAAAAGTTATTTTCGATGCGATTTAATATTTATTTCGGACTAGATTCGTCGCGCGGTGATACCTGCTCATCCCACGGGAACTTTTTTTCGTGATAAAAAGTGGCCTATGTGTTAATCCACAATGTCAGCTACCTTCATACCAAAATTTATCGAAATTACCTTCCGCTTTTTAACGCATTTCAGGCGCGCGTACGCAGCAATTCGCAATTTCGCAGTGTTGAAAGATAGTAATAAAACCGGCCAAGAGCATGTCGGGCCACGCTCAGTGTAGGGTTCCGTAGTTGCTCATCCTTCACAATAAACTGCTGTTTGAAGCCCGAGGTTTAAGTTAAGAAAGATTTTAAGCTCTATAAAAAGGTCGTAAACGCCCTAGAAACTGTAATCACTTATTACCTTCTGGAAGTCAACTTACGACCTTTTAAAGAAAAAATATGAATTTTTTTAAGGCATTAACATGAATTATTTCCGATTTTTTCTGACCCGTGGTTGAAAAGTTAGAGGGGAGGGGGGGCGACACTATTATTTTTGTTTTTGGAGCGAATATTTACAAAACTCCTGACTTTATCAAAAAATAATGTTTTAAGACCCCTATTATTTTACAAGACCTATTCAACGACACCCTACACACCTTTCTAGTACTAATGATCACGGAGCTAAGCCGCGGACGGACGGACGGACATGGCGAAACTATAAGGGTTCCTAGTTGACTCATTCATTCATAATTTAAGAGCTTCGCTCTTGTCGGTGGAGTAATCGCCACTCTTCCCTATTTCTTGATAGTGTTTTGGTCTCCTGATACGACATAGTGCCCACTTTCTCTTTCACTTGACTAAAAAACGTAATTCTTGGTCTTCCTCTGCCTCTTTTCCCGTCCACTTTGCCTTCCAGGATGTTCACAAAGAAAGCATCATGTCGCATCAGGTGTCCAATCATCCGCCCTCTTCTATTTTGGATGGTTTTCAGTAAGCAACGGCCTTCCTTTACCATACTCAAAACCTCTTCATTGGTTTTCTTTTCCGTCCAGCTAATACTTTCCATTCGCCTCCAACACCACATCTCAAACGCTTCCAGCTTTTCTCTATCCCTTTGTGTCAGTGTCCATGTCTCACCACCATATAAAGCTATACTCCAAATGTACACCTTGATTAACTGTTTTTTAGCTTTTTTAGACATCTTTCATCATCATCTTTCTTTTAAGCAGATGTTTCTTGCTGTTAAAGGCTTTTATGGCCTAGTTGACTACGGAACCCTAAAAAATTACGTTCTCGTTTTGCCTCGCAGATGATTTAGAGTGTTTTCTGAATAGTATTCATTTGTCTTCGTGTCTTTTCCCCCAGAAAGACTATAAAATTGACTACTACGGTCGACTCAAGTCTATTAAGGTGCTAGAACGTTCAAAGACCGGTGTATAACGGCCTTTTAACTTGATTCCCACGAACACGACGAACACATTTTACCTCTGAGAGGTATAACCGCGTTATCGTCCAAGTGAAATGGAGAACAGGTAATTGAATAAGACTGCTCTCTGGCAAAGGGACCAGTGCAGTGTAAAGGGAATTAGCGACCTGCTCTGGAGCTAGGGGTGCCAAACCTAATAGCCGGACAGACCAGCCAGTTTGGCCGGACATTTGGGTAAAAAGGCCGGACACCCTACATTATTGAAGATTTTGTATTAATAGGTACGATAAAAAAATGACAACTTGCCTGCGCTCGGCCACGCTCGGCGCTCGCTGACAAGTCGGACACTGTTTATTTTGGCCTGGCTCGCAATTAAAAAGCCTAACTATGTCCGGCTTTATCCGCACGCCTGACAACGCTATCTGAATCGGACTACGTATACCTACAGCAAAAATATTCCATCCATCTAAATAGATATTTACACTAGTGACCTCTGTGACCTGTAGACCTCGCGGTCATTTTCGTTATGGCGGATATACGTATGACGTTTTTTTCGTTCGTTTATTTCGAAAAAAATATTTGACAAAAAATCTATACCTATATGGTTATTGAACCTGATCACAAACTTTCTAGAGAATTGGTTGAGGAATTCGGCCTGTAGCCGAGAACAGCCGGAAATCTGACCATCCAAATATCTGGACATACGAAAGAATTTCTGGCCAAGCTGAAATGGAGACGCTTCGCTCACTCGGTCTATAACCAGGGCCGTCTCTCCCACTGGGCAATCTGGGCACGTGCCCAGGGCCCCCAATCCCACGAGGATGACTTGCTTTTAATGTCCAAGTGCGGCCCTAAATTATGGATCGCTGCGCACTCCCGGTGCCGTCAATAAGCCACGTATTTTCTTATTTTAGTCAAGAGCCATTGGCTAGAGGCCACGGAATAAAAAATGCAGAAGACTCTCTCTCGATGATCTTTGCAAAAGCCATCCTGAGATCTGCATGTTAGTTGTTTGCGTAAAATGCGAGGCATTTGGTTTTACCTAGGGCATGGTGATGATATAGCTGCGTGTGTGGACTCTATCAAATAGTACGCAAAATGTATCGTAAGATCGTGCTATAATATTAGGTGTTACAGGTCCGTGTGTGACAGACTTTAAAGGAAGGATATATTAATATGTGGGTTTTATCACAAGGGGAACCTGCACTCTTTCTCGTGCGACCTACCTACCTATCCGTTTCTGTGCAGTACTGTTAGAGACTGACAGGAGACGCTAAGTCGCAACAATGAGTCGCGAAGCATAGCTGCGCTAGACAGGCTGGTACGGTACACGCGTTTTAAAGAGCCGCGTTGACTTTTGAGTATAGGACCTTAAAAAGTAACTGAAATTTAATGTTCAGCCACCACTGGACATTGCATGTCGTGTGAATAGGCTGTTAAGCAGCACGCCCGAGGCTTTTCCGCGTTTAGCGAGTTATTTATTCAAGGCCTGTTCAAAGCCAAGGCGAACGGACACGGCCATAATTTACAGCTCAAGACGATGCAGTAACTGCATTGCCGTATGGTCAGTGACGACAGTGTACAGCTCGTTGGTTTCTGTAAACCTAACCTAAGGGCCTTATCAGTATAGCGTTGCCAGGCAAAGCCGGACATACATAGTTAGGCTTTTAGATTGCGTGTCCGGCCAAAATAATCGGTATCCGGATTGTCCGGTTTTTGTTAGGCTTTTTACATTTCGCAAGCGAGCGAGCGCCGAGCGTGGCCGAGAGCAGGCATGTTGAATTTTTTTTTTTCGTACAGCTATTAATACTGAGACACAAAATCCTCAGTAATGCAACTGGCTGGTCTGTCCGGCTATTAGGTTTGGCGACCCGGCAACCCCACAGTCTCACACTTGCGATTTGCGAGCGAATGTTGCATGAGGCGATCGCCGCGACTGATACCTATTTGTATAGAAAATACGCTCACAACCCGCGAGTGTGATAAGGACCTAACTGAAATGCGATAAACTCCGCAATGACGACGAACAGGTCAACAGATATTTCTGAGGAGTATCTTGGATTCCGGATTCTACCACTTAGGGCGTCAATTAATGTCGTTTTAGATAATATGTATATGTCATAATGTATCAAGAGGTATAAAGAGTTACCAGGTAAATAGCTAGCTAGCTTTTTTTACATAGAAAACTACCGTGAGTCTCAGACATATTAATTAGGCTACTACTACTACTCTTTATACCTTTCTAACGACCCTTGGCTTGGTTGTCTTAGTTAGATTCGTTACGTAACCTGGCGTCCCTCAGAGCGGAAATAGAAGCGATGCCCTCTGCATTCGTACTCGGGACCCCCGGAAGACATACTGCGCGTAACACCCGATGCAATTGCATGACTCAACACACTGAATGTTGATATCCAATTTCAATTTAATTTTGTGACATTGTAATTTTAACTGTTGCATGCTCAAATCGCTTCATGATGAGACTTGAATGACTACTTCAAAAAACCGGCCAAGTGCGAGTCGGACTCGCGCACCGAGGGTTCCGTACAAACACTTTCCATCCCTAAGTGGTTAAGTTAAGTTTGCACCTGGTATGTATAGCGCCCCATATAAATTAGGTGCAAAGTTAGGTATTAAAATATTAAAAAAAAACTACTTACTAGATCTCGTTCAAAACAATTTTCGTTGGTAGTTTTTATAGTAATGTACATCATATGTTTTTTTTAGATTTTTCATTTTCTTATTTTTGAAGTTAGAGGGGGGGGACCAACTTTTTTCCACTTTGGAAGCGTCTGTCACGCAAACTATTCGGTTTAGAAAAAAAATATTTTAGAAACCTCGATATCATTTTTGTAGACCTATCAATAGTACCCACACGTATGTGTTTGATGAAAAAAAAAATTTTGAGTTTCAGTTCTAAGTATGGGGAGCCCCCAATACTTATTATATTTTTTTTATTTTTGCATTAAAATCCTAATGCGGTTCACAGAATACATCACACTACCTACCAAGTTTCAACAGTATAGCTCTTATAGTTTCGGAAAAAAATGGCTGTGACATACGGACGGACAGACAGACGGACAGACAGACAAGACGAATCTATAAGGGTTCCGTTTTTTGCCATTTGGCTACGGAACCCTAAAAACCATGTCACATAAAAATACAATAAAAAATATCTAGGTAACTTAAGACTAGCATAAGCTTAGTCAAAAAGTCCCCCTTGATCCCCAGTGTCGTCCCCAGCGCAAAAGTACCCATCACACTAGCCGCGTTACCACGTTGAATGGCGATGGACAACCTTTGCACCAGGTACGAACCCGCGCGGGCGTCACACCCCCTTTTAAAGAATATTATTCATAATAACTTTGAGAGACAAGGTTAGTTTCTCCAAACTTCAAAAATAACACATATCTACTTAAGTCGACACATATCGTTTTAAATATCATTTTATGAACTTAGTTTTTTTTATATACTTGAACCTTCTGAAATTCTAATTGGTTTCGGATTCAGGAAAAAAAACGGGACACCCCAACTGTTGTAATGTAATATACCTTGAAGTCCTGTAATAAGACTTATCTGAGAGAAGCTGGGCAGGACCCGAGTGCGCGCTTGTGCGTTGGCTGTTAGCGCGGCTCACCGCGCGCAGTGAGTCCGTCTTGACGTAGCCATTGTAGCCAAGCCATTCAAGTCTCATCATATTGTTTTGACCAACTGTGATTCGTTGAAAGTTAATTGTGGTCAACACACAGACAAATTTAATTGATCAGAGAACTCCAGACTATCAATGAATAAACCACTTAAGCGCCCAAAGTTACAACGCACATAATGCCTTTCTGAATAGAACATAAATTGCCTTTATAGATAATATGTCTATTAAAGTGTTTGTTACAAATCTATTGTCATGTGTAAAAGGACGTAAGTATCGCATATTTTGTACTATAAGATGTCTTTTTGATGAATTGCTGTACATGGCTCATTGAGATGATGATGGCAAAGACCTTAGTGCTGTAGATTAAGAGCATTTATCGTTTGTTTGGGCTGAGTATAGGGTATATTATAATAACTTTTTTTGAATAACCGGCTTGAGTGAAATTAGTGTATATTTTGTTTTTTTTTTTTTCCCGAAAAGTGCAAAATCATTTTCGATAAAATTTATACAGGACTACCTCCTGAAGTATGATCTACAAAAAAAAACCATCAAAATAAAATCGTAATTGGCGGAATAATCGCATAACATTTTAAAACCAACAACGGTGATTGATAATGTTTTCATTTGTTGTATTAACAATGTTATCTCAAATCATTAAAATGTTTTGTTTAAAACTTGGGAGATTATTATTGTGAAGTTTGAGTAGTAGTAAACATTATAAGAATACATTGGAAACAGGTATATTTTTTTATGAGATAGGAGGAAGAAGATAGGGAAGGATCACCCCACCACCATGTGGAAACTCATAGTCAGGAAGAGATAGATAAAGGGAAGAGGCAAACAAGCAGACCAGTTGCTGATAGCAAGGGTGACTTTACTACAGTCTCCTTATGGGAAATGCTGGTAGACTCAGACTTCTGAAAGCGTCTGTCTACTTTCTGAATGAAGTTCACTCGAGAATTATTTCAATACAGTATTCTAGCTACGACACACATTGGTGACTGGGACCCAGCACACTGGGTTTCCTGACTTTCCTGGATCTGCCTCTAAATTATTAAATTTACATTTTTTAAGTTCTATTCTCTTACCAAAAAAATAAAGTTATCAATATCGTATACATAAAAAAAAAAACATAAATATGCTGTCTCTGAAGACCTATATAGCTGAGATGACGATCTTCATTTTTTAGTGAAAAATACGTAAAAATAAATAATGAAAAAGTACGGCGAGTAATTGCCGACGAGCTTTATCTCGAGCTAGGAAGAACATCAGTGTCTGTATTCACCTTTTTTTATTACCAGTTTTTTTAAAAGATACTGGCAGAGGTCTGATCCGCATCAGCCAAGAGAGACTAGTACATACCCGGGAGCGGTGGCTGGCCCGGCAGGACGGCGGCTGCCCCCGCCAGCAGCGACAACACCGCCACAAGGTACTCCATTTCACTAATTATTACACATATCTTGAAAAGTAACAAACTCCAGTTCACAATCAAGCACTATAAATATCACTCTTGTTCTTGTTTACACACTCCCCTAGTCCACTTCATTGATCCCTGCGAGTAGGAGCCAAAACTGACCGTTTACACTTCTCAATTGACACAATATCAGCTGATTTAGTTTGGACACTGTTTTAATTTATACTTTTAATACAATTCATGAATTATGAATAAAAGCTTTTGTCTGTCGTACGAAAGCTCGGGCCGCAGCGTTCGGCGCGCAACAACAACCGGCCGTGAACCGATGATGCAACTGAATATAGCTGCAAGTGCAGTTAGAAACTTAAAAACACAAACATCTACAAAAAAGCAATTTAGCCAACACACAGAATAAAGCTAAAGCTTGACCTAGACGCAAACGTCAATATATATTAATAAACCATAAATAGTGCGTTTGTAATTGTATCTTAAATAGCTTGGATTTGAAATCAGTGATATTAGCACAAAACAAATTTAGGAACTGGCAACACTTTTAGCAGCTGTAAACTTTTGACAAGACAAAATTATCCTAATACTAATATTTGCCTGTGCTTTTACTTTTAGCCCTCATTTAGTATCTTATTCAATTAGAAAAGTAAGTTTCAGTTGATTTTCTTTAAAAAAAACCCCCTATTTAAAAATTTCAACTTTGAATATAATTCCTTGTAAACAAAATTATATAATCAATATAGGTTAGTAGCGTATTTTTTCTAATATTTACAATTACACAGGGAGGATGGGTGGTCACGGCCATGGAAGTGCGCCCTATGTGGTCCCTGACTACAAGCAGTTCCAGGTAAAAGGAATTCACCAGCTGGAAGAGCTAGAGAAGGCTCTGGCGCAGCGCGGATTGAAGGACCCTTGGATCAGGTCTGATATTTTTGTACTCCACTCCAACTGCTGTAGTTAAAAAAAACTAGTGTTTATTACTGAGCTGTTAATTTGGGTTAGGGTCGTAAAGACTAGTTTGAAGAATAAAGAAATATTTTGAATGTTTGGATAAATCCAGCTGATGGATTGTAGTGTATATGTAAAGAAACCGACAAAATTTGGTCAAGGTATACTTGTGTACTTTTTCCAACCAGAATTGTAACCATAACAAAGCTTGACCGATCAACCTTAATTTATTTTTGCTAAATTAACTTTTGACTGCCACAATTGGCATAAAATCCGTTGGCACGCTATTACAGTGTTGATCAAAGAATCACAAACAAACTTGCTGCGCCGGTGTACGGGTCAACATGTCAGGCCGGTCCTGTCAATTTCACATAAGCGTAAACCACTTAATACAATAATTGCCTGGGGATGTCAAATATTTAATGATTAAAAACTTAAATAGACTCAAGTATATTTCTTTATTTAAATAAATAGATATCACAGTATCTTGTATAAATTAAACTAGTTCCAAATTAAGCTCAAGTAGCCATATTGTTGAAATAAAATTATATATTTATTCATAGAAATGAGGCCTGGCGATACCACCCTGGTTTCGGCACCAAATGGAGCCGTGCTAAGAAGGTGTTCTTCCGTGGCTTGCCCATCGGCCTGGGGCTGGCCCTCATCACAGCAAGCGCCGAGAAGATGCTCGGAGGCCACGGGCACGAGGGGCATGACGAGGGACACCACTAGATCTTAATAGACCTTCTGAGCGCCAAGATTCTAAAGCAGTTGGTTCAAAGGAGATGAGGGTACCTAGTAATATGACTATTAGTCGTCATTGGTATGATAATAATGGGTATTATTACATTAATTTGTCTATTAAGTGTATATTACCAGTACACATCTGCCTTGACTTCCTGTATCTATAGCAGTTTGCCGTCAACATGAATTGAAGTCTTTGGTGCTCAAAGGGTATATTATAATAAGTTAAATAGCGATGTTCAAAATTTGGTTAAAACCTTAAATTATTTCTACAAGTTTGTGTATATTTACTATCGATTTGTGCCAGAGAAATTCCAGAACTCTATTACAAAACCAATGGTTCTGACATAGCTTCAATAACCTAGTGGCTAAAGCCATAAAGCTATTAGAGCAACTCTAAAATGTACTTCGATATTTTGTGTGATGCTTCCTGCCCACGCCACAGACGCAATTTGAATCCTGATTATTGTAAACAAATGTTCAAGATATGTACATAATTTGTACGTCATTTAAAAAAAAAGTACGATAAAGGTTTTGGAGATTTTGAACAAAATTAGTGGCGTGGGCAGAAAGTATGGTTCCTAGCCACGCCACCTAAAATAGCGCAGTAGGACTGTTAATTGTTATTTTTATAGTGTTAAATAATTGTACGAAAATTGTTCGTCCTGAATATAAACAACCCGCCGTCCAACCGTCCGTCCGTCCGTCACCAGACTGTATCTCATGAACAACATGTATCAAGTCATAGCTAGAGAGTTGAAATTTTCACAGGGGGTGTATTTCTGTTGCCGCTATACGACAAACACTAAAACATAATAAAAGTAATATTTAAGGGGGGCTCCCATACAACAAACATGATTTTTGGCCGTTTTTGGTACGGAACCCTTCGTGCACGAGTCCGGCTCGCACTCGGACGGTTTTTTTTATATACATCAAATCTTTTTTTGTGCGACAAAGCAAGGTCGATTTAAGATTTTGTAGAATAATTTTACGAATATTGTTCGCCTTGAAAACAAACAAAATAATACGTAAATAGGTGTACGAAATAAAATATAAATATTTGATTTTAATTAATTTAATTAATAAATTCGGATCCTCTCCGTTAGCCCGAAAAACTTTCTTCCTAATTATTCATTAGCCGTAATTTTACAATTCCGGATTTTCATAATCCTTTATAATATCATAAAACCGAATTCACAGTAGCCCTAATATAACATGAAATTTAGTATCAGTAATGATTAGGTTTAATTATAATTAGGAATAATAATAATTTGTTTATTTAAACGGTGGTAGCCTAGTGGTTAGGGCATGCCACTTTCAATCCGGAGGTCGCGGGTTCGAACCCGGCCCGTACCAATGAGTTTTTCGGAACTTATGTACGGAATGTCATTTGATATTTACCACTCGCTTTTCGGTGAAGGAAAACATCGTGAGGAAACCACCTAAGCCCAATAAGGCCTAGTTTCCCCTCTGGGTTGGAAGGTCAGATGGCAGTCGCTTGCGTAAAAACTAGTGCCTACGCCACATCTTGGGATCCGAATTTATTAATTTGTTAATTAAAATAAAATATTTATATTTTATTTCGTACACCTATTTACGTATTATTTTGTTTGTTTTCAAGGCGAACAATATTCGTAAAATTATTCTATAAAATCTTAAATCGACCTTGCTAAACCGAGTGCGAGCCGGACTCGTGCACGAAGGGTTCCGTACCAAAAACGGCCAAAAATCATGTTTGTTGTATGGGAGCCCCCCTTAAATATTACTTTTATTATGTTTTAGTGTTTGTCGTATAGCGGCAACAGAAATACACCCCCTGTGAAAATTTCAACTCTCTAGCTATGACTTGATACATGTTGTTCATGAGATACAGTCTGGTGACGGACGGACGGACGGTTGGACGGCGGGTTGTTTATATTCAGGACGAACAATTTTCGTACAATTATTTAACACTATAAAAATAACAATTAACAGTCCTACTGCGCTATTTTAGGTGGCGTGGCTAGGAACCATACTTTCTGCCCACGCCACTAATTTTGTTCAAAATCTCCAAAACCTTTATCGTACTTTTTTTTTAAATGACGTACAAATTATGTACATATCTTGAACATTTGTTTACAATAATCAGGATTCAAATTGCGTCTGTGGCGTGGGCAGGAAGCATCACACGATATTTTGAACATCGCATTTTTAAATTGAATATTCAAATCTTTTTCGATATTCCAATTGGTATCCCAATATGAAATGCTCTGTGGTGTTAGTAAAGTTGTTATAGTTAATTTTATTTGTTGTTTGATTAATTATCTCCCTGTCATGTCAGTCTGATATTAACCTATATCCCTAAAATTCCCTGTATTAGCAAGGATTTATTATTTTGCCATTAAATAAAATGCATTCACAAATCCTTTTAGGTATACAATGCACATTTCTAAATTTCGGAAAAATTATGTGACTGAGGAAAGTAAAAGTAAGCAATACTATGTAAATAACAGTTGTCCAAATGAATTAGTCTAAGAAAATCGCAATAGAAGAGTCACTTCTTTTCTGGAATCGGTACAAACGATTCCAAGTAAGAAATCTGAATTCAATATTCTGGTATATACTTACCTGAGTTAAGATAAAAAAAAACATGGTAAGTACATTAACATTTTATTGACTTACAAATTACAATTTCAACTTATTTAATGTACATTTTTATTTTTTAAAGCTCTAGAAAAACCTGTAACTTTTTTGTAAAATGAAAAAGATTATTTCTACCAAAAAAAAAATCTAGCTTTCTGAAAAATATCATCCATTCCCCATTTTCTTTCCTAAGATATCGTAGTAATTACAGTACATCTACAAAAATATATTAGTGACGAACGATCATAAATAAGGAATGAAAGCAGTGTAAGACAATTTACGAATAAGTTTATGTCTTAGATGTTTTTGCATTTGACTGTACAGTGGGAACTTAGGAAACCATCACACCACTACTCAAAATACACAAACGGTGCGTAGCTGAATGTGTGTACAAATCTCGAAGCTCACCATGCGCCAGTGTCTACACAACGTCACGTCTCGGTGTAATAGCTCCTTTACAGTCGCTTAATGTGGTCCCACCCCATAATGGTTAATCGCATCCCATGGTTCATCCAATTCCACTGTAGTTCATCTGACCCTTTGGTTTATTCGATCCTATAAACATGAACCAGTTATGAATAGGATGTTCCCTTATAATATGCTGGCCCAGCCATTTTGTACACACGAATTCGTATACGTAGCTTTTGTTCACATCATTTGAACCAGTCTAATCAAAGAGATGCGCGCCCACGGAAGCACAAGAAACAACTACTTACTTCACTATTACAAGCATCAGGGGCCCATTTAACGAAGCTATAAGTTATACAATTTGAAGACACTATAATTACATAACAGGCCTTATACATACCATCAAATCACAAACAACTAAAGTCACTCAGTCGATACCCCAAGGCAGCGTACTCGGATGCACCTTGTTTCTTCTTTACATTAACGACTTGCCCAAAATAATAAATTGCTCGTCTACCCTTTTCGCAGATGATATATCTTTGGTGATTCCTTGCGAAAATAATCAAAATTTAGAAAAACGTCTCCATGAAACGATATTTAGTATAGTAACCTGGCTAAAAGAACATAATCTCGAATTAAATTTTACAAAAACGAAACTTATGGAAACTTATGGAATTTAGACCCTATCAAAAATGTAGCATGAACATAAATTTTAGCTTTGATAATACAAAATTAGAATGCGTAAATACTTTTTCGCTTTTGGGCATACACATCGATTCTACTATAAACTGGAAAGAACATATACACCAGATATCACTTAAGTTAAGTCGATTCACTTACGCCCTTTATGAACTGAAAAAATGTACAGATATAAAAACAGCCACTTGTGCCTATTACGCCTATGCTCACGCCTGGCTACAGTACGGTATAATACTATGGGGAAACAGTACAGACGTCGTTCATTTATTTAGACTCCAAAAACGTTGCCTTAGAATATTAGTTAATATAGATGACACCATAAGTTGCAAGCCATATTTCATAAAACACCAAATCCTAACTTTAACATCAATCTATATTTTGCAAGTGGGCATTTTTGTAAAAAATCATCCTGTACTTTTCCCGGAATACTCGCACGTACCTTACCTACGACCTAGGAGAAAACTAGCTTTACCTTGTATTTCTTGTAGTTCTGGAGGATTTCGGGAGATGGCTTTAGACTATTTCTATTTTATTTTATAGGAGAAAGGCTGGGTTAAGTGAGACACCGCCAAGTTCAGATCAAAGACAATCTTTATTTCTTTCTTAATAATACATGTCAATCTTGACCATAGACTACACTACATGCCCCTTTTTAAAAAGAAAATAAAATGACAGATGACATTTATTAATTTGACAGCTAACCTATATTTACACCAGGCAAACATTATCTTATATTATAACATCAATTACAATTCCATTACATTTCTATGTAATTAGAATAATAATCTACTACTAATAGGTATTTTTTGCTATTGTAATCAAATAAATCTGTTGCCAACCTTTGCCATGGTAGGGAAGGTTGATCATGTGACAATAACGTTTCTTTTGTTTTATTTGGACTAAATGACATGCAAGTTTCACATTGCCTAACTTTCATTTCTATGTCATGATATATGTTAGGCCAAAATACCAAACCTCGAGCTAAGTTTTTTGTTTTTTCTACCCCCATATGACCTTCATGTAAGATATTTGATATTTCTGAACGCATTGACTTGGGAATAATTACAGACTGACTTTTGAATAAAATATCATCAATGACATGAATTTCATCCCGAATATTCCAGTAGGGTAAAGTTATAGGATCACATTGAGTTTTATTGTTTGGCCATCCATTTAAAAAATATTCTTGTAATTTCAATAAAGTTATGTCTGATTTAGTATGATCTCTAATTTTTTGTAATTTGTTTTTTGTTATAGCCAAATTGGAAGTTAGAAATTTTACTTGACTAATGACATTATTTTCAAATTCATTAATATCAAATTTTTCTATAACTGTGTTTGATGATACTGGAGCTCTTGATAGAGTATCAGACACATACATTTCAGTGCCTTTTGTATATGAAACAATCAGATCATATGACTGCAATGCAATCATCATTCTCTGCAGACGAGCTGGCACATCTGACAAGGCTTTTTTAAATAATGTTACTAGCGGCTGATGATCAGTTTCTACTTGTATAGTTTTACCATAAATATATTGATGGAATTTTTTACACCCATACAAAATAGCATATAATTCTTTTTCAATTTGAGCATAATTTTGCTGTGTGCTTGTTAGCGACTTTGATGCATAAGCAATTGGGTTTTTTCCATGAAATATGACCGCACCTACTGCATCTTTAGAAGAGTCTACTGACATTCTAATCGGTTTATTGACATCGTAATGAACTAAAACCGGTGACTGACTAATAAGATTTTTCAATTTTATGAATTCTTTTTCATGATTATCTGTCCATTGCCAGATATTTTGTTTTTTGAGTAGACTTCTAAGCAAATTTGTTTCATTGGCTAAATTTGGTATGTATGAACCTAGATAATTCACCATTCCTAAAAATCGTTGCAAGTCTTTAACATTTTCTGGTCTTGGCATATCGACAATGGCTTCGACTTTAGACTTATCTGCTGAAATGCCATTTTTATTGAAAACATGACCTATATAAGTAATTTCTGTCTGGTTGAACATACATTTGGCTTTATTGAATTTTAAGTTGACTTCACGGGCTTTTTTGAGAACATTTTCTAACCTTTCATCATGTTCTTTTTGACTTGATCCAAATACTAAAATATCATCGACAAAAATAAGTACTCCTGGTAATTCTCCGAATAAGTCTGACATTACTTTATGAAAAATTTCTCCACTAGAGTTTATACCATATGGCAGTCTAAGGAATTTATATCTACCAAATTGTGTGTTGAATGTACATAGTCGACTACTTTCTTCATCTAATTGGATCATCCAATATCCTGAATTTGCATCCAATTTTGAAAATACTGACGCACCTGCTACTTTCGACCTTAAATCGTCTAGAGTAGGATAAGGAAAATGTGGTCGCTTAATAGCTTTGTTTAGTGGTCTAGGATCTAAACATATTCTTAATTGACCATTAGGTTTCTCTATAGGAACTATTGCATTTACCCAGTCGGTAGGAGTTGTGACTTTTTCTATGACTTGTAACTCTTCCATTCTATCTAGCTCATTTTTAAGTTTTGGATGTAAAGCATAAGGAATTCTTCGGACAGGACAAATTTTAGGCTCAATACTTGTGTCAACATGTAAATGTGCCTTGAAAGGCAGACAACCTAAACCTTCAAATGTATCAGAATAGTTATCCAACAGTGACGTTACTGACCTTTGATTTGTCACTTCAAACAGCCTTTTGACGATGCCCAAGTCTTCACATGTCTTCGCACCCAGTATAGTCGAACATTCACAATCCACAACAATGAACTTGATGTCAGCTTGAGTCCCATTTTCAAGTGTACAAGTCAGTATTACACTACCTAAATTTTTTATTTGTTGGCCTGAAAATGAAAATATGTTATCAAATGATTCTTTGAATGGAATTTTAATGTTGTTCACCTTTTCTAAATTTTTGACAGTATGATTTGAGATGACACTTACTTCAGCGCCAGTGTCAATTCGGCAAGTTAACAGCTGATTTTGACATTTAAGATTGATTTTCCAATTATTATGATTTTGACTAGACTTGACATTATTTGTGACAGATTCAATTATAAAATTTTCTTGATTAAAATTATTATGACTATGACTAATGTGACTAATATGACTAGAACTAGGGTCTTTTTCCGAACTGTGACTAATTACTGCACTTACTTTTCGACTTAGACAATATTTGGCAAAATGGTTGGGCTTCTGACAGATTGCACAGGTCTTCCCTTGCGCTGGACACTTGTAACGGTGTACCTGCCCACATCTTCTGCACGTCCCACTGCCCGCTTGGCGACTTCCTGACGTTGATCTGCTGCGATCCTGGCTCGTTTGTCTTGGTCTTGATGAAGTTGGTCTTGACGGTCTTGAAGTTGAAGAATTTCTTTGTCTTGAGTTATGATGCTGTTTTGAAATTGTTTGAATGTGACTCGATTCTTGATGTTCTTTTATTCTTTTGGATCTTGTACCGGACAATTCTATTGTTTTAGCTATTGTGACTGCTTCATTGACATCTTTAATAGTGTTATTTTGTAGTAATTTTTCTTTGATGTTTTCATTTTTAAGACCTATTATGAACATATCTTTGACTAGAGATTCCTTAAGTGTTTCAAATTTACACGTGGCTGCTAGGTTATTTAGGCATGTCACGTACTCGTCTAGTGATTCCTCTTTTTGATATCTTGTGAAAAAATTATACCTTTCTACAGTTGTGCTTCTACACGCGTTGAATTTTTCATCAAATTTTGACAAAATTGAACTAACGGTTTCTTCGGATCGTTGCAAGTTGAATGAGTCATATATTTCTAGTCCTTCATCACCTATCGCGTTTAGCAATATAGCGATTTGTTTCTTTTCTGGCAGCTTCTCCAGGTCGTTTGCTTCGCAGTATATTTCATATTTCTGCTTCCATCTTCTCCATTTCTCAGCATTTGCACATTCCGAACCTCCGCCATTTTGAACGTTGAGCTGTAACGGCTTGAGACTGTTGGCCAAAATTACATTTTGTGACTTTTCCGTCGTTGACATTGTTTTTCTTCTCTTCTTTCGTTTTCACTTCTGACACCATGTATTTCTTGTAGTTCTGGAGGATTTCGGGAGATGGCTTTAGACTATTTCTATTTTATTTTATAGGAGAAAGGCTGGGTTAAGTGAGACACCGCCAAGTTCAGATCAAAGACAATCTTTATTTCTTTCTTAATAATACATGTCAATCTTGACCATAGACTACACTACATACCTAACTCTAAAATGAAATTGGTCCACTCTAATTCCTTTTCTATGTCCGTAAAAATATTTAATAAACTCCCTAAAGCTATCCAAGACATAAACAATATAAATCAATTTAAGAATACTCTAAAAAGCTATTTAATAGAAAAAGCATACTACACTGTTCAGGAATTCCTAAATGAAAAACAAGACATTAACTAATTTAAATGAACTCGAATATTATGAAATTTATGAAATTACCGTATTGTATTATAATCATGAAAATTAATGAACATTATTACTATGACCAAACCTGTATTGAAATATAATTTTAATTCTTTTTTTTTTTTAATGTGTAAATTCCCGGCATATTGATATTTATTTTAATTCTAGTTGTAAGATATTGCTGTGCCTGACAAGGCTCATGTTTTGGACTTTACCTAGTATTTAAGACCCTTAATGTACAACATGAATTGCAATAAAATGATTTGATTTGATTTGATTTGAACCACCTAAATAATAAAATTGACAAAGCTACAGTCGCGTTCTGGCAGTGCCGTAGAATGGTAGGTAGAACTTGGGGTCTCAATCCTAAGATCACACTATGGCTATACCAGGCAGTTATCAGACCAATATTAAGCTACGGCGCAGTAGTATGGTGGCCACGAACCAAGCTAACCACCGTAGAAGCTAAACTACAACGACTTCAGAGGTTAGTTTGCATGGCAGCTACGGGATGCATGAGAACTACACCCACTGCAGCCCTGGAAGCTATACTGGGGCTGCCGCCGCTGCATCTCTTCGTCAAACAAGAAGCGGCAGCTACGGCGATACGTCTCAAGAAACTAAACCTCTGGAGATCAGCTAGGGTACCGCACACCGAAATCCTCTATGAGGTAATAGGTAAGGAACCGCTTATAGAAGCGGCCACCGACAGGATACCCAAGCAATTCATCTTCGACAAAAAATATAAGATACAACTGTACGAGGAACCTGGCGAAGGTCTTAACCCAAGGGAGTTAAGAATCTTCACAGACGGGTCCAAAACTAGGTCAGGCACTGGCTCTGGGGTATTCTCAGAGGACCTAAACATACACATCTCTACACCACTAGGAACCCATAACACAGTCTTCCAGGCGGAATGTATGGGTATCATAATGGCAGCCCATGCAATCATCGCGAGGAAGGTAAAGGACTACCCCATCCGCATACTCTCCGATAGCAGATCAGTTTTACAAGCCCTGCAGAGCTACACAGTAACCTCAGGACTCATATACGAATGTCACCGAGCATTGTCAGAGGTATGTAATAATAATAGCATAACCCTACAGTGGATCAAAGGACACAGCAACTCGCGCGGGAACGACGCAGCTGACGAACTGGCGAGAGGAGGTTCGGAGAAGGTAGCAGAGGGACCCGAACCAATCATACCTCTACCATTCGCCTGGCTGCGCAACACAGTGCGTATGAACACGAAGGTAGAACAGCAACTATACTGGTCTAACCTAGGTACCTGCAAGCAGAGCAAAGAAGCCCTTCCGACAATCTACCCCGGGTTGTCACGCAAGCTAAGGCAGCTGAAGAGGCCGCAGCTCCGGCTCATAACTGGAGCGATAACTGGACATGCCCTGCTAAACAAGCATTTATTTACTCTAGGTGTTACTGACAGTCCTCTTTGCAGAGCTTGCATGGAGGCCGAAGAGACAGCCGCCCACGTCATTCTCGAATGTCCTGGTGTGGCCAAATACCGGGCACAACACCTCGGGTCTCCGAGGTCACTCCCAGAAGTCGTCGGCAACATCAAGGGACTGCTAGGCTTTCTGGTAGAGTTGGGTTGGCAAGAGTAGTGCCAGCAACCCTTTACGCAAAATAGGCGCATTGTAAGACGTCGAGTTGCGGAAAACTAGCCCGCGATAACCTATAACCTACCTATGGTCATCCAGCTACAACTCACCTTAGACCAATCATAACCGACGGCATACGCGAAGATCTGTCCGTTGTGGTTGAAGGCGGCCCTGGTCAGCGGCTGGTCGAGCAGCTCCGAGGACTTGAGCTTGGTGCGCGCGTCCTTGTCCCAGAACGAGAAGGAGCCGTCCGACCCTGCCGTCGCCAGGGTGCCGTGGATGGGGTGGAATGCTATGTCGTTCACGGCATAGATGTCCTGGAAAGAACGGTTTGCTTTAGAATTTTTCAAATGTGTTAACGAAAAAAACGGGGACACGCTTTAGGCTGGATTTGACCGGCCGGCCTGTCTTTTTCTTATCTGCTAAAAACTTAAAAAAAAAATTATTACTTGCATATATAAATGACTTAGCGTTGCCAGTCACTCTCTCACAGTACAGCGAAGAAAGAAATAGGAAATATTTCTCGCGCGAGAGTCGAGTGTCACAGTTGTGCTCGAGGCGCAGGCGCAGGAGTACTGCGCTCTGACATTGATAAGTGCTTACATTGAGGATGAAATTAATACCTTTGGGGAGGAAATAACGGATTTATATGAATAAATACGTCAGTTTGACCAATAACTATTCGTACATAATCAAACGTATAGCTATATAACGTACTTAATATGTGATATTTGAGTTTTTTCACGGAATGACATCTAATAGTGATATTTTTAAAGACGATCCATATGATATCCTGGAGTGGCGACCACGTATAAGAAAGCGCAGCGTGGGACGGCCCCCCGACTAAATAGACGGATGACCTCGTCCACGGGAGTCGATGATGCGGTCTGCGCATGCTCTGTAGTTATATAACAGGTGATTATATCTGGTCGACATTGGCCTTATTAAACGACAGACTAGTTACCTGGTAGCCTGATGTCCTTTCCTTCTGCGTGAGGATAAGATGATTCGAGAAAGAAGGCTGTATGGGAGCGCCGCCGGGATAGTAACCGTTGGCTCCACATGGGAATTGGGCTGATAGACGCAACTCACGCAACCAAGCGATCGACAGCCCGCCTGTCTCCGGCTGGGCGTCCCTACACGGCCTACACCATCATACCTGGTAGCCTCCTGTAGTTCCGGCAGAGCGATGGCACTTGAACGTGAAATTATCCTTCGGGTTAGTTGGGTTGACATATTGTATGGCGACGCGGCCCTCCACAGAGCCCAGCGCGAACCCAGCCGGCTGCTTGGTCTTCTTATCTTTGAAGATGGCGATGCAGCGGTGCTGGTGTTTCAACGGGGACTCCACTCGCTTGAACTCTGCAGGTTTACCCTCGAGGGAATAGAGGCAGATTGCCCGGTCTGCTGTGCCGACTACTGCCATCGGGTAATCCTGGGGATGATATGTAAGTAGTTATAATTATAAAGTAGAATCAGAAGAGGTGGAACAAATGTAGCGGCAAAAATCTATCATATCACTGTATTTTGTATGAAAGATGCCAGACTTTTACCATTGCAAAAGATAGATTTTTGCGGCTACTGTAAGTGATTAAGTATGACGTAGTCAACCTAAGGTTATCGATATAAGTTTAAAGTATAAAATATTATTAATGTGTTTCATTTTATAACTAAATTATAAAATAATTTAAAATTGATGTTTCGATCATGCTTAAAAACAGTTATAGTTGACGACGAGGCTGACTCAGTTTGTAGTGCACATCCACACATCCCGGCCATGAAGTCGAATATTTGTTCCTGTGTCATGGATGTTATCTACGCGTATATTGTTGTCTAGGGTACCCATAGTACAAGCATTGCTTAGTTTGGAACTAGATCGATTTGTGTAAGATTGTCCCTCAATAGTTATTTATGCCATTTTAACCTAGCAAAACATATTTTAGATGGGGTCATACACCATAAAATGTAAAATCACTTACCACATCAGAACAGTAGCATCGTTCCGAGAGGTTCATACTCATGATCGGTTGAGAGCTGCGAGTATCCCAGAACTGTACATAGAACATTTTGAATGAGGCAATATCAGGATAAAGGTTAGAAAACTAACGGAACACATTTATATTCATACTAGCATTAACCCGCGGCTTCGCTCGCGTGCCTATGTGATATACATCATCCTACGGGAACAATGCTCTTTTTTCTCAGGATTAAAAGTAGGCTATTTGTTAAGTTAGGGTATAATTTGCAATCTGCATTTCCCTCATGCATATCCGTCCAGCCGTTTTAGCGAGAAGAAGTAACAAAACATACACAGACTTTCGCTTTTCTAATATTACTGGGAAATACTTTTTATTTTATCATAACTCCACTTTATCAAATCAAACCGAAAACTCAAGCACTCACAAATCAAGCGATCTCAGCTTTTACTGTACCAAATAAAGCTCACTTCAAAATTCATAACTCGAAGTGAAGCTAAGGCACCGGGATATGTGTGCATTTTATTTGTATAAAGCTTTTATAATGTCCCGAGCCTCCGCTTATCGACTTGGGATATTCGAGATTGGTTTAATGATTCTAAGCCATGTTCTAAGTTACGTCATGTTCTATTGTAAGATATTGAGGTTCTCTTCGTTGATGAATGAAAAATGTATTATTCTGAGCCAGATAAACGTAATTCAGAATTCTGAAATGACTTAACATAATTATTGAAAAGCTTGAATGTATTTATTACGGATGCAGGAAGTTTCCCGATCATTACTCCTCCCGTCCCAACGCGCCGCCCGCCTAGGTACCGATTAACGACGATCGAGATGCCACCAAATACTATTTTTTTAATCTATTAGGATAACGCGGGTCTCTATCCATACCTCAAAAGCAAAAACAAAACCCCCTTATAGGATCACGTGTAGCTGTCTGTCAGCCCGTCTGTTACAACCGATTTGCTGCAAAACTACAGGACCGATTAAATTGCAATTTGGCGCAAATGCTTTCAAGAATTTTCATGACCACAAATAAAATTTCAAAATGGGTGGCATTTTCGTAATTAACGTCCCAACAAACCATAAAAATTACACCCATACTCATATTTAGTCATTTCAACCCCATCGCACCCCAACAGACGAGACGGTATTTCACGTCCACCACGTTTGTTTCTTTTTTAATCGTTGTTGTTTTGGTAATCAGCGACCCGATAAACCATAGAAACATTACCCTTGTTGATTTTCAGACTTTGTCACCATATTCTCCTCCTTTAGGGGTTGAATTCTCAAAAAACATGAAACACGTGCTTACTCATTTATCGTTAGAAATACTCCTTGGAAGTTTTCAATAAAATAGTCTAACTAATATTTTTTCCCTATACAAACTTACGACCCCCATTTCACCCCTTCGGGGGGGTGACTTTTGACAAATGCTTCTTTTATTGCACCCCTAGACTTTATAAGGACACGTAGGTTCCAAATATGGACTCTCTAGAACCAGCGGATTTTACCCCAACAGGGAAGATGTTAATTCACGTCCGCCACGTTGGATTTAAAAATCGTTGCGGTTTTCGTAATCAGCGACCCGATAAACCATAAAAGTATTACCAATGGATTTTCAGACTTTGTCACCACATTTCTGAAACATATGTGACCGTCCATGACTAAAGGGTCCTTATGGCAGGTATTGAGTTAAGCACAGGTTCTAAATCTATGTTAAATAAGCTATTTAACACAGAAAGAATCATGACCCTAAGTCTCATACTTTTTTTTTTAAAAAACATCATACTTACACTTGCTAAAATTTCACTTTTGAGAAAACGTCAAAAGAAGTTTGAAACTAACTTTAAGTATGTTCCCATTGGAAGTTACATAGATTATGATTGATTTTGTATCTCAAGGGGTTTTTCTATTGAACTCAGTCATGGTTTCATCAATGTGACTTCCAGATCCTGAGAAAACAGCCTTTGATAACAGCAACACGCTTATAAGAATGAAATTAATAAAACATGTTTTTCAGCTTTGTCTTTAATTATGTTGTAATCTGAACTATTGTATAAAGTAGGACATATTTAAACTTACATTTTAGGATATAAATAAAATCACATAGTTAACGAAATATCATTATTATAATGTAAACGTGATAATTATTATACTTTTCATCTTCCCCTATAACAATAACAAATTTAGTACAGTGAGTTCTAAAATATATTTATTCAGTCCACTGGAGTATCACAAAATTATCATTATTGTTCTACAAGTTTTATTTTTTTATTTATATACGATTAAAGTTACGTAAATTTGACTCCCATACATTTGGGAAAAGGGTCCTTATGACCAATCAAAGACAAAACATATTAATAATTCCAATATGGCACAATATTAACATTATTTATTTCCTAATCTTGTATTAACACAGAATACCGAAGAAAAAAGGTTATTATAAATTTACTCAAAATCTTTATCTGTAAGGAGTTATTCTCAATTAACGTCAACGAATAATTTACACAGTCGGTGACTACTAAGGAACTATTCATAAATCACGTAATAAAGATAATTTCACGCGATTTCTGATCTGACGCGATAAGGGCGAGGGGGGGGGGGACACACACATTCCAATTATAATCATTTGCTAGTAAGTAATGCCCCCCAGGTCATTAATAATGTATACACTTTTTGGCCTTGTCGAATGCGTTTGCTTACAAATTGTAGGCGACCGCATTCGACTGGGTGAAAAAGTGTAGGTACACATATTAATGACCTTGACTATATGTACATATTATTTTTGCATTAAATTTTAAATTAACTAACAACAATCAAATATAACATGTCGTTCGACGCGCGCCGAGAGATGTTTTGACGTCAGACGAAAAATGTAGTAGGTACCTACCTACATTTTACGTACATTTTACGTAAAATCTAAAATGACCATAGGTACTTAGCAAAGAAATAGTCGTAAGCAAGTTTATCTATTGACCTTTGTCATTCTTGTATGCACTTTCCCACAAAGACCCTTTTCTACTAAACTTAAAACTCCGTTTTAATAAAGAAAGAATTAACGTACACAACTGAAACCAAGGTACAAATACAGCTCTATCTTTGTATTTTACTATAATGCATAAAACAAAAAAATGATAATTTTGAAGGATTTTACAAAACAGCAAATATCTCCGTAACTAGAAACTGCCATAAGGACCCTTTTCTCATGGACGGCCACATATGTTTACTCATTTATCGTTAGAAATACTCCTGTAAAGTTTCGAATAAAATAGTCTAACTAATCTTGTTTCCCCATACAAACTTTGAACCCCTATTTCACCCCTTTTGGGGGTGAGTTTTGAGAAATCCTTTCTTAGTGCACCCTTACACCTTATAAGGAACCTACGTGCCAAATTTGAACTCTTTAGAACCAGCGGTTTAGTATTTAGACATTTCAACCCCATTTCATCCCAACAGGGGAGATGGTAACTCACGTCCGCCACGTTGGATTTTAAAATCGTTGCGGCTTTCGTAATCAGCGACCCGATAAACCATAAAAACAATACCCATGCTGATTTTCAGACTTTGTCACCACATTTCTCCCTTTTAGGGGTTGAATTTTCAAAAAACCTGAAACACGTGTTTACTCATTTATTGTTAGGAATACTCCTGTGAAGTTTCGAATAAAATAGTCTAACTAATCTTGTTTCCCCATACAAACTTTGGAACCCCATTTCACCCCTTTAGGGGGTGAGTTTTGAAAAATCCTTTCTTAGCAGATGCCTACGTCATAACATCTACCTGCATGCCAAATTTCAGCCCGATCCGTCCAGTGGTTTGGGCTGTGCGTTGATAGATCACTATGTCAGTCAGTCAGTCAGTCAGTCACCTTTGAGTTTTATATATATAGATGAACGTCTCCTCAGAAATAATAGACATTTATTAATTATGGAAAACTCCCGTGAGTCATCACAGATGACATACGGGCAGGTATGAATGACTGCAAACTGACTGTTTTAACGCTATTAGATTTTAGCAATGCGTTTAATACTGTAGATTTTGATATTTTGTTGGCGATAATGCGTTCTATTAACATATCTCCTGCGGTTATTGAATGGTTTCAGTTATCTGACCGGTCGTCGGCAGCGTATAAAGGTGGACGCTTTTCGTTCTTCATGGTGCAACACGATGGCTGGCGTTCCGCAGGGCGGCGTGTTGTCTCCCCTTTTATTTTCAATATTTATTAATTCTATTTCCCATAATTTATCTTCACAATATCACCTTTATGCCGATGATCTTCAAATATATTCACAAGGTTCACTAGACGACCTCTCTTCAGTAATTTCTTCAACAAATACAGACTTGAAACTTATTTTAGAATGGAGCAGCTGCTATGGTCTCCAAGTAAACCCGTCTAAAACTCAAGCTATTGTTATTGGGAGTAGTCAATTAATTTCCAGAATTGATTTTACTAGTATTCAATCTATTATTTTCAACAATGTTATAATTCCTTACTCTTCCCAGGTTATAAACTTGGGTGTCAATTGATCGGACTCTTTCTTGGGTGCCCCAATAGGCTAGTTGACCCAGTTTCGAAATATATTGGAAATGGTTAATAATGATCTTACTAGCTCTAAAAAAAATGTCTTGTATTTTTCTGAAAGCTAGAAAGCTAAATTTTATCAATTGAAAATTAGAAATTTCATAAACAGTCAAAAACGCCGTCCGCCATTTTTCCCTTTCGCTAATCTGTGGCGTGTCGTAGTATTACCTGTAAATATTCGAAATTCGACCGTCGTATAATGCCATTCCGCACACTCCAATATACTTTGACAGGAGATCGAGAGGGACGGCACTATTCGAAGTCGTCAAAGTAGACTTTCAGTTTTGTTTACATGACCAATGACGTCACTATCATAAGCGAAAATGGCGGACAGCGTTTTAAGCATTTCAAAATACAGATTAAAAACCATATTTTCAAATTAAATTTTTTCAGCCATCTTTCACTTTTATGAATTGAAAAATATATATTTAGGTTTCCTTTGCTAAATACTATACGGAATAAACATTAGTTTATTACAATTTGACATGAGTCAACTAGCCTATTGAGCGAAGTGAGCAGGAAAATGTTTGCCGCTGTGGGTTCTCTCAGAAGGCTTCGCAATTTCCTTCCCATCGCAACTAAAATTGCGCTTGCTCAAACTTTACTTCTCCCGATTCTAGACTATGCTGACATTTCTTATCTGGATATTTCGGAGGAGCAACTTGATTTAAGCTTGAGCGTATTCAAAACCTCTGCATCAGATTCATATTTGGATTGCGCAAATATGATCATGTTTCTAGTTTCCGGTTTCAACTTAAGTGGCTCCCTATTCGTCTTCGGCGGAATTCACATATTCTGTCTCTTCTTTTTGGCATTCTCTTCAACCCTGCAACTCCCCAGTACCTCAAAGAGCGCTTTAATTATTTTTCTTCTGCTAGATGCGCAAAAAACTTTCTTTTAACTGTCCCTTCGTCCCGTTCTAAATTTTATTCGAATTCTTTCACTTTTCATTCCGTTGTGTTGTGGAACTCGCTGCCTGCGGAGCTGCGAAGTGCTAAATCCTTAGCTATATTTAAAACTAGAATTAAAGAACACTTCCTTTCTGTCCAATAAACTGTGTGAAACTGTTTTTCATCAAGTTTTCTGCTCACTGTATTGTGCATAGTATTTATTTTTGTTTATGTATGTATTGTATGTATGTATGTATATTTATATATATATATTTATTTAAGTATTTATTAAAATTTTTGTGTATATATGTATATTCAAGTTTTTATATCTATTTATGTTTTAGATATCTGTACCTTACGATGTGTCCCATTCGCCTTTTGCATCACCTACTCATTTTAAACGTTTTTTAGGATAAACTCCACTACCCAAAGGTTGTCTGGAAGAGATCGCTCTTTAGCGATAAGACCGCCTGTTGTCTACCGTTTTTAATTTGTTTATTTGTAATTTCTTGTGTAAATGTTTTTTGGTGTGCAATAAAGCGTACTTGTATTGTATTGTATTGTATTGTGAGTTCTAGTCTCAGACATATTATAGTTATTTACGATACAAGTGTGTAAGGTAGGTGATTTCAGACGAGTGTGATTTTTAGTCACGAGCGAGGTACGAGCGAGTGATTAAACAAACACGAGTCGGAAATCATCTACACACGAGTTTCGTACAAAACTTTACTATGCATGTACGAGAAAATAGAAGATACTTTCATACTCACAAAGACTGTTTTTGCATTGGAATAAAGTGTTTTGATTTGATTTATCGAACAAGAGGCCGTTGTTATAATTTTTTACTTATTCAATAACGTTTTACGGGTTTAAATTTATTGATTCATCCTTTATCTCGGCATTATTTCAGCAGATTTTCACAAATAAACTTCGAAATAAACTAGTCATTAAATATTCGTCTTATGTCAAAATGGCACAAGCGCGTGTACATTCAGCCAAATGTATTTAATGAATAACGATTTAAAGTTCGTTTATTAATCAAATTGTATATCGAATGTAATTAATGACGTGTTAAATGAATGAATTAATGAAGTATTTGGTTTAATTGTACTTTTATATGTAAGTAATAATAATGTTTTATTATTTACAAAAAGTTTGATAAATTAGTCAAATACCGTGACTAATTTATCAAACTTTTTGTAAATAATAAAACCTCTTTGTGTCAGGCTGTCAGATACAGCTAGAAATTAAAAAAAAAATTGAAAAGTAAAAAGCACTAGTGCGGAAAAGTAGTACTTTCCGCACAGTTTGGATGCCTAGAATACGCTCTTTTCGAGCACATGCATTGTAAAAATACATACGAAACGGGTTAATTCACGTCGTAGAAGTCGAACATCGCTCGACATGTTTCGAATCGGTACGCGTTGTTTCATCATCAGGAGCTACGATCAGTCGCGGCGGCGGCCAATCGAACACTACGCGCTAACGCTGTTTCGACTTCGACCACGTGAGTACCTACACCGGGTTCCCTCTATGTCGCATACTTTTGTTTGTCCGAAACTGTTTTAGCATAACAGACTTGGCATATTAAGTTTTCGACGAATGATAATGTGGCAGAAACCTTATTTGGCATAAGTTCTAACTTACCGAAAATATGTTTGTTCGAAATTGTATTCGCATACTATAGTTTTGGCCGATTATATTTACGAATAATTTGGTTTAGCATAATGGTATTTGGCATATTATCTATTGTCCGAATCTATCTTGGCATACTTAAATTGCTACAAGAAAAGCGGGTTAGGTTAGGTTAGAACTGCATCCCTCGCAAAGAGGAACTGCTAGCAGAAAAGTAGGTTAGGTTATGTTAGAACTGCGTCCCTCGCAAAAACGATCAGCTAGCAGAAAAGTAGGTTAGGTTAGGTTAGAACTGCATCCCTCAAAAAGAGGAACCGCTAGCAGAAATGTAGGTTATGTTAGGTTAGAACTGCGTTCCTCGCAAAAATGAAATGCTAGCAGAAAAGTAGGTTAGGTTAGGTTAGAACTGCGTCCTACAAAAAAACGAACTGCTAGCAGAAAATTAGGTTAGGATAGAACAGCGTCCCTCGCAAAAACGATCAACTAGCAGAAAAGTAGGTTAGGTTAGGTTAGAAACTGCGTCCCTCAAAAATACGAACTGCTTGCAGAAAAGTAGGTTAAGTTAGGTTAGAACTGCGTTCCTCGCAAAAACGAAATGCTAGCAGAAAAGTAGGTTAGGTTAGAACTGCGTCCTACAAAAAAACAAACTGCTAGCAGAAAAGTAGGTTAGGTTAGGTTAGAATTAGAACTGCGTCCCTCGCAAAAACGATCAACTAGCAGAAAAGTAGGTTAGGTTAGGTTAGAAACTGCGTCCCTCAAAAATACGAACTGCTTGCAGAAAAGTAGGTTAAGTTAGGTTAGAACTGCGTTCCTCGCAAAAACGAAATGCTAGCAGAAAAGTAGGTTAGGTTAGAACTGCGTCCTACAAAAAAACAAACTGCTAGCAGAAAAGTAGGTTAGGTTAGGTTAGAATTAGAACTGCGTCCCTTGCAAAAACGATCAGCTAGCAGAAAAGTAGGTTAGGTTAGGTTAGAACTGCATCCCTCAAAAAGAGGAACTGCTAGCAGAAATGTAGGTTAGGTTAGGTTAGAACTGCGTTCCTCGCAAAAACGAAATGCTAGCAGAAAAGTAGGTTAGGTTAGAACTGCGTCCTACAAAAAAACGAACTGCTAGCAGAAAAGTAGGTTAGGTTAGGTTAGAACTGCGTCCCTCGCAAAAACGATCAGCTAGCAGAAAAGTAGGTTAGGTCAGGTTAGAACTGCATCCCTCAAAAAGAGGAACTGCTAGCAGAAATGTAGGTTAGGTTAGGTTAGAACTGCGTTCCTCGCAAAAACGAACTGCTAGCAGAAAAGTAGGTTAGGTTAGGTTAGGTTAGAACTGCGTCCCTCGCAAAAACGATCAGCTAGCAGAAAAGTAGGTTAGGTTAGGTTAGAACTGCATCCCTCAAAAAGAGGAACCGCTAGCAGAAATGTAGGTTATGTTAGGTTAGAACTGCGTTCCTCGCAAAAATGAAATGCTAGCAGAAAAGTAGGTTAGGTTAGGTTAGAACTGCGTCCTACAAAAAAACGAACTGCTAGCAGAAAATTAGGTTAGGATAGAACAGCGTCCCTTGCAAAAACGATCAGCTAGCAGAAAAGTAGGTTAGGTTAGGTTAGAAACTGCGTCCCTCAAAAATACGAACTGCTTGCAGAAAAGTAGGTTAAGTTAGGTTAGAACTGCGTCCCTCTTAAAAACGAAATGCCAGCACACCCACACTCATCTCTACAAATACTTAAGTAACTTCGTTCGTTACCTTTTGTTCCTTAGAGCGGAAATAGTAGTAGCGTCTAGGTGGTTGTCGGATCGTTAGTAAATTATATTTTCGGAGTGATTAAAATACGCCTATTTATTTTATGCGTAGACATGATTCGGACAAACAAAAATATGCGCAAATAAATTATGACAAATGAAAATATGCCTATTTATTTTATGTGTAGACATGATTCGGACAAACAAAAATATGCGCAAATAAATTATGACAAATGAATATCTGCGTTATCAAACTATGCGAACCTTGATTATGCCAAAACAGTTTATGCGGAAAGTCAATTATGCCTACATAGATTATGCCATGCAAAATTATGACTAAAATCATTATGCCAAAACAGGGGGAACCTACCTACACGTTTCGTATGTATTTTAATAATAGAAATTACTTGCAGAAGGTTCGGTCTGTGATGGTTTTCTGGTTGATGTTTGCCGTGTTACGGTAAAAGGTCGTATCTTTATACGGATGTCATACTAAGATACGCCCTTTTGCCGTAACATGGCGGTGTAATAAAACCCAAAAAAAAAAAATTCTTTATGAAGGACCCCTCTAAATACAACTACGCTTCGTGACTCTTGTCGCTCGTCACTCTCTCACAGTACAGCGAAGCAATAAAAAATGTATTTTATTCATTAACAGCTCCAGCATTTCATTAGGCTGGCTAGCTAGCTAGGGTGTAAAGCAGCTATTAGGGATTGTTTGTGGGTTTACCTTCATTGTTTTGTCCCAGGAGGCTGTCATGAGGCAAGTGTAGGTTGGAGCCTTGACCCAGTGGCATGTCTTCACTGGAGCATCATGGGCAGCTACCTGCAAATATGATACAATCGAGATAATGAATTTGCGAATGTGCGCAAACTCAAAGAACTTCGTTTTTTGTTTAATTGACCAAATAAAAACTATGTCCAATAGCTTTTTTAATCTACCTAATAATTTATATCTTTTTAGCGAACTAGTTTATTATCGGATAGTATATTTTTTGGTAATCAGTAATCACACAGTTGTTGTCACAATCACATGCAGACTCATCTAGGGAAATTGAAAATTTATGGAAAACAGATAATGTTGAAAAATGTTATGAGTGGGAAGCCTGGGTACCTAAGTCATTAATTATGTGGCGTCCTAGGCGTACTAGAACTGGTTAACAGGCCGTTTTTAGGAGCCAGCACCACGGACGGCACTCGCGTTCGTGTAGGCTTCCCCTAAAGCGACCACTGCCTCAGCATTCTGTTAAGGAAACTCGTATTATATTCAAACCCCAAGGGTTTTAGGTGCACAAATGATTTGACTCCAACTGCTGCCTAGTGTTAAATCATTTGTGCACTGAAAACCACAGGGTATGGTTATATTATTGTGGTGAGCCATACCTGGATTTTCTGGTTGGCCGCCAAGTCCCAGCATTGCACACTCTTATCTGTCGAGGCCATGAACACCTTGGATCCATCCTAAAAAGAAAGATTACGGATTGCGAATTTCGGAAAAGACAATACTATATTTAAGTATATCTTTCTTATCATGAATTGACCAACAGATGTATAATGGTTGCTACCATTACATTAGACTTTTTGGAAAAACACATTAAGATTATTATCAATTGTACTTAAATATTCAATAATGTGCAATGTGAGCATCATAAGGAATTGACACGTAGATGCCACTACTTAGGGCGACCAGTGGCACAGCGATTGGATCCAAGCGGGGCAGCCATACGAGTGAGCGAGACACACGTACCGCACCGCTGCCGCTGTCGCGCAAAGTCGTGGCATCTCCGACAAGCATCCTTAGCTAAAACATCCCGTAATATTATGTTGCTTTAGATATATATAATTTTAGTATTTAAGCTACAATAAGATTATAGTAATATAGATGAACTAGTATTTTCTCGGTGCGCGGGGTGCAAGCACCCCGCGAGGGGGTTACGTAGCTGTCCTTGTGTCATCCGAGAGGGGGTTGGCAGTGGAAAGTGCTGGAAGATCGGTGCTCGAGTTCTAAAATTTCCTAAGGGAAGGGCAACGGGAGTTGTAAAATTGGTGGCGTTGTCGCAATGCGAGTGAGGTTGCTTGGTGCGCGGGGTGAAAGCACCCCGCGAGGGGGTCTGTCCTGGGGTTCTGTGACCCGAGAGGGGGTTGCCAGTGGAAGATGCAGAAGAAAAAGTAACTCGAGTTGTAAATTGCTTAAGAAAGGGGAGCGAGGCAGAAGATGGAGGCGAATTTGCACGCAGGTATGTTTGCTTGGGAAGGTGTGGAGGGTGCAAGTGTCTAGGTGGGCTCGCCCTGCGGGCCCTTCGGGCCCTTGGGCTCGCGCGCTACAGGCGACTTGACTGGGACGCTCCGCACCTTCGGTGCTACGCGGAGCTCGGCCTTCGGCCTCGCGGCGTTTACACTCGCCGTCGGGCCTTCGGCCCTCCGTCGAGTTAAAATTGCTTAGAGATATAGTATTTTGTTGTTGGGCTCCTTGACTGTGACGCTCCGCACCTTCGGTGCTACGCGGAGCTCGGCCTTCGGCCTCGCGGCGTTGACGCTTCGCACCTTCGGTGCTACGCGGAGCTCGGCCTGCGGCCTCGCATTAAGCTACTTGGGAGAAGGGTAAGGTTCTGGGTGGGCTCGCCCTGCGGGCCTTCGGGCCCTTGGCCTCGCGTGCTACGGGCGACTTCTCTGGGACGCTCCGCACCTTCGGTGCTACGCGGAGCTCGGCCTTCGGCCTCGCGGAGTTGACACTCGCCGTCGGGCCTTCGGCCCTCCGTCGAGTTAAAATTACTTAGAGTTATAGTATTATGTGGTTGGGCTCCTTGAGTGAGACGCTCCGCACCTTCAGTGCTACGCGGAGCTCGGCCTTCGGCCTCGCATTAAGTTACTTAGATGTGTAGAAGTTATTGGGCGCCGTAACTGGGACGCTCCGCACCTTCGGTGCTACGCGGAGCTCGGCCTTCGGCCTCGCGGGGTCGCCGCTTCGCACCTTCGGTGCTACGCGGAGCTCGGCCTGCGGCCTCGCATTAAATTACTTGGGGGAGGGGTAAGGTTCTGGGTGGGCTCGCCCTGCGGGCCCTTCGGGCCCTTGGGCTCGCGCGCTATGGGCGGCTGCTCTAGGACGCTCCGCACCTTCGGTGCTACGCGGAGCTCGGCCTTCGGCCTCGCGGGGCTGACGCTCGCCGTCGGGCCTGCGGCCTTCCGTCGAGCTAAAATTACTTAGGGGTATAGAAAGTTTCTGGGTGGGCTCGCGCACTGCCGGCGCCTTCCCTGGGACGCTCCGCACCTTCGGTGCTACGCGGAGCTCGGCCTCCGGCCTCGCGGGGATGACCCTCGCCGTCGGGCCTTCGGCCCTCCGTCGAGTTAAAATTACTTAGAGTTATAGTATTATGTGGTTGGGCTCCTTGAGTGAGACGCTCCGCACCTTCGGTGCTACGCGGAGCTCGGCCTTCGGCCTCGCATTAAGTTACTTAGATGTGTAGAAGTTATTGGGCGCCGTAACTGGGACGCTCCGCACCTTCGGTGCTACGCGGAGCTCGGCCTTCGGCCTCGCGGGGTCGCCGCTTCGCACCTTCGGTGCTACAATCGGGGGGCACGGCAGTGCCCCCGCCAAGTCGAGCGCGAAGCAAACACTGCCGTACCATCCTTTACTGGAACCATTTCGCCGCATTTTCAGGCCCCTATTTGAGCACCTCTGGATAAGACCAGAACGCAGAAATTTTCGTCATCCAGTAAGCTATAATCACATACTTAAAATCCAAAATTTCAAGTCTGTAGGTCATTTAGTTCCGAAGTTAAGCGAAAGCAAAGTTTCGCATTTACGACACTCACTCACTCACTCACTCATGATCATCAGTAAAGAAGTAGTACTTCCCATAAATTCAGAGAGCTGAAAGGACATTGGGTACTTTCTTCCCCACTAGCGGACACAAACGAAACCAATTGAAGTTTTTAGATAATGTTACGGGCTTTACCACTGTGTATTTTTTATTCCCATAACTAATGGGAAAGCTGAGAAAATGAGATTTTTATAGCGCAGCAATAAGGTTTTCATTGTTTACAAACATCGAAAGCTTGCTGCTGCTGTAGCTACTGAAGTCACTTTCTGACGGTTTTTGGAGGACTTCTTGCTGGAGATCGACGTCGATACTTCCGCGTTGTCTTCCAGGGCATGGTCGGAATCTAACGCGACAACCACTTCTACAGAACGCAACTAATAAGGTTTTCTGCATAAGGGCCACATCTAATTATGTTAGGTCCGTGTTTGAAAAATGATTCGGTTCCATAGGGGAATGATTGACAATTCGGTTGTTTCTCTGGCTAAGAAGTTGAAAAACTGAACGCCGTTTGGGTTAGATGCTACGCACTCCCACGCGGTGTGCTTAGAATTGAAGTCACCTGCTGCGAAGACGACTCCATTGGGATCTGGTTGAGCAAGTAGGTTTAAGTCAGTCGGTAAGAGTTTGTTAGAAGGAGGCAGATAGACTGACGCAATCGTTATCGGGTCGCGACCTTATAACGAAATACGACAGACAGATGCCTCCAACTGAATAAGAGGCGGGAGAGAGAGGGCAACTACGTGCAGATATATCTGCGGTAGAAGATCGCGGTCCCTCCGAAGGGCCTATCCAACCTATCATTCCTAACTATCGCGTAACCGGGGATCCGGAATGATTTTAAATGCGGTTTGTAAAAAGTTTCCTGAAATAGAAATATATCGATAGAATGAGCGCGTAGGAATTCCATCACCTTAGCTTTTATCCCACGTAGACCGTTGGCATTGAAGATGCCAATAATTAACGAACGAGGTTTAAGCGTGAGGGGCGTACTATCCATAGTTAGTATTGGCACCGCGAGCTGAGAGAAGTTGGCACTGCTCTTTGTAGAAAGTGTTTATCTCTTTATAAAGAGCTAGTATTACGGAGGGCTCTTTCGCAGTCTTGAGCTCATCCTCAATTGCTATGTGAGATGCGATGGCATTCGCATGCTTCAATTGAGGCGTACCCTTACTAGAAATCGCAGTCTTTGGGGGAGCAGGTGCAGCCCTTGTTTAGATAAGTCGAGCCAAGATTGGACTGGGGCGCAGAAGGCGCCGGGGGGGCTACGTCTGCTGAAGGCGGAAGGTACCTGTATTTTTTTTTGCCGACTTCCTCGGAGGAAGCTCGCGCGCGCTTGCGCTTTTCCTTCCGAGGCATTTTGACCTGAAATTCTGTTTCCATCTTGTCCGCGTTGCGCCTCTTGGGCTGCGTTACGCGGTCTAAGGGGATTTGCTCGAGGGGGATAACTAGGGGCTCTTTGAGGCTTTGGACCTCTGCTAACGTCCCGGAGGCGGGGTTAACACTGAGGATCGGGCTCCGGATTACCTTTCCTGCACCGGCGATGGGGGTGCGGGAACGGGATTTCCAAACGTCAGAATCCGTCTTGGCCTTAGGGGCCGAGAGGGTGACTGGGGCGGGCGCGGCCACCTTTACTTCGCGTCTTAAACGGCGCCGGGGCTGCCTTAGAGGCAGGGGGCGCTGGGAGCTTGGAGGCCTTAGGAGTCTTGGCCTTTTTAGGAGCCTTCTGCTCTGCCACTGGGGGAGAGGGAGCCTTAGGGGCTTCGATAACCGGATAACCGGAGCCGGAGGGACCGTGGGAGACGATGACTTCTGTGAATTTTCCGGCACACTCAGTGACCCGAACGCTTCAGCCACCGAAAAGCCACCAGCGAACCTCATGCTTAGCCCTTTTTCATGCTTGAAAAAGCGTAAAACTAAGCCAGCAACAGATTCGATGGCTTCCTTGTGGTCCTCGGAACAGGCCGCTTCGTGGAGAAGGGTTACGGGATCTATGGGGAAAACGATGGAAACAGAATACTAGCAGCCAAAGTCGTAGTCTGGATTGACGTCTTTCGCGGTCCTCGCCGTTTCATTGTCACACTACGCTACGCAACCTACTCACGAAGGGCAGAAATGAGGACAGGTCGTACACCTCAGGAGAGATGCTCGGGAACACCTTTCAACGTGTTCACCCCACGCGGCCCGCCTCAGTGTGCAATAGTTCATATAAAATACTCGAGACCGATATCTGCGCTGCGGGCCGGCCCGTAGCAGCCCGCCCAAAATGTGCGCGTACTCTAACTTGACAAGGCTATAAACCACAATCTCTATGAGTCTGGCACTTCAACTGCTATCTATAGCAAGCTAGTCATCAAATAACACAAAATATATTTACCTACATACAGTACCTACTAAACATTTACATACAGTATAACGTACGATCACCGTACCTGAATTATTAATGTAATTATATTTCGGTATTCCCATACGCCACAATAATGCCCCTTTACTTAGACAAACTACAAGTTAAAAGCTTTCAATTGAGGTATGTTTCAGCTTTGTCCGCCGTGGGGAATTTTTCCATAGTAAAGTACCCAATGTCCTTTGGTACAGAGTTAGGGTTTAATGGCCACATAAAGCGAAAACTATAAAAATTGGCCAAGTGCGAGTCCGACTCGCGCATGAAGGGTTCCGTACCAAAAAACAAGTTTGTTGTATGGGAGCCCTTAAAATGTTTATTTTATTTCATTTTAAGTATTTGATGTTATAGCGGCAATAGAAATAGATCATCTGTGAAAATTTCAACTGTCTAGCTATCACCGTTCTTGATATACAGCCTGGTGACAGACGGACGGACAGACGGACGGACGGACAGCGAAGTCTCAGTAATAGGGTCTCGTTTTTAACCTTTGGGTACGAAACCCTAAAAACTAGGATAATCGAAGATCTGGAGTACTCTGATTAGAAAACACGAGAGCCCAACTAAACTATTAGAGATCGACATACCGCCTTTACAAGAAATATTCAACTTGTTGTGTTCGGTTGGCCGCCGTCGCGACTGATCGTCTCTTCTGATGATGGATCGCGTACCGATTCGAAACATGTCGAGCGTTATTCGATTTCTACGACGTGAGTAAACCCGTTTAAGTATTTTAATATTCAACTTGGTGGGCCGCTTCATTTGTTGTCAAAAATCCAAGGTCTGAAGTATTTTGACGACGCGTTTGGCTCGGTTTGTAAACAACTGCCTACTGAGCCGGCGGTCCCGGGTTCGAGTCCCGGCCAGGGCAAATATTTGTGTGATGAACTCGAATATTCGTGCTTGGGTCATGGTTGTTCTATGTATTTAAGTATATATCTATACTATTATAAAATCCTAAATTTGTATTGAAAATACATTTTCTATGGAGGGAGGTCATGATTTCAGGAAAAGTCTCGATAGCGTGATGCAGCTTGATAGTTGTTTTGTATGGACACGCATCGACTTGCCAACCTGGCGCCATCTGTTTTCAAAAAAACCTTTGTCCTCGAATCACGCCAAAACGGCTAGATAAAAAGTTACCAATTTTGGTACAGGAATAGCTGAACATCCAAAGATGGTTATAGGATACTTTTTATTATGATTAACATTTATCTCTGAAAACATAAATACCATGAAATATTTTCCTATTGTGTGGGTTGGCGGCTTCCTCGGGACGCTCCGCACCTTCGGTGCTACGCGGAGCTCGGCCTGCGGCCTCGCGTTAGGTTGCTTCAACTTATATTAAGGTGGGCGGTTGGGCTCCGCACATAACGGTGCTACGCGGAGCTCGGCCTTCGGCCTCGCATTAAGTTACTTCAACTTATATTAAGTGGGTGGGCGGCTTCCTTGGGACGCTCCGCACCTTTGGTGCTACGCGGAGCTCGGCCTGCGGCCTCGCATTAAGTTACTTCAACTTATATTGAGTGGGTGGGCGGCTTCCTTGAGACGCTCCGCACCTTCGGTGCTACGCGGAGCTCGGCCTCCGGCCTCACATTAAATTACTTCAACTTATTTTAAGCGGGTGGGCGGCTTCCTCGGGATGCTCCGCACCTTCGGTGCTACGTGGAGCTCGGTCTGCGGCCTCGCATTAAGTTACTTCACCTTATTTTAAGTGGGTGGGCGGCTTCCTCGGGATGCTCCGCACCTTCGGTGCTACGTGGAGCTCGGTCTGCGGCCTCGCATTAAGTTACTTCACCTTATATTAAGTGGGTGGGCGGCTTCCTTGGGTCGCTCCGCACCTTTGGTGCTACGCGGATCGGCCTGCGGCCTCACATTAAGTTACTTCAACTTATATTAAGTGGGTGGGCGGCTTCCTTGGGTCGCTCCGCACCTTTGGTGCTACGCGGAGATCGGCCTGCGGCCTCACATTAAGTTACTTCAACTTATATTAAGTGGGTGGGCGGCTTCCTCGGGACGCTCCGCACCTTCGGTGCTACGCGGAGCTCGGCCTCCGGCCTCACATTGCCGCGGGCAAAAGCTAGTTTATTTATATAAGTATGTATATTGTCGCCTAGTACCCATAACACAAGCCTTCTAGAGCTTAATTTGGGACTAGATCGATTTGTGTGAGGTTGTCCGATATTTATTTATTTATTATTTATTTGATGAAGAACCCTCAGCTGGTCTCAGCTGTATTAGAGATATGGTAATGCCCCCTTCTACTATTGGTACATAAAAAAATCGACTGTCATTGCAAAAATCCAGCGTAGTGGGATACATCTAATTTAATCTAGCCTATAGCGTCCCACAGCTGGGCGGGTTACGTATTAAAACCCCGAAAGTTCATAATACCTACAGTTGAAATACCGATGGTCAAAATACCGAAAGTTCAAAAAGCCGATCTGCCGATATTCGATAAACCGAAGCTCAAATTACCTATTTTCAGAAAATCGAAAGTTGAAAATCTCGAAATTTCATAATCCCGAAATTTTTTAAATCTCGAAATTTTATAAGCCCGAAAGTCAATGAGCACTTTAAAAGTGTCAGGACACTAAACTAATCTGACTTTTCCGTGGAACCGATCTGCTCCGGTGCTGCGGGATGTTCAGCCCCTCCGCCCTAGCGTAAGAAAGTGCGGCACCTACGCTCGCCTCCGGGCTTTTATATACACTAGGGGTAGGGCAGACAAGACCACGTGGAATCGGGGTTGACAGCTTCGGTTCTGTGGCAAGTCGATTAAGAAAAGGAAAGAGTCCGGGAAAGTGGGAAATTAAGTATGACACTAAATATTCGATATTATGATAAAATATTCTGTCATGGACTGCCAACCGAACCGAACTTGTCTGGAACCGAAGCTGTCAACGCTCGCCTCCGCAGCTTCGGCTTTTTAGTCACCTTCGGCGACGAGCCTCAGCCGCTGCGACTCGCTTGATGAGCGCACTTTCTTACGCTAGGGCCACAGTATAATAAAGAGTACTAACGTACCAGGGCGGAGGGGCTGCACATCCCACAGCGCCGGAGCAGATCGGTTCCACAGAAGAGTTCACTTATAAATAGTAAGTATAGTAGTAGGCAAGTAGGTTACGTAATTTAGGTTAATATTCTTTGTATAAAATAAACATTAGAATCTGTAAGACTACAGAAATACGAGATAATTCTCGACAGTTTAAATAATGTTCCGGATTACAACCTTCAGGCAGGATCATAGTCTTCGGGATTATAATCTTCGGGATTACAGTCTTCGGGATTACATTCTTCGGGATTATAGTCTTCGGGATTATAATATTCGGTATTTCATCCTTTCGATCAAACGTTCTTTCGGGATTTTAAACTTTCGGTCAAATAAACATTCGACATTTTAATTTTCGGCCTTCCGTCCATAGGTCTTATGATATTCGGTATTTTGAACTTCGGCATTGTAATACGTACCCGCTGGGCGAATGCCTCCCCTTCTGCTTTTAATACGCATATAAATAAAATTAAAGGAAAACTCTGGACAAGACTAGACTGGCTTTTATACTTATACTTACAAGTTTACAAGAAGAAATAGTCGAACGATTAACTTTATTCTACTCGAACATTACACAAATTACACCAAAATATTAATTTCGCTCAAAATTTGGTCAAAATATAATGCATTGGACTAAGAGTGGCGGTGATAGCCGCACACGTCGCTAGATGGCGCTGACTGTATTTTAAAACGCGCCGTCGTTTGTTTTTCCGATAATCTTATATGGCGAAGTGGCAAACGCGCTTGGAAACGTTTGCTAGGGATTAGGAGGGATTATTTACATTTCGTTGTTTTCGCTTATTATTTCGTGAGGTTTGCTAAAGTGAATTAGCAGGTTGTTATAAAACAATATGCCCACGTTTCTACAAAAAGAAGTGAAATCCCACCAAAAACATTCTGTAAAAAACTAGCCAAGTCTCGATGGAGCTGCTTTCATTCTCTCTAAAAAGTAATGAAATCTAGACAAAGTCATACCAAGTCTAAGGTTCCTTACTGCGATTTCTTTATTATTATAGTTAATGTTGTGTGACTTGGCCGTTGAAGGGTACACAAGGGTACAAAACCAGGTGCTCCATTACACCATTGCACCAATCAGTGGCCAGGACCGCTATAAGTCAATTTTGTTCACACGTAATGTTATATCTGTTGTAACTACCTATGTTTGTTAAGCGAGATAATAGCCCATACTGGTGTACCCTTCAACGGCCTAGTCACACAACATTAACTATAATAATAAAGAAATCGCAGTAAGGAACCTTAGACTTGGTATGACTTTGTCTAGATTTCATTACTTTTTAGAGAGAATGAAAGCAGCTCCATCGAGACTTGGCTAGTTTTTTACAGAATGTTTTTGGTGGGATTTTGAATTTACCGCCTTTATTGAGGGACACGTCGGTTCGCGTTACATACTCTATAACAGTGGTTGATAAAGTGAGAGAAATCTTTAAAATAATTCATTATGAAATAAAATTTCTCGTTTGCTTATTTCAACTACTATCTTATATACGGTTTTTCATATTTTTTATTGCATAGAGTAAAATATTATAATTCCGCACCAGGTATAATTACAGGATTAAACGAACTTACCTTAAGTGAAGTTCTATCCTGATTATATGAAGTACTTAGTCCGAGGTATAATTACTATGTAGTACCTACTTTTCTTGCTTGCTCTATATGTCGCTAATTTTAAAGTCTAAAAACAAACATAAAAAACACAGCACCTGGCAACATTAGTTATAGATGTCATTACGTTCAGAGTAAAATATATAGAAGAGGGAAGGGTGGGAGGGAAGCTCTACCTCGGACTAAGTACTTCATATAATCAGGATAGAACTTCACTTAAGGTAAGTTCGTTTAATCCTGTAATTAATATTCGTACTTAGTCCGAGGTATAATTACTATGTAGATGTTCAGAGACATCCAAGGCAATATACATCTTTATATTACAGTGAAACCTGGATAACTGGGACTTGAAGGGACCAGCAAATTTGTCTCACTTAAAGAGGTATTCCACTTACCCAGTGTCTCAGATATACAGGTATAGATTAATGTCTGTCCCATTTAGATAGGGTTCCATTAATAGAGGTAAAAAAGAGGATATTCCAGTTATAGAGGTGCGATTATTAAATAAAATAGGTAGGTAGGGTGGTGTATTTCATAATGATTATACATGAATTATAATCGTTGGCAGAAATAAAAAGGTACCTCATAAACAAGAAATATTAACACTTTTTTATAAACAGTACAAAAATACAAATTAAATAAATCTGACATTTTATATTGTCCTTTTTTAGGGGTCAGCTATTAAGATATTATTTTTAATTAATATAAATTTAATCTTAGGTATAATGTTGATATTTCAACATTGGTGTGCAAAAGAATAGTGCTTTTACTGTCTCGCGTTTTGAAATAAAATGAAGTCCCAGTTAGAGAGGTAATGGATTGACATTATCGCAGTTATAGAGGTAGAAATCTTTAAATTCAAAGATAACCATTTATTAAAAGTATTTAACTTAAAATTTAGTCTCAATAATAGAGGTTAAATACGCCCGCTGTCTCAGTTATGGAGGTAATTATGAAGACATAATCGAAAAAACGAATCCCAGTTATAGAGGTCTGTTTTGTCCCACTAACAGAGGTAATTCAGTGGTAAAGTGTGGGGACAGCAGATGAGTTCCAGCTATGGAGGTTTCTCACTTATCCAGGTCCCACTTATACAAGTTTCACTGTATTATACTTTATAATATTATAAAGGCGAAAGCTTGTGAGCGTGATTGTAACTTCTTCATGTTCATGTAGGTGGCTCAATTCTGATAAAATATGATTGATGTGGAGAATGGAGGTAGCTGGCGATGGCCAAGTCATTACATTTATTATAAAGATAAATATTATGTTTAATATTAATGCGGGCACTAACACGGTCATGGTAATATGTTAAATTAAGGTATATATATAAGATTATTTTCTCATTTTTTGTAAAAACAAACAATGTGTTGCTCTGAAATTAAAGTTTTATTGTTAATCACAATTCATAGTAAATAAAACCCAAATCACTCATATTATGTAACATAAGAACATACCTGAAATTAAAGAAACGACATTTTACGTTTATTTTACAATTAAATCTTCTCAAATTATATTATTATTTTCATATCAACAACTTCTGTAATCTGACAATATGTTACTGTCAAAATCGACAACATGCCTGCAGCGCTCTATGCCCTGCTAGAGTATCAAACCTTAAAAGAAAAGGGTACTAAACCTTTTTCTTTTACATCTCCCCTCCTCCGAGAGGACTAAAACGTTCAACAAAATCTTCACTAGAAAAATAATTCTTCTTTTATATCTATTATTCTCCCTTAGCTCAAGAAGGGACAGGAATTAGTTTTGTAATATGAAATAGGTTAGATTCAGTTTTTTTTGTGACCTGTATCTATTCTAAATATGGAGCTTGAAATTTTCTCAATTATCTCGTAAGGCCCAATTCTCAGTTCATCTAATTTCTTCCGGTTTAGCTTGTTTCCGTTTTCTACATAAACCATATCTCCGACATCAAATTTATTATATTTTCGTTTCTTGTCGAATTGTATTTTATTGTAGTTATGAGATTTTATTGTTTGTTCAAGTGCCATTTTCCTATCATTAATCCAGTTACTCTGTAATATATCTTTCTTTAGCTCCTTTGGTATAATCGTTAAATTTGTGCCATATAAAAGATAACTCGGTGAAAAGCCAGTTACTGAGTGACTAGTTTCGTTATATTTTTTTACGCACTCTTGAGCTATTGTTGTCCAGGCTCTCTTTTTACCTTCTTCATTGATTTTACATCTAATCTTGTTTACTAAAGTTTGATTTAATCGTTCATTCAATCCATTTGAAAACGGAGCATTCACCGCTGTAAATATTATAGGTATTTGCTTGCTATATAAAAACTCCTTGAATTCTTTCGAATTGATACCCGGATATTGGTCAGAAAGGAGCATACCTATGTCTTCTGTTTCTACAATGTTCATTATTAATTTTATAAAATATTTATTAAAACAAATACAGGGTCAGTCTTATCCTAATCACAATTATAAAATAAATAAATACATTTATCCATCATGTACCTTTACCTTAGGCACTAGTCGAATAACCCGCCCCGTGTCATTCCCGGTGCGAAGGTTCCCATGACGCTCGCCGCATTACCGCGCTGAATCGCGATGGACAACCTTTGCACCAGGAATGACCCGGAACGAGGGTCTAGACCTCTCTCGCGTAGACGCCGCCCGATCTCCGCGACAAAATCTCTCGCTTCGGACCCCCAACAACCAGTCGTCTCCACAGCAAACGGGACAAATATATAATTACTGGCAAGTACCGAGTACTTGTCCCGCTTCCTACAGGCAGCTACCTCGGCAGCTGCCCCTGCAGACCTGGTCGTGCGACCAAGGTGCGAGGCGGCAAAAGTGCTGACGCATGTAGCGTCCCACAGTAGGCACTTGCCTCTCTGCCAGGGCACCAAGGTCACACCATCAGGTCTCTTCCCATCAGTCCGACTAAGACCGGGAGGCTCCAACAAACACGGAACATTTGCCGATACCAGCGCTCTCCGGATGATGTCGTTGAGAGCGTGATGACGAGGAAATCTCCCAGCACAACGACAACAACTCAGGGCGTGGTGCCCGTTACTCTCCACCCTGGTGCCGCAGATGCATAGATGAGGTTCACAAACATCGCAGCCCAGGCGGAGAGCAACCGCCACCCGCAAAGAATTGTCGTCAAGAAGGGTACCCAGGTGTGGGGAGGGAAGCGCTTGTAGCCACGCTCCGGATTCTGGCCTCGATACTGCGTTTAGTCGCGCCCTCTCCACACCCAGAGCACTCTCCAGCCGACTGTCAACTACGCGCTTCACACCCACTTCATCCCATGACCGCTGACGCTCCGGCTTATCCGGTAGTGCTGCGCCCGGGTTGAGAGCCATCCAAGCAGCCTGCGCCTCGGATGCGTACGGAATGGTTGCTTTGTCCTGGTCCAAAGCGGCAATTTGGGAAACAAGATCCAGGACTCCGCTCGCCGATGCCAAGAAGGCTGGTAAGCACACATCCCGAGCACGCCGAATGCCGAGTCCACCGCTACGGATAGGGAGAGAAGCCTGCTGCCACTGACTCGCGTCGAGAGACACATTGAGTATGACCTCGATTGACTCCTTTAAAATGGAATCGAAGGAGTCAATGTCCTCGGGGCAGAGCCAAGCAGGTACGGTGCGCAGAAAGTAAGTAAGCTTCGGGACCGCGAAACAAACCCGCAAAAGGACCAGTGCTACGTGGGCCGGCAGGTCTCCCAGCCTATCCCTAGCAGTCGACAGAAGCTGCCTACGTTCTTCAAAGGCCTCGGGTTCTTTATAAAATCACTTGCATTTTGAGATTTTGATGTCAGTATAAATGCATATCTTGTAAAATGGTCCACCAATAAATGTAAATATTTCTTTGTAGATCTTGAACCTCCAAAACCTCCAATCGTATCAATAGACATTATTTCGAAAGGCTTGGTGGCTGGTCCTAGGTGAGACATAAAGCCATACTTGTCATGTCCTCTTGTTTTATTTTTGATACAGATCTCACAGCTTCTACAAATGTTTTTGATGTTATTCGTCAAATTTTTTGCTGCGTAGAATGGGGCAATAGTCTTCTGCATTTGTCCAATCCCAATATGACATAGATTTTCATGAACAGCCTTTAAAAATGTTATGCTAAATTCTTCCGATATCAAAATCTTTTCCTGTTGCTTCACCTTTTTAAAATAGACGCTATGTCTTTGTATCAGTTTGTCTTTCTCATTTTGTATTTCTTCATTTTTACTTTGATCCATTAAAATATCCTGAAGGCTAATTAAATTTACTACTTTTAATTGTTCATCTTTATTTTCCTCTGAACCTAATACTGGGTTTCTGCTCAGGCAGTCTGCTTCTAAATTTTGTTTTCCTGGTGCATATTTAATTTTAAATTCATATTGCGACAGATAATAACATAAGTCCCCCAGTTCTTCGTCGGTTCGAGACTTTAAGTTCATGTTTTCGAGTGGTTTATGGTCTGAATAAACTGTGAATGATTTACCTATCAACCAGTATTGCCAGTATCTAACTGCTTCCTTGATTGCCAAACATTCCAAGTAAATTGCTTTCTTCTTTTTTTGACTTGGATTTAGTTTTTTTGAAAAGTAGGCCACTGGTTTTTCTTTTCCATTTGGTTGTGTCTGTTTTAAAATGGCTCCAACTCCTTCTAATGAAGCATCTGTGTAAATATTGATCGGTAAATCTGGATCAAAAATTTCCAGTACTGGCTGAGAGCATAATAATTTTTTAATAGTCTCAAATGCTTTTTGGCATTCATCAGACCACACGAATTTTTGATTTTTTCTTAGCAGATTATGCAATGGATCAAGTATTATAGCACTTCTTGGTATGTACTCATGGTAAAAATTAATTTTTCCCAGGAACTGTCTGATATTTTTCTGTGTTTTTGGGATCGGAAATTGTTTTATTGATATTAAATTATCTTTTATTGGTTTAACAGAATTATTTTGGATTATATGACCTAAGTATTTTGCTGAATTAGATGCGAATGTACATTTCGTAAATTTTAATCTGAAACCTTCTGCTTTAATTGCTTCCAACAACTGCGTCAAATGCTGTACATGCTCAGTAAAACTTTTGGAAAAAATAAGGATGTCATCAATATAGTTTACTGTAAATTCAGACAATTTATGTTTTCAATACTCAATACTCAATACTCAATCATTTATTGCATTCCACAATGATTATATATTAATTATTAATTATTATTATATTCTTAGTATGTTGCTTAAAATTCTCTGAAAAATTGCCGGCGAAGTTTTTAATCCGAACGGTAGACAAGTCCATTGAAAATGTCCCTCTTGTGTTACAAATCCAGTTTTTTTTCTATCTTCGATTCGTAAAGGAATAGACCAAAACGCAGAATTTATGTCTAAGGTCGAAAAAAATTTGCAGTTTCTTGTTTTTAACACGAGGTCTTCAATCAACGGGAATGGCTGAGCTTGAGGAACTACTATTTTATTCAAGTCCCTAAAGTCTATGCAGAGTCTAGATTTCTTATTATCTTCTTTTTTAAAGGCCAAAGTAACCGGTGCAGCAAATGGACTGTAGGATTCTTCAATTAACTTATTATCTAGTAATTTTGCTATTTGCTGTTCTATTTCTTTCTTGTCATCTACAGTACATCTGTAAGGCCTTTTACTGCAGTATTTGTCCACTAGTAAATCTATCCTTGCTTCATAATCGTTAACAGTACCGATATCGTATTTATCTTTTGCAAAAACTGATTTGTATTTGTCAATTATTTTATCTATTTCAGATTGTTGATGATCATCTAAATGAGTTATATTAATTTCAAAGTCTTCTTCCTTTATATGTTCATTAAAATTTATTTTACGTTCTAAGTTTTTTTTATTTTCTTCATTTATCAAGTCATTATCTATCTTTTTATCTGCAGAAATTTCTTCCACTATGTTTTTATTTTCCTTATTTAAGTAGTGTTTCTGTGTTATCTTTAAGTTCTCATCCTGGGTTAGTTTAAATATTTTTATTAGGTCTAATCCAATCAAAAAGTCATATTTGAAATTTGATTCATCGATTATGTAAACATCAACATATTTTTCTATTTCGAAGATTTTAATTTTTAAGTTTGTCAAACCACTTGTTTTTTTAACACCATTAATCGTTACTAGATCTGCTTTGTTCAAATGATTATCTTTTCCTTTTAAACTCAATAACTTTGAATTGATCAGTGAAACATTTGAACCGGAATCATAAACTCCGTATATTTCTAATGTATCTTTCAATAGCAGTTTGACGTTAATTAATGGTGTTACAATTCGTTTTTTTGGTCATTTTCATTTAACTCTGCTTCTATCACTGAATTGTTCACATGCTTGATGTTATTTCTCATTCTCCCATAGTCTTCCTTTGCCTTGAACCAGCATGTTACTTCCGGATGATAACGAATTCCCTTATTCAAATTTTCACATATTTTGCAAGGAGTTTTCTCTTCACATTTGTTGAAAACTTTCTCATTTCCGTATTTTTTCTTAAATATAACGCTTTTCTTGTTTACCATATGTTCGTACTTGCTTACCTCATTAAACAAATCAACAGTATCTTTTAATGCCTCTCTGTCGATCTTATTCAGTATAAATTCTGGCAAACCAGCTGCAATTAGGTCCACCAAAGTACCCGTATCAATTGATCGTCTCATATCGAGTAATAATTTTTCTTTTCTTATAACATAATCCAGCAACGTTCCTTCTTTATACTTAAATAACAATGCATATGTCACTGGGTTCCATCCCTTATTGGCAAACGAATCGCAAAACTTGCTCTTCCATATTGACCATTCTGAGTCTATTGTCAATTTAACAGCCATAGAACTGTACCAGTCAACACAACTCTTATCCATGAACAATCTCAACACTTCAATTTTCTTCTCATCGGTTGTCACCCCAAAGCGTATGCATTCTTTCTCAAAAGTATCAATCCATTGTTTGGAATTTGTATTTTTACTTGTAAATTTCTCAAGTACAAACTTCTCCGCAACATGTTTAAGGTTTTGCTGTCGAGCTTCTTGTGTATTTTCTATTAATTTTTCCATCAGTTTCCCGAGAATACCCGGTTCCTTTTGTTGAGCAGTACTTAAATTCTCATCGTTTAATTCTTCGAGGAATTGGTCACCGAATTGGATATTACCATCCTCATCCAAGTAGATTTTTTTAAGTTCGTCTGTCATTGATATCCAGACTCGTCTTACTTGGAATCTTTTTTGTAAACTGTTCTTTACCTTATTATAGGCCGCCGTTTTCATTATCTCTTTATGATGCCCAGCAGATTGTAACTCTTCTGGTATAGCATATACTTTGTCATCACTCGTAGCGATTGATGTTATGGAATAAACATTTGATTTCCCATCATTTCCCGGCAGTACCGTGAATTCAAAACGAAGTTTCTCCATTTTTGAATTTTATAAACAAATGTCGTTTTATAAGATTATTTTCTCATTTTTTGTAAAAACAAACAATGTGTTGCTCTGAAATTAAAGTTTTATTGTTAATCACAATTCATAGTAAATAAAACCCAAATCACTCATATTATGTAACATAAGAACATACCTGAAATTAAAGAAACGACATTTTACGTTTATTTTACAATTAAATCTTCTCAAATTATATTATTATTTTCATATCAACAACTTCTGTAATCTGACAATATGTTACTGTCAAAATCGACAACATGCCTGCAGCGCTCTATGCCCTGCTAGAGTATCAAACCTTAAAAGAAAAGGGTACTAAACCTTTTTCTTTTACATATATATATCATGTTTTAGTTATGTAATCCGGTGAAAATGTAAGTCAAAGTTGTCATATAGGCGAAGGGTCACTTTGATAGTTACCGAATAAATTAACCGACTTGGTTTTATATTGTATCTCACAACTTTTTTCGGTAGAAAGTTGCGAGACTTGCATTTTTTACATGTAATGTTTTTGATGGGATCTCATTTCTTTTTGTAAGTGGTCCTCCTTATTTTTCCTTTAGGGACTACTACCTGTGTATCCACAACTGTCTTTCTTAAAGCCCACTCTCTGTCTCTGTGGGCTTTTCTCGAAAGTTTTGATGAAGCGTAAATACTTCTTAGTTTATTATAGGTACTCCGAAATTGCGGAGTTTTGCACTTTAACACTACCGAAGTTGACATGAATTATATGTAAACCACACAGACTTGTCACTCCCTCTCGTGATCCATAATGACTCCTCTCATTATACATAATGATCCTTCTCATGATTCCTCTCATGGCGATGGTGATGATGAGGGTGGTGATGGTGGCGGCGATGATGGTGGTATTGGTAATGGTAGTGGTTATTGTGTTAGGGATGTGGTTGTGGTAATGGTCGTAGTGGTAATGTGGTGAGGATGTTGATTTTATAATCATCGTTATCACCATCACCACAAGCATTGTCATCACAATCGTCATCATCATTCATCACCACTATGACCATCACCATCCGAATCAACGCCCCCATAATTATACCTAATCACCATCATCGGCATCATCATCGTCATCATCATCGTCATCGTCATAATCATAATCATCTAGAACAACACCATCATCATCATCATCATCATCATCCCCAATCACCACCACCACCATCATCATCATCATCATCATCATCATCATCATCACCTCCCTCACCACCACCAGTCACCACCATCTAAATTACCACCAATATCCCCATCATCACCACCAGTCACCTCCACTCCACCATCATCATCATCACCAACAGTCACCACCATGGTCGTCATCATAATCATCATCATCACCAATACCACTTTCATCAGAATCAGTCACCACCACCACCATCATCATCATCATCACCAACACGTCCATCACTACCACCAGTCACCACTTTCATCAACACCATCGCATCACCACCACCAGTCACCATCATCATCTAAACAATCCAACACCCTCATTACCAACACCAGTCCCTAGCTTCATCATCATCATCAGCACCCCCATCACCACCACCGCCACCAGTTACCACCATCATCATCATCATCGTTACTATCACGATTCCAACTCACTGCCCCTGCGGGGTGAGGTAACTCAATTCGGTGCGGCGGTGAGCGTGTCCATTCTGTATGTATTAATATTCTGTGCCTGAGGTCTTAGTATCTAAACCGAAGGTTATATGAACCGCAAAGTTAACTTTGTAATCGTGTATTTTTATAGGGTTCATAAGGAAATACAAATTTATCTATGCAGCTCGCATAACTGGAAAACTACACGGAAATTTTGTAATGTTTAGGTTTTTTAATGATTTGTACACGGAACCGTAATAGAGCTCAAAATTTCAAGCTTGTGTGTCTGCTAGAAGTAACTTAGAATTCGTATGATCATAAGTGAGTCAGTGAATCAGTGAGTGACAAAATTAAGGAACTTTGACTGGCAATAATTTCTAAACTACTGGTTCAAATTGAATGTATTTGGAACATGCTAAGGTATATATATATCACGTTCTCCTGGTAATTAAAAATTCAGGCTTCTAGCTTTGTCCATAATGAAATACAGGGGGTTTGAAAATGGTCTGAATGGCTTCGAGAAAAGGATGTTACGGCGTGCCGGCAAGCGCGTTTGCTCGACTTGGCGGGGGCACTGCCGTGCCCCCAGATAATATTGTTACGCGGGACCATACTAGTGCCCGCACCCCACTTGTGGCGCCATCTGTGTCCAATGAAGGGAGTTATTCTCCCAGCCGCCCGCGCCGATTGGCGCGCCGGCGAGTGTGCGAATTCGTAATGGCGGAGAATGCTTGTTAAGAGTTTAGTCTGTTTCGTGTCTGTGGTTGAGTTCAAGAGTAAACTACTGTGTAAGCTACTAAGATAGTTTTATCCATTGTTTGTAATAAAGTGCTCTGTGTGGTGTTTCAATAAAACTAGAAAGTACAGCAATGCGTGATCATTTTACAACAAATAGACTCACACCCGTTTCATGGCGCCCAACGTGGGGCACGAACCCACGACCCTGAGATTAAGAGTCTCATGCTCTACCGTCTGAGCTAGCCGGGCAATCATCGCGCGTCGACATCAAAGGAGAACGCCGCCGCCGCTTCCGCCGCGGCCGCCGCCGCCGACCATCCTCGAGGTGACGATGGTGAACATTCGGGCAATGTGACGATGACTATGGACAACCTGTCCATGTTGCTGCAAACCATCCAGCAATCCAACGCCGACATGTTCCAACGGCTTCTGCGGGAAGTGCGTTCTTCCACCCCGGCTTCAGGCGAGCCGGTCAGCGTGACCGTCACCGCCCCCGCCCCCGCCCCTGTCGTGAGCGGCAACTTTTCGAGATGCCATGCCACTTACAGCGGGCGCGCCGAGGAGAGTCTCGACGGGTTCATCGACGCAGTGGAGGCCTATAAGGATTGTTGCGGAGTTACCGACGAGAACGCCATAAGAGGGTTCTCCATACTGCATGGTTTTACCTACAGATTTCTTTGTAAAATGCGCGACGCCGGTAGTGTCGCTACCTAACCATGATAGTTGCGTCAAGCAGGCAGGTCCACGATGTAATGATATGTGTGTTAAGCCGGTAGGTCCACAATATAATGATATGTGCGTTAACCCGGTAGATCCACAATGCATTGATGTGTGTGTTAAATCGGTAGGTCCACAATGTAATGATATGTGCGTTAAGCCGGCAAGTCCACAATATAATGATATGTGCGTTAACCTGGTAGATCCACAATGTATTGATGTGTGCATGGCCGCGGCAGTACCACCAAATGAAGGTAATAATTTAGTTTCGGAAGAGAGTACATTGTCTACGTGTGACACTTTAGCAAACATTTTGGTTGCCGACGCTGAATTAAGGGGGAGTGAATTAAACAGTAGCGTGTTTATGTCGACTTCTAGTTCGGATACAGTCTTGCCGCCTTATGATTGCGCGTCCGCAGACTTGGACTCATCCTCTAGATCCATTGTACAACAACAGCGACCTATAATAGGTATATCCGTTTTAGGTATAAAAGGTAGGGCTTTGATAGATACTGCTGCAAAACGTTCCGTAGTAGGTTGCACGTTGTACGAAGTATTAAAACAACAAAATCAAATATTTTTAGAATCCTTTATGTCAATTAGGCTCTCAGATGGATCTGTACAGAACAAGGAAGTGCTCACAACAACGTTTGGATGTCGTTGTTAAGCATAAGACCGTGTCACTGGAATTTGTAGTGTTGCCTGACGCGTCCGGCAATGACACTTTACTAGGCATTGATTTTCTAGTGAAAGCTGCCATTTCCATGGACTTCGCAACTTCTTTTTGCCATTTCTCCGAGGAAAACAAACTGTTTCCCATTGAGTTCGAGTCGCCGAGCAGACACGTAACGTGTTCGTCTGCCGACATGCTCCGCGACGGTGAAGGTATCATGCTGCATTCTTCTGTACGTATTAAACAAGCAGGTCTTCTCCTTTCTAACGGGGATATTTTGGAGATAGGGGGAGCTCCGACCACATTTGAGGTGTCACACTTAGATAATGCTGTCATTGTAGGTAAATTTCACGCGGCATTTCTTACCCCTTTTGTTACTAGACAGGGAGAAGATGCTGTACCCATTCAGCCTCGTCGTCCCCGTGGACGTCCACCTGATCTGAGTACTGCCAAAGCCAAGCCACATACGGGACGTTTATGTAGCTTGGAGGGGGAGGATGATACGCGGGACCCTACTAGTGCCCGCACCCCACTTGTGGCGCCATCTGTGTCCAATGAAGGGAGTTATTCTCCCAGCCGCCCGCGCCGATTGGCGCGCCGGCGAGTGTGCGAATTCGTGATGGCGGAGAATGATTGTTAAGAGTTTAGTCGTTTTCGTGTCTGTAGTTGAGTTTAAGAGTAAACTACTGTGTAAGCTACTAAGACATTTTTATCCATTGTTTGTAATAAAGTGCTCTGTGTGGTGTTTCAATAAAACTAGAAAGTACAGCAATGCGTGATCATTTTACACAAATAGACTCACACCCGTTTCAATATCTTATATGACATTTTTTTCTTTTTATCATCTAAGCTTCGCAACCCAATTAGGTCTCTATGACGCTCGAGTGAATCCCGATTTAGCATCGTGGCCTACCCTACTATTGCGATTCTGTGAATCAAGGTTACTTTGGTCAGGTGTATATTTAAAAAAGTCAATGACGTTTTGGTGGACATTGTTGATAGCTTATTTTTTTCGTGGATAGGCCGAAGACGACAACTCTATCCGAGCATAGTTATAGATTTCGGTTATTTTATGTATTTTGTTATATTTGTTTACGTACATCCAGAAGATTAAATTCAAATAAATATTTTAGTGTGTCCACGACGCAAAGCTCTCTAGATATCTTTATTAATTTTCATCTGTTAGAAATATGAAATGTTGTCAATCGTATGTTTAATCAGCAAGGTGAGAGAAGGGAAGACTGTCAAATAAATGTATTATAAATTTATAACAATATCAATTGTTTTTTGGTTCATTCCGTTAGTTTGCATAATAATTTTCTAATAACCACAGTCTAGTTCCATCGTGAGACGTAACCAATATACTAAATTTCAGCTCGATCGGTGCCCAGAAGAGTCAATTTTAATCTATTTTTCCTTTTTACACTTACACGATCAGACAAAAAAAAAACATTTGCCTAAAAACCTACAGAGTTCGCCAGCCGTGCAGTGCATAATTGATTATAAATAGGTACTTTTCGTCCATTAAGAATATGGGTGAATGTCGACGGAATTATTTGTATTGTATGATAACGTCGTATCTGTTATTAAGTAATCAGTGCTTTGAATTGGCTTTTTATTGAATCTTCAGCCAAAACAGCAGTCAAGTGGCTTAGAATCCTTTTCAAAGTGAGACTCAATTTAATCAACTCAGTTTTGGTATAAGTAGTGTTAATCAAGTGTTATTTTAATGGCAATGCCACCTTATTTACCTACTGTATAAAATCTTAGTGGGAATTGGTAGGCTATACCTACCTAACGTAAGATTTCTTTTCTTATTATGTAACTGTTTTTGTCTATGTCTGTTTTTTTCCCCAATAAAGAAAAAAAAATCGCAATAATTAATCTTGTTCTTTTTTTATAATGCTCTGTTTTTCATCTTTGCACGAATATAATAATAATAACGGTCTTATAGAGAAGAGTCACGGCAAACATCTTAAGAGACTCTCGCTAGATGGCTGGATCAAGGGCCAGATACAGAAGGCGGTACTCCTGGACACGGCGCTCATCGTCAGGAGGTTCCTCTCTCTGCAGCCTTAACCACCGGTAGCCTGGGCCCCTCCCCGCTGCCGGCGGCACCCTAGGTTAAGATTTTTTATAATCTATTAATATTTTGTAATAACTTTGTATATTTGTGTATTTTACTTAATATATAAATTTATTGTAAAAATACTTAACCTAAGATATTTAATGGATATACGATCTATCTATCTAAGTGAAACGAAAGCTACAATACAAACATAAAAATTCACTTAAAAAATCCGTGTCAATGTTTTTTTTTCATATATCTTCTTTCTTCTTATATATATAAAACTCAAAGGTGACTGACTGACTGACATAGTGATCTATCAACGCACAGCCCAAACCACTGGACGGATCGGGCTGAAATTTGGCATGCAGGTAGATGGTATGACGTAGGCATCCGCTAAGAAAGGATTTTTTAAAACTCACCCCCTAAAGTGGTGAAATGGGGTTCCAAAGTTTGTATGGAGAAACAAGATTAGTTAGACTATTTTATACGAAACTTCACAGGAGTATTCCTAACGATAAATGAGTAAACACGTGTTTCAGGTTTTTTGAAAATTCAACCCCTAAAAGGGAGAAATGTGGTGACGAAGTCTGAAAATCAGCATGGGTATTGTTTTTATGGTTTATCGGGTCGCTGATTACGAAAACCGCAACGATTTTAAAATCCAACGTGGCGGACGTGAATTACCATCTCCCCTGTTGGGGTGAAATGGGGTTGAAATGTCTAAATACTAAACGGCTGGTTCTAGAGAGTTCAAATTTGGCACGTAGGTTCCTTATAAGGTGTAGGGGTGCACTAAGAAAGGATTTTTCAAAACTCACCTCCTAAAGGGGTGAAATGGGGGTCCAAAGTTTGTATGGGGAAATAAGATTAGTTAGACTATTTTATTTGAAACTTGACAGGAGTATTTCTAACAATAAATGAGTAAACACGTGTTTCAGAAGTTTTGAAAATTCAACCCCATAAAGGGAGAAATGTGGTGACAAAGTCTGAAAATCAACATGGGTATTGTTTTTATGGTTTATCGGGTCGCTCCAAAACCGCAACGATTTTAAAATCCAACGAGGCGGACGTGAATTACCATCTCCCCCGTTGGGGTGAAATGGGGTTGAAATGTCTAAACACTAAACCGCTGGTTCTAGAGAGTCCAAATTTGGCACGTAGGTTGCTTATAAGGTGTAGGGGTGCACTAAGAAAGGTTTTTTTTTAAATTCACCCCCTATGGGGGTGAAATGGGGATTCAAAGTTTGTATGGGGAAACAAGATTAGATAACTTGGTACCCTGTATCCCGGAAGGGGAAGAGGGAAGAGTTGGTTTCTATGGATTATCGGGTCGCTGATTACTAAAAAAAGAACGATTTTAAAATTCAACATGGCGGACGTGTAATACCATCTCTCATGTTAGGGTGCGATGGGGTAGAAATGTCTAAATATGTCTAAACATTATGGGTGTCGTTTTTAAACGCACAGCCCAAACCGCTGATTCTAAAGAGTCTAAATTTAGAACGTAGGTTCCTTATAGGGTATAGGGGCGCACTAATAAACGATTTTTCTAAAGGGGGTGAAATAGAGATCCAAAGTTTGTATGGGGACACAAGATTAGACTATTTTATTCGAAACTTCACAGGAGTATTTCTAAGAATCGGTTGTAACAGACGGACTCACAGACAGCTACAAGTGATCCTATAAGGGATTTATTTTTGCTTTTGAGGTATGGAATGAGTCCCGTTATCCTAATAGATGTTTAAATTTGTATTTGGTGCCATTTCGATTGTCGTCAAGGCCAGTGCGGGTGGCGCGGCGAGACTGGAGTAGTCATCGGGAAACCTCCTGCAGCCGTAATAAATGCATTCAAACTTTTCAACAATAAAACGGCTAGACGGATATGCATGAGGGATAAGCAGATTATACCCTAACTTTAACAAATAGCCCACTTTTTATCCTGAAAAAAGAGCATCGTTCCCGTAGGATCATGTTTATTGTATAGGAACGCGGGCGAAGCCGCGGGTTAATGCTAGTTTTTCAATATAAAGCCTTAAATTTAAAGACGTTATTTTTTGGAACTAAGTATTAAATCAATACAAGTTAAAGATGTTTATATTTTTAATAAGTTGATCAACTTGATAACTTTATCAACTATTGTAGTTTTATCGATATCGTACCGATATCGATAAATGTATTCGGGCATCACTACAACGAAAAATTTGACACATGGGCTTGTACATTTTTTTAAAAGGCGTAACTGACAAATATACTGTCATCTCGTTTTTTCTTGCAGGAACTTGACGTGCTTTACAGAGATAGCAATATTATCGTAGGTTTCTACTAAGTTATTAACTATTCCTTACTCTAAGTTTCGGTTACACAGTAGCAAGAATCTTACATTAAATTATTGGTTTATATATACCTGAGTTCAGATAAAAAAAAAACATGGTACATTATTAACATTTTATTGACTTAAAAATTTAAATTTCAACTTATTTAATGTACTTACTAATTTACATCACATATTCACAATACGCAATGATGAACAGGACCATATAAGTATAACCAACCGGAAAATAAGTAGTCAAACTAATTCCGAATATAGAATAAAGTGTGACTGTCTTTAGATTACACTACCTCACGTAGTTTAAATCGGGCACGACTTGATTATGATCAGTGCAAACTGCCAATTGCATTTTTTTTAAAGCTCTAGAAAAACCTGTAACTTTTTTGTAAGAAAAGGATTATTTCTACCGATAAAAAAAAATCTAGTTTTCTGAAAAATATCATCCATTCCCCATTTTCTTTCCTAAGATATCGTAGTAATTACAGTACATCTACAAAAATATATTAGTGACGAACGATCATAAATAAGGAATGAAAGCAGTGTAAGACAATTTACGAATAAGTTTATGTCTTAGATGTTTTTGCATTTGACTGTACAGTGGGAACTTAGGAAACCATCACACCACTACTCAAAATACACAAACGGTGCGTAGCTGAATGTGTGTACAAATCTCGAAGCTCACCATGCGCCAGTGTCTACACAACGTCACGTCTCGGTGTAATAGCTCCTTTACAGTCGCTTAATGTGGTCCCACCCCATCATGGTTAATCGCATCCCATGGTTCATCCAATTCCACTGTAGTTCATCTGACCCTTTGGTTTATTCGATCCTATAAACATGAACCAGTTATGAAGTTACCGGTCCGTTACAACCAAGTACCATATTACCATGTTAATATTACGTCGCATTGTCAAAACAGACTAGTTTCAAAATGTCTAAATGTTGAAATGACTTACACCTATTTCTTAAAATGCCATACTTTTGATAGAACTATAATTCAAATTAACTTTATTGTGAATTTACTAATTTTCAATTCAACCACATCCTAAAATGTCTTAAGCTTATATTACATTGATATCAAACTGTCACAAGGTTAAAACATCAAATGCTCATAATACCTAAAGTTCAATTCCTATGGAAAAATGTCTAATTTTCGGAATTAATGTTTTATGTGATTGTTATAAATAGAAAATGTTGTCTTGAAAATAGTCCTACAGCCTGGATTAAAGTGCAGATACACGCTAGGTAGCCTCACTTTCAAGGAATTTTAACGATAAACAGAACGAAAACATCTGCCTGCCCAGGCCACAAATTAACAATCTAGAAGAGTGAAGCAAGGTCTCTAACCAAAAATAAACTTAAATTCAGATTGTTTCCAATACTATAGTAAAACTACTATTTAATAGCTAAATAGTCTTTTTCTTTTTCTACCGACCTGAGGTGCCCTATCGGTTAGAAGGTTTGCTAATAATAACCGGACACACTGTATAAAGTGAATTGTTTATAAATAAAATATTTCGTTAGGTAGTACAGAATACCCGTTCCGGAAATAAGAATAGGTTTTATTTTGTTTCCTGGAAAAAACTAGTCAATATTTTATTTTAAAAGTTAAAATTTTAGGTATTATGGGTCAAAGTCATTTTCATCTTTGGGCCTAACAGTTAAAGGTATTTTTGAATTTTGGCAAGGATCATACATAAGGATTGACAACCTCATACAAAAAAACGTACTCCGGAAAAAAGCTCAAATACCGTCTTATTTCTAGATGGCGCTGATTATAAGACGTAGATACGCAATGTTTTATTAAAACACATAATAGATGTCATTGTCGCTGAGCGTTATACCAAAAAGAGACAGCGTGGTATCTGTATAGTTCTTAACTAGATGGCGCTGAAACTACTCGTGTTGATTTCTTAATCACGAATAATCAAGAAGACTGGTTATTAAATAGGTACAGCCAACGTCATAAGTCATAAACGTACGTCCGTACTTTCCTAGCGCTCCAATGATATCATATCTATATCATATCATACATTTGCCAGAACTACCTATACGACAACCCGTTCAGAAATTCGTGGCCATTTATGTTCGTCTTATTACATTGAAATAAGTAGGTAATCAAAAGTTTACCTGATCTCACGGAAAAAGAGAGATGGCGAACTCATTGCGCAGTAATGACTACTATGCAATGAGTTTGACACGACTAATTTGTACGAGAGATTAGGTATACCTATATTTATAATTATTAGCCTTTGCATTAAACTATTCTAAGTAGGTAGGTAGGGATACATAAGTACCCGAGTATATTAATACTACGAGTACTAATACTGGCTTAAATAGTAAATAATACATTCTGCTACTTATTTTTATTGTATATCTTTATTATGAACAATGATCAACACATCCAACATTTTAACACACTTTAACAACATACGGCACACTATAAAGTTCAATATGAAGAAGTAATTATAAATACTAGTTAAGCCCATTTTATTCCAATAAAACTGGTCTTTGGCCAAAATATCTCATTTCATCATATACAAAAATCGCTGAATCGCGATTATTTATGCTTAAATTTGACGTTAGCCGATACTTATAATTATATAGGTAGCCATAATACGACTTGTCAATTTCAATCTTCTGTACCGTAAAATGCCCCTCGTGTGTTCCGTAATGAAAGAAACTTTAGGAATCTTTAATCAACACTTTAAGCACGCCAAGAATAGAGTTTTCTCTAGGAATAGAGAGTCTTCTTTAAATCAATTTTTTCTTCAGCATATATTTCTAAAAGCTTTCGCTTCCGTCTTTCTTTTGGCGTTATGCCTCTACTATCATACCAGTGAGATTTTAATTCTGGTTCATTGCATTACAGATGATTTCAACTGAAAATTCAAATTCGCATTACGCCCATAATATAATCATAAAATTCAGCGCTTTAGATGCAAAACTTCAATACTTTCTAAAATTAGTATTTGCTTTGGCATAAAATGTCATTACCTAAAAATATAGAACCTATCAAAGTAGCATGGCAGCACGCTATTTAAGCCTTTTCTTAAACTGTTTAAACTAAGCAATCTTGTGATGCTAACCTTGTCAGAATAAAATAATGCTCTTACAATGAAGGTTTAGGATTGTCATTTGAAAACTATTTACTAACCAGTCATAAATTTTGATAATAAACCTCCCTTAAGCGTAATGTAAATCGAAAATAGCAAAACTATATTGCAATAAGCATCAATCAAAAACTAATGACATTTTCATGACGTTACATTCAAACTGAAAGAGACAAAACATCATTTGACAGTATAGCACACTTACCTATAGCACTATGGCCAGTACATGGCCAGGCTAACTTCAAAGGCTTGACTTGAAATATTTCATCCAAAATTAATACTTAATCAACCATAAAAGCCTTAAAAGCGAAAAATTACCTTCAGTGAAAAAACTTCTCAACATATCAAAAATTGTAAAAGCACAACGTAGAAACGCCATCTATTATCAACAAGGTATAACATTACGATACTTACAAAACTCTGCAAAAGTTGACAAATATTAACACCGTTCTATGTCGTTTATGTCGCTACTGAAACGCCGTTTTAATTCATTTTGATACATACGACGGCATCTAGTTCCCCGACGATAAAATCTTTATCGGCGTACACTCCTTACTATGAACATCATACTTCCTTACCTTTTATCTTCCTTGATTTTGGTAATTATGAAACTGTTGCGTTTTAACCTTCAGTCTTAATGATAATTAGGCATTTGAACAAATTGTCCTTTTTACCAACTATACATTATGGATACCTATCGGCTGAAACATGTAGACATCATTATGATATTTTATTATATTGGAAACAAATCTTTTTGAGTTTTCAGGTATTTTGGAACTAAGCCAATGTGAGATTGAGTCAAAATATGTAACCTGGTATTATGCGACTTGGTTGTACCGGACCGGTAACGTTATGAATAGGATGTTCCCTTATAATATGCTGGCCCAGCCATTTTGTACACACGAATTCGTATACGTAGCTTTTGTTCACATCATTTGAACCAGTCTAATCAAAGAGATGCGCGCCCACGGAAGCACAAGAAACAACTACTTACTTCACTATTACAAGCATCAGGGGCCCATTTAACGAAGCTATAAGTTATACAATTTGAAGCGGAAGTCTTTCTAATATAAGAAGTTGAAAAGGAACTTCCGCTTTTAATTTGAAACTTGTAGCTTCGTGATATGGGCGCCTGGTCGTTTATCACTTGTGCCCATTGTACATAATTTGATCTCAGAGCTTCGGATAAACTACGATACACAAATCGCTACTGGTACACCCAAACAATTCAAAACGTGACAACTGACAATGCGCGTTCTTTGGACGCTTAGCATTGGAGTCGTTTACCCTTTTGAACGCCAAGCGGTAGAGCAATTCACCGTGCCCATGACGCCACAGCAATAAAATAAGACAGAGCTCCAAAATTAACAGGGATTGTAAAATACTTGTAGCGGTTAGTATAACAAAGTTGTTGATAATTGAAATTTAGACGGCTGTGGCCGACGTTGGCATCAATGAAGCCATTCTCCGCTATCAGCCTCAGTCGTCTTTGGCGTTCACAAGGTTAAAAAACGTCCGCTGTCTACCACAACGTCGGGCTGGATCAGCAGGTCCGGAAGGGCAGTGACTGGAATCAGTTGGTGCGCGGTTTGAGGTCTTCGTAGCATGCTCGGAGGTAGATGAATGGCTTCTTGGCTGGGTTGAAGTGTTCGTGACCCTGAAATTTAGAATATTATTAAAACTTTCGTGAGAATCTGACCCTACTGTGTTTTATTCGGTCCCTACACGGTTAGACGAACCCCTTTGTGAGTCTCGACCACACCGCTTCCATCGAGTACACTATGGTTCATACGACTCTATCATGGTTCATTTGATCCCATTATGATTTTTCTAATTCCGTCTGGGCTCATCCGACCATAAAATGATTTATGCAATCCCACCATGCCTACAATCTTTCAGCTTTGCCCTAATGTTGATTGGTAGGGAATGCCTCATGGTATTAAGTCCATCTTTTATACGATAATTTTCTTTCGCGCATTTTTTTTTAATAAGTTGATTGTGGTTCGCCATAACTCATATTGAGTAGGTCATGTGGATTATCCAAGAATGGTTCATGCAATCCTACCGTGGTTCATACCAAAATCGTTCATCTGACTTTAAAATGGTCATCCAGCCACTTGAGAGGTTATGTGACAGGGAGTTGAGGGAGAAGGCATTAACTAGTGTACCCCTACACCCTTACCAACATGCCTACAGCCAAGGCAAATCTACAGAATCATCTCTTCATGCCGTAGCTGTCAAAATAGAAGAGGCCATTATAAACAAGTCTATGTGCCTAGGCACCTTCATAGATATCGAAGGAGCCTTCGACAAGACCAATTTCACCAGCATAACAGCAGCATTGGTAAGACACGGAGTCAATGATGTTATGGTACAATGGATAAACAACATGTTGAGCAAGAGGGTCATCAGACTCGGAACTGGTGAGATACAACAGGCACTGGTGGCAAAGGGGTGCCCCCAAGGAGGCGTACTCTCACCACTCCTTTGGAACATGGTGGTGAACGACCTCATCGCCACACTAAATGACAATCACTATTACACAATAGGTTATGCTGACGACATAGTGATACTGACGAGCGGCAATCACACAGGTACGGTATGTGACGTTACCCGCTCTGCGCTGGCCATCGTGGAACGCTGGTGCAACAACAACGAACTGACGGTCAATCCAAAAAAGACAGAACTGGTAATGTTCACCAACAAACGTAATCTGGGCACCTACCGACTACCCAGACTGTTCAATACAGAGCTCCAATTGTCGACCGAGGTAAAGTATCTAGGGGTAATACTTGATAGTAAGTTGAATTGGAGCAACCTTTAGAATTGGAGAAATCTTTAAAATAATCAAAGGTCTAAAAAATAAGCGAAGTTTTGGTCACGATGAACTTCCACCTTGCCTGATTAGAGAATGTGCCGAAGAGCTAGTCTACCCCTTAACGTTTGTCATTAATCAGTCGTTTTCTGAGGGTATCTTCCCAGACTTACTAAAATTTTCGATTATTAAACCTTTGCATAAGAAAGGAAAAAAGAGCGACTGTAATAATTATCGCCCAATAGCCCTCTTACCAACTATTTCAAAAATCATCGAAACTGCAATGTCGAACCGTTTATACTCGTTTTGCGAGAAATATAATATATTTAGTGACTCCCAAAACGGATTTAGGAAAAATCGATCAACGGCGTTAGCTGTCCTTAAATACATGCATGAGGTAATGAACATACTAAACGTAAAGAAGTATGCCGTAGGAATTTTGCTCGATATGAGTAAGGCTTACGATCGAGTCCTATACGAGATCTTATTACAAAAACTACACGAAATAGGCGTGAGAGGATCCGCTTACGATTGGTTTGTCTCTTATCTCACAAACCGCATGCAGTGTGTTGAAGTGGAACACTATAATTACATAACAGGCCTTATACATACCATCAAATCACAAACAACTAAAGTCACTCAGTCGATACCCCAAGGCAGCGTACTCGGATGCACCTTGTTTCTTCTTTACATTAACGACTTGCCCAAAATAATAAATTGCTCGTCTACCCTTTTCGCAGATGATATATCTTTGGTGATTCCTTGCGAAAATAATCAAAATTTAGAAAAACGTCTCCATGAAACGATATTTAGTATAGTAACCTGGCTAAAAGAACATAATCTCGAATTAAATTTTACAAAAACGAAACTTATGGAAACTTATGGAATTTAGACCCTATCAAAAATGTAGCATGAACATAAATTTTAGCTTTGATAATACAAAATTAGAATGCGTAAATACTTTTTCGCTTTTGGGCATACACATCGATTCTACTATAAACTGGAAAGAACATATACACCAGATATCACTTAAGTTAAGTCGATTCACTTACGCCCTTTATGAACTGAAAAAATGTACAGATATAAAAACAGCCACTTGTGCCTATTACGCCTATGCTCACGCCTGGCTACAGTACGGTATAATAAGTGTTCTCTCTCTAATAATTAGTGTTCCTAATAAAAAGCGAATAGGTGGAAGCTCTAGGTACTCTTACCCTGAGTGGTACACTGTAGATTTAATTCGCGACATTCAGTACAAACATAAACTGCATAAACAATATAAGCGTAGTCAATCGGAAATCGACTATGTTGTATTTTCGGAGTGCAGGGCTGCAGTAAAAAAGGCAATAGCAGAGGCACACGCAACATACATGGATCGTGTTCAAAATAATTTGTCAATTGACCCGAAAGCTTTCTGGACTTTTATCAGGAATAAAAAGAACAGCGCAAGTAAGCCAAAGTTGGTAAGTGACGGGCGCGTCCTTGCGGACTCGGAATGTGCAAAAGAGTTTGCTGCTTTCTTTCATTCAGTGTATAGTACAGAACCAGCTTTGTTAGATGTGAAAGTGACAGCCACATCATCGACGGCGGATAGCGCTAGGGTCCACGTTTCGAGCCTGCAACTGGTGGAAGTACAACAGGCCTTGGCCGCGCTGCCCCCGAAACGCTCTGCTGGGCCGGACGGAATCCCACCGTTTATTTTTAAAGACTGTCGTAGTGTTCTAGCGGCACCTTTGCAGCATGTATTTAACTCTTGTTTAAAATCGGCAGTGTTTCCCCAGGAGTGGAAATTGACAAGAGTAGTTCCTGTGCCAAAAGGACGAGGTGGAACGAAAGCCAGTGACTATCGACCTGTAGCAGTGTTGTCTACTCCCGCTAAAGTATTCGAATCCGCGATTTACAAATCGGTGAACGCACAGGTGAGTAGCCAGCTGTCGGATGCGCAGTATGGCTTCCGGAGCGGGCGTAGCACTACAGGAAACCTGCTGCACCTTATGGTGAACGTAGTCCCTGCTGTGGATGCCGGGAAGCAGGTCGATGTCGCATATTTCGATTTTCGTAAGGCATTTGATACCGTTGATAATGATATCTTATTGGCTAAATTAGCGAACCTAGGATGTAGTCCACATACTTTATATTTTTTTGCTGACTATATGCGGGAAAGACGCCAGTATGTGGACTGCGCTGGCTTTCGGTCGGAGCCATATTTCACAAGGTCTGGAGTGAGTCAGGGCAGCAATTTGGGACCCTTGCAATTTAACTTAATGGTAAACGACCTTCCTGAAGTAGTCAAGGATTCCGTTTGTTTGCTCTTTGCGGACGATTTAAAGCTTGTTCGAAAAATTGGTGATAGCTCGGACTGTCTTAAATTACAGGAAGACATATGTAGAGTAGTTAACTGGAGCTTAGCGAACAAGCTATCATTTAATGCGTCAAAATGTTCCGTAATTTCTTTTAGTAGATCTAAAAATCCGCATCACTATCAATACATGCTGGAGGGAACAGTGATGCAGCGAGTCGATCAGGTAAAAGATCTGGGAGTGCTTCTGAAAGCTGATCTTACATATCGAGATCACATTACTCAGGTATGCAAAAAAGCTTTCAGAAACCTGGGCTTTATAATGCGCCAATCGCAGGATTTTAATAATATGAATGCGATACGAGCATTATACGAGGCGATAGTTAGGAGTCACCTAGAATGTAATGCAGTCATCTGGAGCCCGCATGAGTCTAAATATAGGCTTATGTTGGAGCGCATACAGAACAAATTTATTAGATTTTTATATTTAAAGATGTACGGGGTGTATCCTTTTTACCCGCTAATGTATCCTACGTTATTTTTACTCGGCATGGTTGGATACAATCGACTAGAAGTCCGAAGGGAATTAGGGTTAGCTATATATATTTTTAAGTTATTGCGGGGCAAGGTATTCAACCCAGGAGTCCTAGCGGAGGTCAGTTTGTACGTGCCGCAGCAATACGTGTGGCGACGGCGGCGGCCCAGCCTGCTCGCGGAGCCTCAAGCCAGAACGCAATTGCTGCGCCAAGCACCCTTTACCAGAGCGCTTCGCACTCTCAATCGAGTAGCAAACGTATCTGATCTTTTCTTTTGTTCTTTGAGCGAATTCACAAGGGCCACACTCTATGTTTTATGTTATGCTGTATAGTAAATAGTATAAATAGTTGACGTGTAGTGTTGTGTTTGTGTGCTATGCCTGTATTTGTGTCTATTTTGTAAATAATCCATGCTGTCGAATTAGGTAAGCCTGTAAGGACAGTTGTGTGTGTAAATAAATAAATAAATAAATAAATACTATGGGGAAACAGTACAGACGTCGTTCATTTATTTAGACTCCAAAAACGTTGCCTTAGAATATTAGTTAATATAGATGACACCATAAGTTGCAAGCCATATTTCATAAAACACCAAATCCTAACTTTAACATCAATCTATATTTTGCAAGTGGGCATTTTTGTAAAAAATCATCCTGTACTTTTCCCGGAATACTCGCACGTACCTTACCTACGACCTAGGAGAAAACTAGCTTTACCTAACTCTAAAATGAAATTGGTCCACTCTAATTCCTTTTCTATGTCCGTAAAAATATTTAATAAACTCCCTAAAGCTATCCAAGACATAAACAATATAAATCAATTTAAGAATACTCTAAAAAGCTATTTAATAGAAAAAGCATACTACACTGTTCAGGAATTCCTAAATGAAAAACAAGACATTAACTAATTTAAATGAACTCGAATATTATGAAATTTATGAAATTACCGTATTGTATTATAATCATGAAAATTAATGAACATTATTACTATGACCAAACCTGTATTGAAATATAATTTTAATTCTTTTTTTTTTTAATGTGTAAATTCCCGGCATATTCATATTTATTTTAATTCTAGTTGTAAGATATTGCTGTGCCTGACAAGGCTCATGTTTTGGACTTTACCTAGTATTTAAGACCCTTAATGTACAACATGAATTGCAATAAAATGATTTGATTTGATTTGATTTGAACCACCTAAATAATAAAATTGACAAAGCTACAGTCGCGTTCTGGCAGTGCCGTAGAATGGTAGGTAGAACTTGGGGTCTCAATCCTAAGATCACACTATGGCTATACCAGGCAGTTATCAGACCAATATTAAGCTACGGCGCAGTAGTATGGTGGCCACGAACCAAGCTAACCACCGTAGAAGCTAAACTACAACGACTTCAGAGGTTAGTTTGCATGGCAGCTACGGGATGCATGAGAACTACACCCACTGCAGCCCTGGAAGCTATACTGGGGCTGCCGCCGCTGCATCTCTTCGTCAAACAAGAAGCGGCAGCTACGGCGATACGTCTCAAGAAACTAAACCTCTGGAGATCAGCTAGGGTACCGCACACCGAAATCCTCTATGAGGTAATAGGTAAGGAACCGCTTATAGAAGCGGCCACCGACAGGATACCCAAGCAATTCATCTTCGACAAAAAATATAAGATACAACTGTACGAGGAACCTGGCGAAGGTCTTAACCCAAGGGAGTTAAGAATCTTCACAGACGGGTCCAAAACTAGGTCAGGCACTGGCTCTGGGGTATTCTCAGAGGACCTAAACATACACATCTCTACACCACTAGGAACCCATAACACAGTCTTCCAGGCGGAATGTATGGGTATCATAATGGCAGCCCATGCAATCATCGCGAGGAAGGTAAAGGACTACCCCATCCGCATACTCTCCGATAGCAGATCAGTTTTACAAGCCCTGCAGAGCTACACAGTAACCTCAGGACTCATATACGAATGTCACCGAGCATTGTCAGAGGTATGTAATAATAATAGCATAACCCTACAGTGGATCAAAGGACACAGCAACTCGCGCGGGAACGACGCAGCTGACGAACTGGCGAGAGGAGGTTCGGAGAAGGTAGCAGAGGGACCCGAACCAATCATACCTCTACCATTCGCCTGGCTGCGCAACACAGTGCGTATGAACACGAAGGTAGAACAGCAACTATACTGGTCTAACCTAGGTACCTGCAAGCAGAGCAAAGAAGCCCTTCCGACAATCTACCCCGGGTTGTCACGCAAGCTAAGGCAGCTGAAGAGGCCGCAGCTCCGGCTCATAACTGGAGCGATAACTGGACATGCCCTGCTAAACAAGCATTTATTTACTCTAGGTGTTACTGACAGTCCTCTTTGCAGAGCTTGCATGGAGGCCGAAGAGACAGCCGCCCACGTCATTCTCGAATGTCCTGGTGTGGCCAAATACCGGGCACAACACCTCGGGTCTCCGAGGTCACTCCCAGAAGTCGTCGGCAACATCAAGGGACTGCTAGGCTTTCTGGTAGAGTTGGGTTGGCAAGAGTAGTGCCAGCAACCCTTTACGCAAAATAGGCGCATTGTAAGACGTCGAGTTGCGGAAAACTAGCCCGCGATAACCTATAACCTACCTATGGTCATCCAGCTACAACTCACCTTAGACCAATCATAACCGACGGCATATGCGAAGATCTGTCCGTTGTGGTTGAAGGCGGCCCTGGTCAGCGGCTGGTCGAGCAGCTCCGAGGACTTGAGCTTGGTGCGCGCGTCCTTGTCCCAGAACGAGAAGGAGCCGTCCGACCCTGCCGTCGCCAGGGTGCCGTGGATGGGGTGGAATGCTATGTCGTTCACGGCATAGATGTCCTGGAAAGAACGGTTTGTTTTAGAATTTTTCAAATGTGTTAACGAAAAAAACGGGGACACGCTTTAGGCTGGATTTGACCGGCCGGCCTGTCCTTTTCTTATCTGCTAAAAACTTAAAAAAAAAATTATTACTTGCATATATACATGACTTAGCGTTGCCAGTCACTCTCTCACAGTACAGCGAAGAAAGAAATAGGAAATATTTCTCGCGCGAGAGTAGAGTGTCACAGATGTGCTCGAGGCGCAGGCGTAGGAGTACTGCGCTCTGACCTTGATAAGTGCTTACATTGAGGATGAAATTAATACCTTTGGGGAGGAAATAACGGATTTATATGAATAAATACGTCAGTTTGACCAATAACTATTCGTACATAATCAAACATATAGCTATATAACGTATTAATACGTGATATTTGAGTTTTTTCACGGAATGACATCTAATAGTGATATTTTTAAAGAGAATCCATATGATATCCTGGAGTGGCGACCACGTATAAGAAAGCGCAGCGTGGGACGGCCCCCCGACTAAATAGACGGATGACCTCGTCCACGGGAGTCGATGATGCGGTCTGCGCATGCTCTGTAGTTATATAACAGGTGATTATATCTGGTCGACATTGGCCTTATTAAACGACAGACTAGTTACCTGGTAGCCTGATGTCCTTTCCTTCTGCAGGAGGATAAGAAGATTCGAGAAAGAAGGCTGTACGGGAGCGCCGCCGGGACAGTAACCGTTGGCTCCAATTGGGAATTGGGCTGAATGGACGCAACCAAGCGATCGACAGCCCGCCTGTCTCCGGCCGGGCGTCCCTACACCATCATACCTGGTAGCCTCCTGTAGTTCCGGCAGAGCGATGGCACTTGAACGTGAAATTATCCTTCGGGTTAGTTGGGTTGACATATTGTATGGCGACGCGGCCCTCCACAGAGCCTAGAGCGAACCCAGCCGGCTGCTTGGTCTTCTTATCTTTGAAGATGGCTATGCAGCGGTGCTGGTGTTTCAACGGGGACTCCACTCGCTTGAACTCTGCGGGTTTACCCTCGAGGGAATAGAGGCATATTGCTCGGTCTGCTGTGCCGACTACTGCCATCGGGTAGTCCTAGGGATATGAAGTATGTTATAAAGTAGAATCAGAAGAGGTGGAACAAATGTAGCGGCAAAAATCTATCATATCAGTGTATTTTGTATGAAAGATGCCAGACTTTTACCATTGCAAAAGGTTTACAGACCTAATACTATTGATTGATTGATTGATATATTTATTTCTTATTGGAAATTACATCACATTTCACATGTTAAATAAAATAGAATGAATTCACAATAAGATCGTCAGTGTAGTTATATAAAATTAGAAAGTAATATGAAATAATAAACAAAAAAATAAGAGAAAAATGTCACAATTTAAGAGTAGTTATACCTTACAATAATATTATGATCTAGGATATCCTAGGCAATATAATGTCAAAAATTATAAGTACTAAAAAATAATCTATGTAGGTACCTGCGCTGCGCAAAGCAGGTACAGTTAGAAAACAATAAAAGTAAAAATAATACCAATACAATGTCAAATTAAGAAAATTATTTAATATACACAATAATTATTTATTGTCCATATATTCTGAAACAGAATATAGGCTTTTCGATAGCAAAAGGTTTTTTAATTGGCGCTCAAATATTTGATCTGACGGCTCGTTTCTGAGGCTGGCGGGTACTGGGTAGACGTTCATAGAAAGAGGGGCCTACTACGCGCGGGTTCTTGTGGAGCAGCGCCAGCCGCCGCGGCACGGGCAGTAATCCGGCGTATATTCCGGCGCGTGTACAGTATGATTTCGTCAACGTACAGGGAGTAATGCGTCATCAATTGAAATTAACCTGCCATTTCACTTTTACCAAATAAAACGTCTCTTTTTCCATCCAAATAGTTATTTAAATCAAGGTAGTCGACATTGTGCGCCCGTTTTAATTTCGATTTTGGAAATTTTCATTTAGATCCTATCTCTGGATCCCATTAATCTTAAAATGAATATAGAATGGGATAGATTTTCTGCCGCTACTATAAATCATTAAGTATATAGTCAACCAAAGATTATTGGTACAATTATATTAAAATTAATGTTTCAGTCTTGCTTAAAAACTGTTATACAAAACATATTTTTAGATGGGATTTTACACTTTAACATAAAAATCACTTACCACATCAGCACAGTAGCATCGTTCCGAGAGGTTCATACTCATGATCGGTTGAGAGCTGCGAGTATCCCAGAACTGTAAAAACATTTTGTATGAGTCGATATCAGGATAAAGGTTGGAAAACTAACGGAACACATTTATTTTAATTTGAACGTCTTCTCAGAAATAATAGACATTTTATATGGAAAACTCCCGTGAGTCTCAGACATACTAAGATACATACGAAACGGGTTTACTCACGTCGTTGAAGTCGACTATCGCTGGACATGGTTCGAATCGGTACACGATTCATCATCAGGAGCTACGATCAGTCGCGGCGGCCAATCGAACACTGCGCTAACGCTCTTTTGACTTCGACGACGTGAGTAAACACGGTTCGTATGTATTTTAATAATAGAGATTACTTGCAGAAGGTTCAGTCTGTGGTAGTTTACTGATGTGTAATAAAACCCAGAAATGAGATATTAGCTTTACTGGTACTACATATAAAGAATCAGCCCGTCTACCACAGCTTCGCTTCGCGACTCTTGTCGCTCGTCACTCTCTCACAGTACAGCAAAGAAAGAGATAGAGATATTGCTAATATAACTAGCACCAGAGTTGCGTGTCTCAGTTGTGCTAGAAGGTGCTGAAATGTAATACATGGTGAAGGAAAATAAATAAATAAAAAATGTATTTATTCATTAACAGCTCCACCATTTCATTAGCTAGGGTGTAAAGCAGCTATTAGGGAATGTTAGTAGGTTTACCTTCAATGTTTTGTCCCAGGAGGCTGTCATGAGGCAAGTGTAGGTTGGAGCCTTGACCCAGTGGCATGTCTTCACTGGAGCATCGTGGGCAGCTACCTGCAATTATGATGCAGTCGAGATAATGAATTTGTAAATGCTTGGTTCTTTAGTTAATTGGCAAAAGAAAAACTATGTCCAATAGTTTTTTGAATCTACCTAATAATTTATATCTTTTTAGCGAACTAGTTTATTATTGGATAGTACATTTTTTGGTAATCAGTAATCACACAGTTGTTGTCACAATCACATGCACTCATCTGGGGAAATTGAAAATTTATGGAAAAGAGAAAATGTTGAAAATTTTTATGAGTGAGATGCCTGGGCAAGTCATTAATTATGTGGCGTTCTAGGCGAACTAGAACTGGTTAACAGGCCACTTTTAGGAGCCAGGACCACGGACAGCACTCATGCTCACGTAGGCTTCCCCTAAAGCGACCACTGCCTCAGCATTCTGTTAAAGAAACTTGTATTTTATTTGAACCCCAAGGGTTTTCGGTGCACAAATGATTTGACTAATGTCAGCCTAGTGTTAAATCATTTGTGCACTGAAGACCACGGGGCATGGTTATATTATTGTGGTGAGCCGTACCTGGATTGTCTGGTTGGCCGCCAAGTCCCAGCATTTAACACTCTTATCTGTCGAGGCCATGAACACCTTGGATCCATCCTAAAAAGAAAGATTACGGATTGCGAATTTCGGAAAAGACAATACTATATTTATCTTTCTTATCATGTATTGACCACCAGATTTAAATAATGGTCGCTACCATTACATTAGACTTTTTGGAAAAACACATATTAAGCATATTATCAATTGTACTTAAATATTGAACAATGTGCAATGTGAGCATCGTAAGGATTTGACAAGGAGATGCCACAACTTAGCGCGACCAGTGGCACAGAGAGCGATTGGGCAAGACATCCAAGCGGGGCGGCCATACGAGTGAGTGAGACACACGTGCCGAGTCGTGGCATCGCCGATAAGCATCCTTAACAAAAACAGCCCATTATATTATGTTGCTTTAGATATATAACAAATCGATTTTATACTTACATCATGCCAAGCAACATCAAGTATGGGTCCGTCCATGGCCTGCGCAGCTTTTGGCACTGTTTTGCCTGATGCTTCTACCTCCCAACATCTTACCTGAAAGGAAAGGTTATTTTTTACTACTGAATCAATGATGTTTAAAATAATAATGATGGGATCTATACTATATGGAAACTTGGAAAGTGGTAATTTTTTCTGGAAACATCATATAATGAAACAGAAGCGTGGCTCCAACCATATGAGGCCATCTGTTGGGCAATTTCCCTTTATTTTCTTGTGCCACTGAAACGTCTGAAAGGATTTCAACCAATGTTAGTACAGGGATAGCTGGACATCGAAAGATGGTTATAGGACACTTTTTAACAGACTATTGTAAAGAAGAAAAATACACAGACAAAGTTGCGGGCAGCTTTAAGTATCCATATCCATATAAAATTCATGTAGGTAGCTATCCATTAAAACTCATGGCAAAGGTGTCGTCAGATAAACGGGAGACAAAAATTACCCAATGTAAAACATGTTTTCTGCTGACTTACTTCAAAATATATTTATATTGGAGTACTTGTCTACTTTTCTTGCCCGCTGTGAACTGTAAAAAGGGTCTGATACATACGCGACAATCCCAAGATCCAGCAATGAGAAATGTTTGTGGTACTGATGGCGGCGAAAATTCGAGCGCTGAAACAGTGTCTTCGGGAGGCGATGCCACCTCCAGGTCTTTATTGGGGTTGCCGGCGGGCGCACTTAGTTGATTGAACATCACGATGCACTACACTGCTGAAAAGAAATTAGTGATTCAGAAATTAATGTGCCGTGTTCCCGCTGCTTTGTTGACACTTATGACAGCTATAACATCATTTAGTATGTAAGAGATATCTTTTTTCAAATACATCTCTTTAAATAAATGTGCCAGCTAAATTCACATTATTACCTTTATACAGAGAAGCGCAATATTTAGTTCAAAAATTTCGGTTACACAGTACAGTACTTTTGAGGTTATGTTGTTATTGATTTTTTTTTAACTTCTGTGAGTAAATTTCAGTCCTAGGAAATAGTGGTAAACAGCTTGAAAGATAAAGGTACGAGCGCACTAGATAGAACCATGCGTGACAGGCGTGACGCTACCTAATATTTTGTATGATATTGTATGCCTCGACGCGTAATTCCACTGACGCACAGTGCCTATTTAATAACATTTTTATGCAATGCAAATAATACTTGGTCGCGAGCTATCACGCAGTTACGTTGAGTGCGCGCGTACCCCTAGTAATTTATTTCGAAAGTAGACTTTAGCGTTTTAAAAATTGGCTCAGACAAGCTTACATACAAAACTTAAAACGTCAATGTCAGTGTCACAACTGTCACATCACATTTGAATCATTTGATTCCTCACTGTGTCGCATTCCCTAACGTACCATTTTTATGTTGTGTTCTATTTTCTTCTCATCTGACTCTTTATTATTGAAATCACCACTAGTCACATTCCGTGCCGAATCGTATATACTCTTCGGAAACTTGCGACCAGCTCTCGACAGCCACAATGGGTAGCACCGACTATGTGGCAATCAAAGACCTGAAACCGGGCCTGAAGAACATCAATGCAGTGTTCATAGTGCTCGAAGTAGGCGGACCGACTCTAACCAAAGAAGCTAGAGAGGTTAGGACGCTCAGAGTCGCCGATGCGGGCGCCGCTGTCAACCTCTCCGTGTGGGATGAACCGGGGGCTTTACTTATGCCCGGAGACATCGTGCGACTTACTAGAGGCTACGCGGCTCTGTGGAGAGGTGCTTTAACCTTGTATGCTGGCAAATCCGGTGATATACAGAAAGTGGGCGAGTTTTGTATGTTATTTAACGAGCAGGTGAATATGAGCGAGCCACAACCAACGCCACCTCCATCGCCCATGTCAACCACTCCCCCCGTGTCAGCCCCCCCGCCGCGCTCCACCCCCGCTGTCAACAACTCTAATAGCAACAACAAACCGTTCCAATCTGATAACAAAATTGGCGGACACAAGACTTATGTGAGAGGACGAGGACATCAGAGGAACAACAACCGTCGGTAGCACTTCAGTGATATCAAGGACTACCTTTGCTAATACTTTCTTGTGATATTGTCTGAAATGTTTTGTATCTATAATTTATTTTTAAGTGTGTTTGTGAAAATGTAGTTAGGGAACAAGAAACAAATATGGATCTAGTATTTAATACGCTAACAAATTTATACCAATTTCTGTTTTTATATCATTCAGTAATGTCGTCTTCTGGTTTTTTAATACTTATGTTGTATATTTATGCATATATGCCACATAGCAAAATATGGTTGATGATGATGATTTGGTGTAGGGACGCCCGGCCGGAAACAGGCGGGCTGTCGATCACTTAAGCAAAATATGGTTGATATGAATCACAAATTATAGATTAGTTTTTTTAATGAATAAGTGATATTGTATTACAGTAATAAGTACGGGAAGTTGTTAAAAAAGCTGACAAAGATAGAGCCAAGCTAAATAAACATTTACCTACTTACGGAATAAACATTTTGGTTTTGGTAAAACACATTTAAAAACCTTTGTTCTGAACAAAGTATTCATCAAAACTTAGGCTCTTTCACATGCTCAAGTTGGTATCAGCCTTGTCAGAATGACGAGGATGATCATGTAATCCTCTCGAACTGATCAACTAACGGTCCAGCCTTATGAAAAGTAGTGAATGACAGTATACTGAGTAAGACTGGCAATGCACTTGTGACTCCTCTGGTGTTGCAGGTGTCTATTGGGCGACGGTAATCGCTTTTCATCGGGCAATCGGGTTTGCTTGTTTGCCCCCTATGACATAAAAAATATCTCCCACTCTCACTCACTCCAGAAAGAACTGACCTGACTGAACTGACGCCATAATGAGTGTGTTACCGATATCTTATGAATGTAAACCTTTTGACCGTTTGGCTCGTGATAGAATACTGACAGTAAATACTATGATATTGTATAGCGGCTAATGATGTAGTGGCATCTGGGGCACAGCTTTCCGTCGACGAGATTTGCCCTCTAGCGCTCAAAACGTTAATGAAAATAATCATAATTATATCCAAACTGGGTGTCTTGTTACCATCCGAAATATGTATTTATTATTTTAACATGACTAATACAGTGTAAACAAATAGACTAAAAGTTTTTTGCTGCCTATATCCTTTCTTAACGCATGACGCGTCTCTTGTACAGTCGCCATAAGATATATCGCAGCATAATAGGCGTTCATAAATATCTGAACACGACTATTATTGACTGGGCGTTACAGTACATGTTCAGATATTTATGAACGCCTTATATGCTGCGATATATCTAATGGCGACTGTACTAAAATTTTGTCCGGTAACATTCTGCCATTTAGGTGACCTATTTATTTTATCCAACTTTTACGAAACAGTGCAGTGATGTTGGTGAATTTTTCCGGAGAATTATTACCTAAATGGTAAGCAAAAAGGAGAGCTCAAGTTGCAATAGCAACTGACAAGAACCCAACGGTGCCCTGTCAACTGATGCTGGCCTGAGAGATGCTTCTTCACGCTTTGCTTGAAGGGTCTCGTGCCGTAAGAAGGAGAAAACACATGTACCGGCAGAGTTCTACCTTTTTAAGAGGCCTTATTCCTTTTTAAAAAAATTTTTTCGTATGACAAATATATGATAATTTCCACCAACTTTTTGAAGTGAATAATACTTTTCCCCGAGTTCTAGTAGTAACATTAGCTATTTCATGCAACTTACATTGCGTGCAGTCGAAAATAAGTAAAAAATACTAATTTTCCGCGTGAATCTTGTCAATTTCGAGTAGTTTTTGAAACAAAAGTTATCAATGAAAAATTCAAATTGTAGGTCAAATATATACCAATAAATCCCAATAGCCCTGTTCTAGGTATAGTAACATCAATTATATGTTAAGAAACATGTTTGATCATAGAGAAAAATGTCTTAAACAATCAGCATTTTAAAAGGAATAAGGCCTCTTAATAGGTCATTTGGTTTCATAGTGACTTACGATTATGTAAAAGTCCCTATTGGTTTTAGTCCCAATAGGGAAAAATGGGCTAAAGATGTGATGGAGTGGTGCCCTAGGTATAACAAAAGAAAGCAAGGTGGTCAATACCGGAGGTGGGAAGACGACATAAAGAAAATAGCAGGAACAACATGGATGAGAACAGCAAGAGACAGATCGGCTTGGAAAAATCTTGGGGAGGCCTATGCTGAAAAGCAAGACAGTCAATGACTGTAGACAAAGGCTTATATTATATTATTATGTAAAAGTCAGTTCAAGTTTTTACTTGTTCACATAAGGAAACATTTGTGTGCTATTGTGTTTCATCAGGCGCATTAATGTAGGTAGGGCGGGTGTGTAATGATCGATATAAAAATAAATGGTATAAGTATGTTTGATATAACAACATTTGGTATAACAACATTTGGCATAATGACTCATTTGATATAATAAACGTTTGGTATAATTTCAAAATATCTATTTTTATTTAGTATACTTATCATTTGGTATAAAACTTATTTCCTATAACCATCATATGGTATAACAACATTTGGTATAACAACATTTGGTATAATTTGATATGGTATAATTTGATATGGTATAATGTTCATTTGGTATAATTTGATATGGTATAACAACATTTGGTATAATTTCGCTCGTCGTCGTACCTAACCATGACTCTATTACAATTTAACTTTCATGTTTGAGCAGTTTGAGCGGGTATTGAGCCTTTTTTTTTTTTGCCACTTTTCCTTTTTTTGCCTCTTTTTTCCTTTTTTTTCTATCCTAACCTAACCTAACCTACGTTTCTCTTGAACTTTCGGTTTAAGTTTTTTTTACCCCCCGCCCCCCTATTTCTCTATACCCTATACGTTATGCCATTTGAACGTTAGATAAAATAAACGTTATACCATAAATTCATTAGACGAAATATGCATTATACTAAAAGAATGTTATATTAAATGTTATTCGATAAAATGATCAGTATATGAAACAATAATTATATCAAATGTTGATATATTAAGTGTTGTTAAATTATATCATTCAATCATTATATCAAATGAGCGTTATACCGACTGAAATTATATCAAAAGTTGTTATAGCCATCGTTACGCACCCAGGTAGGGCTCGACTCCGTAGCGTAGGTACAGTTAGCAGCAAAAATAGATAAGCACAATAACACGCTCACAATGATCTGTAGAACCCTTATTATCTAGACATAGAGTCCGTGCACAGTGTAGCTGCAGAATTCATAACATTTCAAATTGTGTTCAGTTTAAACTAATTTCATTATTTAATTATCACAGAAGCTAAAGTTATTATTTTTACTTAATTATACTGACTAGTTTTTAAATTATAACAAAAAGATGAAAGCAGCATCATCTAAGAATTGGCACTCTACATGACGTCACTTCGTGGAAAATTTTACAGTTAGTTACAACACGCAAAAATGTATGATTTTCTGCGCTGTGACAAATGATTGGTCGCTTACGCTCTATTATATTAAATTCGAAAACCAAAATAATGAAGTTCAAGCGAATAAATTGTGTAACTAAGCTAAGCATTCACGATAAAAATTACCTAGTCAATTGAAGGGATAATCTTAAAACTTTTGTGAGACATATTTACCTAATTATTGTATTAATATTTGATACACTCACGTGAAATTTTCAGGAACGGCCCGACATGTTTTGATTTTGAGCTCGTATAGAGCTCTTCATCAGGGACTGCCACCCGTACAGCGGCGCGGTAACTACGTCACTATTTTTTAAACATGTCGAACCGTTCCTGAAAATTTCACGTGAGCGTATATCGCTTAATACAATAATTCAATTATACGCATGTTTTAAACAACATAACTAACATTTGTGACGGATTGCAGTTATTGGTATTATAGTGTTGAGTATTATGAGAGCGGCGGATTATTCATCATACTGTGATAGACGCTCACTTAAAAATATACGGCCTTAATATTTGACTAATAATTTTATAACTAATAAATCTAATAATTTTGCATAACAGATAATTAAACTGATTGTCTCGACTTTATTTATCAGTGACCAGTTTATCAGTCACATAGTTTCTCACTAAAACCAGAGCAAGCATGTCGCATGCATTGATTGAATATAAAACGATTTTTAATATTTTTTGTATGTCATAGGGGGATAACGGACAACCGGATCGCCTGATGGAAAGTGATTACCATTGCCCATAGACACCTGCAACACCAGAGGAGTCACAATAGTGCGTTGCAGGCCTTTGAAGCCGGGAAGGTTCTGAATACTCAATCATTTATTGCATTCCACAATGTTAGTTTACAGGATACTAGGTAAACTTAAGTTCTAGTTGTGCATGACGGTGAACTTAATTGTGGAGCCTGTTGGGCACAGCAAAATCGAGGTTTGAAGGTCGTATCGTTTTATTGCATCGCGTCTGAAGTACCTACTAGGCAAGGCGGGTTTACTAACCGTGGCGTAGCCTACATTCTAGCCAGCGTGCACCAACATTTGGTTTGTGCATTGGTAACTACAGACTTAGCGTCACAAACGTCATCCATGTATTGTCACAACTTACGTCCAGTTGCGCCCACAAACAACGAAACAAAAACAAAAAAACGATAACGCTTGCAGATCTTAGTTGGCTTTTCCGATAATAAAAAGAGACCCTTCTGCAGTCTTTTAGCCTGTGGCATCGGTCAAATGTAGGTTACCCACGTTCGATCATGTTCAATGATGTTACTAAAATAATCAATGAATGGACGCCCTGAGCAGAACTTTTCCCACCTTTTTCTAGTTTTTGTGATTTAGATGATCTACCTAGTCTCATGTAGGTACACGAGGTCATAGGTCGCACCACGTCGCACTGAGGCTTATATACATTGTTCGCTTAGTGACTATAAGCTTACAACACTGTTATTTTTGCATTAACATAAATTGCTTGCTTGAAGACCAGTCAAACGAACCTAAGCTCAATGGACAAGCGTTGTTTTGTTACATACTTTCTCATGATGGTGATGTAATTAGTACCTACAATACATACCTAGAGCGGTGAACTCGTGAATGTCCCAGATCGCCAGTGCCATAAATAGACGATCTGGGGCTTTACGAATTATACAGCCCGTGGCGTGGGTCTAAAGTTTTACGTCTTGCCTTGGCCGGTCGGAGGTCGTTTTCTTCCGGGGCGTAGCGGGCAGAAAATCCCACTTACGGGGGAAAGGGAAGGCAATTCGGGAGTATTATGATACACCACTGGGAACACAGAAACGGATTGACGGAACCAACCAAGCATAGCGTGATGACGTCGAAAGTGTCGCTTCTCATTCCGGAGTAGCATACCTTGTCTTATACCATGGATTTTTCCATTTTTTTTTTCATTTTTGTTAGGGTTCCCTAACGAAGGGTAAATGGGACCCTATTACTAAGACTCCGCTGTCCGTCATTTGTATCCGGTGCCATACATACCGTAAACTTAACTCAACCCGGCCGGTTAAGATGGGATAAGTATTTATACGGAACCACTTGGCCGGTTTTTTAGGATTTGTACTTCCGTAACACAGACGTCCATTGGGGCTTCCCTTGATGACCACAACCTCCAGAAATTATGTGACGTGTTCGCGGTTTTCGTCATTAGAGCAAGTCCGTAGTTTTTACTTGGTACTGTCAAGTTTTTGCGCCCCTCACATCACTTGCTTAAGTAATACGTAGTAACTCATCACCATCTCGATTATGGAACATGATTTACCTAAGTATTATTAACTAGTAGCTCTGTGAGCTGTAGACTTCGCGAGTTTCTTTTAAAATGGCAGAATTTTTAATTTTTACTTCTTTAACTCTTGTATCCCCGTCATTTTGAATAAAATCTAAAAACTGAATTGACATGATTTTATATTTTTAAGACTACAATTTTATTACTAAGATTGTTATACTGATTATTTTAAAATTTATTTATTAAAATTTACTAGTTCTAAAATGACGTAACTCCAAAACTATGACATAATGGAAAGGTTACTTTGGTCTGGTGTCTAATTAAAAAAATGAATGACGTTGAACATGACATTATTGACAGCTAATTTTCTTTTCGCCGATAGGTCAAAGACTACAATCAGGCACAGCTGTCGTAGATTTTATGTATTTATCTTATGTATTCCTTTACATACAGAAAAAAAGTAAAATATTTGTTTAGGGTTACACGACGCAAAGCTCTCACGATCTCAATAATTAATTTCCACATGTTAGAAATATGAAATGTTGTTACTTGACAAAAAAATTACACATACTTATCGAACCTACTTAAGACATTTCATGAGAATCGGTTGAGAAATGGGACCTCTAGACGAGAACAGTCGTAAAGCACCGGGAGATCATTTGAATCACTTTTTGAAGTGATTCAAATGTAATCTGTACATGAACGGATTTAGTGATTCAAATAAAACACTTATGGCGGGGTGATGTCTGCATCTCGTTTGAATTATCCCCTAACTCCTAACCATTAAGGAGTTATACCTTCCATTATCAGCTCAGCATTGGAAGATGATGACTACCATATGCAAAAACTTTAATAGCTTTAGAAAATATTAGAAAAACATTATGAGTGCCTATAAAATTTGAGGCTTGCCCTCGATTTCCCTGGGATCCCATCATCAGATACCAACTCGGTTATAATGGGACCACCTCAGGGGGCCTATGATGGTTGCGTTTATCACGTGATAAATAAGTGACAAAGCATCTGTCACTCACGCTCGCGTTATGTCAAAACGTGACGGATGCTATATCACTTATTTATCGCGTGATAAAAGCAACCATCATAGGGCCCCAGGAGTACTCTTTGAAATAAAAAAATAATTTTTAAAATCGGTCAATAATTGGCGGAGTAATCGGTGGACATAATAAAAAAAAGCATAGTCGAACATAGAACCTCCTTTTTTGGAAGTCGGTTCAATAATTACCAGCTTATTGCGGTTAGTGGTTGGCAACTTTTAGTAGGTAATTTACATAATATATGCAAATATCATATGACAAGATAGATATTTCAATGTAGTAGGGATTGCTATCAAAGTTTATGATTCAATAACACGCGTATAATACGCTAATTAATGATAGACTGTCATTTTTTAACGGAAACATAATTTTACTTAATATCTTACGTCACATTTTGTACACGGATGTATACGATGAGGTACCTACATGAAATTCTAATATAATTCAACAATGCCTTGATTATCTTGGATCTTTTGACTCTTAATTTAAAAAGCACAATTAAAATGTCATTTTGTTTTTTATATTATTTCAAAGGCTCCAAGCTTTTCCAAATGGTGATTTAACAAACAAAGATAGATTTATTTCTGAATAATGCGAATACATGACTAGGCATCGGACTTTCGTTAGCACGGTAGGACTGGAGAGCTATGGAGCCGATATTAACATTGAAGTACAATTCATACTCATAGTTATACTCGCAGTTTAAACTGTTATGTTTCGAACTCATATGGAGCTCTTCATCAGGGACAGTATCCGTGCTGCTACGCGACTCGCGACCCACCACCAATCCAACTCTATTGATTAAGGTATAGTAAATTGAGCGTTTTCATTATCAAACAATGCACTTCAATAATGTATGAGAGAAAGGATAGATTTTCGTTGAAGTCGGTTTTTAAAGACATTTAATTAATCTACAGGCAAATTACTGCCCTCGAAAACTAATTAAATATTTTAAGATGGGTGCTTCTGAATTATTTAAATACATAGTTTTATCCAATTAATACAAAGTTGCGAACGCCTATCACAAATGGCCAATATTTCATATTTAAATATCGAAAGAGCTTTGCGTTGTGTATGTATGTGTAAATTTAAAATAATTAAATTAGTAATTTTAGAACAAATATAAAAACAGTGATTACGTCCTCTTCCTAAGCGGAATAAAGAAAAGTAATAAAATTTTAGTCTTAAAATTATGAAATCATGTCAATTGAATGGTATAAAACAACCTCCAATTCTATAGGATTTGAATGCGTCTCCTTATATGGTCAACGGTGTCATGGGGTCGTTAAGTGTATACAAAACGAACGATGGTACTCGAGCCTAATTCGATGGACATTGCGATATATCTAGTCGAGAAGTTATCGGCACCATTAAGGGCCCTAGGCTTTCTGGTAAAGGTGGATTGGCAAGAGTGGTATCAACCCGTTACGCAAAATAGACACATTATTAAGAAGTCGAGCAGCGGAAAACCAGGCTGCCATTTAATAGTAAAAGTAAAATAATCAGATCCGATGTTTTACATTGAAAATTCTCATGAGTCTCGGACATATTAAAATCCATATGAAACGGCGGGCAGTATTCGTAGCTCTTGTGATGAATCGCGTACCGATTCGAAACATGTCGAGCAACATTGGACTTAAACGACGTTAAGTATGGATTTTAAGAGATTCCCGTATTGTCGAGATTTTCTAATAGCATTTTCTACCTACTATGCCTAGGTGCATTTGTGGTTGCTATATTGCTAAAAAGGGTCATAAAAAAATATCCCGTCTGGGTCATTGTCAGTTCAAAAAACAAAAGTTGTCTATTCGGTGGCCAATAGTTAAAAGCGTATATAATTATGTGCATAGAAGTTATGTTTTTAACACACAAGCCCACAGAAAGGCAAACGTCGTTTATGCTAATATAATTTTGATCTGAAAACTAGGCCTAAAGTTCTTAACTTTGTACGTGTCCACCGAAAAGACGCGAACCTAAATCTGACAATGACCCATCTAAGAGCCGGTGCCTGCATCACAGCATGGTCCCCAGTATGCTGGCGGCGTTAATTACCTCTGTGTATAATAAGAGAGATTCTCTGAGGTCTCCCGAAGCGTCGAAATAATTGTAATTGCAACATTTGGAATATTCATATGCTGACCTTATAAATGAACTTGTGTGTGACCACAAAATGAGACACTTGTTGTGAATATTGATGTTACATATGTAAATTATACAAATGTAAGTGTGGTCTAACTTGTAGTAGATGAGTTGACATTTAAGTGGCTTGCCGTGAACCAATATTATGTTGTGACGTTTTTCAATAAGCAAATCTCAAAGATATACAACACTAGCTGTGCCCCGCGGTGTTACCCGCTCATCTCATGGGAACACTAAATTTATTCGGGATGAAAAGTATCCTATGTCCTTTCCCGGGTCTCAAACTATCTCCATACCAAATTTAATCTAAGTCGGTTCAGCGGTTTAAGCGTGAAGAGGTAACAGACAGACAGACAGACAGACAGACACACTTTCGCATTTATAATATTAGTACTTACGCACACCAGTTATGGTTAAACATGGAAACTTACCCATTATTTATAAATAAGACCTGAATGTATTGGACATGTTTACTGCAAAAATAAATCTATTTTATTATATTCTATGGATTAGTATGGATTTTCCTCATACAGTGTGTTACCGCCAAGTAGGCTTTTCTTAAAGTAGAGTAAAGTAACATAGATCTTTAACGTATCCATGCTCTTAATTTAATTAATTAACTTAAATTCAGGCTTTATTAACTTTGTAACAAAATTTTAATTGCCAGTAATGTACAGTAAAGTAAATTGACAAGTGTGTGTTAAATGACAGCGTGATATGAGTAACGACAATTACGCTGTACCTACACCCACTACATTGAATGTGCGGATTTAAGAAATTTAATTGTGCAGTTAATTTACATAATTATGATTAGCTAATACATGCAAACAATTACTAATGGATCATATTATTATCAGTTTTAATAAATGCCTGCATGCCGGTAACAGGCTGTATATGTAAATCCGCGGCAAAAAGTGGAAAGGTAGTAAATGCGAATGATTCCCCTTTGTCGCTTTTTGTCGACGTAATGTTCCCGAAAACACAGGAACAGAATGATAATGTGGCACAGAGAGCATACTAGTAACCTACTATAGTACGACTAGTAGGTACCTTACGTACGACTAGTACCTACCTTAAGTACCTTACTTAACCCATTAGATCTTTCCCCCTTTAAACTATCCGCGAATGAATATCATCGCCATTTATAAGTATCTTATTGATTGTTTATGTAAAATGCGACACAATTGGTCGTGAGGCGTATCGAAACGACCGACCAACGCGTGTGCAGCTGGCTACGAACGTGCGCCGATTTTACCCGAACAAAGAGCGAAAAAGTCAAGCACATGACGGTTACTATTACTACATCAGTTTGCGGCGCGTTGGAAAACATGGTCAAGTGGCAAGTTCAACAGCAAGTGTGTGCTCAGGCCTATGCTTGCCAATAACCATAGATTAGAGTGTATGCCAATAACGTCTAGTGGGGCTTGGTGCTTGATGGAGATGCGCACGCGCCGGCACTGTAGTTTTACGACAGTGTAGTGACAGTCGTGTGGATACCATGAGGTTAGAGTGGGTGCTCGCGCTGTGCGCTATCGGTAAGTGGACTTACTATAACATGGTTTTCATGATCGTGATATATTTGAAATATGGATTAATATACGATCAATTGATAAAAAATATCGAAATATAACTACAAGTTAAAAGAAATATAATTCGTCAAGTATAAAAAAACTTATGAAATTACAATGAATATGTAAAACCTTGACTAAATTACTAAATTAAATGTGAACCTTACGCTATTTAAATTCCCCAATAGTAGCCCGAGGGTAGGGTTCCCATACGACTGGCTGCGTTCCTTCTCTGGATAGATATTCTTATTCTTTGGGCGAGGAACGAGCTAGCCCTAGGTAGGCAGGCAAATATATACTAACGTACGAGTAGGTAGTTCAATATGGTCGTATTTTTAACCGGCATTTAATCTGTCCTTCCTATTTAATTCGTTGAGCGAGCAAAGCGAGGCGAGCCGTCTCCGTTTTAGCTTAGTCAAACATTCCTTCGTATGTCCGAATCGCGGATGTCCGGCTGTTCTCGCGTACAGGTCGCAATTGTTAAGCGACAATATTTTATTACAAGCCTTATTATTTCTGCCACTACTTCGTTACATTGGCAGTGAACTTAAGAGAAAATACCACGCCATATTTTCCATACACATCGAGGGTTCATCCTCGTCGATTAACACGTTCACTGCGAAACAGGTCATTTTGACCCTGTTCTGAACTTTCGCCTGGTGCGGCGACCGAAATACGCGACTTTGCACTGGTGCGAAGGCCATAATGTTGTGATATTTAATTTTTTTTATACAGTCAAGTATACATTTAGATTCGTCATTTTACGATCTACCCGACAACATATAAATTAATTAAAAGGTCACATATGACCTGTTCGCACCAGATTAAAACTTTTGTTATTCAGTGCGGAACAAGGCATATATGACCTGTAGTGTAGGGACTTGTATAGCACTGCAGGTAAGTGCAGAGTGCACTAGTGTTGTTACCCTGCTATTAGTACACACGTTTGTTTCTGTTTATACGTAAACATGAATGCGTCTAAAAAGCGGTCTCGAAGAATGTTGGACAACCACCGCGTAAAGTCAGGAAGTAACTTAATGGTTTCGCAGCATCTAAAGTTCGCATATTGGAACATGATTCGGTTGGAACCTCCACGTCCCCGAATGGCAGTCAACCATCGTCAACGGTTCATGTAAGTACGGAAAACGAAATTGAAATACCCTTAAACGCACGCACAAAAATGTACTTACATGAGCCCATCATCTGGTTGCACATACCTATTCTATGCTGGAAAATATATTATATTCCGAAAATGCAAGCGACTGGATCTTTGAGCGATTTATTCATAAATAACTGAATAGACATGCCTACGACAGACAATGATTAGCCGTGAAGTAGACAAGAAGATGAATGAAGAAAGTTTTAACTGTGTGTGTAGAGTCTAATAAAAATATGTCTTTAGATTGTTTTAAAGAAACATTCTTGTGTGTTAAGTTATGTAAAAACCTTAGAAAAGCTTGTTTTGTAACAAATATAAAAAAAAAAGTTTCGATATATTTATTTGATTTATCTTTCCCATCACTACTAAATCATCGACATTTTCATCTGTGCTAGACCTGGCTGTGCGTTACAAGTCAATTTTGACCTGTTTATTAATTCGTCTATAAAATCTCAACGAACAGTCATCAACTTCGGCGAAGGCAGTATAAGGTAGACTCATTATTAGACTAAACATTGTTATAATCAAATTTCATATATATGTATTTGGTAAAGAGATTTTAGGTAAAATATAAAACCCTTCTTACAGGCTGTAAATGACTTGTACCGCACAGCGAGAAAGTTCAATACAGGACTCTCATGGGTTGTAACGCACTGAGAGCGAGTTCGCAAAATGAAGCTTCGCATTGAACGTGTTAATGGACGAGAATTCTTCTTCTTCCAAAACTTAACTACCAGGCGTTTGTTTTGACCAAAATTCCGCCGAAAAACCCCGCCTAGTACACAAACTATTTAATCATTTGCGAAAAAAATCTAAAAAGTTCGACACAGAACATTTCCTTCCCATTCAGTTTCTAAAATTTCGTAAAGATTGGTTAATCTTTGGTGGAGGAAACAGAAGGGAGTAGACCCTTCAGATGAGAACGAAACCTTGATTTGTATAAGCCGGTTGTGTTAAGTTTGAAACTCATTTGTATAATTTTATTTGATGATTATTTTATCAGTTTTGTAATCATTTCCGCTGTTAATATAGTCATAGATTATCTATTAGCTCTATTAGTATTATTGTATGTGACGATCATAGTTTATGTGCATATTTATTGATTTAGCGTAGTTTATATTCTCATTTTTTACTACGAAATCGAATCTAATCTAACCGACGCCGTAGTTACCAGGTGCAAACTTAACCGAGAAAAAGAGCAGTGAAACTACACTTAAAATAACCATTGCTGTCTGAACCAAGTAAATATCAGGGGGCCATGATGGTTGCGTTTATCACGTGATAAAGCATCTGTCACTCACACTCGCATCTTGTCTAAACGTGATACTTTGTCACTTATTTATCGCGCGATAAAAGCTACCATCATAGGCCCCTAGGTATACATTTATATTATTTATTTAATTACGCAATACACAGGTGGTTTCAGATCCCGTGATCGTAACATTCGTAACCGGTACGGCTTTACGACGATATAAATAACGAATAGATTTTTATGCGACAGTTATAATGATGAGGCTCGAATTGCCAAGCGTGATCACTGTTTAAGTCGAAGTGTACTATTCAATTGATATAAAGCAATGCTCCAAATGAATGTTTTAAAGAGTTTATTTTCAGTAAGTTTGGAAATTTTAGCGGTATTCTTTTGAGGGTTCCGTAGTCAACTAGAAACCCTTATAGTTTCGCTATGTTATTATTAAAAGCTCCTTTTGATATCGCTATCGTTATTTTGATGTCTGGTGTACATCTGGAGGCTGATCTAATGCCACTATACCTAAAATATTTAAAACTATCGACCTTTAACGAATTATAAGATATATTTGCCGCTGTCCGTGATGCGACTGACAATTACACACTAAAACTATGTAAAATATGTATATCAACTAAAACAGAATTAATAAAATCGGACCACTTTGGTACGGTCCCGGTAATAAATAAAAGCTTAACATAACGCTTCACATTAAGGTTTTTCTTCTACGGTACTCTAAAGATGTCTTCACATGAGGCCGTGTGGTTCATTATGTGTGCCAAATCAAGTAATATAAGTTATGGCCGATGGGAGATGAGACGGCCTTGGCCTTTAGTCGTAGAATGTAGGCGAAATTCTTAACGTTGGCATAAAATTACCATGTATACCTACCTACGATGCTCGTATTTTTTGTAGTAATCAAATGACAAATGAGGAAAACTACTTTATTACTTTACATAAAGCGTCAAAACACGAAAACATAAACGCACAGTTTCAAGTGTTTTTATTTAAACTAAAATCAAGCCGACTTTTGAGAAGGTCAAACGAGAGACTTATCTCACTTCTTTTCTTCTGTGGGTTAAGTTTTGGTTGGTTTCAATGCCGGTGCCATGCTTGCCAAGCTTTATATGTTTGAGTGAGACGGAATTACATCATGCTCACTCTAATGTATAACTGAGCCCTGTAGGCTAAGGTCTGTTTGCTAATGAGCAATAAGTAAGTACTATACGAGTTTTCGATTAGCCACCGCCGCGACTGTTCGTGACTCCTGATGATGAATCGCGTACCGATTCGGAACATGTCGAGTGATGCGTGAGTTCGGCTTCTGCGACGTGAATAAACCCGTTTCGTATGTATTCTGATACTAGCTGAGCCGCGCGGTGTTACTCGCTCATCCCACGGGAACACCACATTCGGGATAAAATAGCCTATGTGTTAATCCAGGGCGTCAGCTACTTTCATACCAAAATTGATCGAAATTGGTCCAGCCTTTTGAGCGTGAAGAAGTAACAGACATACACATAAAACTTCAGACTTGCTGCCAGTTTCTCCAGAGACAAAAGAAGAGGGGGTGCCTGCATTTTTGTCAAAACAGAACACACATATAGAGAACTGAGTATTGTAAAGAGCCTATCTATTAAATGTGCCATAGAGTGCTGTGCTATTGAACTTTTAAGACACCGTACGATAATCATATGTTTATATAGAACACCCAACTCTAACATTACTCTAGCTTTAGATAAAATTGACAGGCTGCTAAGCAAAGTCTGTGATAATACTAACAAAAAGATAATTCTGTGTGGAGACTTTAACATTAATATTTTAAAGCCCACATATAGTACACTTCAATTTGAATATCTACTTTTAAATCATAACTTGAAGTTAGAATTGAAGCAACCCACTCGATTAAGTAGTAACACATGCCTAGACAATTTTGCCCATAACATCAAAGGGTGCAAGAGCGAAGTCATCGATTTAGGACTATCTGATCACACAGCGCAAGTCTTAAAATGCCCTGTAAGGAAATCCTGTATCATAAACGCATGGAAGATAAAACAGCGGGATTACAGTTCAGAGAATTTGGCACGCTTTGGGAAATATTTGGAGAACCTCACTTTCTCGGAAACGTTAACCAGTAGTGATCCTAACCTAGCATATAACGCGTTTTTGGAATCCTTTCAATGTCTCTATAATTTATGTTTTCCCTATAAAACCATAACATTAAAAACCCAAAAAAAACCCAAGTGGATATCTCGTGGTATCAAAGTGTGCAGTAAAAAATGTAGGAATTTACTATGGCAGTCCAGACTCCACCCTACAAAGGCGAATAAAATGGCACACAAAAATTACAACGCTAAACTTAAAAAAATTATAAAACTTACAAAACTCTCTCATAATAATCACTTCATAACCTCGGCTAATAATAAAACAAAAGCGACATGGCAAGTGATTAAACAAAATAAACAACATTTTCCGAAAGAGCCCATAGCACACATAAATAATCATAATGGGACCATTTCTGGTCCTAAAGACATTGCTAATGCCTTTAATGACTTCTTTATAGATCAGATCCAAAGTCATAAGAATAAAAAAATTCAAAATCCGGACGTAAATTGTCCACAATCCATCTACATGAGACCGACCACTCCCAATGATATAGTCGCAATTATTAAGATGCTAAAAAACACGAATAGTGTCGGGCATGATGGTATATGCACCAAAGTTATTAAACACTAGCTTTTGCCCGCGGCTTCGCACGCGTAAACACAATATCATACGTTTACTACACTTATTGCGAGGCCAAAGGCCGAGCTCCGCATAGCACCGAAGGTGCGGAGCGTCCTAAGGAAGCCGCCCACCCACTTAATTTAAGTCGAAGTAACTTAATGCGAGGCCGAAGGCCGAGCTCCGCGTAGCACCGCAGGTGCGGAGCGTCTCAAGAAAGCCGCCCACCCACTTAATGTAAGTTGAAGTAAGTCAATGCGAGGCCGAAGGCCGAGCTCCGCGAAGCACCGTAGGTGCGGAGCGTCCCAAGAAAGCCGACCACCCACTTAATATAAGTTAAAGTAACTTAATGCTAGGCCAAAGGCCGAGTTCCGCGTAGCACCGAAGGTGCGGAGCGTCTCAAAAAAGCCGCCCACCCACTTAATATAAGTTGAAGTAACTTAATGCGAGGCCGAAGGCCGAGCTCCGCGTAGCACCGTAGGTGCGGAGCGTCCCAAGGAAGCCGCCCACCCACTTAATATAAGTTGAAGTAACTTAATGCGAGGCCGCAGGCCGAGCTCCGCGTAGCACCGTAGGTGCGGAGCGTCCCAAGGAAGCCACCCACCCACTTAATATGAGTTGAAGGAACTTAATGCGAGGCCGCAGGCCGAGCTCCGCGTAGCACCGCAGGTGCGGAGCGTCCCAAGAAAGCCGCCCACCCACTTAATATAAGTTGAAGTAACTTAATGCGAGGCCCCAGGCCGAGCTCCGCGTAGCACTGAAGGTGCGGAGCGTCGCAAGAAAGCCGCCCACCCACTTAATATAAGTTAAAGTAACTTAATGCGAGGCCGAAGGCCGAGCTCTGCGTAGAACCGTAGGTGCGGAGCGTTGCAAAGAAGCCGCCCACCCACTTAATATAAGTTGAAGTAACTTAATGCGAGGCCGAAGGCCGAGCTCCGCGTAGCACCGTAGGTGCGGAGCGTCCCAAGAAAGCCGTCCACCCACTTAATATAAATCGAAGTAACTTAATGCGAGGCCGAAGGCCGAGCTCCGCGTAGCACCGTAGGTGGGGAGCGTCACAAGAAAGCCGCCCACCCACTTAATATAAGTTTAAGTAACTTAATGCGAGGCCGAAGGCCGAGCTCCGCGTAGCACCGTAGGTGCGGAGCGTCCCAAGGAAGCCGCCCACCCACTTAATATAAGTTGAAGTAACTTAATGCGAGGCCATAGGCCGAGCTCCGCGTAGCACCGCAGGTGCGGAGCGTCCCAAGAAAGCCGCCCACCCACTTAATATAAGTTGAAGTAACTTAATGCGAGGCCGCAGGCCGAGCTCCGCGTAGCACTGAAGGTGCGGAGCGTCGCAAAGAAGCCGCCACCCACTTAATATAAGTTGAAGTAACTTAATGCGAGGCCGAAGGCCGAGCTCCGCGTAGCACCGTAGGTGCGGAGCGTCCCAAGGAAGCCGCCCACCCACTTAATATAAGTTGAAGTAACTTAATGCGAGGCCGCAGGCCGAGCTCCGCGTAGCACCGCAGGTGCGGAGCGTCCCAAGAAACCCGCCCACCCACTTAATATAAGTTGAAGTAACTTAATGCGAGGCCACAGGCCGAGCTCCGCGTAGCACTGAAGGTGCGGAGCGTCCCAAGAAACCCGCCCACCCACTTAATATAAGTTGAAGTAACTTAATGCGAGGCCACAGGCCGAGCTCCGCGTAGCACTGAAGGTGCGGAGCGTCGCAAAGAAGCCGCCACCCACTTAATATAAGTTGAAGTAACTTAATGCGAGGCCGAAGGCCGAGCTCCGCGTAGCACCGTAGGTGCGGAGCGTCCCAAGGAAGCCGCCCACCCACTTAATATAAGTTGAAGTAACTTAATGCGAGGCCGCAGGCCGAGCTCCGCGTAGCACTGAAGGTGCGGAGCGTCGCAAGAAAGCCGCCCACCCACTTAATATAAGTTTAAGTAACTTAATGTGAGGCCGCAGGCCGAGCTCCGCGTAGCACCGAAGGTGCGGAGCGTCGCAAAGAAGCCGCCACCCACTTAATATAAGTTGAAGTAACGTCATGCGAGGCCGAAAAAAATTTATGAGCGGCTTTCCTGGGACGCTCTGCACCTTCGGTGCTATGTGAAGCTCGGCCTACGGCCTCGCATTAAGTTACTTCTTATATTTGTGGGTGGGCGCCTTCCCTAGGACGCTCCGCACCTGCGGTGCTACGCTTGTGAACATGATCTTGGTTTAATTAAAATTGAGGCAAGACTTATGTTTAAAAAATTGTTTTGAATATTTATTGTCTATTGTAGATTTAAATAACTTAATGCGAAGCCGCCCACCTACTTAACATAAGTTGAAATAACGTCATGCGAGGCCGAAGAAAATGTATGAGCGGCTTTCCTGGGACGCTCTGCACCTTCGTTGCTATGTGAAGCTCGGCCTACGGCCTCGCATTAAGTTACTACTTATATTAGTGGGTGGGCGCCTTCCCTAGGACGCTCCGCACCTGCGGTGCTACGCTTGTGAACATGATCTTGGTTTAATTAAAATTAAGGCAAGACTTATGTTTAAAAAATTGTTTTGAATATTTATTGTAGATTTAAATAACTTAATGCGAAGCCGTCCACCTACTTAATATAAGTTGAAGTGTGTGTGGCTTCCCTGGGACGCTCTGCACCTTCGGTGCTACGTGGAGCTCGGCCTACGGCCTCGCATTAAGTTACTACTTATATTAGTGGGTGGGCGACTTCCCTAGAACGCTCCGCACCTTCGGTGCTTCGCTTGTGAACATCATCTTGGTTTAATTAAGATTGAGTCAAGACTTAGGTATGTTTAAAAGATCGTTTTTAATATTTATTGTCTATTGTAGATTTAAAAAACTTAATGCGAGGCCGCCCACACACTTAATATAAGCTTAAATGTGTGAGCGGCATCCCTGGGACGCTCTGCACCTTCGGTGCTATGTAGAGCTCGGCCTACGGCCTCGCATTAAGTTACTACTTAAATTAGTGGGTGGGCGACTTTCCTAGAACGCTCCGCACCTTCGGTGCTACGCTTGTGAACATCATCTTGGTTTAGTTTAAATTGAGGCTAGACTTATGTTTATATATCGTTTTGAATATGTATTGTTTATTGTAGAAAACTATTCAAAGCACCTTGAAAAATAATTAGCTCATAGTCCTACCTGAACATATATTAATGACATCTATTAAGATGACAATAAATTATTTTCGTCTACAATGGTACTAATACTAATATAATAATATAACCTGTCATAATAATTTCCTAAGTAACGCCATAAGATTCAGGTGCCAACTTAACTCAATCGAGCGTACGTCAATAATGGCGACAGCACCACTGAACGGATACGTGATGGCGTGAGGCCCGTGTTTTGTTATCCGTGGTATAATGAATAAGGAAGCAAAGGAAAACGCATGAGATGACACGGTTATTATTTCAGTAGGTTCTGGGTTCAAATCCCGGCTAGGTGAAATCCTTTCTACATCGTAAATTTAATAATTTTGTCTTGTCTCGAATCATGGTTGTTTTTCATACAAAATGCATACTTTGTCGAGCAGCAGCTCTCAATAACTGATACACTGCTGCTTATATTAGGTATGCGATCAATATTCAACAACTTCGATAGTCATTCTGGAAGTCCAGGTTAACCCATCACAGCTACACCCTAGCTTGTGGCGAATCGTGGCCACAGGCAAGCAACGACGTGCGTGAATCCTTGGCCTCGGTGTCGAAGAGAGGAGACCCATCAATAGCTCCAACATGTATGGAGCTGGTGTTATTAACTCAGGAAAAATCTTAACAGCGCGATGCAGCCGTTAGTATGGAGATTTTGCCAACGTAACAACGCCATCTAGCGGAAAAGAACAAAATCTCAACACACCGTTAAAAATAAAGAATGACTGATATTTATTACTTTGAATAGATTTTATATATAAAAAAACTACATAGATGCAAAATTGTGGCTAAATACATCGTATATTTTTCGTTTATTATACATTTCGCTACCTTATTAGTACGTTAGGCCTAACACAAACGATACCAAAATTTGCGCCTAATGTTCTAAATGTTGGTTGGTAAAACATATTTAGAAATGTATTTAATTTACTTAAATTGATTTGAAATACTTTTATTTCAATTACACTCTATAAAATAGCATAAAAAAAAACTGTTTTATTCATTAACATTCTTTATTGCGTCTCCGGGCTTTTTTATGGTCAATACTTACAAACTACAGAAGAATATAATTGCATATTCAATAAAAGAGCATTAGTTCCTATTGTCGCAAATTGTGTTTTTAAAGAAATGTATGTTTTTTTTGAGCATGAGACAATTTACAACGAACATTGCACTCATATTTTCGTCTGTGTTGGTCGATAATTGGCGCCATCTTTCCTATCTAACTAACACGGTTTCCGTAACTCAACGCCTCAAACAACCTTAACCTTATTGTTAATACCGGTGGGCCGCGCGGAGGTATTATTGTCGAATTCATACTTTTTAGTTTTTGTACACGTAAGAGCCACGCGGGGGTCGCGTCGTTCTAAATTCAAAATCACAAACGCTGTCATTATAAGGTTACACATTGTAAGGAAAATATTTCATGGAATTTATGTTTTCAGAGATAAATATTAATCATAATAAAAAGTATCCTATAACCATCTTTGGATGTTCAGCTATTCCTGTACCAAAATTGGTAACTTTTTATCCAGCCGTTTCGGCGTGATGCGAGGACAACGGTTTTTTTGAAAACAGATGGCGCCATGTTGGCACGGCGAAGCGTGTCCATACAAAACAACTATCCGGCTGCATCACGCTATCGAGATTTTTCCTGAAATCATGACCTCCCTCCATAGAAAATTTATTTTCAATACAAATTTAGGATTTTATAATAGTATAGATGTTGCAAACATTATCGGGTCGCCCTTAAGTCACATAATAAATCTAAGCTTGTCATCAGGAGTATATCCAGAGATGCTGAAAATAACTATTGTCAAGCCGCTACATAAAAAGGATGACAAAGCTAATATGGCGAATTATAGGCCCATTGCTCTTGTATCCATTTTTTCTAAAATTTTCGAGAAAGTCATATATGAAAGGCTCTACGATTTTCTGGAGAAATATAAATTACTAGTATCCGAACAAAAAGGCTTTCGCAAGAATATGACGGTGAATATGGCTATCTATGATCTTATCCATCCTATTATTAACGCTATGGATAAGAAAAAACGAATATGCGCCATATTCATGGACATGACGAAGGCGTTCGACTATGTCGACCATAAGATTCTTCTAAGAAAACTCTATCACTATGGCATCCGTGGAAATTCACTTGATCTTCAAGAGTCATTCCTGAGCAATAGAGTACAGTACACAGAACTGACACAGGTATGCCTGAATAAAAAAATGCAAGTAACTTATAGATCTAAAAAACGAACCACTATATATGGAGTCCCCCAGGGCAGCGTTTTAGGACCACTCTTATTCCTCCTATACATTAATGATCTTCCGCAGCATATTGAATACCCCATGGTTCTTTTTGCAGACGATAGTACAGTAGTTATTGAAAGCAGGGACAGCAATAGTTACGAATACGAAATCAACAATACGTTACGTGTTGTTATTGAATGGCTGGAAAATAATAATTTACTGATTAATCTAAATAAAACTAAAATTATCCATTTTAAACAACGTGCACCAAGCTGTTCCATTACATGCGAATATCTAGGATCATCAATCGAAGCCGTAAATGATACCAAATTCTTAGGACTTCAAATCGACAGTAAGCTGTCATGGAAGCATCATACTGAAGCCATCTGTAAAAAATTAAATCAATTTGCTTATGCTTTATACAAGCTTGCAAAGCAAGCAAATGCTAAGGCTGTCATGACAGCATATCACGGTTTTGTGGCATCAACTTTGCGCTATGGTATCATATACTGGGGGAACTCCACAAACAGAGATACTGTCTTCAAAGCTCAAAAGAGATGCATAAGAGCAATCCGCGGACTTAAACAGACAGACAGTTGTATACCACATTTCAAAGATTTAAAAATTTTGACCCTGCCATGTCTCTATATACTCGAAACAGCTGTTTTTGTCAAGACGAACTCTAAATTGTTTAGAACGGTTTCTGAGGTCTTTCCTAGAAGCACCAGGTACGCCCAGAATCTCTTTATAGAGCGCGCGCACACTGCACTAAAACGTAAAAGCGTACTCTGCGTAGCAAGCGAAATATTTAACAAATTGCCTAGTGACATTAAAACATTGCCATTAAACGTATTTAAGAAAAAGCTAGCAAGTTTTCTTATTGATAAGTGTTTCTATTCGGTTTCGGAGTTCTTGACATAATTATGACAATTTCTAATTTGTTAATTAAATTTATTTATAATCTTCGCATGTAATGATAGTAATAATAGGAATTTATTGTATTAATAATATTAATTAAGTAGTATTAATTGTAATAATGAAATAATATTTGTGAATTAATTGTTAATTAATCATTGTTTTTGTGCGCCGGAAGGCAAAACATAGTGTTACCAAACTTTATTGTCATCTGCACCTGCACCAGTGTATTGTGTATTTACCTATGTTTAACAAATAAACACTTTTGACTTTGACTTTGACTTTGACTTTAAACACACTCACAACTTTCGCCTTTCTAATATTAGATATTAGTGCGATGTCTGAGACTCACGGACTTGTCTATGTAAATCTCGTAATATTTTATGGACAGGGACCTAATTTTAGAATGCCGTTTGAGACATCGCCAAACGTCAAATCTCTATTAGATAACAGTGATGTTGCCTTTGAACTGTCATTAAAATGCGATAAGCTTCAAGTGACATATTATCTCTCATTTGTGATTGGACGACCACCTGTGCTGTGTATGCTGTGATATGTATTTTGCTAAGTTTTTGTCTTTTAATAAATATTTTTTCGTATGTTATCTCATCTCAATTTTGGAAATACGAAGGCGATAATGATTGTCAAAAATGCTATTCCATATGTATTTCTATTCTGAACGAAACATAACTGACTAATTTCACGCACTACCCGGTCAAGTTAAGTATGCGCCTGTTATCTATGCCGTCACATACAAAGGAGACGCAAATAAAGCGTGACCGGATTGGCGAAGTTGCGATGTTCTAGGGATATCGCCACTTGTCAAGTAGGGACACGACAAAAGTGACGGATAGCGATGTAATAGAGATATCTCTATCATCTTTCTAAAATTGGTCGAATTACCCCCCTGGGCGCTTATCGATTCGACGTTTAGCGATTGACATTCGATAATAACGAATGTCAATCGCTAAACGTCAGATCGCCATTAGATATCAGTTATCTCTCAGGTATCTCACCTTTGAACTGTTATTAAACCGCGATGAGTTGCTAGGACCTCGTTACCTCACATTCTAAGAAGTCTTCAGTATATTCCACTCTGCTTTAGTTATTTTATAGTACCGTTATACATCATTTTTGAAAGCATTATATCTAATTATTGTATTAAGCGAAACCGCTTAAACCGTGTAAACACACTCAGTGGAAATTGCCAGGACCGGCCCGACATGTTTCGAACTCGTATGGAGCTCTTCATTAGGGACTGACCCGTACAGCCGCGCGTTAACTTTGTCACTGCTTTTTTAAACATGTCAGGCCGTTCCTGACAATTCCACGTGAGTGTAAACCGCTTCATATAATATTAATTAAATATGTTTCACTTGGTTTAATTCACGAAAGTTTTAATAATAAAATAGGTATCTGTGACGCTACTTCAAAGGCTAAAGCTTTCGAGGCGCAAATTGTGCCTCAATTATATAAAACTGATTACGAAAGCGATAAATTTAAAGAATCTATGTGTGGTCAAGTGTTTTTGTATAAGACAGTGATTGAGCACGCCTTAACATTATTTTTAGAATTAATGAGTCGACACTTTGCTTCTCAATAAGGGACCGCCGGACCGGTCTATGACATAATGATAAAACATATTGCTCGTAAACAGAAAGACGTAACCGACGTGGGCGACATGGTTTTACTATAAACGTATGCCGTTTTATATTTATATATGAAGGATAGGGTACCTATGCATAGATATATTATTTTGTAGTAGTCCGGTTTAGTTTTGCCATATGCTTGCTTTTATCTTTGCTAATATTATTATCATGCCCGGGATTTTTGGTGCATGTATGATTTGACGACAACTGTAGGCCTAGTGTCAAATCATTTGTGCACCAAAAATCCCGAGGTTTGGTCATTATCCAAGTAATACGTATTGAATCTTTTAAATTTCACGTCGATTAGTTGCTATGTTGCATATATACATACAGTGTGTTACCCCCAAGTAGGCTTTTCTTAAAGTAGAGCAAAGTAACATAGATCTTTAACGTATCCATGACCTTAATTTAATTAATTAACTTAAATTTAGGCTTTATTAACTTTCTAACAAAATTTTAATTGCCAGTAATGTACAGTAAAGTAAATTGACAAGTGAGTGTTAAATGACAGCGTGATATGAGTAACGACAATTACGCTGTACACCCACTACATTGAATGTGCGGATTTAAGAAATTTAATTGTGCAGTTAATTTACATAATTATGATTAGCTAATACATGCAAACAATTACTAATGGATCATATTATTATCAGTTCTAATAAATGCCCGCATGCCGGTAACAGGCTGTATATTATACCACTGTAAAATGGCATTGAAAATGAGTTTTCTTTGGAGCGGGTCGTTATTTTAGGTAAAATCTTAACATTAGCGATACAGGATTTGTAATAGAATAGAATAGAATAGAATAGAATAGAATAGAATAGAATAGAATAGAAACTTTTATTTCAGGTCATAGACCCATAAAAATATTAGTAACAATGATACTTATTCTATGTTAGTAGTATAGTTTAAATGCGGAATTAAATGTTTACATGCAGGGACGTCCAGCGGGCAAACATTGGACAGTCCCATCGGTCAGCAATCACGCTCAAAATGCGGTTGGGGCTGTCGCGTAACCTAGAAAAAAGTGAGGCACATCTCTTTCTCATTACAGCCGCGAAACCGTCCGTTCGGGCCTCGGCGAACATGCCTGACGCACTGCAACGCCGCGGCAGCCCCATCAACACCCGGAACGCGTTGTTGTATTGAACACGAAGGTCATTATATGCTTTCTGCGTGTATTTGACCCACAGGGTGCACGAATAGAACGATACACAATAGGCTTTAAAAAGTGTAATCTTAACGTCGTCCGTGCATCGTGCAAACCTGCGAGCCAGCATATTGCACCGAACAGACAATGACCTTCGCTCTCGTTCGATGTCCAAGTTGTCCTTCAAGTCATCTGTGACCCAGTGACCCAAATACTTAAAACTATTCACCTGTTTCAAAGGAACTCCCAGGCTTGGTAATGGGCGTACAGCGCCATTTGTTCGCTTGCCATCGAATCAACTTGACGGACTCTGAAGAATTTTGTTACTGGGATACTTTTTACCTGACCACAGTAAAAAAAAGCATTACGCGATCGAAGTTCCGAGCACCTTTTAGTACGATATCTGGGGGCACGGTAGTGCCCACGCCAAGACGAGCCAAGCGAAGCGCAAGGGATCTACCTACTCGAAGTGGTGCGTCATTTTTATGAACCCAAATTTGGGTTTGAATTATACCGTACTAGCTACGCCGCGCGGTGTTGCCTGCTCATCCCACAGGAACACTTCATTTTTCGCGATAAAAAGTAGCCTGTTTTTAGGGTTCCGTAGTCAACTAGGAACCCTTATAGTTTCGCCATGTCCGTCTGTCCGTCTGTCCGCCTGTCCGTCCGTCCGTCCGTCCGCGGCTTAGCTCCGTGACCATTAGTACTAGAAAGCTGAAATTTGTTATGAGTATGTGTATGTATGACGCCGACAAAACGGTAAAATAAAAACCTAAAAAAAAAACTTTTTTCAGGTACCTCTCGAACACCTAAAGTGGGGGTGAATTTTCGTTAACACTAGTGTGTGGGGTGTCGTAGAATAATAATAGGGGTCTATAACATAATTTTTTGATAAAGTCAGCAGTTTTGTAAATATTCGCTCCGAAAATAAAAAAAATAGCGTGCCCCCCCCCCCTCTAACTTTTAAACCACGGGTTAAAAAATTATGAAAAAATTCATGAAAATGAGGCCTTATTAAGTACTTTCAATGAAGACTATATTGAATGAAATCGGTTGAGCCGTTTTGAGTTATCGCAAAAATTCATATTTTCTGCGCGGTGTCCTTATACTTCGAACGTTACACATATTAGTTAACTGCATACTGCATTAAAGGACTCCGCTCAATCTGGCGCGTATAATCGATAACTTCTAGAAGGTAATAAGTAATTATAGTTACTTTGGCGTTTACGACCTTTTTTATAGAGCTTTAAATCTTTCTCGTACCTAATTTAAGCCCATCTATTGTGAAGGATGGGCAACTACGGAATCCTACACTGAGCGTGGCCCGACATGCTCTTGGCCGGTTTTTTAGTCTAGGGTCTCAGCTACCTTCATACCAAAATTTATTAAAATTGGATAGTGAGGAAGTAACTAACATTCACACACATAAACTAAACACACAAATTTTCGTCTTTATAATATTAGTGTGATTATTATGTGTATTGTATGCGCAGGAGTCGTGAGCGGAGCGGCGCCGAGGGCAACGGGTTCAACGACAACAACAAAGGCAACAACAGGGACGACGAACAACAGACACCGCCGGTCGTCGGCGACCGAGCTTTTTCTGAGCATCGTTGCAGGTACCATAAACTGCGTGAGAGTATATGAGAGAGAGAGAGAGAGATAAACGTTTTTCTCAGTCAACCTTTGACAACGCGATATAATCAGTTTGTTTTATTAAAATGTGTGACAGTCGCGGAAACCGAATAAAATATTATGTACGCGATAGTACTTAAATATTGTATGAAGCGGTTTACACTCGCGCTGTAAGGGTAGCAGTCCCTTATGAAGAGCTCTATACGAGTTCGAAACACGTCGGGGCGTTCCTGACAATTTTACGTGAGTGTAAACCGCTTAATACAATAATTAAATATATCTCAAGAATGTTTTAGTAAGTGGGCATTTCTGCAGCTCAGTACAAACATTTATTTATACTAATAGGTATAAATTTTTAGTCTACTTTATCTCGCATATCTATTAAAATACATTAACAATTTTTAGTTCAAAGTTACATAATGCTAATTAATATCTCCGTCGTTAGCTTGACAGGAAAAAACCCGATTTCTAAAATCAGGTTGATTGATGTCTGTGACCTTTAGCTTATACAGATTGCGTGAGAGCAACATAGCCTTCTCCCTTCTACCTATCGGAGATGTCACTTTGCGCCAGCGGCAGCGACGTAGGTACGTGTGTCTCGCTCACTCGTTATGTCGCCGCGCTCGGATCTCTCGCCACTCTTGGTGACTCGGCATCAGGGTCGAATGACACGCTAACACCGACACACATACGCACATACAAGTGTACACAAAAACGTAACAACTGTCAGGGACATCAGGAGGCATACCCGATGGAAGCCCCCAATCAGAAAACAAAAACCAGGAGGCCCCACTGCAAACGCGGCGAAAGCGCACTATTTTTCCAGGGCTCCCTACTGGGAACGGAACAGGAGGAAGCAGGACGACTGAGCCCAGCTGCGGCGCCCGCTACAGCTGCTCCAGCCGTCCTGCCACACACTCAAACCCGGGATCTCGTATCGAGATCCCGGATGATTTAGGTTGAGTTAGGTTAAGGTCTTCTCGGCGTTTTGTCCCGAAGGACGAGGCGTGTCAGCTCCCAATCACGCGAAGGGCCCCCAAAGACCCGCAGATTAAACTAAAAACGAAAAAAAAACTCGCCACTCTCTCGCTCAGCCGCTTGCCGCGTCACTGGTCGCGCAAAGTCATGACATCTCTGTATATACCTACACAAGTAACCACAAAGCAAAGTTGATTTCTATTTTTAAGACACATTAGACGTTTTCACGAGAAACTTATTTAATGCCTGTTACGGACAACACAAGTAAAAGTTAATCCTCTTATGATTTTTAATCGGTGATCAGGTACCAACTTTCCTAACTCGGTAATTAATGACGGTCATGTTGAAGTCGTCATTATATGAAAACAGACTTTTATTTTTCTATGATAATTTTTGTTTTGAAACCAATTTTGTCTTAAATTCCTTGTCATCCTACTAATCTATATCTGTGAGCTTTCAACCTCTTTACTAATTTAATGACAATGACAATCTATGAGTAATAACATGTCTTGTCATTGTCATTCCATAAACAAAGACGTAGAAAATTTCGAAAAAACGAAAAAATCGTTAAATTTCCCGCCAGAACTGACACTTGACGTAGGTATCGTAATTTATGTAGGATGACCATGTATCTAGTGATTAATGGTTTTAATTATGTTTTAACTTTTAATAAATTAAACAGTGAGGTAATTGCGCGAGACCTCGCCTAATTAGTTTAATTTTAGCTAGATAATAATATTTTTCTACTCCTGATCACCGATTAAGAATAATCGTGTACATGATGCCATATACGGGCATATATTTTATCTAATAATTACCTAAATGGAAAAAATAATTGACTTACAACATTTATTTTTATAATCAGGATTTTTATCCATGTAAGCAAATAAAGGATAAAAAATGAAATATAATCCTTAGTTATTAAATTAATAATTATACCTACCTATACGAGTGGAAAATATAGTTAGTAAAATTATTCGCATTTGCCTTACTATCAATGAGTTAGGTTAGCAGGTAAAGGTCGATTTACAACTAAAATGATTACATAACATAATTTTACGGATATAATATGCTAATTTTGACCTAAAGTGTAAACAAAGTAAGTGTAAGATGCGTGTTGTTACATCACAAGATAAATATAAATTAATTTTATACTATTAACCTAATAGACAATTCACGTGTGAAAGGTGCGAAATCTTCGAAATGCCAATTGAAAGTTAATGCGACTATGCAAACCAATGTTTCTTTTTAACCGACTTCAAAAAAGGAGAAGGTTCTCAATTCGAACTAATTTTTTTTTTTTGTACTTATGTATGTTACTCGATATCTCCGAGAACCGTGAACCGATTTTTTTTTAATCGAAAGGGTATAACTCCGTGTTGGTCCCGTTGGCACTAAGTCGGGATCTGATGATGGAATCTTGGAGAAATCGAGGGAACTCTTCAAATGTTATAGGGACCTGTACGGCGCTTTCGGTAATTTATTGATAAAGTCAAGAATTTACATTCAGTAAATAGGATTTGGTGTAAGGAAACTGATGATGAACACCACAGATGGCCACTAGAACTTTTATATGAATCACTAAAAAGCAAAAAAAAAAAAAAAAATTAACAAAAAAAAGAACCGACTTCAGTAAAACAAAAAAACCAAAAATAACCCGTTCAAGTACAGATTACATTTGACTCACCCTTCGAAGTCGGTGCCAAACCTCGCGTAAACTATAATATAACTATAAATATAAGAACTGAGTGGTTTGGGATCGACTTCGAAGGGTGAGTCAAATGTAATCTGTACTTGAACGGGTTATTTTTGGTTTTTTAGTTTTACTGAAGTCGGTTCTTTTTTTTGTTAAAAATTATTAATCCGGATATTGCAGTTTTTATGTATGGGCAAATTTTTATTTTGTTGTCGATATCTTTTTTTTCTCAGATTTCAATAAAATTTGGTGAGTCTTACTGAAATTTATATAATCTGAGTAAAAAAATCGACAACAAAATAAAAATTTGCCCACAATATTTGTTGATGTTTTGTTGACAGAACGACCAAGCAACAAGGATAACAAGAATGTGACAATCCTGCCCGTTCAGCTGCCAATCCAACTAGGTAATATAATTTAGTAATCGTTTTTGTAATTGGACGATAAACAACTAAAAAACAACCAATTTAACTTAGAATACGAAGAGAACCCAACTGAATCCAATGTCCCCAATATGACGGCCCTTTGGCGGGGTACCCATGATGCCAGCTACATTCGCCCGGCAGCCTGGTGATAGACAGACAGACGGACGAACAGCGGAGGCTCAGCAATAGAGTCCCATTTTTAATCTTTGTGTACGGTACCCTAAAAATGGTACTAGTAGCCTTACCTTGTGTATAATCTGTGGTATTACTTATTTCACAGGAGGCGAAGGCGGCATAACTCTTCCTGTACTGGTTCTTCCTGTGCCAGTGTACACTAACACTCCAGGTTTGTCATATTCAAGAATACCAGCATGCTCTTTTAACTGTCCTAGCCTATTAAAACAGAATCAATGTTGACCCTATTTTATGTGGTGATACCACATTTCTTATTTATAAAAGGATCAACCTCGATCCTTTTCAATATTTGAAATAGTGCCATCTCTCTCGCTGTCCTAACACTAGCTGGATCCGTGTAGCGTCCTATATAGCTCAGTGGTGAGAGCACTGTGTGTCAAGCAGAGGTCGTGGGTTTGATTCCCACTAGCACCTCAGTGGACTGCGTAAAATTTTGGCTTCTTACTCGTATTTATCCTCCGTCCGAGCGAGCGAATCGTCACTTTTTCAGTTTTCCCTAAAAATCTTTCGTATGTCCGCCGGATGTCCGGGTGTTGAATTTCTCAATCGATTCTCAAGTAATTTTGTGAGTAGGTTAAGTTAGGTGTTTTACGATTCAGTTTTTAGAAATTTTACAAAATGGCTGGGATATGGGGTTGAAAACGTAAATAATTACTAATTTAAACCATATTGAAACAATCGCGAGGTCTACAGCACAGCCCACAGAGCCACTAGTGTGTATAATTATTACATATGTATATTACTTTGTTAAAAGATCAACAATGATTCACCTATGAATGTATTTGTAAGAGTAACGAATATGTACTGAAGATTTTCATCGATGTTAAAGGTGAACACGAAACGCGTTGTCACCCTTTAACTCATCAGTCATCACAAACCTACAGTATATAATATTGTCAATCTTAGTAAACAGGACCTTCACATCCAATACTGTTGCAGTAAAGAACAGTAATAATTGTTCTAGGAGCCGTTCCAAAATAATTATTTTCCCTAAGTAGTCCAATTTCCCACTGCGCTTTTCAAACGGTGACCAAAAAAGCCTTTTAGAAATTAGAAAATTAATATATCTCTTTAAGAAATGTTTAACCACCAAAACGTATACTTTCCAGGATCATGCAACGCTAACCACAATGGAGCAACACCCGCTGAAAAGCCGTCGGAACCGACGACAGGTGCCGTCGTGGCAACTCGCCAGCAATTCTCTCAAATCGAAACCACCCCAGATCACGCGGTTCCTGAACCACAAGGACAAAATCAAGTTGAAGAGCAGCCAGAGAGCCCTCAAGAAACTATCAAGTTTCATGTCTCTCCTAAAGTCGTTATTCCAGCTCCATTTGTAAACATTCCTTCCCCACGTGTGCAACCAATTGAGCAAGTCAAGGAGCCTCAACCAGTGAAACCAAGCGGAACTGTAAAATATCAGGCTTCTCCGAAGCTTCCTATTGTAAAACTTCCTATTCGTGGGCAACCATTTGTGCAAACACAGCAACTTTCTCACGAAGTGAAGAAATCTCATCACGTCTCTCCTAAGATCATTATACCCACCCCAGTTACCGTACCTGGTCTTCACGGAGGTTTGAATTTAAACCATGGAACCAAGGTCGGGTTTAAAGTAGAAGCCCAGTCAGTGCCTGAAAAGCCTGCAGTGAGCTACCAGCCGGAGATCAGCACACCAGCTGAAGAGCCAGTTCCTTACTCCGAGGGAACACAATTTTTTGGTATGTTATACACAATGTGACCTTTATAAGTACTACCACGAATAAAAACTGAGTTTTCAGGCTTATCAGTTTTACTGATAAAAGCAACATAATGAAGGAATTTGGTAGAAGTAGGTACATATAAGACAAAAAGTTGAAAGTTTTCGGTTCTATTTATGTATAATGGATTGGATTCCTTTTCTGATCCCATTTATTACTTCAAGAGCAACAAGCGAAGATTATCCTGGGAACTGCGGACCTGTGATGGTTGCTTTTATCACGTGATAAATAAGTGACAAAGCATCCGTCATGTTTTGACAAAATGCGAGTGTGAGTGCCAGGACCATCATAGGCCCCTGTTCTGCTTAATTGTATTTTTTATTTTTCCCCCTTTACAGAGACATCAGAACAGATGATCCAAAGCTTCCGCCGCCAATCCCCTGTGGCTCCTCAACTCCCAGCAGTCATACCTGACCTCGACCTGCCCGCTCGTCTTCCGGTTCCTCAGCCTTCTTCGTCAGAGAATGCTCCTCATATCCCTGCAGCATCTCCACCACGCCCAGACTTCAACCGGACCTTGCATCTTCGGGTGGACCTCACTGTGCCTAATTCGGACTACACTGAAGCCTATGATATCCAGTACGTATTTAAATATACGTTTTCAGCTATTTAGCTGATACTTCTTATATTCTGGTTTTTATAATTATATCTAATATGCTTATGAAATCTGTGCAAGAAAGTGCTGTGATCTTAGATGTTGATGTGATGCTGAGTGTCTTAGATGATATAAAATGACACCACAATAGCGAGAGGTCTATTTGAAAAAAAATGAGATGCTGTTATTCCAAGAACGATCCACGGTCACCGGTCTCTATGGGCTAATAAATAAATAAATAAGTGTAACCCGTGTCGGGAGTATAACCCGCTAATGGGATTATCTCAGGGGTAATTTGGGTTGGGGTGACAAGGGTGCATTGGGCGCATGGACTGCGTCGTGAATAGACTGAACCGAATCAGTCTGACTTAGGGCGGGAATATGATCGTGGTGAGGCACTTTGTTGTGGAAACTCATACGTCGGCCAACTTCGCCAGTAGTGTAGACTAGGGTAAGAAAGACTTTGTCGGTCCCACGTCATTCCTATGAAATGGCGTTGAAATTTATATATCACAGCAGGGCGAAGGGATTTTCAGGCATTTCAGTTGCTCATCAGTCTCTGAATTACAGTTGAAATGCAGCCTATCTGACTATACCCTAAACTGTAATGAAAAGCGACACAAAGAAAAAAGGCCAAAGTGACAGTTACAAAACCCTGACACAATTTTTCTGTCAATTCCAGATTTCACGCGGAATCCAATACGGCGAAGTCAGTGGTGGAGGACGGCAGCACTGTCATCTACCGGGCACCACTGGCCGATGGGCGCGTGCAATTCCTTGAGGTAAACACACATGGATATAATGAAATAATAATGAACCTTATTCTGTAAGTATGCCACAAGGACACTTTTACTATAAAACAATGAACTTTATTCTGTAAGTATGCCACAGGAACATATTTGCATGCCTGAGTCTATTGACATTTGACAAGAGGAGAACACTGCTGAGAAATCTTAAAGGAACTCAACAGAGAGGTACATTAGGTACCTCTTTTTTTTTAGCCAGGCTAAATGGTGCCCTGTTGGGTAATATGCCTCTCGTGGATTTCCACTTGTCTCAGTTTCTGGCTGTTTATGGCAACACAGAGACGTTACTAATTAATTGATCCATGCATAAAAGAAAGGCCTCATCGTGTTTTTTTCTAAAACCAAGTGGAAATATGTAGAATAGAACGGGTTTTCTCCGACCAAAAGATGTCCTTTGAAATAATTACACAAACTGGTGAGAGAAGGTTTCATTACTCTTTTCGAACGAACTGTTAAAAGAGTTATTTACTGTTAATAAACGACTCAAATTTGGAGTACCGTTGTATATTTAATTAAAACATCTTTACTATAACTTCAGGTTCAACGAGAACACTCCGGTGACAAAAAGGTGCGTCGCTGCACGCTGTCTCCTCTCATGCCCGCCTCTCCTGCTGACAAGGCCTTCCCTGGCCTGCCTGAATTCGATCAGTTTGAGTTTACTGGTAAGCATTATTTTGTAGTCTACTTTTCGACTCAATATCAGGGTCAAAAAGTGGTAGACCAGTTGTCTTTCCCGGTTAAACTTCTTTAGCTGTAAGATGCCGTAGGGGGCCGTAGTTCCAAAAAAAAGGAGGTGGTAACTGATGAGGGACGCGGGGTACAAGTTCTGCAAAGGCTGGGTGAGAATTTGTTCGACCAGAATTAGTGGTGTGTGATGAAACATTATAAAAATTGGGTAGTGGTTTGTTAGTTTAAGCGAGGAAAGGAAATAGTGAAGTTAAACGCGAAAGCTGTGTTTCAAAGTACTGATGCCACCTAACGGACCGGAAGTACAAATAAAAGAAAATTTATAAACATAAGTTCATCTCTTTTTCAGGTTACACATCAGCAGAAGGCAGGTCACTGGTGGAAAGATGGCGGCGCATAGTGGCTGGTGGGCCTGGAGAAGGTGGTGGAGCAGAAGGGGAATCTCTCACCTTCACTCATGAGATGCTCATCATCAGGGATAGAGGATTAGCGGTGCCGCTTAGGTCAGTAGCCTCGCTTATTAAGCTTGTATTTAAATAGCCTCCATGGATGCCGAATATTGACGGTATTCACAGAGTGGCTGCTTTACGCTGGAATAAAGGGGAATATCCTGTTTAACAGGGCTCTGTTCCCATTGTGTAAATCTTGCGTTTGAATTAATTCGTAGTTGTAGTCTTAAGTACTTACCTGAAAGTCCGACCTTGGTTTCCAATTTCAGTAGGGCCAAATATTTGTATGATGACCATATTAATCGACACCATCACTAGCCAAAACAAGACCACTACTAGACATAATTATGCCCTCCAAAATAATGTCACCATGACCGGTCTTCCGCCGGCCGCAGCTTGCGGATTCCTGCGACTTTCGCTAGGGACGAGAATAGCATGTTCTTTATGTAATTCCTTATTTACTCTTCGTTAGTGCCTATAGCCAAAAAGCATTGTTTACGTAGTAGATCAATATGTGAGTAATTTTATTGTGACTTTTATGCATTTTCTTCCAGATACACCGTGGTAACCGACAGTTCAGTCCTTGGTGCTGGCAGCGATTCCTACACGCACCGCTACGACCTCCTTAACCCGCCTACCGCCGCAGTCTTACCCAACACCAACGAAGAGTGCGATTTCTTCGATGAGCTCCAAAATGAAGAAAAAGACCGCCAGCGAAGAGACGTCAAAGGATTCCTCTCGAGGGTTGTGTCTCGGTTCGAACCGATTAGAGAGTTTGCAGGTCCTACTAGGGACACGAAATATGACTCCGTATTGCTAAAGTGAGTACTTCATCTTCTAATTCGTAGTTACGACTTACGACTACATTAAAGGACAACGGCTGATAGATTTTGTTACATTGTTGACATTAACAAACTTAATCTGCCAAGTGTATAATGACCAACGCACAGTTCGTACATTCATATAACATTTTTCAATACGATTTCGATTCTGCTTACTAACTAACAGTACTACCCACTTTGTTCCGCAGATTCAAAGACCAATTCAAACGAAAATACATAGACCCAGCCGAAGAAGCCGTCCGTAAAAACCTACTGATCAAATCCTCCCGATTCATCGAAGCGGGCAACCGCCTCGCTTCCGGTTTCAAGATGGCCGCCAACTTCCTGGCTGACAGACTGGATGATGAGATCGATCATCTATTTGGAGTCCAACCTTTGCCAGAAGGAGCCAGTGAGCCTGGGTTGATACCCTTCCCATATTCTGGAAGCCAGCTGAAGCAAATCTCCAATAAGTTGGGAGACGAGTTTGATTGGCGACCACTTGGTGCTGTATCGCCGGTCCGATGTAAGTTAATCAGTGTAACATAAAGATAAAGTTTAAATTTTCCCTTAATATTTAATTATTTAATATAAGTAGCCTATAAGCTAAACGCTTCCGTGGGGTCGGTCATAGCATATCTGGAGGCTTCTGTATGGCTTAGTCCGGTCCTGTTTAGGAGAGTCCCGCGTCTGTCTAAGTTCAAATTCACTCGGACCCTTGTTAAATATTAGCTTGACTTTACAAGCTTTCAGAGTAGGTAGCCAATAACCTGTTTCTTTTTACAGTCCAGGAAACAACATGCTCGTCATGCTGGGCCTTCGCAGTAGCGGGCTCGACGGAGGGCGCTCTCTTCAAGAAGACCAACAAATTGGTGCCTCTGAGCCCACAGTGCCTCGTGGACTGCGGAAGACCGTAAGTTTCTTCTACCTACTTGTATCTCATATCGTTTGCTGACCGCATCCAATGGTGTCCAGCTAATTGGAAAATAAGTACCTTCGTAATAATTCACTTGGTTGTTAGTTATTCAGTAACGAAATCAAACGGATTTAGATAAAAGCCTGTAGTAGATAAATAGGTCATTAGACATGCAAATATAACATGAATTCCCAGTAACGTGAACGAACCCAAGGATTGATGCTAAGTGCGACATTTCGTTCTATTCACTATTCACTATCATGTATGCTTAGAATAAATACGCCTAGAACGTCTTCATAGTTCATACAAAACATTTGTGAAGGACGAAGCCGGTTTTGGTTCTATGTGTGCGTGTCTACGAACAAATCGTAGGTGACAGATGCGTACACGGACGAAACTACGACGGACGGGCGAGTTCGAGACAGGCCGTGGCTAAAACTGGCTTCACTTTCAAGCGCTGACTAGGTTTCTAGGTGCATTTATTCTAAGCATGTATGTACTATCGGCTGCAAAATTGCATAGACCCCCTTGAGGCGATAATGGCTTGGACGGTTGTAGGCAAGGTTTGCAGTTAAGGCCGTTCCCTGAGCCAGATTTGCAAAAATACCCCAAAAATTATCCTATTTTTCTACGAAACGTTGATATTAGTAAACGAGGGAAAAATATATATCATTCTTGATTATATTATCTTTAATAACACAGCATTCGATACACGATTCATAACACTTCGCTCGATACAATTAATTCCCAAAGTAACCTCCAATTCGAATTTTTACTCCAACTTTACTTGTTTTTTTTCTACGTGACACTATGAAACAAAAAAAGGAGAAAAATCAATCATAACTAAAATAGTAATTTTACAGCTTCCGAATTTCAATAATTGAAGCCAATATTTTTAAAATAAATAATCATCGACAAATTCTTACGAAAAAAGATATCGCCTTACGACCCGCAAGCTCTGTCTCCGTCACTCTTTTGAAATGTGACTGTGATGTGACAGGGACGGGTGGCCTGAGGAGGGGCTCGGGGTTCTGGCTCAGGGAACGGCCTTAACAAACTAGATGGCGTCTTTGTGTCCAAAGCTGTCGATTTTAATGGCATAATTGAATATAATAGGCTTATAGTCAATAAAAATCTTCTACTATTTAATAATCTAACCGGACAAATTAAAATATACATTTATCATCAAATTAAAAATAGCTTACACCGAAACCGTCCGTCCACCCGTCTTTTTAACTGGTAACCCAGTTCGTTTTTTAACTATGTTGCCCTTCTAAAACCGCTCGTGTTATTTCAAAGAAACCCATCGTTACAGATTCTTTTGACGCCATTTTATACAAAGTAAGTTCGTAATTATAAAATTACGAATGTTTTTATCCACGGTTTCACGGTTTTATAAACATATGCCAAAAAATTATCAGGAATGAACAGTGGCGGATTTGCCCTAAGGCCCAGTAGGCCCGGGCCTAGGGCGGCCAGATATTAAGGGCGGCAAATCGTGCCAAAAAAAAAACACTTACGATAACAAGATTAACAAGAAATAACTCAAATGCAAAGTATCTTTATATTTTAAAGGCTCGCGTACGCGTACCGTATGATTATAATCTTCCTAAATCACTATTTTGCGTATCAAAGTATAAACAATTTCGTACATCGTACATATAAAATAGTTCGTACGTTCAGTTTCATATAAGGGCTCCCCCACATCTAGCGTCTCCCGAACGTCGACGCCTCACCAACGCCCGCGCGGCGTCGACGCCGCGCTCCCGCAGCGCCGACGCGACGCTGCGGCGCCTCTCGAACGTCGAGGTCGCAGTGACATCAACGCGGCGTCGGCGCCGCGTTAGCGCCGCGCCTCCTCGACGTCAGTGTCGACTGTCGAGCGTCGGAGCGTCTTATCGGCGCCCACGCAGCGTCACTGCGACGGACAGAGCACGCAACCCACCGCGTCCAGGGTTGCCAGACCAGATGCAACAAAAAAATGGCCGTGAAAATTTTAGAATAAATACTTTTTTGGTAGTAATTGATACATTGTCAGAAGAAATGAAAAGACGCCGGGATGCTTATAAATTACTCTACAATAAATTTTACTTTATTACCAACCTGACGAATCTAAGCATCTCAGAAGTCGAAGATAAGGCCAAGGCATTGCAAATGATTTATTCTACTGACTTAGAAGACAATTTTACAGAAGAGTGTCTCCATTTTCGTTCTCACTGCAGCATAAAAAATGAGGAGCGAAAGAGTGCAGTCAGTTTGTTGAAATGGTTACGAACCGAAGGTCTTCAAACCATATACCCAAACGTGGATATTGCTCTTCGTATGTGTGTGTGTACACCCGCCAGTAACTGTACAGGAGAAAGATAGTTTTCTTGTTTGCGCAGAGTTACAAACTATTTACGCACAACAATGACGGAGCAGAGGTTAAACGATCTTGCTTTGCTTGACATAGAAGCTGATTTTTTAAGCAAATTGGATTGCGAAGATTTAATTAATGATTTTGCTGCGGTTAAGTGCAGACGAGTTTTGTAACACATTGTAAAACATAAAACAAAACCTAAAACCGTTTTAAATGTTTTATTTTAATGCCCAAACATCCCTGAAACCTCGGAAAATATTATAAACTAGCTTTATAAGCTAGCTAGCTTTTAGTTAAACAATTTTCTGAATCAATTAAAAGTGGGAATAAAGTAAATTCAATAATTATATATGTTAGTCTATAATGATGGGTGCTGAGAAAGGGGCGGCGCATGGCCTGGGGCCTAGAGCGGCTAGGACTGCAAATCCGCCACTGGGAATGAATATGAAGTTTACGTAGTTTATACACAAGAGGCGTGATTTAATAAAACTTCAATTAAATCACAGAAAATTAAATGTAAAGGAAATTTAATTATTTAGGCAATATGCGGGGTTATCGTAAGAGTAAGTCATGTTTATCATTACTCTTGTCTTAAAAAAAAACGAGGACACGAGTATTATAGACATTAATTCGTGTCATTTATTTGTATAAAGCTTTCAAACCAAATAATACCTACCAATTTCATGGTTATGAGGTTTTTATCAAAAAGAAAACATAGGCTCTCAAATTAAACATATAGGTAATTTATATTTGTGCTTAAGATGTTTGGAACACTACAATTGGAATAATACAAATGTGGAAATCAAAATGTTATGTTACATCATCATTTTTAATATAAAAATATAACACGATATTTATGCAGATATTCGTATGAAAATATTGAGTGTTAAATCAGTTAGGATTCTACAATCAACAATTTAAAACATGACCTAAATTCATAGGTATAGGGATCAATCTAATTGTATAATATAGCCTTAAACTCATGTCAAACTCTAAACAGTAAAACAAACTTTTTAATCACTGGGGTTTATAGTCGCAAAGTCAAAATAATTTATTTCAGACAGTGGTCCATAATATGTTAGTTACATTTACAAAAAACCCCACCAGAACGGGCGCGATTTTTGTTACTATAAAATTAACTAAACAGGAATAATAGATCTACAATAATAAAACAACTAAAAATCATAGTTTCTTTATTACTTACACAACATGTTTTTTGTTTCATGTAATTCAAGGGTAAAACAATACTACTACTTAACGTTTTGTTGAAGGTAAAAAGCTTAATTATTCGTTTCTGAAATCAGAAAGAGGATTGAAGCTTCACCTTAATCAAAACAACACTTTTTTTATTTTATTAGTGAATCAATTTTAAAAACAAAACTGTGACCGGGTTATATAAATAGTTATATTTAAAAATCATTTATCAATTAGCTATAGAAAGTTCTCGTGATGTAAAAATATTGTAATAAACTCAATACCTATCACAAAATGGTGTAAAAATATTAAACATGGTTTTTCACTCTTTTTGTTCGATTAGAAGCAATTATCATGTTCAAACAATAATGAATAATGTAGCATGTTGCAGAATTATAAAAATATTGTTTTATTTACTAATGTAACCCGGTCTCCGCTAATTGCCATCTTTTGCATTAATAACTAGTATAGCCACCATTTTTGTCTAAGTATAACGGCTTGCAAGCGGGAAGGCATCGATTCTATTAAATGTTCACACAGTCCCGAACCACGAATACTATCCCATCTAGCTGGCCACGACACGACACGACATTTATATCTTTGTGCTGGCGAAACCACTCACGCACATTTTGCGAACGATGTATAGGACAGTTATCTTGAACAAACGTAATTAGTGGTAATTCTCCTTCTGGATAGACATTCCTAACAGTTGGTAACATGATTTCTTCCAGCACATTTAAATAGTCACCACTTTTCGCCCTACTCGGCACTCGGACCAATTCTCCCGGATCAGCCGCACTCATCCAACCCCACATGTTCACAGTTATACGACCTGATTCCATATTAGGCACTACGTGGTCAGCGTCATACCGAGTGTTGTCGCGACGCCATAAGCTTAGACGTCCATGTTGACTCGATTTAAATGTTTTTTCATCGGTAAAGATGACATTGCTCCAATCATCATTTAAGTGCTCCCGGACGAACTTTAATCTCTCTTCTTTGTGATGTGGGGTTAGCAAAGGTTTGACTGCATGCCTACGATGATGCAATCCTTCACTATGAAGGACACGACGAATAGTATCCACACTTGAGTCACATAAACGGGCGTAATGTCTTATTGGTTGAAAGCCGTTTGCTTCATACTCCCGTACTAACATGTCACGCTGCTGTGCGACAATCAGCCGTGGTCGACCACTTCTTTGGCGGTGCAATAATGACCCTTCTTGTCCGAATCTCCGCACCCATAAAGCTACCGTTTTTTTCTGCAACAAAATTTAGGAATATATAATAATTGATAAAATATAAAACAGATATCGTTTAAATATATTAATTATGTTTGTATTATATATAAAAATATACTTCGAACCTTAAAACAACTACTTACATTTACACCGGTTTCTCTGGCAATTTCTACCATATTTTTGCCTTCATTAGGTATGCAAGGCAATGATCTGTGACCTTTTCACTAAATCGATATTGCAATGAGAACTCATTTTAATATTCGATAAGTAATAAAAAGCAATAATAAAAGACAATCAAATCAACGGAACTAGCTACTGTTAGCGGACGAACTGTTTTGTAATAAGAACTGGAATGGTATATATTTGATTTTCTAAGTCTACCCTCTAAGTAACTATGGGTGTAAGTATGCCAATAGATAATAGTTGCCCATTTCAACAAGAATACCAAATGAATTTACTTACTATTCATTTAATTTGTATTTGTTTAAAATTGCAATTATTTTTTGATAACCCTAAAAAATAGATAAGATTTTTTTATCTATTGTTTATTTTAAGTCTTAGTTTTAAATTTTTACTTTAAGGCTTTATTTAAGATTTTCCTATGCTATTACAAATTGTTATTTACATTAAAAAAGTATTAGTACTAAACATAATTCTTGTTTTTCTTGTAAACTAAAGTTTTTCTGAGTATGGTAATGAATTTCGTCAGCTTTCATTAAGTCTCGCTGGCTTAGAGGTTGAATACATCTGTCTCGATGTCGGAGAGTCCATGTTCAAATCCTCGCAATAATTATGAAAAAATACAATGTTTTTGGATGTTGTGTGAATCTTCGTTGCTAGATTAAAAAAATATGATTTGTATTTATTCCTCCATCCTTACAAAATAACATAAATGGGCGAAGTAGCATTCTATAATTTCTGGATGTTTGGACAAGAACGACAATAATAATAATATCATGTCAGTTAAATATTGGATTTGCGGGAGAAAAATATTTTATTTTATATTTGGTTGTTAGCAGTGCCATCTAGTGGGATCTTATTAAACTAATGAAGTACGTGACATAGCTCAACCGTCTTGACTGGCTTCAAAGCATTCGCGTTTAAAAAGGGGTATGCACTTTTGCTGCCGATAGTACATACCTTTGCAACTTGTTGATGTGGTACTGATATGGTACAGAAGCAACAGCGTTCTTGATACATAAATATGTCAATAATGTGTTTCTGTAAATATTTGCAGGTACGGAGCAAACGGGTGTAACGGCACCTGGCCCAGCTTCGCCTACGATTACGTCCAGGACCGCGGTCTGCCCGCCTGGGAAGAGTATACTGACTACCAGGCCAAGGTACGTCAGAATAGGAACACCAGTTCAACAGAACACACATTATCCTGGTTAATCTCCAGCGGTTACTCTAAAGTTTGAATTTTGACGTTCAAAAAAGCGAGTGTATGAAAAAAGCGAGTGTATCAAAAAAGCGAAAGTGTGTGAGAGGTTACGATAAAGAACAAAAATATAAAAATAGAAAAAGTGAAAAGAAAATAAAAGTAAAAAATATAAAGAAAAAGTGAAAGGTAAAAACGACAACAATCTGACACGCATCAGTTATAGTTCGGTGAATAGAGACTAAAATATTGGAGATGACCTTACAAAAGGTCCGTATCCAATACGTATTGTAAAGACAAACGGATGATATTTTTAATTTTCTACATTAGCCTATATTTTACACTTTTAATGATGATTCTCGTTAAGATGAATAGTGGCCTTCCTTTCTTTATTATTTGCTTCTTGTTAACGCATACCAGGTCTTGGAGTGCAAAGACAAGAGCGTCCCTCCCGTGACGCACATCAGTGGACACGTCAACGTGACAGCGAACAGCGAGTCTGCCCTCAAGGTAATTGCCAGTGTTTTTTCTCATGCCGGCTATACACTCTCGCCAAGGCCGGGTAAAACACGTTTTTTTATGTCAACGGATCGCCTGATGGAAAGCGATTACCGTCGCCTATAGACACCTGCAACACCAGAGGAGTCACCAGTGCGTTGCCGGCCTTTCAGGTGGGAGTACGCTCTTTTCTTGAAGGTTTGAAGGTCGTATCGGTCCGGAAATACCGCAAGCGACAATTCATTCCACGATGCAGTGATGCGAGGCAGGAAATTTCGAGAAAAATGCACAGTTGTGGACTGCCAATTATATAAGTGGTGAGGAAGAAAGAATTGCCGCGCAGAGCGATAGCGGAAAGATGCGGTAGGTATCAATCCGAACAATTCCTCGGACCACTCCCCGTTATACAAGCGATAATAAAAAATGCATAGAAAAGTGTATCAGTCGTTTTATTTATAGTTGTCTCTCTATGTAGTAAACTTGTTGTCTCAGGTGGCGATCAAGAACCATGCGCCCAATGTTGTGATCGTGGACGCGAAGGCGCACAGCTTTATCTTCTACGAGTCAGGAGTTCTAAAAGACAAACGATGGTGAGTGGTTTTGACTTCCCTTGATAAGGATCAAATCTCAGACAGGTTACAAGGGTAACAAGGGTAACCTGGTGATCAGAGTTAGTTTTGGACACAGCCATTGCTTTTATTCCAGGAGGTTTAAACGGGGGATCTAACTTCTTCTATCATTTTCCATTCCTTTTATGAATATTGGTAGGTTCAACATTTTACGCAATTCACTACATTGCAGGTGGCCAAACCACGACCTCGACTGGAGGAGCTGCTATTTTTTCTATAGCAGAAACCCCTAATTAAGAAGCGCATTTATAAAACCACCCATGCTTATCAGCGCTCCATATGATGAACGTGAGAGGTGGCACACACTTTCACTAGAATGTTGACGTAACCAATAATCCTGCCACACAGGCAGGACCATGGCCATTCTTTATTTCCTTAAAGTAAATAAGCCTCTGGTATTATCGTATCGTAAATAAAGATCTGTTCCGATATATATGTCTACTCTCACATATATGTGAGAGTAGACATATATATCAGAACAGATCTTATACTTATCTTTCTTTCATATTCCAGTGGCCAGAACAAGCCGAAGCTAAACCACGCCGTGCTGGCCGTCGGCTGGGGCACCCAGAACGGTCCTCATTTCATCATCAAGAACACGTGGTCGGCCAAGTGGGGGGAGGCGGGATATATCCGTATTGCCCCAGATGCATGTGGTGTGATGGACCGTCCGTCTTATCCCCTCATCGAGGTCCCGAATATTGACAGAGAAGAGCTGCGCGCGGCGGCCGCTAGCGTTAAAGAAGCTTAAGAAGCTACGAGTAGAAAGGTGTTCATGTTCATCAGGACAAAGCGACAATTAGGGAATGCAAAAATGCAAAAAAATACCGGTAATTTACCGGAATTTCGGTAGTTATCATACATGCGATCTGGGACATTCACGCGAATTTTCCGCTCTAGGTACCTATGTAATGGCGATTTGCGGGCGAGTTGAAAGAGATTCGTGCACGATTTCGTCAAGAACGCGCAACGAGTTCGCCTCAGTATACATGTAATATGGCACCCAATGATATTTTATAAGTAGATACGTTACTAGAGCGCTCCAAAAGGCCCGTGAACCATCTAAGGCTTACTTGCGAGTTGGGTCTTGAGAGTTGCGAGTGTGTTTTCTATACAGTGATATCACTCGCGGCAAACTAGCTGTGTCGCGTTCGCAAGTGTCAAGTTAATGAGAGTCAATTGTAGTTTATCGCCATAGCAACGATTCTGTTGATCTCCGGAAAGTGACAGATAACACTGAGTGAGCGGGAAGTAATTTTGGAGTTCATCATGATCATGATTCAAGTCATTCATGAGCGTGAAATTGTCGATGACTGCCCGTCTAGCACACTACGCTTCGCGACTCTTGTCACATATCCTCGCCCGTCACACAGTACAGCGAAGAAAGAGATAGGTAATATTTGTCGCGCCTACCATTTATATTTATCACTTATCTACTCAAAGGATAACTGGAAGAGATCCAAGAGAGAGACAAGTTCTAAGTTCACCTTTGTACATAGCTTTTCTTTTAAAATGTTACCTATTTATGTTTTTTGTTAAGTTTTTATATACATACATACATACTTTCGTCACGATTATAATATATAGGAACCTTGGATGATAGTCTATCTCTTATATTCTTACTTTTTCTTCTACTTTAATACAAATCTCTTATTTTATAAGAATACATTTTGAAGCAGTTTTTCTTGTAGTAAACGCTGCCATTGTTTTAAAGATGTGGATGTTATGTATAATAAAATGGTAAATAAATAAACCTTGATTTTTCATTTCACGACCTTGCCATGGTGAAATCAATATGTTATTATTAACCGACTTCTGGAAAATAAAGTGACTAATTTCGTCGGAGTGTTTGTTTGTTTTTCTATTTTTATTCATATTAGGTATCACTTTATTACTCAAAGAGCAATGATCAGCTCAGATTTTGATGATGGAATTCTGGAAAAATCGAAGGAAATCTTCAAATATTAACTATTATAAATTAACTAGAGACCCGTTGCGGCGTCGAACCGCCGCCGCTAGAATATGGAAATCCGGTAGTGTTACAGAAAATAAATACTTTATCGATAAGAAGTTTTTGGGGAACGAAGAATAAATTAATACTGTAAAAAAACACATTAAAATGATGTTTTAAAAAACCGGTCAAGTGCGAGTCAGACTCGTGCACCGAGGGTTCCGTACAAACTTTTCATCCTTAAGTGGTTAAGTTAAGTTTGCACCTGGTATGTACATCGCCCCATACAAATGAGGTGCAAAGTTAACGCAACCAATCCTGTTTGTTGTATGGGAGCCCCCCTTAAATATTTATTTTATTTTTAGTATTTGTTGTTATAGCGGCAATAGAAATACATCGTCTGTGAAAATTTCAACCGTCTAGCTATCACCGTTCTTGAGATACAGCCTGGTGACAGACGGACGGACGGACGGATGGACGGACGGACAGCGAAGTCCCGGTCCCGTCCCGTTTTTACCCTTTGGGTACGGAACCCTAAAAACGTTAAAACATGCCACGCTAGAGGCAGGCCTGATAGCCAACTGCCAGCTTCATCGTGACAATTTTTTCAACTCTTTTGTAAAAATAACTTGTGCATTAATGACATGTGATCTGCTGATCTGTTTCACAAATAAAATGCATATTATTCGATTTATGGAAAAATATAATTCATTAAAATAGTCCCATATCCTAAAAAAATAATTGACATATTTTCATAGGACCGAACATAAGATTGGTGAATTTTAATTTGTTGTTCTTTCTTCAGGACATCAATTTATCGATTTGATCGATTTCTATCAATTTCCAGAAACAGCACATGAATTGAAACGACAGATTTGGTCTCTCACTACGCAGGTTTTAAAAAGGAAATCATGGAGTGCGTAACTGTTTATGTATTCATTTATAATCGTAAATATTTCACAATATCGATAGTAAAAAATGTTACAAAAACTCAATTGTATGAAATATAGTAAAAAACGTTTATAGATATCAATTCGTCTCCATTGGCAACTCGTCCATATTCCCAATTCGTCCACAATGCCACCTCGTCCATATTACCAACTCGTCCACAATTCCAACGCGTCCATATTGCTTACTCGTCCACAATGCCAACTCGTCCACAAATACAACTCGTCCACATTTCCAACTCGTCCATATTCCCACATTCTCAACTCGTACACAATGCCAAATCCTTCACATTGCCCACTCGTTCATACACCCAACTCATCTACATTGCCAACTCGTTCATATTACCAACTTGTCTTTATTGCCAACTCATCCATATTCCCAACTCGTCCACAATGAAAACTAATCCATATTGCTAACTCGTCCACATTTCCAACTCGTGTACAATACCAACTCGTCCTCATTATTAACTCGTCTTTATTGCCAATCTCGTCCATATTATCAACTCGTCCATATTATCAACTCGTACGTATTACCAACTCGTCTTCATTGCCAACTCGTTTATATTCCCAACTCATCCACAATGCCAACGCGTCCATATTACTTGCTCGTCCACAATGCTAACTCGTCCACAAATACGACTCATCCACATTTCCAACTCGTCCATGTTCCCACCTCATCCACAATGCCAAGTCGTCCACATTACCAACTCGTTCATACACCAAACTCATCTACATTGCCAACTCGTCTTCATTTCTAACTCATCAACAATGCCAACTCGTGCATATTGCTAACTCGTCCACAAATACAACTCGTCCACATTTCCAACTTGTCCATATGCCCAACTCGTCCACAATTCCAAGTCGTCTACATTGCCAACTCATCCACATTTCTAACTCGTCCATATTCCCAACTCGACGATACACCCAACTCGTCTACAATACAAACTCGTCCTTATTATCAGCTCGTCTTTATTGCCAACTCGTCCATATTCCCAACTTGTTCATTTTGCCAACTCATCCACGTTTCCAACTCGTCCATATTCTCAACTTGTCCACGTTGACAACTCGTCCGTATTACCAAGTCGTCTTCATTGCCCACTCGTCCGTGTTCCCAACTTGTTCATTTTGCCAACTCATCCACATTCCCAACTCGTCCATATTCCCAACTCGTCCACATTGACAACTCGTCCATAATACCAACTTGTCCGTATTACCAACTCGTCTTCATTGCCAACTCGTCCATAATACGAACTCGTCCACATTGCCCCCTTGTCCATGTTCTCAACTTGTCAATTTTACCAACTCATTCACATTGCCAACTCATCCACATTTCCAACTCGTCCATATTCCCAACTCGACGATACACCCAACTCGTCTACAATACCAACTTGTCCTTATTATCAGCTCGTCTTTATTGCCAAATCTTCCATATCACCAACTCGTCCGTATTTCCAAGTCGTCTTCATTGCCATCTTGTCCGTATTACCAACTCGTCTTCACTGCCAACTCGTCCATAATGCGAACTCGTTCATAGTGCCCACTTGTCCATTTTCCCAACTTGTCAATTTTACCAACTCATCCACATTGCCAACTCATCCACATTTCCAAGTCGTCCATATTCCCAACTCGACGATACACCCAACTCGTCTACAATACCAACTTGTCCTTATTATCGGCTCGTCTTTATTGCCAAATCTTCCATATCACCAACTCGTCCGTATTACCAAGTCGTCTTCATTGCCAACTCGTTTATATTCCCAACTCATCCACAATGCCAACGCGTCCATATTACTTGCTCGTCCACAATGCTAACTCGTCCACAAATACGACTCATCCACATTTCCAACTCGTCCATGTTCCCACCTCGTCCACAATGCCAAGTCGTCCACATTACCAACTCGTCCATACACCAAACTCATCTACATTGCCAACTCGTCTTCATTTCCAACTCATCAACAATGCCAACTCGTGCATATTGCTAACTCGTCCACAAATACAACCCGTCCACATTTCCAACTTGTCCATATGCCCAACTCGTCCACAATTCCAAGTCGTCTACATTGCCAACTCATCCACATTTCTAACTCGTCCATATTCCCAACTCGACGATACACCCAACTCGTCTACAATACAAACTCGTCCTTATTATCAGCTCGTCTTTATTGCCAACTCGTCCATATTCCCAACTTGTTTATTTTGCCAACTCATCCACGTTTCCAACTCGTCCATATTCTCAACTTGTCCACGTTGACAACTCGTCCGTATTACCAAGTCGTCTTCATTGCCCACTCGTCCGTGTTCCCAACTTGTTCATTTTGCCAACTCATCCACATTCCCAACTCGTCCATATTCCCAACTCGTCCACATTGACAACTCGTCCATAATACCAACTTGTCCGTATTACCAACTCGTCTTCATTGCCAACTCGTCCATAATACGAACTCGTCCACATTGCCCCCTTGTCCATGTTCTCAACTTGTCAATTTTACCAACTCATTCACATTGCCAACTCATCCACATTTCCAACTCGTCCATATTCCCAACTCGACGATACACCCAACTCGTCTACAATACCAACTTGTCCTTATTATCAGCTCGTCTTTATTGCCAAATCTTCCATATCACCAACTCGTCCGTATTTCCAAGTCGTCTTCATTGCCATCTTGTCCGTATTACCAACTCGTCTTCACTGCCAACTCGTCCATAATGCGAACTCGTTCATAGTGCCCACTTGTCCATTTTCCCAACTTGTCAATTTTACCAACTCATCCACATTGCCAACTCATCCACATTTCCAAGTCGTCCATATTCCCAACTCGACGATACACCCAACTCGTCTACAATACCAACTTGTCCTTATTATCGGCTCGTCTTTATTGCCAAATCTTCCATATCACCAACTCGTCCGTATTACCAAGTCGTCTTCATTGCCAACTCGTCCATATTCTCAATTCGTCCACATTGCCCACTCGTCCATGTTCCCAACTTGTTTATTTTGCCAACTCATCCACATTCCCAACTCGTCCATATTCCGAACTCGTCTATATTACCAACTTGTCAATTTTACCAACTCATCCACATTCCCAACTCGTCCATATTCCCAACTCGTCCACATTTCCAACTCGTCCATTTTACCAACTCATCCATATTACCAATGTAGATACATTCTCAACTTAGCTACATTGTCAATAAGTCATCCATATTCTCAACTCTACCACATTTCCCATCCCGTCGACATGCAAGCGGAAGGACTAAGTTTCTTCTTGTAAAATACCATTTAATTTACCATAACTCATGCCATTTTCTTTGGATTTTTTTTTTGATGGACATAATATAATCATATTTATAATAATCTACCCTAAATTTACTTATTTGAATGACGTTTAAATTAGTTTTACTAAATTTTTTCTGCTTTTAATTTAGATTTAGTAAAACTCGCCTATAGAAATAATCTATTCTTGAATGACGGTCAGTTTTTCTAGTCTTTTGAGCATCAGTCCAACTCGCACTTAACCGGCTTTTTTCTCCACATTTTTCACAGGTATGCGAAAAAAGTTTCCATATCAACATTTTAAAAAGATAAACAACCTGGCAATTTAGAGCATTGACATAATAGCCCCCAATAAAAAAGACATTAAAAGTTGTCAGAATATGGTTACTGTCATTCATTGTCAACAAACTGTAAAATTATTTTTGCATATTCGTACATGTTTTAAGTGTTGCGGATATTATGTTGCCGACTCAAAAATAATATTTCATCATGCTGAACAACTTACTACAGGTGTGTTACGTAATCATGCTTATTATTATTTGGTCATCTTATGTCAAAATAGGGATCACAGGTCACGTGGTCAAAGTCACGTGGTTAGCGCACAGTAGTTTTTTCAAATCCATTTTTCAGTACCTTTTCAGGAAAAAATTAAAATTCCAAGAGTGTTATGCACCTCTCCAGCATGAGGCGAATCTAATGACATATCATTTATCAAAATCGGACCATAACTGTAGATCTGATGGGATGTACAAAAATCGGCCTCGCGTAATATATATATAGATAAATATCAGACAATTTCCCACCAATGAACCCAGTTCCAAATTAACTTTAAGAGCCTTTGCCTGTGCATTTTGAGACGGCAAATCACGTCGACGGAATGCTGTGCCCCAGGCGTCACGACGTCATTTGACGTCGCCTGATGTACTCGTATATACTTACACAGATAAATAAATACTTAAATACATAGAACATTGCTTTCGGAAATAGACATGTGCCGCTCTTGATAACGTTTCCCTATATGTATGGGAAACGTCCTCGAGAACGGCTCAAAAACTCGGAAAGCATTTTGTGATGTATAATAGATAAACTGCCAGCAACGCATACCTATATGCGTTTTCGTTACTTTCACCCAGTGCCTTGAACGCCCAGACGCGTTTATCATAATAGTAAGACTTTCGCCCCGCGCTTTCTTCAATAGTAGGTTGAACTCACATGTGCGTTTGGGGCACACAGGAAAGTGCGGCAACAGGCGAATGTCCATGAAAAGGGAATGGCAGTAAATGCGTTCAAGTCGGTTTGTTGAAAGACATTAATTATTGAACTTGAAATTTTATAAAATAAGACAGAATGCATAGTAATTATTGTATTAAGCGGTTTACACTCACGTGAAATTGTCAGGAACGGCCCGACATGTTTCGAACTCGTATGGAGCTCTTCATCAGGGACGGCTGCCCGTACACCTCCGCGGCAACCTCGTCACTGCTGATACCACAGAATAGATAATAGTACAACTGATACTTTGATCGACGTTCCGCTCTGAGCGCGCGCGCTGATGGCGCGGGGGCGGGGGGTGCTTGCAAGCCCGCAACTTGTCCGTCCAGCACTCCAACGTCACTTTTATCATCAATAGACATTACGCACACTTGACTAATGGTGTCCACGGGATTGTCTAAACGCACAATATGTTTCGCCGCCGGAAGCACAGGCTTCCATGCTGGAGGTAAAGCCCAACCGCCATCTCTATTAAAATTCGGGCGCCGTCCGATCTCTATAGCTTCGTGTACCTTACGTTGTATAAAACGTTTCTCACGTACCAACACTCTTGCTTTATCGAAACGGACAAAATGAGACGCACCGGCTTCGACGACATGTTCAGCGACCGCGGAATTATTCGTGTCCAGCTTCCGTACACTGCGTATGTGCTCAGACAACCTTGCATACACATTACGTCCCGTCTCCCCGATGTACGCCTTGCCACACGCACAGGGTATTTCATACACGCCCGGGCTACCGAACGAATGCATAGTGTTAGTTAACCTATGATTAACTCGGCTAAATTAATACCGATTCACATTACTCCTAATTCAGATGTTTAAAGCTATTAACTATAGATTTATTATGCAAATGAGACACGACATTTGGGAAAAATGAAGCTGACGCATTTTTAAACGGTTTTATAAGTTATGTTTGCCCTGTTTGTTATTTATTTGCATCGGTGTTCTGATAGCAAGGTAACACTTTGGAGTGCTATGCAGCCGATATTAACATTAAAATTTAAAATACAATTCAAATTCATACTCATTCTTTTTCATTTATTTCATTCCAAACTGCCCTTATGGTCATTGTCGTGTCGTTAACATTCCCAAGCATTAAATGACTAAAATTATACATAAAATGGAAACTCCTAGAATTAATATTGTCAATATCATGCATTTTCTAGTCATAACTCGATATTCGATCAATGTACAGCCTAATTTACTCTAGAAAACATGGAAAAGTCGCAAATATTTACGTAGTTTAAGATGACGAAAAAACAATGCCTACTCAAAGCAGGCCTTTGTATATTTTTATTTTGTCCTTGAATTTCACATTTGAGTTACGAATTAAATACACTTATGAGTATGCATTTTATTTTAATGTTAATATATCGGCTTCATTAGCTCTCTAAAGTCCAACCGAGCTATCAAAAAACCGATGTCCAAAGATGCCAATGACCAGAAGACTATTGAGCATTGTCGAATGGAAGAGAAACATAGGACGCCCCATGCTACTTGGACCAGTACAATCCGAAAAAATATGGAAACGATGGGCGTGAGCTCAAGGAGCTTAATGATGGTTGCGTTTATCAAGAGATACATAAGTGACTAAGCGACGACGCGTTTGGGTCGGTTTGTAGACACCTGCCTACTGAGTCGGCGGTCCCGGGTTCGAATCCCGGCCGGGGCAAATATTTGTGCAAAATATTTGTTCTTGGGTCATGGATGTTATCTATATATGTATTTATATATTATGTATATCGTCGTCTAGTACCCATAGTACAAGCTTTGCTTAGTTTGGGACTAGGTCGATTTGTCTATGATTGTCCCTTAATATTTATTTATTTATTTATTTATTTATTTTAAAGCATCTTCACTCACACTCGCATTTTGACAAAACGTGACTGATGCTGTCACTTATTTCATCATAGGCCCTTCAGTCTATTACAGACGATATTTTGTGGTCTTCAGTCTGCGAAGCACCGTCTTTGGTGGCTGAAAAGACCGATAGGTACGCGATCGGCATATCCGATCGCAAACTTGACAAGAGGCCGTTTTTAGGGTTCCGTAGTCAACTAGGAACCCTTATAGTTTCGCCATGTCCGTCTGTCCGTCCGTCTGTCTGTCTGTCTGTCTGTCTGTCTGTCTGTCCGTCCGCGGCTTAGCTCCGTGATTATTAGTACTAGAAAGCTGAAATTTGGTATGAGTATGTGTATATATCACGCCGACTAAATGGTAAAATAAAAACTAAAATAAAACGTCTTTTTCGGGTACCTCCCCTACACCTAAAGAGGGGGTGATTTTTTTTCTTCGTTCCAACACTAGTGTGTGGGATGTCGTTGAATAGGTCTTTTAAAGATAATAGGGGTCTCCAAACATTATTTTTTGATAAAGTCAGCAGTTTTGTAAATATTCGCTCCCCCTCTAACTTTTCAACCACGGGAAAAAAAATATGGGAAAATTCGTAAAAATGAGGCCTTATAAACACTTAAAATGAAAATTACATTTGAATAAAATCGGTCGAGCCGTTTTTGAGTTATCGCAAAAACTCATAATTTTCTTTAAAATGACGTAAGTGCCTCGCGGTGTCCTTATATTTCAAACATTACACATATTAGTTAAGTGCCATACCGTATTAAAACATTTCGCTCAATCTGGCGCGTATAGTCGATAACTTCCAGAAGGTAATAAGTAATTACAGTTACTACTTAGGCGTTTACGACCTTATAGAGCTTGAAGTCTTTCTCGTAATTTAAACCTCGGGCTTAAGGCCGTTCCCTGAGCCAGATTTGCAAAAATACCCCAAAAATTATCCTATTTTTCTACGAAACGTTGATATTAGTAAACGAGGGAAAAATATATATCATTCTTGATTATATTATCTTTAATAACACAGCATTCGATACACGATTCATAACACTTCGCTCGATACAATTAATTCCCAAAGTAACCTCCAATTCGAATTTTTACTCCAACTTTACTTGTTTTTTTTCTACGTGACACTATGAAACAAAAAAAGGAGAAAAATCAATCATAACTAAAATAGTAATTTTACAGCTTCCGAATTTCAATAATTGAAGCCAATATTTTTAAAATAAATAATCATCGACAAATTCTTACGAAAAAAGATATCGCCTTACGACCCGCAAGCTCTGTCTCCGTCACTCTTTTGAAATGTGACTGTGATGGGACAGGGACGGGTGGCCTGAGGAGGGGCTCGGGGTTCTGGCTCAGGGAACGGCCTTAACCGCTGTTTTAAGCCCGTCTATTGTGAAGAAGGATGGGCAACTACGGAACCCTACACTGAGCGTGGCCCGACATGCTCTTGGCCGGTTTTTTTGATATAGTAGGTGTCTATTTATCACTTTATCGCGTGATACAAGCAACCATTACAGGGGGCAGATGTAGAACAAAATACAAGAGTGGCGCTAAATGATAAAGAGACGACCCCATACAAAATATGTAATGAAATATGAACGGGCTAGGATGATGATAGATTTGGACACATGCTCGTGAAGGTCATGGAGACAGGTTATAGCGTTAGGTGCGTCAAGAAGGATGACTTCTAGAAGATTTACATTTAAGTACTTCTACAAATACATACTTCCGACTTGGACACTCCTCGATCTCCATACTTAGCCTACCGTTGACCTTTAAAAGTCTACGAAGTTAGAACTTTATGCGTTGTTGTATATTGAATTATTGCGACTAGAAACACACAATTCCTAATTTATTTAAATGTTATATGCCTATTTATGAAGTATTTATTATAATTTGTAATAAAAGTTATTTAAAGTTACAGATTCGAAGTTAATTTGCACAAAATGGCAGGCTTTTGGAATTTGAAGTGGGTGGCATATTATTATTTTTCTTTGTATGTTTTATGATTTTTTAACTAGGTATATATTATACTTAACTATCTACCGGGAAATACGAACTATTAAAGATTAAGACATCATCATCAGCTATCTATATAAACTACCGTTTGGTAGTTACAACTATACGGTTGTATGTATAGTCATATATTTTAGAGGTTCGTAAGGAGTTTGGATCATAAAGACTACTTGTCAAAACATCCAAATCACCATTTAAGGTCTAAGTATCTCAAAAGGCCCATCTCTGTAGAAAGCCCATACCTATGTCTAAATGACTAGGTAGCAGAACGACTGGATCTTGGGAAAACCAAATCGTTAATAGTCCATATATCACAAAGACTTGTTTCTGAAAAGACCACGTCCTTAATAGACCACATCTCAATAAGACGAGGTAGAAAAATTACTAGATAGCAGAATGTTGATATAATCAAACCTATTTTCTCCTTAAATTTATTGCGTTAGGGACACTATTTCTTATACTATTGAGTTTCGAACCGACGGAGTAGTGTACCTATACATGAAGTTGTTTGAAAAGTATACATCTTAGAATCATTTTGATAGAATGAAAATTGACAAAGTACCTAACGATTTGTTTAAATTTTGAATTTAGTTTTATAGCTCTCCTGAAAAGTAGACGTTTGTCCCTACGACATTTGAAATTTCCAGTCTCTTATTTTTCACGTCACTGCTCGAAAATGTGGCTATAGATTACCTGAATCCCAGTACACAAAACTGCTTATATATGTTCATTTGTAAACTGTATATCTATGTTAGCTCCCAACATAAAAGAAACACATAGTACACATTCAAACATTTATTAACATAGTCCGATAGACATTTCCGAAGCTGATGGGTAAGATAGCGAGTATACTAATTAAACCTTTGATTTATTACATTATTTAAATGACAGGGTTTTAACACTTTATTAACAAAGCTGGGCAGAGATCAATAAAGGCAAACATCTAATTCATGGCACAATTAAGGGCATAAAATCACATTAAGTACGTTACCAAAGTAAAGTAAACAAGTGGAACGATAATTATATTGGTGTAACCTTTCCGCAACGAGTGTCGACGCAAAAGAGAGCAGAGCCAATGTTCGTCCCCACCACGACACCTCGGTTTCCCGCCAAAACCACTCGGTGTCGTCATCAGGTTGAGTCGTCAAGCAGGTTGGCCAACAGCACGAAGGATGTAGTTGTAGTACCAACATCTTCAACCGCCGCACGAGTTCGCAGGTTGTCCTGACTGCTCCATAGGTGGCGCTGTCAGCTACACTTGTTGATGAATTTCAGGGCGACAACATCCGGCCGTCCTGCGCACGTGATCGTCCCCGAGCACGTCCAGATCTTGTGCAGGAGCTGAAAACAACATACATGTGTCTTAGCAAATAAATAATTGTAAACAAATGAATTCGTTCTAATAGGATATTCTGCAATCGCAACACCTACATAAAGTGTGCAATTTGGGTGGAGTAAGTTATCCCATCGCCGGCCAACTTACTCACTCCCGTGGTTTAAACTTGTAATGTTCAGATTACAAGTCGTGTATCACCACGTACCCAATAGTAGATGGCGTTACCTGCCCCCTACCTATTTTCTCACACTTTATATAGCTGTCACTTATCACTTCTACTATTTGAGGCTCCTGCATTAGATCAAGTAAATAATCAAGAATGATAAAGATAACAAGAAATAAACAATTTGTTTATAAACCTGTAAACATGGGTCTGTACTTCCAAATAAATAATATACGCAATACAACTGTTACTTTCAATCAACCAAATTATTGTGATATTACCTCAAGTGCTCCTGACAACATCCGGTTCTTCCGGGGAGTCAGAGTCTGCTGCGAAGTTGATCCATGGCTTCATATTCTCAACGCACGCTGTCCCGTCGTAGCGTTTCGAACTCCTTTCCGCTCCTCTCATATCAGCAACCTTGTATCGATCTTTGCCAAGGACTTCGGTTATTTGAAATGGTCCTCTATAGAGGGGTAATAGTTTGGTACTCTGCCCGTCATTTGACTGGCTCGGGATTTTTAGTACTACCAGATCTCCTACATCATAGATCGGTGCCTTTTTCCGTTTAGCATCGAAAAATTGTTTCTGGCGCTCAGCATCGGCCTTAATATTGGAATCGACTTGATTCCTAAGTGCCGTCACGTCCACAGAGTTCTCCACATTATCGTCGTCAGTGATTCCGTCATTACTAGTCCGAATTCGATACCCGAAAAATACCTCGCTTGGTACTGCTGCAGTTGTTTTATTTATGGTGCTATTTATACCTTGTTGTATTTTGGTAATGTGTTGGTCCCATTTATTATTGTCAGTATCAGCACCTAAACTCCTTAAAGCATCTAATATTGTACGATTATAGCGTTCTACCTGCCCGTTAGAACGCGGCACGGCTGTTGCGATGATATGAGATCTGATGTTCAAATTGTGGCAAAATTCGGAAAATAATTTGGACGTAAACGCGCTACCCGCATCGCAAATAACGCGTTTAGGCGGTCCAAACATTTTGAATACTTTATTCAATTCGTTTATTACTATTTGACTTTTCGTGTTTTTTACAGCAGAGATAAATACAAATTTTGTGAAAGCGTCTACCATAACTAATAAGTAACTGTTTTGTTGCGTGGATTTTACGAATGGACCAAGATGATCTAAATGTAACGTATGGAATGGTTTAGAGTATTTAGGAATAGGATAGAGTTCTCCAGGCTTTTTACCGTGGACATGTTTGTTATAGATGCAATTGAGACAATTTTTGATGTACTTTGTAACAGTTTTCTTTAACCGGGGAAACCAGTATTTGGCTCTTATCCTTTCTACAGACTTGTCCACTGCAAAATGCCCAACGTCATCATGATTTAGACGAATCACCTGCCACACACAATTTTTCGGAACTACCCATCGTCTACCAAATTCGGTTCTGCGATAAACCTTGTTGCCAACCAATTCGTATTCGTTAAAGAGGCGTTTATTCGCGTCGGCCTCACCTGACTGTAAGATCTTTCTAATGCTACTGATGTTCGGGTCCATTAATTGGACAGATAAAAGCCAGTCACCTTCAGTTATGGACATTACGCAGTTATTAGTTGCCGACACGTCTTCGTTCTGGACTGGGTTACGACTCAATGCGTCGACATGTTGCATTTGTGACCCTGCTCTGTGATTAATATCAAATGTGAATTCCTGAGTGTACAGAACCCATCTACTGATGCGAGGTACTATTTCCTGTTTTGTTAGTGCATACCGTACAGCATTACAGTCCGTAATGATCTTAAATGGTGCCCCCAGCAAGTAATGACGAAATTTTTGCAATCCTGTTATTATAGCCAATAATTCAAGCTCGAAGGAATGATATTTCTTTTCGTCATTACTTGTTTGTCGACTGTAAAAATGCACGGGTTTTTCGCCGCTTTCCGTCGTTTGCATTAAAATACAACCCAGGCCGTCGCGACTAGCATCAGTATATAGATTGATTGGCAGCTTGGGGTCAAAAATGCTCAGTACAACGTTATCTATTAATGCATTCTTTAATTGAGTCATAGCCCTGTCCTGCTCATTACCCCATTGCCACACAGAGTCCTTCTTTAATAAATTGCTTAAAGGTCTACAAAGCAGCGCGCAATCCCTGATGAATTTTCGGAAATAGTTAATAAGCCCAAGAAATTGTCGTAATTGGTGTACTGATTTCGGTGTGGGAAACTCTTTGATTGCCTTTACTTTACGATCATTGGGACGTACTCCGTCTTTCGAAATTCGGTACCCCAAAAAAGACACCTCTGTTTGGAAAAATTTACATTTTTCAGGATTAATAGTAAGACCGTTTTTTTCAAAGATTTCAAGGACAGTTTCTAAGCACGCTACATTTTCCTCAAGAGTCTCTGTGGCAATGAGTACATCGTCCATGTAGCAAATAACAGGTCCAAAACGTAAATTACCCAAAACTGTATCCATAAGTCTTTGAAAGACCGCTGGGCCGTTACAGATCCCAAATGGCATTCTGACGTACTCAAAATGCCCGTCAGGCGTAATAAAAGCAGTTTTGGGGATCGATTCAGGCTTAATTGAAATTTGGTGATAGCCACTTTTCAAATCCAATGAGGTAAAATATTTACAACCTCCTAGCCTATTAATAAGATCTTCTATCAAGGGCATTGGATATTTTTCTTTTACTGTAATTTTGTTCAATTGTCTGTAATCTACACATAACCGCTTCGCTCCTGACGATTTATCTACAAGAAGCGCTGGACTCGCATAAGGTGAACTACTGTTACGGATAATACCATTTTTCAACAAATCGTCCGTTAATTCGCGAGTAGTAGCTCTTTCAGCTTCAGACATTCTGTATGCCCGTTGGCAGACAGGTTTATTTGATGTTAACTCTATGTCTAATTCAACACACGTGGTTTTTCCCAAGCTTGTCAAGTCATTAGATACACATTGAGGGTATTTCGAAAAAATCTTAGTCAAAATTGATTCGTGTTCATCGTTATATATACTGTTCAATGCGTTAGTCTCAATATTCAACACTTCTAATGATTGGACAGCTTGGAATGTTAAACTATCCCCGATACGAGTATACATAATATTCCTATCTTCTGTGAAATTACGCCCTATAAGAATATTGCACCCGGACAACATGTCAATAACGTAAAACGTTGTAATTATAGCCACAGAGTCTACTTTCAAATTTATTACAACTGCATGAGTCACCTGTGTGGACAAATCGCTTGTAAATCCTAAAAGGTTCACGGGGCAGTTTAATTGCAATGTTTTTAAATTATATTGTTTTACAAAATCAGTTGTTATTAACGAACAATCACTGCCCATATCAAAAAATGCCTCGCATTCTAGATTGTCTAATAACACTTTTTTGTAAAACTTTTGTTTTGACTCGTTTATCATTTTCACTTCCACATCCTTTTCGGTTTTAGGATTAATCTTCGATTTACAAACTTTCTCTAAATGTCCAAGTCTACTACAAGACGTGCATTTTACATTGTCTTTCATAGTGCAATTGATCCTCCTGTGTCCTGGTTCACCACAACGGTAGCAAATAAAACCGCTTGATGTATTTTTTTGGCTGCCCGAAGCTTCAACCACACTATTATTAAATTTGTTATCTGTAACCGACTGATTCGTTACCGCGGTTGAACGAAAAGGATGTTTTGAAGTTACATTGTGCTTATTATTGACATGTTTTTCGGGCTCCGTATATATTCTGCCATGCAAAAATGAAGCGAGCTCGTCACAGTATTTAAAACTACCCGCTTCCGCAGCGCTTATTATGTTCGGATCGCCTATTGAACCGACTATTATAGATATTATGTCACGTTCGCGAAAACCTAAATGCAACCTATCAACTTTGGCTTTTTGCTGAAAATAGAATTCGTATAGAGACTGCTTCGGCAGTGGCCTCGCGTCTACCAATTCCTTGAGGAGCACAAACGTATTGCGTTTGACTTGAAATGTATCGGATAGCATATCCCGCCATTCTTTCCATAACCACCTAGTCCATCTAGACTCATTCTTTTGAAAGGAATCTAACCACATCTTCCCCGTATTCCTAAGTTTTTGCAGAGCCTGGTATATTATCATGCTATTGGACCATCCAAAAATACGCGAATTAGCCTCAACTACGTCTAACCAACTATCAACATCATCTATTAACGGATCGAATTCGGGAATCACTGACGATAAAACAATGCTTTGACTCACGGTTGGCAGTGGTTCCCGGCTTAGCCTGCTGCTGGCGCGTCTACGTCGCTTTCGTGCGTCACTATTCGTCCGACGCTGTTTCGACCGACTCCTCCTCGATGAGCTGCTCGAGCTGCTACTGCTGGAGGTGCTGGATGATTCCGAGCTGGTAGAAGGACATCGCGATTTCCTTTGTTTCGCCTTCCTCTTCCGGGCACGTGGCATTGTTGTGGGCGCACGTAATTGCAGCACTTCTGATAAAAGAAACACATAGTACACATTCAAACATTTATTAACATAGTCCGATAGACATTTCCGAAGCTGATGGGTAAGATAGCGAGTATACTAATTAAACCTTTGATTTATTACATTATTTAAATGACAGGGTTTTAACACTTTATTAACAAAGCTGGGCAGAGATCAATAAAGGCAAACATCTAATTCATGGCACAATTAAGGGCATAAAATCACATTAAGTACGTTACCAAAGTAAAGTAAACAAGTGGAACGATAATTATATTGGTGTAACCTTTCCGCAACGAGTGTCGACGCAAAAGAGAGCAGAGCCAATGTTCGTCCCCACCACGACACCTCGGTTTCCCGCCAAAACCACTCGGTGTCGTCATCAGGTTGAGTCGTCAAGCAGGTTGGCCAACAGCACGAAGGATGTAGTTGTAGTACCAACATCTTCAACCGCCGCACGAGTTCGCAGGTTGTCCTGACTGCTCCATAGGTGGCGCTGTCAGCTACACTTGTTGATGAATTTCAGGGCGACAACAAACACGACAACAATGTTGGACCTTACGGTAACAGTTCGTATCTACACTTGAATTTCATAGTAAGATACGACTTTTTAGGGTTCCGTAGTCAACTAGGAACCCTTATAGTTTCACCATGTCCGTCTGTCCGTCTGTCCGTCCGTCCGCGGCTTAGCTCCGTGATCATTAGTACTAGAAAGCTGAAATTTGGTATGAGTATGTGTACCTATGTATAACGCCGACAAAACGATAAAATAAAATTAAAAAAAAAAAATTTTTTTCGGGTACCTCTCGAACACCTAAAGTGGGGGTGATTTTTTTTTCTTTTCAACAGTAGTGTGTGGGTGTCCTTGAATAGGTCTTGTAAAAATAATAGGGGTCTTCTAACATTATTTTTAGATAAAGTCAGCAGTTTTGTAAATATTCGCTCCATAAACAAAAAATAATAACAATAATAATAATTGGCATTGTCCCGTAGGTAACATCAATTGCCAGCTCACGCTGAGAATTTTAAATGTAAAGAAAAATAATAATAATAGTACTCTGTATTGTGCACCACAAAGTAAAAATAAAAATAACAAAAGAAATAAAAAAGTATTACAAATGGTAACAACAGGCGGTCTTATCGCTAAAAAGCGATCTCTTCCAGACAACCTTAGGGTAGAGAGTAAATTAAAAATAATTATGAAAAAGGTAGTGCAAAGTTGTTGGAAACGATACATTAACACAATACACCTTTACAGGTACTTAAATATAAAATCCATAAATAAACAAATATACTTTAAAATAGATACTAAAATAATATACATACACAATACATATATACATATATACATAAATATATACATACATACGATGACGTACTTAAAAATGAAACAACTACATCGACAACTAGGCCAAGGGAAGTGACAGATAATGCTGCTTAAGATGAGTTTTAAAAATTTGAAGAGATTTAGCGTGTCTCAAATCTAGCGGCAAAGCGTTCCACTGCTGGATTGCATGAAAGGCAAATGAGTCGTTGTAAAATTTTGAAGATGAAACAGCTGGAGTAAGAATCAAATTTTGAGAACACCTTATTGAGGACAGATACTTACTCCTTAAGATAGTGAGGGGTAGCGGGGTTGAACAATATACTATATAGAAGTGCAAGAATGTGGGAGTTGCTGCGAAGACGAATTAGAAGCCACTTGAGCTGAGAACGGAAATGGGAGACATGGTCATATTTGCGCAAGCCAAAAAATAGTGTCCCCCCCCCTCTACCTTTTCAACCACGGGTCAAAAAAAAACGGAAAAATTCATGTTAATGAGGCCTTAAAAGTACTTTCAACAAAAACTATATTGAACAAAATCGGTCGAGCCGTTTTTGAGTTATCGCCAAATTTCATATTTTTTCTTTAAAAGGTCGTATGTTGACTTCCAGAAGGTGATTACAGTTTCTAGGGCGTTTACGACCTTTTTATAGAGCTTAAAATTATTGTGAAGCAGTTTATTGTGAAGGATGAACAACTACGGAACCCTACACTGAGCGTGGCCCGACATGCTCTTGGCCGGTTTTTTAGAAAATATTTCAGACTAATTTTCTCGGCCGGCTTAAACGACAATTTAACCAATCAAAGCTTAATCGTCTGCTGCATGTCAAAATAAATTGAACAATGAGAATGCGTCATTTATGAGGTGTATTTTTTTCTTAAACTTATAAATACCCATAAACGAGTTTATTTTCTTAAGTAAGATAATACTCCTCAGGTTTAGTTTTTAATAAGTTTTTGTTAAAAAAGGTTTTACTCTGAAAATCATGAACATTTATATTTTAAAATTAGTTATGGGGCGTAAAACCATTTCCTAATTTCTACAATTACTAATTTCTCAACAAATAAACACTTTTCAACAAATCAACACTTTTAATTACCTATATAAATATTGAGTTCATACTTTTTTTATTCGGCTGAAAAGCTATGACTCCATTGCGACGAGATGCGATGCGCGCATGCGCTACGGGTCAGCCGGCCATATTTAAAAAAAAAAACAAAATATATTGTTTAGTAAATATTAAAATTGGTTTTGTAATGTGATAATGTGATTAATTTAATAATGTTCACATTGACTCACGAAATATATAATATTAGGAACGTATGTTACTACAATGTACCGTTACAATGACCCTTCAGTGTATATAATGTATCGTAGGGTTGTTTACCTAAGTGTAAGCTCATCGCATTTAAATGACGGCTCAATGGCGATATAACTGTTATCTAATAGAGATTTGACGTTTGGCGATCACTCAAATGTCAATCTCGAATTAGGTCCCAGGGACCTAATTCGAGATTGACATTTGAGTGATTTAAATGCGATGAGCTTAAAAGTGACATATCTCATCTCAATTTTGGAAATACGAAGGCGATAATGATTGTCAAAAATGTTATTCATGTCTATAAATTTCTGTTTTGAACGAAACGTAACGGTCTAATTTCACGTACTACGCGGTCAATTTAAAGTATGCGCCTGTTATTTACGAGTATGCCGTCACATACAAAGGAAACGAAAATTTTGCGCGTCCGAATTGACGAAGTTGAGATGTTCTAGGGATATCGCCACTTGTCAAGTAGGCACACGTCAAAAGTGACGGATGGCGATGAAATGGAGAGATCTCTAAAATGGGTCGAATACCCCCCTGGACTAAATATTTAAATGTCTAAATTAAGTTGAAAGTGAGGTAAATTTAATATTTTTGTTATTTCTTCATAACTGGGTTGAAAATCGTCTTTATGTCGTTTGAATTTGGGGGCACGATCAGCTTTATGTTTATAATAGCCCTGATTTTTACAACAATGAGGCTGCAACAAGGCGCCGAGTTTAATGAACAATATGAAAAACTCGTATTAAGTATAACATATTTCCTCGTGTCGTGAAAAGCACTATGTTAAGTCTCGGCTGAAAGTGCAATAGATTAACTCGTACTATCAAAGGCCTCCCCTGCGGGTCGGCCTTCGAAATTTACTCATTAATCTATTGCTTACTTTACAGCCTCTACAACAATGTATTTACTAAATATTCTTTTCGGTTTCCGCGACTGTCACACATTTAAATGAAACAATTTAAACGCTTTAGTCAGCGGGCCTATGATGGTTGTTTTTATCACGCGATAAATAAGTGACAAAGCATCCGTCACGTTTTGACAAGAGGCTCGAATAATTAATAAATACCTATACGCGGAATAATCCATTTAAATTGTTTTATTCAAATGTACAAATATACTGTTAATATTGGTTCTCAAGGTCTAAATATTTTTTTTAATGAACCTCGACGTGTGACATATTTCGACAAATATTTTAAATAACTTATAGGTTTAAGGATGTTTCTAGGGCTCCGTAGTCAACTAGGAACCCGTATAGTTTCGCCATGTCCGTCTGTCCGTCCGCGGCTTAGCTCCGTGATCATTAGTACTAGAAAGCTGAAATTCGGTATGAGTATGTGTATGTACATATATGTATCACGCCGACAAAACGGTAAATTAAAAATAAAAAAAAATCTTTTTTTCGGGTATCTCCCGTACAAGTGGGGGTTTTTTCGTTCCAACACTAGTGTCGGGTGTCGTTGAATAGGTCTTTTAAAAATAATAGGGGTCTTGTAACATTATATTTTGATAAAGTCAGCAGTTTTGTAAATATTCGCTCCGAAAATAAAAAAAATAGCGTCACCCCCCCTAATTTTTAAACTAAGGTTCAAAAATTATGGGATAATTCATGAAAATGAGGCCTTATTTGATATTCAATGAAAACTATATCGAATAAAATCGGTCGAGCCGTTTTTGAATTATCGAAAAAAAATCATACTTTTCTTTAAAATGACTTAAGTGCCGCGCGGTGTCCTTATATTTCGAACGTTACACATATTAGTTAAGTGCCATATGTATTAAAACATTTCGCTCAATCTGGCGCGTATAATCGATAACTTCCAGAAGGTAATAAGTAATTACAGCTACTTTGGCGTTTACGACCTTTTTATAGAGTTTGAAATCTTTCTGGTAATTTCAATCTTTCTAGTCATTTTCGTCTATTAATGAAGGATGAACAACTACGGAACCCTACACTGAGCGTGTCCCGACATGCTCTTGGCCGATTTTTATGATAAAGTCAATATTTGTGGCACTCGATATCAACTACGCTATGACCAATAATTTACGATCGAATATTAGGGCGCTCTCGCTAGCGTTCGTTAGTCTATACCTAATATTATTATCGCACACTTGATTATTTGGGCGAGCGAGCGGAGCGAGCGAGGCGTCTCCGTTTCAGCTGTGCCTAAAATTATTAAATATGTATTGTCGGATATTTGCACGGTTGGACGCAATTCCCAACCGATTTCATGAAAAATTGCAAGTAACTAGGTTAATTCACTAAGTACCTATACAGATTTTTTTGTCGATTCAGTTTTTCGATTTTAAAATGATGCAGAGATAAGGGGGTTTTAAAACGTAAAAACATAAAAAAATCTCGCAAGGTCTACAGTTCACAGAGCTACTAGTATTTTAAATAGTATTCCACCAGACATTTGAAATTTTCACGTGTAGGTATTTCAAGTTTGATGGAATTTAATTTATTTAATACTTACTAAGATAGATACGATACGATAGTAAGAATAGAATAGAATACTCTTTATTGCACACCTCAAGAAGAAAGAAATACAAATACAAATGACACTTAACATTACAATAGAGGCAAACAATAGGCGATCTTATCGCTAAAAAGCGATCTCTTCCAGACAACCTTTGGGTAGCGGATTAATATAAATGAAATGAGATGAGTAGGCGATGCAAAAAGTAATCAAGAAAACTACTGAAAAATTATTGAAATCTAATAAAACCTATAATAATATATATTAATACATAAACATACATAAAAATATACATAAATGAACATAAGACTAAATATATACTCATATATAAACTTACTTAAACCTTATATTTAAAATAATATTTTATGTAACGAACCACAGATTTTGTCAGTCACAGTGACAGAGTATTAAAGGAGAGACAAGTAATGTTCTTTGAGGTGTGTTTTGAAAGTAGCAACGGATTGACTACGTTTCAATTCAACAGGGAGAGAGTTCCACAATAGAGTAGCCTGAAAGGTAAATGAGCTGTTATAGAATTAAGAGTAAGGAACCCTACGCGTGAGATTCCACACTTGCTGGTCGCTGCTGGTTGGTTTTTTATGACAAAGCAAACGCCCATAGCTATAATAAAAAACTTGAATGAAATAACGTTTTTTTTCTACATTTGTCAAACGCTCGAAATAGTTTAAGGACTCGCGAAAAAAATCAACGCCGTCAAAACCTGAGGATACCAACTTTATACGTGTAAAATTTAAATTACAAATTCAAATAGGTTTGATGGAACATATATAGCATGAGATTTAGAGAGACCCTACTCTAGCGTATTTTGTGCGTTGGCGACCTGCTAGAGCGCCCGCGCAGCGGCGACGCAACGTTCGCGGAGCGTCGACGCGACGACTCGGATGACTTTTGAACGTCGGTATCTTGCCAGCGTCTCCAAGACGATAAAGTTACCTTAGGTTATGGTTATAAAATTGTTAGGGCTACCTTATTAATAGCAAATAGGCTTAACTTTAAAGAGGGGTTTCCGATTCCTGGTCTTGTAAGCGCCCGCGCGACGTAGTTGAGCTGGATAGTTAATAATCCCCTCGCCCCGCTCCTCCTACCGCGTCTCACTACCCTCAGTACCTCTATGATACAACTATGACTGAGTCTATGACTGTCAGTCACGCGAAAACAATTTTTTGTCTCTGTACTTTCAATACCGTGCGACACAGACGGGTGATACTATGTCGCGCTTTAAATAAAGCCACAGCTGGCACTGCTAGATGTGCTAGCCCTGCAAGGTGGGTGCGCTGTGCGCTGACAAGACGTTTGCAAGACGACGACAATTACTCCTGTGGCGCGGAGATAATCCCATTAGCGGGTTATACTCCCACACAATGTCCGACTCACTGGTATTGAGGGCTAAACAGCCCTGATACAGTTCAAGTCATTATGTAAAAAAAAGACGACGACGCTGCGCGAACTTTGCGTTGCCGCTGCGCGTTTGACAACTTACCGGGCGCTCATAGGACGCTAGTGGGGGCTTCTCATAGTCATAGTAGATTTATGGGGCGAAGGTCGGAGGTTTTATCTGTTTCGGTGCGCACGCGCGATCCAGTCTGCCACCACCATTGTCAAGTGACAGTGACATAAGATGTTGTGGTTTGTGTTAGCGATGTGCGCTTTCGGTAAGCCTTTTTTTATTTAAGGTAAACGCAGGTAGGGTCACGACCCGCCTAAGGTATTTTTGACATGTACCTATCTCATTTTTAAGTATCAAAGGCCCAAATGTTAATTATACATGCGAATTTAATTTACGAGTATTATGTTCACTGCCGGTAAAGTGTTTTCTTATCAAAAATAATTTGCCTATACATATTATGTGACTAATTGTAAGTCGATTCGATTGTTACTATTACCGACCTCTAACGACAGCTGAGCTGTTGCCAGTAACGATTTTTTTGCAGCTATTACCGATCGTATAAAACAGGTCAAATCATAATGTTAAGATAATATTTACTCATGTTAATTTTATTTATTGAAATTTATTTGAATTAAATTCGTGTACTCATTTAATACGGGCATATACTCGTAATGTATTCAGTTATCATATAATTTTGTTAAATAGTATTTTTAATTAGGTGTAACATTTTTTTTAAATCCAAACAAAAAGCAATGTACGTAGTCCAATAAATGAACGCTGACACGGTATGTCATGACGTTTAGGTACGTTAATTAATGTGGATGCAAATACATTGCGTGTTGAATTATTTCGTATGAAAAAAAAATATTCAAATTTTCTAAAGAAATCAATGAAAATAGGATCCCTGGGTCCGATACTAATCGTCATTTCAATATATGCCCGTATTAAATACCCACGCTGTATACGATCGGTAATAGCTTTTTGTTATTGCTATTACCGACTCATGACCGACTCCCATGGGTCGGTAATAGCTTCTTGTTGTCGCTATTACCGACTCATGACCGACCGGCTGTCCGAAATCAAAACCTAGTAAGTGTATTTAGCAAAATTTTACAGGAGAGACAAATAAACACTTTGTAAAAAAACACACACACAGAGACCTTTTTCACACAAGACTTGTTACCATTTAGAAAAATATAACTTGCTTTACAAGAAGAATTAGTCAAACTAAATTTAAATGTATTTTTACAAGATTTATGTGCCTTACCTACAGTCGAGTTCATTTACATCTACACACTTACGAGAACAAATATACCTGAACACGACCCTATTGTCAAGAGCATAAAATCGTGTTCAGTTATTTTCGTGTTGTAGATAAAAAAAAAAATCAAATCATTTATTTTCATAATTTTTTTTAATCATTTTTTTTATTTATTTTGCATTTAGATGTTTTTTAGATGTAAATGAACTCGACTGTACTAACGACTGACTATAAAAAATTTACAGAAGTGTTATGTTATGTCAATTACAAGTGATCTTACTAAGTTTATGAATTGATTCTTTTTGTGGGTTAATTTTAGATTCCTAATATAAAAGCTAGCAATAGCATAATTAGGAAATTTGATTAGGATTTTTATTTGTTTTAACGGAAAATTTGTAGTATTGCAATCTAGTAGGTATATCTACATTAATCAGGAATTACGGAATATCACCTTTTGCCCGTGACTTCGCTGCGTAAAATTTCATATTTTCTTTCACCCACTTAAGGGGTGATTTCCGGGATAAAAACTATTCTTTCTTATAACCTGCCCTGTGTGCTTAATTTCACGCAAATCTATTTAGGCGTTTTAGCGGATTCAGTATCAAACATTCGAACGTTCACATTTATAATATTTGTAAAATCAGTAGGTAGGGTCATAATTAAACAACTGCAATATATATAATAAAAAAGTTTAATTATTAATCAAGAATCAATAGCGTCAGGTATTAATTCGCCCCCAGTTTGGAGATCAATCAAATTTATACGACAGGTTTCATACATAACTTATAATACTTTATAGTAGACCTGTGTATTGGTATAGCTCTATGTATGTATGTATGTATGTATGTATGTATGTATGTAAACTCTTTATTGTAGATTAAAATATACATATACATAGCAAGGACATTAAACTAATGATATGTACAAAGGCAAACTTATCCCTGTAAGGGATTTCTTCCAGTTAACCTCTGAGCAAATGAGAGAGAACAGAAAAGATCCAAGAAGATAGGCAAAACTATTAAAAATGCACAGAGACACTAAAGGCTTACGCAAAAAAAAAACAAAATCTTAAATATACCTTCATAAACTTACACATTATTATTATAAATATTATAATATAAAACAAACTAATAAATATATAATAATACAAATAATAAGTATTCAATTTTAACAATAAATACATCACTCGACGAAATTAAGAGTCTAGAAGCCATAACCTTTTTAACTTTTCCTTACATGATGCCACGGATTGCGATTGCCTGATGGGCACCGGTAATGAGTTCCACAATTTTAAAGAGTGAACTGTCAAAGATTGACTATAAGAGCGTGACTTATTGGAAGGGAAGGCGAGGGCGAGATTGGAGCTCGAACGCAAGCGGTGACCACTGCCAGCCGCCATATAGGAGAATCTTTCGGAGAGATACAGAGCAAGCACAGCCAGCCAGCTATTAATTGGGGTAGAAATGCATCAATCATAGAACATTCTATTTCAAGTTGCTTACGACATGCAATGTACCTACTTCAGAACAGGGTTGCAAAAATAATGTTAATATAAAGCATTTTCAAAGTAGGTATTCGTACCGCCATCCAAGCCCCATTAAAACTTAAAAAATAAAAAAATAACAGAAACACTCAGCACCACAAACCCTTTTGCGATCGATTTGTAAGTAACATAATACACACAAGCTAAAAAAATTAACATAATTACCTTCTAATAGCAGCTGCTAAAATACGTCTCGATCGACCACTTTTATTCATTATGTATGACGATGCTTCCGCACAGCAACGCAAGGTACGACCAACTACAAACTTTAAGTTGAAACTCGTTCCCGATCCCGAATTGCAACGGCGCGCGGCAACCGTTAACCCCAACTTCACTCATTAGTCATTACTGACTTGCTAGGTTTTATTTATTGTACTACTATTTAAATTCCTTGTTCTATAGTGCAGTCATTGAAGCATTATGGCTCCGATTTTTTTTACGGTGAACCGAATTGCATACAATTTTGGAATTAGGTTCATCTTACCCTTAACTTCAAAAGTGAAAATGATTTGAACTCCGCAACCACCCTGGGGGTGGTTGCCACCCCTTCTCGGGGGTGAATTAATTTTTTTTGAAAATTACCTCGGATATCGATAGAAGGCCTAATTTTAAGCAAAAAACCATCTATAAAGTTTTTCAAAAAATCCAATACTTTTCAAGTTATTGGCAATTGAAAATTCTCAATTTTTTCACGTTTTTCATCGGTTTTTTGCAAATATCTCCAAAAATATACGTTTTATCGAAAATTTTATAAAGAACAAAATTGTAGCAGGTAAAACAATGAACAATTTGGTTTTTTATAAAGTATTCTAAGTGCAATATTAAGCTAGATATTAAAGATCAAAGCCGTTTTTTATTATGTCTGAAATTTAATCGATGTGGTCAATGCCATCTAGCGGCGAGCAGATGCATTTTATGCATTCTAATACAAAAGGGTTTTGTAGTGCTTGAAATAAGCTTTAAAATGAGCACTATAAAAAGTCTTTTGCACGTAAAATAAGTGAGCTGTATTGCAACTAAGAGGAGCATCTAATGTTTTTTCTTTCAAATCAATGGGTTTCATAAGTGCCTGTATATAATAGCTAGGTAGTAAATAAGAAGTTGAGTTATGTAGGTATGTTATCAATTTGTTTTGTTCATTGTTTTGTCTTTTAGGTATTAAATATTTCGAGTCGTTATTATATTTGTTTTATAAATAGAATTAGTTAGGTTAAGCGTCAATCAGTTGTTTTCATTTGAGTTTCCTTTTTATTTCGTGTTTAGTATAAGTTATCGATTGTAAGTTGTTACGTTATAAGTAAATAAAGCCGTCTCAGAAAGTAAATAAAGATTTCCCCTTATATGCATCAATATTAACTAACTTGTATTGTTTTGTTGAAGAAAAATAGTTTCATTTGTTTATGTTTTGTTTATGTTTTAGTACTTACGATTTTATGTTTTGATTCTGATTATTGTGTAATGATTTAATGTTTTAATAAAATAAACGGAGATGCTCATGGTATACACATACAAATCCCACAATAACACACGATTCCTTCCTTTCCTGAGGTAACCCCTTCACCCCCTGGTAACAAGTCACCTATCCCCTCCTCCGGCCCAAGCTGAGAAAAAATATAAAATGGCCGCTCAGCCTGGACCGGCACTCATTCGCCTCCAGCCCGCCGCACGCCCACACGCACTGAAACACACTTCGCATCTTGAAAATTCCTTCAATGTTTTTATTTACTCTCCATGGTAATCATCCCGGTAACACAGTCTTCATGGGTATACGGACCTGTCCGTAACAGTGGTCCTTCGAGCAACCGGATATTGGAAGAACTATTTGAAGAACACATCAAGAAAGAAAATACAGCAAGAAAGAAACAAGTACGCGCGAGTTCTCGGCAGTGGTTTTAACCGCAGCCCAGTATACTTGATTCAAGAAAGAAGATACAGCAAGAAAGAAACAAGTACGCGCGAGTTCTCGGCAAGTGGTTTTAACCGCAGCCCAGTATACTTGATTCAAGAAAGAAACAAGAAACAAGTACGTGCGAGTCGTGGTCAGTCACAGGGTCTAGCTTTGCCCGACCACTGGCTCGTTAAAACGTGTGTGCCAGTCACCTAGCGGTGTTAAATGACTGTCAAGAAGCACATGCGGTAAGCTGGCAGAAATTGAGCGAATCTGTCCACTCTCGCGAGTGTATTGCTTAGTCGCGTCGGTACGGTGCATTAGCGAAGGGGGCCACAGGTTGGTCAAGAGTTTGGCACGGTCGTTCCTACCGTGTTATTAGCAACCCTAAGCTATTGTATCCTCTGCCGGGGGCTGTCCTCCCCTCCCTCTCCCCGCATTCCATTCCTGAACGGCATCACCGCGGTAGAAGTTCGTTCAGGCTGTTAGTGTTAGGAAGTGAATGTTAGGGAGTGAATTTCGAATAGGGAGTGTTAAATTTGATTTGATTAGCTAGGGACCCTCGTGCGCAAAGCAAGAAGAAATGTCGGAACCACGCAACACACGGTCGAAGTCGCGGGCCGACCAGACACCGGAGTCTGGCGGTACCACCTCGGGCGAGACGAACACGTGGAGCAAGGCTACAGGCGATACAGAGCAGTCCGGCGGTAGCGAGAGTAGAGTCACAGCGGGTGTAGAAAACGCGGTAAATGTAGAAAATCGTTTTGAGGACGCGAATGACGTCACGTTGCGCAATAGTGATGCGGGCACCGTAGTTAACGCGACGCCGGCCAATAGCGTCATAGTTTTGATGGCCGAGTTAGAGGCACATAATGCCGAATTAGCAAGGGCTCAGGCGGCCGCCGCCGCGGCGCGAAGTCGGCTGGAGATCGCCAGAATAAGTGATCTGGCGAACTCCAGCGACGCGGCGGGACCGCCCCGAGTTGAGGGGTCTTTGCATATCGAAAAATGGCTGTCCGAACAGCGTTTGTCCAGGCCGGGTAACGCAAGTAGAAACGTAGGCGGGGTCGCGGAAATCGATAACACGGCTAAACCAATTTCTCCACCGAACGCAGAAAAAAAGGATTCGGACGTCCAAATGCTAGCGAACGCGATTGTTCAAGCGGTAAACTCAAACGGTAACAATAGGGCGGGCCCTCCTAAATTTATTCACGACCTCCCGCACTTCGACGGGACGATAGCGGAGTGGATGGCTTTTAGGGCGGTTTTCAGCGACACCGAGAGCATGTTTTCAGACGTACAGAACGTAGCGCGGTTGAGAAAAGCGGTCAGAGGCGCGGCCCGCGAAGCAGTTAGAACGTTGTTATACACGGCCACCGATCCTTTCGAAATAATAGATACACTAGAGCGTCGTTACGGTAGGCCGGAATTGATCATTCTCTCCGAGATAGATAACATAAAACGAATGCCACGATTAACAGACGACGGGCGAAATATCGTGACATTCGCGAACAAAATATCAAATATCGTAGCCACAATCAAAACGTTGAATCAGGTTCAGTACTTGTATGCGCCGGAACTCGTCAGTCGTATAGTAGAAAAATTCAGTACAATATTGAAATACAAATGGTACGAGTTTAAAGCCACGCACAGCGGACCGCCTGATCTCATTTTGCTAGCCAAATTTTTGAATATAATGGGAGATCAGTGCGGCTCGATGTTTTCGGCAGAAAACAATCGAGAAGAGCGCCGCTTTAAACCTAAGCCAAGAGTAAACTTAACACGTCACAGAACATATTCGGAGAGTTCGGCTAGTACAGAGTCTGAAGATGATTCCCCGCAGTCGTATACGGTCGCGAGTTTAAAAAAAACGTCGAAAAATGTAGCATCAAACCGCGTAAAAACACAAAAAGGGCAACCTAAAGCGAGGCCTCCCCCACCGACTTCCGAACCGGCAGCGAAATCGAGAGAAAGAGAGAAAAAGTGTACAATTTGCGAAGGCAATCACTCTCCTCCCGATTGCGCGGATTTTGTCAAATTAGATACAGAGGAGAGATGGGAAACGGCCAAGCGCTTCAGGTTGTGTTTTAGGTGTCTGTCGAATGACCATAGGCGATTTTTTAAGTGCAAGTACGTACCTTGCGGCGTGAACGAGTGCGAAGCGTCTCATCATAAATTGTTACACAACGATAAACGAAATTTAGAACATAAAAAAGAGAGCTTAGCACCGACACGCGGCAAAGTCAGTTCCGTGAACCACATACATCAACCGAATACGTATTTAAAAATAATGCCAGTAGAGGTCTCGGGGCCATTGGGCACTCTAGAATTAAATGTTTTATTGGACGAAGGGTCCTCGATAACTTTAATAGAAGAAGCCGTAGCAAATAAAATAGTGCCCAACGACCAACCGGGGGGTCTGCTGACAATAGAGGGGGTAGGGGGAAGTCGATTGAATGATCATGAATCGCGAGTGATCAAAGTGTCAATACGCGGTTCATGCAGTCGTGATTTACATTCAATGACCGCCCACACGATTAAAAAATTAGACTTAGCTTCACAAAAGGTAGACAAAGAATTAGTCAAGCGATGTAAACATTTAGAAGACATAGCGGACGAGTTATGTTATGATAGCGCGAAACCGACCATTTTAATCGGGCAGGATAATTGGCATTTAATAACGACCCGACAATTAAAAACAGGCGGTAAACACGACCCCGTGGCGAGTCTAGTTGGTCTAGGTTGGGTCCTACACGGCAAGGACTCGCTAAAGCGCGGTAATGTTGCGTACGTCAACCACATACGACCCATGTCGAGGCAAAACGAAGACGCTACTATGAAAATGATGAGGGATTTTTTTAGTATCGAAAGTTTAGGTATAGAGCCTAAAACTCCTAGAGCGGATCCCGAACAGCGTGCTTTAAAATTGCTAAACGACACGTGTCGGAGGGTTGACGGGGGCAACAGGTTCGAAGCGGGGCTCCTATGGCGTAGCGATAATGAGGAAATGCCGGACAATCGGGCCCAGGCACTTAGCAGGTTGTTTAACTTAGAAAAGAAGCTAGACAGAAACGTAGAACAACGCGAAGAATATAGTAAGCAGGTAAATAACTTGATAGAGGCGGGATATGCTGAGAGGGCCGCCGCCCCTCCCGCGTCCAAACGGACATGGTACTTACCTCATTTCGCCGTCGTTCATCCGCAGAAGGGTAAAATTCGATTAGTGTTCGATGCGGCCGCGAAGTCTGAAAATAAGAGCTTAAACGACGCGTTGTTAGCGGGTCCGGACCTCCTACAGTCTTTATTCGGCGTTATGATTCGGTTTAGGGAGGGAAAAATCGCAGTAGTCGCCGATATAAAGGAAATGTTCCTCCAAGTCAAAATCATCGACGCTGATCTTGATAGTCTGAGGTTCTTATGGAGAGGAGAGAGCCGTACGGGTCCACCAATCGAATATAGAATGAATCGTTTAATCTTCGGAGCGGCGTCCTCACCAACCACGGCTATATTCGTAAAAAATAAGAACGCAGACGATCATGCCAGCGAGCACCCGGAGGTCGCTAGGGCAACCGTTAGGAATTTCTACATGGACGATTATTTAGGCACATTCGACGACGAGGGGGAGGCCAAGAGCGTGATAAACGCGATGTACAAGGTACATCGGGCAGCCTCCTTCGAGTTACGTGGGTGGGCGTCCAACGTTCCAGAGGTCATAAGCGACGTAACAGACAGACGAACTACTGACCAAACAACCATAGGGAAAAGCGAGTCGGAAAGAACATTAGGAATGATTTGGAATCATAAACGCGATACCCTAGGTTTCAACGTCAACCTTAGGAACACGCCGTCAGACATTAAGGAGGGCGGGGCTATCCCCACCAAACGGCAAGTTACCAGCGCAGTCATGTCCGCTTATGACCCTTTGGGTCTAATTTCGACAATAACGGTGATAGGAAAGGCGCTTATCCAGGACATCTGGCGTAGCGGCATTCAATGGGACGACCCCATAACACAGGAACACCATCAGACGTGGCTAGCCTTTATAAAAAATCTAGAAACAATGAGAGAATTAGAAATAACTCGTTACGTACCCGCGCCCTCGGGCGAAACAGAATTACACGTATTTTGCGACGCGAGCGAAAAGATATACGCGACGGCAATTTATTTCGTGAACACGGATACGAACGGGGTTAGGACGTCTAGATTGGTCGCGGGAAAGGCTAGGGTCGCGCCTCTGAAACCGATTTCCATCCCACGCTTAGAACTCCAGGCCGCGGTGTTAGGCAGTAGATTGGCCGAGACGATTAAGCGAGAAACCGATTACAAAATAAAAAAGTGTCATTATTGGACAGACAGTAGAACTGTGTTAGCATGGATAAAATCGGATCCTCGCTCATTCAAGGCTTTCGTCGCGCATAGGTTGGCCGAAATAGAAAGCTTAACCGCGCCAGTAGACTGGCGATGGGTGCCCTCCGCCATGAACGTCGCCGACGACGCGACCAAGGGCATGCCGTCTAATTTCAACGCAACACATAGATGGTTTTTCGGTCCAGAATTTATTAGAAACGACCCCGACACATGGCCCAAAGAGAAGCCAGTGTCGGCGCCGTCAACCCCAACTGGGGAGGAGCGGGCCGTAAAACCCGTATTACACGCGCGATCGAAAATAGTCGACGATTACTTACCGCCGGTGGATAAATTCTCGCGTTATATTAGGCTATTACGTAGCGCCGCCGCCGTACTGCTCGCCGCTGAGAAATTTAAAGCCAAGCTGCTCCACAGTTCGACGCAAACATCAATGAGAACCGACCATATAGAAACCGCCGAGTTACTGCTAGTAAGAAGAAGCCAACGAGTTTCGTTCTACGAAGAGATCGCGAATATAGAGGCTGGACGACCACTACCGAAGAACTCACCCTTGAAGAGGGTAGCTGTGGGCGTGCGGCAGGGCGTACTCTACCTCGACAGCAGACTGACTCAAGATCGAACACGGCGAATACCGGTCCTCCATGCGAAAGAGCAGCTTACAAAACTGATCGTACTACACACACACAGTACTTTCGGTCACGCTAACCAAGAAACGGTATTGAACGAGCTACAACAACGCTACTACATAGTGGGACTGCGCGGCTGCCTTCGATACATATGCAATAGATGCCAGTGGTGCCGCACTTACAGGGGGATACCTCACAAAATCCCCTTGGGCGACTTACCACCTGAAAGGCTCATGGAAAGGCAGCCACCGTTCACAGCAATAGCAGTCGACTACTTCGGGCCCATGATAATCACAGTAGGGCGACGTCATGAGAAAAGGTGGGGCGCACTCTACACGTGCCTCACCACCCGTGCCATACATCTGGAGGTGGCCACCTCACTATCGGCCTCCTCCATGATACTCACATTACGACGATTAATGGCAAGAAGAGGCGCGCCTACTGTGATCTACTCTGATAATGCTACAAACTTCAGGGGCGGCCAGCGCGAGATCGAAGAGGCGCTGCGAGACAACGACAACGAGATGACCACCTTCGCCAGCACCAAATCCATAACCTGGAAGAAGATCCCACCTGGAGCTCCGAGCATGGGAGGCGCCTGGGAGCGAATGGTCCGCTCAGTCAAAACAGCGCTTCGAACTACACTCAAAGAAAAGTTCCCGTCCGAAGAGGTGCTCCACACCTTACTACTCGAAGCAGAGCACCTCGTGAACTCCCGACCTTTGACACCGGTCAACCCTGACCTCAACTCAGAATCCCTGACCCCCAACCACTTCCTAATTGGGCGGTCGTGTGGCATGTCACCATTCGGGAGTTTCACAGACGTCAAGATGACCATGAACAGCTGGAAGGCAGCCCAAGCCATGGCTGACGAGTTCTGGAGCAAATGGATTCGAGAATACAAACCACAGTTACAAGTACGTCGAGGAAACACGCCGAACGAGCAGCCAGTCAAGGTCGGCGACATCGTGCTCATCGTGGACCAGACCATGCCCAGGGGCACGTGGCCCAGAGGCCAGATAACATCTGTTTTTCCCGGACCTGATGGCCGAGTCAGAGTAACAGAAATTCGAACAGCTTCGGGTCTCATGCGTCGTCCAGCCTCTCGCCTCATCGTGTTAGACAGCGTGTAAACTACGTGGTGCTTGCGCACGAGGGGGAGAATTGTATATAATAGCTAGGTAGTAAATAAGAAGTTGAGTTATGTAGGTATGTTATCAATTTGTTTTGTTCATTGTTTTGTCTTTTAGGTATTAAATATTTCGAGTCGTTATTATATTTGTTTTATAAATAGAATTAGTTAGGTTAAGCGTCAATCAGTTGTTTTCATTTGAGTTTCCTTTTTATTTCGTGTTTAGTATAAGTTATCGATTGTAAGTTGTTACGTTATAAGTAAATAAAGCCGTCTCAGAAAGTAAATAAAGATTTCCCCTTATATGCATCAATATTAACTAACTTGTATTGTTTTGTTGAAGAAAAATAGTTTCATTTGTTTATGTTTTGTTTATGTTTTAGTACTTACGATTTTATGTTTTGATTCTGATTATTGTGTAATGATTTAATGTTTTAATAAAATAAACGGAGATGCTCATGGTATACACATACAAATCCCACAATAACACACGATTCCTTCCTTTCCTGAGGTAACCCCTTCACCCCCTGGTAACAAGTCACCTATCCCCTCCTCCGGCCCAAGCTGAGAAAAAATATAAAATGGCCGCTCAGCCTGGACCGGCACTCATTCGCCTCCAGCCCGCCGCACGCCCACACGCACTGAAACACACTTCGCATCTTGAAAATTCCTTCAATGTTTTTATTTACTCTCCATGGTAATCATCCCGGTAACACAGTCTTCATGGGTATACGGACCTGTCCGTAACAGTGCCATTTCCACCAAAATTAAAATTAATCGTATTCCGCCTAGAATTAACTTTATTATGAAGAGTTTGATAGATAGTATCAGTTTGGCTGCTTTAGGACACATATTTTTCAAAAAAGTCACGATTTAAAAAAAAAACAAAATTTCAAATTTTAAAAGAACCCACTTTATTTTCGTAATATCTCAAAAATGACGACAGATACATATAAAAGTGTACGGATTAAAAATTTAGGTATTTTTCTGACAAACAATTTGGTTTTTTTGTTTTTTCTGTCTAAAAAAATTGACGGAGATATGATTGTTTAAAGAGCGCGTGGCAGCGCAATCACAGCCTCTCTGAAGCCCTTTAACCCTTCACCGTTTTAGAAAAAGGTTTTTTACTATATATTGCAATAAAGGATGTTGTAGCTCTCTTAATTACCTTTACAATGGTTTTTTATAAATTATGATAGCATGAAAATTGAAGGAGTTATGGTCCAAAAACTTATCATATTTTTTTCTACTTAGTAACTGAAAATTTCGGAGTGTGAATATTTGGAGCAATGTGAAAGTACGCAGTATAATAGAGACCCACAACTATTGTAATGTGTATATATATACATAATATGGCTCATATATTTTGAAAACGTAGGCATGAATACATACCGCTAGATGGCATTGACCACATCGATTAAATTTCAGACATAATAAAAAACGGCTTTGATAATATCTAGCTTAATATTGCACTTAGAATAGGTTCACTAATGTTTGACCAAAAAACGTTTGACCAAATGATCACTTGACCAAACAACGTTTCACCAAAATAACGTTTCGCCAAATGATCATTTGACCAAATGATCATTTCACCAAATAATCATTTGACCAAATGATCATTTCACCAAATAATCATTTGACCAAATGATCATTTAACCAAACGTTATTTCAAGATGAGGATGAGGAAGAGGAAGAGGATGAGGAAGAGGAAGAGGAAGAGGAAGAGGAAGAGGAAGAGGAAGAGGATGAGGATGAGGATGAGGATGAGGATGACGTTGAGGATGAGGATGAGGATGACGTTGAGGATGAGGATGAGGATGAGGATGAGGATGAGGATGAGGATGAGGATGAGGATGAGGTTGAGGATGAGGATGACGTTGAGGATGCGGATGAGTATGAGGATGAGGATGAGGAAGAGGATGAGGATGAGGATGAGGATGAGGATGAGGATGAGGATGACGTTGAGGATGAGGATGAGGATGAGGATGAGGATGAGGATGAGGATAAGAATTAGGATGAGGATGAGGATTAAGATGAAAATAAATGTATCTATCTTATCTGTATCTTATCTTTATCCTATCTTTATCTTATCCTGTCTGTCCTGTCCTGTCCTTTCCTGTCCTGTCCTGTCCTGTCCTCTGTGGATATAAAAAAAAAACTAACCTAACCCGGCCGGGTCGGATCTGCTCTGAAAGGTGATTGATTCACCTCAAGTTTGGTCAAATGATTATTTGGTGAAATGATCATTTGGTCAAATGATTATTTGGTGAAATGAACCATTTGGCCAAATGATCATTTGGCGAAACGTTATTTTGGTGAAACGTTATTTTGGTGAAACGTTGTTTGGTCAAACGTTTTTTGGTCAAACGATAGGACACCACTTAGAATACTTTATAAAAAACCAAATTGTTCATTGTTTTACCTGCTACAATTTTGTTCTTTATAAAATTTTCGATAAAACGTATATTTTTGGAGATATTTGCAAAAAACAGATGAAAAACGTGAAAAAATTGCGAATTTTAAATTGCCAATAACTTGAAAAGTATTGGATTTTTGAAAAACTTTATAGATGATTTTTTGCTTAAAATTAGGCCTTCTATCGATATCCGAGGTAATTTTCAAAAAAAATTAATTCACCCCCGAGAAGGGGTGGCAACCACCCCCAGGGTGGTTGCGGAGTTCAAATCATTTTCACTTTTGAAGTTAAGGGTAAGATGAGCCTAATTCCAAAATTTCATGCAAATCGGTTCACCGTAAAAAAATTCGGAGGTAAGACCGTATTTTTCGCTTCAATGACTGCACTACTATACGTCGGCAATTTTTTAAATCAAAAACCTAGTATGCGGCAATTTCGGACTTAAAAACCTAGCAAGTTCCGTTTACAAATTCAAAAATCTAGTAAATGCCACATTTAATAGGTTTTTGGACTTGGAAATGTTACTTACTAGGATTTTGAATTTGATATTTGCAAGTAAGATATATGCACTTGCTAGGTTTACTAGGTCTCTTAACTTTGATTCTAATTGTGATAGTAATACAGTTGTTTTTGCATCCGACGCAGCTTACAATTTGAGGCAGGTTTATTAGAAAAACGTATTTTACCCAAAAATTTCACTTGCTAGATTTCGATTTGGGACAGCCTTGGGCCCAATTCGAGAATGCCGTTTGAGTGAACGCCAAACGTCACATCTCTATTAGATAACTGTTATATCGCCGTTGAACTGTCATTAAAATGCGATGAGCTTTAAATTGACATATCTCATCTCAATTTTGAAAGTACGAAGGCGATAGTGATTGTCAAAAATGTTATTCATGCATATGAATTTCTGTTTTGAATGAAACGTAACGGACTAATTTCACGCACTACGCGGTCAATTTAAAGTATGCGCCTGTTATTTATGCCGTCACATACAAAGGAAACGAAAATTTAGCGCGTCCGAATTGACGAAGTTGCGATATTCTAGGGATATCGCCACTTGTCAAGTAGGCACACGTCAAAAGTGACGGATGGCGATGAAAAGGAGAGATCTCCATTATATCTCTAAAATTGGTCGAATACCCCCCCTTGTAGGTATTAGTGACTCATAAAAAGTTAACAATATTTATTTAACACATAATAGAATTAAATCTTTTCCTACATGGTTAATGGGTGAAGACCAAAAAGTTTGCAACCTTAACTCACCCTTAACTCACTCAATTAATATTTGTATCAAATTCTCCGTTGTGCGACGACAGTTAACCCTTCAATAACGTACCTTAATGTTCTATTTTAAGGTACCTTATTGTTTCTTTATTTTTTGTCGCACAACGGAACTTTTTCAATTGTTTTTAATTCCTCGCTAACTACGACTTAATTTCATCCAACTTTTTGGTCCTGACCCTAATATGGCTATCCATTATTCATGAACTACAATATAGTGCTTAAGATAAGCCTTTAATAAGCAGCGATTTTCATAATGATAAGTATTATGAATAAGTATATGAGTTGTTTTTAGATCTTAGTACTTTTTGCATTCAACCGGACTTATTATGCCCGTAATGCCTCTAGTGAGAAGCCATGAAACTAACTATCGCCCGGCATGACAGAAGTTCAAATCTGGTCAGGGTCTAAATTGCTTTCACTGTTTCTATTAGGTATAACATTTGTAACTTTTTTGGGCGGTAGAAGTAAAAACAGTAACACATCACTCTTAAATAATATATTTAAATAAATTGAAATAATCACAGTGTAAAGTTAAAATCACTTTTAAACCATAGTTTTAGTACTAAATATAGTGCACAGTTACTTGCAGCACTGTAGATGAAGTAATTGTACTTAAAACACAGTGCAATCCTGCTGGTTCTTACATCTCTCATAACATAACCTCAAAACGTCAAGTAAAACTTCAATGATGTCAAGTGTTCAAGAGATTGCTGAGACACAGAAAACCTTAGAGGCAACAGTCCTTAAGATGTTCACTGAATTTGAGTCCAAGTTGAGCAGGTCCCCGGCAACTAAGGTGACCATTAATTCTTTGAGCGAAGAATTCTCAGCATTCAAGGAGCAAACCTTCACCATCTTTAAACTTCTCAAGGAGCAAATTAAGGCTGTCAGTAGGTCTCAGGATATCTGTGAAATGCGGCATCGAAGAAAATTTCTCCTTCTTCATGGCGTTCCTGAACAAGCTGACGAAAATGTGTGCACTCGAGTTGCCAGCATAGTCTCCGAGCAACTGAAGATCCCCGGTGTGTCAGTTAGTTCTTTCAAGGCATGCCATAGGCTTGGTAAGGTGTCCGTTGGCAGTAACAGGCCCATTCTACTGCGCTTTGCCGACATCTCCGTGAAAACCGAAGTCTGGCATAGAAAGACTGCGTTTAAAGGAACTTCATTCTCTGTGTCTGAGTTCCTCACACCTCAGAGGCAAGCACTTTTCATACAGGCTCGGAAAGTGTTCGGCATGAGGAGCTGTTGGACACTTGATGGTAACATCTATGTCAAGTTGCTTAGCGGCGTGCGTGAGCGCCTTGATTGCGACGAGGATATTGTCCGCCTGAAGGCCTCACAGCACAAGATGCGGCCACAATCGTCGTCGACTCCTGAGCCCGCTGCAGTAGAGGAGGAGGTCATCGTGGTGGCTGGCCCCAGCGGCCAGTCTGGTCGGTCCCGACGAGGCGCTAAACCACCTGCGGCATCTTAGATTATCTATTTCACACTTGCGTTGCTTTTTCTTTCTTTAGTGTTCTTACAAGTGTTGTTTCTATGGAGTTCCCGTTTTGCTATAGCAGCAGGCATTTTTTTTTTTTTTTTTTTTTTTTTTCCCTGTGGCTTTCACTTCTTGCTGGGTTAGCAAGATGTATTTTGCCAATGTCGACGTAAAGACATATCACACGATAGGAGAATGGTCGGTATTTATAATTTCGTGTTTTTGTGGGAGGATAGGTGTGGAACCTAAAACAAACAACATTTTAATTATGTTATGGACGGCACAGACAACACAAGACTTTTTACAGTTATTAAGAAAAAGAGCGGGAAGATGGTGACAGTAAGTAAGGCATGCCAACATAGGAAAATTAGGAAAGATCATCAAAGTAAATATCTAATTAAATTAAAGAAAATTGTACTCTACATCCTGATGTTATTGTCAAGTAAATATTTGATAAGAATAGCAGTGAGAGGAGCATCCATAAAAGTTAACAAAGAAGGAAAATCGATAGGACGAGGGATATTTCGCGGTAATACATCGTACAGGGAGTATGGGAACCTAGTGCAATTGAAAAAAATGTGATCCAGAGTTCCTTCATCGATACCGCATTCACACAGTGAGTTATCCCTCGCCCTTATTTTAGCAAGAAACACCGGAGAACAAACATGGCCTAGACGAAGACGGCAAATAGTTGACGTGACCCATTTATTAGCAGAGCGGAACTTAAAAAACCATGGCTTACGGGGGATACTAGGTTGGATGTTACCATAGTGTCTACCTTTCAATAGTCTGGAAGAGTCCCATAGATCTTGCCAAGTATCTGTCAAATTGGTGCGAGCAAGCATCATTAGGTCTGTTGAGATTATACTATTGTGGCTGTGGGCCGAACCGGTTGTGGTGGCATTTTTAGCCCAAATGTCTGCTTGCTCGTTACCATCAATCCCACAGTGACCTGGAATCCAAGCGATGGAAATTTCGAGGCCTTTATTAGCACATCTATTTAAAGTTTGCTTAATTTTAAGTATTACAGGGGATTTGATTTTCATTTGAAATTGATTGCCTGAAATTGCTTGCAGACAACTCTTGGAGTCCGAAAAAATAATGACTTTGGATATGTTGTGGGATTCAACATAAGAAGCTGCCTCTAAGATTGCAATAGACTCTCCAGTGAATACAGAAGATTGTGGAGGACACCTGTGCGACAAAAGGATGGAGAATTTTGGAATCCACACCGCTATTCCCACACAGCCACCAGTCTCCAGCTTAGAAGCATCAGTATAAATTGGAAGGTAGTCTTGCCATTGAATTAGGAATTTATTAAATTTAGAATTTGCTGCTGGGTCATCCTTGCCTATGCCAATATCCAATAAAACTGGTGGTTTAAATAAAATTGTCTCAAATTCTACTTCAAATAGAGGATTTGTATTAGAAGTGTAGACTTGGGAGGGGAGATCTTTAACTTTTTTATGACTATTCAAAATTCTTGGCGGATCCTTATGTGACCAATATACATTTTCAGCTACCTCTTGCGATAGAGCCTCCAGGCGGGGCCTGAGGGGATGATTGGCGAAGCTGCAGGCTTTGAACATATAGCGGTCTGCCAAGAACTGTCTTCGGAGGGCAAGCGGAGGATCCACACACTCAACCTGCAAGGCATTCTTCGGTGAGGATTTCATAGCACCAGCTATAAGTCGCAGACACTTAGCCTGGATAAGGTCAAGTTTTTTAAGTGCTGTTTTGTTGCAGGGCTCCAGGACCAAAGATCCATAGTCCATATGGCTGCGTACTATGGCATTATAGACTAGTTTCTGGCAGAATGGATGAGCACCCCACCAGACTCCGGAAAGGGCACGAAGGATGTTGACGCCTCTCTCGCACTTCCCTACTACATATTCCAGGTGTGGAACACCGGTCATTTTGGAATCAAGGATCACACCAAGAAACTTGACAGTAGCTTTACTGGGGATAACCTCCCCTTCGCAGTCAAAATCTACAGGAGGGACTGTACGGCTTCTGGTGAAGGTGACTGAGCAACTTTTAGATGGTGAAAGAGATAGCCCATGTTCATCGAGCCAGTCTTGGAGATAACTGAGGCCCTCGCTGAGATTGAGCTTTGCCACGTCAATTGTCTGGGCAGAGGAATATAGGACCAAGTCATCTGCATACTGTAGGACATTGCAAAATGGAGAGACTGTTTGTTCCAGATCAAACGTGTATAGATTATAAAGAAGAGGGCTGAGGACTGAACCTTGGGGGAGACCCTGCCATACAGTTACAGGAGAGTGGTGGAAATTGCCAAATCGGATTTTGATGGAGCGCCCCATGAACAGCCTACATATAATGTGTACTAACCTCGCAGGAATGCTCAGCTGAAGCATTTTTGCTCTGAGCAGTGGGAGTTGTACATTGTCGTATGCTGCGGAAATATCGAGAAAGCAGCCGACGAGGTGGTTCTTTTTTGAAAGGGCAAGCCTAATATCTGTTGTCAGAATGCTTAAGCTGTCCATGGTGCTTTTTCCTTTACGAAATCCGAACTGAGAGTCGGCGATCAAACCCCTACTTTCTGCAAACCATTCTAACCTGTTTTTAATTAAATGCTCGAAAATTTTAGTTATAGTTGCAGAAAGAGCGATTGGGCGGTACGACGTTGCTTCATGCGGATTCTTGCCGGGCTTGAGAATGGGGATGACAACGTGGGTCTTCCATTCATCAGGAACTTCCCCAGACATATACGATGAATTCAGTAAGCTTAGAAGAAGTTCTTTGGAGTAATTGTCTAATTTAGTCATGAAGCAGTACGGGATACCGTCCTCGCCAGGGGAGCTATTACGCAGTCCATCCAGAACAAGTTGCAGTTCAGTTAATGTGAATGGTTCATCGAGTGAGCCTAACGGGACAAGTGGGAAAGGAGGGTTCACGCAAGATTCTGTTGGAACCGAAGGAGGGGCAATTTTGTTTATGAATTCTTCCATCCAAGTGGAGGGATCTGGAGAGGAAGGGCTGTCAGATTTAAAAGAACCTCTGAATTTCTTAATATTATTCCAAACTAGAGAAGGAGGGGTCCTGGGATTCAAGCTCTTGCAAAAGTCTTTCCACCCTTGTTTTTTTGTTTTATTGAGAAGACGCTTGGTGCGGGCTGATATTTTCTTAAAAGTTATAAAGTCCTCGGAGAGCCCGGACGCGTTGTAAGCTCGTTCAGCGATCTTTCTCTCTTTGACCGCTGCCGTGCACTCAGGAGTCCACCAAGGAGGAGATGGGATATTGCAGTTACGAGAGTTTTTTTTAGGGATATGTTCATCTGCTGCCTCCAGAAGGGACAATTTAAAATAAGAAGATTTTTGTTGAACATTTAACAAATGAAAATCTAGTTCCCTCAGTTTTTGTTCCACGGAAAGTAAAAAGTTAGGCCAATCAGCTTTATCAATTTTGTATTTAAGGAGGGGGACGGGGGCAGGTGAAGGGAGCACAGAAGATGGGTTATAGATAATTATTGGGAAATGATCACTGCCGAAAGACTGATTTAGAACCTGGAGGGAGAGCAAACAAGACAAGTCGGGCGAGCATGCGACTAAGTCGAGAACTGATTGGGGATCCTGCCCGGGGTACACTCGGTGAGTGGGCGAGCCATCATTTATGACCGAGGTGTTAATATCATCAAACAAGTCCACGAGGAACCCGGAGAATAAGTCGCTATGTGAAGATCCCCAGGAGATATTATGGCAGTTAAAATCGCCTAAGATAAGGAGAGGGGGGGGGGACAGAGAAAAAAATAGTAGACAGATCAGGAATTAGGTTCAAATTTGGGTGAGGGATATAAATGGCTATAAAATTTATTCCCATGATAGACGCAGCTACTGCGTTAATTTGATCTGTATGGGGGGGAAGAGTAATTTGGGAATAAGAATATTTTTTGCTAATCAATAATGCACAACCAGCGAAGCCGTCGTCCCGGTCGTCCCGGAGACAGGCAAAACCCGGAATCCTAAAGCGGGATTCCGGACTCAGCCACGTCTCCGAGACGGCCGCCACGGAAATAGAGTGGTTATTGATTAGATATATAAGGTCACTTTTTTTAGAGTTAATACTGCGGCTATTCCATAGAAGATAATTGGCCTGGGGAGCCATTGGAAAAAGAAAGTTTTTTAGCAAGGGTCAACATAAGAGGGGCAACGTCGGGCGGTAAGCAGTCGCTCCACTTGGCGACTATGTTTGTCAGTAATTTGAAGAGCAGTTCCATCATATCGTCGTTCGGGGTCTCGGCGTCCAAGCGCTGGGACAGAGCGAAACCGTTCGGAATTTGAGAAGATGGCGGGGCTACGATGTTTTGGTGGGCTTGACGATCAAAGCCGGGAGACAAAGGGGTTCTACTCCTTGGTTGACGAGCTACCGATTGTCGGTATGATCTCGTGAAATTGTGTTGAGGAGGAGAAGGTGGGCATGAGGAAGGAGACTGCCATGGAGCTTGTGGCGCAGTGTCGAACATGACCTTTGCCACGTCGGCATAGGGTCTTCGGACAGCAGGGTGACAGGAAGAGGCCTCTTGGTAGGAGATGTTTTGCTCGGACATGGTTTTTTTAATTAATTTTTGGCGGCAGAATTCTGGGCAGCGCTGGTCCGTGGCAAAATGTCTGCCTGTACAGTATATACAGGTGACATGCTCCGGAGCAACATTACAGCCATCACCAGGATGGTTATTAGCGCACTTGTAGCAGCGAGCATCTGACCGGCATTGGGTTTGGATATGGCCAAAACGAAGACACTTTCGGCACTGGATGGTTGGGAGCACATAAACCTCTACCATCAAAGAAGTATAGTATGCATACAATCTCTCCGGCAATGACTGACCCTCAAAAGTGGCCACTACAGATTGGGTTGGGACCCACGTAGGGGGACCACCCTCTCTCAGAACCTTCCGTTGGAGGCGGCGAGCTTTTAGAATCCTACCGTTGCCTTCTTTCAGCTCGGTAGCGGCAACAAATTCATCCATTGACCATTCCGTAGGGACTCCACGAACGAGCCCCATGCGAGAGACCTGGTATGAGGGAATGTTAGCCGTAAGTTTGTTCCTAGATAAACATGGGTTGGAAAGGATATCATTTGCTGCCTCTGCCGAACTGAATTCAACCGAGACGCGGTTCCTGCCAATTGATTTTATACCGTTTTTTTTAATGCCCTTAATGTTATCACGATTGAAAATTAATCCAACCTTTATTGGCTGTAATGAGATTCCCGAATTAGCAGATTCCATCTCACGAGCTACGTGCACAATAAAGGGGCCCCTGTCGTCTAAACCGTATTTGCGAGCCTCGTCTAGATCCGGGTGCTTGTACATAAGAGGGTTAGCCGAGTTTACTTCGGTATCCTGCATAACCCTTTTTTCTTTGGGTTCTATTACCATGTCGGACGGCGACCGCTCCAGAGACTTAATGTTACGTTTCCGAATCCCTTGTTCTACTATTGTGCCCGAGTCGACTTTGAAGGAGTCGCCGCCCGGATCGGGAGGCTTCTCCTTCTCATTGCCCTCCATGTGGATCTCTAAATTAACAAAACCTTAGACCTACTTATTTGTACACCTAATGTAAGTAATATATGTTAATAAACCACCACCAATTGGTAAAACTACAAGGATTTGTTATTTAAAAAGGGATATAACCTAAAAATTGACCCAGACTCACTAAACGCGCTTCTGTCAATCAGCAGGCATTTGTTAGCATGTTATTACTTTTACAACTCAATAATTTTACTCGTTTACCCACTTTAATTTTTATTTGTAAATCGCATGTAAATTACCTTTATCTTACTAATGTTGCGTTTGACGTTTGATGTGTCAAAACTCGGGGGTGTTTGAGTTTCATTTTAAACCGCTTGCTGCTATTTTATTATTTTATTGTTATTTCTTAAATTTAAGGAATTATTGTTTCTATTTTCTGTAAATTAATTGTTGTTATCTTTGATAAGTTAACCGGCAGGAAATGCAGGATTGTGTGATTTTCTTTGCAACTTACCGTACGTATATATTATTATTTTATATTTTAATATCTATAATTGTTTTACTATATTATTTATATATTTATGTCAGATGATGATACTTTTTACTCTGCTAGCGATGATAGTTGTGCTTTTCTTTCAATAAATTCACTTGATTCTTCCCTTTCACTGAGTTCAGAGCTTTCGCGCGAATTTCTAAATTCTCCTAACTTTAACGTTTGTCACATAAACGCTCAAAGCATCCCGTCGCATTATTCGAACCTAGTTAACACTTTTCAATCAGATTTTATTCATGCTATTTTAGTTTCAGAAAGTTGGTTGAAACCTACGCTTGCTTCAACTTCCTATGCCCTTTCTGGGTATGTATTAATCCGAAATGATCGAACTGGGAAAGGCGGTGGCGGTGTTGCCATTTATCTCAAAAGCTCCATTCCGTTTACAATTTTACATTTATCAGAATCTCTTTATTCCAGCTCAGCGGAATGGATATTTCTTGAGATAAATATTAAAGGGGTTAAGGCTCTCCTGGGGGTAGTTTACTGTCCTCCAACTATAGATTATTTTTCCGACCTTGAACAAATTCTTGAGTCCTTAAGTTCAGATTACACACATCATCTTGTAATGGGTGATTTAAACACTGATATCTCTAAAGACACCCTGCAACGTCGTAAATTAATATCATTAGTTAGTTCCGTCAGCTTCTCTCTCCTTCCTTTATCACCAACTCATCACACCACTTCATCTGACACATGGCTAGATGTGATTTTAACCTCTTCTCCTGATCTCGTTGAGAAGCATGGTCAGTTCTTGGCCCCCGGATTTTCGCACCACGACTTACTATTTGCCTCTTATAAAATTAGACCCCCTAAGTGCAAACCTGCCTTAGTTTATATGCGTTGCTTTGCCAAAATTAATTCCGATGCCCTTTTCAATGATGCTAAAGCTATTGACTGGTCCCCTGTGTACTCTGCCACTACGGCTGAAGCAAAAGTAGCCTGTTTTAATGGTGCAGTGTTAGCACTGTTTGATAAGCATGCCCCCTTACGCGCTGTAAGAGTCAGACGCCCACCTGCCCCCTGGATTACTGAGGGTGTACGCATGGCCATGCGTAAAAGAGACCGTGCATTTAGACTTTTTAAACGCGACCGTACCGACGACAACTGGAGACTATTTAAGACAGCTCGTAATCGCTGCAATCAGATGGTGCGTTCCGCGAAGCGGCGTTATATTCATCACAATGTATCCTCATCTTCTATGGCTGATGTCTGGAAATTTCTGAAGTCTCTTGGCCTAGGTAAACCTACTACTGGTTTCGATGGTACTTCTTTTTCTCTTAACGACCTGAACAGACATTTCTCAGCTGCTCTCTCCGTTGACAGTCATATTAAGTCCATTACTCTTTCCGATATTTCGTCGCTTCCACCCTTTGTTACAGAAACCTTTTCTTTTTCACCTGCTTCTCAGAATGACGTCAACAACATAATCAAAGCTATTAAATCTAAAGCCGTTGGATTTGATGATATTGGTCGTTATATGGTGGTGTCTCTTCTGGACAGTGTGCTCCCTATAATTACCGATATTATCAATTTCTCGTTGTGCAGTGGCGAATTCCCTTCACTCTGGCGCAAAGCTTTTGTTATTCCCCTGCCTAAAATCAGTAACCCCACTTCGGTTAGCAATTTCAGGCCGATTTCTATTCTCCCCTTTTTGTCGAAAATCGCTGAAGCGGTGGCTCATAAACAACTTTCGTGTTTTATCTACTCTCACCAGCTCATGAGCCCCTTTCAGTCCGGTTTTCGTCCTAGTCATAGCACCTGCACTGCACTCCTTAAGGTGACTGAGGATATCAGACGGGGCATGGAGGATCAATTGGTCACGGTACTTATTTTGATCGACTTCTCCAACGCATTTAATACTGTTGATCATGACATTCTTCTTGCCCTCTTGGAATATCTCAATGTGTCGTCTTCTGCCCTTAGTTGGTTCTCTGCATATCTTCGGGGTCGTCAACAGGCAGTCCGGGTTGACCGGTCATTGTCTGACTGGTGTGACCTTGCCACTGGCGTACCTCAAGGAGGAATTCTCTCTCCTCTCCTGTTTTCCACTTTCATCAATTTTATCACCCCCGACTTACGCTCTTCGTACCATCTCTATGCAGACGACTTACAACTCTACGACCAGTGCAATGTGACTGACCTTAAGACCTGTATTGACAAGCTAAACTTGGACCTTTTACATATCCAGCGATGGTCTGAAAAGTTCGGACTATTTGTTAACCCATCGAAGTGTCAGGCCATTGTCATCGGTAGCTCCCGCCAGCTTGCTAAGATTAATCTAGACACTCTCACGCCTGTACGCTTCAACGGCACCACTATCCCCTTCAGCCCCAGCGTCAAAGATCTAGGGATTATCTTAGACAGTACTTTGAGTTGGAAGGCGCAGGTTGCCGAAGTTAGTAGAAAAGTTATGGGTTCTTTACATGCTCTGAACAAGCTCAAAAACTTTTTACCCAGTAAAACTAAGATTTTATTAGTTCAGGCGTTAATTTTACCCATAATAGACTACGGTGATGTGTGTTATCCAGACTTAACCGTAGAGCTTATGAATAAATTGGAGAGACTTCTCAACAACTGCATTCGGTTCATCTTCTGTCTTCGTAAGTATGACCATGTGTCTTCTTACCGCTCTCAGCTGGGCTGGTTTCCTATCCGCGAACGACGTGAAATTCGAATGCTGTGCACTCTGTTTTCTGTTCTCAAAAATCCAATATCTCCCGAATATCTCAAAAACTTCTTTCACTATTATGGTGTAACCCGTGACCGTCAATTTCGCTCTTCTGGCAATCTGTCTCTCTCTATCCCTCGTCACCGTACTGGTTTTATGTCCAAATCGTTCACCGTCCAAGTTTCCCGTCTCTGGAACCGCCTTCCCCTCAAGATCAAACAAGCTCCGAACAAATGCGCTTTCAAAAAATGTTTGCGTGACCTCTACGCTAGCAGAGTTGTGAATTCTTAGGTTATCTGATTAGTATCTTCATCTGTATTTATTTATATGTGTATATATTATATGATATATGTATTTATCTAAATATTATTTATTAAAACTTGTTTAAGTTAGTTGCACCGCCCACAATTTATCTGCTTTGCCCGAAGGTTGACTGGTAGAGAATGCCTCATGGCATTAAGTCCGCCTTTTTTACGATAAGTTTTCTTTTGTGCAATAAAGATTAAATAAATAAATAAATAAATACAAGAAATAGTGATTAATTTCACTTTAAATATTGCGAAAATCATTGTAACATGATGAACATGAGCTTGCGTCGGGTTTGTCTGTTTGTCTGTCTGTCTGTCTGTCCGTCGGTCACCAGACCAGACTGTATCTTACGAACCGTGATAGTTACAGTTGAAATTTTTACAGATGATGTATTTCTGTTGTCGCTGTAACAACAAAATACAAAAAAACAGATAAAATAAATATTTAAGGGGGTTCCCATACAACAAACGTGATCGATGGGTCAATTTCGCGCCTCATTTGTATCCAGCGCCATACATACCAGGTGCAAACTTAAGTTAAACTCGTCCAGTTAAGATGAGATAAGTGTTTGTACGGAACCCTTGGCGCGCTTACTTGGCCGGTTTCTTAACGTTTAAGTTAAGGGTGATGTTTGATTAACCAATAATATAGAAAATTAACTTTATCTTCAGGGGCGGTGGCCGGCGGGCTAGGATCAGGTACGGCGGGGACAGTCAGACACCAGCGTTCGCCGACTGAACAGTTTCTTAGCATAGTCACAGGTAGGTATCTGGGATATACACCCGACTTTTTTTTTTCGATATTTTGCTTATTTTCTACTCAGAATCACGAGCTCTTTCGATCTAATTAGGAGAAAAAAACTGTCCCAGAATATTTATACATTTTTTGTTTTTCCATTCCGTTACCGCTGTAGTAGGTTTTATGGAAATGGTAACGGAATGGAACGAAAAAACATTGGGACTCTTTTTTTCTTCTAATTAGATCGAAAGAGCTCGTGATCCTGAGTAGAAAATACCCAAAATATCGAAAAAAAAAAGTGGGGTGTACAACTAGAAATAATGGCCTTTCTACTTAACATATTTCTCTCAACTGCTATGTCGGTTACTCTGGTTTTTCTACGTATCTCTTCCTTGATATTCTATGTATGAATTGTATGATACCCATGTCTACGGAGATGCCACGACTTTGCGCGACCAGCGGCGCGGCGAGCGGTTGTATTGAGCGAGAGATCCGAGCGCGGCGGCCATACGAGTGAGCAAGACACGTAGCGCGTGGCATCTCCGTAACTACAAATCCGTAAAGGAACCAGGGGGGTAATTCGACCAATTTTAGAGAGGGTGTTGGAAGTTGCGATGTTCTAGGGATATCGCCACTTGTCAAGTAAGTCTCTACTAGGGACACGTCAAAAGTGACGGATGGCGATGAAATGGAGAGATCTCCATCATCTCTCTAAAATTGGTCGAATTACCGCTCTGATCACACCATAGTAACTAAGTTCCCTACATTATTATTCCGCTATAATAATATATATTTTTTACACCTCGGTTTCTTATCAACAGATCGACCAATCGACAAAATCAACAACGAACTTCCCGGTGACCTGGCTGATATTGTCTGGAATTTGGTATTAGGCGCTGAACACAAGAACAATCAACGTTATCGAGTTGAAATTGAAACAGTAAAGATCCCTTCTTCTCTGGAGGTTGTTGTTACAAGCGTCAAAACTCCTGGACACGAAGAAGGATATCAGAACCAACGAGGAAAACTTGAAATCGAAACTATACATGTCCCATCTTCTTTGGATTTCGTTGTAACAGATGTGGACAGTTTTGGACACCAGGAATCCTGGTCTTTTGCTCCTGAATCTATAAATGATATTCCGTTCTCCGAGGGATCACCACTATTTCGTAAGTTTTTAACTTCCAATGGAGGGTGTTATAAGTTTAACATACATGTGTATCCGTGTATCTAAGTGCCTGTCTGTGGCATCGTAGCACTTTTTAACTGACTTAAAAAAAGGAGGAGGGTCCTCAATTCGTATGTGTTTTTTTATTTGTTGCTTGTTACCTCAGAACTTTCAACTAGGTGAACCGATTTTGATATTTAAAGAAATAATTTAAAAATATTCTTTTAACAAAAAAAGAACCGACTTCAAAAAACTGAGAAGCCAAAAATAACTCGATCATTTACAAAATACATTTGAATCACCTTTTGAAGTCAGTGGCAAACCTCACGTAAACTTGCGCGGCATCTGCTTTGATTCAATTGTAATTTGTACATGATTGGGTTTATTTTTGGCTTTGCAGTTCTTTTGAAGTCGTTTCTTTTTTTGTTAAAAAATATTTTCTTTTTGCTTACGATACGACCAAATAGCACTCCCTTGCCAGTAAAACACTAAAATCCGGCGAGTGGAGAGGGCCAAAAAGCAACTTGTCAGGCTATAATAAATGTCATGTCTTTCCAGAAACGTCATCACAGATGATCCAAAGCTACCGCCGGCAGCGATCGCCGGCTCCAGAATTGCCAGCCATAATTCCTCACTTCCAACTTCCCAATCGTATCGAAGATCGGAAGCCGATCACATTGTCTCCGGAGATTCCACAGAGCACGCCGATTGGAGGATCAAGGCCAGATTTCAACAGGTCTTTGCGTCTACGCGTGGACCTCACTGCGACCAGCTCGGATTACACGGAAGCCTATGATATAGAGTAAGTACTCTCAGACTAAGATGAGGTTCAGCACCATATCTCGAGGCCTTTGGCCACATTACCAGAAAGAGAGGACAATATAGAAAAGCCGCTGGTAACAGGCAAGTGTGCGGATGACGGCCCAGAGGCAGAAGTCTAAAACGCTGTTCAGACCAGATAAGCTCTACCCTCAAGACCTCAATTTACGATACCATCCACGCAACCCCGGATAGAGTAAGGTAGTGCACAAAAGTCGACGAAAAATTTATTTAGAGAGGCCACGACCCTTAGTATTGAGGATATCGACTAAAGGAGGAGGACTCTCAGATCAAAAATACAAAAAAAATGTGAAAGAAGATTCTCTATTTGATTCTTGACTTGACTCTTACATACAACGTCCTTACTGATTTATGTTCAATATTCGACTTTTGACGCTCACAGCCAAATGTTTGTGTTGAATTGAAAAATGGAATGCTTTGGACGGGGTCTGAACCCGCTTCTCCACTCCAAAGGCTCTCCGCAACACGGGCGTCACATCGTTTACCGCTGCCCTAGCTTATGTCCAAGCCATTGATTTTTATAACCAGTTGCTTCATTTCTTATATGCTTTAGCAGGTGTTACTGTTTTTATTAAAAAAACATGATGAATGTTTAGCAATATGGCGAATATCCATGTAGCATAATTTGAGATGAACTTTACTCACCTTTTGGATTTAAATTCCAGATGGTATCCTGCTTCAGGCACGGCACATACAGTGGTGGAAGACAGCACTACTGTCTTCTACCGCACACTTTCGGCTGATGGTCAAGTTCAACATCTGGAGGTAATGCCGCCTTATAATGTTGACATTGAAGCGAACATTTTATGTTTCGGGTGGGGTTGTAACCCACGTTTTTAACACCTATTAGACCACCGAAGCGATGTGTGAACCATTGAATTTTTCATCCATTTGCTTCATTTAGGTAGGTCAGGTACAGGTTAAAACCCAAATTCACGGTAACGCTGATATAAGGTCTAGCTCTCTAGATGAAGCAATACAATATCTTTCATCGTACTTACAGATTCGTGTTGATGGGAACGCAGTACGCCGCTGCACTTTCTCCCCCTTTATTCCGGCGTCCCGCGGCGATCGGAGCTTCCCTGGGCTTCCCGAGATGGACCAGTTTGTGTTCGCAGGTAAGCCGTCATAAAGTAACAAATTAATTATGAAGAGATGGAATGCTGTCAGTTATAATTTCTTTGTCGTATAATCATGGACGTCGTGCTTTGTGGTTATGTGCAGTCGAAAATCTAAGTCTTATATTTTAATCTTAAAATGGGTCCTGAATTAAAGTTCATTACCGTATGAGTAGCAAGTTGAAGCACCGAATAATAACAATAATATTTTTTATAGCGACTCTTGAGATATTTAATTTAACATTATAGAAATGTAGGTTATGAGCCTCGTAGTACCCATCAAGAATGGCTGAAGTTACGGCGCACGAACTAACGAGTTTACTTTATTTTATATAATTGTTTTTAAGTATTTATAAATGGACCACAGTTGCCTGTAAATAAATGATATCGATATTGATTGATTAGAAACATTGCAAACTTCTGTACAAGGAATATAATACTCACAACTTCCGTACTTGATAGTTCCAAAGAATTGTCAAAATTCGCAGTAATGACAAAAGGAATGCAAGGAGGTTTTAGGATCAGGTATCGTAACAGTAGCCCGCCACAATTTCTGGGTGTCTACTAACTTTTGACTACTTTAGAGAATTCTGGGATAGTTAAGTAGAAAAGTTTACGACCAATGTCGTGTTCTAGGTTACACGTCAGCAGAGGGCCGGCCGATGGTGGAGCGCTGGCAGCGGCTCATGGTCGGAGGTCCCGGAGAAGGTGGTGCAGTGTTTGGCGAGTCCCTCAATTTTACTCACGAAGTTCTCATCACCAGGGAGGGAGGAGATGCTGTACCGCTCAGGTATGTAGATCTCATTAAAAGGTTTCTTGAGTCTTCTCCACAATTCTCCACAAGGAACAGCATCCATTGTTTACATATTTTAGAGTCATAGGAACTGATATTAAGAAATTTTTGGTAGGTACTATGAGTTGCAGAATTGAATTGCATAGTACATAATCTTAGTTAGATAAGCATCTGATACTTCGTAAATCACGATCATAGGGTTAGCTCGTTCCTCTCTTCAGCAAGGTAAACTGGCTATCGTTATGATTATAAACACTACATATTTACATATGTGATCTATTTTAAATAAATTAACATTCAATGATAATTAGTACTGGCTCGATCTGCCAGGCGTCTAGTAACGTAGGTACAGGTATGTGAGCTGACAGAATGCGATTCGAGTTTTATACCTGTCTCACTCGCTCTTCTGCGATTGAGATAAGAACCTCTCCGTTTCGACCCAAACTCGAATCACAATCTTATAGTTCACGGGGTATATTTCTTTCCAGATACACAGTGGTGACTGACAGCTCAGTCCTCGGCCCCAGCAGCGACTACTACACGAATCGCTACACTCTGCTACCGCCACCTACAGCAGCCATTCTTCCCGACCTCTCCAAAGCGTGCGACGTCTTCGACGAGTTCCAATATGACCGAAGAGACAGCCAGCAGGTCATAATATCGCAGATCGTCTCACGATTTGAGCCGGTCAGGGAGTTTATGAGTGCCAGGAGGGACACTAAATACGATTCCATGTTCGGCAAGTAAGTATTTAAGGCACGCCTGGAGCTATTACATATACTTATAATGATCATAGCGAGCTTCTTTACACACTTTGTGACAGGATATTTATAATTATAAGCAAACTGGGTTCTGTGAATCATATTTGGACCCACCGTAGGAGTTCTTGAAATCAAACTGGTTGACATCGCTGTCATCGAACCTGGTATTATAAATGACATGTCAATTCTTAGTGAAAGCAGAGGTCGACCACAGTGCGTTGTCATACTTTTCAGTCGTGGACTACCTACAGTTTAGCTTGTTGGGCCCTTGACAGCTCGATTGCCTTCATCTCGAATGCTACTGAGAAGTCTCGCAGGATTACTTGTCTAAAATATCACTGACTCCATGCCATGTCCAAGCCTCATCACTGAAAATAACTACAGTTATCTATTACAGATACAAACAACAATTCAAACGCAAATACCTGGATTCAGCTGAAGAGGCTCTCCGCAAAAACCTCTTGATTAAATCTTCCCGATTCATAAACGCTGGCAATCGCCTTGGAGCCAGCTTCCAAATGGAAATCAACTTCATGGCCGACAGACTGAATGACGAACTTAACCAGCTATATGGAGTGGAGTCCTTACCTGAGAATGATAAAGAATCTGGCTGGGTCCCCTTTCCATATTCTAACAATGAAGTGAAGGAGATTTCTAAGAAATTGGATGAGGAATTCGATTGGCGTAAACTTGGAGGAGTGTCACCAGTTCGCTGTAAGTATATGTATATGTTAGTTTCTAGCAATTTACATTCTTAATTTTGTCACAGCTGTGTGAGGCAGCAGATCGGAACGAAGAACAGGAACTGTGGGTGCAATGCTGATAAATTATGCATGTATTATACATATAAATCTTCCTCTTGAATCACTCTATCTATTAAAAAACGGCCTCCAAATCCGTTGCGTAGTTTTAAAGATTTAAGCATACAAAGGGACATAGGGACAGAGAAAGCGACTTTGTTTTATACTATGTAGTGATTACTACAGACACCGGGAAATATAAGGGCTTGCCGGCTCAGTAGGTATAGACGGCCGACCGCAAGGGAGGCCGTATAATGATACGAAGCCGACAAGCCCATTTCACGGCTAAGGCATGTATAGTGCTTTTCTCAAACATATGCAAGAAAAAAAAAACACCACTCAAAAAAACATAATTCAGCTGTTCAGCCAGTTCATGAACACAGACGCCATGTTTAAAAAACTGTATTTTTCATTTTCCCTCCAATCTCTCCATATTTTTTTTTCTTTCGGAAGTCGTCCAAGTGTGTAGTGTTCTAATATTAGGGCCATTATACACAACCTGATAATAGGAATCTTAATTTCTATGATAAATAAAATAAAGGCAGAGGATTTTTAATATATAGTATATGGTCACTAGTGACTTACACATAGACAGTATTTTAAATTTATTCATCAAAAGATTGAATCATACAGTTTTGTATTCTTAATATCAGTTCGGGTGTAATAGGCCTTAACGCAGATATTGTTGGTCCAATACCCATTCAGCCACAAGAAGAAAAAGTAAAAAATATATTTCAGCTGTTTAGCCTGTTCATGAACACGACGCTATGTTTACATGAAAATTAAAAAAGAATTACTTCCCGGCCTAGGCCTTCAATTTTGTATGAAATGCCTTTACAGTTCTCTCGAATTGTTCCACCCGAAAGTTGACACTTCGAAGCCTGTTTTAACGCACGTTATGACGATATTTCATAGCATGTTTGAGAAAAACAATTTGACCTTCACTTCTCTCGCTCACTCTGCTTAATTCTGATGTTCCACTGGAACTGTTCTGTACGAGGCTGTGCTGCTTAAATCATCTTATTTATACACATATACTTCCACATGCTTCGATGTCTCGCTGCAAGACTCCCGCACTGCTCTCCGTATGGCACAGCTGACCGTATTCACCTCAATTTAAAAAGCAAATTATGGTATTGGAGTTGACCAATGAGCTGATGGGCTCGGCACCAACATATCCTAATCCAACTCTTATCCAAATCGATTTTGTAATCATAGATCTCCTTTGATTGAATTTTCCCAAGTTCGGTTTAAGGGTTCAATATATTTTGATTTGTGATTTGGAACACGTGCACTTTTATGCAGATTTTCAAAATGATTTTTGTTGGCTAACTATCCATGTATTTACAGTCCAAGACACAAAATGCGCTTCGTGCTGGGCCTTCGCCGTAGCTGGTTCGACGGAGGGCGCTCTTTTCAAGAAGACCAACAAATTGGTGCCGCTCAGTGTACAGTGTCTGGTCGACTGCGGAAAGCCGTAAGTACCTGTTACGATTTATCTGGTTTAGTGTCAGTGACGTGCGTCTAGACCTATAAAATTAGTCGGGTTCTGACGACGGGACAGAGGAGAACAATTCGAGGAGTTGTGACCCGGAGATAGGGTAGGGGTGATGCAGGGGGTTTTTGTGTGCGTTTTCCACTAACACTAAGTTAGGTGGAGCGAGCCACGTGTGAAGATTTCGAGTACCTACTGTTATTGGTCAACCACGGTCCGCTCTGTTCATCGTCACTTAGACATACTTAACTGTTAAAACTAACTAAATCTTATGGCTACCATACGAAGATAGTCTTTTAAAAGTAACAAAACAAAATATTCTCATGGAAAAAATCCGTGAAAAGAAAAACGGCAGCATATGCTGTACTGTACCTTAGTAAATTCGGGCCTATAACCGATAAAGCATCCGTTACTCTCGCACTGACATACTCGTTTGTCATTAATTAGCGCGTGATAAACGTTATCATCATAGGCTCGGTGGTTTATAGATATTCGCTTTTTAAAATTATGCAGAACCCTCGAGCGAAAGGCCACAGAAAAAAACGAGGTAAGTATCTTAATCATTTTTCCAGGTATGGAGCTCACGGGTGTGACGGCACGTGGCCCAGCTATGGCTACGACTACGTGCAAGCTCGCGGGCTGCCGGCCTGGGACGAGTACACTCCTTACCAGGCCAAGGTAGGGGAGCGTGGGGGAATTAGAGCCTACTAAGGATGATTGATAATAAAACTCATAATTTGCGTAGTAAAAATAATCTTTAATTATAGACTTAAGGGTTAGTTATCTGGCAACCAATAATAACATAAAATATTCGAAAATAATGACATCATTAATAATGACGAACAAAAAACAAAAAAATGGCATTCGCTTCCATTACCCCCCACTTCGGGTAGTGAGAGCTACTTAACGCCCCATATGTCAAATGGGAGCCACGGTATAAGTAATATATTTTAATCAAGTCTTTTTTTGCTTACAATCAGTGTCAACAATATATTATTTTAATTAGTTACGCAACTATTTATCAACTAAGTACAACATAATCAACACAAACAATAATAATACTGCTAACAAAAGATAGTTAAGGATCTTAACAAAACAAACTTATATAGTCAACCGGGCTGTGACTGCCAGAACATCCGCATGTGCTCATTTTCCTTAACTCCTGCAGCGATACCAAAGTTCTTTTCCTTTACCTGTGTCGAGACATACGTTACACAGATTTTCTTCTTCTGAGCATGCAGATTTATCATCTCGTACTGTAAGGTATCCCTGTGTTTTTTGCTACTTTGAATACTGATGTGCCACAGTTCAGAAGGGTTTGAATAGCATTTTCTAAAGTATCTACCATCCATGAGGCTTTTGATGTGGTGTGGTCTCTTTTTCGTGGCATCTGGAAGGGAAATATAAAGCAAATATTTCAGTATAAAAATAACTAACTGCATTAGGGTAATGGGAGCTAAAATCAACCAATACGGTTAGTGGGAGCCATGCATAGCTCCTACTACCCGCATGCATAGCAATACACGAAAATATTTTTATAAAAAAATATTAATTATCAATCGCGATTTGAGATGCAGCTACGTAAATTAAATATATTAACGTAACATTTATAGATAATTACAATCACGATATAGATAATTTAACGCTTACCGGAAACGAGGAATTTTTCAATTTTTTATAACGCCGGAGGCAAAAACACACATCCGTCTCGTGCAACTAATCACGAGCCACTGAGGGGTCGTCCGCGGGGACGGAACGTCGCCGAGCACTTCCGAATATGCCCGAAGGTCGTTTGCACAAATACGAGTGCTAGGAGAGTCTACTTTGACACCGCTCTTATTACCCGCCCGCTCTGATTACCCCACGCTCCCCTATGCCAGGATAACACTTAAGAGGCCTTATTCCTTTTGAAATTTATGTTTTTCATATTATGACAAATATATTATTATTCGTCGTCGTATTCAGGGCCAAGTGAGTGGACAAGAGGCCAAATCAAGACAAGATTTATATGCTATTTATAAATATGATATATGTATCTTTGTAAATTTTGCTGAATCGGATTTGAAACTTATGACTAGATCAGAAGTCCGATAGGACTTCTGATAGTACGGTAGGACTTTAGCGAGCTATGGAGACATTAAATACAATTCCTACTCATACTCCATATAAGTGTATTTATAATTGACTATTTGAATTTTATTATCAAGGACTAAGTCAGAAGAATATACAAAGACCTGATATGTGTAGGCCTTGTTTTTAGGGTTCCGTACCCAAAGGGTAAAAACGGGACCCTATTACTGAGACTTCGCTGTCCGTCCGTCCGTCCGTCCGTCCGTCCGTCTGTCACCAGGCTGTATCTCAACAACGGTGATAGCTAGACAGTTGAAATTTTCACAGATGATGTATTTCTATTGCCGCTATAACAACAAATACTAAAAATAAAATAAAATAAATATTTAAGGGGGGCTCCCATACAACAAACTTGTTAAAGATTATATATATATGTATAGGTACGGAACCCTTCATGCGCGAGTCGGGCTCGCTCTTGCCAAATTTTTTTGTTATCATAAAAAACCGTAAATATTTGCGACTTTTTCCATGTTTTCTGGGGTAATTAGGGCTTTTGATCTAATATACAGTTATGACTAAGAAATGCATGATATTGACAATTAATATAGTTGTACCTAGGAGTTTCATGACATAATAATTAATTACTCAATTAAAATTAAATTATAAAAATAAGAAGGTTCAAAAAACACCGCTCCCTGTCATTTCTGGTCCAAAGGTGCCCATAAGGCTCGCAGCATTTCTACGTTGGAAATTACGTTTACGTTCCTAGAAGTTTGTAATATTCTACTAATTTTATTTATAGGTAACTTATAGTCAATGTTTGGGAATGTTAACCTCAATAACCATAAAGGTAGTTAGGAATGAAATAGATGATTGAGTACGACGATGAATTGTATTTTATAATGTTAATATCGGCTCCAGCTCTCTAAACTCCTACCTATGCCTGTGCCTACTCATGACTGATGGGCGGTGTTGGTAACTTTTTGGAAAATTTGACTTTACATCAGTGTGAATGTGGATGTGATCTTTCAAAATACCCTTATTTAATACCATAATCGTTACAGGTCCTGCAGTGCAGAGAGGACAGTGTGCCACCCGTGACACACATCAGCGGACATGTCAACGTTACAACTAACAACGAGGCAGCTCTTAAGGTATTATTATAACCACAGACAGAACGCTGTTTAGCCAAGGGAAATGTGCCTATTACAGTGTGACCAAAAAGAGTATAAATTAAAAAGTGGCAATACTGTAATGTCGTCCCTTTCTAATCAATCAAAGGAAAAGGGTACGGCACTATAGTATTGCCACATTATTTTAATTTCTACTCTTTTTGGTCTGCCTGTATATGTCTCTCTGTCTATCATGTAACTTATGTTTCGACACTCTCAAGGGAATCAAAATTTATAGTTAGAGTGTTTTCCGTTGACCTAGTATGGTAAAATTTTGCAAGTAATACCGTCTAATACTTCAAGTATAGACAAAAATTGGAAAACTTACGTTTGTATATAATATAGAGTCTTTCTGTCTTTATTTAAAGTACCTCGGTAAAAAAAGTTTACCAAATGCTAAAGTTAAGTTTGACGCTCAGTACAGTTTATATTTTTGTTAAAGCAATATCACAGATTATACATATAATACTATGCAATATGCAGTGCTTTCATAGTTCGTACGGAACCGTCGGTGCGCGAGTCCGTCTCTCACTTGACCGGCATTTTCTGATATATTTTGTACTTTAGGTGGCGATCAAGAACCATGCGCCCAGTGTAGTGATCGTGGACGGATTGGCAAAGAGCTTCATTTTCTACAAATCTGGTGTTCTGAAGGATCTACGCTGGTAACTAAGTGCTATTTTTTCGAAAGGGTCATAATAAACCCAGATGAAATGCCAATAGACCCACGTTAAAATCACAAAGCTTCACCAACCGAGCGAGTGAAGCATCTCCATTACAACTTGGCCAAAAATTCTTTCGTATGTCTGGATGTTTGCATGTCCAGTTGTCCAGATTTTCGGCTGTTCGCATACTGGTCGCATTCCTCAACCGATTTTCATGAAATTTAGTTAGAAGGTTTGATAATTTCTTGTCGATTCAGTTTTACGATAGCCACCCCGACCTGCTGGCCTATTTATTATCCTCCCTTGCATATTACAAGCATTTAGTGGAGGAAATGGAATGGACTGGAATTAGTAGTTACTGAATTCATTTGAGTTTCTATGTGCAAGAATGATCGATGAGACAAGTCAAGTGACTGGTCATATTATTAGTGTGTTGACGACGCGTTTGGCTCGGTTTGTAGACACCTGCCTACTGAGTCGGCGGTCCCGGGTTCGAATCCCGGCCAGGGCAAATATTTGTGCAAAATATTTGTTCTTGGGTCATGGATGTTATCTATATATGTATTTATATATTATGTATATCGTCGTCTAGTACCCATAGTACAAGCTTTGCTTAGTTTGGGACTAGGGCGATTTGTGTATGATTGTCCCTTAATATTTATTTATTTAGATAATTTATTTTTCGATATCTAGAGGGGAAGCAGCTATAGGAGCGGTAACGGAAATTTGTGAAAATTTCAACTGTCACGGTTCATGGGTTATAGATTGGTGTCTTAGTAATAGGGTCCCGTTTTTACCCTCTGGGTATGAAACACTAAAAAGTACCTAAGCTCAGGGCAGACATTACATAACAATAACAAGGACCATATACACGGGACCGTTATTCTTCATACTACGCACCGTACTCCGTTAGTTACTATCGTTCTACGTCGCTAGATGCCGCTAAGGGTCTCAATTCATTCAAAAGTCGTCATTTTTCAATCTCTACCGTACGGTACGCGCAAGCGTGAAGTAACACAGTCGTCAAGCGTTCAACGACATTCCAACTTTCAAGTGATACAGTAAAAAGTGAATAGATGACGTTAGGTGCGATGTTTGTTTACTACGTTCCGTTTCGTCTCATTTCACTATTTGTGTATGTTTTATTTAAACATAAAAATTACTTACATCCTAATCCTAATCCTAATAATATTATAAACGTGAAAGTTTGGATGGATGTATGTATGTACGTTTCACTTAATCTCAAAAACTACTGGACGTATTATGATGAAACTTTCCAGTTATGTACCTTATATATCAGAAAAGAATAGGCTATCATTTATACCAAGTTTTATCCCTTTTAGGGACGAAAAACGGGATTAAAATTTGTATGGAGAGCAAATCATTGTAGTTGCAACAATTCCCTACATGTCATCGTTTTGACGTAAACTAATCAATATAATAATAATTTTGTCTGGGCCTACGATAGACCTTCACGAAACGCATACCAAACTATTCTTTGTAAAAAAACAATAAATTCTGATATGGAAACACGTAACCGCAAAATTCGATTAATCGCGTAATTTCATGAATAAAATACATACAATTTTACAAATTTGAAACAATGACATTTGATTTGACGACATCACACACCCATCTGGCAAGACATGTCAAACCAGTGATGCCAGAAGGGCTACCCCGATGTTCAAAATTTGACTGTCGAATAGCGCCATCCTTCTCGATCATCTGTCAAAGAATATTTTAGTGAATGGAATAGCACTATACGACAGTAAAATTTCCAACATCGGAGTAGCCCTTCAGGTAGGTATCACGTTTCGAATCGAAACTTTCGATACGCACATCATCTGAAAATAGTAGGACAAACGAGTAGTATGCCATTCAACAGTATGCCAAACATTCTCGGCCAAACATTTTTAGGACAAAAAACATTATGCGATACGACAGGCACCCGAAATTTATCTATACAAAAACTAACAGAACTAACGACAGTGATAATTCAATAAAACCACAATTTTATAAACGTTTTCTTTATATTACTTTTAACAAAAACAAAACGAACGAATATATTTTCGCAGGCCGCCTGCATGTAGGCAATTCCTAATTGTTCTAGGGTAAATGTCAAACATTTCCGCAAATCGTCCCGTTGGCGTAAAGCCATTTTGTCGTCGGCGTTGGTCTTGGGCCATGGCAAGCGGACGATGCAATGGTTACTTTGCTTTGCAGTAGATCAATAAGGTTTCCTTCAGCATTATATCGCCGTACCCAACGTCAAACTGTGTCCCTGCTAGCATTTAACCGACGTGTGATCTCATAAATCCGTATTCCTTCCTGGTGTAACTCCACTCTTTGAGCTCTTCATTGTTTTCAGTCATTATCATTATCTTTTAATAGTTCACGGTTAGCGGCAAGCATTTTATTTTTCAAATTAATAACGTTGCTGAAAATTATTTTACAATTTTCTCGATTGACACTGACATATGTTCCTAATTAGAAATTAAAAGCAAATGATAACCTTTCGCGAGGAGGTTTTTTGTAAAATGAAGTGACAAATAATAATATTGACATTTCAATTGAAATATAATTTTCGGCCTTAATGCATTGCGAATGTCTAACGACATTTTAACGAAATGGGTAGGAAATGAAATTCCTTGACTGTACAAAACTTATCTAACAAATATTACGTTACTGACTGTTTGTTAGTGGGAAATGTCGCTTGACAATTCGGGCGTAACTTATTTTGTCCATTACATCAGTGCACCAACGCCATCTAGCTATTTTGTGTAGCAAAAATTGGCGAGCCCGCAAGCAACCTTGAGCTATCCAGAGGTAGTGCCATCTATTTTAATACGATCAAACCACGTTGTTGAAGACAAAAAAATGAAATCCTTAAAAATTGTGTATTTAAGTTATGTTATCGTATTAAAACAAAGCAGTAACGCGTTTGATTTTCAAAAATCAAAAATCACTTATAAATATTGGTAAAAAATATCATTTTTGTCACTTCCAGGCTACGAAGCAGCGCCATCTAGTTTTTATACCGAATTTTGAGCTTTTTCAGAGTTACGTTTTCTTGTATGAGAACATAAGTCCCGGGTATATGGTCCTTGACAATAATAACACCACATTAAATTCCAGCGGAGCCAACAAGACGCCAACTAAAGGAGGAGGAATCCAAGGCCTCAACCACGCCGTGCTCGCCGTCGGCTGGGGCACCAAGGATGGCCCCCACTTCATACTGAAGAACACCTGGTCGGCCAAGTGGGGGGAGGCGGGGTACGTGAGGATGTCTCCTGATTCGTGCGGGGTTCTGGAGCGGCCTTCATACTCCCTGGTCGAGGAGCCCAACATTGATAGGCAGGATTTAAAGGCAGCAGCGAGAGCTAAGCAAACGTAGAGATAGAATCAGATGGTCACGTCCAGATGGCGTTAAGGACCCCTGGTCCCGCCAGAGCAGTTCTAACTAACATCTTCTAAGCGATTGTTGTATTAAGCGGTTTATTTATACTCACGATAAACCGTCATTCTCATTCTTTCGTGTAATTTTCATTTTTTTCTTATATTTGTTCCTTATTTATTACTTAAAATACACTTTCAACATGTTTTCTCCGAGAACTACACTGTGACTATACTATAAATTCTTAAGATAGGCACAAATTAGGTTACGTTCATATTACTGTAATTGTTAAGTATTTTTTCTGAACATGACTGACTGTTGAGTTTCTTTCGGCGATTCTTCTCAACAGTAGTCTCCTCCTGTGAAATGCCGGTAGACTCGGACATTTAAGTGCCCTTGTGGCCTTAACTTGCAGAATAAAGTTTATTATTTCACGTGAAATTGTCAGGAACGGCCGCCGTCGGTGCGCTATGAGAGCGGAGCGTAGATCAAAGAATCAGTGACAAAGTTACCGCGCCGTTGTACCGGTAGCAGTCTCTGATGAAGAGCTCCGTACGAATTCAAAACATATCGAGTCGTTCCTGACAATTTCACGTGATGGGAAACCGCTTAATACAATAATTAATTATGTCTCACGAAATTTTTAATAAATATATCTTCTAAGCGTAATAAAGAAGGATGTTCAAATGTTCTGTAGTATTTTATACAATCGTTGCACAATGAAGGTTCTTAAAGTCGAGTACCGCGTTTAAAATAGGTCACGAGGCTTGCCGAGTGGCCTACGTAAGGTACGAGATTTTGGGTAAACATGTTGATGTTCTCTTTTTGAAATTATTAGAGTTGAGTAGAGAGATGTCTTATGATATGATTATTAAAGTTCTGTAGCGGGTACCATAGAGTATAGAATTTTGTTACAGGATTAAAAAGTGCGTTACGTTAAAGTGATTTTGTCTGTGAAATTATAATTGACAGATTAAAGTACGCGAGTATAAAACATCGTCATATGTTCGACTGGCTACCGCAGCAAGGTTGCATAGTGCGCGGGGCGGCTTAGGCTGCCTTTCAACTGAAGCGGAGCGGAGATGTGTAAAATGGATCAATCACATTCCTTCAGATGTAAATGCACTTCTTTTGGGCTTCACAAAGACGCAACCTGATTAGTACATTTTCTCCTTTCTTCTGTGGCCAGGAAACCTAAGACACAGACAGATTACAAACTCGTAACTAGAAAGTCGCTTTAATTTTAACCACAATCTAGTTAAGAAGTATACTAACGAATTTACACCCTGTATTAAAGTCAGCAGTGCCATTGTAATCTTTCGTAATAAATATTGTAATAAAACTGTAAATATACTTACTTTAAAATTATATTTGTATAATTGTTTCCCATCTCCCAGAAGATTACTGCGTTCTGGCCCCAAAATGTCTGAATTATATTTGGTGGGAATAGCAAAATAAAGAAAACACTACGTTTCATTACAAATAATCTTTATCTTTTCATAATCTTTTCTTTCACAGGCTAACACAATCCATAAAAAAATTGACAATTCGGAATCTTCAAAGCGGCCGGTTGCGATGTGTCAGTTATATCTACATATTTTTCTAGCAAGAACAACAGGTGGTTAAGAGCTTCTATAATAAAAATATCGACAAACCTGTTATCGGTTATTTTATATAGTTATTAAGCAAATATTTACAATCCAGACTAACAAATGAGACAATTATAGGTACACACTGATAGTTTCATTTAGACTACTCCATATAAAAACTATTCATCGCAAGTTAGACACAAAATTTTGAGAGAACCCAAAATGCACGGATATCCTTTTGTACATGATCGGTGGCACGCGAAGTCGGTCTACCGATATTATGTATGTAGGTCTGTGATTTTCCTCTATAATATTGAAGAGTACCTACTTATCGATAACAGGATTGTCGATGTTTTAATTCTGTCAATCATTAACAACACGTCGTTCGTGCTAGGAAAAGCTCTAGGTACCATTATCATACCAGATTATCGATTTTGTGCGCTAGAGCGTAGATCCTCCCTCACAATGTCGGATTTCTCAACGATGGCATATGAGGGTCTGTCAGTGACGGAACACACTTCTGGGTTCATCCTCACGTACCCATTTTGCCCCCAGCCTGTGCCCCAGCTGTTCTTCAGGATCAGGTGTGAGCCCCCTTTTGATCCCCACCCGACGGCTAAGACAGCGTGCTCGTGTCCCATGCTGGAAATAATTTCATTTTTTTACAATGGTTTATGAGTTTATGACAATCGATCTCATTTGATATCAAGGATAAAATAGGAAGATAATATTTATTTCAAAAAAGGAAAAACAAAGAAACAGTAAATAAAAAGCTTAAATACTACTAAGAGCTATGTACAAAAACCTAAAATTAAAACAAATTAAAAAAATTACTCCCCTGCGGCATGGTACCGAAAACGCTGGCAGCATTTCCTCGCTGAACAGCTATGCTGATACGTTGGGCGAGGAAGCTGCCAGCTCTTCGGTCCCCAGTGGTCTCTGCAAGCCTTTTGGACAATTCTTTGTAAAGCTTGCGGGCATTGGGACCCCATGGACCTAGGGTCTCGACTCCAAACGGTACGAAATTGTATCATAAAATCATAAAGGATAAAATACTTTTACAATGCATGTGCTCGAAAAGATCGTTTTGTAAGCGCTAAATTTTAAATCCTTTTTAATTTGGCTACACGCGCTCGTGCCATTTTGACATAGGACTAAAATAAAAAATTAAATGTTTTTTTGCACATGCGCTGTACGTATGTCGAGCGCGATCTACAATTAACCCCGCCATTTTTTATGGATGTCTTGTTTATTTCGAAGTTGATTTGTGCAAATCTGCTGAAATAATGTTGAGTTCAAGTGACGAATCAATAAATTAAACCCGTAAATGTTATTGAAGATATAAATAAAAATAACAACGGCCTCTTGCTGGATAAATGAAATCAAAATACTTTTTTTCTAATGCAAAGAGTATGTCGGTATTAAATTATTTTATGTTCTCGTACATGCATAGTAAAGTTTTGTATGAAACTCGGGTGCAAGATGATTTCCGACTCGTGTTTATTTGATAAAAAATACATTCCTCTGAAGCTACCTACCTTAAACACTTGTATCATAAATAACTATTTCAGACCTAGATAGAGATTAGTTTTACACAGACTAGTCACTAGAACTAAACTAAACTGACGTTTCTCTAGAAACTTCCTGGCTCGCACATCTAAACTGTGGAATGAACGCTCGCGGTATTTCCGGACCGATGCAACCTTCAATCCTTCAATGCCCATCTGAAAGGCCCGCACCCAGGTGTTACAGGAGTCAATGGACGACAGTAATTGCTTACCATCAGGCAATCCATTTTCTCATTTGCCTCTTATGTCACAAAAACAGAAAGAACTGGTTGAATAATCGATGCTTGAGCTTGGATAGAACAATAGGAGATGCGACTGATGGTGAATTATATTTTATGTTTTTTTTTTTTAATCCAAAAGAAATTTTGAATCCTCGTCATTTAAAAAATAATAATAATTGTATGACAACCATGAACTTAAACACACTTTTTCTCGGTAAAATGGCAAATTACTCATTGTCTCCATAAAAATATTGGTACCTACCCAACCCATAGATGGCGTCATATGTTGGCAGGCCATTTGTATGGAGCGTTTCTAGAGCTCTGTAGGAATCAGTAGGAATGTTGAACTTTGACGGTTATTTCTGACTTTTAGAGCAGTCTAAGTGTAGGTAGTCCCATATAAACATTTGATCCCAATAAAAAATAGAATCGACTGACATTGTCAAAAAAAAATTGTCCGCACCCCTATTGGAGGTTGGCCCGTCAGGCTCGGAGAGCCGAGGAGACGTGGGTTCAAAATGTTCAAATCCCGCTCACAGCATTCAATTTACAGTTTTTCGCCTCAATCTAAACTTTGTATTAGAAAATATTTTTTTTTGCACTCACCACATGGCGTCTTCGTACAGTCCCACTCCGTCGTAAGTTATTAAGCTGTTCAAATTCCCTCCTATGAGCACCACAGTGGGCGCGTTTTTAAAGATCGCCACCTAGACAATAATAACAATATATTTTATGCAAAATAAACATACATACAAAAATTTACTCCAGATTCTGATGTACCTATACATCAGAATCTGGAGTAAATTTTTGTAAAATTCTATAATGGCATTGAAAATCTGTTTTCTATGCTTATTATTTCAGGAAAAATCTTAACAGGATTACAGTACGACACAAAAGAGTAGAAATTAAAAAGTGGCAATACTGTAGTGTCGTCCCTTATTTTTTATATTGATTAGAAAGGGACGACAGTACAGTATTGCCACTATTTAATTTCTACTCTTTTGTGTCGTACTTTAGTGTGAGCGCGCGGTGCCAGATGTATAGCGTTGGTTAATATTTATTTGTTCGCTGATCATTCCAAAATGGCTGGACAGATTTTAACCAATTCTGGATACTTGATGGTACCCTACTACGCTAAAGGATTTTTTCATGCGGATGAAATTGCGGACACCTCATAGTTAGACATAAAGTGTAGTATATTAATACAAATGAATCGCTAAATGTTTTGCTAAGACAAATCTAGTAAACTGGTGTACCAATAAGGGTTTTTAAACAATTTGAAACTTTAGGAAGATGGTAATGAAGAGAAAAAATTTGAAAATTGCCCGGCATAAGGTAAAAATCCCCCTCGCCGACAAAGTGGCAAAGTCGATATCAAATATTAGGTAAGTATATACTCACATTTAATTTTTAATCTGATCATGGAGTGACTGTGTCATATATATCATTTTACTCAGGATCTCGACTTATAGAAATAAAAAAAAATGGTCCCCATTTTTCATGTCTAATGATATCAAATGTAAGAAAAAAGTTCCGAAACTGAGAAATAAATTCTCAATTTCCAGACTTTATTTTTACAATTTTTTTATTTTACATTCATTGTCAAATTCTTTCGGGTTTGTAACAATTCGGGATTTTCAGGTTAATAACTGTGATTTCCTTAAATAAAAATATCGCGGACTTCATGGTTGCGTTTATCACGTGATAAAAGCATCTGTCACTCATAGTTAAGCACTTGTCAAAACGTGACGGATGTTTGTCACTTATTTATCACGTAACCATCATAGACCAGCGAAAGATAGGACAAGATAAGACAAGGCCAGAACCTTCGTACCTTTATACCTTCCAGTGTGTTCGATACATTCCGGTACCCACTGATGCGCGTAACCGGCTCAACTTTCTTGCACTCGTGAACCTGAAAAAGACGCCGTATTTTTAATCCTGGGGCCCAATTCGAGAATGCCGTTGGAGTGAACGCCAAACGTCACATCTCTATTAGATAACTGTTAAATCGCCGTTGAACTGTCATTAAAATGCGATGAGCTTAAAATTGACATATCTCATCTCAATTTTGGAAATACGAAGGCGATAATGATTGTCAAAAATGTTATTCATGCATATGAATTTCTGTTTTGAATGAAACTACCGGACTAATTTCACGCACTACGCGGTCAATTTAAAGTATGCGCCTGTTATTTATGCCGTCACATACAAAGGAAACGAAAATTGAGCGCGTCCGAATTGACGAAGTTGCGATATTCTAGGGATATCGCCACTTGTCAAGTAGGCACACGTCAAAAGTGACGGATGGCGATGAAAAGGAGAGATCTCCATTATATCTCTAAAATTGGTCGAATACCCCCCCTGATTCTTGAATTCGAATCATCAAAATAAAAAAAATACATATATTTAAGTTCAGTAAAAAAAAAAATTGTATGCGTCGAGCGGGATATTTTGAAAGTTTATAAATAATAATAAAATAAGGCATGAAAAACATTATCACGAGTATTTTTTTACTAATTATTGTAAAATCTATAACTTTATTCCTACCTATAATAAAAACCAAGTTTTTAAAAATCTTCATCCATTCCCCATTGTAAGTACACTCGGAAAATAACAATTTGTATCTTATGTCAGATTTCACAAACAGAAATAAGGTATAGTGATAAATACCTCAGCTTTGTAGTCGTATCGGTCCCACGCGGGTATTCCGCGGTCCTTAATGTGGGTGTATCCATACATCGGCCAAGATTCCTTGCACCCGTTCGTTTTGTATCTGTATCGCAATTATTAATTAAATTAAACAAAAACAAAAATGTACAAGCTACGGACAAAGAAGTATCCACTTCAAAAACGTTTTATATTTTACATTTATAACACAAAAGTAATCTAAGTAATTGCACCCAAACATTCCAATTACAGAGTGATCTCGGTCGCAAGTTCGCAACCTACACTACTGTAAATTATGTTACGCGAGACCGCCGTCGTCGCTGACTTCACGGCGCGCGCGGCGATCGTAGATCTTGCGCGGGCGGGGTGCGGGGTGTAAATTAACGTGGCGCGCTTCAACAACCACGCCCTTAATTTCGCAAAAAATTACGGAGGTCGCTAGTTCAAGCCTCGTTAAGGTAGAATAGAGCAAAAAATTCTGATTAGAAAAAAAATGGAAAAAGATCGTCTAAGAATGTGTTCCTCTTGGGATACACTGCGAAATTAAGGGTTAATCGGTTAACATTATAGTACGCACACACATACAGCGTGTATATTTGATATAACTGCAAATTGAAGCCAGACGGAGATTTTAGTGCTACAATCTGATATTTATATCAATTATTAATTTTGCGTCAACTGCAGCTATATAGCGTAATTAATTTTTGAAAATTTTCTGAGCAGCAATGTATGGCGTAAATATTACTAGTGACAGTTGTCACATCACGATGTTAAAGGTCAACAAACAAATACATTGCGTGCTGAATTATTTTATATGTGCAATATATTAATAAATGCCTATACTAAGACCCCGTAAAGTTTGCGGTAACATCAAATATACACGCTATATACATGGGGTGGTTGCTTTCTTTTGTTTTATTTTAAGAGTGTCTTATTTTCTGTAATGCTGTTGATGTTCCAAATAAATAAAATAAAATAGAGTAAGTCGTCGGTTTATAAGTGGTTTGACAATAGTGGGTGGTACACGGCTTGCAAATGCCAACCTAACGATATGGCTAATCCGACGCTGATCTCAGCCCAACCACAAAGGGAAACATGAACAAATTGTATACTTACTCTGCGCCGCAGTCAACAAGGCTCTGTGGGCTCAGTGGCACTAGCTTCTTGGTCTTCTTGAACAAGGCGCCCTCCGTGGAGCCTGTCACCGCAAACGCCCAGCACGACATGCATTCCCCCTGATCTAAATAAATATAAAGCAAATTGACACAAAGGTACATTATATTATAAAATAAAAATGAAATGTGGTCAAGTACAATGTAAGCAGGACTCGAACCTGCGATCCTACGTTTCCGGCGTAGTGGTTTCCAACAGAGATATTTATGTGGTATTTTACATTAAAAAATAATCGATAAAAATATTTTACTAAAAACATTACATATAAAGTATTTTTCACTTCTCCTGCTCAAAAAGTACGTCGTTTTAAGTTCGCAAAGCGGGGCTAAAATAGTACATTTAAAAATTGTACTTAAAAGGAAACCATATAATCCCATACAAATTTCTATGACACTGAAAAAAAAATCTTGTTACCGGCCAGCTACATACTATTTACAAACAAAATAAATCAAGCTGCAACCTGATCAGATCGACCCAATTAAAAAAATAAACTAAAAAGTTTTTATTTACAATGTACTGGAATATTAACTGAAATTTTATTTTAGCACGTTTTATAATCAACGAAAAGAAATTTAATCTTAAACATTTCATCTTGGCTAAGAATATTAAATGATAAAATAAATTATTGCAGTCGTTTTTTTCAGTCGAAGTGAAAAGCAGTGTTTAACACGGGGCTACAAGCCATTATGACACTCAGATATATTTGGCCTCGCTCACTTCTTTCGCTCGTCCAAATAATTAACTCGTGTCATATAATGGCTTGTTTTAGCCCCTTGTCAAACAATCTACTATTATTTAAATATTTTTATTAAAATTAAATTCAAAATCCAAGAAACTAGTGGCTCTGTTTGCTGTAAGATCTCGTGAATTTGCTTCGAATTGCTTGAAATTAGTTCTTTTTTACATTTCAACTCCATATCTCCACCAGTTTTAAAAATTTCGAAATACTAAATCTTCATTTAATCATAAAATTACCCAAGCTGCTTACAAAATTTGACGATAATCCGTTGAGAAATGCGACTCATAATAATTTAATTAATATAATAGTAAGTAGTTAGGCCACAAGTAGGGCTGCCATCCGTCCGGGTTTCCCCGGATTTGGAAACTTTTTATGTGAGAAAACACGTTATTGTAAGGTTAATACTGGTAAATAATTCAATATTACAATTTCACATCGGACACGTCCGGGAAAAAATGCGATTTACGCGAAATGTCCGGGTCTATGTCCGGGTTGGGTGAATTTAGAGATGGCAGCCCTAGCCACAAGGGCACTTTTACAAGTTAGATTGTGAATCTACCGGCATCTCCCAAGAGGGAACCGCTGTTGAGAACAAACCCGAAAGAAACTCAACTAGAATAGGTGCTAACAGTCAAACATGAAGAATCATTGGCCAAACTGAAACGGAGACCTTAACTCACGTTGTACTGGAGACACACCGCCATCTTCCCGCCACTTATCAAATTCTTCAGGCAACGTATCATGGATTTTTAAAATTTCCGAATAAGACAGATCAGGTGGGGCCAAGCCAGGTGGCGTCTCTTCTGGCTCAGGTGCTACTCCAAAGAGCCAGTTGGTTTCCTCCACCACCCTGTCCGCAAAGTAATTAACGGCAGTTTTGAAGCTGCTCGCCACGCGGTTGGCTGCGTTTACGAAGCGTCTTGTGTTGATGAATTGGGATTTTCGAACGCTATGTTCTTTGTCGTCCCGATATGTCCGCTGGAACTTATTTTTGAACCTAGAAAAAGAATACAAACAGTGTTGGTAATGTTTAAATGTTATACCTGTGTTAAGAGGCACTTTCTCACAGTGGTAGGTAATTTATACGCTATTGAATCAGTGTAAGAGAATTAGTAAATTGCTACAATGGACAGGACCGTCGGCTCAGTAGGCAGGTGCACTACAAACTGCGCCAACTGCATCATCTTGTAGCGTTTCAAACACACGGTTTTATTATGTACGTACTGGACGCTGCCCACAACTTCGTCCACATATTTTGTTTACCATAGTCGGGTGAAATTTATCCTATTACCATCTTTGGAGGATGTCTAAGCTGTCCTTGTATCAAAACTGGTGAACTATATTTAGAAATATATATATCAATCCATCCGTTTTAGCGTGATGAACAGACAGATAGTTTTTTTTTAAGGTGGCGCCGTACGTATGCCCGTACATACAAATTCAGCATCTCTCTGTTAAGTTTTTTTCTGAAGTAACAACCCAATCTTAGGTTGTAGATATAGCTCAGACAATCGCCAAACTTAAGAGGCAGTGAGCGGGGCAAATTGCTCGTAGAACCGATGGCCGTCGGGGCAGAAAGGTTCTTGAGTGGCGACCGCGGTCCGGAAAACCACAATTAAAAGACTATAATGAAACTCTATGACAATACTTACTCATTGAACTCGGAGTCGTGACTAGAGTCCGTTGTTGGTCCCAAAAAGCCTTTCAACGGATTGAACCTCGTAGCTGCATCAAACGCAGTTGACGCTAAATTCGATACTCCAGTAAAGATATTTCCAAGCTGCCTTCGCTGTCGATGTTTTTTTTCCTCCAGTTGTACTATGACGTCACATTCGTGGGTGGGGTCGGGTAGAATGGGCCCGGTCGGCGTGGGCAGGACCTCATAGCGGTGTGTGTAGCCGTCGATGTTTGGACCGAGTACTGAGCTTGATTGTTTTACTGTGTATCTGAGAAAAGAAAAGTTGAGTTGGTTATTTTACTGCTCCTTTTCCCATAATATTAGTTTACGTTAAGTTTGCACCTGGGTTATGGCATTGCATACAAATGAGGTCCAATCGTAGCGTAACGGGGTTATACAAATCGAGGTTTCGTTCTCATCTGTTTCCTCTTCCAAACTAAATCTTTTTGTATATATATATTTTTTTAAATGGGTAGCACTGCGGTAACTATTTCAATGATAAATAAATCAACAGAATAAAGGTTATCGCACTCCAAATCGCTCAGCACCGACTAAACTCAGGCCATCCAGTATTCTTTATATGAAACTCGAAAGTACAACGCACACCTGCACCTCTAGCACAACTTTGACACGCGACTCTTTCTCGTGCGAGATATGCTACCTATCCCTTTCTGTACAGTATCGTGAAAGAGTGACGGGGGATGCTATGTCGTGCGACATGAGTCGCGAACCATAGGTTGTGCTAGACTCCGTAACGGCGATGCCACGAATTTGCGCCACAGGGGCAGCGGCAGCGGTGTAGGTACGTGTGTCTTGCTCACTCTCTATGCCGCCGCGCTCGGTTCTCTCGCTCAACCGTTTGCCGCGCTGGTTACGCAAAGTCGCGGAATCTTCGTAATGGCATCCGTCATCTCATTCATCATTACATTACTCGCTTGCCATTATAACCATAGATCGGACGAAATGGCGTCATTAGGTATGCACGGTGTCCTGTATTATCCCTCATTATAACAAAACCCTCACGGCAGTGACCTCACGACGCAGTCCATGGATGTGCCCAGTGCGCCTGCGTCACCCCAACCTAAATTACCCCTGTGGCGCGGAGATAACCCCATTAGCGGGTTATACTCCTACACATATTCCTACTACTGGTAGTGACGGCTAACTAGCCCGGATAAAGATCAAGTCATGTCTTAAAAAAATTATCACGTGAGTGGTACTGCGTCTCCGCCATCTCTGTAGATGAGCATGTGGTGGGTGAAGTTGAGGGACTCCCCGGGGGCCGCCCCGCTTTCTCCAGGTTTGCCAATCACGAACTTATGCCAGCGCTCCACTCGTGACTGCCCTTCTGCAGACGTGAAACCTGCGGAGTGCCCAATGTTTTTTAAACCACCTTTTTTAGGTCGTTTAATAAGATGACTAAGCGTGGTGAACATCATATTGCGTTATATTATATCTAGTCCGTTTTCTATTGGACATGCTTGTATGGAGAGGTATACAATTTTGAGCACAGCAACGCCACTCCTCACCTGTCGCGGAGTACAAACTGGCTACCGAGCGTTTTGGGCTCAAGTGGACATGTATAAATACCCGTACCAAATGTCATTGCTGTACTCCAAAATGTCATACTGTTCCCAATAGAAAACGGGCTAATCTGATCTTTCTTCAGTTTAATATAGTCTTCAAGTCGGCGTGGCGATCTGACGACTTACCGAAGAAATAGAAGCTGTCCAAATTAGGGAGACCAGGAAAACGTTTGTCGTCAGGGGACGCCGGCTGGATTGGAGACATCGTGCAACGACGAACTGCAGTGCCGTTGGTGCGGTCTACAGCCATCTATTGCAAAAACAAACATAGTTTAGTATGGAATTTGACAGTTATTGGCTAGTCGAATACAATTAGAAATAACCGTTGAACGTTAAATGTTGTTGGCTATAAAAATATAACTCAAAATTACCTCACTACTAGCCGAGTTGAATAGCGCCCCTGTGGTTTTATAGGTTTACTTCTTACGTTAAGAATAGAAACTAAACTGCCAAAAGCACTAGTCTCGATGCGCCAGCAACGAATGCTTTTCAAGTATAAGAAGTAAGAGCTGGGACCTAATTCGTGTTAGATAACAGTGATGTCGTTCATGCATATGAATTTCTGTACTGAACGAAACGTAACTGACTAATTTCACGCACAACCCGGTCAAGTTAAGTATGCGCCTGTTATCTCTGCCGTCACATACAAAGGAGACGCAAATAAAGCGTGACCGGATTGGCGAAGTTGTTATGTTCTAGGGATATCGCCACTTGTCAAGTAGGGACACGTCAAAAGTGATGGATAGCGATGTAATAGAGAGATCTCCATCATCTCTCTAAAATTGATCGAATTACCCCCCTGATTTAAGTTACCTCAAGGAATTGAACACGGCCATCGAGTAGAGGTACTCGGTAGATGATGGTGCTGCCATCTTCCACCACTGTGCGCGCTGTGTTTGACTTAGCATCCCACCTGCAATATAAAACACAGATCAGCATTAAAGTGTTATAGAAACAATGAGATTGCTTTGAGAAATACAAGAAAAGAAAGAAATAAGGCTGCACTCGGGAGTCTCTCGAATCAGAAATGAGGATATACACAGAAGAACCGAAGTAACAGGAATTGCCATGTAGCCTGGAAAGCGAACAGCCACTAGTGCAGCAAAATCCCAGAGAGAGACGACGACGTGTAACAAAGCGCAGCGTGGGATGGCCTCAATCAGATGAGCTGATGAACTTGCGAGGGAGGAGATGGTGGATGTGTCTGTGCAGGATCGTGGCTTATGCAGCAGTGAACGTCGTTGATAGAAGAAACTAAAAAAACTCCATCATTTTAGGTGGCGCATCATATTAGTTGCAACAGCTGTAACCCCTTTGGCATCACCTAAATTGTTTAAGATGTTTCTATGGTAAAGTGAGCTGTCTGATGTTGCTTACCTTTTAACCTAAACTCACAAAGACCTGATTGGATTTAAAAATAGCCTCCAATTCTAAATAGTAAATTGTACGTACTCGATTTCAAAAGCCTCAGTATAACCAGCTCGAGGTACTCTAAGGTCGATGCGGAGGCGCAGAGACCGATCAAAATTCGGACGAGGTGGTTCTTTCCCGAAGACTGATTGTCCCGGGACAGCGTCAGGACCCGCGGGCTGTAAGCGAGCAGGAAGACGTCGGCCCACGGGAACCACTGCTGGCGCTCCAGGCTGTCCGCGGTATTGCTGACGGTAACTTTGGATCAAGTCGTCAGAATTTGCTGCAAATGATAAAGCTAGGTTTAAATAACTGAACTTGCGAAACTTCTTGGTGCACATCAGGTCAAAATTTCCTATAGGAAATTCGCAAACAGCAAATAATTTAAATTCTTGTGAAAACTCAACTATTTAGATAATATACTTTCCGCAGCTTGCATATTTATAGTTTTAGACCACGCACTTTTGGTGTATATGTCGTTACCAAATTGTCGTTAAGAAATTCCTTGCAATTCTGTATTCGGCTTGCAATTCTGAATGCTCTTAAGAATGCAAGGCACGAACGGCCCAACAAGAATGAGTTTAAGGATTTTTTTTCTCACAAAATCACTAGCCAAATACCAGTACTTTAAGATACACCTAGGAATACCAGGATCTGACGAATTGTATGATCGGGTGACGACATATAAGTACACTCGGTTAAACACTCATAAGTGTGTGTGTAAAAGACACGTTCCCAATGAAAACAGCAAAGCAGAGATTGATGTCAGACAGTTGTAATCGTGAATGAAATGAATGCAGACAAAAATAAATTGGAAGTAAACGTACCAAACAGTTGATCACGTCCATGGGAGTAGGGTATTGGTTGTTCTTCAGGAGCAGGCTCCACCTCATTGTGAACAGGCTGTGGTATAGATGCTGGGGGCTGGTGCACAGTAGGTTGGACTGGCTGACGGTAGTGCTGTTTTTGTGGGGGAGATGTTTGATAGTGGACTTTATCTTGATGTTGAGGGGCATTTGTTGAAGGAGGACCATAGTCATTTACAGGCTTGTGTGAAGGTTCTGGATAAAATGGTATCGGTTGAGAGACGGTTGGACTTGGAGTGTTTGGGACGTCTCTGAATTGCGGATGAGATTCTACGTAAGGGACAGTAGGTCGCACTTTTTCATGTTCAACTGGTACTTCTTTATTGTTATGAACTTCACAAGTATCTGTTGGCAAAAACAAATAGATAAAGTATAAACACCGTGACTTCAACGTCCCAGGCAGATTATTGGGTTATCTATCGTTTGCCCAAATTTTATAATTATGCCATGCCATAATGTATCACTTGCCATAAATCTATTTTCTTCTGTAAGCAGAAACTTTTCGGGATTGTCGTAAAACAAACCTTACCTAACCTAATGATTTTTACATTAATAGTAGAGTTAACGGGTTATAAAAAAAAGTATATGGTAAGCAAATATGAAATAATACATTTATATGGCAAATTAAATTCGGGCAAAAAATTAAAAGGTCAGTGTCAAACCTCTTTGGTTAAAGGGTAGCAATCGTTCATCAATTAAAAAATGATTTCTACGGCAACTGGAAAAGTAACATTCGCCGTTACATTACATTTTAGATTACATTTTAATGCAACTATATAGAGGCTCTGGTTTGAAAGAGGGCTCATTAAGCAAAAAATTTGACTGAGTCCTCTTTTATGCGTACTATCTTTGTAATAAAAGGAAATTAAATCAAATGAGCATTACATACGAGGTTCGTTTCTTCCCCTACTTGTAGAAGGAGAGCATTACCTGATTTTGTGAAGACTGGCACAGGCAGTACCAGCACAGGCAGGTTAACACCCCCGTACCCTCCTGAAAAACAAGATCTCGTCAAATCATCTGGTAGAAATTCCCTTTCAGCGTCTTTATTACCATTGAATATGCTTTTAGAGTAAGAATTCATAGGCATTTTTAATAGAGATGGGTCAAAAGGTACATCTCTAACTTTGAACAGGGAGCTTTTCTCGCCAAATAATGTTTGGTCTTGTTTTGGTTTTGCATCTGTAGTTAATAAATTGATTGCAAGTTGACTCTGTTTGTATGATTGATGAACCAAATGCAGGCTTTCAATCATACAAACCTCTCCCCCAGATAAGTCATTCTAAATTCATTATATTTGAACAGGAATTAAATCCAAGTCTCCAACACATATGATCCATCACCCCTCATCATCCTCACCTCTCTTCATCGCATGCGGCCGCCGTGTTCTAATTAAACTTTGTAACCTTTAGTATGGCAATATCGCCATTGAAAATTATGTTTCAACCTAGGGGACACCAGGTACCAGGTACCACTATTGTCATGCTAACTGGCGCAAAGTATACAAAAATATATCAGAGGTTACCTAATTTAATCGGCAACTCCACGGGTAGTAGGGGAGCCGGGTAGCTCTCGCTGGGTTTCTCTGAAGAGAAGAATTCAATACGATCAGTTTCATTTTATTACAAAAAATATATTATATAGGTACATGGTGATCACTGTCTAGTTTACTTAATGTTTACCTACATTGATGATGCCGACAGGGGCGTCTCACCTATTAGACTACCGAACCGATGCACGATGCATGAGCCATTAAATTTTTCAGCTTGCTTTATTTCTTATATGCCTTACGGTGGCATCGTAGCTCCATCTTCCGTAAAGATTTGGATTTTATGATTTGCACCATCGTCTCAAATATGTATTAAGAACGACACCCAAACTTTATTTAAATTGCCTTTTTTGCTTTACGCGTTTTTTTTTTATAAACGCTAGCAGGCATTACTACTTTAATAAAAATTTACCGTTTTACGTCTTCTGATAGAACAGTTAAGCAGGACATACATATGTATGTTTTTTTTTCAACAAGATAAAGGTGATGGGATAGGATTTCTATGGAAACCATTGGTGAAAACTATACCTCCGACTATGTTGAGGAACGTAGACCGAGGATTTCTGGCCCTGGTTGTCCCCGGGGCGCTCGCCACCCAGCCCACGGCTCCTGCAAAGACAAGGAAGTCAAACCATTGATACAAAGATCAAACCTCAAAGAAAAATTCAAATTCGTAACCTGATGGAAGAGACTGAAATAATCATATCAGATTAGTCTTGAATCGCAAAACTAAACTGGAGACAAAACTTGGTCAAAACCTTTTAACAAACGCTTTAAAGAGACGTAACTTAAAAGACTAGACTGGAACTACTACGTGCCAATATAACGCATCCGGATGCGCGTATGTCCGTACGCTTTTTTATAATACTAACGGATCGTATTATAAATATTAGCGTACGGATGCAGCCGTTCGTATTATAAATAGCGTACGGACATACGGTGGCAATCTGAACAGAGAGGAAAATGGAGTCGTTATTATCTACATTTTTTATTATTATTGAATGAATAAATTTAAAGTTTGTTTGACATTACTTATAGAATCAAATACCATGACGGAAATGTTATGTTACATTATTTGCTATTTCTCACACTTAATCGATATACTTCCTAACAATATACAACCTTCATTACTGGCAAAAAAACTACATAAATTATAAATATGACAATATGATTTGATGTTGTCAATTTAGACAACTGTTTATTTATATTTGTAATCGTAATACGTTGAATTAATAATTTAAAACAGCACGACGAAACGCCGTGAAATATAAAAATAATACAATATGAATGATCCACCAGAATCAACTATTTTGATTCTGGTGGATTTGATAAGTACATTCTAAAAACTTCATTGGCACTACTTGAATAAGAAGTGTCATGTTTTAGGGAAATCAATTATTTTATCGTTAGGTATTCATTCAATTATAAAATATACATAGGCGACTCCATTGCCCGCTCTGCCCATAATGCCACCAACTGTCCGTACGCTAATTATAAATAACATGAGTGTTGTGGAACACTCGGACGGAACGAAGTGACATGGTTTTATAGCAACGTTTGTTTATTTCGACTCGTTGTCGAAAAATCTTACACTTTTATTCGCCTAGCCCACGCCAAATCCATATCATGCGATACGGAACTTCGTTCCAAAAATATTATTTTTGGAAAAACCTAATGCATCAATGATGTTGGCCTATTTGCAAAATGTTTTTTTATATTTATAGAGGCAAATACCTAATTATTAAAAGGTTGGCGAAACCTGAAAAATTAACTTGTCAGTGACATAAGTGACTTTGACAATTTTGACAGTATAACGTATTTGTTTGTTTTTTTGGTCTTGAATTAGAAATCCGAGTTTAATTTGATGAATATTTGTGTTTATTTGTATTATTATAATCCTGGCGTCTGACATTTTCGCCATGAGAAGAACACATTAATGAATAAATTATACAATAAAAATACTTGTTGATCTTTAGTTGGTCGTCGTGACTTTTGATATTATTTTCCCCATAGCAATATTGCATATAGGTATTCGAAGAAAATTCAGCCGTATTTTTCTTGTATTGAGGTATCTTTCTTTAAGGTCAATGTCGGTCCGATTTGCCGCTTTACAGAATTCCATTAGCATATTTTTTACAAAAAAAAAAACATTTAGTTAATCGAAACACAAGTAAAAATTAACAGTACTCAACTTAACCTAAATAAAATTAACTAACAAAACCGATGTCCCCCAGATCATGGCCCTACGGCAGGGTACCCATGAGGCCGGCTACATTCCCCCGTTGAATAGCCAAGCTAATCCTTTGGCCGAGAAATGAATTTTACTGCCTAAAAAGGTGGATCTCATGCCAACTGTGTTTTTATTGTTTTATTATTTTCTCTCTTTCACGCATGATTTTCTAAATTCTCATGCCTTCAAAAAAAAATTGTATTGGAATTAAATTAAAGTTTGTAAGATTAATTATTTGCAATAAATTATGGTATAATCAGGTGACAAGTTATAGTATCCAGTACATAATAGGTTATAACTGCAGATGCCGGGAAAGAAGGGCTGATCGGGTGAGTAGGTATAGACGGCCGACCGTAAGGATAGTGATACGAAGCCGGCAAGCTCTTTTCACGGCTACGGCATGTATAGAGCTTTTCTCAAACATATGCAATTAAATAAAAAAATACACCATCACAAAACATACATATAAGGCGGTCATAGTGAAGGCAGTCCCGATCCGGCCCGAAGGACCAAAATGTTAGTGAGCAGTGGGACTGTATAATGTTAAAATAGAAGAGTATGATAGAAACACTGTACTATATATATATTATTTTAATAAATTAAAAAGATGGGATAACAATTATTATAAGGCAAACGACACTGACAATGAATATAAAGCCAATTGATGTCAAATAATCTAAACCGGCCAAGAGCATGTCGGGCCACGCTCAGTGTAGGGTTCCGTAGTTGCCCATCCTTCACAATAGACAAGCGGTTTTAAGTCCGAGGTTTAAATTACGAGAAAGATTTCAAGCTCTATAAAAAGGTCGTAAACGCCAAAGTAACTGTTACGCCGGTAGGTTAGGTCAAAAACTTCGTCAATTTCAGTGCTGTAGAGGCGTTTTCAGCAGGCTGAAAAGTCATTTCAGGCCATTTCAGAAGTTGCTCTATCACATATCTAAAGATCGAAACGACGCCATAACCTGAAAACCGGTTTTCAGGCGTTTTCAGAACCCCTTATGGGCCCCTCTGAAGCACAAATCGTTATATGGCGAAATATCCGGTAGGAGTTACAGAGATAGCACTACTAAAAAGAGATAGCTATACTCGGAACATTCGAGAAGTGTGTGACAGAGATATGACTACTAGAAAGAGATAGCTATACTCGGAACATTCGAGAAGGGAGTGACAGAGAGTGCACCATTAGAGAGAGACATAAATATATGGCCTCGAATGTTCTCGGCCCTCACGCTAGACCTTACTAGAATATTCGCGATATGTGTGGACAATGCGTCCAGAGCGGTTCCGCGGGATATAAAAGGCGCCGACGGCCGGCGCGAGTGAGTTACATTTTAAAGACTCTTAAGTGATTAATGCGCTTTAAGTAAAGTTCGTGTGAATAGTGAGTGCGTAATTTGTGTAATAGTGCATTTGTGTTAATTAGTGGATTTCAAGTACAGTTCGTGTAAATTGTAAGTGCGTAATTTTGGTAATAAAGTGTGTGTTTTCATTTGTGGATTAATTAGTGCTTTTCTATCAAATACGAACCCCACGCTCGTAACATAACTGTAATTACTTATTACCTCTTGAAAGTTTTCGATTATACGCGCTAGATTGAGCGGAATGTTTTAATGCAGTATGGCACTTCACTAATATGTGTATCGTTCAAAGTATAAGGACACCGTGCGGCACTTACGACATTTTAAAGAAAATTATGAAATTTTGCGATAACTCAAAAACGGCTCGACCGATTTTATTCAATATAGTTTTAATTGTAAAACTTATAAGGCCTCACTTTCATGATCTTCTTTAATATTTTTTTGACCGGTGGCTGAAAAAATAGAGGGGCGGAAGGGTGGAGGGGGGCGGGGCATGGCAAAACTATGAGGGTGCCTAGTTGACTACGGAACCCTAAAAACGCGTACCAAAATCCGTTGCGTAGTTTTAAACATTTAAGCATACATAGGGACAGACAGACAGACACAGGAAGCGACTTTGTTTTATACTATGTAGTGATAAACCTATTTGAAATTAAAATTTTAGGTGTGAAAATTTTGCAGTTCAGGTATACACCGATTCATGTCACCAAAAACTCCAGAAAAATTGTTCTACTTAATTTTGGTCTGCGTTTTTTGTTGCAAATCAGCTGAAATATTACTAACTTTGGCCCAGTTGGCTTTAACAATGATAACTGGCTACACTGTTTACAGTCCGACAAGAAAATATAGAAATTAAAAATTGGCAATACCGTAGTAACGTCCCTTTCTAATCCATCTAATAAAACAGGACGACACTACAGTATTGCCAATTTTAAATTTCTACAATTTCTTGTCGGCCTATTGAGTCAGACCGTTATTAGGTTCATCTATCATTTCTGTACCTATGTAAATAATAATCAGCATACTAATTCCATTGCAAGTCAAACTTTTAGCTTATTTCCTTTTCTCTTTTCTTTTTGTTGTATTAGAAGGATATGTTAATATATGTGCCCGACCAAAGTATGTAATTGTATACTCCCATGTTTTCCCGGGTTGAGAGCCTGGTCATCTGTAATACAGGCTCACGCCTAGTTCAGACACCAGTCTCTCACAAAGGAATACACAATCATTCAACTGTGTAACTACTGTGTAATTGTGAAATTATATATCCTTTGTGAGCAGATAAATAAAACATTTTTATTATTATTATTATTATTTATAGACAACGTTAACTCTTCCAAGCAAATGAAATAATGAACTTTATTCTGCAAGCAGTCCACAAGGGCACTTTTACATGTCTGAGTCTACCGGCATTTCTCAAGAGGAGACCACTGTTGAGAAGAAACGCCGAAAGAAACTCAACAGTCAGTCATTTTTTCATAAAGGATAAGTACTTAACTATTACAGTAATATGAACTTAACTATACGTAGTTCTCGAAGAAAACATATTAAAAGTGTATTCTAAGATATAAATGAGGAAAAGTGTAAGAATAAAATATAGAAACTACAAGAAAGTATGACGGTTTAACACAATTTGTGTACGTTCGATATGCTTTCTTATTAGAACTGTGTCCCTTAAACTAGTCAGGTACAATCTAAGGAGCTAGTTACTCGGTTTCTGGTTCAGGCCATGCATTTTTGTCTGTCAGATAGTCCTCTACTGTATAATATGCTTTTGACATTAGAGATTTTTTTTAATATTTTTTGCGAGATGGAAAGGCTAATTTTAAAATATGATCAGGTAACTTGTTATAAAAATGAATAAATTGGCCTAAAAAATGATTTATATACTTTACGAACACGAAACTTTCTAATAGCAATTTTATTTTTAATTCTAGTGTTAAAAATTGTGGACATCGGATTTTTTTGTAAATTAATCTATGTTCTTAATAACATACATATATTGGGACGCTACATTTGTTTATATCTTTGAAAATGTCTCTTAAGGAGTCACGAGAATTCAGGTTATATATAGAACGAATCGCTCTTTTTTGTAGCACAAATATAGTCTGAATGTCAGCTGCTTTGCCCCAAACCAGAATACCATATGACATTACACTATGAAAATAACTATGATAAACTAAGCGAGCTGTATCAACATCACTCAATTGTCTAATTTTCCTAACAGCGTACGCCGCTGAACTTAATTTACCTGCAAGCACTGCTATATGTGGACTCCATTGCAAATGACTGTCCAATGTTATACCTAAGAATAATGCATTATTCACCATTTCTAAACATTCACCATTTAGTTATATAGTAGAATCTACCGCCGTAACATTTGGTAAAGCAAATCTAACACGTTTAGTTTTCTTGGCATTTAATAGAAGATTATTAGTAGTAAACCAGTTAAGTACTTTATCTAGTGTGCAATTAATTTCCGCATAGTCATAGGTTGATTTCCGGTTAACGAACTGTCAAACTATACTAACTGATTCGCTTTGTATGGTTTGACAATTCCCTTGCTTGGAAGCATAGCTTGGAAGAGTTAGCGTGGTCTGACTCTAGCTTAGCTTGACCATAAACTAAATATAAAAAAAACTTGACCATAAATCACATTCCCGCCAATTAAGTAAAGTAATAATCGCTCACTTCACCTTCACCTTTTATCGCCCGCTGATATTTCTGTGACCCACGCACTCACCATCACAACTAGTCTCAAAAGGACTATGCTAATTTCGTCTAGATTGAGGAAGTTGTTTTACGTAAGATATTGTTCGAATAAAAACATATCATACCATAATTTTATAAAAACTCGTTTACTTTTAAAGCTGTTTTTTGTAATGTTTTTGTAATTTTGAATTTCTGGGTTATACTAATTAAATGTTGCCTTTAATAGGCGTTGTATTAACACACTCACTGTCTCAGTTTGACATGTGAACCTTGGCCTTGCCCTGACCCCACATATGGGACCTTTATCCTTTATCGTGAATCTTTTTTATTCTTTATATTTCATATTATTGTAAGTAAACATATTAGGTATTATTTAATGCACAAAAATAGCGGTAATTTATAGTATGAATTAATAAAACAGCGCCTCGGTCACGCATAATGTATTTATCTAATCTGTGACAGTACTATTCGTTTTATTTTTTTTGGGTGGCCGTCACGCATAATTTGGTCATTAAATAATAATCAATCAGACAAATTATTAAAAACCGTTTTTGAGTGTTTTTTATATATATATTATTTAATATGCAATTTAAATATTTTAAGCATATGAGATATAGGTACACCGTATGACATAATAAATAAAGTCAGAAAGTAATTGATCTTTGTATGGATGTATGAGGTTGACGTATGGGAACAACAGAACTCAGTGTAGGGTTACGTAGGTTTTTCATCCTTCACAATAAACTGCTGTTTTAAGCCCGAGGTTTAAGTTAAGAAAGATTTTAAGCTCTATAAAAAGGTCGTAAACGCCCTAGAAACTATAATCACTTATTACCTTCTGGAAGTCAACTTACGTCCTTTTAAAGAAAAAATATGAAATTTGTCGATAACTCAAAAACGGCTTGACCGATTTTGTTCAATATAGTTTTCATTGAAAGTACTTATAAGGCCCCATTTACATGAATTTTTCCGAATTTTTTTGACCAGTGGTTGAAAAGTTAGAGGCGGGGGGGGGGACACTATTTTTTTTGTTTTCCGAGCGAATATTTACAAAACTGTGGACTTTATCAAAAAATAATGCTTAGAGACCCTTATTATTTTTCCTAGACCTATTCTACGACACCCCACACACCAGTGTTGAAAAGAAAAAAAAAATCATCCCTACTTTAGGTGTACGAGAGGTACCCGAAAAAAAATCCTTTTTTAATTTTTATCTTACCGTTTTGTCGGCATTATACATACACATACTCATATCAAATTTCAGCTTTCTAGTACTAATGCTCACGGAGCTAAGCCGCGGACGGACGGACGGACGGACAGACGGACATGGCGAAACTATAAGGGTTCCTAGTTGACTACGGAGCCCTAAAAAGGAATAGTAAACACCACTAGTGCGAAATAACCAACTTTTAGTAGAGTTGCTAAGCCGCGTAAATGTGCGCATCGGGTTACAAGCATGAAATTTCTACAACACATAGAGCGTTCCGCGGTGATTATTTTCAGATGTGGAGGGAAGTCAGATTCGTCCCCTGCGTGACGGAGAGCGGGGTGAATAGGAGTACTGCTCTTTTTCTTTTTTTTATTACTGATCAGTTAAGGCTTTTAGGGCTTGTGCGGCATCGTTTTCGTGTAAAACGGATATCAGCAATTATTTCTTTATGTTATTTAAGTATAGTTTGATATAAAAATATAGGTACCCATATATTGCCGAAAAGGTATCACAACAAGTTTTTTTTATTCAGAACGATAGATTAGTTACATTTCCTGAATATTTACAACTAACAAAAATATTGCAAAATAGCAAATTTAATCTAGATTTTAAAAATAAATAAGTGCCCAACATGCATATATCTTTAGAAACTAGATTAAATGAGTTTTTTAAAATATTAATAATAATTTGAAAACGTTAACGAAATCTAAGTAGTTAACCTCACTGAATAAAAAAAACTTGTTGTGATTCTTTCTTTTTCGGTCATACACTCATATTTTTATACAGAAGTATTCAAAAATAACATAAAATATAAATCTCTGATATCTGTTTTACACGAAAACGATACCAGACAAGTCCTAGTAGACTTAAATGACCAGCAATAAAGAAAGAAAAGAGGTAAACTTGATCCTCTTCACTCCGCTCTCCCGCCTCACAGGGGACGAATTTGATTTCCTTCCACATCTGAAAATAATCACCGGAAAACACTCTATCTGTGGTAGAAATTTCAAAAACAGCGGACTAACCAACTCTACTACATTTCGCACGATATGCAGGTACGAAAAGTACCATTCTTTGAGCTACTGTATTAAAAATAAACATTTCCATTAATATTTTTTTTATCTATTCAAACTGGATGCAAATTGTTCTCAATTTAAATTACATGTTGAATTAATTTCGATAGATTAGAATATAATATGTATGCACTAGGCACACGTCTTATATTTTTATTGGTCACTTCGACAATGCTTGGTACGTTAAAATAAACTATCTTATCATAACATATCACGTTAAAAAAATACTAAAATGTATTCTCACCGAAAGTGCAAAGCACCAACACCGACCACTTCATCATAGTCACTGTCATGCCAACAGAGGTGACAGTCGATATAGCACATCTTCTTAATAGAAATAAGCCGATCAAGTGCGAGTCGCGCCCGAGGGTTCCGTACCAACTATGAGACCACAGCGTATTGCTCTAACGAAAATAAACTGTACTAAGTGACAAACTCTTTACCGTTAAAAGAACTGGGGGGGTATTCGACCAATTTAGAGATATAATGGAGATCTCTCCTTTTCATCGCCATCCGTCACTTTTGACGTGTGCCTACTTGACAAGTGGCGATATCACTAGAATATCGCAACTTCGTCAATTCGGACGGGCTAAATTTTCGTTTCCTTTGTATGTGACGGCATAAATAACAGGCGCATAGTTTAAATTGACCGCGTAGTGGGTGAAATTAGTCCGTTACGTTTCATTCAAAACAGAAATTCATATGCATGAATAACATTTTTGACAATCATTATCGCCTTCGTATTTCCAAAATTGAGATGAGATATGTCAATTTGAAGCTCATCGCATTTTAATGACAGTTCAACGGCGATATAACAGTTATCTAATAGAGATGTGACGTTTGGCGTTCACTCAAACGGCATTCTCGAATTGGGCCCCTGTTTTACGTACTTTAAATAGACTATATTTTTTAATTATTTAAGTACAACTGTGTAGTTTTCTGTTTTTTTCTTATTCTTGTACATATTTTTTCTGATTTCTGCCGCCATGTTGGCAAATCAGACCGCCGGCCAATCAGAGGCCGTTCCTGTTGACTATGCACAGGATAATGAGAATATTGCGTTTGGATATTGTATCATGAGCGACAAAAATACAACATACGAAAATCAATTATTAAAATAGAAATGTACAAAATACAATAAAACAAATGAAAATATATTAATTAATATCATGGAAATATACTTTTATACTAATAATTATGTACTCTTCTCTTTAAACAAGCATTTAAGACATTAAATTAGAAAGATAGGATCTTTTTAATAAAAACTTTTTGCTCTAAATCATATTACAAAAGGCCAAGATTTTCAATTAAAAAAATTACTTACCGCCCTAGGGCGTAATTTACGACTTACCACCCGGGTTTCTAGCATGTAAACCCGTGATTTACGAGCAAGTGTGATGAAAAAAACATTACACCCAATTTCACTGCTGCGCAGCCGAATATCAATGTGATCCGACTAGGATACGGTTTTCGCTTCTGAGGTGTGGAACCCTAAATATCACCGTTTTCGGCCAATAGCAATTTGAGTCTTTTGTAAACTGTGTGTTGGTCGATTTTTAGTGCATTTACCTACTTTGATAATCATTAAATCCATTTTACATATTTTTTTTATTTGCCCCATTATTAATGTTCTAGATCTTTTACAATTTCTAATTAACTCTAACATTAGCAAAGTTGCTTTACGGGTCACTTGTAGGTTATATAAGAAAAATAAAATAGTAGGTAGGTATATACTAGTTTGTAACTTACGTCTAGTCGGTCCCAAACCAATCAATTATTATATTTATATATTATAGTTACGTGGGGTTTGGCACCGACTTCAAAGGGTGAGTCAAATGTAATCTGTACTTGAACGGGTTATTTTTGGCTTATTAGTTTTATTTAAGTCGGATATTTTTTTGTAAATTTTTTTTTTGCTTGTTAGTGATTCATATAAAATACTTATGGCGAGATGATCGGGGAGGTCTTGAAGGCATGAATCTCGTTTGAATGATCTCCTAACTCTTAACCTAAGGAGTTGTAACTTCGCTAATCAGCTCAGCATTGGAAGATGATGACTACACTTTGCAAATACTTAAATAGTTTTAGAAAATATGTGGAAAACAATATGTGCCTATAAAATTTCAGGAATTCCTTCGATTCCTCATGGATCTCGTCATCCGATCTTCACCAACATTTTATGAGACCAACCTTGAGATGTCTATTCATGAACTTAAAAAGAATTTTCCAAATCGACTAATAAATGACGGAGTTCTGAGGTACCAACATTTAAAAAAATACAACCGAATTGAGAACCCCCCCCCCCCCCCCTTTTTTTTGAAGTCGGTTAAAAAGAAAGTTTAGCCAGTAGGTAACTAAATAAATAAATATTAAGGGACAATCATACACAAATCGACCTAGTCCCAAACTAAGCAAAGCTTGTACTATGGGTACTAGACGACGATATACATAATATATAAATACATATATAGATAACATCCATGACCCAAGAACAAATATTTGCACAAATATTTGCCCCGGCCGGGATTCGAACCCGGGACCGCCGACTCAGTAGGCAGGTGTCTACCAACCGAGCCAAACGCGTCGTCAAAAACTGTGACATTTATTCAATAACATTTCAACAGCAATAACATTTAATCAATAATAATTAATGATCATCTTAGATGAAATAAATGTATTTAATACACATTCATCGTGATGTTCATAGGATAGCTGTGGTCTTTTTACGGTTAAAGTTTTAAAGGTTCCGTACTCAAAGGATATAACGGGACCCTATTACTAAGCCTCAGCTGTCCGTCTGTCACCAGGCTGTATCTCATGAACCGTGATAGCAAGACAGTTGAAATTTTCACAGATTATGTATTTCTGTTGCCGCTATAACAACAAAGACTAAAAAACAGAATAAAATAAATATTTAAGGAGCTCCCATACAACAAACGCCTTCGGTTGCGTTAACTTTGCAGTTGCACCTCATTGGTGCAAACTTAACTTAACCCGACCAGTCATGATGGGATAAGTATTTTGTACGGAACCCTCGGTGCGCGATTCAGACTCGCACTTGGCCGGTTTTTTAAACTTTGACTGAAGAACAGAATCTCAATAGATAAATTAATAATGTTATGCCAAGCAATAATGCCTATGCTGCATAAAACATTAATTCGAAATGAATTACCTTGTTGTTAATGAAGCAAAATGTAAATTATAGGTATAGTCACCAAATATGATTATTAATTAAAATTTTGTTTTAAAATAAATGAGAAATTTGTTTGTCAAAAGTCTTCCGTCTAACCGACCATTTATCGCTGTCATTTGGGTCTGTTTAATTTAGCAAACCGAATAAAATCTTGCCGTCTACGATAAGATATTTAGTAGTGTTATTATAGTAGAAGAAAATAAGTGTAATATGTTAATATTTTCACATTTTCCATTACATTACTTTCTTCCTTAAACAAGTGTGCTTAAAAAGAGAGCGTAAATGGAACACTGGGACATTTTTTTTTTCTCCAATTAGAATCAATATCACTCAATATTCTGGAAACCTGGACCTTAATTTTCTCCAAATGCCAAAAATAAGAAAATTAATAATCATTTGTGAAGCGTTTAAGTCATTTTTTTGTTGAGCTCGTACTAGCCGCAAACAGGTTTGTCGTATCATTTCTAGTTTGTTTATAATTTATAAGTTTTCCTTATGTTGTAAGTGTGTGATGTGTTGGTATGGTAAAGTCATAGTTATACTTACTTAACCACGTATCTAACGCATTTAAGTCTTATGAGACTAGTTTCTTAAGAAGTTTATCTTATTTTATCACTGTAAACATAGTAAAGTAATTTTAGTTAGGTACTTAGTTACTTAAAGTTTTAAGTCTAACCGTGAAATACCTAATATTAGTGAAAAAGCCTAGTGAGATCAAAGCACAATATGTATAGTTACCTACATATTATATTTATAGTTAAAGTTGTGATTTAATTTGAATATTATAAAAAAACATAGTGAATCATATTTGTATATCGTCTGTTGACAACTAAACCTCACTAAGTAACAAATACCTACTTAAAACAAAGCTCGTATCTTAGTATCAATCTACAAACTAGATACGAGGTTTTGAATAGCAGTGGGTAAAATTTTTAGTGAGTTTTGCTTGCCACCAGGCGATATTCTTTAATACATAGGTAAGGTATCTAAGTAACTACTAAGTGATCTTGATGTGATGCTGTCCACCATTATGGCATTAGTGCTGATGATTTTCGTATCCATAGTGACAGTTATAGACAGCTCTGAATCAGGTAAGGTCGGTTTATTTATTTATTTTATTTTATTTTGTAATGCTGCGCGAATCCATTAGTACATTACGTAACAAGGGTGGTAAACGAGGAATTACAAAAGAGTGTCTATTAGAATCCCGAAGCGGAAGGCGAGGGCTTTAATGACACGAGTTTGAAATTCCTATACACCAGAGTCACGTACGACGTTTTTCATCACACTTTGGAGGTAATAAAACAAAAGTATTATTAGTAAAAGTAGTATTATATTTCGGATCCTCGCTATCTTGTATAATCCAACAGGCACAACAAGACCTCAACCTGCTTTTCAATTGGTTTCAAAGCAACCTGCTAACTATTAACACCGCAAAAACGTGCTATGTCATATTTTCAGCAAAAAACAAAAAAATCGAGCAAAATCAAGGTTTATACATAAATGGTGAGGCGCTTAATAAAAAAAACCATGAAAAGTACCTAGGATTAATCCTCGATAGCAAACTAACATGGAAGGCACATATAGCTAAAATAAAGCCCAAAATAACGGCACTAACAGCCGCCATGCGAAACATCTCAAACTGTCTTCCTAAACAAGTTCGTACAAATATCTACAATGCCCTAATTAAACCCCACTTGGAATATCTTGCTGAAATTTGGGGTAATGCAGCAAAGTCCAACCTCAAAGACCTACAGATAGCGCAAAACAAAGTGATTAAAGTGCTATTCAACTACGACTATCTAACACCAACAGAAACACTGTATAAAAAAACTGGTCTAATGAATTTAATAGTACATTACGGCAGAGACCAGTAAGTAAGCCATACTGGCCGAGTAGGAATTAGACGGACCGAGCCGTAGGCGAGGTCCGGATATAATACGAGGCCAGGATGGCTCTTACGGTCGAAGCAAGTATAGTGCTTTTCTCAAAAATTAAACAAGAAAATTAGATTAAAATTATATTTTATAGGTGACATTCATATTCGGCCATTTTCCAATGAATATTTTTGTTATATCCCATTTTTATTATTACACATTGTGATATTCGTCGTCGCAGACACCATTAACTCCCACGATAACAACCTATAACAATAATAATTATGAGTTTATACTTGGATAAAAGATATAGTTATATCGTTATCAAATAGTGGCAGCATTTATTTACCTTCATCGCCAAACTGTTTATCATCTAAATAGAGCTTGATTTAAGAACTTTTCTATATTTTGCTGCTGAATATTTGTGATTTCTTTCCTTTGTAGCCATCCGATTGTCTCAGAAAGATTGTTGAAATATTCAGACCTTATCACACATTATCTGACCAACTATTAACTTGATTTTCTTCCATCCATTTAATGAATCTCTCGTATTTTTTTATATCTCCTTGGATTTAGTCGGAAGCAAAATTATTTTAGCTAACTCTGCCTCCGCTTTTAAGTATGGTGGAGTGCCGTCTATTCGGAATCACACTCGTCTGAACTCATTTTTGCTGAATTATTGTAATAGATCACACAAACAAATTTGAAATTTTTGTCTTTTAATTTAAATCCCGCCTTAATTTCTTTTTTATAAATACTGTGTTTAATTATTTGCACGGTCTTACAAATCTAAGTCTCAAAGATAAAATTTAAATATTGTTATACATTGTTGTATTTTCTAACTAATTTTTATATCATAAAGCTTACCTTCAATTTTAACTCCGAGGTTTTTTCTAAACGACACAAAAAAGGAAGGAATTCCGAAATATCATTGTCATTTTACACAGCACAATTATGAACTAAACGCTGCATACAAACTTCCGCACTAAACCTTGTCGCTACTTTTTTTTTTTTTATATGCATCTTGAGTTACGTTTATACTGCCAATAGTACTAACCTCTTTTTATTTTACATTTGCTCTTAGTGTAAATTGCAAGTGTATACTGCAATGTCGTCTCTTTCTATTTAATCTATGAAAAAGGGACGCCACTTTTTAATTTCTACAATTTGCTCTCGCACTGTACTTATAATTAAAACAATTTGTGGAATGCATCCTTTTTACATTTATATACGACCTCATCGCCTTCACATCCTTAGTTTTTTTATAGGTCGGTGACGATGTAAATCGTGTTTCGATATTCAAATATCTTGATACGTAATAGGAATTACATACTTACTTACTGGACAAATATTGATTCCAAATTTAAAATCTCGCTGTTTACTGGACACTTCTAAAAAGTCTTCGGTATGTTCCACTTACTGTAGTCTATCTAGCGATGGTAAGGCAACATTACATGCAATTTTTGAGAAAAATATATTAAACCTATGAATGTTTTTAAAAGCCAATTAAAATCACACGTTCTAAAAAATATCACATAAATTAACATAAAAGTGCCACTGACACTCATATCAGTCCAAAATTATTCTTAAATGAATAAACTTTCATAATCTTATAATCATCGCTACCGGAACTATGAAAAAAAAAATATATGTATTAACCATTAAAATAATCTAACTAAGTACGTAAAAAGTATTATAGGATAAAGTTATATCTTGTTTACATTGCATTACGTTTATACTAAATATATGCATCTCATATCAAAAAAAAAAAAATTGGGCAAGTGCGAGTCCGACTCGCGCATGAAGGGTTCCGTACCTATATATATGTATATAGGTATAACAAGTTTGTTGTATGGGAGCCCCCCTTAAATATTTATTTTATTTCATTTTTAGTATTTGTTGTTATAGCGGCAATAGAAATACATCATCTGTGAAAATTTCAAGTGTCTAGCTATCACCGTTCTTGAGATACAGCCTGGTGACAGACGGACGGACGGACGGACGGACGGACGGACGGACGGATGGACGGACGGACGGACGGACGGACAGCGAAGTCTCAGTAATAGGGTCCCGTTTTTACCCTTTGGGTACGGAACCCTAAAAATCAAAAAATTAAAAATATTTATTAAGTTAAAAAGTTTGTGTTACAACATGAAGTGTTGGGACATTCCATTAAGCACAGTTTGCTTGTATCGGAACGACCCGCTCTTCCATCACTTGGAGATTTACAATAACCAAATAAATACAAAATTACTTAGGTGCTATTTACTATATCTACTTAACTAGAAAGTATGTACAAGAGTGTGTGAATATGCATGAGTGAGTGCTTGTTTTTATTTTTACATTTAGACAGTTTGATTATGTTAATATATTTTTTTCATTACATTACATTTATTATATTTATATATACGTTATTTACGAGAGATGTTTTAGGAGTGCCTCTGTTTCCTCGTAATTTAAATTCATGATCCACAAGGTCACTGCTTTTTTACAATTGTGAAGCTGCATTGGGTAAATATCAAGATGGACATCAATGTAGTTATATAGGTAGGCAGCTTGTGCCGCGAACTGTTTCATGGCGAAACAAGATTTAGTAAGAGGGATAGGGGCTACTTTGGCTTTTCTTCTACGCATAACAGTCTGCGGCACATAGCTTAGAGTTCTATGAAGTTTAGTCACGCTGAGTACAATATACAACTTACGCAATGAGAGGAGTTCACATTCTCTGTAAAGATCTGTTGTGGGATATCTAAAAGGTTTGTTGAAGGTTACTTTAAGTAGACATCGTTGCGCCCGCTCTACTTCAAGGAATTTAGTTTTGTTTGCACCACCCCAGACAGGTATACAATAAGTCATTATTGATTGTGCAAGAGTAATATAAACTTGTTTTAAGAGTTTGTATGATGCCACATGTTTTAAAATTGTAAAGATCCACTTTAATTTCCTAATGCGCCCATTTAGGTGCTCTATATGATCATGCCAGGACAATCTTTGGTCAAGTACAATGCCAAGGTATTTTATAGATGGGACTTTTTCAATGATGGTAGAATTAGAGTGTATAGTGTTTGGATTGCAATTGTGTAGTTTTAATTCTAGTTGCTCAGATGACTGCGTGTTTCCATACTTAGAGAAGCCGATATGTTTGGTCTTGTCGGCATTAAGGGTAAGGAGGTTCTGATTTAGCCAGGAGGCGATTTTATTTAATCCTGTTTCAGCCTTATGATACACCCCTTCCCAGGAGTCACCTTCAAAGATTACCGCAGTATCATCTGCGTAAGAAAACACACATCCATCGTGAGAGGGGAGACAGAGGAGTTCATTAATATATATTAAGAACAGCGTGGGGCCAAGTACGCTCCCTTGGGGGACGCCAAAAGTGACATGTTGCTCGCTGCTTAGGTGGTTTTCAATCTTTACTCTCTGTGAGCGGTTTCGCAGGTAATCTGTGAATAGTTTTAGGGGTGCACCTCTTATGCCGATAGATTCGAGCCTACGCAACAGGATGGGCAGTGAGACCGAGTCGAACGCTTTCCGTATTTCCATAAAGATAGCAAGGCATTTTTGTCCTTGATCTACGCGCTTCGTTACTTCCGTAGTAAGTGCCAGAACCGCATCTTCAGTGGACCTACCCTGACGAAATCCAAATTGTGATCCAGATAGAATATCATATTTATTAAGATAACTTATCAACCGCTTATTTATTAATTTTTCTAGAATTTTCGACATCACCGGTAATACAGATATCGGACGGTAGTTATTTACGTCATCCCGCTCCCCACTTTTAAAAACTGGTGTGACTATGGCCTGTTTCAGCATCTCAGGGAAGACCCCTTGGGCAAAGCATAAGTTAGCTAGTTTGCTAATTATGGGAACAACAAGAGGCCTTGCCATCTTCAAAAACCTAGTGGGAATGTTGTCCCAACCCGCGGAGCTTTCATTCCTTAGACTCATCAAGACGGCATCCACCTCCTCAGGGCAGGAGTCCAATAGGACAAAGGATGAGGGAATTGATGGAGTAAAGTCAGCGTTGACATTTTCAGTGGATGAGGGATTAATCAAAATGGTCTCTGCTAGTTCCGTTATGTACCGTAACATCGAACCGATAAATTAACTACTGTTTAAAAGTATCGTTTAACTGGCCCTTTCAACAAGTCTATCTAGTAGATAAGAATCCGCACAAAAAATATCGTCACTTGTAATATGAATTAAGGTAACCGCCAAATGACGATTTTTCAGGAGAGGCCAAAAACGAAATTGCAAATTAAAAAAAGTGCAGTAACGTTTTATTTCCTAATCCGATTAAAATGATGTAAAGCAGTTATTGCTTAATTTTGTAAGATCTTTCAGTTGATAATAGTCTCAAAAAGGCTGCTATTATAGTTTAGAAAATAGCGTGGCTCTTACGTTATTTTTTTTTCCAAAAATGAGGAGTTACGTTAACACAACACAACATTGATTTAAAAAAATTAAGACTTATTTAAAGTAAGTCACAAAAGTGTAAAAAAATCTAACGTAAGGGACACACATTTTCAAAACGTGGACTTACATTAGCGGAATTCAGCTATGGAATTTTGAAACTTATCCAATTGTAATAAGGTTTAACATAGTTATTTCTTGTTTTTCAGTTAATTAGTGGCAGGATAGTAAGTCGTGATAAAAACCGGTTTATAAGCGGGAAACAGTTTCTTTTTAATTTATAAAAACCAAAATTGGTAAAGGCACCTTTAGATTTAAAGAGTATTAAAAAGACACTTCATTTTCTTTCCAATCTGATACTTTTCCTTACGGTTTTTCCTCACTTTGCTTTTCCTACAATATTTATGTACCTTTTTTACCTACAACTTTTAATGCACATTCTGCTTTCCCTTTTTCTCTTTTTTATTTCATTTCTTTCCATATAGTTTTCTTCGTATATTACCTTCTTTCTGTTCCATTCATCAACTCCCTCCTTTTGATTTTAGTTACTTAAGTTTAAACTTCAGCTTAACGTTATATAACTTCGTTTAAATAATCAATTTTGTCTTTACAAACCCTAAGTCCTATTTTCAGTGTAAGGCTTATCCCTGTCAGAAACTAGCCGAATGATCTTTATTTGATTCTTCATTAGTAATTTGACCATTTCCTGGCAAACTGGTGACTAAATGTTTCGTCACATAATGAGTAACTCACTCTCACATCACTATTATGAACTTGAACGTCAAGGGGTAAATTTACGACTGAAATGCTTCGAATACCTTCGCTATTGGGCTTGGACATCTTTCTTATAGAGCTGAAACGGATTTAGAGATTTTTTATATCTTGTAAGCTGTTGTTTTCTCGCGAACTACTTATTTGAAGCATCATTGGTGTCCCGTTATTAGTAGAAAGTATGGCCCAGCTCAACGCCTTTCTCTGGCTGAAAAAAATAATGGTCAAGGGGCAAGCAAATAGTTAACGTATTTTATTGAATCATCGCATCAATACAATGACATTACGTTGGATACGTAGGCTACTGAAAAAAATGATCACTATTACTACCATCATTCATTCCTGTCTCTTGTTATCTAAAAATAATATACAAGTATATACATTTTATTATGCCTACATGTTGCTACATGGTAGTGGCAGTGACTGATTTTCACAGTCCGTTTAACCAGACATTTAAGAGATTCCCTAAAAACGAAATGCATTAAGCCAGATTGTTTCAATTAAAAGTCCCTAATTCAAGAATTAGACATGATATAAATAGGAATAATAGCTAATTAATAAATAACTTAACTATAAAACGTTTAAAAGATCAATTTCTATTTGATACTGGAAATCCCGACGAACTTCATTCCGCCCTTTTGAGGTGATAACAATTTCTATAATACTTACTTAGTACTTATCCTTTTCAAATTTCCCTTTATTTTTTAAAGTTTTTTTTTGTGTAATATTATTATATATTTATTTTTTATGTCGTAGAGGGCAAACGAGCAAACGGATCGCCTGATGGAAAGCGATTAATGTACTTAACTCGTAATTTCTAACTGTACTTATTGATGTATAACAACGCAATGACACAATACTGTCCTTATCACGAATTGTTGGAACCAGGGATCGTTACCGGTATTCATAAAAATTACAAAAAAATTATTAAGTACAGATTTTATTTGAAATGCCCTTACATATAATTAAAGTATTGGTATAGAACTTTGAAATTAGCTCAGTAAAATAAATAAATGTGTAATAATAAGCAAAATACCGAAATTTATAATACCGGAATTTGTATGGAGTCGAAAACCGGCATCCGATCGCTGGTCGGTACAAACTAAAGTGGCTATCATATCCATCACAACACCAAATCGTAAACAGACGCACGCGGTAGTGTTTGTAATTGCTTCCTACAGGCAAATGTATGGTCGTCTCACCGGTATCTACTCATTAACACTGCAAAGAAAAGAGATGGTCGCAAAGTTCCTGGTAACCAAAAAAACGTAAGCACCAGGTCCGTCTAAATTAAGTACATAATTTTAATGTAACCGTCATCACTCGAGGCTTGGGAAGACAAATAATAATGTAAGAGGCATTAGTTGCTTTAAAAACTACGAAAACTTTAATGTTACTGACTAAATTATATATTCACCCAGCTTGCAGTAAGCACAATTTGTGACAAGATTAGACTATAATTGACTTTAAATGGTTGCTGTCTTATAATCTCGTTTAATTTTTTTTAACCTATCTAATCGGAGCATGTAAATCATTTATGTACCTTATTATTTACATGATTTGATTCAAAAACTAAAAGTATAACCCATTTAATGTAAGAACCATTTTATAAATATTATCTAGCTTTGAAGCTAACGTAACAGTCAATCGGTAATAAAGTGCTATAAATTGAGTAATGTAAGAGTCATTTATTTAACGATGAGTCTTACATTAATGACTTTTGTTCAACTTTGGCCAATACTTGTGGTTACGTTAATCTGATATTAAGTAATTTACAAACAATGTGCCATACACCAAAATAAATACAGAAAACTCAAAAAAACGGTCAATTTTTGTTTAATGTAACCAACATTTTTTTCAAGATATCGTAATTTTAATAACAGCAATGGATAGATCGTCAAATTTACAGACGAACTGTATACTTAACTCAATTTCGTCATTTTGGCGGTTACATTAATTCATATTACAGGTGACGATATACTCGAATGCATGTCTTTTTCCTGTTACCGATTACTAACCACTTAAAACTAATCCTTATGCTAAGACCATAGGGTCGATTCTTAAATTATATAACTATTATTTCTAACCAATTCGCTCATTTAAGATCCATCTGTTTTGTGTAAACATTGTCATATTTAAATGCTTGCTTACTGCGTAAAATTAAATTGATTTTAGTTAAGTTAACTATTTATAAGTTGTCTTGTAAGTGAAATTTCTGTAATTTCTTTAGACAATAAAGTTTCTTTAAACCGAAGTAATAAATAGGTAGTCAATACCAAAATTACTTACCGCTCTAGGGCGGAATAAACGACTTACCGCCCGGTTTTCTAGCATGTAAATCCTAGATTTACGAGCAAGTGTGATAAAAAATATCATGATTGCGCTATTTATTGGTTGCTTCTCGTTATTGGAGCCTACAGTACTAAGAAACCTAACTTGACAGATGCAGCAGACGCGTGGCGTCTATAGAACCCAATAGAGATGACTACTGATGTTAAATTCTGCAGCATACTGTAGTTAATAAAATTTGCTCAATATGTCATGAAACAAAGAATAAAACCATTTTTTTTTTCATAGTTTTCAATGGTTCGCTCCTCTCCCTAATACTCTTGGCAAAGGTAGGTAAGAGTACAATATCTGTCTGTTTTCTTTTTAGTTCCAGTAGAGCCTTCTCCTTCAATCCTGGTGGTGACCCTGGACAGTGTTCACCGCGTGACACCTCCCGCGCCTCCGAATCTTCTGGACAAGAACTACACGCTTGCCTACGGTCGTGGAGGATACGTGAAAGCCATTGATTACGGCTATGCCAAAAAGTAAGTGATCATATTTTACGTCACCCTAGCCCGTAAGAGGGAAGAAAATCTCTCTTCCTGGCGTAGGAGACATAAAACTTTAGACAAACCACGGGCGGTCATTCGTAAAAGCCCTTATCGCATATGTATGGCCCTGACCCTGGCATTCGGTTCGAGCCACAAACACCTTCGATCTGGGACATTCACAAATTTACCGCCCTAGGTATGTAATGTACTATTTTTTCTTTTCCCATGGTCAAATAACATTAGCGGTTAAAGCAATAGTTTTATCTAGGTACAACAATATTTACGAAACTACTTGTCATATTTTGCATAATGTTTGGAGCTATTACTTTGATCTGAGTAGTCTCTCCAATTAGGATGGAGACAAACGAGCAATCTTAGCTGATGGTAAGTAGATACACCAGTCTATGAACGTTTGCAACGCCAGGAGCAGCACACCCTTTAAGAACCTTTTGCGAACAGATGGCTACTGAACTACCATTGGAATGGGAATATTTTTGAAGACTTCTTACAAAGTGGTCTTGTAAAAATAGGTCCTTCTCTGACATCCTACGCTAGAGCATGATGCAAATAATGGCCAGCCACAAATTGCAGCAAAACATGACCCGTTTAGAAGCCACCTGCCTACTGCCGTCATTACGATGATAGACGTCAATGGAGCTCTATACAAAAAGGTCGCCTTTTAGCTAAGCTTAGTACGGCAGAATGGGAGTGGATACGTCGTGGTTCACAGTTAATCCATTAGCTTTGTTTAATTTAACCCATTTCCTCAAGGAAAACCCGGAATTTAAAATAGGAAACCCTTAGATGCGTTTGAATAGAACCGGCCATCGGGTGATCCATAGGAGAAGTCTTGACGAAGGAAATGATAACGAATCAGCGGTGCACATTTGGCGCAGTACCTACGTATCAGATCACATTGGGGTGTTTGTTTCAGAACGTTTTGCTACATCCATCCTACATGGCCTGCGTCGTCGGAATTCGTGTGTGCATCGGTGGACAACTTCACCAAGTCCTGGGTCCAACCCAGTCCGTCTCTGTTTCCGTCGCAACGAAGTAAGCAACATTTTGATACGTTTAATTAAGGACCATTGACGATTAATGGCGGTACTCTCCAATGCACCAGTGTGATCGTAGCCGTAGAGGCCGGGCACCCGTTGGATTTGGTTAAGTCGATTGCGTCGCAATTTTTACAAACAACCAATAAAATACAATTCTCAGGTGGCTTTTGCGAATCAACCTTTACTCCACCTTCTGTACTGTTGACTAGCTTACTAATTTTAAGCAAAATTAAAATTATGAAATGTGAAATCAGGAATGATTTGTTAGGTTGTACCTTGTTTTGCCTAACAACTTTTTGCCTAATTTCGGTTTGCCTAATTTCAGTTAGACTAATATTATTTAGCATAATTACTCGTTTTGCCTAATTATTATTTGAGTGAAAATCGTTTCGTATAATACTCATTTTACATAATCTTATTTCGTCTAAATTTATTTGACCTAATTTTTTATTCGTATAAACATATTTTGCCTAACATTTTTTTTGTCTAATTTATTTATTTAGCAAGCATTCTGACGCTCCGCTCGCTTCGCTCGCTCCGCTATCCATGGTCATAAAACAAACCTAACCTAACCTACAGTATTCGGTCTTCAACCTAATCTACAATTTTCAAAATAAGAATCGACAAAGTGAGTTTTAGATAAAATAATATTCGACAAAACAAGAATTATGAAAATGATCATTTAGGCAAAACGAATTTCGACAAAATAATAATTATGAAAAATGATATTATACATATTGACTTTAGATAAAACGTTCATTATGGTAAAAGTTGTTAGACAAACTGAAATTAGACAAAAAAAAATTAGACAAATCAAGGGAATACCGATTTGTTAGTGATTTAATGTGGGAAGGCAGAGGCACCCACCAAGGTGTACCGACTACCTATCGCGAGCAGGAATTGGATGAGGGCGGCGCAAGGCCGATCGTTGTGGAGAACGTTGGGGGAGGCCTTTGTCCAACAATGGCCGTCTATCGGCTGATATGATGATGATGATGATTTAATAATTTTACAGCGGTGACAGTTATGGCCCGGGATTGGTCGTCAGGCGCTTGGTACTTCGCCGACAAGTATCGCTGCATATACGTGTGTGATGCCAGCCTGCAGAACTGTCGAGTGCTGCAGACGGACGTGGAGGAACCGCTTGGGCTTGCTGTGGACCCCACTGCCACTGGGTAGGGATCTTTTTTTTATTATTATCATGCTTAAAAAAGGTAGCTCAGAGGTCAGAGCACTATTTCGGATTAGTAGAGGTCGTGGGTTCGATCTCCACCTATAATGAAGAAGCGGGCATCAGCGTCTTCTTATATGAAAAACCGGCCAAGAGCATGTCGGGCCACGCTCAGTCTAAGGGTTCCGTAGTTGCCCATCCTTCACAATAGACGAAAATTACGAGAAACATTTAAATTACGAGAAAGATTTCAAGCTCTATAAAAAGGTCGTAAACGCCAAAGTAACAGTAATTACTTATTAACTTCTGGAAGTTATCGATTATACGCACCAGATTGAGCGAAATGTTTTAATACAGTATGGGTAATTGACTAATATGTATAACGTTCGAATTGTAAGGACATCGCGCGGCACTTACGCCGTTTTAAAGAAAATTATGAATTTTTGCGATAACTCAAAAACGGCTCGACCGATTTTGTTCAATATAGTTTTCATTGAAAGTACTTATAAGGCCTCATTTTCATGAATTTTTCCATAATTTTTTGACCCGTGGTTGAAAAGTTAGAGGTGTGCCCCCCCACATTTCTTTTTATTTTCGGAGTGAATATTTACGAAACTGCTGACTTTATTAAAAAAATATGTTAGAAGACCCCTATTATTTTTAAAAGACCTATTCAACGACACCCCACACACTAGTTTTGGAACGAAAAAAAAAACACCCCCACTTCAGTATCCGAAAAAAAAATTTTGTTTTAGTTTTTATTTTACCGTTTTGTCGACGTGATACATACACATACTCATACTAAATTTCAGCTTTCTAGTACTAATGATCACGGAGCTAAGCCGCGGACGGACAGACAGACGGACAGACGGACATGGCGAAACTATAAGGGTTCCTAGTTGACTACGGAACCCTAATAAAAAAAACCTGGTACTACCTAGGACGTGGTAATTTTTGATTCCACAAGATCTTTATGGACATCCGCGGCCCTATAATGGTTGCGTTTATCACGCGATAAATAAGTGACAAAGCATCCGTCACGTTTTTATAAAATGCGAGTGTGACTGGCAGATGCTTTGTAACTTGTTTATCACGTTATAAACGCATCCATCATAGGTCCGATAGTTCATGAAATACTGTTCTCCTAATATTTCTGTAGATACCTCTTCTGGTCTCAAAACAACACGTCTCCCTCACGTCTGGTGCGCAGCAGCCTGGCTGGTGATGACGTCGAAGGACTGCTCCCTAAGGACTGTTCCGGATCCTGCAGCCCAAAGGCGTTAACCCTGGATATCATCAATCAGTTGATCTATTGGATCGACGGCGATGAAGTGGCTGCGAGCAACTATGACGGGAGTGCCAGGAGATTGGTGTACAAGATTCCTGAAGTGAGTTGTGGCCAAAATGTTTTTGTTTTTATTGTTACCTATCGTGTTTTATACCATTATTATCGTTACTATTATTTTTGGTCACTTCTGTCACACTTCTCTCCATGTAATTAATTATGTATTATGGTCACGTCATGAATAAATGTATTTCTTTCTTTCTTTTTAGTTGTGATATTATTCTTCTAGTCTTATAATCATAGGGGTTTTCGGTGCACGGATAATTCAACACTAGGCCGAGAGTAGGCGTCAAATCATTTGTGCACAGAAAACTAACCGACTTTAACGAAAACAGTTTGTATTTCCAAAAACACCTAAAGAAGCTAATAAAAAGGACCGATTTTGACATTAATTTGCCTATAATATTTGAGGTGTTTTGGCAAGCCTCGTTGCCTAAACGCGATACTCAGCTTTAAGAACCTTCATTATACAACGATTGCATAAAATACTATTAATGCTTACCGCAGGTTTTTTTTTTATTTAAGTAAGCATACAGTCCGTCTGATGAAAATAAAAGTACAGCTATAAAGCATAATGACACAACTAAAGCAAAAGAAAGAAATAAATACTTTTATTCGTGACGTGACCATAAAACATAATTGCATAAAGGGTGTGACAAAAATAATAAAATATAAAACAATATGCAACTATAATATTATGGCTGTGCCACGAAAAGGTCCCACCTCAGCATGATGCTAGCTCGAGAGCCAGCGCTGATCTTTCGGTGGGTGGGACCATAGGTGAAAGAAAGGTGTGTTGAAATGAGAAATATGTAATGTATTGTCATGAAAATAATATCGTTTTTTCTTTCAGGCATACAACAGGGATATAAAAGTCTTCTCAGTATTCAAATCGACAATGTACATGCCGGGGTATCGCAGCCTGGTGACAGTCGACTTGGTAAAGACTGAAGAACTAGTTAACGCTACGGAGACATATACTAATGTGTATGGGTTCCCGAGTACAGCGTTGGTGTACCATGAAAGCAGGCAACCCGCAGGTAAGGAAATAAGGTCAGTCGTAAGCGCACCACCTTTTCTAAATATCTAAAAGTACAGACGTCTTACTGCTAAGGCCATCTTTCAACAACGCAACTATAGTTGGCAAAATTAAGATGGCGTTAGCAGTAAAACTTTTCGATATTTTGCTAAGACACCATCTTGGCAGACAATGCTTTCGATTAAAAAAACAGCTTTCAAATTGACCCATCCTTTTAGATACGTTGTCAAAAACAGACATTGGATGACATTAAGGAAGTAGAATACAAGCTATCTTGTGTTCGTTCTTGGTATTTATTTTGTTTTAAGTGCGCCCGCAATGCACGATCTGCCCCGCGAGCCCCCGTCTCTTATACTCCTCATCTCCTCAGTTGACTTCACAGAATTAGAAAGCAAGATATTTGGTTTCCGTTCTTACCCGTTGTTACTTTGTTGTACGGGAGGCTCGGCTTGACTTCATAGAATTAGAAAGCAAGCTAACCTCTTAGGAGAAGTAAAAAAATTAAGGCCAATGGTGCCAAAAATTCAAAATCAAACTTTACTTTTACTGTTTTCATATTAGTGTCCCACCCGTGCAAGGAGAACAAAGGAGGCTGTGAACACATCTGCGTGACAGGTTACCAAGACGGTAATCCCACTGCGCGATGCCTGTGCAAACACGGCTTCCAACTGGATGAGAAGAAACATGGCGTGTGCAATAGTAAGTCAGCACTAATAAAAGATATCAACATCTTATGATGATTGCATTTATCACGTGATAAATATGTGACAACGGATATGTTTAAAGGACCAATCACATTTCTCAGATTTAAATACTTTCTTTCGGGCCTCACAAAGACGCAGCCTGATTGGTTCATTTTCTACGCTCCCCTTCTGAGGACAGGCAGTCTTAGTATGGGTACATATGGCGCGTGAGTTGCTATTGACAGCCTAACCCAACCTATAAAAATAATATCTTGGCAGCTATATTAAAAATATCTTCTTCGGTTTCTGCGTCTGTCACACATTTAAATAAAACAATTTAAACAGATTATATCGCGCGCCTTTGACAACAGTATCGACAGTATCTGTAAAGATACCGAAACGTCAGGGAGGCTCAAATAATTAAGATACGCAATATAATCCGTTTAAATTGTTTTATTTAAAAGCGATATCAATAACTTGGCATCTGTTTCCTGAGCGACTATGTTCCAGGGACTAAAAAGCTGGACGAAATTAAGACTAACTACGTCTTAATTTCGTCCAGCTTTTTAGTCCCTGGAACATAGTCGTCGTCATTCAAAACGAGAAAAAAGGCGTTTGGAAAAAGTTCATTCGGTCTCATTTCATCTACTATCTGTGAGTCGGACTTTGTGTGGGAGAACAATTTCACTAACGGGCATGTCTCCGCGTCACAGGAGTGATAAGTCTATTTGTGACGAGAAAATGTTATCCTTGCAGGAATCCAGCTAGACTCGTTTCTGCTGATGACTCGGGGCAGGCCTGCTGTAGTGGAGCTCCGCGCAGCGGGGCTCCGGTTGCCCACAGCACCTGTCGCCAGCTTCCACCCCACTGTCGCTGACGTGGACATTAGCACAGAGTTCGTCTACTTCAGCGATACATACTTGTAAGTTTCTAGCTCCTCTGGAAAAAAACCGATTACTCACATCGTTAAAGACTAATGTGAGTAATGGCTTTAAGTTAAAGTCATAAAACATGTTTCGGTATAACCCGTATTAACCCCCAAGGATGCAATGCACTGCTCTAGTCAGGATATACTAGACTTACACTTTACGACGGAAATCAAAAACAATGAATTATGAGTTACAAGTTCGTGGATATTTCTTAAACATATATTTATATCCAAACAGGATGGATGGTCAGTTGAATAAGATTAAACATATATTTCCAGAAAACAAATAATCCGCCAGAAGTTGGACGGCACTGAACGAGCAATTTTTATTAAAGACGGTCTCTACGAAGTTCAAGGATTAGCGGTCGACTGGATGGGTAACTTAATTTAGAATCTAAACCCGTGTACGCACAAACGAACAAAAACATGATGAACATCGATCACGAAAGTAGTTTTATTGTACGGTTTGATGTTCGTCAGTGGAACGCACGTGCAAATAAAGTGTTCGATGCACGTGTTCACCATGTTCAAAATCATAGGTACTCCTCGAACTGACTTTTCCCGGCTTCTGCAGTACATGTACAATTACGTCACTCTAGGCACTGACTTTTCCCGGCCTCTGCAGTACATGTACAATTACGTCACTCTAGGCCGTTAGTGAGATTTTCAGCCCGCTCGAGAGAAATCTCACGTTCTGGCCAAGGCAAGACTTAAGTCTTGACAAACTACGGGCGGTAATTCGTAAAGCCACAGATCGCATATTTATTATTTACAAAATCCTGCGATTCACCGCCCTAGGTATGTAATTTACTATTTACCCCATGCATAACTTTTACAACAGTCGTACATTATTTCCAACAGGCGGCAACCTGTAGTGGACAGACGAACCTCTTGGCCGAGTAACTGTAGCACGCTTATCAGACCCTACGCAGCGTCGTGAGCTTATAAAACAGGGGTCCTATCACCCATACAGCATCGTATTGGATCCGCAACGAGGGTAAACTGCACTTAAACAGCCTTGATTTACAGTCACATCATTTATGACAGGAGACAACCTATACTAGACACACCTCGGGCGTATATCGGTAGCGCGCTTATCTGATCCAACGCAACGACGAGAACTCATCAAAAACTTTCCCTACTTTCAGCACAGCGTCGTTTTAGATCCACAACGAGGGTAAGTCTGCCTCGAGGGCAAGATTTCCCTCAACATCTCAATGTCAACCTGAGTACCGACGAATCACTGGCTCAACTAACTAACATATCTGTACGTCAAGCGTAACTGTGACACGCGACACTTTCTCTCGCGACATATAGTACCAGTCACTTTTTTCAATACCGTGCGAGCATGACAGATGATGCTGAGTCGCGCGACAAACGAGGTCGGGGTAAGATATGCTAGCAGATATGGTAGAGAACTCATTACTGTCAGTAAGATTAAGTACACACATCATGGTATTAAATCCAAAACGAGGGTTAATGTACCTGAATTTAAAACTAATAAGTCTGTAAACAACAGAAGGGACACAGCTAGAGGTAAGGTTAAGCTTACAGAAAGAAGGGCGTGAAATGCGCAAAATTCGTTGAGCATAACAAGGCCCAAATGTTCACCGACAACCTGTACGCATTTGTGTACAATATCGTCTTGTAGACCCTTGGTTAATACATGTTAAATAGTTACACCAACCGATGATTAGAAATTGATTTGAAAGTTAAGAAGCAGCTTTTAAACTTTAAACTATTCTCCTATTTTTCAGGGTGATGTACTGGTCCGTGTGGGCTAGAGGACCCAGTTCAGCCAGTATAGAGACAGCACATATGGATGGATCAGAGCGACGCACCCTGGCTACTACGGATCTCGAGTTGTCCAACGGACTTGCTTTGGACACGGAGAAACAAGTGCTGTATTGGTAAGTAAACGTTGCTATAAGCCAGGAAAGTTAAGTAGTAATTGGAAAATCTGTCATTCATTTAGGCATACGTAAATCAACTGGCTTAAAATGGTTGCTTTAACACGCGATAAATATGTGACAAAGTACCATCACGTTATGACAGTGAGCGAGTGTGAGTGACAAATGCTATATAATTTTATTTATCACGTGATAAAAGCAACCATCATATCTGTAGGCCTATTTAAGATAAAAAAGTATACAAAAGTTCCATAATATCAGGAGATCACCAAAAAGCAAGGTGGAAATGATAATTATTACACAAGTAAAAGAAAACATTTCTTTATAATTAATGGAAAAAATTGCATATTATTAAGAAAATCAAGAATATGAGAATAATAAATATATATTGAGTTTTTGATGGGTTTCCAGGTGTGATACTAAACTGAACAAAATTGAGAGTTTGGAGTTGGCGAGTAACAAGCGATCTACCATCTTGGCAACTCCAAATTCCGACATCAAGGAGCCCTACGGGCTGGTGGTGGTTGGTGGTAAGACTTTCTAGATCAGACTTCTATTTTTACTGTCAAAGTTTTTTTTAACATGTGTTTTCGATAGAGATTCTGTAGTGATTCCATAGATAACTCCAAAGACGATGACATTATACTGAAATTGTCATAAATTCATAGGCCGTCATAATCATAAGTAGGTATTGTATATTTTCTCATGGTCTTATACTTCTTACAGACATAAATGTCAACTAGTTGCGTTACATCAACATTGGGTCTAGAACAGGTCTAAAACTGGTTACTATATAGATACAAGTTTTGGCTTCTTATTTATCCTTCGTATCTACCTATATACAAAAAATAAGAAATGTGGTATCTCCACAAATATAGGATCAACATTGATTCTGTTCAATACTGCAACACAACTTAATTTATTTATGTTTTCGCATTACAGGGGATATACTGTGGAGCGAGCAAAATACGGGTCGTCTTCGACGCGTCGTCCCAAACGGTACCGTGACGACAGAGGACACTGTGACGTCATCACTTTACGACATCAGGATGGTGTCAAAGAGCGGGCGCAATGGTTAGTCCAAACGGTAGTCAAGAAATTCATATAAACCAAAACGACGGTATGTTTAATCTTTGTGTAGAGCTTAGTATGTTAGGTTCGGTTTGGTTTACTTTATCAAAATTCTAGAACACTCAATGGCTTCGGAGAAAACCCTAATAAATTAATGACTAAATGAAACGAATGCGAGGAATGACTGAAATTAAAATGATAAAGCATGGGAATCATTAGTACAATGGCCTGTAAAACAGTATGATGAAATGTTGAACGGATTTTACTAGTTACCTACAAGACTTTTTAACATCAACGGCTTGAATGTTCATCGCATCGTTCTCACTCATAAATTTTCTATCGATTAGGTAGCAACGCATGTTCATCGAACAACGGTGGTTGTTCGGAGCTATGTCTCGCGACCTCCGGAGGCCGAGCGTGCGCATGCGCCATCGGCAGGAGTGCCGACCCTGATGATCCGACAAGCTGCGTTGAAGAGACACCGAAACCACCACCGAAATGAGTATACATAATCCTAAAGTTTATTGCAAATAATGTTGATTCTACATTAAATTATAGTGGTATACTGTATCATCCATAGTATTTAATGTATTTTTAAGGGAAATACAAATATCCTACTTTTAAGAAAACGATTTAGTTGTAAATCAATGGTTCTTTATCAAACAGGCCGAATGTGTGGTTGTGGGAATGGAGAGGGACCGAACTCCCTTCTCTAATTGACTTAGTACTATTATCCATTAGAGAAAGTTAAAACTGTCAGTTTAATGGAAAATGGTCTAGTTCCTAAAGTAATCATGTAGGGGTGAAATTCCCGAGGAATGTCATAAGGAACGTCGAATTTAGCCATTTACTTAACTTTTATTTGAGCTTTAAAACCTATCGCAACGTAGTGGCGGCCCTCAGACCCTAATACGCTAACCAACAATAGGTCCTGAAGCTCTTCGCCGCCGTTGCGTATCTTTCAGCTCTTCCAAGACATCGCATTCTCGGGTAGCATCGGGCAGGATCGCCGCGGTAGGCGCGGGTAGTAGGCGGTAACGATGTGTGTAGGTGTCACTGGAGGGTCCTAGGACTGAGCTGTCCTTTGTGACGGTGTATCTGAAAAGATAAATAAGTTTACGCTTATTATTAAATAAATACTTTAAACTCCTGTTCCCTTCTAACAATTAGCAGAAAAAGTCCGTTTAGTATACTGTGATTAGATGACCAGTGGATATCAAGGACGCGCTTTGTAACCCCACAGCAAATTATATTTACACGTTACTGAAATGACACAAGTCAAAATCTGAATATTGTCAATAAAGACTGTCAAAATTGTCCCAAAATCTCAAACTGACGTGGATTTCATTGTTAATTACGACATTTCAGAAATAAAATTAGTGTGATTCTATGTATTTAAGGTACAATACAGGATAGGCAAGCTTTGCCTTATTACTGGTGCCTTACTATATTTTACTTTGTCCGTGATGACTGATTAAAGACATCCATGCTTTCTTGCTCCTCAGTCGGTTACTTAAGTGTTGAGGATCGTAACCCCGTCTATCAATTTACGCTATCCACAAGCTGTCAGCGCACTCGTTGCTGCGCCAGGCTGAAGGCCCATGAGGCATTTTGATTGCCATCAGTAGTAACTCCATCCGTCGCGTTGGTCTGCGGCCATATGATCTCTTGCCCTTCCTATCGCAACCTCTCGATGCCGTCACTTGCTTAATCAGAAAGTCAAAGACAGATGAAGTCGACATAACTCACCTGAGTGGCACCGCATCACTTCCATCTCTGAACGCGTAGAAGTCATGGGTGACGTTGAAAGACTCTCCTCCCGCTGCACCGCCTTGTCCAGGTCGACCAAACACGATGTATTGCCAGTGTTCCACTTGTGACCGGCCTTCTTCTGTTGTGTTACCTTCAGAAGGCAATTCAAAGGGTTTAGAATTGGAAGGATTGAAGATCAATGACAGATGCGTACACGGACGAAAGTCAGGTCGTGACAAGCCGTGGCTTACCAAAACTGACGCAACGTTTAAACGCTTAATAGGTTTCTAGGCGTATTTATTCTATGTTATGGAGTATTTTTTGAGCATGGTTATGTAGCAAACATGTATCTCCTTTGTCTTATTTCTGGCAAATTCTTTGGTATAATCTAATAATCGCAAGCGTTTCACATTAGCTCACCGGCAAATTTGAAAGGTCCCATTTCAGGAAGGCCAGGGAAGGCTGTGTCGCTGGAAGACGTCGGTAGCAGCGGAGGAGACATCGTGCACCGCCGGATTTCGCTTCCGGTGGTTCGATCTGATTTAATCTAGTGGAAGTAAAAACATTTTACAAAAGCGAAAAGTTTAATGATTCTATGCTTAGCACAGATGTCATGTCGCTTCGGATCTCCGGGCAAAAACAGGAGGTCTACTCTACTAATTGGTCAATCGCTTCAACATCCAAGTTTTCAGCTACTCCTTCCTTTCTTATACGTCTCAGGAAATGGAAACGCGTAGCGTAACCAACTTAATTCTAAACTGACAATTGATTATCTGTGGCCCTGTATAATACAAATAAAGTTTTTGAGATCTACTCTATCAATATCATTCGGGGACTTGGGAAATCTTATCTAAGGCAGTTAGTGAGGCTGCCTGTCCACTGAAGTGGAGCGGAAAATATGAACCAATCAGGCTGCATCTTTGTGAAGCCCAAACGAAGTGCATTTAAATCTGAGGAATATGATTGGTCCATTTTACACAGCTCCAGTGAACAGGCAGTCTATAGTATTTATTGTAACAGTAAGACAAATGAGATAACAGCGTGATTTCTGTCAAGTAAGTACCTCAAGGTATTGAATCCGACCGTCGAGTAGTAACTTCCGATAGATTATTGTACTGTTTTCTATGACTGTGCGCGCCGTGTTAGACTCTTTATGCCATCTGCAAAAGACAGGATTATATTTGAGATAAGATCTGCAAAAGACAGGATTATATAAGAGTGATGTAGAACACAAGTTTTTTATTCTTTGAAGGAAAAACACACCAGGAAAAGTAATTGATCTGTAGGTATTTTGCATAAAGTCGTAATAAGGAAAATATAAGGTTTCTATTTTAAGTTATAAGACGAAGGTTCCAAAAATTATACCAAAGGCGAAATGTCATTCAGGGGCTACTTTAAGAGAATTCTCAGGTATGACATAGAAATGTGTATGTCCAAGCTAAAACCCTCAATGATTAGTATGATTACGTTAAGTCACATTCCACGACTATTTTTAATTTTTATTTAATGGCATCGTTAAACCAATTTGGTTTGTCTCGATGCTATGACTTGTACATTCCGCATTGCGTGTTCTCTATTCCATAAATTTCACTAAGTCTAGATAACACACTCTCGCCATCTAAGAGGTTATCTCTAGATGTTAAGACAAGTCTAAGCGCCTAACGAAATGGACGGAGACTAGCTCGTTAGGCCGATTCTGTCTACAACAGCACAACTGTGACACGCGAGAGCTGGTGTGAGATACCTACTTTACCTATTCCTTTTTCCTTTCTATGCCGTGCTGTGAGTGAGTGGCGGGTGACGCTAAGTACAAAACAAGAGTCGCGTTGCATAGTTGGCTAGACGGACTGGTCGGTGACATGCAACTTGGCAGCGGTATTGGCATTCCTCTCAGATCCATCTCGCATCGCATCTCTAATCAGCACCATGATTGTAGTAAAATATTGTAAGTTGATCATACTAACTCTATATCATATGCTTCCGTGTAGCCGGAATGCGGTACACTCAGGTCATCACGGAGATGCAATGATCGGTTAAAATTTGGTCGTGGCGGTGCTTCAGGGACGATGGAGCTTGGCGTATCTTGCTGTCCAATTGACACTTGCTCGGGAAGATGTTGAGATTTTTCGGAATCCTGCCGTACTGGCTCAAGTTTCAAGGGTGTGTTTTGCTCTGGCAGAATTTGTGGAGGATTGGGAAATTGTTGAACCGATTGAGCTAAGTTTGGCCCTGTCTCAGGAATGAGCGTCAGAGATGTGTCTACAAAAGGAGGTAGAACTTGGTTGGATAGTTGTTGAAAAGTTGGACTATTCGGCCGTGGTGATGCCAGTTCAGGTTCAATGCGTTCCATTGAGTCTTCCTCTGGTACTTCCTTAACATGGGCAGGGAGTTGAACAGATTGACGGAGATTCAGATGTGGTGACTCTGATACTGATTTTAGTGAGTCTTGCTCTGGAAAAACCTCCCGAACCTGAACGGGAAGTATAACAAATTGGCCGGGTATCTGCCTAGGAGGCGCAGAGGTCGAATTTAGCTGTAAGTCTTCCTCTGGTACAACGTGATGAGACTGGCTAATAGATTCACCAAGATTTGGCTGTGATGATGACTCAGAGCCTTCAGACTTCGGAGTTGTGCTTTGTTCTGTGACATCGGGAACTTGTCGAACCGATCGAGGGTTGAAGTGCGAGACTCTTGAGGTGGACTCCAACGGAGTTTCAAGCTCAGAGGTTGGAATTCGATAAGGAAGATCGCGACCGGCTGGAACTACGGCGGGTAATTCAGGAGCCTTGGGTTTTTGCTGACGGAAGCTCTTGATTAAGTCATCCGATGATGCTGTAAAAATTATATTTATCTTGTAAGTGTAACAGTCAAACAAATCAAAAGTTAACTTGATCACGATATCATACATTGTCTATTAAAATGAATACCTATATTGTTAGGAGTTGAATTAAGTAATACAATTAATACTTTACTTTAGAAATATCTTAACAATATGCCGTATACATTTGTTTCAGCAATTGACGTGGTTTCAGCATATAATAGTAATCAATTACACATACAACATACATAGTAATTTGCCAAAATCGTGAGTAGGTCATACGTTCAAGATTTTGACCTCATTTTGGTCATTAATAGGAAATAATCTTTCGAGAATTCCTAATATCAATCGGGACAAAGTGTCAGTTAACCTGTTTCCAAGAAGTAATTCTCTACATCAATGTCAAAAATAACATAGATCCATTATTCATGGATAGACCAATAGTTAGTTCAAATCTTATATGGGTAAGGAACATACCAAATATCTGACCACGCCCCTCGGAGAACGGGATTGGTTCGTCCTTAGGCACTGACTCGGTACCTGTAACTGCCAAATACAAACGTTCACTAGAAAAATCGTAATAACTGTTGAATAGATATCTGCCTTAAACAACGATAGTCTGCCTTATCTGTAACATAGATTAGACTGTCATTTTTGTTGTCTATGTTTCCTCTTCCAATTTTACAACTGACCGAACTGGACGTGACCAATATGTCTTTATTATATTGTGATTTTGGTATCATTCCCTAATGGCACTCACTCCGCTCCTCAAACTAAAGTTGTCTTCGCATATTGTACCACTGACACCAATCTCTGTCCAAGAATAACAACACGGGGAATAACTTGATAAATTCGCTAAATTATATCATAGGTCATATGCAGATGCGTTTAATATAGCCTTCACCTTCTGAACGCGGAGACTGACGTCATTATGATCCAATCGCGAAACATAATTTAAGTATTAATTATGAGAAATGGCCAAGAACATCTCAAACGAATGTTTACATTGAGCGATAAAAAACAATGTTTCTGGCAGGGTTCGAACCCGCATTTTCAACGGCGATCCGGACCCATAGGGGCTTCTCACCTATTAGAACACCGAAACGATGCGCGAGCCATTAAATTTTCAATCAGTTGCGTCATTTCTTATATACCTTAGGGGCTTATTCTTTTAATTTTTTTGGCATATTTACTTAGTATTAGTATCTTTCGCTTCAATTTGGTTTACGCTAGCACATGTTGCAGGTTTAATAAAAATTTACATCTCAAACAAAAAAAAAAGTGCCCCATGTGTAATGTGTAGTGTAATGCACGTAAACTCGTAAAAGTGCACTTGTGGCCTAATTTACTTGCAGAATAAAGTTCATTACATGAATCAACTCCAGGTTCGAACAAATATGCGTGAAAGGGGGTTGACCATAATGTAAATTTTCATGTTTTTTGGTTCTACATTCTACAAGCTATATAAATAGCTACGTAAATAAATAATAAAGCATCCCGTTACCGTTATCTTCGCTCCCATATACTGTTAGGAGAAAAGGAGTCGCTTGCTTTGTCAGTTATCTATCACGGGACAAACGAAACCATCATAGCTGATTGGGGCCCGAGTATCTAATTATATGACTGGTTGGCCATACAAGGAAAAATATGGGAAAAAAATAATTTGGATACCCATAGAAGCCTTTTTTTAAAACAATGTTTTCTGATAAGTCGGTCGTTTTTAGGGTTCCGTAGTCAACTAGTTAATACTTGGGCACACACAGAAAAAAGCTATTGATCTTCAAAGGTACTGATTATATTACCCTAACCAAATATTATTGTATATCATAGCTTTCTTAGCTATCAATTCAGACTCACCCTCAATCCATTCAGATTTACATTTTAAACAGGAACAATCAAAATCAACACAGATTTACACATCTCCACCATTTTTATTAAATTTCGAAAGACTGAATCGACAAAAATCTACATTAGACTAAGTACAGGGGTTTAAATTAATCATACATGATGTGTGCAATCATTTTAGATTACCAATTTGAAGGCACCCTGTAATATACATATTGAATCAACTCACTAAGTTTCATAAAAATCTATTGATAAATGCGGCCTCTGCGCCTCTCACACCGGAACAGCCGGAAATCTCGACATATGAACATCCGCACATACGAAATAATTTTAGGCCAAGCTGAAACCGAGACGTTTCTCTCGCTCTGTCAATAAGCTTTTAAAGTGTCTGTAACTCACCGAGAGCGCATAGCGCTAACACGAACCACTTCATCATGGCGACTGTCCCGGTCTCACCGAGCTTACCGACTGGCTGCGCGTACGCAGCGGCCGCAGCGTCCGATCAATCTGCAGGTCTAGCATAACTGTGACACTGACACGGAACTCTTTGTCGTGTGACAAATACTATCTGTCACTTTCCTTTCAATACCGTGCGAGCAAGACAGGTGACGCTGACTAGCGCGACTAGCGAAGTCACGTCAAGATATGCTAGTCCAGCTGATGTTGACAAAACTCTGACAGGTTGTCACTGTTTACGAGTATTGAACGAGCGAGAGAAGCGAGCAAAATATCTTCGCTTTTTAGGGTTCCGTAGTCAACTAGGAACCCGTATAGTTTCGCCATGTCCGTCTGTCCGTCTGTCCGTCCGTCCGTCCGCGGCTTAGCTCTGTGATCATTAGTACTAGAAAGCTGAAATTTGGTATGAGTATGTGTATGTATAACGCCGACAGAACGGTAAAATTAAATTAAAAAAAAATTTTTTTTTTCGGGTACCTCTCGAACACCTAAAGTGGGGGTGATTTTTTTTTTCGTTTCAACACTTGTGTGTGGGGTGTCGTTGAATAGGTCTTGTAAAAATAATAGGGGACTCCTAACATTATTTTTTGATAAAGTCAGCAGTTTTGTAAATATTCGCCAAAAAAAAAAAGTGTCCCCCCCCTCTAACTTTTCAACCACGGGTCAAAAAAAATCGGAAAAATTCATGTTAATGAGGCCTTATAAGTACTTTCAATGAAAACTATATTGAACAAAATCGGTCGAGCTATTTTTGAGTTATCGCCAAATTTCATATTTTTTCTTTAAAAGGTCGTAAGTTGACTTCCAGAAGGTAATAAGTGATTACAGTTTCTAGGGCCTTTTCATAGAGCTTAAAATGTTTCTTAATATGTATTTTTATGAAACAATAGTTTATCAATGAATGTTTTGCAAACTGACTGATTTTTAAAACGATTTATTCGTGAAGTGAACATTTTTTAAATGAAACTTTGTCGTTCAATATTTTTATAAAGTGTCTAAGTTACTAAATGTGAATTTATCGAGTAATTATTTGTAAAAAGTTGTTTAGCAAATAATGATAAACCCGATAATATGGTATAAGGTTATTAAGTAATTATAATCCGCACGTAACACTTTTTTAAGTGATGTAAGAATTTGTAGCTTTTCAGATTATTCCTTTCTTTATGTTGTAAAACCTTTCATTGTGCCAATTCTCTAACCTTGAATATATTTTTAGATTCGCCTCTCATATGACCTTGACTCCTGACCTATCCTCAACTAACTATTATTATACCAGAATTAATGAACATCCTGTCTAGACTAGTTACCGATAAAAAAATCCAGAGACAAAACATAATCTGTATTCAGTACATATGAATAAGGCAAATCCAGGGCCCTGGGCAGTGGGCACTGCGTAATTAGGGGCCTAATTACACAATAAGAAAGATCATCTAGGTATAGTAGCGACTAAATAGACAGTAATTTAAATTTATTCATCAACACATTAAATCATACAGATTTTTATTCTTAATATCAGTTCGTGTGTAATAGGCCTTAACGCGGATATTGTTGGTCCGATACCCATTCAGCCACTAAAAGAAAAATAAAAAAATATATTTCAGCTGTTTAGCCTGTTCATGAACACGACGCCATGTTTACATTAAAATTTAAAAAAAAAATACTTCCCGGCCTAGGCCTTCAATTTTGTATGAAATTCCTTTACAGTTATCTCGAATTGTTCCGCCTGAAACTTGACACTTCGAAGCCTGTTTTAACGCACGTTAGGACGATATTTCATTGCATGTTTGAGAAAATATGTAAATATGTTTACCACGAAACTACGAAAGCTCTCAACATGAAGTTACCCCATAGGTTTTGATTTACCAGCGTAAACAAAAACAGCAAAAACGCTCGTATCTTTTGATTGCGTTGACTTAGAAGTTTAAATTTTTCACAGCTTTGAGGGGTAGTAGAGCTGAGTATGTGATATTAATTTTAGCTTGATACCTCACACGTTTTGACAAAATGCGTGACGCGTTCCTGAGAAATGGGGGTTAGCAGGAATACAGACAGATAGACAACAAAGTGATCTTATTTGCCGACTGAGGTACGGAACATAAAACACCAGGGTATTAAGATACATGTTTAATTATAGTAAGACGTTTACATAATATAGATTCTAGTCCTTGCTAGCGGCGGACCGAAGAGCTTCTCTATCAATATGTGGCGACTTTATCATCGCATACGTAGGCCGCTCCAATACGTTGCATGCTTCAGGGGCAACACGGATGTAACCCTCGTCTCCCCATTTGTCTGTCCAGGAGTTCTTCAGAATGAAGTGAGTTCCGTTCTTGTTGCTCCAGCCGACGGCTAGGACTGCGTGGTTCAGCCGGGGTTTGCTTTGGCCGCTGCAATAGAAAGTGTATTTGTAAAGACGATAACTTCATTTATCCATTACCCAATCTGGCTACCAGATAGGGCTGGTATCTTGTAGCCAGATTTGGTACCCAGCTTCGAAAAGCGAAGTGTGGCTTCCCGTTGACACAGATGTATTAGAGAACGATCTTCCCAATTTCGAATTATGGCTATTCGACTCGTAATCAGTTCTCAGAAATAGCAAAATGAGAATGGTTTGTCGAATCGGTAGACACATTTTAACCCCAGACGAAAAAATCGTATTATCTGTGTATTTGTTTACCTACATGTGTCTGTTTCTGTGGCTCCCAAACGGATGTTCTTTTTATGTTCAGATTAAGTTGCATTTTCTATATCACTAAATTTTATTAATAAGGGTCTCACGATGACCAACATATGTCAGGGGTGTTTTAAATTATAAATTTTGTTTATTAATTTCAATACTGCCGCTACCAAATCTGATCAAGTTTATATTTTAATAATATAATGCACTCACCATCTCTTGTCGTTCAGGACTCCGCTCTTGTAGTAGATGAAACTCTTCGCCATCGCATCCACAATCACCAGGGTGGGCGCATGGTTCTTGATCGCCACCTAAACAATAAAGTTCAATTAACATTGAAATCTTGAATGGGTGAATGTTCAGGGGTTTTATAGTATTCTCCCCGTTGTTATCTGAGTAAATATTGCGTCAGATGATGGTTGGACATTTTAAAATGTTGACTTATGTGAATCTGAAAAGGCGGGCGATGTAGCCCGGAGAACGGATGGCCAGGCAGCAAAGTCATGGAGCGGTGACCACGTAAAGCGAAGCGTAGGACGGCCCCCAATAAGTGACCACGTGAGGGTCGCAGGGAGTCGATGGATGCGGTCTGCACAGGATCGCACGAAAGCCGTTCAGCAGTGGACGTCTGTGGCTGATAGATAAATCGATAGATGAATCCGAAAGACACTTCGAGCTTCGGAGTCTTATCCTAACTTGATCACAGAGGTAGTGTCTTGTTCATCCGTTGTGGAAATGGGTAATTTTTTTCTGTTGCTCGTTGCGATAGTGATGTCCCATGGGCGACTCTTTAAAACAACCATTAAAATGACGATTTCTAATCTAATCTTTCAGAATCTGGCTCAATTTTTATCCCTGCCAATTAAGATATTTGGGTATTATTAACCTCAACGGCATGATATAATAGGCTAGTAGACCAAGTTTTGAGATATATTTGAAATGGTTATAATAATGAACTTACTAGCTCTAAAAAAAAATTCTTGTATTTTGTGAACTCTAGAAAGCTAAATTTTATCAATCGAAACTTGGAAATTTCATGAACAGTCAAAAACGCCGTTTTTGCCTTTTGCTAATCTGTGGCATGACGTAGAATTACCTGTAAATATTCGAAATTCGACCGTCGTATAGTGCCATTCCGCTCACTCCAATATACTTTGACAGGAGATCGAGAGGGACGGCACTATTCGAAGTCGTCAAAGTAGACTTTCAGCTATCTTTACAGGACCGATGACGTCACTATCATAAGCGAAAATGGCGGACAGTTTTCTAAGCATTTCAAAATACAGATAAAAAACCATATTTTCAAATTAAATTTTTTCAGTCATCTTTCACTTTTATGAATTGAAAAATATATATTTAGGTTTCCTTTGCTAAATACTATACGGAATAAACATTAGTATATTACAATTTGACATGAGTCAACTAGCCTATTGTCAACATACCTTCAGGGCTTCCACGTTCTTTGCCGTCACATTGACGTGTCCTCCAATGTGCGTCACCGGTGGTATGTCCTTAGCCTTGCAATCCAAAACCTGAGAATATGATGTCTGGTTAAAGTACGAGGTACAACTTTGTTTAGTATAAGGAGAAATGAAAAAGGAAAGAATAACAAAATCAGCACTTTCACGAACTGCACGATGTCTGCGGACGGTGACTTTTGCCTTCCAAAACTGGCACTCTGTCTAAAGACGGAAATTTTTCAGAGTTTATGTGAAGGCAAGCCTTGAGTCGTTTTTGCCCAGAAATGAATTTTATCTGTGAGCAGCATACAATTTTCAAAAGGTTCCTATGTCCGTGAACGTGTTAACATAGGTTACTGTATCAGAATTATGAGTGCCTTTCGTAGTAAGATCTTAATCTCAATATTCAGCTATTGTTTTGGCAGTACTTATCTGGAATTCCTTCGGTTTCGGTTTTGATAAACACTTCGGTTTTTGTGTTTAACATGTGTATCACTGTATCTGTATATGAAACCCCTCTTTTTGGATAAAAAAGTGGTACCTTGGCTTCGTAGTCGGTGTACTCATCCCAGGCAGACAGGCCGCGGTTCTGGACGTAGTCGTAGGCGAAACTCGGCCATGTGGGGTTGCAGCCATTAGCTCCATACCTGCACAATACAAATATTTTTTTCCTCACAACATGCAGTAATTTAGCCGATGTAAGTCAAATATTTTCGTGGTATGAGTAAAGTCGAAGAAGAATCGGCCTTTTTTTATTCCTAACAGTAGATAAGATCCCTGAATTCCTTCAAAATAGTCAGGCAGCTGGAAAGCGTGTTCTATGAACACCACGAAACTGCTACAGTTACATATTAGGCACTTACTCTTTTCCACAATCGACCAGGTTCTGCGGGCTGAGTGGCACCAGCTTGTTGGTCTTCTTGAAGAGAGCGCCCTCCGTTGATCCTGCCACAGCGAAGGCCCAGCACGAGGCACATGTCGTGCCTTGGTCTGTTAAGAAAGGGGCAATGGAATTAACTGGACTGTCTGAAGGTTCGGTATGAAGTTCACTACAGTGTATCAACTTTAATTAATTTTTTGAAAATTTTAGGGAATATCAGGTTAAAAGGTATGGAGTATGGAGGTATGGAGGTATGCAGTATGGAGGTATGTAGTATCGTGTTAATCATGATCGTGAGCAAGCCAGAACTTTGATCTTTATGCTAGCAGCCCTGGCGGTCCCATCGACTTCCCAACTTCAAGACGATTAAGCACCATTGTCTATTGCTACTAATTTGCTACTAAAGACAAAAAAAAGCGAAATTTACCCCAGGTTGCCCTGAGCTTTTGCTTGATGTTGCTGCTAGGTAGCTCAGTTAAAATTGGCAATTCGTAAAGAATCAAGCTCTGTTAAGGAGTCCACTGTCCACTAAAAATCCAGCTTAAGAATATATGCTACTTACATCGCACAGGTGAAACAGCTCCCAGCGGCCTCCAATCAAACTCATCCGGCAGCTTATTGGATAGATCCTTAACAGCCTTCTCAGAGTACGGGAAGTTCAATAATCCCTTCTCAACTAATCCCTCAGGCTCCCTAATCCCGAACAGCTGCTGAATCTCTTCTTCCAGCCTGTCGGCGAGGAAGTTGACGCCCATCTTGAAGCTGGAGGATGCCCGGTTGCCAGCCTCGATGAAACGGGTGGACTGTGTGAGAAGGTTCTTGCGGACGGCTTCTTCGGCTGGGTCCAGGTAGTTGCGTTTGAACTGGTCTTTGTAACTGGAAGTGAAATATATTTAAATGTGGTATACAATGGTGTTTGTGCCCGTGGAAAATCAAGGAAAGCCATAATTAGTTTTGTCTGCTATGTGAAAATTTAGAGATTACGGTCATTTACAACCGACTTCAAAAAAGGGTGTGCATCTCCAAGTTGGTCCCATAAAATTTAAAAGAAGATCTACGTCGAGATCCATGAGGAATCGAGGGAACTCCTCAACTATTATAGACACATCTACGATGATGTCCGTATTTTTTATAGTAACTCCTTCAGTTATTGTTTTAGGAAATACAATTTCTTCTCATTGAAGTCGGTAGGTATTTTTTTATTTCGTGTCTCTTCTTCTGTAATGTATGGATTATTATTGACCTACATGGTAAAGGAAATCCATGATAACAGAAAGACATAGGTTTCGAATAATGACTATAGAAAATAATGTACCTAAATGTCCCAATGTTTGTGAAACCCCGACAATTGACGTCATATTTTTCCCTTCTGTAGCTATGGGTTTTATTAAAGCGCCGACTAAAGTGTATGCCGGGCATTTGTATATTGGGGGCTCTAGTGACGTTTATCGACGAAATTTATCCAAAAACCAAATTTTTTTATCTGGCTTTGTCATGATTCACGGGTTAGTCTGTCAGTCGTTATTTTAAATATTGATTTTCCATTTTAGAAAATAAACTCACTCATTAAACACGGCACCAATATCCTGACCTCCGAATGGCAGCGAGAAATCTTGCAAAGGATTAAACTTCGACACCAGATCCGTGACTCCGCTCAACAGACCCTGCCTCTTGTGACGCTTGCTGACATCAGCATCTTCGATCTTCTCGCACTTTGACGTGTCGGGCTTGATGGGTTTGGTGGGGGCTGGAAGTACTTTGTAGTTCTGGATGTAGACGTCGCTGCCGGGTCCGAGGATCGAGCTGTCGGTTACCACGGAGTATCTGACGGGAGGAAAGTAAGGTAATATTATTGATTTTGAACCATTGATACAAAAATCAAAGCACAATGAAAACTTTAAATGTTTAACCTGGTGGAAAGAACCCGGTATCTATGTATTACTGGTCCTACGTGTCAACCATTCCTTTCTTCTCTCTACTATTAGAAAGTTACGGGCGATGCTATGTCGCACGACAATAGTCGCAAAGCGTAGATGTGCTAGATAGGCTGGGCCTTACCCATGAATTTTTTGCAGCTGCTGGGTTATAGGTAGCCGAGAATAAACCGTCAACGATGACGTCACTTGTATCTAGTCTAGGTCTGTTACGTCACTGTACTGACCTGACCGGTACAACGTTCTTCCCCTCTCTGGAGACCAACATTTCATGGGTCACCGTCAGCACCTCTCCTTTCACCGCTCCACCTTCGCCCGGTTTGCCTTTCACCACCCGTGTCCAAACCTCCATGGTCGCGTTTCCTAAAATAACAGAAATTATTGAAATAATGAACTTAATAACAGAAAATACTGAAATAATTAAATTTTAAAAATGCAGCATAACCGCTCGTGCATATCTTGCAATCAACAAACTTAGAATTTTGATTTCTTTCTTGGCTCTAAGTGGTAAAAAGATCACTGAGTATCTGATATTAATTTCAGCTTGATACTTCCACGCGTTCTTTCAAAATGATCCTCTAAGGGTTCCGTTTTTGCCGATTGAGGTTTGGAACCCTAAAAATAGATAAAATGGAAGCAGCAATGCTTCCGTAACGTCGGGAACTTAAATAAGTATAAGTGATTTAATTTGTCTACAATGTTTAGGTACTAACACAGTTTAAATTTTAATGTGTCAATCGCGAAAAAGAATGTAGGTATATATTATTTGTTTTAATAAATACTACAGGTACCTTAACGTTATAATTTTATATAAAACACCTAAATCACACATTAAATAACATTACATCATAACATAAGTTACTATGCTGAAAGTTACATCAGTATTTGAAGCCTAGAGCACTGAAGAAATTTCACAATGCATACCATTAAGGCTTAAGGCCGCTAACGTCAGCACAGCTATTCATAATTACGACAAATTGAATATTAATTTATGCGATAAGGTTGTCATAAGGTTGTCGGCCTAGGAATTAATTGACTTCACTGCAGACTGCACTAATTTTGAGGATTGGAAATTCTCTCACGACATCACTCTGATGATTAGTGATTACATTGAAGCGAAGAAACACTATTTTATGCTTTGAACGGGATTTGAGCCTACGTCTCCGCAGCTTTTCGGGCCACACGGGCAAACTACCAATGCCTTTTTTAAAGTTTGTGAAATATATGTTGTTCAGTTTGAAGAGTAACACGTTACACAGTTCGGTGAACTGACTTGACGACAATCTCTTGTTTTCCACCGATAAATTACCAAAGCAACCTAAAGAAAGGCCTGCCTGTGGTCTAACTCTATTGTTATTTCATGTTGTTTCTGTGTTTGTAATTATTTCATGTAAGTGCGCAATTTAATATTTTATCCATCTTACCGACGAAGTTAAACTCGCTCAGGTCAGGCAGACCAGGGAAGGACTTGTCACCAGAAGCAATTGGCACCAGAGAGCGTACGCAGTGAGGTTTGCTGGCTTCGGAGTCTTTGCGTAACTGAAAAATGGTGTCAACTTGTTATTATAGTTATAACGTTTGAAATGGACAATATATTCATTAACTTTGATTTTTACTCTACAGCATCCTTAAATAAAAATCTAACAGGTTACTACACTTTAAGTTTAGGCTGTTATCTTAACATTGTATCCAGTGACTGTAAATAATGACGTTACCATAAAATAATAGTTCGGTGTGTCTTGTTAACTAAACATACTCATAGCTAAGTTATGTAAGTTGTTGTACCTCAAGGAACTGCACTCGACCATCGGGCTGTGGATTCCGGTAGATGGTGGTGCCACCTTCCATCTTTTTGCACATCGTGTTGGATTCAGCGTGCCATCTGCAATTAAGAAATAATTGTAATGAATGCTTAGTTATCAAACTAGGCTCAAGGCGGGGCGGGGCTGTGACGACCAAATTGTGAGACTAAATCGGGGATAGGATGATGACTTACGACCCAAGTAGCACGTAGGCTGCTACAGCTCTTATACAGCTAACTTAATATGTAACTTAATGTGTAATAGGGGGGCCTGACTTTGGTTATAAAGCCAAATTGAGAGATCGTGATGGATACAGGCACAGCATCAGAGATATGAGATCCGCAGGAGAACCAAGGTCATAGATATAGACAAGACAGTTGCCTAACTTAAGTGGCAGTGGGCTGGGCAGATTGCTCATCGAACCCGGTCGGTCGGTCGTTGGGGCAAAATGGTTCTTGATGGCGACTGCGTACAAGAAGACTCGTCCTGAACAGACCACCGACGGGTGAGACCGACGACCTGGTTAGGAGCGCAGAAAGCAGTTGGATGAGAGCGGCGTACGACTGTTCAATGTGGAACACTTTGGAAAGGCCTTTGTCCAGCACAGACTTTTAGCTAATATAATAATTATGATGATGATGAGTAGTGGTAGTGAGGAGTGATTAGTTATTCCAAAATACTTACTCGATCTCATAAGCCTCAGTGTACCCTGCGAGGGGTACAACTAGGTCCACACGGAGATGCATCGATCGGTCGAAGCTTGGTAGCGGCGGGGCCGGACCAGAGCCCTGGGCGGGCTGACTTTGGCTCGGGAAGCCAAATTGAGGGATCATCCCGGCTATAGGGAAAGCATCAGTCAGGATGGCTGGTAGAGGTAGTATCGAATTTGACTTCTCCTTCTGTTTTTGGAAGCTCTTGACCATTTCATCCGACGACGCTGTGGAAGGAAAAATTGCTACAACGAAATTCTATTATAATTAAACAAACCTGCAGGGCTAGCATATCCACCGCGACTTCGCTTGTCGCGCGAGTCAGCATCTTCTCTCTTGCTCCCAGGGTCTTGAAAGGAAAGTGACCGGTAGTATTTTTCGCGCTAACAATAAAATAAACACTACCAGTCACTTTTCTATGCGAGCAAGGCAGGTGATACTGAGTCGTATGACAAGCGAAGTCGTGGGTAGATATGCCAGCCCTGCTGATCCCAAAAATTACGAGAATGCGTTGAGATATGCGGCCCGCACGCGTGTTCTCCGGATATCCGAAAAACTTGGACACGTCTCAACTTGCTTGCTTACAACTCAATTATTAGCCTAAAAACTATTATAGCCAAGCTGAGACCGAATTGCTTTGACCCTTTCGGTCAATAACTTACCAAAAAGCTTATCAAATCGGGCATCTGTAAAGGGTATCACATTATCCACGAGAGGAATCTTGGATTTGACGGCGTCGAAGCCCTGGCCCACAGACTGTTGGAACTGGTTGGCAGTGTTGCTGAACTGCGTGCCGATCGTTTGTGGCAGCTTAGTGATTGTACTGCCAACTTTATCTGTGGACAAAAATGATACCTTGTAGTGATTAAAATATTATCATCGTTTTGCCAGATTCGAGGGTTGAAAACATTAAAAATACCGGCCAACTGCGGGCCGGACTTGTGCGCCGAGGGTACAAACACCTCCCATCCTAACTACCGGGCTAAGTTAAGTTTGCACCTGGTATGTATGGCGCCCCATACAAATGAGGTGCAAAGTTAACGCATCATCGTTTGTTGTATGGGAGTTCCACTTAAATATTAATTTTATTCTGGTTTTAGTATGTGTTGTTATAGCGGCAATAGAAATACGTACATCATCTGTGAAAATTTCAACTTTCTAGATAGTTCATGAGATACAGCCTTGCGACAGACGGACAGGCAGACAGACCAACGGAAAGCGGAATCTTAGTAATATTAGGGTCCCGTTTTTTTATACTTTAAATCAAATCAAATCAAATCAAATCGTTTATTTGCATAAATTGCGGTACAGTTGAGATCGAAATTACATATAACAGAACAACACAATTTGCCAGTATATTGGCATGCAAAAATTTCAATAATTAATAATAACTAGTACCTATTATTTATAAATTATAATTTACATACACATACAACTCATTACAATTATTTTAATAAATCCCTATGCAATCACATAATAAACATAATTCATTTTTACATAATTTAATATTGCGATTGCTTCCTAAAAAAATCATTAATTGAATAAAAACATTCACTAAGCAACCATTTTGTTAGTTGCTTTTTAAATTGAGTTGGCGGACAATCTTTTAGAACGGTTGGTACATTATTATAAATTTTTATTGCCATGCAGAATGAGTTACTGCTATGGATTTTTAATTTTGCACTTGGCAAGTACAGCCTATTTCTGTGTCGTGTAGACCTTGGAAAAGCATCGGCATGAGTTGTAAACAAGCTTGGATGTTCATGAACAAATATGGCCATCTGCCTTATATACATACATGGAAGAGGTAACACACGAGTCTCTTGAAATAACGGCCTACATGAGTCCAAAAAGTGGGCATTGCAAACCGCTCTAATGCATTTCTTTTGAGCCAGAAAAGCCTTATTCATATCCACGGAATTGCCCCACACTAGCAACCCATAGCTCAAAATGGAGGAGACATAGCCATGATAAGCTGTGAGTGCGACCTCTCTGGAACAGGTAGTGCTTAGTCTGCGTAAGGCAAATACAAATTTGTGAAGCTTTCCACAGATTTCCGAAATGTGCGGTTTCCAAGTACAATATTGGTCAATATTTATACCTAAAAATTTTGTCGTTTCAACTACATCAACCTGCTCGTTATTATAACTAACGTTTAATCTAGCAGTTTCCCTATTACGACTTTTAAATTGCATAAGTTTTGTTTTATTTACATTAAGTTTTAGGTTATTGTTGTTCAGCCATTCAGCCACCTTTCCGAGAGCGTCGTTCACATCTTTATTGCAGTTATTTATGTTATCTGATCGCACAATTAATGTCGTATCATCAGCAAACATTATGCAGTTATCACCGACATGAACGGGCAAGTCGTTGATATACAATAGGAAGAGAAGGGGTCCCAAAATACTACCTTGAGGAACTCCGCAGCGGTTGTATTTAAATTCTGACCGTGTTGTAACTTGTTCGCCGTTGTGAATGTATTGTATTTCCGTACACTGCTGCCTATCGGATAAATAACTTAGTAGCCAATCATATGCATTTGTGTACGGAACCCTATTAAAATACATGTGATTACCTCTGTTTGGTATCCCGTCCGGGCCGGGGGCTTTGCGTGGTTTTAGACCTTTGATGAGGTTGGCGATCTCTTCGGCGGTGACTGGTTTGATTGGAGGTTCGTTTGAAAGGTCACGTCTTGTCTGTCTGTCAACGTTATCATCTATTTCCCTAATGTGGTCTAAGTTAATAAAGAGACGGCTCGGGGAGCACTGTTCCTCGAGGCAATCGGCTAGGCATTCAGCCTTTTCGATGTCCTCGAAAGCTGTGGTGTTCCCTGCTCTTTCCAAAGGGGGCATCGAGTGCACGGTGTCCATTTTCAGAGCTTTCGCTAATTTCCAGTAAGCCACGTGACTGGGCGTAAGCTCTGAAAGTAGATCGTCGAATTGGTTCGCCCGGAAATCTCTGATCCTGTCGCGGACAGTGCGTTGCAACAGCCGGAGATTCTTTCGATTTGCGGGCGAAGGGTACCAAGATGTATGTCTAATAAGAGCGTTTTTCCTCTTTAGGAGTGCACTCAGTTCCTCAGGTAGGGCCCGGCGGCGGATATCCTCCGCGGGAATCTCCCTCGAGGCCTCGCTTAAAACAGCGCTGAGATGACTGCTAAAGGCAAAAATGGCCTTGTCCGTCTCGTCAGTTGTGGTAATTTTGTCCGAAAATGATTCTACAAAAGAGGGTGTCTTGAGGAGACCTGAACGTACCCTTTCCCAATTCACGATGGACTTGAGAAGGGCCGTGTTGTCATTGTTTGCGCCGAGTCTTAGTACTACGGGCAGGTGATCTGAGTCTAATTTATTTATTTATTTATTTAGGAGAACCCTATTAAAATACATGTGATTACCTCTAAAGCTGCAATTCCGTGCATCGCTCGCGGCAAAAAACATATTATTAACTACTCGCACACACATTCTAATCATGAGACAAATAGACGTGCATATTTATAATCACAAAGTTCCGTGGATTTGTTTTGGCTCTTAAGAACGCAGTAGATCGCAATCTATTTTTACTTTGTGGTTGACCTTAGTAACAATATTCAAACAAGGAAATATTTTGAACAAACATGTGCAAATCAGGTATATCCCAGGTAGTAAACAGACTGTTCAAGAGCTTATACAGCCATTATAAAGGCTCTATAAGGTATTTATTCAGCCTGTATGCTACTTGGGGTTCTACGGTTTTACACGGTGTGATATTACTTAAATAAGTTTCTGACAAAAAATTAATTTTAGCCGACTGTACTTTTCTATGGATATCCATCAAACGCTCACTGAGACAATTCTAAAGAGTCCAAACTCGGTTGGATTGCTTTTTCTATTGTAGAGTTCCTAGGGCCACCTTCCAGCTCCATCATCAGCCCTATGGTACCGTATTATTGTATTGTCATCAAAGTTAAGTAAGTATGCAAAATTTCAGCTCAATCGGTTGACGATATCTGCTTCAAAATTGAGTTGCAAGATTCCTAACGAACAAACATACTTACATACATAAATACATACATACATAAATACATACATACATACAATGCAAGTTAAATAAAAGCTTGTAAATATAAGGTCGGTCGGGACAAAAATGCCAACAGGGCTAATTTCTATATAATTAATCGAATCTGTATTTCCATCCTCAATTGCCAACAGGGCTAATTTCTATATAATTAATCGAATCTGTATTTCCATCCTCAATATTTGACAAGAATCAGTTGAAAAATGCGATCCGTAGGCGAGAACAGTCAGACATCCGAACATCCAGTATTCGGACATAATATAAAGGAATTTGAAAGCAGAAACGGACTTTGCTCGCTCTATCAATGAATTACTCTTGCATTAAAAAGTATACCACTCCGGGCATGCCCAACCTTGTCTTGATTTTTTACCATGCTAGTTCTTATAGAGTTACCTGCCTTCTATAACTACACGTACAACTTTGACGGATAGCTATATACTGTCGTTCTTGTGATCGTGTGTTCATGAACGAGCTGGGATTCACGAGCCACGTACGCGCACACGCCAAAAACAGTTGACAGGGTGTCGCCGTTGACGGATACGTCAAGGAGGACATTATCATCATCATTACCTGCAAAATCACCGAACAGCCCGGGCGAACGTCGATGTCGGTTGCCCGTCGGTCCGGCCCCATCCCCGGCCGCCTCCGGCGTCGCCGCGCCGCTAACCACTCCTGTCAAACATAAAAATATACAATTGTGCAATATGATTTTGTGCTTGGGTCATGGTTGTTCTATGTATTTAAGTATATATTTATCTATATAAGTATGTATATCGTCGTCTAGTTCCCATAACACAAGCCTTCTTGAGTTTAATTTGGGACGAGATCGATTTGTGTCAGGTTGTCTGATATATTTGAATATCTATATTTGTTTACAATGAAGCGAAAAATTGAAAAATTTAATGGTTCAGACAGGATTCGAACCTGCGTTTCCAACCAACTGGACCACCGAACCAGATATCAGAGCCATTGAATCTTTGGCCCGGAAAGCCGTTGGAAACGCAGGTTCGAATCCTGTCTGAACCATTAAATTTTTCAATTTTTCGCTTCATTGTAAACATTTGGTTTTCGTTAGCAGACGCTTTACTGCTTTAATAAAAATAATTAAATATATCTATATTTATTTATTTATCATAAACTTCGTAAAAGTTCTCACTTACTGATTTTAGCTTTTTTAAGCTGTTAATCATTAAAATAAAAAGATAAAGATAAAGAGTGTTAACCGTAGGGAAGATTAGCTATAAGTAAAATGAATCTATTGTACTATTGTAGATGTTGACATATATATATAATCGCTAGTTTTTTAGGGTTCCGTAGTCAACTAGGAACCCTTATAGTTTCGCCATGTCCGTCTGTCCGTCTGTCCGTCTGTCCGTCCGCAGCTTAGCTCCGTGATCATTAGTACTAGAAAGCTGAAATTTGGTATGAGTATGTGTATGTATCACGCCGCCGACAAAACGGTAAAATAAAAAATAAAATAAACAAAAAAAAATTCGGGTACCTCCCGTAGACCTAAAGTGGGGGTGTTTTTTTTTTCGTTCCAGCTCTTATGTGTGGGGTGTCGTTGAATAGGTCTTTTAAAAATAATAGGGGTCTCCAAACATAATTTTTTGATGAAGTCGTCAGTTTTGTAAATATTCGCTCCGAAAATAGAAAAAAATGTGTCACCCCTCTAACTTTGCAACAAATTCTGTCAAAAAATTATGGAGAAATTTATAAAAATGAGGCCTTATAAGTACTTTCAATGAAAACTATATTGAATAAAATCGGTTGAGCTGTTTTTGAGTTATCGCAAAAATTCATAATTTTCTTTAAAATGACGTAAGTGCCGCGCGGTCTCTCTACACTTCGAACGTTACACATTTTGGTTAAGAGCCATACTATATTAAAATATTTCGCTCAATCTGGCGCGTATAATCGATAACTTCCAGAAGGTAATAAGTAATTACTGTTAATTTGGCGTTTACGACCTTTTTATAGAGCTTGAAATCTTCCTCGTAATTTTCGTCTATTGTGAAGGATGGGCAACTACGGAACCCTCCACTGAGCGTGGCCCGACATGCTCTTGGCCGGTTTTTTTTTTTGTTATAGTGTGTGTATATAAGTTTCTAAAAAATTCATTACTAGAAACTACTTAAAGCTAAATTTCTTGTATGTTATTTCTTTTTACGTCTAACAAGTTTTTGTTTTAATATTTAACATCCCACGAAACGTGAAATGCGTATTTGAATATTTTGAATAATGCTCAAGAATTAACGTATTTCTTTTAAATTCGACAACCTCAATACAATTTGGCACAGCGGCCTTTTGGGTAAGTGCGTGCGTTCGTGCGTGGGGTCACATAAAACACAGAAATCAAATTTGGAAATATGAAACACCCTAGTCAAGTCTATAAAAGTCGAACCTAGAATCCTGTAATATTAGGCCAGCGAGATATTACATTATGCATAAGTATATCTGGAAAAAACGGCCCATCACTGATATTTTATCCAATTCATCCAACGTTTTAATCGCGTTTATAAAAGGTTCGGTTTCGGTTTCGGCCGAAACTATAATCAAAGCCGAACCTTTGGTTTCGGTTTCAGCAAAAAATCATGTTTCGATCGGTCACTACCTGCATCATAATATATACTTGATCTATTCTAGAAATTTGAAGTTTCTAGGTTAAGTAGTTTCGGCTCTACGTTGTTGAGTGAGTCAGTCAGTCAGTCAGGATCGTCAGTTGCTCTATAAAATATATACGAGAATGTAGTCTGGACGGCGTGACCATGTCTCAGGTCACGGTCGTTTGTCGATTTGCTTACATTAAACGTAGGTATATTCCGATCATTAGTACTTTAACTTTATTTATTTGTTTACAAGCTTTGCCAATGAAGGTAAACATCCTAATAATAGTATTAATACATATCGTAATGACCAATAATAATGACACCTTGTCTTGCATATTCATAGGGTGGGTCTCCACTGAACTGGAGCGGAGCGGAGACGAGAGGAAAAGACCAATCACCTGAGTTGAAATCTGTATCTTAGCTCCGCTACACTCACACTTCTCTGCTCCGCTCTGCTTTAGCGGAGGCACACCCTAATAGCCTTAGAATATACATATAGGTATATAGGTTACGCCTTCTAGGCGAGAGTCCTCATACAACAGATTTGCGAAAGATGAAGCCACTTTTGGTTATATGTCACGCACGTCTACGAACTACCTAATCATAGAGACGTTTTGCTTGTGACGTTGACGTTGTGACAGATGCGCACACCGCACACGGACAAAACTTACCCCGTGGCTACTCAAAAATGGCTTCACTTCAAGCGCTAACTAGGTTTTCTAGCATCAATTTTTTTTTAGCTGTCATTATTGTAAACAATTTAAACACCAGCGCACTTTTAAGAACTTTATTTAAAGTAATCGACACAAATCAACAGTATTTATAGGTAGGTAACTCTCTTCATAAATTCGAGAAAATAGTGGGCTGCGCCGGTCATTTCACTCCTTTTTATCAACTCGTCGGGCGGTAGTGGTGGCTTCCAAGAAAGTTCCGGTAAACGCCACCAGGGGCGCCTCGAGTTGCTAACATTATCAATTTTAGTATGAAATTTGACATAATAATCCTTTTGATAGCACCAGGGTGCAACACCGCCCGCCGCCTTTATTTACTGCGCACACACATTGCTCCTCACGACCATCGCAATTTACAATATATTTTTTTTACAATTAGACATCGCAAACTACCAATAAAATACGACTATAATGCTTCTTTTGCAAGATCCAAAGTGAGAAGCGTCTTTAGTGTTTTATTGTGTGGCAATCGTCCGTTGTGCAAATAAATTCGCGCACTGGTCATTTTTTATAAGTACAGTCGAGTTCTTCTACTTACTTCTGAACAAATATTTGATCAAAAATATGTGATTTGGACCTTTGGTATACGGCGTAGAGGTGTGGTCAGATATTATTGATTATATTTCTGCTCAGAAGATAAAGAACTTGACTGTACTTATAAAAACCTGACAACCTTATGTTGCAACTATTAAACAGACTATCACAAAAACGGGATAAAAAAGGCGCCAACTGGTATCCAATATCATTAACTGCTAGTTTCAAGCGTTAATATATTCATGGAAACGATGGTTATCTAATAATTTGATGCTTAAGATTCGTCATTACATTATTTATTTTACATTCGAAGGCTGTTCTCATGCTGATTACATCCTGTTCCGACATGGAAGGCCAAAAATTACTATTATCATTCTTATTTTGTAAACAAAACGCACTCTATATTAACATTATTCAAGCAAACATTCGCCTTTTATTGAAGTTTATGCAACTGTTACTTAAAATCTTAAAACACGTTTGGAGTTTTATATAACAAGCCAAAGGCGAGTTTCATTATAACATCACATCACGCGAGTGTTTTAAGGCCAATTAATAACATATTATCATCATTATCAAATAAAATCCTGATTTCCGGCTTTCAATATTATTTGTAGGTACTTTTACAACTAACTCATTAAATTTAATATTTCATAACAATGATGAAAAATATTAATGTAATATGTACCTATGTATTATCATAGAATTACATAATGGCTTAAATTACGATCTCGACGTTAATATATTTTTGCCAAAATATTTTCTTTTTAACCGACTTCAATAAAAAGACAATTCGGTTGTATTTTTTTTTATGTTTGTTACCTCAGAACTCCATCATGTATGAGTCGATTTGGAAAAATCTTTTTAGGTTTATGGAAAGACATTTCCATGTTGGTCCCTTAAAATTTTGGTGAAGATCTGAAGACGAGGTCCATGAGGAATCGAAGGAATTCCTGAAATTTTATAGGCACTCATAATGTTTTTCATATATTTTCTAAAACTGTTTAAGTATTTGCATAATATGGTAGTCATCATCTTCCAATGCTGAGCTGATGATGGAAGGTACAACTCCTTAACGGTTAGGAGTTAGGAGATAATTCAAACGAGATGCATGCCTTCAAGACCTCCCCGATCACCCCCCCAAAAGTATTTTATATGAATCACTAAAAAGCAAAAAATGCCAAACCTCACGTAAAGACCGACTTCAAAGGGTTAGTCAAATGTAATCTGTACTTGAACGGGTTATTTTTGGCGTTTTAGTTTTATTGAAGTCGGTTTTTTTTGTATATTTTTTTTTATTTAATAATAATAAAACTAAGATTAGAAAGATGACTGAATCATTATTATTGTAACATAATACAACAGTCGAACATAGACCCTCCTTTTTTATCGGTAAAAAAATATTTAATTTATTTGTATTGGTATTATAAAAGCATAATGTAATGTGATCGTTAGTTTTAGGATCTACTGCAATGTAAGCAAGACTCGAAGCTGCGTAGGGTACGTTTCCGGCGAAGTGCCCTCCCAACTGAGCTCACAGAACTTTCTTATAAACAGTTATTTATGATTAATAGGGTCCACGTTGGCTCCTAGAATTATTCTTCGACGAATATTTCATTTAGCCAAAAAATCATTTCGTAGAAAGCATTTTTCTTTGCAACCGTAAACTATCTAAGATTGCTATAAAACAAATCTAACCTAATGAATAGGATAATATTTGCAAGAACTATAAAAAATGTATGATTACAGAGGAACAAAAACTCTGCGAAACGATTTTTCGGCGAAATTAAACATTCGACGAAAAATAATTCTACGAAACAAAGGCCTCGCGATTTAATAAATGATTATGATATTTTTTGTTTCAAACATTAGGATTGTGTTAAGTGTAGATGAAATTACCTACATATAAAAATTAGGGCCTTGTGACATTTGCGATTTGGGAGCGAGTTTTGTATACCAATAAGCGTCACGGCGAACTCGCTGCGTGTTCGCCTTCATACAAAATTCGCTCGAAAATCGCAAGTGTGACAAGGCCCTTAAAATATAAATAAAACATATTAATTTACAAATGACTCAAAGTACACTATTGACATATAAGATTGAAAATATTATAAATACCTAAATAAATATGAAAATATGACTTACCGACAATACACAGAACACACCACGCTAGCCGCATCGTCACCGTCACTACTGCGACTACAAGACACTAAACTTGGCGGAGTTGCGCCCGCGCCGCCCTTATCCCCACTACACCGATATTTATACCACAGCCTCCCTCCGCATTAAGACAGGCTATATTGAGATGAGCCTGGCTCTTAGACCGAGATCTGGCCGTTAGCGAGCTTACTTTGTCTAGTAAAGAACATGATAAAAATAAGAAAACAATATACCGGGTGATCAATCCCAATGGGTCAGTAGGGAGAAGTCACAAACTATAAGAGATCAGGAAATCTGTTATTAGGTAGGTACTGTGGCGTCATTTTAGAATGAATATAAACTGCATTATTATTTTTTAGGGTTCCGTACCCAAAGGGTAAAAACGGGACCCTATTACTGAGACTTCGCTGTCCGTCCGTCTGTCACCAGGCTGTATCTCAAGAACGGTGATAGCTAGACAGTTAAAATTTTCACAGATTATTTATTTCTATTGCCGCTATTACAACAAATACTAAAAATAAAATAAAATAAATATTTAAGGGGGGCTCCCATACAACAACCTTGTTATAGATTATATATGGTACGGAACCCTTCACGCGCGAGTCGCACTCGCACTTGCCCAATTTTTTATCAATCTCATACTTACATCATTTCATACATAGCCCGGTAAAAAATACTGTAAAGAATATTACAATACGACATGCGATTACTTACAGAACTTTAACCAAGTTAAATTCCCGGTTATGTGAGATTTATAAAAAAAATGCAGCTTAAACCTAAAATGACGCCATGGTTCCTAAGAACAGATTTCCCCATCTCTAATACTTTTCGTTTTCTACCTACTGACCCATTTGAATTAATCATCCTGTATACTGACGCAATTATAGTATATGTAGTTCCCGTGAAAATCCAATAATTTGGTATTTGGAAACTGATCTGATGATGGAGACGGAAGGTGACCATATTAGGCACTATCGGTATTTCCTGACAGCACAAAATAAAGCCATTGTGTTTAGGCTTATTTGATTAGATTTTAACACTTTGCACGCCGTAAGTTATAATCGGTACCGCGCTCCAACAGCTGATCACGAGCACCACTCGTGATGCTCTTTTTTCCAAGAACGCCGCGCATTTTTTAAGGCGCCACCTGTGGTTCGCCGGCGATTTTTGGTGATATTGTAAGATTTATAAAATAATAATTAGCGTAGATACAGGAATAATTTCTTTTTTATTTAAGAGGTGTTTTTTATTTTATAATGATAAAAATAAAACAATGTGTTTATAATATTTATTTTATTTTAAAACTGTCGCTGAAAAGAACTCGTTTTATGAAAAAATAAAAACTCTAACATGGATTTGTTAGGTAGCCCGCGCACCGCACTGACGAGGCAGGGCGGGCGACGCATCGTCATGCCGTTCCCCCAACCCTCACGTTAATAAATTGTATGTGTGCGGGTAGCTTAAACGTTCTTCTACACGTTGCTATTAAGCGGATCACGAACTGTGTTCGATATTTTAATACAAACAGTATGAAATCTGATCACGAGTACTATTCGTTATCCGCGACTCTAAGAAAAAAAGTGTCACGAGTGGTACTCGTCATCGGCGAGCTAGACATGGCAGTTATTAAAATGGCCGGCGAATTAGAGAAAAAATGCGTACCGAGTGGTTCTCGTGATTGGCGTGCAAAGTGTTAATTACTTATTTATCATTTGTGCAGGACAAGTTTTGTGGTGGTCTAGTGGTGGCAAACGTGGTTAAGAGTGTACAACTAGACACGCGGCAGCGTGTCCAGCCAAGTTCAGCCCAGGCACTAGCGAGCAGCAGCCGTGTGCTATATTACACGAAACGCTTGGAGAAACTTTTGACCCCTCAATAACTCCAAATCTATTTAACGTAAAAACATGAAATTTGGCTTATGTATTTAGATCCTTTAGAACAACTAGAACCCCAATATTTATAAAAATAGGTGAAATAATTATTGAGATATTAAAGTCCACGCACGCACGCTCGCACGCACGCACGCACGCACGCACGCACGCACGCACGCACGCACGCACGCACGCACGCACGCACGCACGCACGCACGCACGCACGCACGCACGCACGCACGCACGCACGCACGCACACACACACACACACACACACACACACACACTTCGCCGACAATAGTAGATTGTTTGACAAGGGGCTAAAGCCATTGTGACACGAGGTAATTGCCAAATATATCTGAGTGTCATAATGGCTTGTAGCCCCGTGTTAAACACTCTGCTTTTCACTTCGACTGAAAAAAATAAAAAACTTAAAAATTAAAATTAATTTATTTTAAGCAACATTAAAAGTACAATTTGAGCATTTTTTTATATTTAATGTTACAGCCTATCCTGGTAAAAATATGTTGGCATTGGTGTTATTTTTATTGAAGATTCGCGCGTATTTTTTTTTTTGTGGTAGCAGGTTTAGTCGTGGTGTGATCAGAAAAATATAAGAATGGAATAACATTTAATTTATTTTATCATTTAATATTCTTAGCTAAGATAAAATGTTTAAGATTAAATTTTGATTATAAAACGTGCTAAAATAAAATTTCAGTTAATATTCCAGTACATTGTAAATAAAAACTTTTTGGTTTATTTTTTTAATTGGGTCGATCTGATCAGGTTGCAGTTTGGTTTATTTTATTTGTAAATAGTTTGTAGCTGGCCGGTAAAAAGACTTTTTTTTCAGTGTCATAGAAATCGGTATGGGATTATATGGTTTCCTTTTAAACCCTAGGGGCTAAATGTACTATTTTAGCCCCGCTTTGCGAACTTAAAACGACGTACTTTTTGAGCAGGAGAAGTGAAAAAGAATTGAGATCTCTTATGGGCGCCAAGTTCTTTGCCCTAAATTTTTTAGATACAAGGACATGCGACATACTCAATGCATTTATTTTACTTGGGGTGTAATTCAATATCAATATTTGACAACGTTGCACGCGATATTGAACTTGGCTTTCATTTAATATTTATGTTTTTGATGGGATATTAATCCATCGAACTTTATGAATGTATTCTTCGGCTGAACGCAAATATAGATAAGTAGGTACCTACATCCGGCATATTTAGTTGTTCATCTACTTTGTGTTGACATAAATTAATAGTACTTAAGCTGAAATAAGGCCATTGATACACATTACACAACAATAATTTCATTGAAAATTCATGAGTCAAATAATAAATAATGAACACAAACTTCAAACTTGAATGTTAGTGCGAATATCATAGTAAAATTTTCTGGATATTATGTTATGGAATACACCATTCGGTCGTTTCAGACCTTGTCGATTTGCGAGGGCTAAATTGTTCTGTTTTGTATTGACACACTGCGTCTTGCGTCGGTACTAGAGCGAGTAAGGTTGTGACGGTCGAATCTAGGCCTATATTCCACTACAAAAAAGTCGTTTTAGGATCAAGTCTGACCTATACATACATGTTATCTTCCTTTTTGGTTTTTTATTCATATCCTTTTTATTCGTTTTTTTCAACCGTCTTCAAAAAAAGGAGGATCTCAATTCAGTTCTATTTTTTAGTGTTCTGTACCCAAACGGGAGCCTATTACTAAAACTCCGCTGTCCGTCTGTCTGTCTGTCGTGTAGACAGTTAAAATTTACACCGATGATCTGTTACAGTTGCCGCTATAACAACAAATACTAAAAATTCCAGGCCCAATTCGAGAATGCCGTTTGAGTGAACGCCAAACGTCACATCTCTATTAGATAACTGTTATATCGCCGTTGATCTGTCATTAAAATGCGATGAGCTTTAAATTGACATATCTCATCTCAATTTTGGAAATACGAAGGCGATAATGATTGTCAAAAATGTTATTCACGCAAATGAATTTCTGTTTTGAATGAAACGTAACGGACTAATTTCACGCACTACGCGGTCAATTTAAAGTATGCGCCTATTATTTATGCCGTCACATACAAAGGAAACGAAAATTTAGCGCGTCCGAATTGACGAAGTTGCGATATTCTAGGGATATCGCCACTTGTCAAGTAGGCACACGTCAAAAGTGACGGATGGCGATGAAAAGGAGAGATCTCCATTATATCTCTAAAATTGGTCGAATACCCCCCCAGAATAAATATTTAAGGGGGGCTTCTATACATATAACAAACGTGATCGGTTGCGTTAACTTTGCATGGGAAAGTTAAGATGGGAAGTGTTTGTACGGAACCCTCGATGCGCGAGTCCAACTCGCACTTGGCTCGTTTTTTAGGGTTCCGTAGTCAACTAGGAACCCTTATAGTTTCGCCATGTCCGTCTGTCCGTCTGTCCGTCTGTCCGTCTGTCCGTCTGTCCGTCTGTCCGTCTGTCCGTCTGTCCGTCTGTCCGTCTGTCCGTCTGTCCGTCCGTCAGCGGCTTAGCTCCGTGATCATTAATACTAGAAAGCTGAAATTTGGTATGAGTATGTGTATGTATAACGCCGACAGAACGGTAAAATAAAATTAAAAAAAAAATTTTTTTTTCGGGTACCTCTCGAACACCTAAAGTGGGGGTAAATTTTTTTTTCTTTTCAACACTGGTGTGTGGGGTGTCGTTGAATAGGTCTTGTAAAAATAATAGAGGTCATCTATAACATTATTTTTTGATAAAGTCAGCAGTTTTGTAAATATTAGCTCCAAAAACAAAAAAAATAGTGTCCCCCCCTCTAACTTTTCAACCACTGGTCAAAAAAATTCCGAAAAATTCATGTTAATGAGGCCTTATAAGTACTTTCAATGAAAACTATATGGAACAAAATTGGTTGGGCCGTTTTTGAGTAATCGCCAAATTTCATATTTTTTCTTTAAGAGGTCGTAAGTTGACTTCCAGAAGGTAATAAGTGATTACAGTTTCTAGGGCGTTTACGACCTTTTTATAGACCTTAAAATCTTTCTTAACGTAAACCTCGGGCTTAAAACAGCAGTTTATTGTGAAGGATGAGCAACTACGGAACCCTACACTGAGCGTGGCCCGACATGCTCTTGGCCGGTTTTTTATGTTTACAAATGATCACTTCACATTTAACACGGTGAATAGAGACTAAAGTACTATGCGTGACCTTACAAACGGTCCGGTAGTTTTGAATTTTTGATATGTTGTATAGGATGGTTAGTCAGTTTTAAAATGCAAAATGCACAATTCCCCCCCCTCCGCGCCCGCCGCCATATTGAAAAAACCGGCACTCTCTTCATATTTTTGCTCATATCTTCCTTTAGGAGCATTTTAGCTAGAAGAAAGCTTCGACAATGTTATAGAAAGTTAAATTTACTACATTCTCCATTTTATATTTTTTTTCTAGGACAGATAGTTACGGAGATATCAACATTTAAAAAAACGTAAAAAATCGCAATTTCCTACTGAAAAACCAACTTCTGGATTATATCTTCGTTTAGGAGCATTTTAGCTACAACAAAGCTGGGGCAATGTTGTAGAGAATTAAATTTACTATAATTTACATTTCAAATTTTGTTTCAAGGACGGTTAGTTACGGAGATATGCACATTTAAAAAACAGGAAAAGTCGAATTTTCCGAAAATATCTCAAAATTCTTGGTTTAGAACGCTGTCATTCAGTTAGGGACTAGTCTAGGACAAATTAAAACATGTAGGAAATATAATTGCTTATAAAACTCATTTCCATTTTTACATACATTTTCGGAAAATGTGACTTTATTTTTTACATATCTCCGTAATTATCTGTCCTAGAAACAAAATTTTAAATGTAAATTATAGTAAATTTAATTCTCTACAAAATTGCCCAAGCACTGTTCTAGCTAAAATGCTCCTAAACGAAGATATAATCCAGAAATTTGTTTTTGAGCTGGAAATTGCAATTTCTAAAGTTTTTTTAAATGTGCATATCTCCGTAACTATCTGTCCTAGATACAAAATATAAAATGGAAAATGTAGTAAATTTAACTCTCTATAACATTGTCGAAGCTTTCTTCTAGCTAAAATGCTCCTAAAGGAAGATATGAGCAAAAATATGAAGAGAGTGCCGGTTTTTTCAATATGGCGGCGGGCGCGGAGGGGGGGGAATTGTGCATTTTGCATTTTAAAACTGACTAACCATCCTATACAACATATCAAAAATTCAAAACTACCGGACCGTTTGTAAGGTCAAAATCCTTTATTCACTGAATTAATTTATTTGTCGGTTTTTATGTCGCATCGCATTGAAATCCGAGTTATTCCTCGAGAATCCAGTGATGAAAATATATTTCCTGGATCTTCTTTTATTTGAATGGTTATCATATAAAGTACTGAACATGAAAATCGGTTCAGGATTTTTCAGTTTACAGACTTTTTACCGATATTTGGAAATTTACGCCGTGCAAGGGCCGTTAATTGAGCACCCAATAAGGGGTATAGGTATAAAAAACCGGCCAAGAGCATGTCGGGCCACGCTCAGTGTAGGGTTCCATGGTTGCCCATCCTTCACAATAGACGGGCTTCGAGGTTTAAATTACGAGAAAGATTTCAAGCTCCATAAAAAGGTCGTAAACGCTAAAGTAACTGTAATTACTTATTACCTTCTGGAACCTATCGATTATACGCGCCAGATTGAGCGAAATATTTTAATACAGTAGGGCACTTAACTAATATGTGTAACGTTCGAAGTATAAGGACACCGCGCGGCGCTTACGTCATTTTAAGGAAAATTTTGCGATAACTCAAAAATGGCTCGACCGATTTTATTCAATATAGTTTTCATTGAAAGTACTTATATAAGGCCTCATTTTCAAAAGGTGACGGCGGTTTCAGAAGGAGGCACCGACTTCAAAAGGTGATTCAAATGTAATCTGTACTTGAACGGGTTATTTTTGGCTTTTTAGTTTTATTGAAGTCAGTTCTTTTATTTTAATTGTTTTTTTCGAAAAGGCTGAATACAATTTAATAGTAAGTAGATTAAGCTGCTCTGTCAAAAAAATGCCTATTAATATTCACAGTCACATCATAAAAACACGATTGCCGGATACACTAATTAGTTAGGTAGGTACTCGACTGATCTTATTTTGATATGAAGTAATTATGTAATTTCAAGAGCCGGTTTAACGTTCAAGATTGTATTGGTTGAAGGTCGCGTACTTACTTCGATTAATGATTAATAATAATCAAGCAAGTAATAATCGTAATTATATTGTCACTTATTTATAACGAAGGGGAGACCGAGGAGTTTTGAAAAGGTGAATTGACACAACGTCAATTAGCAACAACGAGGTATAGACGCGCCTCACCCCTCGCGGGGGTTATTCGTGTGCGTCCTCGCTTCGATAATAGATGTAGATCGATTCGTTTCAACTCACCTCTGTTTCAAAACTATCCTCAGTCTCCCTTATTCTTTAAAAAACCCTGATACAATAAATAATAAGGTACAATCATACACAAATCAACCTATTCCCAAGCTAAATAATGCTTAAACTATAGGTGCTAAACGACGATATACGTAATATATAAATACATGTATAGATAACAGCTATGACCCAGGAACAAATACTGGAGTTCATCACACAAATATTTACCTTTCCGGGATTCGAACCCAAGACCGTCGGCTCAATAGGCAGCTGCACTACAAACTGCGCCAACCGCGCCCAGAACAGTATTTTCAAAAAACCGGCCAAGACCATGTCGGGCCACGCTCAGTGTAGGGTTCCGTAGTTGTCCATCCTTCACAATAGACGAGGTTTAAAATACGAGAAATGACTAACTGTAATTACTTATTATTATTACCTTCTGGATATTAAATGGTATATATTTTTCATTGAAAGTACTTATAAGGTCTCATTTTCATGAAGTTTTCCATAATTCTTTGGCACGAGGTTGAAAAATTAGAGGGGGGGGGGCTATTTTATGGATTTCCAGAGCGAATATTTACAAAACCGTTAACTTTGTCAAAAGTAATGTTTGAAGACCCCTATTATTTTAAGCTTTCTAGTACTAATGATCACGGAGCTAAGCCGCGGACGGACGGACATGGCAAAACTATAAGGGTTCCTAGTTGACTACGGAACCCTAATAAACAAGAGTCCGTCATGTAACCAACATGTTGTCTATCACTTCAGCACCGTGAATAAGCACTTTATGTACGGAAGCTGGCAAATTGTACCATGGAAATTCCTGAACAAGCTGCCGAGCCGTGTCTAAACAAAATTCCTTAAATCTATCAACCTTAATTTTATACCCAGAATCTTCTACTTCTACCCGCTAATCTTCTTTGTTGTTGTCGCTTACTGCAAGATCCATAATCCTTTTGTGGGCGGCTGATGTTCGAAGTACAATTTTCTCGTTCGGGCAACGCCTCCGAAATCTGCACTAGTTCAATTGTTTCAAGGAAAGCCAGCCATTTTGCGTTGATTCTAATTAAATTCTCTCGAGTCCTGTTTGATTTTTTCCAGAAAGCGATCAGCGTTGTGGTTAAGTATGTAAATACGATTAATTAATGTCTCAGTATCAAATTTTTTATTTTCCGGCACATTTTTAAAAATTTCCTATAATACTTGCTGAGTTTTTTTCCTTGTTTGATCCTTTAAAATTACTCCATAATTCAAATAAATATAATTCTTGTGAACTGCACCTGCAAAAAAAAACCTGAAAGAAAACAAACAAATGTTATGAGAATTCGATATTTTTCGTAGCTCCCTCTACGAAAAGCGTAGAGGCCATATTATCAAAGAACGGGCAAAATCGGGCAGCTGGTCTGAAATGAGTCAGATACTACATTATTCAAGTTTTATTTCAGATGTAATATTATTTCTATGAAAGGATCTGAACTACGTTGAATCTCAATTTGAAAACACAGGTAAGTAATATTTTTGTGTAAAATTAAGTGATTCGTAGCAGGTATATAAATACAAAATTATGAAGAGAATGACTGTAAATAATAATAAAAATTAAAAAACATACCTTTATCATTAATTTCCATAATGAGTCACAAAGATAAAACTAAAATTTTTGTAGAAATTCGTCAACAAACAACTTTCACTTTAATGACTCACTGATAAGGTTAAATAAGGTTAATCACGTGGTGTAAGTGTGTTCACTTCAGAGGGTCAAAAAATAATGATGGTCTCCAATTAATTCAAAACTAGTTATAGTTTTTGGTAGGCTGGCTATTACCTACTAAGTACTTGGGCAATAACAAATTACAGTTTGAATGTTGTGGATTTTCAGAGATATGTCGTATGAACGCGACCACAGTGCGAGGGTGTATACTTTATGTAAATTTGATGTAACCGGTACAAACAGCAATCCACGGCCAGTTCGGTCGCATTTTAGGGGCCATTCATTAATTACGTACGGATAATTTTGGCCATATTTGACCCTCCTACCCCCATGTAAGAGAATTCTCATTCTTCTTAGCAGTAATAATAATCGATTAAAACTCTCACGAGTTTATGAGATTCATACAGGTAATAAGGGGATCGGGGAGTATAGTGATACACCACTGGCAACGCAGAAACGGACAGAACCAAAACCAACCAATCATAGCGTGATGAGTTGATGACGTCTAAAGTCCACCTGTCGTTTCGGAGTATCATGCCTTGTTTTTTTATACCATGAGTGACTCGTGCAGTACATTTTTAGGGTTCCGTACCCAAAGGGTAAAAACGGGACCCTATTACTGAGACTTCGCTGTCCGTCCGTCCGTCCGTCCGTATGTCACCAGGCTGTATCTCAAGAACGGTGATAGCTAGACAGTTGAAATTTTCACAGATGATGTATTTCTATGGCCGCTATTATAACAACAAATACTAAAAATAAAATAAAATAAATATTTAAGGGGCAACAAACTTATACCCATACAACAAACTTGCTATAGATTATGGTACGGAACCCTTCATGCGCGAGTCGGACTCGCACTTGCCCAATTTTTTATTATAATTTATAGATATGTAGATTGAGCTGTCACTGTAAATGTAGGTATTTTATACCACCAAAGAGACCATTCATAGATAGCGATCCATTTAAAGATGAGAATAATCCAGATACTCATACCAGGTAAAGGTCCACTCCCATACTTACTCGTATATACTTATCCAGAAATAAATAACAAATAAACAAAAACACAGGTTGGGGCTCGCAAGGCTTTTAGGTTGCGAATCCATTATAGTTGTTTGAGCAAGCGGAGCGAAGATGCGACAGTTATCTGAAAATCAGCGTCACAGCTTCCCGCTGAGTGGGCTTCTTTCAACGCTATCCATTTTAGTTGTATATTCCTGATCTTCCTCTATGTACTGTCTCTGCAGACGTGGACAATACGAGCAAGAGAGAGACAGAGAATAGATGCATTCGAAATATTGTGTTTGTAACGTAGGGCCTAGACCCGCCAGGTACGCTATGACGTAACGGGCTCAGGCACAAGTCAATTTTCCTCGATCCAGGTGGGACCTTGAGGGTTTCTGTAACTAGCTCAGACCGGGAGACAAGGGATCGGGTTTAAATGCAACTAGGGTAACCTAGATACTAAATAACACAGGGCTTTTATGCCTGTTTATTTAAATAAACTCTTAATTATATATCCTACGTTATTCCTACGCTATCCTAGAGGACTCGGTGTCCCAACCACGCGACAGGTTATGGTTAGTAATCGAAAGACTGTTAGTATGCATGGCAAGACTCCCTAGTCTTGGCCGGTATCCGTCTGGCGAGAGCCACCTACCTAGTCGACAGATGCGTTATACACACACCGCGCCCAGCAACGTAGCACGAGGTCCCTACTCTAGCGAGCCAAGAAGCATGGTATACACTCCGCGCTAAGGTGACCTAAGACTAGACCAGACTCCAGGATAATAGAGACCAAACACCTCTTACAGATTTACAGGAGGACCTATAGTATCTCAAAAAGCGTGATACACACTCCGAGCTACGAGCGAACTCTATCTTACAACCACAGTAATACCGTCTCAACGACCTGACTGCCTCGAGGAATTGCAAGCCACCGTTCCCTTTTTTTTTGAGACATGACTTGAACTGTATCAGGGCTGGTTAGCCTTCACTACCTACCAGTAGTCGGACTTTTTGTGGGAGTATAACCCGCTAATGGGATTATCTCCGCGCCACAGGAGTAATTTGGGTTGGGGTGACACGGGCGCATTGGGCGCATGGACTGCGTCGTGAATAGACTGAACCGAATCAGTCTGACTTAGGGCGGAGAGGGGAAAGAAAATCGGGTTATGATAAAGAAAAACGCGAATTAAGTAGCGGTAAGTAGTTCCCCGCCGGCGGGAATACGCTGAGGTGAATATGAGGAAGGAAGGCAGCCTCCTTAAAAGGGGGTTCCCGTGGTTGGGAGCTATATCAAAGAAGTGCTTAGACGCTTTTTTGAAAAAAAACAAAACATGGTGGGAAGTTCCATGTCTTGGTGAGGGCTTAGGTTGGTCACATTCCATGGGGTATCTGTCATCCTGCACAAGAACTTATTCTGGACGACCTGAAGGGGCTTGAGACGTGACATAGGCCCGTGAGCAAAAGCTACACTAGCGTAAGTCATGATGGGACGAATACAAGTTTTGTAAAGCATCAACTTATTTCTAAGTGACATTTTACTCCGCTTGTTAGTCATCGGACTAATCCTACAGTCATCGGACTAAGCCTACAATAGAAGTACAGTTCCCAGTTCTGTGCGCGTGACGGCTTATATACAGGCGGCCAGCTAACGGTACAGTCCGACCAAAAAGAGTAGAAATTAAAAAGTTGCAATACCTACTGTAGTACTTTCTAATCAATATAAGAAAACGGGGACGACACTACAGTATTGCCACTTTTTAATTTCTACTCTTTTTGGTCGCACCGTAAACGACGCGTCGCTCTACTCCGCCCGGCCGCGCTGCGGTGACGTGCGCTGTAACGTCAGGCCCTGGTCCGTGTGGTGTGGTTCTGGTCTGGCTGCTCGTTATATTTTGGAGGCGTATGCTAAGAATACCGTGGACAGCTGAGTTGGGAGACTACGGACACAATTGCTCTTGCTCCCAACTCGGCAGTAAGACCCGCAGCCTGTCCACCATATTATGTCTGCAACCATTCTGCAACGCATACTTTCTTACGTCAGCCACGTCATTACGTGTTTTTTTTTTGACAAAAGAAGGGTTTGCAGCCTAAAAAAGCTAAGTCATTGTTGGCAACACCGAGGGCAGGAGAACACGCGGAAGGTCGCCAACACGATGGTCTGACCAGGTGAAAGATGGTCTGACCAGGTCCTTCGACCGGAATCGATGATACTACGATCGGTAGATTGTCTGCTTGAGGGATTCCGGTGACCACGATCCTCTATTTCTTTATTTATTTAAACTTTATTGCACGAAACAAAAGTCAGTACAAATGGTGGAATGCCATTTGGCATTAAGTCCATGCTAAATGGCATTCAACCATAGGGCCAAAGAGAGATACCAGAAGTTGGTGCAAATCAGAAACCGAATTGTATAAGTATATAGAGAAATGCGTCTATGTTTTATATAAATGTGTTATTTTTTTCTTCCACAGATAGCTGGCTTGCAATTTGTGCAGGTGAACACGTCAGGAAGACGACTATGCACGAGACACGAAGAGATGTACCACGCGTTTCGTTCTGTCCTGCTAGCGAGAGCGAGAGAGACAACGGATGGATAGGATAATTTTTACCCGCCTAAGGAGAAGCATAAAAGACGGGTAAATGACTTGTGTTGCGGACGAAGTTCACGGGCACCTTTTAGTGTTTCATAAAACTCGTTTCATAAGCCCGTTTCCACTAAAATCAAGTAGTTCTTATGGTGGATTTGTCCTCATACAAAGTTTAGCTGCCTCACACATCACCAGTGGACGCGTCACCTTAATCTGGCTATACAATTAACGTACAAGCAAAACATACATCTACAGCTACATATTTGCATTTGCGGCCACTCGCGATAATATTGCTTGGAGCGTATATACGAAAACTATTTTACCAATTCGATGCAATAAGTTGGTATTGTCTCAAAACTTGTAGAGCCGGCTTAGCCTTGTTATTCCTTTCGACTTTGAAAGACTTGCTAGGGCACATACGCTTGATTATATGTATATGTCACAGTCATCTGGTTGAATCTGCTATTTGATTGAATGACTAGGCCGAACGTTGATTGAACAAGCGTCTCTCAACGTCCAACTAGTTAGCGGATTGTAACATAGCTGTTCGAACAGAGCAGACGTAAAATCAGTCAGGTGATTGAAATGTTAAATGACGTTCAGTCAAGACGTTGAACGTTATATTAAACAACTTGACGAGTTGTCCTTTAGTCATTCAATTGAATGTTGTCATTCAATAAACGCGCTAGTCATTCAATCAAATAGCAGATTCAACCAGATGACTGCGACATATATACTAGTGGCAGTGAGCTGTAGATCTCGCGATCATTTTTTGAAATGGTTAAAATTTGTAATCTTTTACGTTTTCGTTGAGATGGTTCTTAGCTATGTTTGGTAGAAATAGGAGCAGTAGTTTCAAAGATATCCTTTGCTTTTATTGGAACAAGTGACGAGATCTTAGCCAATTTTGAAGCTAATAATTCAAAATTTTGTAGCTATGTTTAGTTTTAGCAGCATTTTCTGTATCACTCATTAAATGAGGGTCTCATGATGACCAGGTACTTGCGTCGGTGGTGTTTTAAATTTTTAATTTAGGTTATTGAAACAAAAATTAACATGAAAAATTTAAACTGTAGGTTTGAAATATGTACGAGTATAGTATATAAAGTATAGTATATAGTATAGTATATAAAGTATAGTATATATTATACCAATAAATCTCAATAGCCCCGTTCTAAGTAGTAACATAATATGAAGAAACAAGTTTGATCATAGAGAAAAATATCTAAAACAATCAGCGTTTTTGAACGGATAAGGAGCCATAACTCGTGGCTCCGTGAGCCGAGTCGTAGACCTCGCGAGCCAGGGGCCCAATTCGAGAATGCCGTTTGAGATATCGCCAAACGTCAAATCTCCATTAGATAACAGTTATATCGCCATTGAACTGTCATTTAAATGCGATGAGCTTAAAAGTGACATATCTCATCTCAATTTTGGAAATGCGAAGGCGATAACTTGATTGTCAAAAATGTTATTCATGTATATAAATTTCTGTTTTGAACGCAACGTAACGGACGAATTTCACGTACTACGCGGTCAATTTAAAGTATGCGCCTGTTATTTATGCCGTGAAAATTTTGCGCGTCCGAATTGACGAAGTTGCGATGTTCTAGGGATATCGCCACTTGTCAAGTAGGCACACGTCAAAAGTGACGGATGGCGATGAAACGAAGAGATCTCCATTATATCTCTAAAATTGGTCGAATACCCCCCCAGTTTTGGAAATACTCATGCATATGAATTTCTGTTTTAAACGCAACGTAACTGACTAATTTCACGCACTACACGGTCAAGATAAGTATGCTCCTATTATTTATGCCGTCACATACAAAGGAAACGCGCGACCGAATTGACGAAGTTGCGATGTTCTAGGGATATCGCCACTTGTCAAGTAGGGACACGTCAAAAGTGACGGATAGCGATGAAATGGAGAGATCTCCATCATCTCTCTAAAATTGGTCGAATCACCCCCTCGTTTCGAAGTGGCTAAAGCATGATAATGTTTACGTTTTGTATCGTTCACGTGCCTGACCACATATCTTCTTATTCTCCTTCTATACTATTAAATTTATTTAAGAACAAAACAAAGGTTATAAATTTATGAAACATGTAATGTCTCATTTTTTTAATGTGGGTACACCACAATTTTTATTGATCTTTGTATTCATGGTTTAAAACAAAGCTTCTTTTAAATTATGAGAAGTCGACATAAAACTACGCCTTTACCTCTTTAATACGCGGGTTTTAGTTTTTATGTCTGAGGGCACGGTAGTACCCCGCTAAGAAGACCAAAAAAGGAGCGGGTCTATTTTTACACTTTACTGTAGGTACCTTACCTGTAAACCGGAGTCGTAAACGAAGAACCTGCCTGCGGCTACAAATAGATACAATACTCTTCACGCTCATACTTATATAGGTTAAGTATCAATCTTTTATAGGTTAGGTATCAGTTTTTTATAGGTGTAAGAAAACCAACATAATTTAATGACTGTATAATTGGGACAAATTTACATAAACGAAATTACTTAGCTTAAGTAGACACAATCATCAAAAACAATTATATTCATAAACGCTCTGAAGACACTTCTTAAATGTTCTAAATACTAAATATGCCCCACCGGAACCACCAACGTGTATTGTTTGAGGCTGATGGGCTTTTTTTCAAAATAAGTGTCGGTCAAAAATTTCATTTTTGTGACAAGCTTTCATAGCCGACTGTACATTTCTTTGAACATTCATAAATTGCTCACTGAGACGATTCTAAAGATAAGACACCAAAATCGTTACGATTTCTTTATCTGTTCGAAGTTTCTAGGGCCACCTTCCGGCTCCATTATCAGACCAGTCGCAATTTGATTTATGTTGTTTTCTTTTGTGAAATTACCCATGGAATCGTCCTTTACTGTCCAATTGCCCAGCACTTATCGCGCATCAAATTACCTGTCACGTTCCTTTCAATACCGTGCGAGCAAGAGAGGTGACGCTGAGTCACGCGACAAGTCGCGGCAAAGTCAAGAACTGTGCCGCTCCAGAGGAATTTCCTACAGTGAACGCTCCGCATGTGGAATGAGCTCCCTGCCGAGATTTTCCCCGGGAGGAGCACCATGCGGTTCTTCAAGAGGGGAGTATATATAGGTTCTTAAAGGGTTGGCAACGCGCGTGTGATGCTCCTAAAATCGCAAGCGGCGGTAACTGCTTAACATCAGGCGGGCCGCATGCTTATTCACACCGTCGTAGTATAAAAAAGATACGCCAGCCCTGCAGGAGCCCTCACATTGTTTAAGTCTGCCTTGACATCAGTACCGGTGGGGCTTGGTCCTCGTCTTCTTGTGCACCACGACTGCGGCACACTCTTCGAACGGGGCCACCAGCAGCTCCGTTTTTTTGGTCTCGATCCGATACGCGACCAGCTCATCCAGGACATCCTGGAACGATACATCTAATATTCATCATTTCCATAAACGTCCACTGTTAAAAGTGTTGAATTTATGGTCAACGTGTGCTAGCGGGAAAAGCGCACCTTATCAAAGGCAAGCCTCGAGGTTGGACTAATGATGAACATGTCAAAGACCAAGCTCATGTACAGAACGTAGGGTAGAAATAAACGGAGAGCCTGGAACCTCTACGCTCCCAGACCCAAATTGTTGACGTAGCTCGGAAAGCGGCGAAGTGAAAGTGGGAATGGGCTGGTCAAGTTTGCCGTATGCCGGATGAGTTGTGGGCCAAGACCACTACAGAGTGGAAGCCTAAAAACTCAAAACGGAAACGTGGCAGACCTCGCCGGCGGTGGCGGGACGAATTGGATTTCTTCTTGAAGGATTGGTCAGAAATAGCCTTAAGCCGAGACCACTGGAAGAAAAGGGGGGAGGCATTTGCCCAGCAGTGGGATATTACGGGCTCAATATAATAATAATAATAATGACTACAGAGAAATATAGAAAAAGTGCAAAGTGAAAATCCGCGAAATGAAACATTCGATGAAAAATAATTCTACGAAAAGGCAGAACACCGGTACTGACGGCAATCAACCCAAGCTGCAAGTAAGCTACATAAGCGCTGATACAGTCTGAAAAAAAGAGTAGAAATTAAGAAGTGGCAATACCGTAGTCAACTAGGAACCCTTATAGTTCGCCATGTCCGTCTGTCCGTCTGTCCGTCTGTCCGTCTGTCCGTCCGGCCGTCCGCGGCTTAGCTCCGTGACCATTAGTACTAGAAAGCTGAAATTTGGTATGAGTATGTGTATGTAGAACGCCGACAAAACGGTAAAATAAAAACTATTTTTTTTTTATTTCGGGTGGGGGTGAATTTCTTTTTTCGTTTCAACACTAGTGTGTGGGGTGTCGTTGAATAGGTCTTTTAAAAATAATAGGGGTCTTCTAACATAATTTTTTGATAAAGTCAGCAGTTTTGTAAATATTCGCACCGAAAATAAAAAAAATAATGTCCCCCCTCTAACTTTTAAACCACAGGTCAAAAAATTATGGAAAAAATCATGGAAATGAGGCCTTATAATTACTTTCAATGAAAACTATATTGAATAAAATCGGTCAAGCCGTTTTTGAGTTATTGCAAAATTTCATAATTTTCTTTAAAATGACGTAAATGCCGCGTGGTGTCCTTATACTTCAAACGTTACACATATTAGTTAACTGCCATATTGCATTAAAAGATTCCGCTCAATCTGGCGCGCATAATCGATGACTTCCAGAAGGTAATAAGTAATTAGAGTTACTTTGGCGTTTACGACCTTTTTTATAGAGCTTGAAATCTTTCTCGTACCTAATTTAAGCCCATCTATTGTGAAGGATGGGCAACTACGGAACCCTACACTGAGCGTGGCGCGACATGCTCTTGGCCGGTTTTTTAATCAATCTAAGAAAACGGGAACGAAACTACAGTATCGCCACTTTTTAATTTCTACTCTTTTTTTGTCAGACTGAACCTTTATTCAGCTTAAATTAGCGGTATAAGGGCTGTATAAGCGCTTATGCAGCTTGTGTGATATTTGGGAAATTAATGAGTATGAGTATGAATTACATTGAAATGTCAATGTCGAATAGCTCTCAAAACCATAATTAAATAATACCTATTGTATAGGGAGAAGTAGATAGGCACGTTTCAACAAAAAAGCTTGTAATAAATATATATTTTTGGAAATCCTATTACCATACCAATGCAAACCTTAGCTTAAGCAACCAAAACAAACACCCAAAATAATAATCAAAACAAAATCTTGTAGATATAAATAAAACGCATATATCTTATCCTTTACGAGTAGTAATTAGGGTTCCGTAGCAAAACGATACAGCAAGAGCCTACTTAGTAAGTATTACTTATTTATCGCGATGTAATATCCGTGCCTTCATATTAGGCAAGACCAGAGTCAATATCCATGTCTCTTTACTCTCTTGAAAAGTTATAAAATACTTGAGTTCTGGAGTCCTCATTTTGTAGACTCGACGTTAATATCGAGCTGAACTCGAAGACTCCGAGTCCCGAGTCGAGTCGAGCGCGAGTAAATTGTGCAACGGCTCGAGTAGTCGGTTGAGTTTTTCACTGCCACTATTACTTTAAAATTAGTTTCGCGGCTAGGCCTTGCGTAAGGCTTCACAGAGGCAGAGCGAAATGAAGCAGAGAGAGTTAAAATTGACCACATTCTTCTCTTTAAAATCTCTTTCGGGTAAAACTACGCCTTTACCTCTTTAATACGCGGGTTTTAGTTTTTATGTCTGAGGGCACGGTAGTACCCCGCTAAGAAGACCAAAAAAGGAGCGGGTCTATTTTTACACTTTACTGTAGGTACCTTACCTGTAAACCGGAGTCGTAAACGAAGAACCTGCCTGCGGCTACAAATAGATACAATACTCTTCACGCTCATACTTATATAGGTTAAGTATCAATCTTTTATAGGTTAGGTATCAGTTTTTTATAGGTGTAAGAAAACCAACATAATTTAATGACTGTATAATTGGGACAAATTTACATAAACGAAATTACTTAGCTTAAGTAGACACAATCATCAAAAACAATTATATTCATAAACGCTCTGAAGACACTTCTTAAATGTTCTAAATACTAAATATGCCCCACCGGAACCACCAACGTGTATTGTTTGAGGCTGATGGGCTTTTTTTCAAAATAAGTGTCGGTCAAAAATTTCATTTTTGTGACAAGCTTTCATAGCCGACTGTACATTTCTTTGAACATTCATAAATTGCTCACTGAGACGATTCTAAAGATAAGACACCAAAATCGTTACGATTTCTTTATCTGTTCGAAGTTTCTAGGGCCACCTTCCGGCTCCATTATCAGACCAGTCGCAATTTGATTTATGTTGTTTTCTTTTGTGAAATTACCCATGGAATCGTCCTTTACTGTCCAATTGCCCAGCACTTATCGCGCATCAAATTACCTGTCACGTTCCTTTCAATACCGTGCGAGCAAGAGAGGTGACGCTGAGTCACGCGACAAGTCGCGGCAAAGTCAAGAACTGTGCCGCTCCAGAGGAATTTCCTACAGTGAACGCTCCGCATGTGGAATGAGCTCCCTGCCGAGATTTTCCCCGGGAGGAGCACCATGCGGTTCTTCAAGAGGGGAGTATATATAGGTTCTTAAAGGGTTGGCAACGCGCGTGTGATGCTCCTAAAATCGCAAGCGGCGGTAACTGCTTAACATCAGGCGGGCCGCATGCTTATTCACACCGTCGTAGTATAAAAAAGATACGCCAGCCCTGCAGGAGCCCTCACATTGTTTAAGTCTGCCTTGACATCAGTACCGGTGGGGCTTGGTCCTCGTCTTCTTGTGCACCACGACTGCGGCACACTCTTCGAACGGGGCCACCAGCAGCTCCGTTTTTTTGGTCTCGATCCGATACGCGACCAGCTCATCCAGGACATCCTGGAACGATACATCTAATATTCATCATTTCCATAAACGTCCACTGTTAAAAGTGTTGAATTTATGGTCAACGTGTGCTAGCGGGAAAAGCGCACCTTATCAAAGGCAAGCCTCGAGGTTGGACTAATGATGAACATGTCAAAGACCAAGCTCATGTACAGAACGTAGGGTAGAAATAAACGGAGAGCCTGGAACCTCTACGCTCCCAGACCCAAATTGTTGACGTAGCTCGGAAAGCGGCGAAGTGAAAGTGGGAATGGGCTGGTCAAGTTTGCCGTATGCCGGATGAGTTGTGGGCCAAGACCACTACAGAGTGGAAGCCTAAAAACTCAAAACGGAAACGTGGCAGACCTCGCCGGCGGTGGCGGGACGAATTGGATTTCTTCTTGAAGGATTGGTCAGAAATAGCCTTAAGCCGAGACCACTGGAAGAAAAGGGGGGAGGCATTTGCCCAGCAGTGGGATATTACGGGCTCAATATAATAATAATAATAATGACTACAGAGAAATATAGAAAAAGTGCAAAGTGAAAATCCGCGAAATGAAACATTCGATGAAAAATAATTCTACGAAAAGGCAGAACACCGGTACTGACGGCAATCAACCCAAGCTGCAAGTAAGCTACATAAGCGCTGATACAGTCTGAAAAAAAGAGTAGAAATTAAGAAGTGGCAATACCGTAGTCAACTAGGAACCCTTATAGTTCGCCATGTCCGTCTGTCCGTCTGTCCGTCTGTCCGTCTGTCCGTCCGGCCGTCCGCGGCTTAGCTCCGTGACCATTAGTACTAGAAAGCTGAAATTTGGTATGAGTATGTGTATGTAGAACGCCGACAAAACGGTAAAATAAAAACTATTTTTTTTTTATTTCGGGTGGGGGTGAATTTCTTTTTTCGTTTCAACACTAGTGTGTGGGGTGTCGTTGAATAGGTCTTTTAAAAATAATAGGGGTCTTCTAACATAATTTTTTGATAAAGTCAGCAGTTTTGTAAATATTCGCACCGAAAATAAAAAAAATAATGTCCCCCCTCTAACTTTTAAACCACAGGTCAAAAAATTATGGAAAAAATCATGGAAATGAGGCCTTATAATTACTTTCAATGAAAACTATATTGAATAAAATCGGTCAAGCCGTTTTTGAGTTATTGCAAAATTTCATAATTTTCTTTAAAATGACGTAAATGCCGCGTGGTGTCCTTATACTTCAAACGTTACACATATTAGTTAACTGCCATATTGCATTAAAAGATTCCGCTCAATCTGGCGCGCATAATCGATGACTTCCAGAAGGTAATAAGTAATTAGAGTTACTTTGGCGTTTACGACCTTTTTTATAGAGCTTGAAATCTTTCTCGTACCTAATTTAAGCCCATCTATTGTGAAGGATGGGCAACTACGGAACCCTACACTGAGCGTGGCGCGACATGCTCTTGGCCGGTTTTTTAATCAATCTAAGAAAACGGGAACGAAACTACAGTATCGCCACTTTTTAATTTCTACTCTTTTTTTGTCAGACTGAACCTTTATTCAGCTTAAATTAGCGGTATAAGGGCTGTATAAGCGCTTATGCAGCTTGTGTGATATTTGGGAAATTAATGAGTATGAGTATGAATTACATTGAAATGTCAATGTCGAATAGCTCTCAAAACCATAATTAAATAATACCTATTGTATAGGGAGAAGTAGATAGGCACGTTTCAACAAAAAAGCTTGTAATAAATATATATTTTTGGAAATCCTATTACCATACCAATGCAAACCTTAGCTTAAGCAACCAAAACAAACACCCAAAATAATAATCAAAACAAAATCTTGTAGATATAAATAAAACGCATATATCTTATCCTTTACGAGTAGTAATTAGGGTTCCGTAGCAAAACGATACAGCAAGAGCCTACTTAGTAAGTATTACTTATTTATCGCGATGTAATATCCGTGCCTTCATATTAGGCAAGACCAGAGTCAATATCCATGTCTCTTTACTCTCTTGAAAAGTTATAAAATACTTGAGTTCTGGAGTCCTCATTTTGTAGACTCGACGTTAATATCGAGCTGAACTCGAAGACTCCGAGTCCCGAGTCGAGTCGAGCGCGAGTAAATTGTGCAACGGCTCGAGTAGTCGGTTGAGTTTTTCACTGCCACTATTACTTTAAAATTAGTTTCGCGGCTAGGCCTTGCGTAAGGCTTCACAGAGGCAGAGCGAAATGAAGCAGAGAGAGTTAAAATTGACCACATTCTTCTCTTTAAAATCTCTTTCGGGCTCTATAAAGGCCCCGCCTCATTGATTCATCCACTCTGCTAAAAACAAACAGACTTACAGACAGCTACAGTATAGCTAGTGATCCCGAAGTTAAAGTCTGATTCTCACTTGGCTGGTATTATTAAATAACTCTTATAAACTCGTTTGAAATGTTTTATCTTTATTGTTGATCTGCGAGCCTATGTTGGTTGCGTTTATCACGTGATAAATAAGTGACAAAGCATCTGTTAATAGGTTATAGGTTATAGGTTATCGCGGGCTAGTTTTCCGCAACTCGACGTCTTACAATGCGCCTATTTTGCGTAAAGGGTTGCTGGCACTACTCTTGCCAACCCAACTCTACCAGAAAGCCTAGCAGTCCCTTGATGTTGCCGACGACTTCTGGGAGTGACCTCGGAGACCCGAGGTGTTGTGCCCGGTATTTGGCCACACCAGGGGGCCTATGATGGTTGCGTTTATCACGTGATAAATAAGTGACAAAGCATCTGTCACTCACCTTCGCAATATGTCAAAACGTGACGGATTCTTTATCACTTATTTATCGCGTGATAAAAGCAACCATCATAGGGCCCCAGGACATTCGAGAATGACGTGGGCGGCAGTCTCTTCGGCCTCCATGCAAGCTCTGCAAAGAGGACTGTCAGTAACACCTAGAGTAAATAAGTGCTTGTTTAGCAGGGCATGTCCAGTTATCGCTCCAGTTATGAGCCGGAGCTGCGGCCTCTTCTCTCTCTAAGCATCTGTTACTCACGCTCGTATTTTGTCGCAACGTGACGGATGCTTTGACACTTATTTATCGAGTGATAAAAACAGCCATTCAGTTTTTTTTATAATGATGTTTTTAGGGTTCCGTACTTCAATCGGAAAAAACGGAACCCTTATAGGATCACTTTGCTGCCCGTCCGTCTGTCTGTCTGTCAAGACCCTTTATCTCAAGAACGCGTAAAGGTATCGAGTTGAAATTAACACCATATACTCAAGTCTACGGCTTCTTGAAGCTGTAAAAAAATCAAACTTCTACGTTAACGTGAAAAAAAGATACGGCCGTTTATGTCGCAAAAAACGTACATTTCGACACTCTCAAGGGAATCAAAATGATAGGGTACTTCCCGATGACCTAGAACTATGAAATTTGGCAAGTAATATCGTCACATACTACAAATACTTATAAAAATCTGAAAACTATATATTTGTAATAAAATCATAAAAAATATAGTGCTTTTCAAACATCATATTTTTATGCGGCGCCATACATTTCAGGTGCAAACTTAACCACGCCGCACGGAACCCTCGGTGCGCCAGTCAGACTCGCCCTTGGCCGGTTTTCCTCTTTATACTGATGTTTTTTCTTAATGATGATGAATTTATTAATACGATGATGATAAATGACTTACAATTTCGGCAACAGCATTCCTGACTAGGTCTGTGAAGACAGGCAGCGTCGAGGCCAGGAGTTGACCCACGCTGTCTTGAACTGTGCACATTGTCGCCACATCTAAAACATGGAAGCCTCACGTAATAGATTTATGTCGCGCCACTTAAAAAGAGCGCTGTTGGCGCTGTCATTGCACAGAAGTTATTTGTACCGCGCATGATGATCGCCAGCGCTATTTTTTAGTTGCGCGACCTACTCGTATGTATGTATGATTTAGTTCATGCTTCCATTTTTGCCATTGGGCAGTCGGTAGGTGGGATGGTTGATGTGCAGATTTGTAACCACCAGGTGTTATAAGTTTAACATGTATAGATATATAGTCCTTTAGTTCGTCTGTGTGTCTATCTGTGGCATCGTAGCTCTTAAACGGATATGTCGATTTGAGTGTGTCTTTTATTAACTGCAATTGTGATAATGAAAAAAATCATTTTTTACGGTTCCGTACCCAAAGGGTAAAAACGGGACCCTATTACTGAGACTTCGCTGTCCGTCCGTCCGTCCGTTCGTCTGTCACCAGGCTGTATCTCAAGAACGGTGATAGCTAGACAGTTGAAATTTTACATATGATGTATTTCTATTGCCGCTGTAACAAGAATTACTAAAAATAAAATAAAGTAAATATTTGAGGGGGCTCCCATACAACAAACTTGTTATAGATTATGGTACGGAACCCTTCATGCGCGAGTCGGACTCGCACTTGCCCAATTTTTTATAAGTCGATAGTTAGTTATCTGGTGGAAATAATAAAATAAATAATAAATAAATATCGGACAACCTCACAAATCGATCTAGTCCCAAATAAAGGTAGATATCTCCGAGGTACCTATGCAACTTTCATTGGAACAAGCGATAGGATCTCTATCAATATATTTGGAAGCTAAGAATTCCAGATTGTGTAGTGTGTATAACATTTTCAATACTGCTGATAAAATGACGGTCTCTTGATGACTTGATAATACGAAAAATTTAAACCACCCCCGACACAAGTAAGTTTTTATAGAAAATGATACTAAAACTAAACATAACTACACAATTTGGAATTATTAGTTTCAAATTGGCTGGGATCTTGTCACTTGTTCCAATTAAAGCTGAATATCTTGGAAACTACTGGTCCTATTCCCACCAAACATAGCTAAGAACCAACTCGACGACAAGTCTTTTGATAAAAAAATCGCACTTTAATTGGTCCATCATCCGTTTTGGAGCTACGATGCCAACAGACAGATACGCAAATAGCTATACATGTTAAATTTATAACACCCCGCTATTTTCTACGGGGGTTAAACATTTATAATTTAGGTTATTATACGGTTATTGTATATTTACTATGAAAACTACTTTAATAAGCAAATAAATACACGTTTTAATCTGTTTATAGTTTTAGTAGTAACATCGATATATTATTTTTTTGTTGATAAAATATTTTGCTACATCTCTTTAGTGTCAACACCCCGAGTAAGCACAGGCATGATCGTGGCGGATTCTTGAAAACTTTGAAGTGTTGTGCATGCTTGTCGACATCTCGACATCATACTCGTAAGTTCTGTTGTGTGTGTGCGCGCTAAGTTAGATCTAGTAATCATGACCTTCGTTTTCCTTATTTGAATTACTCTTATCATCCTACATGTGTTTTTGTGTATGTATTTATTTTCCTCATTCATAATACTAGTTAGAAACGAGTTAGTTTGTTTTGTTTTGCCTCCAGTCTACTAATCGTCTAACTCAGGCAATAAAAAAACTTTTTTGCCAAAAACTTTTTGTCTTTCAGTCTGGTTTTGTAGTTAATTATAGTGTTAAGAGGTTTGCACTCACATGAAATTTTCAGGAACGGTCCGACATACCAAAAAAATTAGTGACCGCACGGCTGTATGAATATAGCAGTCCTTGTCCCTGATGAAAAGCTCCATTTTTATCAGAATAAAAAAATATATATTATGTTAAATAACTTTATAAAATGACTTGATGTAATGAAAACTGGCCAAGTCAAATCCAACCTACTTTAAGATCTCACATTTTTAAATAACAGCAATTGTTATAGGTATCCAATAAAGCAAAGAAATAGAGCTTAATACTTGTTCATAATGTTATTTTCTTCCTATAAATACATATTGGATTTTGCATAGAACTTAGCACTCTTTTAGATCTCCATTCTTTTTGCGGTGAAGCCCACAGCCAAGCATAATTTTTGCATTGAACTTGGCTCTCCTTTTTAAATTTATGTTTTTGGTGGGATATCATTACTTTTTGTAAAGAAAACTAGGCAGGTATTGAGATTTAATGTTTTTTCTTGCGTTTCCGCTGCATGGTTTTCTTTTTTATGCTATTCCATTCTCCATTTTCATTTGCTCCATTCTCTTGAATGTTAGAAATAATAATGCGCATTGCCCATTCATTATCTGCTACCTTTTTAATACGCTTCCTGTTTATGCTTAAATTAGCCAAGTCCGGGCGATATAACGATCTCAGGCGGTTATATTCTACTATAGAACTATCTTGTGCCTTAATTTGACTAGGGTCTAGATTAATAAGGTGTACTCCGTCTAGTGTTTTAACTCTGGAGAGCACAACGTAGGCCTGTCCTCTGCTAAATATCGAAGTGCCTATGTCGAGAAGAGCGCCGCGCGCCGCCTACGACACACCGTTGGCCGTATTACAAGTTATTGTTTAGCGCTTATTACAAGTTTTTTGTATGGGGACACCACTTATTTTTTGACTAAACTTTATTTTTATATTTCTGTTAATCTATAATGTAATAATACATATATTGGCATAGTTTCAAATATCTGTTTGTAACGGTTCCAACACTACAATTTAAAAAAAATGAATGGGGACCCCCATATTTTCTAACTTTTTTTTATTTTTAGATTTTTTCCTACACAATTACTGAGCTGGATTCCAAATTTCATCCTTCTATGTCATCTGGAAGTAGGTTAGGTTTAGGTACTATATGTCAGTCAGTCAGTGCTAAAATTTACGACTTTCTGACCTTCATATCTTTACAACCGTTTGAGCTAGCTTCATGAAATTTGGGCTTCTAGATGTCTTTATGGATATAATTAAACACACGTAGTTTTATGTGTTTACGTTGAAGAGGTTTTTAGTTATAGAAGGGTCAAAAGTGGCACCAAGTGGTTCGTGTAATATTACACTCGGCGCTGGCTAGCCAGTTCCTTTGCTTGAACTTGGCTTGAAACGCTGCCGCGTGTCTAGATACGAGTTCAAAACATGTCGGGCCGTTCCTGACAATTTCACATGAGTGTAAACCGCTTAATACAATAATTGAATAAGTATGTCTCAGAAAAGGTTTCATAACATTTTGTAGTTCTTTGTAGTCAGGTACTTACTTTTCTCCAAGTAAAGAACTCCAATGACGTGGTGGTTTTCTTCGATACGACACACGGTATTTGCGATTTCATCTGAGAAACCCTGCAATCGCAATATTAATGTTGTAAACACGCTTTGAACCAAAAAACAGACTTCAACGAGAGGAAAACCTATTCTCCTACGTTCTGGGAGGGTAAATCATCATCATCATCATCAGTCTCTATTAGTCCACAGCTGGGCATAGGTCTCTCGCATATGAACTGAGCTCGATTCTCAGCTCTCCTCCAGTCACCACCCGCTGCCTGTGAAGGTCGTCACTCCACCTTGTTACAGGGCGCGCTACACTACGTTTACCGATTTGCGGACTCTACTCCACCTATGATGGTTACGTTTATCCCGTGATAAATAAGTGACAACACACACACGCATTTTGTCAAAACGTGACGGATGCTTTATCACTTTCTTTATCTCGTGATAACCGCAACCATGAGGCCCGCAGAACTCGTCTGCCCCAGTGGTCGTCAGCTTGACAAGAGATATGACCCCGCTGCCACTTCTCTTGCATATCCTCGCCGCGACTTCGATTGTCGCGTGACTCAGCTCCTCCTGTCTTTGTCGCACGGTATCGAAAGGAAAGTGACAGGTAGTATTTGTCGCACGACAATGACTCGCGTATCCAAGTTATGCTAAACGAACAATGAGCCCATTATATATAAATAAATAAATATTAAGGGACAATCTTACACAAATCGACCTAGTCCCAAACTAAGCAAAGCTTGTACTATGGGTATAGAGGACGATATACATAATATATAAATACATATATAGATAACATCCTTGACCCAAGCACAAATATTCGAGTTCATCACACAAATATTTGCCCTGGCCGGGATTCGAACGCAGGACCGCCGGTTCACTAGGCAAGTGCTTACAAACTGAACCAACCGCGTCGTCATTGCATACACAATTGCTGCTGATTCGCTGAACTATATCAGTAAATGTGGTCCTCTGTCGCATTACTTCATAAATATATCTTTATAATAAAAGCAGTAAAATTATTTAGTTTATACCTCGGGCATGTCCTTGCGTCGTATGATCTTCTTAAAGTGGGAGGACATTGGCAGTTCGGTTATACACGCGATTTATAAAACGTAAATTGAGTTAAATATTATTATTAAATTATATCAATTATAAATAACATACTATTATAAAAATATTAAAATAATTTGTCTAAACTTCAATAGTAAATGATATTAAATAAGTCTCTGCAAAGCTAGCTATGCTTCACTGTGGTCATGGTTCTTGTAAAGTATTATATTAATGTACAGTCAAGAAAATTGAAATACGTATTTTTAGGGCTCCGTACCCAAAGGGTAAAAAACTAGACCCTATTACTAAGACTGTCTGTCTGTCTGTCTGGCCGTCTGTCACCAGGCTGTATCTCATGAACCGTGATAGCTAGACAGTTGAAAAGTTTACAGATGATGTATTTCTGTTGCCGCTATAACAACAAATATTAAAGAATAATTACCTAAAGTATTTGAATTAAAATAACCTAAGTATTTGATAGGTACTAATTTCAGATTGATACCTACACGCGCTGTTAAAAAAAAGGGTCTTAACTAGTATTCTTATGGTTTGTTATCAGACGGACTACAAAGTGAAAACAAGTACACATTTTTTAAGGCTTAAATAAAAACAAAATTACGATCGCGTTTTTAAAAGACATGGGTTACACAAAGGAATCAATTAAGTTTCGTTTTAATAAAAGCCCTTAACTTAGTACATGTTTTTCGACTCTTCTGCGACTCAGGTACGGAACCCTAAAAATTACAGAAAGTCTTATCGATTTATTTCCCGATTCGGTGCAAAAATCTCCTTTAATCGACAACTATCGCATCGTCTTATTGTCAACTTTGCTTCATAAATGCATAGCCCACTAGATATGACAATAGTGGTAGTAAAAAATCCTATTTTTCTAATTGCCAAAATACTCTTGCATAATGAAGATTTTTAACAATTTATTGAAAGACGACAACGATGCGTTTTTAGTAAACACGGTAAATAATAATAGTACTTGTACTAACATCTTCTCTGTGTTAAACCATTATCATTATCATAAACCGTATTAAGGGGGCGCCGAGCTTTTTTCGAAATAATTGCGTTGGTTTGATTGCATGCTGTGTCGTTATTACTGAAGATTTAGTTATACAATCAATACGTAAAATATTTAAAGATTCATTCTATAATACGTATGTTTTAGAAACACGATTACTTGTAGTTTCATCGATAGTTTTTTTTTTTTTTAAGTCACCTCAAGAAAACAACATTAACCCTTAGTATGTCATAAATACTGCAGGGAAAGTCATCAGTTTTTTAATAATAACATAATGAGATGTTATCTATAATGTATACGTCTTACATTTTCAAAATCTGTATTATTTTAATAATTAAACCGAAAAAACATGATTTCCGCGCTCCCAAGCACGCACTTCCATCTCGCTCACGCTTACGCTCAGGGAAAGAGAGAGCTGACCGAAGCCCGGCGCCCTCTTAAAAAATATGAGACATTATATGTTTCATAAATTTATCGTCTCCGTGTTTATGGTGGGCGTAGTTAGTATCCTACTTCTAGATTCCTCTCAGGCTTCAGGGCCAACATACAACAAGATACGACATCGCATCGTGGTACGACGCGATATCGTGCCGTGGCTTCTCTGTCTTTTCGCCGAATCATTTTTCGCAGAAGTGTCATTTCGGAGAAAGCATTTTTCTCTGAAACCGTAAACTATATTGGAGATTGTTATAAAGCAAACTTAACCTAACCTAATCTAGTCTACAGGATACTGTGCTACAGCTTGATGTTTGCAAGAATTCTGAATACGGAACCCTTAAAACTAGCTGCACCGCGCCTTACCCGGTCATCCCACGAGAATGCTAAATTTTTTCGGGATAAAAAGTAGCCTATGTGCGTATCAGGGTATCAGCTACCTGTAATACCAAAATGTATGACAATTGGTCCAGCCGTTTGGGCGTAAAGAAGTAACAGACATACCTACACATTAACACACACACACAAACTTTCGCTTTTATATATTACTCGTAGTGTGATTAATGGCCACAGAGGAATATAAATTCTACAAAATGAAATTTCGGCGTTATGGACAATTTGACGAAAAATAATTCTGCAAAAACGCAGAACACCCGTGCCGTGCTGCACTGACGTCGCCTCGTGAGATTGAAAACTGTATTCAAATTTTGAATCTTGATACATGAAGATACTCTCGACTCGTCGCATCTTGGCACGATGTCATCGTACCACGATACGATGTCGTGTCTTGCAATTATGTTTTAGCCCTTAGCTATGAGTCCGTTCATTATAGTTCGACACGTATCCTCTCAGAATATAAGACTATAAATGGTTCTCTCTTTTGATTCGCGAAAGCTGCCTGGTAACTGTATTTTATCGGTTGTTTGTGTAAAATACGACGCAGTAGCTCGTGGGCCGTGGATACACGAACGACCGACGCAAGCGCTACCATTGGCTACTAACACGCACCGATTTTGACCGAACTAAGGTGGATATCGACGTAGGTCATCCTGAATTCCTGATACGTTTAGCGCACTGCAGACTGTTTAGCGCAAATCGTCGTTTTGCAAGGCCTATTTATTTATTTATTTATTTGAGAGAACCAACAGCTAGTACACTAAACCACTAAACAAAGAAACTTAAATAGAAGCATAGAGCCAATTACAGGAATTTAGACTTTTCTTAGGCGGTTTTTGCGGAGACCAAAAGAGAGAACTTTCAATAGACAGGTATAGTCTTATTAAGTGGTGATAAACCTTTTTTTTTTCAGACTGCACTTATAAACCAAACTAATCCGGTAGTGGACAGGATAATGGACCACGATACTGTAGTTGCCGTCTTCATGGCGAATAAAGAAGGTAATAAATGGAAATAAGTAAAAAAATGGACATGCTTTATTTCTGACTGTACGAGCACTATTTTAGACAAAACAAACGTTAATTGGTTGTTAAATATGACTAAACTCGATGGGTTTATTTTGTTAGGATTGAAGTACCTACCTGTGCTACCATCTGTCTCCGTTACCGCTAACTTTGTCACGACTTCGGTCTTAGCGGTGAGAGGCGAACAGCGCGGCACGTGGCGCTTGGGAAGGCAGCATGCCCCGGACACAGCCTGATTTGTCCGCGCGAACCGCCTTTTTTCTCTCTTTTCTTGCGGGTCCGAAGGGAAGAAACCGCCGCACGCACTGAACAAACCATTGAGTTTACAGTGACGTACTCGCTAGCGACAGCGTAAACGAATTTTCTAGAATAGTACAGCGCTAATAGCGGTTACTTTGTAGAACTACAATTCTCCATACAAAACTGTCACTGTAAACTCATGGCAAGGGCATTGAAGTCATAGCGTCTTTCCTTGTCGCCGACACATTGGTGCCGCCGCGGACGCGCCTCGCTGTCGCGTTTCATCGCCTTAAGCCGGGTCCAAACGAGTGTAACGTGTAATGTAATTTACCGTGTAATGTATCACGAATTCTATGTGTGGACGTCACTACGAGCATTAGGTACATGTAACGCTCGCGCCGGATCCATCGGCTGTCGGTTTTTGCGCGAGCACAAAGGCGCTCGCAGTGCTCGTTTGGACGGCGTTCGTGTGCTGTCCACACTGTTGACGCTAAATTACACGTAATGTTACATTACACGTTACACTCGTCTGGACCCGGCTTTACAGAAACCGCTTGAGCGCAGCCACGACGCATAAGCGGGAAGATGTAACAGACACACATAGGTAGTTACGTTCGCATTTATAATATTTGTAGGAATTGTAGGACCAGAGATGGGCAAAATTTAATCGATTAATGATTAAGATTAACCTACTTAATCGAGATAAACGATAAAAAATGACCATTAGTTAATCTAATCGTACGAGTACCGATTAATTTAATCCCGATTAAGTTAATCGTAGATTAACATCCAGCGATTAAATTTTTAATCGATTAATTAATTAGATTAATTTTTCTCGATAAATATTAGGAAGAAATAAGATATTTTTAGGGTTCCGTACCTCAAAAGGAAAAAACGGAACCCTTATAGGATCACTTTGTTGTCCGTCTGTCCGTCCGTCCGTCTGTCAAGACCCTTTTTCTCAGGAACGCGTGGAGGTATGAAGCTGAAATTTATATCAATTACTCAGGTCTACTGTCCCTTGAAGCTGTGAAAAAATCAAACTTCTAAGCCAACGCAATCAAAAGATACAGCCGTTTATGCCGCAAATTTTCGACACTTGCAAGGGAATCAAAACCTACAGGGTGCTTCCCGTGAACTCACAATCTTGAAATTTGGTACGAAGCAACGTCTTATAGCATAGATAAAGGAAAAATTACGAAAACCATAAATTTTTAGTTACATCACATAATATATTTTTTTTTAATAATTTTAAACTTACTACCCATTTCCTCATAAACGCGTAGAGGTATTAAATTGAAATTCATACCAAATACTCAGGTCTATAATACCTTTAAGCTGTAACAAAATCAAACTTCTATGTCAACGCAATCAAAAGAAACAGCAATTTAAGCTGCATATTTTGAAACTCGCAAGTACTCGCAAGGGAATCAAAACCTAAAGGGTACTTTCCAGTCGACCTAGAATCTTGAAATTTGGCATGAAGCAACGTTTTATAGCACACATAAAGGAAAAATTCCGAAAACCTTAAATTTTTAGTTACATTACAAAATATATATTTTTTAATAAATATAAAAATAAAAATACCATAGTTATGACTCGATTGTCGTAATGAACGAACTTTGTAAACCTTGCAGGTTTGTACGGAACCCTCGGTGCGCGAGTCCGACTCGCACTTGCCGGTTTTTTGTAATTCTAAGTCCCTACCGACCTTAGAGTACTGCACTATAAAAAGCACCTTGTATTACTGTATAAAGTTTATTTCACACATCACACTAGAATGTTTTTTTCTAGTTTAACACATGACAAGTCATATTGTATTTTTGTAAAATGCACAAATGAGCGTGTTCCAACTTTTAATCGAGAATTAATCGTGAAATGTAATCGATTAAAATGACGATTAGTTAATCGTTAATCAAAGGCTGACGATTAATTTAGTCGTGATTATATTAATCGCGATTACTTTTGTCGATAATTTCTTTTAATCGATTAATGCCCATCTCTGTGAAGGACTTTCTAGGTACATGTTTCTAAGATAGCTGCCATAGCCATCACGTGCCTAACAAAGTTGACGTTCTCACCCTTACCAGCCGGTCTAGCACAACTACTCTTCGCGACTCTTGTCGCACGACATAGCACTACCCGTCATTCTCTCACATTACTGCACAGAAAGGGACGGGTAATTATCTCGCACGAGAAATAGTCGCATATAACAGTTATGCTAGAGGTGCAGGAGTTTACAGTGACAGTACTACTCGCCAGCGACTCCGTAAACGATTTGTATGGAGAAGTAGTTCTACAAAGTAAGCGCTAGGGGCGCTGTTATTCTTCGTACAAATCGTTTACCCTGTCGCTAGCAGGTACGCGTACGGTCACGTCAACTCATGGTAAAAACTATGATGTCGAACAAAAAACACACACTAAACAAGATAAAACATTACTTTTTTTCTACTTTACAACCAAACTCTGAATATTGCTTGAAAAGTGTTACGTAAATTAACTTAATTCTGAATAATTTCTGAATAACAATATCCATGATATGCATTTGTCTGAATAAAGATTGAATGAATAAAAGAGATGTCAGTTTTTATTCAGATGTTACTCAGCTATGTGGGCCATTATTAAGCTATTACCCAGACTTTACATCGCTGTTATACAGCATTAAGCATTTAAAAGTGTGCCCAAATTGCTTGAATAACAGCTGGGTAGACGTATACCCAGACTTTATCCAGACAGTAGTTTCAGCTTATAGTTTCCAAATCGCTATTACTCAAACTTTATTCAGCATGTCTGTGTTACTTGGGAAGGGTACTGGTGTGTTCCCACAATGAACTCTGTTTCCAGGCGCCCCGATCCTGACGAATACAACCGTTGCGAGCGCTACTCGCTACTCTACAGCAATGCAGAGACTTGGCGCCATGGTGCAGAGCATGCTCATGGAATTGGTGAAGTTTATCTGCCACGTCGAAAAATATCTACTTGCTTCGCCCCGCGGTGTTACCCGCTCATCCAACAGGAGCATTTCATTGTTTCGGGATAAAATGTAGCCTATGTGTTAATCCAGGGTGTCAGCTACCTCCATACCGAATTTTATCAAAATTGGTCCAGTCGTTTGAGCGTGATGAAGTGACAAATATACACATAAATACACTCACAAACTTTTGCCTTTATAATATTAGAGTGATTAGTTTAGCGAAGTAGGGCAAAATTGGTACTTTTAACCCCATGTACCATCTCAACACCAGGGTCTTCCAGACCAATGTAGCCCTACGGGGATGCCACGAATTTGAATAGGCAGGTGTAGGTACGTTTGTTTCGCTCACTCGTATGGCCAACGCACTCGGATCTCTCGCTCTAACGTTGCCACGTCATGCTATTTACTAGGGCTATCTAGCGGGAGCAACTGACCTTCTACCACTGTAAGTCCGTTAAGTCATGAGATAGTTGTTCGTGGTCATGGTAGACGTATCCTGCGGGTCTATGATAGTTTTTATCACGCGATAAATAAGTGACAAAGCAAAAGCTTTGACAAAATGCGAGTGAGTGACAGATGATCACCATCATAGGCCCTCTGTTGTCTCAAAGGTGAAAGTACAACCTCTTACCCTCATTTCCTATATAGATGTATCCAGATCCCATCAATTCGCAATATTTCTGGCTTCTTTTACTAGAGCTGACTTTGGAGCTAGATCGACTTATGCGAGATTGACCAATATTTAAATATTTAGCGGGTGATCTCTCTAAGTACGGACTACTTGCCCTAGGATAGCATCTGCGCGGTGTGGACCCCTAGAGTATTATTAAAATGACCTACACATTGGCTTCGGCTCCGCGCACATCTCTCAATGGTCCGAGAAGTCTATATTATTCCATAAGTGGGTGTGACATTTTTATTTATCTTTATTTAAACAGCCTAGTCACTTAGGCGACCATGACACTCTGTTAGTATAGTTTATAACTTTTATAAGTATATCTTATGTCCTATTTAAATCTATTTTTACAATTTTGTACAAAAGTTTAGCCTCATCTGAAAAGGGCGCTTGAGTAATAACTATTATAATGAAAGATGTTGGTTTCTACAGGATCCCTTTGACGAAGCACTGGTGTTCCGTATAAAGACTCTCAAGGAAGAAGTGCTGGTGGCACCGCACAAAGATTTCAGCATAGTCGTCGTACAGCGAGATAAAAAGTGGCTCAAACATGGGAAGAACACGGCAGAGAGCAAGAAGAAAAATGGAGATACACAAGCAAAACACTGAAGTAATACTTAGTGACGAAGCGGCAAATATTTGTGTGATGAGCTCGAATATTTGTGCCTGGGTCATGGATGTTATTTGTATTTAAATATGTATTTCTCTATATAAGTATCTATGCTTATCGTCGTCTAGTACCTAGTACCTAGAGCTTACTGTGGGACTAGAACGATTTGGGTGAGGTTGTCCGATATTTAGTTATTTATTTTTTGACCGAGCGAGCGAAGTCTCTATTTCAGCTTGGTCAAAAATGATTTCGTATGTCCGGATGTCCAGTTGTCCACATTTTCAGCTGTTGCCGCCAACAAGTCGCATTTCTCAACCGATTCTTTTGAAATATTGTGAGTAGGTTCGGTATAATGTAGGTACTTTTGTCCATTTAGTTTCCCTAAAAATTTCAAAATGTCGGAAATATGCGGGTTGAAAACGTAAAAAATACAACTTTCAGCCATTTCGAAACGAACTCACGAAGTCCTCACTACAATCCGACTAGCACAACTGTGACACGCGACTCTTAGTCGCACGACAAATACTACTTATCACATTCCTTTCAATACCGTGCGAGCAAGACATGTGATGCTAAAGTCGCGTGACAAACGAAATCGCGGCAAGATATGCGAGGTCGAGAGATCGCTTCGAGAGCCAGTTTTTAGGTTTTTTTAGGTTAAGTATATATTACCAATATTACCAATGTGTCACAAAATATGAGCATTTAAAAAATATGTCGTCATCATCAACTTATGCAACGCTAAAGTCTCTCAAATAACACCCAGCGCCGTCTGCAATGAACTTCTAGTTTTAAACCTACTTTGTTCTAGTTTTAGTTTATTATAGGATCATTCTTTCTTCATATTATGATTAAACTGTTTGAATAAGATAAGATGCATAGGTTATGTTCACTTAAAATATAAATTAAATCATTAAATGCATTCACAGTTTTATTTTACTTACATTGCTGTACAAAAAGTACTATTTACTGAGCTTACTTTCTAGCCTAAGCAAAAACTGTTTGATATTCTCTATATCTAACGACATTTGATCCATTTTAACATTGAGCTCCTGAATAGAGGTTTGGGTATCCTCCTGGTCAGCGATTTGATCTTTCACATCTGTCACCTCTTCGTCCAAATCCTTCAAATGCTTCGTTATTTCTTCAACCCTTAATTTCATTTTACCTGGCCTGTCTTCTATAGCCGAAGCTTCCCTTTTCTTCTGTTGTTCTATAATAACATTGTGCATATCGTCCATCTTCTGCCTGAACATTTTGAAATCCAATTCGAATTCTTTCTGCTTCTCCTGCGATTGTGCTTTATCTAGAATGGCGTCTTTAAGAAATGATGGCAGCAGTTTATAACTCCGCCATCTTGGCTTTCCAGGACACAGAGAGATCATACCCATAACTTTCCTTTTATTTTTAAGACTATTGCTCATTCTTTTCGGCAATACTGTTTGAAAGAACCTATTGTACACGAGTACATCTAACGTACCTAAGAACTCCACTTGTTTCGCTAGTCTGCTAATATTACCTAAGATCTCTAAATCATTGATGTCGTTGACAGCGACACCAACCATTAGGTTCATGAGAACTATAGCTGCCAGGATCAAAAATACGACAAACATTAGTCTTACTATAGATATGGAGCTAGATAGAGTCTTGGCATGGTCGTCGTCGAATAAGGCTTCGTAGTCGAACTCTGACGTCATCATGACCATGGTTTTTACGAGCGCTGACCAGGGGCCGTCGAAAGGTTCTGTTGAACGGAACTGGATCATGAAACTCAGAGCGAAGCCGACGACTAGGAATCCAAATGTCAGAAGAATCTGGAAGTTAAAGACAGGTGAGATTGAGAGTCAACTCAAAAGTGTTCTGTACAATAAGGTTTGTAAGAAGGTCAGTATTCAAATTTCAAACGCATGGTCTACAGAATTAAGTAGGTAACAACAACCAAACATTGATCTAGAGGTAGTCAAGATCGCAAGATGCGAAGAGGGCGATGAACGACCGGGTGATGTGTAGATCCTTCGGCGCGTCGTCTTTCGGCTGATATGGTAGTTAATAAACTAAACATGTCATCATTTTTGTGTTTTAATTTTGCTTCATTCGGCATACATGTGTGGTAATGCGTGGTAGATACATATTTAATTAAAACAATAAAAGAAGTTGCCGGCAACTCGTCCGCTTTTTTTTTCCTAGAGCGTAATCGGGTAAAAAGTATCCCAGTGTTTTTTTTCTGAAAACTCGCTCCACAGAAAGCTGATTTTCAATGGAATTTTGGAATTTTAAGTATTGTATAACACACTACCTACCTACCTAGATCAATTAAAAAAGATCCTTTATACTTACTTGCTACTTAACATAAATATAACTTGATAGTCATAGGGATATTCACTTTATAAACATACCTTCACAATATTCGAAGCTACCTTCCCAAACATCAGCACATAGTACCCCCAGTTAGGGAACCTGGACAGCAGGAACATCATCTCCAGCCAAGATAGGAGCAGGGCCGTGGTAGCCACATGCCGTGGCCAGTCGCCCTCCATCCAGGACACGATGATGACCGCCGGGGGTAAGATGGTAGCCAGGCCGATGGACCCGAACTTGACCCAGGTTTCTAATTGGAGGAAATACCGGCTGCTCTTCACGTTCATGTAGAATAGTTCCTGAAAGCAGAAGGAATTGTAGATTGACGACCAAATCACAAAAAGAACACTTCGTTTCTGTTATTCTAGCTATGCCCGCGTATAATAAAAAAAACGTATTATGGGATGAATCAAATTTTAATCAAATTATTTATGGGGTACTTCAATAGGTTAAGTTGCCAAGACCATTCTAGGACGATTACTTCTGCCAATTTTTTATCTTAAAAAACTCTTCACAATATCTTACTTACAAATGCCACAAACGAAATGTTTAAAATGAAGCGAAAATTTTAAAAATGTAATGGTTCAGGCAGGGTTCGAACCTGCGTCTCCAACTGCTTTACGGTAATAGATGGGGCTACTATGCCACCCTATGGCAGGCTGGAAGCCATTATTATTGGTAAACATACCAATATAACAATGAACAAGACGGTAAAAAGAGTGGAATATATATTGTTTAACTATGTAGTTATTTATTTTTTAATATACCTGAATCAACACGAGAAACACCGCAGCATAAACGACGTAGCCCCATATATGAGGATCGAGCCACTCTGGTGCATCCATCCCCGTATCTTTGAACCAAAATACAGATACAACGAACGTAGACAACGAGAAGACGAAGAACGCATAAAACGCTATAATTGTGTAGAAAAACGGCAGTAGCACCTTCCATTTTAAGAACAGAAAGCTTTCTACTAATGGATGGACAAGTAATCTTCTCTGTCCATATCTGTTTCCAGTCTTAAGTAGTGCCTCTATAACTTTCATCTGTTCCATTTCACATACATTTGGTATGAGAACTGAATAATCTACGGTTACAACGCAGTCAGTCTCCTGTAAATTCTGCGTATTCGTAGTGATGTAAGAGTCTAATACTTCTTCTAGATACTCGGTGGGTTTGGACAAATTATTTAAAATCATATCAATGGCTGTTCTTCTGAATTTCTTAGGACCGTCAGTGTAACCAGCTAAGTTGGCACCGTCTTTAAGCAACAAAGCTATCACTTCGCGGCTGCTGTGATGTGCTGCAGTATGCAACGGGAACCAACCCATACTATTCACCTCATGTATCGTTGTCTTATCTATGTTTAATATAACTTTAGCAACTTCCGGATGATTTTTAGCAGCGGCTATATGAAGAGGGGTGGATGACTTATGAGGACTGCAAGTCGTCCGGAGTCTGATATCAGCGTTCTTTTCAAGAAGAAACTTCACGCATTCATGATGATTGCCAGATGCCGCAAAATGTATTGGCCCCATGCCTCTCCTGTCTCCTGCTGTTAATTCATTCAGCATTTCATAGCTTTTATCGTATTCTAGAAGGCATTTGAGTATTTCTAACCGGCCATAGTCTGCAGCGACGTGGAGAACATTAACATCTCCTGGTAAAGTTATATTGATGGAGGCGCCTTCTTTCAGTAAAGCGCGAACACATTCTATATGACCGTTGGTTATCGCTTTGAATAGAGGGGTTTCTCCTTCGTCATTCTGAGAGTCGATGAACTTGCTCTGTTTGGCGAGAGTGAGGATCTCATTGAGAACTTCAATATTGCCTTTAAAGGCTGCTGAGTGAACTGGCGTTTCACCGTCGTTAGCCTGAAAAGAAATTCGTCATATCAGTGATGTAAACTAAAAAGCATATAATTCTCAAGGCAGCTGCCCATATGAATCTATTATGTAATATGATGAAAAGTATGCAGTCTCTGGCTTAGTCAGGAAAAAAACTAAATTTCCACCTTAAACAAGACATGCAGCCCTGCAAACTCCTAGCACCCATTAGGCCTCAATGGCTGCCAGAAGAACTACGTTGTCCCTTGTATTTCACTTTTCCCACGGTGGTTTATCAGCTATCACAATAGGCATGGCAAAACATTTTTTTTGAGGATGTCAATCGATGATAATTTTTATTGTCTTTTACTGTAATTTACTAACTACACTTAGACTGCTCTAAAAGTCAGAACTCAAAGTTCAAACATTCCTAAGGAGCGCTAAATACGCTCCATATAAATGGCCGCCTAACCGTGACGTCATATTATATGTTATGGGTACCAATATTAATACGGAACAAAAAGTAATTTGCCACTTTCACCGTGAAAAAGTGCGCTAAAGTTCATGGTTGTGATAGAATTATTGTATTGTTAAATTATGAAGATTCTTAAAAAGATCAATATTTCTTTTGAATTTAAAGTGTCACCTTTGAAGTGTCTTATATATTTTTTTCATTTTTCGCGACATATTGGACTATTTTATTCATATAACTACGGTAAGCTGTAGAATTTAACATCAGTTGTCATCCCTATTTGAATATGCCATAGGGGTAGGGAACATTCTCTTAAAAGAAGAAGCAGGTTCTACCTTGAGAGTAACATCGGCCCCAGCCTCCAGTGCCACGCATACTCCGGGCACCCATTCCGCTTCAATAGCTGTTTGAAGGACCGTATGACCCTCCCCATCCTTCACGTCCACCACGGCGGAAAGAGGGTCTGCGTTCTTGTAGTCGTAGTTGGCTAAGACCTGGAATAAGAGAATTGAGTGGAATGTTTTAATGCAGTATGGCACTTAACCACAGCACTTAACTAATATGTGTAACGTACGAAGTAAGTATAAGGACACCGCGCGGCACATTTTAAAGAAAATTATGAAATTTTGCGATAACTCAAAAACGGCTCGACCGATTTTATTCAATATAGTTTTCATTGAAAGTACTTATAAGGCCTCATTTTCATGAATTTGTCCATAGTTTTTTGACCCGTGGTTGAAAAGTTAGAGGGGGAGGACGCTATTTTTTGGATTTCCGGAGCGAATATTTACAAAACTGCTGACTTTATCAAAAAATCATGTTTGGAGACTCCTATTATTTTTAAAAGACCTATTCAACGACACACCGCACACTAGTTTTGGAATGAAAAGAAAATCTTTAGGTGTATGAGAGGGTAACCGAAATAATTGGGCAAGTGCGAGCCCGACTCGCGCATGAAGGGTTCCGTACCTATACATATATATAATCTATAACAAGTTTGTTGTATGGGAGCCCCCTTAAATATTTATTTTATTTTATTTTTAGTATTTGTTGTTATAGCGGCAATAGAAATACATCATCTCTGAAAATTTCAACTGTCTAGCTATCACCGTTGTTGAGATACAGCCTGGTGACAGACGGACGGACGGACAGCGAAGTCTCAGTAATAGGGTCCCGTTTTTACCCTTTGGGTACGGAACCCTAAAAAGGTTATTTTTTAAATTTTAGTTTTATTTTACCGTTTTGTCGGCTTGATACATACACATACTCGTACCAAATTTCAGCTTTCTAGTACTAATGATCACGCGGAGCTAAGCCGCAGACGGACAGACGGACAGACGGACATGGTGAAACTATAAGGGTTCCTAGTTAGTCAACTCCAACCCCTAAAAATTACGAAACAAACTCGTGTGGTCTACAGCTCACAGAGCAGAGTTTTCCTGATGGTTAAAATTTAAATCTTGTTTGTATAAAAGGGCTTCTGGCAGCAAAAAGATCATTTAGGTATTTTGGTAATTCTAACCTACTTGAAGTTATGGTTACCTGTAAGGCATCTTCCATTTCCTTCTTAATACACAAGTGCAAGGGAGTGAGTCCGGAGCTGTTCCGACATGAAACCTCAGCACCAGAGTCCAGGAGTAGTTCAATAGCTTCCTTACTATCCAGTATGACAGCCGTATGAAGGGGGGTGTCCACGTTTTCCACACCTTTCTCGCTACGCATTGTGTTGAACTGGCCCTTTGCCTTTAGGAGTAGCTTTAGGACGTCAACGAAACTGGAATGATAAGAGAGGATTCTAAATAATCTGAAACCCAAACCCAAAATTAGTCAAAGACGTAGCTAAAGTGTACCTATGAGATATCCGGGAAAAGGCGGTGAAAGAACCTGAGAAGCGCTGCATAAGCCAGAGTCCTCCACTTTTAAAACAGTTTTGATTACAACTGATAAGACTTTAAGGCCACCTGTCCTCTAGAGGACAGGGCCAGCGGAGCTGTGTACAATAGAGCAATCACATTACTCAATTTTAAATGCACTTCTTTTAGGCTTCACAAAGACTCCTGATTGGTACATTGGTCGGCTGGAATCATATAGTTTTTTTTTTGTTTCAAAGAGCATAACTTCGTTTTGTTGACGTCGGTTATTTTTTGTTAAAAAGTGATTGTGATTATTATTAATATAGTTGCGTTGCAATCTCAGGTTGCAATATATTTACCACTAGACTTACCTCGCGAAGAATGCCAACTGCAAGGGAAGAAATAAATAACATTTGTCACTTATTGGTACTGCACTTACTGGTCCTCCTTTACATCCTCATCGAAGTACAACGCTGAGCCGGTGACGTCCAGCGGTGTTCGGCCCATGACGTCACGGATGTTCGGGTCAGCGCCCGCGGCGAGCAGCAGTCGAGTGCAGTGCCGGCGCACGCAGGACGCCGCGACGTGTAGTGGCGTCCAGCCAGGTTGGAAGAGAGCAAGCTGTAATGACGTATTGTAAAATAATTAACTTATACCCGGAGTTGTTTTCGGGACTTCAGAGGGTTAAAGTTAATCTTTGTAGGATACGTTTTTATGTGGCACTGCATGGACCGATTCCTTCTGCGCTTTCATCTAATGGTTTCCAATGGTCCTGACCAGGTTGTTAGCCCAGGTTTTCTGCGGAAAACCAACCAATATATCGATCCCCTTATATCGGGTCACAGTCATGATTGATATTGTCCATCCAGCTCTTAGGCACAATATATCCTGTACAATTATTTTTCTTCGTGCAATTCCAGCGCACACTCTCTAAAATGTATCCAATAGATAGAAGACTGATGATAAGCTGGTAAAACTTTGCGACAGTCGATTTTTGAAGCTCTGGAAGCAACACCCAGCCGGCAAAGCATCACTCCGGGCCGGCAAACGTCTTAGGGCTCAACGTTCTACTGAGTCCATGGTGGCTAACTGGTACTTGGAATAGTTGTCCCAGATGGCAGCAGTACTCCATAAGTATAGTACTTCACAAGGAACTCATCATCTGCTTCGTAAGCTGGCAGAGCCTTTTCACCTCTTTTGTGCCAGATGATTAGGATGGAAGGATGGTTGGATAGATGGAATATAGATAAAAGGGTATTTGTATCCATGGATATAAATGGATCGATGGATGTAAGTGAATGGGTGAATTAATTTATGGATAAACTAGCGAACCGTCCCGGCTTCGCACGGGTGCAATGCTATATTATGCATGTATTTTACATATAAACCTTCCCCTTGAATTACTCTATCTATTAAAAAAAACCGGCCAAGAGCATGTCAGGCCATGCTCAGTGTAGGGTTCCGTAGTTGCTCATCCTTCACAATAGACTTAAGTTCCGTGAAAGATTTCAAGCTCTATAAAAAGGTCGTAAACGCCAAAGTAACTGTAATTACTTATTACCTTCTGGAAGTCAACTTAAGTCCTTTTCAAAAAATTATGAAATTTTGCGATAACTCAAAAACGGCTCGACCGATTATGTTCAATATAGTTTTCATTGAAGGCCTCTTTTTATAAGGCCTCTTTTTCATGAATGTTTCCATAATTTTTGACACGTGGTTAAAATTTAGAGGGGGGGACGCTATTTTTTTTTTAATTTCGGAGCGAATATTTACAATACCTACTGCTGACTTTATCAAAAAAGAATGTTTGGAGACCCCTATTATTTTTAAAAGACCTATTCAACGACACCCCACACATTAGTGTTAAAATAAAAAAACAAAATTCACCCCACTTTAGGTATTGGAGAGGTACCCGAAAAAAAATATTTTTTTAGTTTTTATTTTACCGTTTTGTCGGCGTCATACATATACACATACTCATAACCATTTTCAGCTTTCTAGTACTAACGATCACGGAGCTAAGCCGCGGACGGACAGACGGACAGACGGACATGGCGAAACTATAAGGGTTCCTAGTTGACTACGGAACCCTAAAAACGCATCAAAATCAGTTGCGTAGTTTTAAAGATCTAAGCATACATAGGGACAGACAGACAGACAGCAGGAAGCGACTTTGTTTTATACTATGTAGTGATGATAATGGATTTACAGCTGCATAAATGGAAAGTCGCCTTCAGGAAAGTCCAGCATGGTGGTGACCTTCTTAGACTTCCATGAGAAACTTCCCCCAACTCACCGATCCCGTTATGTCCTGGCAGTCGTGGTCTATGTTGTCTTTCCAGATCTTGGGCACGATGATGTACACTTCCTCCAGGTCGCAGCGAACGTTCACCATCTGTTTGGTGACCTGACCGAGCTTCTTCACGTCTTCTTCCGTGCCCGATGACATGTCACTCTCCACCCGCTGTTGCATATCTGGAAAAAATGATTATATACATTACGGAGCTGCTCGGGAAAGAGATGGCGGAACGATCTGAAAGTATTATGTTAAGAATAGTACCCCGTAAAGGCAAAAACTGGATTTGTAATTTAATTTAAATAAATTTGAGCAGAGAAAGAAATGTTTGCCGCGCGCCCATAGAAATCCTGCATTGCGCTATTAAGATTTTTCCCGTAAAATTTCCACTGCTGCATCGAAGATCGATTTTCAATACAATTCTTAAGTTTTATAATAGGAGGTATAGGTATAGTGGCAGAAAATTATGAAGAAAAAATAATGCTATCAATAAAATTTCTGTCATAACACGCATTGACGTTGTCTTGACTTCGAATTGTTATTGAGTGTGTTATTTATCTGTTACTTTCTATTCACGATTATATCAACAGCAAAATGGAAATCGCTCTTAATTTTATGGTAAGTAAGCATTGAAACGATCATACTATCGTTAAAGTCATGTTAACGTTTAGATTTCTTATGAATCCGTAAGTCGCTGTGAACACCAATTCGAGTGTGACTACAGATATAGCGTCTTGTTCTTTCGTTGTGGTAATAACATGGTAATAATCATGGGGCCAGCCCGTCCAGCACAACTAGGCTCCGCGACTCTTGTCGCAAGACTTAGCATCGCCCGTCACTCTCTCACAGTACTGCGAAGAAAGAGATGGGCAATAACTCGCGCGAGAAAGAGTCGCGTGTCACAGTTGTGCTAGAGGTGCAGAATGATGATAAAACCGCGCGGTTTAAGCTCTGGGAGATTTTGTCCCGCATAATCAAGTCAGAATAATAATAATAGCCATATCTAGACCTACCTGCCACCTATGCCCAGAATTTGCACCAGGTGTCATTTTTAGAGGATGTGAAATACTTCAACTTTATGTATTTAGACAAAAGTTACAAAGCGCCTAGCAGGATTTCCGCTGTATCGCATATTTGCCTCGATTAAGGAAAATCCAAGTCGCAAGCAGTGCTGTATTTACCCCTAGGCCCCCAATCCCTGGCTTAGGGGGCCCAGCCAGTCTTGGAGCCCCAGTCCCAGAAGTAGAACTTGCACCATACTTTATGTTCTTCTTATTTATCACTTAAAATTACTATTTTATTTGCTGTAAACCGTTTCGAGATAGGGCAGCGGGGCCCAGATGCCAAGTGCGTAGGGGCCCTGGCCCTCTAAGTCTGGGAGTGGTCGCAAGGGTGGAATTTTAACTTCCCCTTGTTATTTCAACAGGGTCCGCTGGCAACTAACGCTATGATACGGATAAATGAAAACGCAAACGTGGTGGGCACCATCATTGTTAATTGTGAAGGTAATATAGTACATTACATAATACGTAGAGCGGCGAGTTGTCCCAGATCGCAAGGGGAACCGAAGGTGAGGGCCATAAATATGCGATCTGAGGCTTTACGAATTACCGCCCTGTTTTGTCTAAAGTTTAATGTCTTGCCTTGGCCAGGAATTGAGATTTCCCCGTAGCGGGCAGAAAATTTCACTTACGGCATAGGTACCTACAATTTATACAGATCTAGATGCTTCTTCGTCTGCTTAGTCGGGTAAAAAGTATCCTATAACCACATTTGGATGACCAGCAACCGTGTAGTAAAATTCTGTCTCCGTTAAAATCTAAATTACACATATATTTTTTATTTATTAGACTATTCAGAAAAGTTACATATTTTTATTTGAACAGAGACGACTGGAAGAAACAGAAAGGCTTTTGCCCAGCAGTGGGACTGCAGATGCTAAAAATAAATAATAAATATTTTTTTATTTGAGACATGTAAAATTTTATTTTATCAGGGTTTCCCGAAACCACGACGCTGGACAGCTTGACGGCCGCCACCTACTCCACACACATGAGAAGCCTCTCGCACTACGCAGCAAACGCGCTCAAGGAAATTGTAAGTCGATTTGATTGTTTTACGTAGAAAACTCTCGTGATATCTCGTGGTAGCGTCCTCATATTCAAATACATATGAAACGGGTTTACTGGACTATACCTACCTATTGATTTTATTGTTATTAACACGTTTACTGTCCGTGTCCCATATGTGGGGCCACGGCAAGCCTCTATTACAGAGACATAAGGTTCACGTGTCAAACTGGGACAGTGAATGTGTTAAAGATCGGCCGACTAGTCGGGAACGCAAACTTTTATAGTATGATTATTTTTTATACACACATTTGACACGTCATAGGACCCATATAACGTAAATATGCACGACATATTGAATTTAATAAAAATAACTATAATTTTTAACAAAAAAAAAACCGACTTCAGTAAAACTAAAAAACTAGATCTGTGGTGTTCATCATCAGTTTCCTTACACCAAATCCTATTTACTGAATGTAAATTCTTGACTTTATCAATAAATTACCGAAAGCGCCGTACATGTCCCTATAACATTTGAAGAGTTCCCTCGATTTCTCCAAGATTCCATCATCAGATCCCGACTTAGTGCCAACGGGACCAACTCGGAGTTATACCCTTTCGATTAAAAAAAAATAATTGAAAATCGGTTCACGGTTCTCGGAGATATCGAGTAACAAACGTACAAAAAAAAAAAAAAAAATTAGTTCGAATAGAGAACCTCCTCCTTTTTTTGAAGTCGGTTAAAAAAACAAGCAATGTCATAGTGGTTTTTCTAAGTACATATCTATAAACGTTTTTTACTTTCTATTTGATACAATTGAGTTCATGTTATGTTTTTTCGTATCACGATGTAGAGTATTTATTTTAACGATAATAAATCATTACATAAACAGTTTTTTTTAAGCTGTGTTGTGACCAAATCTTGCTTTTCGATTTATGTACCACTACTGTAAATTGGTAGAAATAGATGAAATCGATAAATTGATAACCTGAAGAAAGAACAATAAAACAAATTAATATTTTACATAGAACTCTCCAGTGAGTCCGACGGCTTGTAGCTCAAAAAAATATTGATTTACACAAAATAAACAAAAATACTTATATACAGGTTCGAAAAAAAAGTTCGTCGATAACGATTCGATCAGCCATTCATAATCGTTTGATTTGGCAAACAATATGTGTTCACTACATCACTACAAACATCAACAGAGAATTGTCAAATGTGTGTTTTAAAAAAATCATACTGTAAGCAACATTTATAGTTGGCAAATAATCGGCCACAGTTTGGTAATAGTCGGCAGACTAAGCGGCAATTTGCAAACCGATAGTCAACAAAATCCATAGTCGACCCATCTCTTATAGTTAAACAACTTACTCTTATACGAGTAGGTATAAGTAGGCCCAAGCTCACAAACTTGTTTCTTTGAGATTTGGCGAGAATACGGGATCCTATTCTAACTAATCTCATGAACTCTACTGTTTCATAATATTCCTTTTAAAACATGACCCATGTTTTAGGACGTCCTTGACGAATTGGTGGTGCTGAGGTTGGTCTCCAAGAAGTCCGAAGCCGTGGTGGTACCCGATAGAGAATTTCACATCATCGTTGTTATGAGGAAATCATAAAGTTCTGATTTCATTATAGTAGTTTATCAATTGCTACATAATGAGAGGCTTAAAGTTAATTATGTACATATTGTATCGTAATATGGAATGAGCGTTTTCCAAAAAAAACCCGAATCCCTGCTTCTTCCAGAACTTGGCGTTTTTGGGTTTTCTTTGTTTATACAGTATTTTTTTGGAAAAGGCCCAAATAACATCACTTATTTTGATTCTCCATGCGCCAACGCTGTCGTTATGTAAGTAGGTCTTTGTCCAAAGTATTTGAACTTATAATAGTACTTACCCAATTTAACAATATTGGTGTAGATAAAAAACATAGTTTTATATTTATGTCCTTTCGATCTATTGTCAACCGATGCAATTGACAACATTTCAAATTTTCAAATAGTGTTAAGTTTAAACTAATTTCATTAATTTATTATCACAGAAGCGATTCACACAAATCGACTATTTTTATTTGATTATAGCGACTAATTTCAAAAATTAAAAAACGTAAGAACCGGCCGCTACATGACGTCACCTTAGGGAAAATTTGAGATTCACAACACACAAAAATTACAGTGGTAGGTACAATTTCCACTTAGTAATAAATAGTCCGACTGTATGTTTTTCTTCGCTGTGCTGTGACCAATTTGGTCGCCTACGCTCTTAGAATGAGAAACTTCTTCACAAATTTTGATTAAATTTTCAATCACAAATTGGGATATTTTCGAAAATGTAGAATAATGTTAATATTTAATTTTTTATCCTTTATTTGATAATATCAATAAAAAGCCTGGTTAAAAAAAAATTCAATTGCCATCGGTCGATAGGTTCACTGCGCAGCCAGAACACCTTTATAATTTATATCATTTTTAGTTCTTATCTTTTCATGTTTGTTTTGAGGATGAGACGCTATTATATTGTTTTCTGTAATAAATTTAAATCCGTAATCTGTTTTGATTATACCGATAAAGACGATACACACCTAGAATTTCACGGGACCAAAATACAAAGAAATAAAGTAGTTTGTTGCTTGACATTTGCGCAGGCTATTATTGGGTAGGTAAAGTAATACGTTTTAAAACCATATAAAGCTAGAAGGAAGCATCCGTCCGCGCATTGTTTTTTTACCGTAGTCAGGTCAGTCAATATCCTATACCTAACCATCTATTTTATATCCAGCTAACCCTGTACCAAACTATAGGTTAAAATCCGTCCATCCATGAGAAGGCAAAGAAAATTTTACTGACAGACGGCGCTAAAAGACCCCTTTCCAAGCGCCATTTAACAGCCTGCAAAATACCGGTAGATAAATGGAAGCACAAGGCCTCACAGCGACTGAATGGCGATGGTGTCAAAGATTTTGAAGATGCCCGTTTGACTGATTTTGATATTGAGACGTCAAGAACGTAAATTTCGTCCCAAACCCTCCTAAAATTATACCTACAATCACAATAGTTCCGGTCAGCGTTACTGTGCTTCTTGTGATCGGGTAAAAGTAAGTTTGGCTCTGCCAGCCACGTTATTGTTAGGGTTCAGGCCCGTAATCAGCTCGGGTCGTCGCCACCGGTCACGGCGTAGATCTGTGGATAGCTATACATATATAGCTAGCCGACGCGGCCTCTCTTTTTTTCACAATCTGGTGAAAGAGTTTGCTTGAACACTCACCTTCCGGGAAATCCAGCATGATGGCGACCTGCCTCGAGTTCCCAGCATACGTGGCCAGATGCAAAGGTGTGCGGCCCAGCTTGTCCAGCCGATGCTTCTGGGCGCCGTATTGCAGCAGCAGGCTCATGGCCTCTCCCCCCGACAGTGCGGCCATGTGGCAGGCTGACACTAGCCCTAGGCGGCATGTCGCGTTGGGGTTGGCGCCGTTTTGGAGGAGCCTGGATTTTGAGCATTCCATTTATTAACATTTGAATGATTATTCTAGTATTTTAACCACCCTCATTGCCGTGACGTGACCTCTATATTTTGACGAACAGCGTATGAGCAAAGGCGCCATTTTATGTTGTCTTGTAGAAGACGCAGATTTTTTTAATTCTTATCAAAATTATGTTGATTGCTTCTGTAATTTGGCGGATATTGCGGTTACGGTACAGAGGCGGTTAAAAAGCTCCGAATAATCATCGATTTGCTACCTTCTAGGCAATCTTGACAAATAGCCCTACTCTAAATAGTGTTGGCCCAGAACTTTGCTTTTTTAGGTGACGGTCCGTCGTAAATGTATGAAACAATTTAAGTGCGGGTTATTTCATCAAAAACCTTGTCTAACGCAATGGACTAATTGTTCTTAGCTATGTTTGGTGGGTTAGGAGCAGTCGTCTCCAAGATATTCAGCTTTCATAGAACAAACGACAAGATCTCCGCCAAATTGAAACTAAAAAAGAAATTGTATTTTATTTTATTTTATTTTATTTATTTGGAACATCAACAGCATCATGGTATGTTCAGTTTTAGTCGCATTTCCTACATCACTCATTAAATGAGGGTCTCATGATCAACTACCTACTACTTAGTGTCAGGGGTGTTTAAATTATGAATTTAGGTTGTGTTTCTACGTTTATGATCTAGCGACCGAAAAAATCTTTATAATTCTCCGCAACAGGTGGGAGATTGCTTTGGCACGTGGAGTGGAAGAATGAGAAGGCCTTTGCCCAGCCCTGGGACACTAGGCTCTTAAATAATAATAATACCTTTCGATCTCTTCAACGTTATGCGTCTCGATAGCTTCGAGCAGTTCTGTATTCAGTCTGCGCAGACGCCGATCGCTTCGCCGCCATTTCCTCGGGATTAATTCCGCCGTCGTCGGCGTCGGCGTCGGCGTGCTGGCTTGGGATTGGAGCTCCAGTGGGATTGTGACGGTAAGGGCTGGCTTCCTAAAACGTTCCGATTTTTAATTGAATATCAAAAATGCTTCATCGTATAATGGACCATTTTGAAACCGCCATTTTGGATAAAATAGATAATAGTACATTACTGCAGACGCCGGGAAATAAGGGCTTGCCGGATAGTGACACGAAGCCGGCAAGCCCTTTTCACGGCTAAGGCATGTATAGTGCTTTTCTTAAACATATGCAATAAAAACAACAGCTGTTTAGCCCGTTCATGAACACTTCAAAATTACTTCGCGGCCTAGGCCTTCAATTTTGTATGAAATTCCTTTAAAGTTCTCTCGAATTGTTCCGCCCGAAACGTGACATTTCGTTGTATGTTTGAGAAAAACATATTGTGGTATGTATTTGACCAGCAGGGCTAGCATATATTGCCGCGACTTCGCTATTGTTGCGCGACTCAGCATTGCCTGTCTTGCTCGCACGATAATGAAATTAAGGGGCAGGTAGTATTTGTCGCACGACAAAGAGTGACGTGTCACAGTTATGCTAGACGTGCAGGCCACTGATAACTTTTGGCATCTGTTCCCTGGGCGACCAATGCCAAGTTATTATTTTAGCTGCCAAGTTATTATTTTAGATGCGATGTAAAATTCGGAATTTTATGATACCCTAGTAGATGCCCGGAAAATAATAACCAAACATAAGCCAGACGGGTATAGATGTTTCTTTTCCGAAAATCTCCGTAAACTTTCCTCAATTTTTATGGGAAAAGAGGATAATTTCCGGAAATTTTTAGAAATAGCATATCTCTACACTGGTATTTTACCAATTGGAATCTACCGGTATTTCGTAAACATTATCAGAAGAAAATTAACGCTACATCCCTCAAGAAACTCGAGGTGCTCAAAGATAGTGCCAAGAGCTTTTGATTTGGGGAACTGGAGACTGATCTATGTTCTGAGCAAAACTGGAAAGACTTATAAACCGAAACAAGTATCCGATGCCATCCATTCTCTATGGACGAAGCGTTAATAATCAGCTTAATTTTCTGGCTTCTGCTTCTTTAAAGGCCGGTACAGACGGTGGGAAAAGCAGTTCGAGTGCAGTTTTGATGCATTTACACCAACTGAACTCGAACTGCAATTTTGCAGCTACATAGGTTGCAGTTCAAATGCTGTCCGCCTGTACCGGCCCTTATGAAAAATTAAGTGACTCGTACTTACTGAGATTGCCGTGGTGGCCTCACGCGCGTTGCAAAGTTGTTTGGATTACCCTGGCCATTTGTCTTGCCCTGGCTATAAGGGCTACCCTGGGCAACAGGGTTGCCTTGGCGATTTGGGCTACCCTGGGCACCAGGGTTGCCCTGGCGATTTGGGCTACCCTGGGCACCAGGGTTGCCCTGGCGATTTGGGCTACCCTGGGCATTAGGGGTCCCCTGGGCTGTAATGCTACCCTGGACAGTAGCGGGGCCTTGGGAGCGGCGGGATAAGAGGGGGCGAAGCTGCACTGCATCCTTATCAGGGACACCTCGTTCGACGTCTGAAAATTAAATGAATTTTATTTAAAACCCTGACGAAAACAGGGGCCAGGGGAGTCATAAGTTTAACATGTGTATCTGTGTGTCTGTCTGAGACATCGGAACTCCTAAACGGATGGATCCAATTAATAATTATTATTATTATACGCAATCAGATCACATTCCGGTGTTGACACCAGAAGTGCCTTCATTGAGGATTGAGTATTGAGCACCGTCAAGGCCCGGAGATGCGGCAAGTTCCTGTGCGACACCGTACGAGCTGCTGGCACTGCCAACAACTTATTCACAGCCAACAATTTATTGTCATTGAAAGCATTGTCGGTCAAGATGGTTCTTAGATTTGTTTGGTTACAATAACCGCAGCCATTACAAGTTATGTAGATTTGATTGAAACTAGTGACAGGATCTCAGCCAATGTTGAAGCTAAGTGATCTCAATGTATCTTGACGAGCGAACGACCTTCGTATTTAAATATATGGTCGTCAACAAAAACTTCTCTCAAAAACTGCATTTTTCAATAAAAAAATAGTTGCGAGTGTCAATATAATTTGGTAACAATGTTAAAATATAAAATTTATAATAGGCAATGATGCAAAGCTTAAACGTATTTCCAATCCTGTTTTGCGCCAAAAGTTCACTCACTGATGGTCAATTTTATATTTTCTTTTTAAATCATCCTAACTAATGAATCGATATAAGTTTATTTTAGTTTTCTTTAAAAGGTTTCCGAAAAGCAACTTGTTAGAAAGTGTTCTTTGTATTACTCAAGATAAAAAACGTTGATTCAAAAGAAGTCGAAATCATTACGATGCTGTCTGTCATTTACCAAAAGAGACAACAATAGTACTTTACCTACATTTCATACCTAGGGCGGTAAATTCATGAATGTCCCAGATCGCAGGTGTTTGTGGCCCGAACCCAAGGTTAGGGCCATAAATATGCGATCTAGGACTTTACGAATTACCGCTCCTGGTTTGGTGACGTTAATACACTTACTAAATACTTATTAGGCCGTCAATACTCGGACCAGCCAAAGTTGCATTATTATTTTACCTCACCGAGAGCAATCCTCTATCTATAGTCTATAACATAACGTAATAAAAACAAATTAAATCTTGATATAATTTCTTGTTACAGGCAAATGCTCGCGGTGCACCCTTAGTGCAATAGGGAAGGATACTCATATGCGTTGAAATACAGTCAAGTTGGTGGGAATCGGGTTTAAATTACGATTCGCCACTGATGCTTAATAACCCTCATAATTATGATTACGCACAATAACTATTTTTAACATGCAAAGACAAACCGCTTTTATTCTTATGTACATACCATGTGAAAATAACGACGAGAATACTCCTTTCGTGCACATTTATTGAACTAGCACACACCATCTAATTAAATTGTCAAATTCGGAAAGACAAATACACTGGTATTTCCTTAAACAACTGCACAAATCACTAGGAACTTAAGTCAATGTTATATATTCATTTAAACTCGGCTGTATAAAACAAAAGTCAATACAAATGGCGAACTAGCCTCCTTAGTTAGATATCCAGTAAACAGTTTTAATTCATTGGTGGTAAGCCGTTAAAAAGCTTTAATAAAATCACTCTTACTATAAAGCCACGAAGTTCAAGGGGACTTGAACCCTATCTTTGGATTACCGGTCCAAGCGGTAGTACCGATTCTAGTCCCGGTGTTCCACATATGAGCGCAATTCAATTTTTCTTCGCGTGTTGATCTTTGTATCTATACTATGTAGCAATAAAAATGTGGAGTTAAATTTAGCCCATATTTAGTACATTTAAAAATAATTTCGAAAAACATCATTGCGCCTGATGTATGTGCTGGCTGTCTGCCAACTAAAGGCGAGGCACAAGATGAATGAATGAATGAATGAAAATTTATTCGTTAGGATTGTTCCCATTCATCTCCTTTGTGAATCAGGTCCGGTTAGGGGCCTGAGCTAGACGCTGTGTAGTGTACACCTGCTGTCCGTACGGACGACGGCACGAACGAACAAAAACATACCATGGATCATATTGTACGCACGTGCATACCGCTAACGAAAATAAGACTAAAACAGGGGGCCTATGATGTTTGCGTTTATTAGGTACGTGATAAGCAAGTGACAAAGCATCTGTCCATTCCGTACCATAATCTATAACAAGTTTGTTGTATGGGAGCCCCACTTAAATATTTATTTTATTTTATTTTTAGTATTTGTTGTTATAGCGGCAATAGAAATACATCATCTGTGAAAATTTCAACTGTCTAGCTATCACCGTTCTTGAGATACAGCCTGGTGACAGAGGGACGGACGGACAGGGAAGTCTCGGTAATAGGGTCCCGTTGCTACCCTTTGGGTACGGAACCCTAAAAATAGTGTCATTTGAAAAGTTAGAGGCCCCCTCTAACTTTTCAACCACGGGTCAAAAAATTATGGAAAAATTCATGAAAATGAGGCTTTATAAGTACTTTCAATGAAAACTATATTGAATAAAAACGGTCGAGCCGTTTTTGAGTCATTGCAAAATTCCATATTTTTCTATAAAATGACGTAAGTGCCGCGCGGTGTCCTTAAACTTTGAACGTTACACATATTAGGTAAGTGCAATACTGCACTAAAACATTCCGCTAAATATGGCGCGTATAATCCTTAACTTCCAGGAGGTAATAAGTAATTACAGTTACTTACTTAGGCGTTTACGACCTTTTTATAGAGCTTGAAATCTTTCTCGTAAAGGGTGGCCCGACATGCTCTTGGCCGGTTTTTAGTTAGATTTATAATTTACGAAGCTCTTCTAAATAATAAGCGAGTTACCAAAATTAAATACCGCTTATTTAATATAGAGGTACCGGTATTCATTCGACAAACACAAGCAAACCACCGAGATTAGAAACAAAATAACACAAAATATAACTTGTATAATATAGATACCTATTTTACCAAGTGCTCGAGATTTACAATAATAACCAAAACAACTATAACTGCCGGTTTTACCCATTAAACCTTAAAGCTACACTTTTAACACTTTAAATCAAGATTCAAAACGCTTCATTTATTTATAAGTTTATAACGTCCGAACGGGTACACTTTTGATATGAAACTGAACACAAGCGCGGCCACAAACTTAAAGATACCGGTGATGAAGTTAAAAAATAACTTAATCTCATAAATCCTTGAGAATGTTTACCAACAACTAGCGTCGCTCAGAGATGCAAAGATAACTTTGTATAGTTAAGTATACAGTGCAGAGTATACGTTTTCAATCGGCGCGTCATCTTTGCCAAGGTTAAGTTTGCTAGAGTCAAACTACGCTAACTCTTACCATACGAAGTGAGTCAGTTTGTATGGTTTGACAGTTCATTTGCTTGGACCGTGGTTTGACTATTGACTATATGGAAAATTAAACAGTAGGAAACTTATTATTAACTATTTTAACACGACCGATTTGGTATGTGAGCGAAAGAGCTTATCTTTAAATACAGCCTGAAACTCAAGCAATCATCGGCGGGTCATGTTTGTCAAGGTTAAGTTTGCCATGGAAAATTAAACAGTAGCAAACTTATTATTAACAGTATTTTAACCGATCGATACGAGTCACGGTACGAGTCGAGTAATGATGTGCAAAATGCGGAAACTTTCAAAAATGTAGGGAATTTTCCATCGAAACTTTCGAGAAGATTTCAAAAACCGGAAATTTACATAGTATTTTAAAACCGAAAATAACAACGTCAGATTTCATGGAAATTTATATTTTCAACTAGCTACTACATGCAATAATGTACAATCTAATGTTTTGTGTCGTTCATTTTAGAAGTTTTCGAATAAATTTCTTAAATTTCCGAAAGTTTCACAGGTAAGTTCTAGGGAAATTTTCATGTTCGGAATATTACGAGAACTTAAAGTAAACTTCATGGAATAATTCTCGAAAATATATTATAAAACCTCATATTAAAATCGGCTGACTTAGACTAGGTACAATAGAAAACATTGTGCACTTTAGTAAAAATAAAATAAAAATAAACGAACGATAAATTATTGTTATACAGTGAAACCTGGATAACTGGGACTTGAAGGGACCAGTAAATTTGTCTCACTTAAAGAGGTATTCCACTTACCCAGTGTCTCAGATAAACATCAGGTCTAGATTAATGTCTGATGTCCCATTTACATACTATAGGGTTCCATTAATAGAGGTAAACAACAGGATATTTCAGATACAGAGGTACGATTATTAAATAAAATAGGTAGGTGATGTATTTCATACTAATTACACATGAATTATAATCGTTGGCAGTAATAAAAAGGTACCTCATAAACAAAATCATTAACACTTTTTTATAAACAGTACAAAATACAACAGAATGCGTCAATTAAATAAACCTGACATTTTATATTGTCCTTTTTTAGGGGTCACCTATTATGAAATTATTTTTTTATTAATATAAGTTTAATCTTATGTAGGTATTATGTTGGTTACAATTTTGTTGACATTTCAAAATTGGTGTGCAAAACAATAGTGCTTTTACTCTCCCGCGTTTTGAAATAAAATGAAGTCCCTGTTAGAGAGGTAATGGATTGACGTTATCTCAGTTATAGAGGTCGAAATCTTTAAATTCAAAGATAACCAATTATTAAAAGTATAACTTAAAATGTAGTCTCAATAATAGACGTAAAATACGCCCGCTGTCTCAGTTATGGAGGTAATTATGAAGACAAAATCGAAAAAACTAATCCCAGCTATAGAGGTCTGTTTTGTCCCACTAACAGATGTAATTCAGTGGTAAAGTCTCCGGACAGCAGCACGAGTTCCAGCTATGGAGGTTTCTCACTTATCCAGGTCCCACTTATCCAAGTTTCACTGTATATAGGCTTCGGTTTCAAGACTGATGAACTAGTAACTAAACGCTGTTCAAATTCATCCAATGAGATGTCACTGGAGCCCCTTCGTGATGTGTAACTCACAGTTGAAGGACTTTGTCCGAAACGTACTTTTCTATAAAAAAAAGAACCGACTTCAAAATACCTGAAAAGCCAAAAATAACCCTTTCAAGTACATATTACATTTGAATCACTTTTGGAAGTGGGTGCCAAACCACTCAATTATTACTATGAAAAAATGCCGCGCATAAAGCCATTAATGATTATCATTGGGTATTTACAAGTAGTTTTGTTCGATATTTATATATTATAGTTTAGGTGAGGTTCGGCACCGACTTCAAAAAGCGATTCAAATATAATCTGTACATGAAAGGGTTATTTTTGGCTTTTCAGTTATTTTGAATTCGGTTTTTTTTTTATATTGATTTTTTTTTTGCTTTTTAGTGAAGCAAATAAAATATTAAGGCGCGGTGATCGGGGAAGTCTTGTTTGCGTACGTCTCATTTTAATTATCCCCCAACTCCTAACCGATAAGAAATTATACCTTCCATCATCAACATAAGATGATAAATACCATATGCAAATACTTAAATTGCTTTAGAAAATATATGGACAACATTATGAGTGCCTATAAAATTTGAGGGTTGCCCTCGATTTCCCTGGGATTCCATCATCTGATCCCAACTCGGTTATAATGGGACCACCTTAGGAGTATAGGTACTCTTTCAAATAAAAAAAAAGATTTTTTAAAAGCAGTCCACAATTCGCGGAGTAATCGGGGAACATAAATAAAAAAAAATATATAAGTATACTTATACACACAGTCTAACATATAACCTCCTCCTTTTTTGGACGTCGGTTAAAAATAATTATGTATTTCACCTTTAGGCTTCATGTTTGAATTGCGTAAGGGGAATGACAAATATATGACAAGTTAATTATCTTTGTTATCGATGACCGTTCTTGAAGTGGCCATGTGTCTGGTAGCTGTATGTAAATTGTTTGTCTTTATGAAATCAACCTCTATTAGATGTATAATTAAGAGTATAAGAGTATATTTGCAATTTTTTGAACTATTATTACTTCGAAATATTGCAAGATGTTTCAAAAAGAAACATTCCATGAAATATTTCGAAATATTCTTCCCAGAATTTATTGAAATTTATGAATTTTATGAATTCCAGGCTAACTCTATAACAACCTGTTGTAATCAATAGTGGTATGGTATCGTATGACTATACTCACTACCTACTTACTTTACGTTTGCGTGGGTAGGAATTCATTACCTATAAATTTCCATTGTTTCTAGGTCTGGAGAAAGTTACAGGAAATTTCATGAAAATTTATCTTGGGAACATTCCGCAACATAGGAAAATTTCCATAGGCACATCATTAGAGTCGAGTACGACCGAGTTAAGATGTGATATAAAGACCTTCTCTATCCTCAGCTGGCCTAGCATATCTTTCCGCGACTTCGTTTGTCGGATGACTTAGCGTCTCATGTCTTGCTCGGACGGTATCGAAAGGAAAGTGACATCGCGCGACAAACAGTCGCGTGTCGCAGTTATGCTAGTCGTAGTTATTGGTATAAAGATGAAAACAAATTGCGTCTCTATGGAAACCTGAACAATGGGACCTTTTAACTTAAGAGGCTATAAGGCCTCTTAAGCCTCTTCCTTTAAAATTTTTTTTTTTACATATTATGGCAATTTTAACCAACTTTTTGGAGTGATTAATACCTTTTCCTGAGTTCTAGGTAGTAACGTAGCTATTTCATGCTTTAATTGTGTGCAGACGAAAATAAGTTAAAAAAACTAATTTTCCGTGTGAACATTGTCAATTTCGAGTAGTTTTTGAAACCAAAATTATTAATGAAAGTTTCAAATATATTATACCAATAAATCACAATAGCCCTGTTCTAGGTAATAACATCAATAATATGTTAAGAAACATGTTTGATCATATAGAAAAATGTCTAAAACAATAAGCATTTTAAAAGGAATAAGGCCGCTTAAGTAATTGTTTTTTTATACTCGCAGACTTTAATCTGTCAATTATAATTTCACAGACAAAATCACAATAACGCACTTTTTAATCCTGTAACAAAATTCTATACTCTATGGTACCCGCTACAGAACTTTAATATTCATAAGACATCTCTCTACACAACTCTAATAATTTCAAAAAGAGAACATAAGCTTATTTGACGCTCACTGATTGGTTGAATTTACTTGTCAAAAAAATTCACCAATCACGAGGCACCCGCCATGGCCATCACGATCATGTTTTTTTTAATAAGTCAGTTTTACTTGAACGAAAAAGGTTACATTAAAAATAAAAAATCATATTGGAGAATGACGATTTAAGTTAAAAAATGTTTTTCTGAGTTTTGCTCGTATAAAAAGTATTGTATGCAATAGTTACACAATTTAGGGCTTAAAGTCTCGTACCTTACATAGGCCACTCGGCAAGCCTCGTGACCTAAACGCGGTACTCGACTTTAAGAACCTCCATTGTGCAACGATTGCATAAAATACTATTAATTGTCCGTATCCAGCTGGCCACTAAAAAGATTTTTTTTTTACATTTCCATAGAAATTATTATATATAGTTTCCATTTTAACCCTAGGGACTAAAACGACCACTTTAGCCTCGCTTCGTGAAGCTAAAATACTTAACTTACTTTTTGAACAAGTGAAAAAACTTTATCTTCAGGCAAATTGGTGTAGTACTTAGTTGGTACATGGGCGGGGCAAACTAATTACATACATACCTTTACACTAACATTAATGACGTGCACGTGTTCCATTACCTAATCTGTACGATAATTACTATTTGCAGATTATAATCGAATACAAACAACGGGGGAACTTTATATAGCTTTTCACTTCTTCTAAACTCCAGTTTTTAATTAGGCGAACTAACTTGACACTTCATTCATTGCACACGAATGTTGCCACAGTTTAAAAAAAACCAGCCAAGAGCATGTCGGGCCACGCTCAGTGTAGGGTTCCGTAGTTGCCCAATTGCCCATCCTTCACAATAGACGGGCTTAAAACCGGGTGCGTCCCATGAGATATAACTACATAATATATAATTTCATATTAATAACGTTCACAAGATATAATAAACTTTTGCTATAACATCAAATCTATATTTTTAATAGGAATAACGGCCAATTAGCATAATACTCATGTTGTAGAATCATTTTTTATATAACACTCAAATACTCTAAATTCAGTTAATATAACAACATAACGTATATCGATCATAGTATATACTTTCTATTAGTATAATGATCAGAAAATATAATAGCGTATGATATATTAAATAGGTTATAACAGCTACCCCTATGCCCCTAAAATGGAACATAGGTCAAAAACAGAAAACTGTAGGTTAGGTTAGGTTTGTTTTATGACCATGGATAGCGGAGCGAGTAAAGCGAGCGGAGCGTCAAAATGCTTGCTTGCATGGAGGTACCTAAATTAAAATTTAACTGCGAACTATTGCATACGTGTTCACAATTGATAATGGCAGATGAAATTCTGGCAAGTAAGACTATACCGTTTGGAAGAACTGCGATAAAATGGAATATGGGTCAAAAACCGAAAACTGTAGGTTAGGTTAGGTTCGTTTTATGACCATGGATAGCGGAGCGAGCGAAGCGAGCGGAGCGTCAAAATGCTTGCTTGCATGGAGGTATATTAAAATTTAACAGCGAACTATTACATAAGTATGTACACAATTGATAATGGCAGATGAAATTCTGGCAAATACGAGTATACCGTTTGGAAGAACTGCGACAAAATGGAATATGGGTCAAAAACCGAAAACTGTAGGTTAGGTTAGGTTTGTTTTATGACCATGGATAGCGGAGCGAGCGAAGCGAGCGTAGCGTCAAAATTCTTTCTTGCATGGAGGTACATATATTAAAATGTTACAGAATTGATGTGCAGGCGGTTATTCTATATGAGCATTATGCATTTTGGTGTTAGATGTATTGAGTAATATACATTATAAATCTGAGATATTATGAACGTTATACGTTATGATCGTTATATACAATGATATTATACGTAAATAACGTTATACTTAACAAAAATAGATATTTTGATGTTATATCTAACGTTCGTTATACACCTTGAACGGTATACAAAACAAGCTTATACAATATGAGCGTATATAATATGAATATTATAGTATAAGTTCTTATATCTTATATTACTTACCCCTTAAAACCGCTGTTTAAAGCCCATCTATTGTGAAGGATGAGAGGACAAAGGAGGTTTAAATTACGAGAAAGATTTCAAGCTCTATAAAAAGGTTGTAAACGCCAAAGTCACTGTAATTACTTATTACCTTCTGGATTTTATCGATTCACTCAATAACTCAACCGCTGTTTAAAGCCCATCTATTGTGAAGGTTGAGAGGACAAAGGAGGTTTAAATTACGAGAAAGATTTCAAGCTCTATAAAAAGGCCAGCAGGCATCGTAAGCGCCAAAGTAAAAGTAATTACTTATTACCTTCTGGAAATTATCGATGATACGCGCCAGATTGAGAGAAATGTTTTAATATAGTATGGCACTTAACCAATATTTGTAACGTTCGAAGTGTAGGGACACGGCGCGGCACTTATACGTAATTTTAAAGAGAATTATGAATTTTTGCGATAACTCAAAAACGGCTCAACCGGTTTTGTTCAATAGAGTTTTTGACTTATAGGTAACGCCCCATTTTCATGAAGTTCATGAAAATTCCATAATTTCTTTGATACAGTCAGCTGTTTTGTAAATATTCGCTCCAGAAATTAAAAAAATAGTCCCCCCCCTCTAACTTTTCAACCACGGTTCAAAAAAATATGGAAAAATTCATGGAAATGAGGCCTTATCAGCACTTTTAATGAAAACTATATTGAATAAAATCGGTCTAGCCGTTTTTGAGTTATCGCAAAAATTCATAATTTTCTTTAAATGACGTAAGTGCCGCGCGGTGTCCTTATCCTTCGAACGTTACACATATTAGTTAAGTGCCATACTGTATTAAAACATTTCGCTCAATCTGGCGCGTATAATCGATAAAATCCAGAAGGTACAGTACAGTGACTTTGGCGTTTACAACCTTTTTATAGAGCTTGAAATCTTTCTCGTAATTTAAACCACGGGCTTAAAACCGCTGTCTATTGTGAGGCCCGACATGCTCTTGGCCGGTTTTTTTTTCTTACCTTGCGGGTCCTAAAGGGCCCCTTGCACTGGTTGATCCTTTCACGGTGCGAATTGCAGGTCCCGCTGTCAGTTTCCTTTCAATACCGTGCGAGCAAGACAGCGGCGCTAACATATCTTGCCGCGAGTCAGCTTGTCGCGCGGCGCGACTTATCACCTGTCCTGCTCGCACGGTATTGAAAGGAAATCAAAATCGTGTAAGCCGGTTATTTTTTGTGAACGAGATGGTCAGATGCATTTATCTATTAAAAATATTATCGTAGTAATTAAGTAGCACTAACCTCTTAGCGGCATTTCAATTCCACATTATTTCACTCACATTACATTCACTTAACTCGTCCAAGACCACTCGCACACTTCGACTCCGTTACACGATTGATTTGTTATCTGCATTTGCTCGTTTTCGGCTCAGCCTTACTTACGTTTAGACACGTCATGCTTCGATTACTATTCTGACTCAGCCTAACCAAGCGATTTCTGTCGGTTTTCTAATTACTCATTAGACTTCTTGCATACTTATATTCTTTGCATTAGACTGTTAAAAATAATTGTATCTTACTTTACAACGAAACTACTATAATGCATCGCGACTCTTGTCGCACGACATAGCGCTACCCGTCACCCTCTCACATTACTGCTCAGAAAGAGACAGGCAATTATCTCGCGCGAGAAATAGTTGCGTGTCACAATTGTCCTAGAGGTGCTGTGTTGTTGACTGACAGAGTGTGCATAAGCCCTTTATTGTAATATAACCCCCGACAAAAAAGAGAGGTGTTACAAGTTTAACATGTGTATCTCTGTGTGTCCATGTGGTTGTCTGTGGCATCGTATTTCCTAGTCGGATAGTCCGATTTGGATGCGGCTATTTTGTTAGAAAGCCTTATCTAAGATTGTTCTTATTAGTTGTTTGGTGAAAATAACCGCAGCCGTTTCCAAAGAAGTGATAGGATTACAGGCAATATTAATGGTAAGAATTCCTAACTTTGTGGTTATGTTCAAGGATCTACTTAGTCCCAAATTAAGCTCAAGAAGGCTTGTGTTATGGGTACTAGACGACGATATAGGTACATACTTATATAGATAAATATATACTTAAATACATAGAACAACCATGACCCAAACACAAATATTCGAGTTCATACCACAAATATTTGCCCTGGCCGGGATTCGAACCCGGGACCGCCAGCTCAGTAGGCAGGTGCTCTACAAACTGCGCCAAACGCGTCGTCAAAAAGTTTAATTCTTACAATATTTTCAAGTAAAAAACCACGCGAAACTTATTATTTTGTAAGCGGAAACTTCATTTATTTCTTAGGTCTATAGTAAGAGGTTCTTATCGACAGATAACCCGTATCCTTCGGCGATAAGATTTGTTTGTGTATCGCAGGAACTGTGACTAACACTTATAATAATGCGGACTTAAGTTAGACACTCATACAGATTTTAGTGATTAGGAAAATGTGTTAAATATCACAGAGTGGGGTCTTTTGACCAAGGTGCCTCCGTTTCAGCTTTGCTAAAAAGAAAATCATATGTCCGAATTTCGGATGTCCACATTTCCGGCTGATCTCGCTATGATCTCGCTTACAGGTCACATTCCTCAACTGATTTTCGTGAAATTTTGCGAGCATCAGGTTCGACAATTATAAAGATTAACAGCTGCGCAGCGCGGTGTCACTAGGGCTTGCAGTACCGGGAAATTTTTGCATGGCAGTACCGGGAATTCCCGGGGCTCATCCCATGGGAACACGATCACTACATTTTTCGGGTTAATAAGTAACCTATGTGTTAATCCAGGGTTGCGGCTACCTTCATACCGAAATTTATCAAAATTGGTCCAGCCGTTTGAGCGTGAAGAAGTAACATAACTCAAACTTTCGCCTTTATAATATTAGTGTGATTAAAGTAACTATGTGGATTGCAAACGTGCGGATCAGGGGGGGTATTCGACCAATTTTAGAGATATAATGGAGATCTCTCCTTTTCATCGCCATCCGTCACTTTTGACGTGTGCCTACTTGACAAGTGGCGATATCCCTAGAATATCGCAACTTGATCAATTCGGACGCGCTAAATTTTCGTTTCCTTTGTATGTGACGGCATAAATAACAGGCGCATAGTTTAAATTGACCGCGTAGTGCGTGAAATTAGTCCGTTACGTTTCATTCAAAACAGAAATTCATATGCATTAATAACATTTTTGACAATCATTATCGCCTTCGTATTTCCAAAATTGAGATGAGATATGTCAATTTAAAGCTCATCGCATTTAAATGACAGTTCAACGGCGATATAACAGTTATCTAATAGAGATGTGACGTTTGGCGTTCACTCAAACGGCATTCTCGAATTGGGCCTCAGGTTTTGTTAGGTTCAGGTTCTGATCTCAAAACTGAAAAAGTTATAGGTAAATACTGAGTATTTAAAATTATGTCTTCATTAAAATAAAATACACTTGCAGCCTAAAAATTACTATTTATAATTATAAAATATAAAAAATGCATATACATCACAGGGTAATTGTAATAAATCACATAATAGGCGGAGCCTATACTTTACGTTTTTAGTACTTTCTAAAGAATACACACTTTTTACTGACTATGTAATATTTTCATAATATATTGGGGCCATACCATACCTCCTATCTACCGGTTGGCTGGCTTTTGCTTCTCCATCTGATTCTTCAAGTCCAGTATTACATTGTACATCGACTCATAAATATCTTCATTACGAGTCATATTCACTGGCTTCTGGCGCGAACGCGATCTAGAACTTTCCCGTTTCGATCGTCTACTCACTCTAAAGGTCGGAGTAATTCTGGGAGACAATTCTTTAAGCCCCCGTATTTGCTCCTTCAAACTGGCCATGTCATTTGACAACTCTGCCAACATCTCCATAACTCCATCCAACTTTGTCTTACTCTCTTTCTCCTCCGCAGCATTATCGTTAGCTTTATCTACCAATGCATCGTATAGAACGTCTATTTTCTTACCAACTGTATCTCTAGTGGTTTCATTTTTTACATTCTTATTCTGCTCCATAGCTTTCTTTATGATGGCACGTCGTAAATGCAGAGGTATGTACTCGTCGTCATGTGACATGGAATCACCGTAATCGAAATAATATCTAATGCGCCATAATTTCTCCTTGTTCGGGAAATTGTTGATGCTATAATGGTACCTTTTGTAGTATGTGCTGATAGGGAATACTTTGCTCACGAGCCCGTAAACTAGATAGTCTAAAGTGATTAGGAGTTCCACTTGCTTCTCAAGCCTCTTCGTATTGCCCGCAACGTTGAGTTCACTAACATTGCTAACAGCAACACCTACCATGAAATTCATGAGCACTATTGCAACAAACATTAAGAACAGTCCAAAAAGAAACCTCGTAACTTCTGTTGACGATTCGCCAAGGATACTCGTATGATTTCTGTCAAACAAGTCGTCGTATTCAAACTCCTGTGTCATCATGACAGTCGTCTTGACGAAGGCCTTCCATGGGTTTTCGAATGGGTCCTGGGCTCTGAACTGGATCATGAAGCTCAAGGAGAAACCGAGCACCAGAAATACGAACGTCAATAATATCTGAAAATTATAAAGTTTAGTTCAATAAAAGGAGAGAAGTGAAAGCTTTAGTTGGAAGCATGGGCATGGGACATACATACATAAGTATAATGAACATCATCAATATGATCTTCCTTTACAGCAACTGGCCTATGGCAGTTTACTGAACATATACCTATCTATACTCTAACATGACAACTGCCTCCTGAAGCCCTACGTGAGGGGAGCAGTATTTTTGAACCGACTGCGAAAAGGAGGACTCAACCTCCGAATGGTCCCATTCCCATCAAATTTTTCATATAAAGTAATGCATTTATTCCCAGAATGGAGAAAATTGGATTTATTTTTATTGAACGTATTCAATAAAAATAAAAATAATTATATAAATAAATATATAAATATATTTTTTTCGTTATTAAGTGATTACTGATTATATTGCCTGTCATAATCCTCTTGGGCTTAATACTGACCTTGAAGATATTGCTAGCCACCTCTCCGAACATGAGCACGTAGTACCCCCAGTTAGGGAATCGTGATAATAGGAACAGCATTTGTAGCCAAGCTAAAAGTAGGGCCGCGGTGGCTACGTGACGAAGCCAGTCTTCCCTAGGAGCCACCTTCATGGCCAGGGGAACGATGGCAGCGAGTGCCATGCACAGTAGTCTGATCCACGTCTCTAGTTTTAGGAAGTGGCGGTGCTTGTTCACAGCTAGGAAGAACATTTCCTGATAACGACAAAGACAAAAGTCAAAAAAAAATACTTCTTTTTGATTTTCGGTAAATGTAGCTTTAACAACAACTACGAGGATCTTATTGTTAATTATATAATTGAATCTATTGTTAAATCCCACAGAAATCAAGTGAAGTGTTCTATAGAAGGAAAATAAGTCAGAGTCAGAAGACAATCAGTTAAATTGAAATGGGATGGGATCCGAAAGTAGTAGTTACATGCGGCCCTAAGTCGCAACTAACAATCTACGATAAGATATTATAATTGGAACTTACCAGAATAAGCATAAGCCCAATCATGATGTAGATAAATCCCAGGAACGCCCAGTACGCGTGCTCAAAGACCAGCGGCTTAATCTGATCGGTATCACAGTAATAGAAATATGTCACCACGTAGATATTCAACGTCAGGACGAACATTCCGTATATCGCCAACATCACATAGAAAAACGGCAGCAGAGTCTTCCATTTCAAGTGAAGCAAACTCTCCATCAAAGGATGCAAGAGTATCTTTCTATGACCACATCGTACCAACTCCTCGACGACTTGTATTTGAGTCATACTATGGCTCCTCGATGTTAAAAAGCCATAGTTTACTGATATCTCAGTCTCGCCTTCTTTATTTTCATAATGAGTGAACGAGTCGAAAACAGTTTCGAAGAAGTCACCAGGGTTTGGTAGTTGATCTGTTATAATCTTAATCGCTGACTTTTTGTCGTTGACTGCAGCAGTGTAGCTGCATAACACGGCATCGGTATCATGTAAAAAGAATAGCATAATCTTGTTGCTGCAATGATATGCTGCTTCATGCAAAGGAGTGAACCCACGATTATTAACGTCTTCGACAGCTCGTGGGTCTTTCTTAATGATTGCTTTCGCAACATCGACGTAGTCCCCACGCGCTGCAAAGTGCAAAGCGGTTGAGAAAGTGTCATCAGGTAATTGAGTCCTCAGTCGCTGGCAGTTGCCACTTTTAAGAAGCATTTGTACACACTCGTAGCTATTATTCATTGCAGCCAAATGAATGGGAAGTAGTCCATCTTTATTATAATTATCAATAAGATCCTTGGCATCACCGACAGATTCGAGGAGATACTTCATGATAGCTGTTCTGCCGTACGCAGCAGCTACATGTAGAGCATTACAATTGTCGGCGGACAATTTTTCTATTCCCGCACCACGGTGCAGCAAAGATTTAGCACATTCTACATGGCCGTTCCTTATTGCTGCGCAGAGAGGCGTATCACCGTCGCTATTCAGGCAATCTATAAGGTACTCCTGTTCGGCTATGGTTAAAACTTTTTCTAGGATCGTCGTGTTATGGCCTTGCACTGCCAGGTGGATGAGTGTAGTTTTCATCTGTAATAAAAAAAATGTGATAATCATACAGTTGGAGCGAACTGGTTAACAAAGTTTTATTAAGCTTCGAACGACAAATTAACGCGAAAAAACGATCGTTCAGTTGTCACAATACATAAGTTAATTTGTCACCGGTGGAGTGATGTCACATATTACTTAGTTAAGTGAATACTCTGAGGGTAATAAAATAAATTTTATTGTAATTTAGCTTACCTCCTTCCGAGTCTGTTCCTCAAGATGGTCAAAGGAGCTTGTGGCATCGGCTCCAGCCTCCAGCGCTAGGCATACTCCCGGCAGCCACTTCAGTTCTACCGCTGTCTTCAGAACAGAGTACCCTCGCTTATCTACAACGTTTACCCGTAGGGATGACTCCGCATCGTCGCAGTTGTAGTACAGAAGAATCTATAGAAATTATAAACTTGATTAAAAATTGAACATCAAAATATCATCAGCTCTAAAGTCAAAGTCGGTATCACAGAAGAACATAAAATAGTTGAAACTTTAAGTTTTCAAAACAGTTGATCAACATAAAAAATTAAGTAAGTTCTGTGATCAGATTAAGTACTCGCTTGAAACAATTCTTCGAATTTGTTCCATAATCATAGACGTAGTGGCCTGTAATCAAGACTATTGATTCAAGCCATTGAAGCTTGGAAATCCGACAAGGCTCTAACGGCGGTGGCGCTTTCTAACTGCGTTGCGTCGCAGCCGGGTTGACGTGAAGAAAGTCATTTCAATATTTTTGTCCAATAACAAGTTAAGAACTACCCCCTGAGCAGTTCCTTGAACTTGTTCCTCAAACAGAGATGTAATGGTGCATAGCCAACGCTGTTATATATATATGCCACGGATGCTCCAAAATCCAGCAGGAGTCTAACAGCGTCGGAACTGAAGATGAAAGTTTGTTATGTCCCTCTAAGTATAAGACTCACCTCAAGCAACTCTTCGAATTTATTCCTTAGATATGGACGCAATTTGAGACATGTCACTTACGCTTTGCGGTCTAGCAGTGCTCTGTTGGCATCAGCGCTTTCCAGCAGCGTTACCATCTGAAAATGAGTGTCAGCTATATCCTTCTGAGTGCAGGACTTACCTCAAGGAGTTCTTCGAACTTGTTCCTCAGACAGAGATGTAGTGGGGTGTAACCCACGCTATTGATACACGCAACTGATGCTCCGGCTTCCAGTAGGGCTCTGATGGCGTCAGCACTCTCTAACAGCGTTGCCGTGTGGAGCGGCGTGTTCAGGTTGTCGAAGCCATCGCCTCGCATCGTGTGGAAGGTGCCTCCAGCTTCGAGGAGTACGCTGATTGTCTCTGCTAGACTGAAAAAAAGCAGTAGAACATTAGTGCTAAGCGCAAAGAACAAAAGACAATATAGTAATGCGTGTGCGACTTGCTAGTACCTACTGACTCGTCTAGCTTCATGCTCGACTAGTGTACTCGCATTCGAGCTCTTGGTAAGAATAAGTCTGTGGATTGTGTGATAGGAAGGCACTAGGGTTTTTAGGAACCGTTACATTGCCAGTTGGCGTTGCGAGTAAGAATCTTTTTGATAATTGGTGGCAGAATCTAGAACCATATCAGTGGCAACAAATGTTGTCAATAATACCTCTCGGCACAGTGGCGCCATCGGTTGAATAAATTTCTGGAAAACGTGTTTAGCTATGTGTTGAGGAGACTTGAGACGCACTTCACCAGGACATTTTAATCCCAAAATTTCCCGGGAGGTTAAAGCATGGGGTTCTTCAAGAAATAGAGGAGTCACAAATTGTTCACGTCGGCTGTGGTGACTGCTTATCATGAGGCAGGTCACGCTTTTATACTTTGATGGTGACTGGGGAGTCGCCATCAAAGTATAAAAACCAACGTAAAATCACTCACTCATCACTAGCCACGTGGTGGTCATAATAGAAGGCGGAACCAGCAACATCAAGTGCCGTCCGACGAGTGTTGCCCGCGCCGTCTGGATTAGCTCCATGCGCCAATAATGCGCGTACGCAGGCCACGTGACCACGTGCAGATGCGGAATGAAGGGCCGTCCAGACCGGCTTTTCATTTGCTGGCTGGAATACACAGAGCATATACTTAAATGTAGCATTGCAAAAACCAAGTCATTCTACATCTCAATTACAGACGTTTTGATCTTTTCGTGACCATCAAATTTTAGGATCAATCAGGACAGTGATGACAGATGGTGGATAAACACGACACAGATGTAAAAAACTTGAGTACATCGTGAAGATAAACTGGCGTTGTCACCTGACAACTGTCAGCACTGTGAATAAGACGCTAGCTACTAAGTAGGAATTTTTTCCAAGTTCTCGGAAGACCCATACTCAGTTCAGTTTCACGACTAGGTTTAAACAATCGTTATCGTTAAAGTTGTCTTCATAAAGCTAAGGGATGATCTTCATCCAACTTCCGTATGTTCACAGAAAAACAAGGACGGTACAGATGTTCGTATTAAATCCTATGAAGATCTTTAGGTGTTCGGATGTTCGCTACTCAACGCCGTAAACAGTCCAGCAAATACAAATGCAACTTGGTAATCAAATATTTAGATCAGCTCGCGGTTAAGAACACTTAATCCTAGCAATGCGTCTGAAGGTACTTAAATGGTAATAAACTAAGAATCTATACTATTATTAAGTTCTGTTTTTTTTTGAAAATCTGTTTTCTATGGAGAGGGGAAATTATTTCAAGAGAAATCTAAACAGTGCGATGCAGATTTTGTATTAAGCTTGCGGCGCCAGCCGTACAGTTGGTAAACACTTTTTTGACCGCTCATCAAGCACAGAACATCCAAAGATGGTTACAGAATCTTGTTCACCCCACGGGGACGAGTTGTGAACACCTTCTAGTTAGAAATAAAATTACCCAAGTAGGCAGCATGTTGAACCGGTATCGTTCTTCTTCGTTGTGATCGGTCGGGATGTACTGCATCTGCGCCTCTGCCTCGTACCAGGACATCGTGTAAAGCGCGTTGGGTTCGAACCCCTTCTCCAACAACCTGAAACGTTATTCATCAATCTATTAATATCGGGCAGTGAAAAGTGTCCCTCAACAATTACTCTCAAGAATCTGTTTCGGTGTGGCTAAAATATGATATGTTTACGGTTCCCATAATTTCACCATTTTGCGAAATGTGATCTGTAATAGGCGATAACCATCAGCAATCCGGGCAACTGGGCATCAGAACATCTGGAATTCGGACACACGAAAGCAATTTTGACCAAGTGAAACGGGGATGCTTAGCTCGGTTAATAATTTGATACCAATTAGAGTTGATGCAGGCCATAATGCTAGTAGATTCGACTGCCGCTGCGGTAGAAAAGTTCTCGAGTGGCAACCTTGCATCAGCATACGCGGCGTAGACTAGCTCTATACCAAGTGGACGGACGATCTTGTAAAAATCGAAGAACGCAGTTGGATGCGGTCACCACAAGTCTGGTCGTTGTGAGATGGAGATTGTAAAAAAGGCCTTTATCTGGCGTTGTGGCCGTCATTCAGTTGAGATGAAGTGTTGATATGAAATACATATACGTACCAATTAAAATGTAAGAGCGAGTTGGAAGCGAGAAAGGCAGCGATTTCACCGTCAGCGCGCAACTATTTCGCTGGGTGTACAATTAACAAATCAAAAAATGTCGCAAACGCCTCGCTTTCAACTCACCTGCAAATCGCCAGTGTGCTTACGGAGATGCCAGGACTGCGCGACAGCGACGGTGCGCGGTACGTGTGTCTCACACACTCGTATGGCCGCCGCGCTCGGATCTCTCGCTCAACCGCTCGCCACGCCGCTGGTCGCGCAAAGTCGTGGCATCTCCGTTAGGCTCTAATAACCTACTGTCATCAGATGATAAATACTACAGGTTCATTCTTAACTCCTTTCTTTATAGAACTTCCAATTTATTTTCAGTTGAGTAGGTATTAAAATAAAAACTTACTTCTCCACTTCTTCGACATGGTTCCATTTGACTGCCAGTAGCAACTTCGCTTCTATGTGTTGGTAGCTGAAACGCAAAAATAATCATCTGTTTAGGTGGTAGGTACACAAAATATTAAAACATAAAAAAGTGGAAGTCGGTTAAAACTAACAAACTGTTAGTAAAACGTGATATATAAATTACATAACCCTGGCGCTTTTAAATGAATAGTTGCCGAAGACAACTATTGTTAATTAAGTCTTGGTTGTTCTGGGTTTCATTCGAGAAAACTGGAAAAAAGCTCCATGTGTAGGAGACCAAATGTATATTGTCACTAGTTAGCTCAAGACTGTAATTACCTCTGACAGCACCAACAGTGAAGTGACATGTGACAGTTCATGTAATCACGACCCGGATCCCAATCAAAGATCAAATAGATTTACTCACCGTATCGCATTCGGAGGAGTGATCAGCTAAAAGTGTAACGCGGCTTGGGAACGGCATACCGGCCGTTCTTCAAAATCCTCGGAGACAGCACCTACAATGGTAGACGATTAGACACCACCGACCCTTCTTTCAGTTCTAAGAGACCGAATCCAAATACTACTTACACTCTGGACTGCATTAATTTGCCTACTGGTGGTGAAGCTCCGGGCACAGCATAGAGTGACTGTTTAAAAAAGTCCTAGGGGACATCGTCTATAGTTACCAAATACTACTCACTGTATCGCATTCATTGGAGTAATCAGCTTGGCTGGTGGTGGAGGTCCGGGTACGGCATACAGACTATCCTCTGAAGACGTAGGTGATAGCGTCAACAGTGGTAGTCCATCGGAGGCCACCGAACCTGCTTCTATATCTGTAAGACCAAACACTGCTTACTGTATTGCATTCATTGGAGTGATTAGTTGGGCCGGTGGAGGAGGCCCAGGAACCGCATAGAGACTATCCTCTGACGTCCCAGATGACAGCGACAATAGTGTTAGCCCATCGGAAGCCACCGACCCTGCTTCCATATCTGGGACACCAAATACATTCCTTTAGCACATCAAGTTGCATAACATGAAAAGATTGGATCAAGCGGATTCAGCATCTGCCCTCATTTTTAATATCTTGGGCTTTAGAGCGGCCGCACCACTCATTCTCAAATCTATATGCTACAGCAGTATGGATTTCACTTAAGCTCGATTGAGATTTGTACCGTTCTCATTAACGTTCTCCGTAGTGTATGGAAATTGTTCGCTATAATATACAAACCGAGGATTGTTCCTTCAAACGAGCTCAACACTATTCGTGTCAGATATGGTAGCCACCTGGATGATAAATTTGTGTAAATCCTCAATAATGTGGTTTTAACTTAAATCTTAATACATACATATACGACCTACCATCTATCAACAACCATCCAAGTCTCTGAAGTTAGTTACTAGTGGCGTCGGTTAATGGTGTCTAGGGGTTCGACCACGCTTCGGCAGCGCAACGAAAAGTTTTTGAGGTTGTCTTCAAAGCTGCCAACTTCTTGTTTTTTGCATTCAGCAGAGCAATCGTGGTCACTCGTACAGTTAGGCAGTGCCACGTTGCACAATCTTCTTCCGGCTTCCTTTAACATGCTCTCTATGAACAGAAGACGCAGACTTACGTACTAATCACGAATGACAATGACATACCAACATAATGTTCACTGGATGAGTTCCGACCTGACGAATACTGCTGGGTCTGTGGACGGGTTGTGACATCATCTACTTCTAACGCTGGATTGTCGATTCCTGGAGACAGATACTTTTATCTAGTATTTGAAGACTATCCTCAACTTCCAGTACAATTAATCAAAGATACCGTCACCGTTTTGAAATATTTTGACTGAATAGTACCTATAATGTAAGAGGACCAAGTCTCGGTAAATAAGCGAGGATGTTGCATAATAAGAACGACTCTGAGGTCAAGCAGGATAGATTACCCAGACACCAACACCAGTCACCAACATGCACTTTAAGGAAAAGAGAAATGACGCAGAGAAGTTATACAGAATGAGTCAAAACGAACCTGTGAAAAAAGAGAAGAGATAGTATGAAATACATAGTGTGATATAATGTCTAAGAAACATGAGTCCTACGTATGGCTCTCTTTTACTGCGAACGAGAATTCTGTTAAACTTAAACGGTCCTATACCAGTTTGTTACCCCATGTTTGTTAGACGGTGGTACTCTATTAACTTCGTATAGCCCCACAGGGTGTTTTTTGACCCACGCCATATTGGGGATATTTAGTGGTACCTAGTAATTTATTTTACTGGTAGGTAATAACGTAAATTTTTTGTTACCTGATCTTGAGAGTCGGTGAATGTCACTGATGTAAACAAAGAGGAAACAACACTAAATATTCCGCACAAATATTTTTGTATAATGAAGCCAAAACTGTCAACAGTGATGAATGTTCAGTTTATTTTCAATAGGATTCAGTATTTATTTCGCAAGAAGAACGAAGGATTGAGCAGCATTCCGGTAACAATGTTTTGAATCTGGTTAATGACAAATCCTTGACAATTCGCTACTGACGTTTAATAATGCAAATATATGCCTTAAATATTATTCATCTGTGTATATGCCATATGAAAGCTGCTTGGCCTGCTTATAGCACCACTATCACTGGGCCGGACCGACACTTGATAGGCTATCAGTCATCTTCCTAGCCTTTGTCCCATATCTTTGTAGAGAATGAATTCTCAATCGGGGTCGGCTACCTAAATCCCAAGATGTGGCGTAGGCACTAGTTTGTACGCAAGTGACTGCCATCTGACCTTCCAACCCAGAGGGGAAACTAGGCCTTATTGGGCTTATTTAGGTGGTTTCCTCACGATGTTTTCCTGCACCGAAAAGCGAGTGGTAAATATCCAAATGACTTGATAGGCTATATACCTACTATAATGAGATCTGTCTAAACTTAATTCGCCAACGACGCCACCTCATCCCACTCCTGATGTCCCGTATTAGATCATATCAAAATATTAAATCTACATAATATACTCCCTATACTTAGGCCCTCCGCACTACGGCTTCTAGTAGCCGCGACAGTACATCTCTCTTTTTCTCACTTCGAGCGTGCAAAAGAGACATAATTATGTTCTGTCGCGGTCACAAGAAGCCGTAGTGTGCGCTGGCTCTTATTCAAAAGCTAAAAAGTCAGTAGATTTTTAGAATACCTAATACCAACATCATTTAGCAATTTACCTTAACATTTATATACCACCACCAGACAGATAAAGCAATGCAAATAACGAGGAAAACCGTGGTTTTAATTGTCTAATTGTTATATTAATTGGTAAACAACACGCTCAAAATCCTTAGTCTGTCTGTACACAGACACGGAGAGGACAAAATGTACCAATCAGGCTGCGTGTTTGTGAAGCCAAAAAAAAGTGCATTTAAATCTGAGGAAATGTGATTGGTCAATTTTACACGTCTCCGCTTCTCTGGACAGGCAGCCTAAGCGACAAGCAATGGGAAGGGTAAAAAACTGGCCAACTGCGAGTCTGACTCGCGCACCGAGGATTCCGTACAAACTTTCACTTATCCCATCTTAATTGACCTGGGGCCCAATTCGAGAATGCCGTTTGAGTGAACGCCAAACGTCACATCTCTATTAGATAACTGTTATATCGCCATTGAACTGTCATTAAAATGCGATGAGCTTTAAATTGACATATATCTCATCTCAATTTTGGAAATACGAAGGCGATAATGATTGTCAAAAATGTTATTCATGCATATGAATTTCTGTTTTGAATGAAACGTAACGGACTAATTTCACGCACTACGCGGTCAATTTAAAGTATGCGCCTGTTATTTATGCCTTCACATACAAAGGAAACGCAAATTTAGCGCGTCCGAATTGACGAAGTCGCGATGTTCTAGGGATATCGCCACTTGTCAAGTAGGCACACGTCAAAAGTGACGGATGGCGATGAAATGGAGAGATCTCCATCATCTCTCTAAAATTGGTCGAATACCCCCCCTGGTTGAGTAAGTTTGCACCTAAAATATATCGCGCCGCATACAAACGTGGTGCAAACTTAACGCAACCGAGTTCTCCAAATATGATGTTTGAAAAAGACTACATTTTTATGATTTTATTACAAATGTATAATTTTTATAAGTAGGTATTTGTATTATGTGACGATATTACTTGCCAAATTTCATAGTTCTAGGTCATCGGGAAGTATACGGTATTAATTTCAACTCGATACCACCCGTTCTCGAGATAAAGGGTCTTGACAGACAGAGAGACGGACGGACAACAAAGTGATCCTATAAGGGTTCCGTTTTTTCCGATTCAGGTACGGAACCTTAAAAAAGGTGAAAGCAGCGTCGTTTAAGAATCAGCACTCAAATGTCGTCACCTTGTGGTAAAATCGGCCAACTGCGAGTCGGACTCGCGCATCGAGGGTTCCGTAAAAAGATTTTCCATCTTAACTGGGCGGGTTAAGTTAAGTTTTCACCTGGTATGTATGGCTCCGGATACAAATGAGGTGCAAAGTTAACGCAACCGATCAAGTTTGTTGTATGGGAGCCCCACTTAAATATTTATTTTATTCTGTTTTTAGTATTTTTTGTTATAGCGGCAACAGAAATACATCATCTGTGAATTTGTATATCAAGCTATCACGGTTCATGAGATACAGCCTGGTGACAGACGGACGGACATACAGACGGACAGCGGAGTCTTAGTAAAACGGCCCCGTTTTTATAGGGTTCCGTAGTCAACTAGGAACCCTTATAGTTTCGCCATGTCCGTCTGTCTGTCTGTCCGTCCGCGGCTTAGCTCCGTGATCATTAGTACTAGAAAAATGAAATTTGGTATGAGTAGGTACATATGTATCACGCCGACATAACAGTAAAATAAAAACTAAAAAAAAAACTTTTTTCGGGTCCGTCCTGTACCTACACCTAAAGAGGGGGTGATTTTTTTTCGTCCCATCACTAGTGTGTGGGTTGTCGTTGAATAGGTATTTTAAAAATAATAGGGGTCTCCGAACATTATTTTTTGATAGTCAGCAGTTTTGTCAATATTCGCATCGAAAATAAAAAAAATTGCGTCCCCCCCCCTCTAACTTTTCAACCACGGGTCAAAAAATTAAGGGCAAAGTCATGAAAATGAGGCCTATGAGTACTTTCAATGAAAACTATATTGAAGAAAATCGGCCGAGCCATTTTTGAGATCGCAAAAGGGTCTAGTAATTCAGTGAATAAAGGATTTTGACCTTACAAACGGTCCGGTAGGTTTGAATTTTTGATATGTTGTCTAGGATGGTTAGGTAGTGTTTAAAATGCAAAATGCACAATTCCCCCCACTCCGCGCCCGCCGCCATATTGAAAAAACCGGCACTCTCTTCATATTTTTGCTCATATCTTCCTTTAGGAGCATTTTAGCTAGAAGAAAGCTTCGACAATGTTATAGAGAGTTAAATTTACTACTTTTTCCATTTTATATTTTGTTTCTAGGATAGATAGTTACGGAGATATGCACATTAAAAAAAACTTAAGAAATTGCAATTTTCAACTCAAAAACAAACTTCTGGATTATATCTTCGATTAGGAGCATTTTAGCTAGAACAGTGCTTGGGCAATTTTATAGAGAATTAAATTTACTATAATTTACATTTCAAATTTTGTTTCTAGGACAGATAATTACGGAGATATGTAAAAAATAAAGTCAAATTTTCCGAAAATGTATGTAAAAATGGACATGAGTTTTATAAGCAATTATATTTCCTACATGTTTTAATTTGTCCTAGAATAGTCCGTAACTGAATGACAGCGTTCTAAACCAAGAATTTTGAGAAATTTTCGGAAAATTCGACTTTTCCTGTTTTTTAAATGTGCATATCTCCGTAACTAACCGTCCTTGAAACAAAATTTGAAGTGTAAAATATAGTAAATTTAATTCTCTACAATATTGCCCAAGCTTTGTTGTAGCTAAAATGCTCCTAAACGAAGATATAATCCAGAAGTTTGTTTTTCAGTAGGAAATTGCGGTTTTTTACGTTTTTTTAAATGGGGATATCTCCGTAACTATCTGTCTTAGAAAAAATATATAAAATCGAGAATGTAGTAAATTTAACTCTCTATAATATTGTCAAAGCTTTCTTTTAGCTAAAATGCTCCTAAAGGAAGATATGAGCAAAAATATGAAGAAAGTGCCGGTTTTTTCAATATGGCGGCGGGCGCGGAGGGGGGGGAATTGTGCATTTTGCATTTTAAACACTGACTAACCATCCTAGACAACATATCAAAAATTCAAAACTACCGGACCGTTTGTAAGGTCACACATAGTACTTTAGTCTCTATTCAGCGTATTATGAGTAAAATTACATTCTTTTTTCAATACAAGCAGAAATATCCCAAATATTAACTTTACTAATTTTTGTGAATAAGTCTGAAACCAAAGAAGATTGACGGCTGATATTACGCATACAGTCACTGTCGTAAATGTTTTTTTTTGACATGACGCAACATGATTTTTCAAAATGTTTTTAAATGTATACGTAGTTGACAACTGCGGCTTATCAAATTTTTTTTGGTAGTTGTGTCTACGCGAGAAGTGGCAAAAAAATGAAGCGAAATAAAAAACTATTTTTTTTTTCATCCATGTTCAAGGATATGAATGTCTGTAAAAATATGCATTATGAACCCCATTCTATGCTCTTTAATTCTGAATTTATTTGGTTCCTCTCGTTTGCTTGGTTTAGCTAAAATAACAGTTTAAAAATTACCTTGATATTTTGACATTTTCGTGAATAAGTCTGAAACAAAAGAAGATCGAAGGCTGATATTACGCATACAGTGTCCTTAGGTCCTGCCACTACTGCACCTCAAATTACAACCAAATCCCTTGCGGGGGCCATTCTTCTTAGCTTAGCCTGCTAGAGCACCTTTCATAATTTTCTTTAAAACGACGTAAGTTGAGTTCCAGAAGGTAATAAGTAATTACAGTTACTTTGGCGTTTACGACCTTTTTATTGAGCTTGAAATGTTTGTCGTAACTTAAACCTCGGGCCTCAAACCGCTGTTTTAAGCCCCTCTATTGTAAAGGATGAGCAACTATGGAACCCTACACTGAGCGTGGCCCGACATGCTCGTGGCCGGTTTTTTACCCTTTAGTTACGAGTAGATAACTAAATAAGAGATGAATCACCAAGTGAATATTTGATCGTTAACTCGTTAACTGTATCATAGTATAATTCAAGAGTGTGTTTTCAAAAGGACTTATTTCTGTAAGGAAGCCATGCAAAACTGAGCCCTTTTGAAAATACACTCCTCTATTGTAAAGTACATAAATGATTTGCTACTGATTGCATTTACATATAGATACCTTAAGACCAGGCTTTCGGTATTATAGGGAGAAGCTGTAGCCCTTTTTAGGGCTCCGTACCCAAAGGGTAAAAAAGGGATCCTTTTACTAGGACTCCGCCGCTGTCCGTCCGTCTGTCTGTCTGTCTGTCTGTCCGTCTGTCACCAGGTTTTATCTCATGACCCGTGATAGCTAGGACAAGAAATACTAAAAAATAGAATAAAATAAATATTTAAGGGCTATACAACAAACATGATCGGTTGCGTTAACTTTGCACCTCATGTGTATCCAACGCCATGCATGCCGGGTGCAAACTCAGGCAAAAGCTCGGCCCTTATATAGCACTATCTGTTGGTAATACATTCTTCGTCCTCTCATCAAACCAAAATGGCTGGACGGATTTTGACCGATTTTGGTACAGGGATAGCTGGACATCTGAAGATAGTTATACAAAACTTTTGACCCGTCTACAGTAAAAAAAAAAAGGTTTACACGACCGAAGGTTGCAGGCCCAACTAGTTTGCACAGCAAGAATAAATTAACAGTTTAATGACCCGTCCACGCATTTGCGGGGGTTTTTGTGCCAAAAAATAAAATCCACAGTAGTAATTTCAAATCGTTTTTAGGGTTCCGTACCTCAAAAGGAAAAAACGGAACCCTTATAGGATCACTTTGTTGTCCGTCTGTCCGTCCGTCCGTCTGTCAAGACCCTTTTTCTCAGGAACGCGTGGAGGTATGAAGCTGAAATTTATATCAATTACTCAGGTCTACTGTCCCTTGAAGCTGTGAAAAAATCAAACTTCTAAGCCAACGCAATCAAAAGATACAGCCGTTTATGCCGCAAATTTTCGACACTTGCAAGGGAATCAAAACCTACAGGGTGCTTCCCGTGAACTCAGAATCTTGAAATTTGGTACGAAGCAACGTCTTATAGCATAGATAAAGGAATAATTACGAAAACCATAAAAAAATTTTTTAATACCTAACTTTGCACCTAATTTATATGGGGCGCTATACATACCAGGTGCAAACTTAACTTAACCACTTAGGGATGGAAAGTGTTTGTACGGAACCCTCGGTGCGCGAGTCCGACTCGCACTTGGCCGGTTTTTTTTATTCAATAGGAACGGTTAGGTTTGCTGTATAAAAGTAGTAAATATTTAATGGTTTACAGAAAAAGCTTAGGTTGGCCCAACTGGCCCTTGGCTCTTTGTAACTCGTAAAAGTGCCGGTCGCCATAGATGGTATTGGTCAAAATATTGATAATCCCTGGGATACTCCACAAAAAGCCGGCCAAGTGCGATTCTAACTCGCGTAACTACCACGGTTCATGAGCAGGGTTCGGAAATTCAGATCGATATTTACCTAAAGTTAACAAAATCCTATTGCTATCTCACTCATACGTCAAACAAAGCCGCCTATACCTACGACCGCCACCAAAGTTTAGGTAAATAACGATCCGAATTTCCGAACCCTGTTCATGAGATACAGCCTGGTGACAGACGGACAGCGGACTCTGTAACAATAGGGTCCCATTTTTACCCTTTGGGTATGGATCCCTAAAAATATTTTATATGATGATGTGATAGGAGTAAGGAGTAGCTCCCGCAATTCCTCACGCATCTCATCATCAGGTCTTCACTAACGGAGTTCTGAAGAACACATTAAAAAAAACAACCGAAATGAGAACCCCTACTTTTTGAAGTCGGTTAACAATTAATAATAACTCACCTTTACTCTTCATTTTGAATCCAAATGCACTGTATCCTTAAGCACACACGAGCACGATTTCCTTATTTACAGCATGACTTTCGTCTGACTATATTATGACTATTGGTTTAATTTTAGTTTACCTCGTACGTCCATCAACCGTGTGGATTCATGTCCAACTGAACCAATGGTTTCCCCAAAACGATTACAATAATAACAGCAGGTTTTACAATCGCCAATAGGAACGGGTTTTGGTGATTATGCGATTTTGGAAAATTGACCTTTAGTGCGTTAGATGCTAAACTATATTTATATTATTATTTATGCATTAGTTAGTGCCAAAGGCGATACTAATAAATTCAAATCCAAGTATGAGACTTATAAAAATAATGCATTTTCTATTAAATCTGAAATTGGCGCCGTGGTTCCTTAATAACAGATTTCCCTATCTCTTATAAAATAGTTCTCGTTTTCTCCCTATTAGCCTATTACTGACCCATTTGGATTGATATAAAAGTTTGTGTGCAAAAGTTTTTTGGGTCAAGCTTTTATTGCTGACTGTAGGCATATTTTCCTACACAAATCTTACTTCTCAACAAGAACAATCAAATGAGACCAAACACGAAGTCCGTCTCCATCATCAGAACAACTCCAATATACCAAATTATTGTATTGTCACATTTGTAACGTGAACTACATATACACGCAAAGTTTCACGTCGATACGATACGGTAAGTATTATCCCCTCTTTTACCTACTTCTTCTTAATTTATATTGTGATTTTTTTCAATAACTGTTGGACACCATTACTAGAAAGTAGGCTAAAATATACTACCAAGATTTGATTAAAGTATTATTTGCTACAAACTATCTTACAATCATAGTTACAAGTGAACTTAGGTTAAAAGTACCAAAACATGGGAGTCATTTCAGCATTGCCAGCCACATCTGAACTAGCGTATTTAATTCTCTACGACATTGCCTAGGCTTTTTTCTAGCTAAAATGCTCCTAAACGAAAATATAAGCCAAAAGTTTGATACATTACTGGAAATTGCGATTTTTACATTTTTTAAATGTGCATATCTGCGTAACTATCTGTCCTTGAAACAAAATTTGAAATGTATATTATAGTAAATTTCATTGTCTACACCATTGTCTAAGCTCTTTTCTAGCTAAAATGTTCCTTAACGAAGGTATTATAATAAAAAATCTGCTGTAACCGTTGTCTGCAATTCTAAATTGCAGACAACGGTTACTGTTCCAGCGGCGCTCCCATATAGGCTGCCATGCCATGCCAGTGGTAGGGGTAGGTTCCTGAATATCAAGCCACACCCTTATCAACCTGCTTAAATAAGACAAGAAATGTACAGCAAAGTATCATCGGTAAACATCAGTTATCATTTTTATGAACCCGCGCGCCTGATCTCGAGAATTTGGAAAAAAAATAAGTAATTGGCTTATTGAACTGGTTTCGATACTATGGGAATACCCGCATCGTGACGTAACGGCGCCGACGCGCGCGCAGCGCATTCATTAAGTCGGTGACTGTGTGATGATCTCGCAATGTCTCCGTGCCTCTATCGGCAAAAACAGAACCCTTATTGGATCACTTCGTTTCGTTGGCCGTTTGTCTCCCCAAAATTGGTGTGACCTCCAAACTTACTCCTGTGACCCCCAAAATTACTCCTGTGGCGCGGAGATAATCCCATTAGCGGGTTATACTCCCACAAAAAGTCCGACTACTAGTAGTGAGGTCTAACTAGCCCTGATACAGTTCAAGTCATGTCTTAAAAAAAACTGTCTGTGTGTCCGTGACCGTCTATCAAGACCAAATCAACTCTTAAGCGACTTCAAAAATAGGAGGAGGGTTCTCAATTTTTTTTTTTTTTTTTTTTAACTCAGGTCTGCTACCCTAGCTAGCTACATATTATTCATATGTGTGCTACCCCTGGAAACCGTGAAAAAAAAACTCAACACAATTTAAACATACCACCATCACCGCCATATTTACAATGCGCCTGATAAAAAGGCAACGCCCCCATACACGCGCACAATTGCCTTCTTTATATGAGGTTTTACCGCGTCTTCGACTTTTGCGCATGATGACGTAATCACGCAAATTTAAGATAATGACGCAGGGAAAACCGTTAGGTATCTATCTTATAAACTTCAGTTATTCTAAATTCTAACCTACATTTTGCTTTGCATATGTGGACCTTAAATATTGTGAATACAGGATTATCGTAATAGGTAATAGTGATAAGAATTCATTCAAAAATAAGCGTGTTTCCGTTCACTTTTAATAATTAAGTATAATAGTAGTTTTTGATACAAGTGTGGAAAGTAGGTATGTCATTTTGAACGAGTCCCGAGGAGTCTTGGCCTGAGCCGCAAGGCGAGGGTCAAGACTCGGGACGGGGTAAATATATAACGATCATAACGTATAACGTTCATAATATCTTAGATTTATAATGTATATTACTCAATACATCTAACACCAAAATGCATAATGCTCGTATAGAATAACCGCCTGAAAAATTTAAGTTAAAAAGCAATACCTCATACACATAATGTCATAGGTAAATAAAAAAAAAGTTTTCTGTATCCAGTATTTTTAATTTACATCTGCCATTATCATATCAATTGTGTACATACTTATACAATAGTTCGCTGTTAAATTTTAATATACCTCCATGCAAGCAAGCATTTTGACGCTCCGCTCGCTTCGCTCGCTCCGCTATCCATGGCCATAAAACAAACCTAACCTAACTTGCAGTTTTCGGTTTTTGACTCATATTCCATTTTGTCGCAGTTCTTCTAAGCGGTATACTCTTACTTGCCAGTATTTCATCTGCCATTATCTATTGTGTACATACTTATGCAATAGTTCGCTGTTAAATTTTAATATACCTCCATGCAAGCAAGCATTTTGACGCTCCGCTTGCTTTGCTCGCTCCGCTATCCATGGTCATAAAACAAACCTAACCTAACCTACAGTTTTCGGTTTTTGACCCATGTTCCATTTTAGGGGCTTAGGGGTAGCAGTTATAACCTATTTAGTATATCATACGCTATTATATTTTCTAATCATTATACTAAAAGAAAGTATATACTATGATCGATATACGTTATGTATGTTATATCAACTGAATTTAGAGTATTTGAGTGTTATATAAAAAATCATTCTACAACATGAGTATTATGCTAATTGACCGTTATTCCTAATAAAAGTATAGATTTTGATGTTATAGCAAAAGTTCATTATATCTTATGAACCTTATTAATATGAAATTATATATTATGTAGTTATATCTCGTGGAACGCACCCCTCGGGACTTGTTAAAATTACACTTCCACACGTGTACCAAACAACGTTTTTTAATACATTTTTCCAAATTAACAAATATAAATGTATCTACATGGTACCTTTTCATTTATCAATTGCTTCGAATTTTGAGTTGGACTCTATTATAAATAATAAAATAAGAGCGGTGACAGGTAGCCGTAGCGTAGCTACCAAAAGCAATTGAGTGGCTAATATTTATAATCAATGCTACATTTAGGAAAAAGCCGCATATCATTATTTTATATTGCTCCAAAGTTATTGAAGAATACAGAGATGGCGCCGCTATGGCGCCGCTGGGTCATGCGCTGGGTCTAATGTAATGCATATGAATATGACATTATGACATGAGCAAATTTGACATATTATCCATCCATCAAACTCAAACCGGAAACCGCTCAAACGTCAACACTTTGACGTGAATAAATACCGATTTAAGCTGCGTCCACACTTGTATCATTTCGCCGATCCGATCCCCGTCGCGTATCCTCACCGCGTATCGTCCTGTTTGGACGCTCACTGCGGGCACTCCGTATCATTTGCGCCGTCGCGCGAAGAAACGCGTCCACACTTGCCGTATCGTATCCTCGTCGCGTAGAAGTCTGACCAGCGAGTCGCTGCACAAGCATTTTTACAGAATTCTATTTATGGCAACAATTTTACCTGTCAAACTAATTGTCAACCTCTGTTCGTACATAACCTAAATATAATCTGAGTGCATTTGTTACGGAAGTTTATATCGTGTTATAATGGCTAAACCGATCAGAAGCAGTGTTAGAAGCATGTTATTTACGATAATCTCTAACTACAATCACGTTAGACGTGATGAGAATGAGAGATTTCTGAAAAAGAAACGAATGTTGGATGAAATCATTCAGGCGACCGGTAAGTTATTGTCAAACAATTTTGATGCTTCTCTTGGCACTCTTTTATTTACAAAATATTGTTGGCGATTGTATTATAATACTTTAACTTAATTCTTTATTTTGATTCTAGCTGGCGTGGATGATGAAAATATCAAACAATCTATTGAAAAGCTAGCCAAAGAACTGAAGATGGTTATTGATAATAACGAATCAGAATCAGGGTATTTGGCGAAAATATCCTCTATGACAGGTAATAATAATTTATATTTGCACATGTAGATTTCTTAATATTTGAATGTGTTTATTTCCTTTACTTATGATGTCTCCTTTTTCAGGTGTTAGCATTAGAACGTTACGCTCAATTAAAAAAGAAGGTTCTATTAACCAAGGCGAATGGAATACGCCAGGGAAAAAACGTCCCCGCCCACCAACTGTGTCAAATTTAGACAATTTTGATGTGACAGCCATCCGTAACAAAATAAACGAATTTTATTGTGTCAAAAAGCAAGTTCCTACTCTAAGAACATTACATGCGGAATTGAAAGAGTCTATAGGATTCTCAGGATGTTGTGAAACACAGGAAAATACTACACCAGAATGGATTTCAGTTTAAAAGAAATAAAGAAGAACGCTCCATTCTCATGGAAAATTTTGAAATATCTGGATGGAGACAAAGATTTCTAAGAACTATACATAAAAAACGACAAGAAGGAAAATTGATTGTGTATCTTGATGAGACATATGTCCACCAAAATTATAGGCCAAAGAAGTCATGGCAAGGGCCTTCTACTTCCGGTGTAGTTGAAAAAATTTCCTCCGGTAAAAGGCATATTATAGTACATGCTGGATCGGAGCAGGGATTTGTTCCAAATGCTTTACTTGTATTTAGCACAAAATCCAAAGCAGCAGATTATCATGATGACATGAATAGTACAATTTTTTTAAAGTGGTTACGTGAAATGTTGATCCCAAATTTGACCGAGCCTAGTGTGATTGTAATGGACAATGCAAGTTACCATGTCACACAAATAAATAAGCCTCCAACCATTCACAGCTTGAAGGCTGATATTCAAAAATGGCTAAGAGAAAATAAAATCCCATATGAAGACTGTTTTAAAAAAGAGGAATTGATGTGCCTTGTTGAAGAAAACAGAGTTGGTCCTGTATATGCAGCAGAGGAAATATTGAAGCAGCATGGGCACGAGGTCCTTAAATTGCCTCCATACCATTGTGACCTAAATGCTATTGAGCTCATATGGAGCCTGGCAAAGCGAAAAGTAGCGAGTAGAAATTTGGGGCTACATGGATCAGAAACTGAAAACCTGATCAGGGAATGTTTTTCAATGATTACAACAGAAGATTGTAAAAAATGTACAGACCATGTAATAAGTGTTGAAGAAAAATACAAGTCCAAAGACAACATTCTTGACACAGAATTGGCGCTATTCATCATACAAGTTCGTGAAAATGATAATGAAAGTGATAATTCTCTATCAGGCATTGAATTTCTCGAATCTGATTTTGATTATGACTCCTGAAATAATAACAGATTAAAATTGGATAAAACGTTATTGAAAGTCTGTTTTCTTTCACCGTAATACCTTAAGCTCCAGTTAATCTATCCATGTGTGGCACCTTGCCCTTAAGATGACTTGGAAATATGTCACTTTATTATGATTACTAGTTAACCCTTATTAGGACAAAGGGAAACCATATGCCGAAAATAAAATCGTATGTAATTTTTTTAGCATGAGCCTATTGGTTGTTAAGATTTTTGTATTTGTAATCGATCACTATGACAATTAATGTCAACTGACATAATTTTATATTTGCAAAAACATTATATACCTAGTTGAAATAAATAAACTAAACTAAACTATTAATTAAGTATAGATAAATTACCGAGAGCGTGGAATTGCATAAGTGGTATTCTGTATTTAGGAATTCTATATTTGAAATTTCCCTTTGCCCGTATTGTCAGCATAAACCTCCTGTTTGTAATATATTGAAGAAGAAAATTCCATAATAACGGCAGTGACAAATTCTAAATATTATTTACGTTGTGCGTATATTTTAACTGCTGATTTTATTATATTCTCACAATTTTCGAAATAATTTTCTCTAGGCCCGTTCGATTGTGAGTTACCCAGTTTTTGTCGAAAGTGAAGGAAATAAATATAGGTGTCAAGAACGGGAAATGGATCGAACAACAGATTATAATATTATTATCAATAGTTGTGATATCCCAGATGAAGAATTAAATAATAACGAATGAAAGTCAAAAAGGACTGAGTAGGTATTATTTTACTTATTAAGAGGAGAAGGGTATATAATTTCATTAAATTAAGAGAAATACTTAAGTTACTCTCCTTTTCATGCGAACCGTACAACCACTACAAATGCAATTCTAAGCTCTCGCGAATTAATCTATTATGATTAAAAGTGACATATATCGTTCATGTACTCTGTAAATTTAATTACCTACATTATTTATTGACCGACGATTGTTCTAATAACCCCTCTATTTTAGTCTAGGTACTAAACATTAAATACAAAATATGATTTAAAATATATTGACACCAATTATCAACTTTCTTTTTTCGTACTATGCTTCGTGTTACCAGCTAAAGATTTTTTGAATTAGCCGGGCTTTATTTGTGCAGCGACTCGCTGGTCAGACCCGCACCGATCATTTCGGCGTGCAGTAGTTTGGACGCTATCCGTATCATAGTACCGTATCACCGCCCCGATCATTTTGGCATTTCGTTTTCGCCGAACATTTCATTTCGTTTGTGATCGTTGTTCTGTGGGGAGTTGCGTCCCATTTAAAAATGTCGCCCACTGAGATCGCTCATTGAACCTTGACAGAAATATTCTTGAGTGGGGGCCGTGTACCGGAAGTCGCAGCGAGGAAGGCCTTCATTTTTGACATCTGCTCATGGAGATTTAGCACATGACCTGTGTGTGCTCGTTTTATAATACATAATGCGGCAGAAAGGTTCTCGAGTGGAAACCGCGTGCTGGAAGATGCCGCGTGGGAAGGCCTTCGATTAAGGCACCCGCTCACGGAGACATGGCCTTCGTATGACTGTGTTTGTTTTATGGCATGCGGCAGAAAGGTTCTCGAGTGGAAACCGCGAGCCGAAAGACGCCGCATGGAAAGGCCTAACAAAGTAGACAGTCCATCAGTGCTATGGTATTTTTTAATTATCGTAAAGATTAAGGATTAAAAACCAATGACCACAGCGTGGATCGATGACTCAAATAGCGCCTTTGATGATCGGGCAAAAACCCACTCGAGATGGATCACGGCCGATCCTCACCCCGTATCCTCACCGCGTATCATGAACGAAAGTGTGGACGTCACGCCGTCGCGATCATGCAATGCTTTCGTGATCGCGAGTGTGCAGGGGTACTGAAGATACGCGTATCAACATGGATTTCGCGCGAGCGTTGCATGATCGCACCGGCGCGACGTCCACACTGCGCTGCCGCCATTTTCGCTCATGATAATGACGTCATCGGTCCTGTAAAGATAACTGAAAGTCTACTTTGACGACTTCGAATAGTGCCGTCCCTCTCGATCTCCTGTCAAAGTATATGGGAGTGAGCGGAATGGCACTATACGACGGTCGAATTTCGAATATTTACAGGTAATACTACGTCACGCCACAGATTTGCAAAAAGCAAAAATGGTGGACGGCGTTTTTGACTGTTCATGAAATTTCTAATTTTTAATTGATAATATTTAGCTTTCTAGCTTTCAGAAAAATACAAGATTTTTTTTCAAAACTAGTGAGACCATTATTAACCATTTCAAATATATTTCAAAATTGGGTTGTACTAGCCTATTGTTAGGACATTTCTTCCGATAAATCGGATCGGATCGGAAGGTGTGGAGCCGGTTTAAGGCCAACTTCGCCTCAGTCAACTTCGCGATAGTGGGCAAATAAATTCAGACTGGCAACATTTTAAAATACCGCTTACCGCTTTCTTGCTTGTCTTGACTCTTGACTTGCTTGACGCGCGCGTCGCATCTTTTGACGTACGGCGAATGAGTAGATTGTGCCGTGATTAATTTTCAATATCAACTAAAATATTTAGTTGTTCTATTTTTATTACCTTTTCTGTATTATGGCCGATAAAAACGGCTTTAACAGCAGTGATTTCAAACGTAATTCCAACCAAGATATGCAGTCTGATGCCGACCGCCACGACCAAGATGGCGACGATGGAGCAAAAATAAATGATAAAGCCGGGGAATACATGAGAGAATTGTTAAGTGAAAAAATTAAACTCAACACAGCTAAGTTCCCGTTCGCTACAAAACTCATCGATCAGGGTAAGTCGTAATTTTTGTTTGTACAACTCTAATCAACATGCTTATCATCAAAAATGCAAATTAACCGCTTGAATCACTTTACCGTGTTATTGAAAAGACTATCGATCAGTTAAAGATGGTAAGAATTTTCTATACTTTCTCTATACGGTTTTTACAATAATAAATCAATACTAAATGGTTTGATGTATGTTTGCAGAGGTTACTAAGGTGCAAGCGTCGGGCCGAGTACCGCCGAGGGACTTCAAATATGTCGATGTGTACCATGAAAAACCAGTCAAAGTCACCGTCAAGGTCCTGGTACCCTTCAAAGAGCATCCCAAGGTATGTTGCACTATTCACATGAGTACAGAATCAGTGATTATGCTTTAAATATGCAATCATCTCTATAACCTGTAAACTGCGGCCCACTGGTCTCTTCCTTGACTGCTAAGGATATATAGGTATATTATCATAATCAATTCCGAAGAATTCTGAATAAGAGTGACTTGCTGTACCTAAATATGTTAAGTCGAACCTTGCTTGGAAAAAGGTTACCAACATATATTGCATACGTACATTGCAGTATAATCTGTACTCATCCCTGTACATTGGTCTGACTTCTTATCCCAACTCCAAAGTATCCATATTTCATTTCCCACCTTCATAACATATTTTTTGCATTTTTTTCTAAATATCACTATTTAGAAAGAATGCTATTAAATATCATATATTTATATTAAATAAACTTCCATTACTTGATATAAAATTTGATAATAGTTTCCCTAACATTTTACTTCAAAACTTGATGTTGGCTTATCTTATCACTGTAAAGCCAGAAGAAAAAAATACAGAACTCACAGCAATGAGTAAAAATGAATTTGAAAAAAAAAACACAACAATCACCAACTGCTTCAAACCAAATTTGTGTTTATAGATAATCAATTTTGGAATTATCATTGTGTTTCATCAATTTTGGAATCATGATTATGTTTTCCATCACTGTATCTACTATAAATTTGTGGACTAAAAAATAATGTTGACACCTATATAGAGTTTGTGAAATACTTTTCTGGTTTACAAATCTGGTCATCTTTGGATATCTTGCACACCACCTAAAGCTCCTTCCTAAACAAACACTATAATACCAATAATAAACCTGAATCCACCAAAAATTGTAGTTATATATGTTTTGTTTTTAATTATACATTAATTTCACAATCAGAATATGCAAAAAAATTAAATACTGAAATCATACTAAATGTACATCTTGTAAAGTTCTAACTTTTTTCTAGATATGTAGCTCTTTATGACATTGTCTATTCACATAGCAAAAGGTTTTTTGAGTTATCAAGGGTTGAATGACTAAAATTTTCGGATTGGATTTGAGCATCAGATTTGAAATAAGTTGGTATTCAATATTTTCTTCAGTTTCCGCGACTGTCACACATTTAAATAAAACAATTTAAAGGTTCAACAGCCTTTGACAACAGTAACTGTAAAGCTACCAAAATGTCAAGGAGGCTCAAATAATTAATATACGCGATATAATCCATTTAAATTGTTTTATTTAAAGGTGTAATTCAATTTATTTTCTTTACAGTTCAACTTTGTGGGCAAGCTGCTGGGTCCCAAAGGAAACACCATGAAGCAATTACAGGAAGAGACCATGTGTAAGATGGCTGTTCTTGGAAGGGGGTCCATGAGAGATAGGTAACCATTTTAATTACACTTCCTTAGCACTTTTTTTGTCCGCTGTTGACTATATCCTGGACTAGCGACTCGCCCCAGCTTCGCACCGATGCAATGCTGATAAATTATGCATGTATTATACATATAATCCTTCCTGTTGAATCACTATCTATTAAAAAAATCTCATCAAAATCCATTTCGTTGTTTTAAAGATCTAAGCATACATAGGGACAAACAGCAGGAAGCGATTTTGTTTTATTTGTAATGATAACCTAACCCCTTGTTAAAGCTTATAATGATATAATGAAATAATGATATGAATACAGCTTTGTAGGAAACTTTCTTAGCATGTTGTTACTATTTACTTTGTTTACCCTTTTAAACGTCTAAGGCCCACTTGCACCACGCTGGGTTAGCAAAATTAACTCGGAGTTAAATGCTACTCTAGGGTTAAGTAATTAGTACGTCTTGCACCACCGAGAGTTAGAAGTAAACCTTGAGTTAAAAATTTAATTTTTTAACCCGCCGATGTGTGAGGGTTAAAGTCATTAACCCTAGGTTAGTAGTGTCAAACAAGTATCAAAATCGACTTGACGTATAGCTTAGGTTATGTTATGTTGTTATGTTTTGTCCAGGATAATGATAATTGAATAGTTGTTGTCTGATGATGATTTATTTATTGAAAAACAGGCTACATAACATTACAGTTTACACCAATGTGTCATGAACCGAACAATGTTTATTTTGACGGCGAAACGGCGTGGCCCCGTTGTTCCGACATCTCGGGTGTTGGATTTGGTAGGTTGCCCCGGAACCGACGAAACACGACACCTTTCGGCCAGAAATCAGCACACGCGATGGTCTCCTGGAGCGGCCGCGGCGCGCGCACTACAAACGAGCTGAAGTGCACGTAGTGGCGCGAATGCAACTGGAACACCCTCAGCGAGTAGCCGGTTTTCTGGCGAACATACTGAGTCACTTCTTCAGCGGTGGCAGTGTGATTCAGGCGCGACACGTAGGTACAGCGCCTTGCTCGGTGTGGAGACCCGCAGACCATAACCAACCGGTTCTGCAGTACCACACTGACTCTTGCGTGTCTTACGCTTTCTTGACACCGTTGTGAAACCCATGATGAAGAGATCATCAAATACATTAGTTCGGACTTTTACAATAGAAAAATTGCAGAAAAAGATCATTTTTACTCGCAAAGAGACAATGCTTTTTCAACTGGTTTTTTGTTTTCAAGTTTATGCTTAAACTTCGCTGCTAAATCACAAAGCAGTAATCTGTCGCTATTTGTAAAATTTGGGGCACGTAAAAGAGATTTGTTTTCCATTTTTAGCAGTTTAAAACAAAATAATAAAATATAGAAAGCAGACACAACTCGCGCAAAAACAATAATGACGCCTGACTGACATTTAATACAGATATATAATACGCTAAAAAACGAAATGTCATTCCAAATCTGACATAGTGGAATAGACTTATGCAAAGTACTGTAGAGTGACAGAGAGCACAACACTTAAATCATTCATCATTTATTCTATCACATTTGGTCGGATATGAATAGAGCGAACGAATGTTGCATTAACCTCGGGTTACTTAACTCGGACTTAATTTCTATTGGTGCAACGAAAACTATGAGTTAAAAATTTAACATATTAACCCTGAGTTAGTAAACCCTGAGTTATATATTTAACTCGAAGTTTTGGCGCAAGTGGGCCTAAGTTGGCATGTCACATCGGAAGCTGTTGCCACTGACACCATCGTCATCTAGTGACCACAAAATTTCATTAGTCAAAAACATTGTAATTATATATTTCTGTAATACTGTTTACAAATAAATGAAATAAAAAACATAAATGTTAAATGAGAGCCAAGTCCAATATCGCGTGCAAAAGAATTGAGATATACAGGGTGCCATGTTCTTTGCCCTAATTTTTTTAGATACAAGAACATGTAACATACTAAAATAAATGTATGTAACAATTTCTTGTTTCTCAATACTACTACAATGTTTGCTACTGAATAGTTAATATAAATTCTTAAATTATAACAAACAATTATTTACTCAATGCATTTATTTTACTTGGGGTGTAATTCAATATCAAGGAGGATGAGGATGTAATTAGATAACCCTAAAACTATCCCACAGACAAAAGGAAGAGGAGCTCCGCAACTCCCTAGACCCGAAGTACGCGCATCTCACCGACGAGCTACACGTGGAGATATCTGCGCTGGCGCCGCCCGCTGAAGCGCACGCGCGGATCGCGTACGCGCTAGCCGAGGTCAAAAAGTACCTGCTGCCTGATGTCAATGACGGCGGAATGAGACCCGATCATCAGATGAGGGATATGAATCAAAGAGGTTTGCGTGCACATGTTTTTGGGGTTAATCAACTTTTTTCTGTTGCTCGTTGCTGACGTTCCCTGGTCCAATCTTTGAAATTAAATGTAAATCTACGATTAAAATGAAGATTTTGGCGGTTATATTTTCCAAAAACTTTGTAATTGCAACAGTTATAAGCCCACGTGAAATCGTCAGGAACGGCCCGACTTGTTTCGAACTCGTATGGAGGACGACTTGTATCAGGGACTTGCTACCCGTACTAGGCGCGGTAACTTCGTCACTGTTTTTTAGGGTTCCGTACCCAAAGGGTAAAAACGGGACCCTATTACTGAGACTTCGCCGTCCGTCCGTCCGTCTGTCACCAGGCTGTATCTCAACAACGGTGATAGCTAGACAGTTGAAATTTTCACAGATGATGTATTTCTATTGCCGCTATAACAACAAATACTAAAAATAAAATAAAATAAATATTTAAGAGGGGCTCCCATACAACAAACTTGTTATAGATTATATATATGTATAGGTACGGAACCCTTCATGCGCGAGTCGGGCTCGCACTTGCCCAATTTTTTTTTTTTTTACAATAACCATATAATACAATAATTAAATATGTGTCACGAAAGTTTTAATAAGATTATAGTTATAAATAAGCCCATTCTTTAGCTTTACAGTCTAAAGTTTAGACTATCTCTTGACAATAACAGTAATAAAAGTTATCAACACTATTCTAAGAAGGTTAATCAATATTGTCCCATGGGCCAAGGGACAGAAGAACAACAAGAAAAAAGTTGATCCACCCTTTTAGTCTTGAGTGAAAACAAAAAGGTGAAAGTATCTATAGAATCAGAAGTGAATCACTAAACTATCTTCAGCTATATGTGGCTTACCAATTTGTTAACACTCCTATTTTTAATACCATCTGTTGATTATATATATCTTTCCCTTTTAATTTTCACCTTAAATCTTCACGAAAACCTTAAGGCATATTTCTTTGGAGGCCGAGAAAAGGCCTTAATTTTTATCTCCTTTAGATTTCAGATTTTTTTTTTACCTCAAAGAAAGAATTTTAAAATTCTGTGGCTTTGTATTTGGACGTGCCTTTATAAAATCACGGTAGTCACCCCATTTTTAACATGAATATATTCTCATGCTTACACTGCCTTGAGACCCGAGGCCCAGCTAGTAAACTTGGGTTGTCGGCAGGTATGGGAGCGCGTGGAGGCCCCGGGCGCGACGTCCAGTACAGCTGCACGGTCACTCCTCGCTCCCTCTCCTTCCAGGGGCCCATAGCTAGTAAGGCCTCTAGACCTTTCAGATCTCACTCATTTGTATGGGAACTGCAGGACCGTATGCCGTTCCCATGCAAGTTGCAGTTGTAATGTGTCCGTCAGTGTAGTGTACCTGAGTTATAGCCTGACAAGCGTCGGTCCGGCCAGGGATAGTAGCGCTTCAAACAGCTTTCATATGGCAATAATGTGCATACGTCATTATATTTGCATTATCAAACGTCAATAGCTATATGTCAAGGATTTGTCATGAACCAAATTTAAACATTGTTTACCAGAATGCTGCTCAATCCTTTGTTCTTCTTGCTAAATAACTACTAATTCGTATAGAAAAAAAAACTTGACTTTCATTACTGTGGATAGTTTTGGCTTTATTATTCTAAAAATACTTAAATCCGGAATATTTCGTCCTGTTTCCTTTTAGTTTTGGCTTTATTATTCTAAAAATACTTAAATCCGGAATATTTCGTCCTGTTTCCTTTTTGTTTACATCAGTGACATTCACCGACTTTCAACGTCAGTTACCAAAAATTTGTTGTTGCCAGTAAAATAAATGAGTAACACTAAAAATCGTTAATTGGTTTGTTAGATTACATTCTCCGTTATCTTTGCATTATTTAGTGCTCGTTTTGTCGTTTTTTTAAATTCTCGTAGTTTGGCCTTAAATAATACAATAGCCCATATACTTTGATGAAATTCCAGACTTCTAATTCCTTACCATGACGTTATATTTTTTGGGATAAAATACATAAATAAGTGTTTTTTGTTTGTTATCACTGGCGTGGCGCCCACTTTAGAGCGTTTTAGCGCTTTTTTCTCTACTGTTCTTAGAAAATAAGATCCTTGACACTATGCCACTTGGGTAAAATTAAGTTCATAGACATGTGTCCAACACATGCTGCATGTCATTTCAAAAGAAATCATTCTTTCTTTCTTTCATTTTCACAAATTTAAAACTTTCAGAACATAGTCATGTTGGATGTATTTGGTGTTAGATATTTTTCTTGTACATTTTGTAATTTCTCGCGTTCTTACTATGGAGGGAATTGAACAAGAGTAGATTCAGCTTTCAAGTCAGGATGGGAGAGTCATGTGGTCTAATCATGTGATCAGTGATCGATTTAGACTGGACCCAACCTGGTCCCCTTGGAATTAAATGGCTAAAAAGTCTATCTACTTCCATGCTTTAAATTAATAATAAAAATGGCTCTCCGGGTTAACATGGGTATGCTTCAACGATTAGGCTATTGAAGCTAATCGCGATGAATATATAATCTGTGTATTCATTTTTTATATGCCAACAGTCTTTTCCGTTTTAGGCTGGCTGTCCACAGAAACAGAGCGGCGATGTGTAAAATGAACCAATCACATTTCTCAGATTTAAATGCATTTCTTTTGTACAAAGGCTTTACAAATATGTAGCCTGATTGTCAGAGTTCGAAATTATCAAGATAATAACGAGCCGTGATAATTATCGGATAATTATCACCAGTATTAAAAGATCATTTGTTAAATTGTTTCATAAGAAATATCGATGGTTTATTGTTTCAAAACAAAAAAAAGGTTTAATTTGAATACAAATCAACATTAATGTCATTAATTAAAGGTAGATTTAGTGAAAATCGGTGTTCGTCAGATTTGACAGATTTGAAAATAAATTACTATAGTTCTATTTCACGGGCGCGCATTATCGTTGATAATTATCCTTTCGAACCCTGCTGATTGTTAATCTTTTCCGCTCCGCTTCAGTCGCCAGGGAGCCTTCATGAGGTTACACGAGTTCATGGCAATGGATTTTCCCATTTCTCATGAAAGTTTGTCATACTGTGTTTTCAAGAGCATGTTATACAATAGAAAATGTTCCGTCAGGTCCGCCCGGGCGCGGGGGCCCGCACGGCCCTCCGCGCGCGCCGCCCCGCGCGCCGCCGCGCATGCCGCACGCGCCGCACGCGCCCATGGGGCCGGGCCGCGGCATGCCCGGCAAAACTAAGGTCATCAGCATCCTGGACCGCGCGCGCTCCGCCATGGAGTCCAACTACGGATACGACGATCCCTACGCCGCGCCGGAGCCGCCGGTGAGTATCAGAGCTCTTAACGCTGATTTAGACGATGCCAATTTTGAGACGCCTAAATTGCGGCGCCAGTGATTACCGCACAGCACACCTCCGACCGTTTAGACAATGACTATGTTCAGCCGCCTAAATCTCGCCGCCAGTCGTGTTTACACAGTGCTTTTTTTCAGTACCAGTCATTAGTGGCAGCGAGAGACGCGGAGGGGGAAGGGGGGGGTCACTGGCGCCAAAAAATAGGCTCGTGTTCTATTCCGCGCCAGCGCTGGCATGCGGCGAAAAAATGGCGCGGAAAGTGTTTATACGGTGCCTTTTCGAGGCGCCGTAATTTAGGCGTCTCAAAATTGGCATCGTCTAAATCAGCCTTTACAGATCGATCGCTCGGGAAGACGCGTGCTTTGGTTCGTATTGTCATGCTCTGAAGTTTAGGTTTGAGAAATCTGTGCGACTTCGTGACTGAGTAGATCTGCAGTGTCGGTCTACATTTTCAGAGATAGATTGTCTTTTCTTGTTTACTATTTGCCTTTTTTATGTCATAATGGGCAAACGAGCAAACGGATCGCCTGATGGAAAGCGATTACCGTCGCCCATAGACACTTGCAACACGAGTGCGTTGCCGGCCTTTCAGGTTGGAGTACGCTCTTTTCTTGAAGGTTTGAATGTCGTACCGGTCCGGAAATACCGCAAGTGACAATTCATTCCATGCAGTCGTGCGACGCAGGAAATTTCTAGAAACGCACAGTTGTGGACTGCCAACTATGATGAGTGAGGATGAAAGGATTTTCGTGTAGAAAGTTGCGGCGGCCTTGTAGATAGAGCAACCCTGTTCATTGTAAACCATCGACAGGTCCGCGGGCCGCCGCGCGCCGCGCCCGACGACTTCTACTACGGCGGCGGGCCGGACCGCTACTACGAGGACGACGGCTACGGCTACAAGGAGGAGCCGCGCGAGTTCAAGTCGTCGCGCGACGTGGGCACGCGCCGCCCGCAGCAGCGGTTCCAGCAGCACGCGCGGCCCTCGCCCTACGCGCGCCCGCAGAAGTAACTGCTCTTGGTATGATGTTTTAGTGCGCAAGTGCGGGGGCATCCCACTTCTGACATCGATCCCTACTTTTGATATACATCCCACTTCTGACATTGACCTATACTTCTGATATTTTGCTAGGTGTATACTACAGTTCTTCTGTCTTCCACATATTGAATTTTAGACATTGATAGCGTAGGTATGTACTAATATGACATTTATCCTACTTGAGCTTCATTGTCGTATAAGCCGTGCTCTGCTGGATAAATGCCTTCCCAAATCTTCTGTCACTTATCCCACATATTTCACCGATTTATCGATTTCTCTCGCTGGCACACTTAAAAGGCAAGATAGGGGACTAGAACTTTAAACAAATCCTGGGAATGGTATGCATTTAACTATTATGCCATTACTACGCGATTAAACCCAATTCTGATATTTCACTGAACTTGATCGTATACTAGCTAGCAGATTTGAAAATTTCAGAAGATTGAGTTGAGGGGTACAATCAGAACTGCAGCTCTAGCACAACTGTGACACGCGACTCTTTCTCGCGCGAGATAGTACATTACTGTGAGAAAGTGACGGGTGACACTAAGTCGCGCGACAAGAGTTGCGAAGTATAATTGTGACGCACGGAAGTGTAACACAAGTTACCATTCATTGCGTATTCATACGGTGCAAATTTAAGTGTTAACTTAGCTTGACAGAAGTGTTACTTCTTATTCCAGATATATTGACACTTAAAATAAAGAATGGTAACTCTCTGTCGCGGAATTATGCATTTTTTCTTTACAAGAACATTTGGGAGTTTGCTTGCATTCCACTTCTTCAAGGGACTATTTTATAAAAAAATTAGCTAGGTTTTATTTAAAATATGACATCTAAAATAACAACACCAAAAAATTATTGGTCAATAAACTGATTTAGAAATAGATAAAAATGTTTCCCGCACTTGTCACACATATTATTATTTTTTTGCTTGTAAATTATCGAAAACGCTCTATAAAATAGCATTGCTTATTTATTTTTTTGTTTGGCTATTGTATTGTTCATTGTCATTAGTCAAAAGTTATTAACATGGTCTTTGGGTTACAGGTCCGCTTCAAAAAAGCACCCGCTGTAAGTATGTCCACAGTGAGTATACAGAACTGGATCTAAATCAACACAAAATAATATGACAAGCAAAAATCAAGCCATCAAAACCAACCTAAAAATCTGGACTCCCAAAAACCGTGTGTAACCTTCAACTTGCAAGTACATAATAATTAGTATACTTTATATTTAATTTTAATTGTTTTACGGACCAAAACCTAAACATTATTCCACAGAATTATGTCTTGTTTGATAATATATTGCAATTACAAAACAAAACTGTCAGAAACATATTTAACCTAAATCATGCTATGAAGATTGTGGATAGCATTTTATGTTTTCAAATGAAAATGATTTATGTTTATTTTTTAAAATAAAACTAATTAAATGGCGCACAAGAACGCATGCCGCTTTTAAAAATGTGCATTGATTTCATGTTAGGTTAAACTTTTAAAAATATTAATGTTTCATGTAGATTGAACAAAAAATCGTAAATATGGCATCACCTATGTAATAAGTAAGACATTGTTTCTAAAATAAGCTTAGAAATGATAATTTCAACATGTTTTGATGTAGCCTTAAAACAAACAGCTGTAAACACTAACAGGCATTGTCCTTAAAATGTAACTAATAAAAAAGGAGGACTCTCCTCCCGTAGGGTTATTTAAAACATGTTGAACCAATTATAGACTTAAATAAATGTACTACAATTCTTGTGTGACTATGAATAAATAAAATATTAAAAATGTAACATGAAGATTTTTAATTGGTTCACAATACTTTCTATAAATCAGTTATTCTCAATGAGTACTCAACGGTGCCTGGTACTAGAAAACCTCTGAATACTCCGAAAACCTAAATAATGAATCTTGGCATGTATTTTCATACCTCCTATCTAACTGGCAAAGTATATCTAACTTTTACAAAATGAAAAGAACTTATTATACAATTCTCAAACGAGTTAAAATTGGCACCACTTTTTTTGCAATTCCCTTGGCCTTTGAATTATAGCGTGTCAAAGATTTATTCCAAGCGTTTGAGAACCGCTGTTATGATAAAAATAAAATTATTTCATTGCTCTCCTATGAAGTTGTTAAATTATTTGCAACAATTAAAATAATAAAAAAATATTTTTTCAACAATCTTAGGCCCTTCAACCTCTTTAAATGCTATTAAAAGCAATGTTGAACTGGTGACATCTGGAATTCCTTCAGAATCGTATATGGTTAGAGAAATGCATGGTAACAAAGTCCTATAAATAAATAAATAATAAATAAATATCGGACAACCTCACACAAATCGATCTAGTCCCAAGTTAAGCTCAAGAAGGCTTGTGTTATGGGTACTAGACGACGATATGCGTACTTATATAGATAAATATATATTTAAATAAATAGAACAACCATGACCCAAGCACAAATATTCGAGTTCATCACACAAATATTTGCCCTGGCCGGGATTCGAACCCGGGACCGCCGGCTCAGTAGGCAGGTGTCTACAAACCGAGCCAAACGCGTCGTATAAATATTATCTTTCACTAAAAATATTTGTAAAAAATAACAATGAATGAATGAATGAATTATTTATTTCATGTACCAAAGACACATAATTTATTAGTAGAACTTACAAGCTATACCAATATGAATACACAATACCAATATGCAATGTTTATTCAACCAATAACATCCAAGCAATTCGTAAAAAAACTATAATTTATTGGTAAATTTACTTTCGAAATGTTAAGAATGCTCTTGCGAGCAAGAAATTTGGGTTACACGCATCTAAACTCGAAAGGAAAATTACATCTTCTTTATCCTGAAAAAATATTAAAATAATGAAAGAAAAAAATCGAACGAATTACACACCCAACAATGGACTACAGAAAATACTGGGTAAGTAGTGTAACCCTAGCTCCACACTACTCGCGTCGCTAAGTTGGCCGAAGTATGGGTTTCCGCAGCGATGGCCCTCCACACTATCATATTCACCCAACCTCGGCTAACTTCGCGTTTAGTATGGGCTAGGGTAAGGTAACTAACTAGATTAGATTATAGTGCCTCGCCGCGCGCCGGTAAGAAATAAATTCTGACACCTGTCATAGTGTATTGAGATGAGGTGTCAAAATTTACTTACCGTCGAGGAAACCATATGTTCAGAAATAAGTGTCAAAACGTAACGCGAATAAAACTAAACCATAATATTTATTTAAGAAAATAATCAATTACCTAATCATAACAAGAAAATAGTAACAATTATTTCCGTCAAAAAAAACACCGAACAAAGAGACGGATTATTATGGATGCCCGTAGACACTAATTTCTGAACCAGATTTTTTATCACCTAAAATTTCGTCAAATTTCTCTGCAATACTAAAGAATAACGATATGAAGTATGAGGAAAGTGTTCAAACTTACGGAATGTATTCAACTGCACGCAGTCTACGGAGTGCAGCTGGTCAACATCACCCAACATGGCGCAGTGGTAATACAGCCTATCTGTTTATAATGCCGATAGTACACTCTCGCCGAGACAAAATTGCCGTCCTTTTCCAAGCTTTTTCCAGTTCTATAAATGAAGAATGGCGTGTACTTGCGTCCTGTCTCGGCAAGAGTGTACAGCCGCCATAAGATCGGCCACACTATTAAACCCTGACCAGAAATATATGACGATTGTAAAGAGGACCCTATTTATAAGATTTATATGGCAACACAATCCAATTCCGGTTTTATACATTTTTTTTTTTTATAAAAAAATAATTTCTTTATTAAAAATAGCAACAAAAAACCTATACAAAACGTTAAGTTTTATATTCGTTTGTATTTTTTACCCACTCGAAAAACTAAATCAAAAAAAAATCGGAATTTTGATTATGATTAGATTTCAAGGCCCCATAATTTTAAAAATAAACATCGTTGAAAAAAATATTCCGTGTCCACTTTTATACCTACTAGAGGTGTAAATAACCCGCATATGAACAAATTCCCTGATCTCACTTTTTACCTGTCCGCTTCATATGAAATGCCCCAATAATGAAATTAAATATATAAATATATAAGGGACAATCATACACAAATCGACCTAGTCCCAAACTAAGCAAAGCTTGTACTATGGGTACTAGACGACGATATACATAATATGTAAATACATATATAGATAACATCCATGACCCAAGAACAAATATTTTGCACAAATATTTGCGCTGGCCGGGATTCGAACCCGGGACCGCCGACTCAGTAGGCAGGTGTCTACAAACCGAGCCAAACGCGTTGTCAAATTAGTTTAAATACCTGTCAGTTCCACTATGTTAACCTCGTAATATCATTTAATGGAATGCACTCTTTTCCTGGCTGTTTTTCGTGTAGTAAACACGTGTACACTTTTGGATAATTTTAAATATTTATCTTTTAAAGAAACCACCACGAATGACATTGATATTGTTGGCAAACCAGCATATTTAAAATCATTGCCAGAAGAAATTAGTTTCAGTGAAATTCCGCAATATGGCGCATCCTCATATATTTCTGGTCAGGCTTTACTATTGAAGCGATCTCAAGCAGAGTGATTCCCATTTGTTCCATGGAACTGTGACGTCATAGAAGTAAGTGATATTTTAATTTTTAATTGTTCCATAGAACTTAAAAGATTGCCAAATATTATTTCTTCTATAGAACTAGAATACTGTGGAACAAACTCATATGGCAGTATTGTAAAGTTGTTCTATAGAACACATGGCAAACTTGATTTTTAAAATTGTTCCATGGAACTGACAGGTTAGAATGAAATAGCAAATAATATTCTTTACGATTATATATTCTAATAAATGCTTTACCTTATCAATCACCATTAACTGGCCACTCAAAACACTGTCAGTTAGATTAGTCTTTGTGAATTTGATTAGTCTTGAACATATCATGACATTGTTGTAAAATGGACTCTCAACCAGAAGAACTAATTCTCAATTATGAGGCAATTATTATTTCTTATTTGTTGTGTCTTCAATGCAAAGGTGGGCAAGAACAGCGGTGATGAGTTGAGAGTGGGGCAATTTGGATACGGGCAACGGAACCCTAGGGGACAGAGGCTGGCCGACTTTCTAGAGAAAGAGGAACTCTTCATGATGAACTCTTTCTTCCAGAAGCCGCCTCACAGGAAATGGACCTGGATAAGTCCCGATGGTTCCACGAGAAACGAGATTGACTTCATCATGACCGACAAGAAACGGATTTTCAGTGATGTGTCTGTGATCAATAGGGTAAAGACCGGCAGTGATCATCGAATCGTAAGAGGCACACTGAATATCAATGTTAAACTGGAAAGGTCCAGTCTGATGAAGTCTACGCTCCGACCTACTCGGGCCCATATTCAAAACCACGAGAGCTTTCAACTCGAGCTCTCCAACCGCTTCGCTTGTCTGGAGAACTTTGTCTCAGTGGACGAGATCAACGACGGGCTAGTGGAAACTGTCCACGCGGTAGGGTCTAAGTTTTTCAGACCCCGCCGTAAAGATAGACCTCAGAAATTGTCTGATCGAACCTTAAACCTCATGGCTGAACGACGCTCGCTACAGTTGCAGTCTCCCGATGACGCGAGGTCATATAGGCAGCTTAAAGACGTATATCGAAGTCCTTGCGACATGATCTGCGGCTCTTTAATACGAACCGTGTTAAAGAGACCATTGAGCAGAACAAAGGCTCCAAAGTGTTCGCAAAGGACAAGTCTATTGGACAAAGCCAGCTGACCAAGCTGAAACGGGAAGATGGCAGCATAGCGTCGACCAAAGCAGAGGTTCTAGGCGAGATCGAGAGGTTCTATGGTCAGTTATACACTTCAGTCGCAAAGCCCGTTGACAGCTTGGTAGGTGATCTAAGAGCCAAGCTGTCCCGACATTATACCGAAGACATCCCGGACATCAGTCTGTACGAGATTAGGATGGCCCTGAAGCAGCTTAAGAACAACAAGGCGCCGGGCGAAGACGGAATCACCTCAGAGCTTCTGAGAGCGGGTGGAACACCGGTACTTAAGGTCCTCCAGAAGCTCTTTAATTCCGTCTTGTCCGAGGGCAAAACGCCTGAAGCATGGAATAGAGGCGAGGTGGTACTGTTCTTCAAGAAAGGTGATAACAGCCTATTGAAGAACTACAGGCCCATCACGCTTCTAAGCCATGTTTATAAGTTGTTTTCAAGGGTCATCACGAACCGTCTCGAACATAGACTTGATGACTTCCAGCCACCCGAACAAGCCGGTTTCCGAAGAAGCTATAGTACCATAGACCACATACATACGCTGCGGCAAGTTATACAGAAGACTGAAGAGTATAACTTGCCGCAGCGTATGTAGCGTGGAAACATGGGCGGTGCTCGAGTCACTTCAGCGATGCCATATTGACTATCGGTACATTGAAGTGTTGAAGTGTTTGTATAGTAACGCCACCATGTCGGTCCGAGTTCAGGAGCAGAGCACAAAGGCCATTCCATTGAGAAGAGGCGTAAGACAGGGGGACGTTGTGTCCCCGAAACTGTTTACGGCCGTTATGGAAGACGCCTTCAAGCTCCTGGAATGGCAAGGACTTGGCATCAACATCAATGGCGAATACATCACTTACCTTCGGTTTGCCGACGACATCGTAGTCATGGCAAAGTCGATGGAGGAACTCAGCATGATGCTCGATGACCTCAATCGAGTTTCTCAACGGGTGGGCTTAAAAATGAACATGGACAAGACGAAACTCATGTCAAATGCCAAGGTTGTGCCCATCCCAGTCTCTGTTGAAAACTCGGTACTCGAAGTTGTTGACTCATACATCTACCTAGGACAAGTGGTCCAATTAGGTAGGTCCAACTTCGAGAAAGAGGTCAACCGCCGAATCCAACTCGGCTGGGCAGCGTTCGGGAAACTACGCAATGTCTTTTCGTCCGACATACCTCAGTGCCTCAAGACGAAAGTCTTCAACCAATGTGTGTTACCAGTGATGACTTACGGCACCGAAACGTGGTCTTTCACTATCGGCCTCATCTCAAAGCTCAAAGTCGCTCAACGAGCAATGGAGAGGGCTATGCTCGGGGTGTCTCTACGTGATCGAATCAGAAATGAGGAAATCCGTAGACGAGCTAAAGTGACCGATATAGCTCACCGGATGCAATGGGCAGGCCACATAGCACGCAGAGCAGATGGCCGATGGGGCCGAAAAGTGTTCGAGTGGAGACCTCGGACCAGCAAGCGCAGCGTAGGACGTCCACCTACAAGATGGACAGATGACCTTATAAAGGTGCCGGAAGGCGCTGGATGCAGGTCGCTTCCAACCGGTATATATGGAAGTCCAAAGGGGAGGCCTATGTTCAGCAGTGGACGTCCTATGGCTGAGATGATGATGATGATGATGATTTGTTGTGTGGGTTAGAGAAAAGCTGTAGTAATTATGAAAACGTATTTTTTTGCAGGACAGAACCTTGGGAAGCTTGTTCTTATTTAACAGAGCCACTACATTTACATAAATTGTTGATGAGCATCCCCCCGCAAACATTTTGGTGTGAAGTCATAAATACCATTCTGAGTCATGACAAGTCTGTGTAGACTCCAGACTGTAGTAGATACTCAAAGCAAGGACCCAACATTTATTTTCATATAATCAATGAAATGATGTCTTAGTTTCCTTTTTATTTTAAATATGATAGTAAAACACATAATAAAGTAGACTAAATTAAAAATCTATTAAAAAATGTTGTCAAAAAAATCATTACCATTAAAATAAATTAGTTCTAAATAGGAACTTGGCAGGCTTTACAAAAATATTTCTACGAACAAAACTTTTATTTTTTGAAGTTACAAAATTTATTGTAAAACAGATTAGATAAGTAAAATTATTACTTCGCCTGAGGTGTGATAAGGTCGCCTGCATAGTAGTGAAGTCGGGTAATATACTAGTATGAAGTTCTATAGAACAACTTGGGAAAACTAATTACTATTTTGTTTCATAATGGAACAGCATGGGAAAAGAGTAGTATTATTTTGTTCCAGTGCGTCACTGGCAAGTAAACCGGGGTGAAAAGCTAGTATGTAGTTCTATGGAACAATTTGGCAAAATAAATCCTATTTTATACCATGACGTCACAGTTCCATGGAACAAATGGGAATCACTCCTCAAGCATGCCCCACAGGCGAAGCCTAAATAAAGCAAGGCTACGCTACATAGCTATGGAACTAAACGAAACTTTAAAAAAAACCTAAATAGTTGTCCGTTGCTCCATACGCTTCGAAAGATCTGTGATTAATTGAAACTGCGGACAAAATCCCGCCACACACTTCTCGGGATCATTTTATAGGATTTCGTTCTCTGGATCTCGATCTTATATGGGTATGTATATAATATTATAATGATAACTCTTCAATAAACACATCTATTTCAAAATGTATTTTATTTCTTAACTTAATATCCTGATCCTGACTATGGAGGACAAACTTTAGAGGAATAAACACAAAGCAAGCTAGTCATTCTTAAGAGACTGAGCTACTCCAGGCGGGGATTTCGCCTGGTCTACCGCGAAGTGGGCGTACAACTTAACCCTTAAATGCATGGTGTAAGATGCAGCTTACATAAACAAAAATGAATTACTGGTTGAAAACAAGAAACATTTATTTGAAATAAAATAATATTTTATAATATTGTGTTTTTTAATTCATGCATTTAAGGGTTAAATGTTGTGGATCGTAATGAAACATAGATTGCATAAAAATGGTTTATTTACTTGTATAACATAAAATCATTAACTATATTAGTGCTCTGTGCAGGCACATCGTAATATAAATAAACGCCTTCAGACCAAAATATAACGTGACGTCACAACGTTATCCCAGTTATACACAAACCTGACTATATAAATAAATAATAATAATTTCGTTACTCTTAAATTCTAAGTAGATGCTTATGCTATGCAGTATAATGGATTTTCCATTAAGTTGTTAGTGTCGATTACATTGATCTTCAGTATGAAGCAGATTAAATCCCTTTTTTTCTTAAGACTGATTAGAAAGGGATGACACTACAGTATTGCCACTATTTAATTTCTGCTCTTTTATGTCGTCCTGAAAGTTAATCTCGTTCACAATGCAGCTTTAAGTTTAGCAAATAATCTTGTACAAAAAAAAATTGATGGTGTAACTTCTACTGGGTGTACAACGAATCACGGAAATCGCAATTTCTACAATATATGCGTATGAAAGATATTGACTGTGCTGGAAGCTTCCAGAAGACAAATGCTACTTGTCACTTTCCTTTCAATACCGTGTGAGCAAGACAGGTGCTGCTGAGTCGCCCGACTGGCGAGGTCGCTATGCTAGCCCTCAAGAACTTCTATAATGTGAAATATCCTCAAACAAGAACAGTATGAAAGAGAAAGTTTTAGGTACTACTGGAACTGTGACACTGTAAAGTGAAATGAAATGATGTATAAGATCATGTTGATATAACAAAACACTATCTTTCATAGGGTTGGAAATGTAAAATCTAACATGACATAAAATCAGTTACTAGATTGTGTGTGTATTTTGAGTTTCAACAGGGAGTGTGTACAAAAAAGTTACCAATTGACCATTTTGGCTTTTCAGTTGGTCTTGCTTAGGGAATGCAATCCCGATCCCGCGGGATCCCGATCTCGCGAGATCCCGTTTAATTTTTCGGGATCAATCCCGACGCATAATATGACGGGATCCCGTTCGGGATTGACGGGATTGGGCGGCAGTCGTCAGCGACGCTAGACACGTCCACTCGGGTCTATTACTACTAATATGTCACTTAAAGAGGAATTAGAATAAACTCTGCGAGCATCTAAAAGTCCCTTTACACGTGTATCCACGAGCTTAGACCGATTAGAGTCTGTCATAAAAAGAAATAGATTTATTTGAGTGTGGAGGAACAAGGGGGAGATTTTTGCAGTTTGCATATAATTGCTGCGCCATGCTGTTGCCAACCAGTGTTGAGTCGGAGAGGGCATTCTCAGCAGCTGCAGTACATTGCAACGGATGTAAGGTGGCGTTTAGCAGATAACACTCTTAATACCCTTTGTTTTTTAAGAAGTCACTTTCAAAATAACCTGTAACCTGTAATACTCTCTAATTCCTTATTGTTTTGATTCTTATTTCTTATTACAGTTATACTTATTGTTTTGATTACCTTTGTTAATTTCCAAGTTGTCTGTCTATTAAATATATGTTATTTTAATTAACGTCACCATCACAAACATACCGTTATTATCGTTTTCATTCAATCGAATTTTACTTTTTTTTTTATCTAGTCGGGATCCCGAAAATTCCGGGATCCCGCGGGATTGATATTTCCAATCCCGCGGGATCTCGAATTTGCAATCCCGAGTCGGGATTGCATTCACTAGTCTTGCTACTCAGGCCAAGCCATACAGGAAGCATGTTTATTGTATGCATCGGTGCCCATGTCTCATAAAGTGTGGATCTTTATAGGAGATGACACACCACTTGTGTGAGAAGCATGTCCGTGTGTTACATACACATCCAGTTTGGCTTAGGAAGTTAGCACATGGCAACTTTTCGCAGTGATCAGATAGTGTTTTGTTATTTGCGTGTTATGCTTACAACTATTTGTGGACTAGTCTGAAGTGTTCTGTATGACTATGAGTATGAATTCTCGATCCGGAGCAATCAAGATCTCATGGCGTTTACTTCTCACACGTAGGAATGTCAAGTCATTTGAGGAATCCTAGAAAAATAAGTAAATATTAAACACTCCATAAAGAGGTCTATACTTTTATAAAATTGTAGTTAAAATCAGTTTTCTAGGGAGGGCAGTGATTATTTCAAGAAAAACTTTGGCGCGCGGTACCAACCATGCAAAGGATACTTTTTACTGATAGTAAAAGGTTTGTAAATATATGAAACATGTCTCATTTTTTTATCGGGAACTTAGAATCTAGAAGAGAATAATGGCCTCCGCTCAATAAGTTTCCAAAAGAGAGAAAAAAAAACAATCACTGTTTTAAAAAGGGTGTTTCAAACACTCCTTAGTAGAGTATGTTGATCCTTACCATTTCCCTGACAACGTTTTTAGCTTTTTCCGTCAACTGCCCAATAAGGCCCGAGTACAAAACCGAGGTAGCATTATCCAAAGAACTTTTGATTGGAATACCTGAAATAAAAAAAAAAAACATATATTATCTAGTCAAGTATGCATTACCCGACAAAACCGATTCAAGATTACATGCATAAAAGTTATAAGAAGTCAAAAGAAACTGTGGTAACGTGGGAAAATCGACCAAACCTTCGTGGTTCACAATGATCACTCCCATAACTCCTTTATGGGCTTGAATTCGCTTGATAGTTTCCTCAACTTCGGTAGCCTGAAACGTAAACACATTTTATAAGCACTACATTGCAACAATAAGGCGTCAATTATCATAAAACAATGAAAACGTACCATTTTTTCTTGTTAGAAAATTACGATTGTTATAGTTCGATTTCGATTCTACGCTCACGTCAAGAATGCGATGACAAATCCTTGTTTTTTTTTTTACTGTTGACGGTTGGATCAAGATTATATCTTAAAGGGGTGTTAATTTGTATGAATCGTATATATTTTAATCTACTTTGTCTTTAACGTAATAATAATTTTTAGGTATCGGATAGGTACGAAATAAATACGGATTTCTGAAATTTATTTCATAGTTTTTACCACGAAGCTATTTCAGCTACGATTTAAAACGTGGATACGCTAATCATAAAAAATTATCAAATGTCAGATTGACATCCCACCCCATCCAGTCAGTGACAGGCTTTTTCACTGCTGAGATTTACGGTACGAAAATTTGCTTTGTATAGCAAATGTCGTACGATAATTAAGAAAACAAACCTAAATTGTGTGAATAGCTGTTCATTTTGAATGTAACTTTGGTTAAAATGTATATTGTTTGAGAGAAAAATGAACGATAGCGCAGCAGAATGTTCAGAAACACTGGACCCTAGAGTACAGGTACTGATAATCAATACTACCGAGTTTAACCAAGTGTTACGAAGTCAGGATTGAACGGATAGCTCCAGGAGGGCCTACGGAACAAGTTAATTTTCATAATTCTATAATAATCTCAGACTGTATTTTTTTACGTGAAATGTATACGGGAATGCCTTTTTTTTTCATTTGCGATGTCTACGATTTACAGCTACATTGTTGTTGTTATTTAATATGAAGTTGTAATTATTGCATTTAAAAACCTGAATAATATCGTTATATTTACTAACAATTAATACAAAGTATGAATCCTCATTTACACTTATAATAAGATTTTTATTGTTATTAGCACCTATTTCAAATAATGTAAAAACTACTGTTTTTAATTTTTCTACTACATGTAGTACTCTTAACATTGTATTATCATAATATTTTATTACTTTTCTTTTAACCCTCTCTTTGCAAACTTTGCCTCATCAATTCCTTAAAATAAAAACATATGAAGCACTGCCATTTATCTTGAAGAATATAAAGTAGATTCAAAAGATTGATTTGCTAGGAATGCAGTGGTATACATATAGATCTAACAATATTTTTGTACGCTGAATACATAGCCTATATATAGGCATGCAAATATTTGAGTATATTTATACTTGAATTTTCACTTTAAATTATATTTATATACAATCAGTAGGTACATACTATGGAACCAACCTACTATTACTTTTGGATTCAGTTCAAGTAGAAACATTCTTTAAGGCCTTCCTGTAGAAGTTTAGAATTCTTAATAACTCAATTGTTGACTAAGAATCAATTGGGGGTGTTAAATAAAGTACAAAATATGTAAAACAAGGTATCCCTTTACTTGCCATAATTTAATGTGCCATTAACTTTTTATTTCACACAACACTGTAAACTTCAACATTTTTTTAATAATAGTAATCATTAGGTTAGGTTTGTTTTATACAAATCCTGATAAGTTGCAGTTTACAGAGAAAAATAGATGAATAATACTAACAAATGAATATTGTGGCAAATGATAAATAAGCCGAGCAAAAAAAGGGAACCGTAAAACATGTTACCAGACAACCTTAAACAAGTTATCCGAAGGACAGTAGTTAATTCTACAGCATACTATAAGCAATTTCATTATAATTATCATCAATTAACAAGTGTATCCTCCACTAACTTTATACTACACCTTGCCCTTGTACACATGTATTGTTTTTGAGTTTTTGTCAATATTGTTTTATGTGCAATAAAGTGTTTACATACATACATACATACTACAATATGTTACGGGATTAGTACTCTCCCTTTGCACCTTTGAGCTATCACATTGCACCAATCAATCACATCAAATTTAATATTCCTTAATTCTATGCCTACTACACCCTTTGCGAGCGACATCTGGCCATAGCCATCTTTGACATTCAAAAAATAAATCATAACTTCATCTGTTGACAACCTAAAACCCACTAAGTAACAAATACCTACTTAAAACAAAGCTCGTATCTCACTGTCAATATACGTACTAGATATGAGGTTTTGAAGAGTACCTAGTGACAGAAATTTAGGTGAGTCTTGGTTGTCACCAGGCGATTAATTCTTCGTTTATTTTTCCAGATTGAACTAGAACGTTTGAACACAGCCACGGATGAGATCAACAGGCTAGAGGTTGAACTAGATGAGGCGCGGCTGGCATTCCGAAGGCTACTGGCGGAGGGCCATTTGCGAATACAGCAGCTTATGAAGAAACTTGGCACCAGTGTCCATAAAGCCCGGCCTTACTATGAAGCCCGGTTTAGAGCTAATATTGTAAGTATAAATTAATATTGGACAACCTCACACAAATCTATCTAGTCCCACAGTAAGCTTTTGTAGGCTTGTGTTTTGGGCACTAAATGATGATTACACTTTAAATAGATAAATACATAGTAACCATCCTAGACACATGAACAAATAATCGTGTTCGTTACATAAATATTGCTCTTGCCGTAATTTTTCTCATAACGGCATAGGCTTGAACATGTTATTGATATATTCCCTAGTGAAAACAAGATCTGGCCCCGCAAAATTGAAAAGGAATTGTAAAGTCTATGTTTATTAACCAACTTCCAAAAAAGGAGGATTCTATGTTTCACTGTATCTAGGTATGTTGACGGCGTCAACGGCGACCCTTGCATCCAGTAAGATGGCGTTATTGGTGTTACAAGACGTCCTTGTACAAAATCCGCTATGGTCTCTAGGGGATAGAATTAAACACCGAGATCGATGACAATGCAACTTATGTTTATTCCTTGAACTATGTACTCCACACATCGACAACATAACAACAATCATTAGCAGTACTTATGCATTTTACAGGAAACAAACGTTCGCGTGATTCACTGTTCACGCTCTACGGTACAGTGCCATGTACCAGGCAATTGAGACAGCTAACTTAATAACAGTCCTTGTAACGCAGATACTGCCTCCAGGCTTGCGCTTTCCACGCTCTAGTTCTGAGTAAAGCATGGTTTCGACATATTAAAATACAAAGACAAATTAAATTTTCCATTGTAGACTTCACAAGAACTCCAAGCAGCGACCATCACCTACGACAAAGCGAACAGCGCCCACGCCGCTGCCAGAGAGATGGTATTCCTCGCCGAGCAGGGGCTCGCGAGGCTTGCGGAGGGGGCTGAAGGGGGAGTCACCCTGGACCCGGCGTGGCAAGAGATGCTCAACCACGCCACGCACCGCGTCAACCAGGTAACATTATTATCATCTACCATGGCATCACTCAGGTGGAAGCTTTTGGGGACGGAAGAAAGGATGGACATCACGTCCAATCTCATCTCATCTCATTCAACCTTAGCCTGTAAGAATATAATAGTACCTAAGATTCAAATATTAAATCTGTAACTTGCAAGTGTAACTAGAATATAAGATAAACTGTAATATGCTAAGGTTTTATTGAGCAAATAAATTATTATTATTATTATTATTAATCATGGAGGCTCCGTCAAGGGCTAGCTCCAAGCAATCAGACTGAAGCGATGCCGATGATATTTGCCGACGCATTTTGAACATTGCGAAATGCGATCTGATGAAATATACTGTAGAAGGTCAATTCGGTTCCGTCGGTCATCAGTTTTATGAGCAACTACAAGCCCACAACTTTGTACGCGTAATTTAGTATTGTAGTCGGGTAAAAAGTTCCTATAACCATCTTTGGATGTTCAGCTATCCCTTGGTTAAAATTTGTCCAGCGGCGGGATGAGAGGACAAAGGAATGTATGCCCAACAGATGACGCCAGACTGGCATATGGCGCGCCCATACAAAAAAAAGACGAACCTGCATCATGCTATTAAGATTTTTCCTAAAATCATGACCCCTCTCCATAGAAAACTGATTTTAAAATACAAATCTAGAATTTTACAATAGTATAGACGTCTACAGTCTGACACAAAAGAGCAGAAATTAAAAAGATTGCCACTTTTTAATTTCTACTCTTTTGTGTCAGACTGTACGAATGGCGGGAATAGGCATTGCACAGTAAGGACATACTGAGACTTATACAAAGTGTCTTTTAATATTGATTATTCAAGTTGGGCGCTTAAAGATCATAAATGTTTTTCAGCGTGCATTTTCTTAGAATTAACTGACATAAATAAATAAATATCGGGCAACCTCACACAAATCGATCTAGTCCCAAATTAAGCTCAAGAAGGCTTGTGTTATGGGTACTAGACGACGATATACGTACTTATATAGATAAATATATACTTAAATACATAGAACAACCATGACCCAAGCACAAATATTCGAGTTCATCACACAAATATTTGCCCTGGCCGGGATTCGAACCCGGGACCGCCGCGGCGGCCTACAGAGCCGGCGCGCCGGCTCAGTAGGCAGGTACAAACCGAGCCAAACGCGTCGTGAAAACACATGACATAAACACATTCACAAACTTTCGCCTATTTAACCTTAGTGTGATAATCATCCCTCGGGGTTTTCGGAGCACGGCAGGCGTTAAATCATTCGTGCTCCAAAAACCCCGGAGTATGGTGCTAGACTTGATTTCGGCCCTTGGTTTCGTGGGGGCTCTGTCCAGGCGGAGATGGAGCGCGCGTCAGCGACGGTGACGCATCGGACGAAGTCGGCCGCGCACCGCGCCGCCGCCGCCCTCGTGCAACAGCTGCAGAACTCGCTAAAACGGCACATCGCCAAGTCCAGGTGTGCTGGTGCTTGTCTTGAGTGCACATTTCATGCTAATGCTGGGTTTAACCAAGCTTTTACAGGCCTCTTTTTCCCACTGGGCACTCTGGGCACGTGCCTAGGGCTCTCAGCCTCACGAAGGCCCCCAACCAGACATCGGAATATCAAGGGCAAGATTTAATGAGAGCTGTTAGCAGCTTGGGATCGCCTATATCGATCAATTATCGATGCTTTTCCCGTGTACTAGTGGTCATTAAAGCGATCATTAAGAGTTCTGCCCCCGGAACGACGCACAACGGAACTTTTTCCGATCGCTTTTTTTCTAAGGCTAACTATGCCTAAATTACGTCCAACTTTTTGTTCCTTACCCAACTATGGTTCACGACTCATGTCGCGCGACATAGCATTATGTTACTCTCTGACAGCGCTGTACAGAAAGAGATAGGTAGTATATCCCGCGCGAGAAAGAGTCGCGTGTCAGAGTTGTGCTAGAGGTGTTGGAATAAAAGTTTGGTTAAATGCAGCCTAAGTTAGTTTAGCGGAAAAATGGGGTAAGAAAAATATTGTAAACTAGCTTGTGCCTGCGACACTTTGCGTAGAATTAGTTAAACGCCATAAGACATTAAAACGCCCCTATAAAATTGAATAGCAAACATTAAATGGTACATAAATAAGTAGCTTATCTTATCTTAACATATCTTATTGTAAAAAAGCCCATAGATTATAGCACTAGTAAATTGCACTCCCTGAAGAGATTTCCGTAATAGAAACTATCCTGTATCCTACCCGGCACTCAAACCGTTTCCATATCAAGTTTTCAGCGGTTAATGATTCGCCATGAAAAATTCCACCCTCCCACCACCCTTTCATCCCCTGAAGGGATATTTTTGCGGGATAAAAACTATCCTATATCCTTCCGGGCTTTTATGAATTCGTAACATTTGCTCTGGTTACAATTTGACGAGTTAATATTCAAGAATTAGAATTAATTGTTTCTCTTGCCCCAAGAAAAGTACTATGTTCCAATTACCTGCCTTGTAAGAAAGTATTATGCATAAAATTGCCTATTAGTTGCAGGTTGCAGTCTTAGCACACTATCGTAGTGCACCCGCCTTTTCTTCGCTTGCCGAATAATTATTTAACTTTTTTTTAACACAGTCCAAGTTCGATTACAAATTTTCCACGAAAATTCCTGTAAGCTTGTGGGACCTATCCTTTTGACACCACGAAATAGTTTGTCATGTTTTTTTTTGTATACTCCACTAAACGTTATATAAAGTCGTTTCTTCTATTATTAGTAACAGCATTGTTTGCCACAATGATATTGTATAAAAACAATGCCACTGTGCCTTTCTTCAGATATAATTAACAACATTGTTTGCCCAGGTATTTTGTTTACAGAAAATGTTGTATAAAAACAATGCCATAATGTTAAACACCAAATGAACGTGCTACCTACGAAACAAAAAAAATACGTGTTAAAAGTTTGTTGCAAATACGTGATAAGTTCATATAAGTGAATTTTTGCTAGCAATTTTGATTTGCTTCAATATAGTGAACTGTAACTATTTAGGTATGTAGAATTTGGCAACATGTATACTATATATGTATATATTATATAATACATAATCGTATATACGGCACAATTACTTGCTTGTAGAAATTATTTTATACCTAAAGACTATCGAGGTAAATGTATGTAATTTCTACACGTTTTGTTAATGTTGCCAAGTACTGGATACTTATTTATTCTTGTAGTAGATCTATATCAAATTCATTTGTTAAGATGAATGCAAAATTAACACCCAAACAAGTTTGGTTCATCATTAGTCCGAAGAATTCGAAAGAGGCTTACTATTTTAGACAGTTTTTTAAATTCTTAGTATGAAAAGCATGTTACGCTAATTTTTTCACCCTTTAATTTTCACGAAGAAATTTATCAGAAACGCGTAATTATATTCTTTCGAGTCCCTCAAGCATATGGTGTGTCTTTCTTATCTAATACTTTGATGACAAATTGTAAGAACAGCTGTGTTTATCGAATATAATTTATAGAACTAAGTATTTAAAACACTGCTCGTGTCGAAGCATCTTGTCATCCCTACCACAGTTTCGTAGAATTATCTTAGTTATTATAAAGCCCGGCACAGATTAACCCATGATAATCTAAAATTGTTCATAACCTATAAAATACATGATCATATACATACATTAAAAGAAAATAGTATAATGAAATGATTTTCAACTTACAAGTTTTTCAAGTGGGGTCCCTTCGTCGAGACGTTACGAAACCTTTAATTAAATAATAATGTGTAAAAGACAACTGATTTCTAATTCATTTTAACTAAAAAAAAACTTGATGAACGGACGCCATTTTTTACAATGCCATAGCGTTTCATTATCATTTTCATAAACTGAATAACGCTAAATGAATTATAATAAAACACAAAGTCTTTGCACCTGAACGATGTTATTGTGTGTATCGTATTGTACGTTAATTATTCTACACTCGCGCAGGCCGGTATAACAATTATATTGATGTACAAAGGCATTGTTTACGGTTTAGGTGGAGAAAGTGCTTTAAAACAAAAAAATATTATCTGAGTAAAAGCCAGAAGCGTTTCAACCGCTGTTTGTCTTTCGTTACATAAAGACGGATGTGATATTATTTTTGTAGTTCTTTGTATCTAATTTCTGAACTCTAAACAAACGCTTTTCGTGAGTAACGATGGCCTTCACTTTTTTTAAATATCCCTCGCAATTTCGCAACGAAAGATTAAGAGCGGTTTAAACGCTGTTGGTTTTTACTCACCTAGTTCTTGAATAATATACTTTCGGCCCTAGGCCCCTACATAGTGGGTTGAATCTGGGCCAGGCTGTTTGGCACGGTTTGTACATAGCGCCTTTTCTGCTTCTGTAGTGGCCGTCTTCGCCGCCGCCGCCGCCGCACCCACGGTACCTCACTTTAATTACCTTGAGCATGCTTTAATTTAACGTAATTTGGAGTAAGACTAAGACCGAAATATGTGACATCCAAGACGGGACTGACATGGTTTGGTCTTACCTCAGATTACTAAGCGTATGTATTTCCAAATGATCTTACGAATTGTTTCAAACTTTAAAAATACGTATTCTGTCGATGACACTTTAGAGCTTCCTTTATTTATTTATTTTATTTATTTAAACTTTATTGCACAAAACAAAAGTCAGTACAAATGGCGAACTTAATGCCTAATGGCATTCTCTACCAGTCAACCATAGGGCCAAACAGAGATGCTTCAAGTGGGTGCAGAGTAGAAAATTAGTCGTTCGGAGAGTATTCAAGATACAAGTGAATACATGTATATTATATAACTTAACTACCATAAATACAATGATACATATATTTACATACTATAAGATGTATATTATATATTATATAATAATAATCCTTTACCAGTGCTTAGGTATAGAATTTTCACCCACCATCTCATTCAAAACGTAGGTCCTCAAGAGGCACCTCAACCCATGGGGGTGTATTGTGATAGGTAATATCAATGTTTGAAACAATGCGTGGTTTTATAGTAAGAATTCTTTTTGGAGACCGAATGTACTTACCTTTGCTACCTGCGAGCGATACTATTATCTCTATTCTTCGTTCAACCGCACGGTTGTCCAATAAAATTAAACACGTAATAAGTGCAGACACCTTATACATGAAATGCACGTTTAAGTCGAAGGAAATAGGGTTTCACATTGAAATACACTGCATATAGATTTCAGATATTTTGTATTTAAAACAGCAGTGAAATGCGCGTGGGAGAACAGACATAATGGCATTATTCTCCGGTAATATAGGTAAGTATATTTGAACTCCAAAAAATATTGTTACTATACCTTTCTGACATCTATCAAAAAGTAGCAAATGTAGTGAATTTCTTGCAAAATAAGTAGTGCTTTTTAGAGTTTCTATTTTATGCATGTAGCCTTTGAATTAGAGTAGTAAAATCAGCTCGTATAAGCCAAGCCAACAAAAGATCCGTGTTACTTATCTTCAAATATATTTGATATTTATTTAGTAATTTTACAGCAAATAAAAACTTAATATTCTAGGCCTTATTTTGAAGAGAAAGCCCGTATCAATACAGCGTTAGAAGCACAAAAGGCGCGCATCCAAACCTTAGAAGAGCAGGTGTGCGAAGCGAAACAGCAGTACGCTTCGGCGTTGAGAAACTTAGAAAGGATCTCTGATGAGATCCATAAGCATCGATCCAGGCGGCAGTCTGCAAGGAACGGTAAGAAGAAAGAAATACATTTAAGGTCATTCGGGACAAGCAATATCGAAAAGTATAGTTGTTATAGATCTTACTAGCACGCAACTAAAGTTAGTTGGCAAAAGTAAGACTGAACTTTTCGATATGATAGGTGGGCTTGGCCTTATTCGTACAAATACAGTATAACGAGTAGTGATTGAAATGGACGTAATATGCATAATCACGCCATTTTAATTGATATATCGTAAAGGTGATAATTAAAATTATAAACAACGCATGAGTAAACCACAGCAATGCCAATTGTCTTCATACTTTTTTGACAACAAAATATAAATTTCGAATATTTAGCGAAAACATTTTGTTTTTTTTTTTTGCTTGTTCTTGTGGAAGAAATAATATTAATGTAGTAAAAACGTTAAAATATTGACTATCATTCCAATATTGGATTAATGAATGGCTAAGTCATAAATATCAATTTATTCTGTATTTTTTTAGCTATAGAAATGGACCGCGCCTCAACCATCACGGATATAGCGAGCGACACCCTGTCCGGTGGAGCCCTAGAAGAGCTCTGTTCACACAGCACCGACGCCTCAGTACGTGAGTGGCTGCGGCGAAACGCAGAGCGACCCGAGAGACAGCCTGACGACACCTGGACTGAGATAGACTTGGACTATTCCAGCCCTGAAGAGGTGAGATACTAAGATGGATCAAATCCTGGTCACGGCACCACATTGAAAAGGACGCAGGTCAGATATTGACAAGTGGAATCGGCTCTTAATAACTAATACAGTTTAGAGAAATTGAGGCTAAGTTAGGATAGATCCTGGTCTCCGTGTATGTGGCGTGACTGTATACCCTAAACGCTTTTTGCAGGTGAGTTTCGAGAAGTGTTCACTGCGGCCTCGCTCGTCGCCCGAACAGCCGTCACCTCCAAGCCCCATCGAGTCGAAAGTATCAGCCGCCTCGCCGCGCCGCATCATACGGTGCGTTACTTTGGGCAACACAGTTACTGACATGACTCGACATCATACCACGATGCAATGTGAAGTTGGAAATTGTAGTTAGATATTGAATCACATATTGATTATCTCTACGTTATATACATACTTAATATAGAGAAAGCTAAATCCATACTAATATTATAAATGCGAAAGTGTGTCTGTCTGTCTGTCTGTTACCTCTTCACACTTAAACCGCTGAATCGATTTTGATAAAATTTGGCATAGAGATAGTTTAAGATCCGAGGAAGGACATAGGATAGTTTTCATCCTGGAAATTATACCTAAAAAGATTGAAAAGTGAGTGGACATTTCTGTTGGGGTGCGGTGACCCTGTAGGAAATGTAATTATTAGACCAAAACCACAATTGCTCTTACATTTGCTTAGGCGCTTTTAAAAATCCCTTTTATCAAGTTCCACGCGTACGTAGTCGCAGGCAAAAGCTAGTTTTTAATAATTTCAAATAGACATTTCATGAATAGACAAAAACGCTGTCCGACATTTATGTCTTTAGCTTATCTTTGGCGTGACGTAAGCGATCCCGTAAATAAACCAATTTTGATAAATTTTGGTATGAAGGTAGCCGACACCCTGGATTAACACATAGGCTATATATATCCCGAAAAAAATAGCATATTCTAACGAATGGTTTGTAAATGTAATTGACAGAAGTTCAGTGGACCGGAGCGCCGCCCTTCGCGCGGAGCTGGAGAAAGGGCGGCGGCAGTCGCTCGACGCTCTCTTCCACGACACCGGGGAGAAGGTCAAGGAGATGTTCCAAGGTCAGCATATCACACTTGGTCCCGTCGTCTTTTTCTGAATCGTAATTAAGTAGCTTCAGTCGGGACAAGTGGAAATAGGTCGATCTGTGTAAGATTGTCCCTTAAGAGGCGTTATTGCTTTTGAAATTTATTTTTTCCATATTATGACAAATATATTGATAATTTCAACCAACTTTTTGAAGTGAATAATAATTTTCCCCGAGTTCTAGGTAGTAACATAGCTTTTTCATGCTTTTATTGCGTGCAGTCGAAAATAAGTTGAAAGAACTAATTTTCAGCGTGAATTTTGTCAATTTCGTGTATTTTTCGAAACAAAAATTATCAATAAAAAATTCAAACTGTAGGTTTCAAATATATACCAATAAATCCCAATGGCCCTGTTCTAGGTAGTAACCAGTGGCGGCCTTACCCATTGCGAGGCTCCGGGCGGCAGGACTTTGCGAGGCCCTTTGTCCTTCGTGAAAAGTAGGAGATGCGAAAGTAGGGCTGGTCTGGTTGTTTGGTTTAGGCTGTTACACAAATAAATAATGTCTGCGGATTTTCCTAACACTAATATCTTTAATTAAAGCACAAAAGAGCTACGTCATTTTCGATTGAAAGATTCCTCAAAAATATGTTTTAAGTCTGCGCCGAGCGTTTACACCATAGAGCGCGGGGAATGCGTATTTTGATAGGCGCGTGGCTGCCTGTAGTAAAAATGTATGGAGACTTAACCCTTAATTTGGCAAAAAAAAACGAAGGTCGCTAGTTCAAGCCTCGTTAAGGTTGAATCTTTTTTTTTTTTATTTGCTTGAGTCTTCGGTTGTAGCGCGAGGCCTCTGCAAGAGCGAGGCCCCGGGCGATTGCCCCGTTCGCCACCCCCTAAGGCCGCCACTGGTAGTAACACCAATAAAATGTAAAGAAACATGTTTGATCATATAGAAAAATGTCTAAAACGATCACCATTTTAAAAGGAATAAGTCCTCTTAATATTTATTTATTTTTATTCAGTCGCGGCGAACTCGCTACGTGATCGCGTTCATACAACACTCGCAAATCGCACGTGCGATAAGGCCCTTATCTGGAGATGCGCTCTGGCGTCTGAGCTACCGCAACGCACATCGCTCGTGATCGCAATGTATTGTTTTTTTTTTTTAATTTAGGTATTTCATATGAAATACCTAAATTAAAAAAAAAAAACAACCATGGAATCAGTGTCATTCAGTCGGATACATAAAAAATAATATCATTAATTAAACATTACAAATTACACAAAGACTTGATACTTTGACAATAACAAATGAGAATTCACTTAACCTTTCGTATGTGGCGGTCAAACTTTTCCAATCAAATGACAACTTTGGAAAGTAAAACAAATGCTTCGTACGGTTCGTCAGGATCCTTATTAAACACATACGAAAGCTTAAATATAATTTGCTTAGTTTTTCCAGTATACAGCACACAGATATAATATAGATGGTAATACCAAGAAACAACACAGTATAATACTAAATAAACAAACAAAAAAACTATTTACAATTAATTAAAAGCGACCTTAATAATCAATTTTTTTTACAGAAGTATAAATTTATATACAGGAATAAAAATACTACATTTGATAATAGATCCAGAACGCGGCGGGGAACACTTATTAAATTTTCTTCAGCATTGTCACTGATCTCACTGACAAGTGTCAACCTTTGAATTCCAAATGTTGGACACTGGAAAATTATATACATAAATAAATATTATAGGGACAATCATACACAAATAGACCTAATCCCAAACTAAGCAAAGCTTGTACTATGGGTACTAGACGACGATATACATAATACATATATAGATAACATCCGAGACCCAAGAACCCGGGCCCCGGCCGGGATTCGAACCCGGGACCACCGGCTCAGTAGGCAGGGGTCTGCAAACTGCGCCAACCACGTCGTCAAATATGGTTTAAGTTTTGGAGTAGTGGGGCCTCGTGCAGGGTCCGTCCGGATTATTAGGTACTACCGTCTTGCCTGCTAACCCACCGCCAAACAGCAATGTTCGCATTGTTGTGTTCCGGTGTGGGGGTAAGATAGCCGGTGAAATTACTAGCATAGAGGCATTCTATCTTCGTCCTCCGGGTAGGCAAGCACTTGTGACTCCTCTGGTGTTGCAGGTGTTTATGGGCGACGGTAATCGCTTTCCATCAGGCGATACGTTTGCTCGTTTGCCCCCTATGATATAAAAAAAAAAGTCTGCCAATGTATTGTGATTGTGTGTAGGGTTGTCGCTGTTCGGCGAGCGCGGCTCGTCGTCGGCGCCGCGCACGCCGCGCCGCGCGTCCTCGCCGCGCCGCAGCCCCGCCTCCGACCGCCACTCGCAGCTCTCCGACGACAGGCACTCCGACACCGACAGTCTGCACAGGTAAACATACTGACTACCATAAGAGGCCTTATTCCTTTTAAAATTTATTTTTTTCATATTATGACAAATATATTGATAATTTCAACCAACTTTTTGAAGTGAATAATACTTTTCCCCGAGTTCTAGGTAGTAACATAGCTATTTCACGCTTTCATTGCGTACAGTCGAAAATAAGTTAAAAAAACTAATTTTCCACGTGAATTTTGTCAATTTCGAGTAGTTTTTGAAACAAAAATTATCAATGAAAAATTGAAACTGTAGGTTTCAAATATATACCAATAAATCTCAATAGCCCTGTTCTAGAAAGTAACATCAATAGTATGTTAAGAAACATGTTTGATCATAGAGAAAAATGTCTAAACAATCAGCATTTTAAAAGGAATAAGGCCTCATAACTTACTATAATTTCTGTCACTACTCATCAAAACCTCGTATTTATGGACTGAGTTGCTTTTGGTAAGTACGGTTATCTGTCACCGCTCTTATCTATAGTATTAGGTGTCCACTTCTTTTATAGAAAAACACTTCACCGAATGCTTCATGTCATAGAATTTTAACTTCATAGACAAATTTATCCTCGGAACACATAAATTTTTCAGAAATCTTGAAAGTTTCAACATATAGCTTAGGTAGGTTAGGTTTGTGTTTTATAACATTCCGAAATATTTTATGGTTTCAGAAAATAGTATATTACTGCCGAGGCAGGGAAAAGTCAGTTCGTGGATGAGTATGATTTTGAAGGACGAGGCGTAGCCGAGTCCTTCAATAATACGAATCTGCGAACTGACATTCCCGCCGAGGCTTGTATAGTGCTTTTCTCCAAATATGCTTGGAAATAATCACCAATCTACATTTTAATTTAATATATCAGTACCATGAAGTTTATTTGGTACTTATTTTTTTTAGGAATAGGAATAAAAATTCGGGTCCGAATCATATGTTTGATTTAAAACAAAATATATTAATAACAATTAAATATATATGAAAACACCATAACAAAAAATATGCACATAGGTAATTAATTATTAATTTTAGTTAAATTAACAACTTCTAAGCACACTGTTTTTTTTAGAAACCATACCATATTTATCATTCGGAGAAGATCATAAGTTCAAAATAACTTTTATATTGATTTGGACACAATCATTTCTGTTTTATTTTTTATTTGTTTACGTTTGGTACACTTATTAATTTTAAACTCACTCATTAAATACTATTATTAAAATTAAAACTTTCGTCAGAAATCTCTAATAAATATCATGAAAATAAATTAACCGCATATAAGATTATTATTTAAATTGTTTGTTCGTTATTCGAAATTTGTCGTCATTTAAAATACATTGACAGTAGCAGAGCAGAAAAATGTTCAGTGCAAGAACTAAACGCAGAGAACAATTAAAAAGTTTATAATAGATTTTATTTTTAAAATTTAGTGGATAATTGGCTGTATGGTGAATTATCAAAGTCTTTGAAGAAATTAAAAGTAAAAATGCAGTAACCGGCCAAATTAAGATTACCCTCATTTGTATGAGACGTCATAAACGGAAGGTGTGTTTTTTACTTAATCGTATTATTCAAATAATATTGATTTCCCGGCTAAGGCCTATAATATATATTCTTTTTAATTTGTATTAACGCCTTCTTAAAATAACGAACGATTTCGCGGTCCAGTTTTACTACATTAATGGGAACATTTCCAAGCAAGTTGGAGAAAAAAATATTTCTGATTGAAAATTCGATGAAACCTTTGTCTATCAAACAAGGGAACTGTAGTGTATGCGAGAAGGAGAGGCGTGTATCTGTCGTCTCCTGCGCACACGGCACGAGCGAGACGCGCGGACGCCGGCTAGTCGGGTACCGAACGTACGGGCGAGAGGTGGTATTGTGATTGCTCGTGAATCTGGATGAAGCTCGAGTTGATGGAAGGCGTCCATTATATCCAATTTACTGAAAACCTTCGCATTCCTAATCTTTGGCAACAGCTGGTCCATTGTAGGCAAAGGGTGGTTCTCTCTTTTGATAGCTCTATTAGCACGCCTCATGTCAACGCACAGTCGAATATCCCCATTTTCTTTAATAATTGGGACTATTGGAGATATCCAATCTGAGGGGCCCTGTCATCATCTCAGCCATAGGACGTCCACTGCTGAACATAGGCCTCCCCTTTGGACTTCCATATATACCGGTTGGAAGCGACCTGCATCCAGCGCCTTCCGGCGACCTTTACAAGGTCATCTGTCCATCTCGTAGGTGGACGTCCTACGCTGCGCTTGCTGGTCCGAGGTCTCCACTCGAGCACTTTACGGCCCCATCGGCCATCTGCTCTGCGTGCTATGTGGCCTGCCCATTGCCACTTCAACTTGCTAATCCGGTGAGCTATATCGGTCACTTTAGTTCGTCTACGGATTTCCTCATTTCTGATTCGATCACGTAGAGACACCCCGAGCATAGCCCTCTCCATTGCTCGTTGAGCGACTTTGAGCTTTGAGATGACGCCGATAGTGAAAGACCACGTTTCGGTGCCGTAAGTCATCACTGGTAACACACATTGGTTGAAGACTTTCGTCTTGAGGCACTGAGGTATGTCGGACGAAAAGACATTGCGTAGTTTCCCGAACGCTGCCCAGCCGAGTTGGATTCGGCGGTTGACCTCTTTCTCGAAGTTGGACCTACCTAATTGGACCACTTGTCCTAGGTAGATGTATGAGTCAACAACTTCCAGTACCAAGTTTTCAACAGAAACTGGGATGGGCACAACCTTGGCATTTGACATGAGTTTCGTCTTGTCCATGGCCATTTTTAAGCCCACCCGTTGAGAAACTCGATTGAGGTCATCGAGCATCATGCTGAGTTCCTCCATCGACTTTGCCATGACTACGATGTCGTCGGCAAACCGAAGGTGAGTGATGTATTCGCCATTGATGTTGATGCCCTGTACTTTTTCAATAATGTCCTTGTCAAGAAGCTCTGTAATTTTTTCCTCAACCTTTGCCTCTAACGGAATGGGAATTCTTCTATAAGGTTGTGCGATGGGCTTGATCTTATTGTCAATGGGTATTTGTATTAATATATTTTTGACTTTAGGGAAAAACTCAGCTTCTATCTGGTTTACCTCAACTCCTATTCTTAAAACTCCAAGAGCGATTGCGGATATTTTCCCTAATAAGTTTCGCGTGCCTTTGTCCACCACATAAAAAATGGCATCTTCAGTTTTTTCGCCAAGTTGAATACTGGAACAAAAGGATCCCAGGAGTCGTAAAGGTGTTTCAGATCCGTACGCTAAAAGGGTTTTATTGGGGGTTTTGTCTTCATCAGTAACTCTTACTCCCATTTTCTTCATGTTTTCCCATGTCTTATCTGTGATTAGATTGTATTTACATCCTGAGTCTATCATCATATTTATTTTCGTTCCACCAACTGCGCAAACTACCATATCATCACCGTTTATGTTAAATAAATAGTCAAATTTTTCTGTCTCAGGATCCTCTTCTTCTATACTTCTTACTTCGTGTGCATTTGAAGACTTTTTTATTTTTTTCGTAAACCTTTGTCTGCCTCCGTTATCTGTATCTTCATATTTTCTTTTTAAAATCTGACTCTTACATTGTAATTTAAAATGGCCTATTTTCCCGCATTTCAAACATTTTCTTTTCCTCGCAGGGCAATTTTCGTTACTAGATAAATGTCCCCAGCTCCCACATCTAAAACACTCTTTTCCTATCTGCGTATTCTCTTCCTCTTTCTTTTTGTTGTTTATCCCTGTCTCTCACATCCATGTCTTGGTCTCTATGGGTATTTTCTATTGTATCTATCATAGGAACTTTATCTTTAAATTTTCGCTGAAAAAACAGCTCTGCTGGTGTTTTTCCCGTTGTTGTATGCGGCGTACTATTGTACATAGTGAGATAATCTAAGAGTGCTTCCTTCCAATTTTTCTTTTCAATTTGGCTTATCTTTAAGCGCTTGATTATATCTCTGTTCTGGCGCTCAACTTCTCCATTTTGTTGAGGCCAGTATGGGATAGTGTTGAACAGGTGTATATCATGTTCTCGACAGAAATTTTTGAATTCCTGGCTAACGAATTGTTTGCCGTTATCCGCAGTCATTGTTACTGGGCATCCTAACCGACTAAACATTTCCTTCAATATTGCTATCATAGCTTTGCTCGATATGTCGCGGCAAGCCTTAATTTCCTTATACCTCGAGTAATAGTCTATTATAACCAGAAGGTAATCTCCAGATGGTAGGGGACCTAAAAGGTCTATGGCCGTATCTACCCATGGTTGTGTTGGCAGTTCTCTTCTTTTCATCGGGTTGGGGGGGTTTGGCGCCGATACAAGGGTACAGCCTTTGCAAGCCTTTACTAATTTTTCGACGTCATTGTCATACCTAGGCCACCAGACTTTCGATCTAAGTCGAGACTTCATCCCAACAACGCCAGGGTGTCCTTCGTGCGCGGCTTTTAAGATTGCCTCTCGTAATAGTTTTGGAATGACTATTCTGGTTCCTCTTAAAAGGATATCGCCACAAAAACAGAGCTCGTTTTCGAATATTCGGTAATTTTTTACATCTTCATGCCAATTAGTATTATAAATGCCTTCCCTCACTTTTTGTATTTCTGGGTCTTGTTTAGATTGAACTTCTATTTCCTTTAACGTCACAGCCACCGGTTTTAGTTGTATGTATGTATGTATGTAAACACTTTATTGCACATAAAACAATATTGACAAAAACTCAAAACAATACATGTGTACAAGGGCGAACTTATCCCTGTAAGGGATTTCTTCCAGTTAACCTTTGAGCAAATGAGACAGAAAACTAGACATTGAAGTGATAGACAAACGAACAAACTAAAACGTGCAAATATACTAAATGTAAATATAACCTTAAGATAAATAAATATACATATAATTACAAACGTATACCTATTGTATTAAACATAAACTAATAAATATAAATAATATAATAATAATAAATATTCAGTCTTATTAGCATTGAACTATAATATTAATAGACGAGATCAAGGATTGAAAAGCCATAACTTTTTCAAACTTTCCTTAAATGATGCCACGGACGGAGGAGTTGTTCCACTACATTCTGTACATAATCTTTTCCTTTTGTTGGTTGGGCGAGGTCCCCACACAATCGGGACAACGAGTCTGCAATGTTATTTTTTCCAGGTCGGTATATAACTTGGTAGTCATAAGATTGGAGTCTTAGTATCCATCTCTCAATGCGTGCACAAGGTTTGGCCTTTGGACCAAATATTATTTCCAATGGCTTGTGATCTGTTATTAGCTGGAATGATTTTCCATATAAAAACATATGAAAATGTTCTACCCCCCAGACCAGAGCTAAGGCCTCTTTCTCAGTCTGGCAATATCGCCTCTCACAATCAGTTAGGGTTTTATTACCGTATGCGATTATACGCGGTCCCGCTTCATTTATTTGTACTAATATGGCACCTAGCCCTACAGGACTGGCATCGGCAAATACTAAAGTCTTGTCCCTGACATTGTAGTATCCTAAGTTGGGTATTTCACTCAAAACGGTCTTTAATTTGTTAAATGATGCCTCTTGGTTTTCCTTCCACACTTCAGTTATGTCGGTATTCCTGCCTGTTTTGCGTCTAAGCAAATCTTTCAGGGGTTCCGTGATAGTGGCCAGGTTAGGTATCCATTTACCGACATAGTTAACAAGTCTCATGAAGCTTTGAAGTTCCGATATAGTTCGGGGTGCTCTAAAGTTATTGATGGTCGTCAAGTATTTATCTAGGGGTCGGATTCCTGTTTTATTTATCTCTCTTAAGAAAAAATATAAATTTAACAACAAGGAAGGGATGTAGTGTATGCGAGAAGGAGAGGCGTGTATCTGTCGTCTCCTGCGCACACGGCACGAGCGAGACGCGCGGACGCCGGCTAGTCGGGTACCGAACGTACGGGCGAGAGGTGTATGTGCGTGCTCGATATTGGAAGTGGTGACCGTGTGGCAAGGAGCCGATATTGTGAGTGTTGTGTGATCCTAACAAACATACAGTACAGGAACCCTAGCATATCTTGCCGTGACTTCGCTTGTCGCGCAACTCAGCATTACCCATCTTGCTCGCACGGTATTGAAAGGAAGGTGACAGGTAGTATATGTAGCGCGACAGAGTCGCGTGTTATAGGTACGCTAGAGGTCCAGATCGCCGGCTGACAACCAAAACACACTCAAATAAAGGTTACACCGGAAGACCAGCGCTGGTTCCCGGGCCAGCATTTATGCTGAGGTGTGACCTTTTCGTGGCATACACACCTACGATTTTGTTTTTTTTTTATTTTATTTTATTTCCAATGTGTTGTCCAGTTCGTGTATGTTTACGAATAAATTTTCATTCATTCATTCAAATTTCACCTCGTAATTAGCATGATATAAGAAAGTAAGGTATGACACTTCGGCCGGTGAGACTCCTGAATTTACAAAAAAATATAATTATGCATTACGGTTGTCATGTTCTTTGAAGAGTTTTATTTCGTCGTAATCGTTGATTTAAAACAGAGGAGGGAATCGGGGAGTATTATGATACACCACTGGCAACACAAGTGGATTGACAGAACCAACCAACCAATCATAGCGTGACGACGTCAATGTCAATACTCTCGCCTGTCATTCCGGAGTGCCAGTACCCTACACTTTCCCATTTACAATATGAGTCATCATCATAAACTTAAGAGCTAAGCTCTTGTCTTGGTGGAACAATTTCCAATTTTCTCTATCTTGAGCTCTCCTTGACGGCCTGGTACGACACGACGTTCACCTTTTCCTTTATTTGGTCCATATACGCTCTTCTTGGTCTTCCTCTTTTTCTATAATAGTTTTTAGATATTCGTCGTGCCGTAACAGGTGTCCAATCATTTTCCCTCTGCGATTTTCGATAGTTTTTAACAATATGAGTATTAACGGTGAATATTGTTAATTCTGTTAATAATGCTGTATCTATTTTCCAGCGTGGAGATGCTGACCGACGACCAGATCGCCTCGCTCATGCTGGACGCCCAGCTAGAAGCCGTGTGCGAGCGCCTCGCCGGCGTCGCCACGCGCCAGCCTCGCTCGCCGCAGTCGCCCGAAGCTCGCTACTGAAGCACCTGACATTGACGACACAGCCACGACTCCGGTGCGTCTCGCTCACTCGTATGGTCGCCGCGCCCGGACCTCTCGCTCTCCCGCTTGTCGAGTTACACCCGAGTTTTGTTAAAGCATATACTCCGCCAGGTATGCTACTACGGCATTAGCGACACTAGCTGACGTCATCACGCTTTGATTGGTTGGGTGTTTTTTTTATGTCTTAGGGGGCAAACGAGCAAATGGAATGCCTGATGGTGCGCGATTACCGTCGGCCATAGACGCCTGCAACAGAGGAGTCACGTGCGTTTTCGACCTTTCAGGAAGTACGCTATTTTCTTGAAGGTCGTGTCGGTCCGGAAATACCGCAAGCGACAATTCATTCCACATTGCAGTAGTGCGAGGCAGGAAATTTCTTGGTTGGTTCTGACAATCCGTTTCTGACTGACATTATTACGACAAACTAAGATTTAACATTTTATATCGAAACAATTACGTTTATTTTTTATTTTACGAGTTGTTGTCAATTTAAAAACATCTTACTTAATTAAGAGCGGTATAAGGAAGGAAATAGACCATTGGAAAACGTATCAAGTATTAAAACTATCCTAATTAACTAAAAATAGGTACGTAATTTATGATAGTTACTGTACTAAAGTAACACAAAGACTTTGTTATACTGTGTCATTGTTAGTTATGAACAAAGTAATATTATACCAATTTCGACAGTTACAGACAATGCCACTGTATAAGAAAGCCTCTGTTTTTATACAATGTCATTGTCTGTAATTGTCGAAATTGGTTTAAGATTACTTGTATCAAATTAAGTTAAAGACTACTTTTGAGTTCATAAAAAGTAGCTGATTTGATTTGGCAGGAAAGAGCAGGCCATTGTGTGGATCAAATGAGTACTTCGAGAGATATAACATAAAATAAGCTAAGTCGGCTGCAAAAGTTATTATTTTGGCATAGCCGTAGCCGAAACCGGCATGGGAGTATATAATAAGCAACAGTTTACAAAGAACACAAGTAAAATGAAATATATGTGACTTTGATTTTAGCACGACTTAAAAAAAGCTAATAGTTATTATAAAAATGAGCATATTAAAATAGCTTGTATAAATCAGTCTAATAAAATAGGAATAAGAAAAAAGTACGTTTCTGTTTAATAGTGCTGTCTCTCTCATTAGATATAGGACAATGATATTAATATAGAATACTCGTCACAATAATAAAATAATCGGTTAGGCATTTTAGTGGACAAAACACCGCAAATTGGTGTACCGTCTGACACCAATATTTATGAACCCATTCTTTAATGCTAAACGTCGCAAAAATAACAATTATTCTTTTTTTTTTAACCTCGATGTGACATTCCTAAGTAAGTTACCTACTACCTGAGCATTTCTCAAAAACTTTGTACAAAATTAAGACTCAAAATTAAAGTTCAATATAATTTTCCTATTTTGTTACGAATTATTTTAGTAATTTTATATCAATGTTATGGCTATGTCGTTATGCTTATACTTTCCAATTTCCATGCTTATACTTTTTAAAATCACAAAGAAAATTGGTAACAGTATAGAAAAAATATAGTTAGACATTAATTGACGTCTTCAATGTCTTCATATGTACAAACTTTTTGAGGAATGCTCACCTATCCAGTACATCAATTTGCGATTTTTCCCGACTTTTACGCTAGCCCGTCCACTATTTAGCCTAATAACATTAGAATTTTGTTAGTTAGCACGAAATGAACAGTTAATCATAACTTGAAATGTTGTTAGTAAATGATACAAAATGACGCTTACAATAGTCAAAATATTTTCGAATCTCCTTCTTACATGACAGTTTAGGATAAGTACAGTCAACTTATTCTTGCCTAAAAATTGTGAGTTTTTAATGTAGGTAGTAATATTAACTGTACTCAGATTTAAATGTGACTTTAATTTTTTTTTTGATAGCCTGACTTAAATTGGAAAGTTTGTTACAAGCAGCATATTAAGATAGTAAGGGAATGTGCATAACGAAGGTACTGCCAACTGGTGCCGCCCATCTGAATCTTTCACCTTATCATTACTTGAAATGTACATCTACGGTGCTGCCACCTGTAGTGCATATTCCTGATAGCAACCACCGAGGATTTGTATATTCTTTCCACACGATCTAAATTCCAGACATTCACTAACAGACTGATCTCAAGACGACGTTGTCAAGCTAGGTACACGTCCGCTGGTTCGAGTGCCCGTGCACGCCAGCACACACACGCTAGGCGCTGGGGCAGTGCGCTGCCTACAGCCTAGCAACACGATGTCGGTTACAGCCTATAACCTACCGAGTAAGCCACCATTTCTGATCTGATCTGTATATTCTTATTTATCATACATAAACTAGCTGCACCGCGGGGTGTTTACCGGCTCATCCCACGGGAGCACTACATTTTATCGGGGTAAAAAGTAGCCCATGTGTTAATCCAGGGTGTCAGCTACCTTCATACCAAAATGTATCAAAATTGGTCCAGCCGTGTGATTTACGAATAATATGTATGTTTTAAAATTAATGTACGAAAGCTATTATAAGGCAGCTTCAAGCATAATATATATTTATTTTAAATAATGGACATATCAGTATGAGTAACGAAGTTGTATTTTATCTGGAATATCGAACGCAAGAGCTTGCGAAGTCCAAATTATATAAAAGTATTCGCATGAGCTGTTTACATGTCATATATGTACTGTATGACATTATGTATAAGTAGTATTTTTACACGTGTACTGGAAATATACAGTAAATGTAAAATTTAATGCTTCAGTTGATCAACCATGACTTATTGTTAAAGATTACTTTATATATTCTGAAATAGAAAATTGTATGTGTACTCATTTGTGGACGGTTAAAATAATCCCTTTATTTAGTTTTCTATAAAACGCCATCAAAGAAACTCAAAGCCTTGAAAATTTTCACAAAAAAAATAACACGTATTTGCAACTTCTATTGAAATTAAGATTAAGTAACATTAACTATTAAGTTTTGTGAAAGTAACGCTATGCTTTAGGTTAATAGGAATCAATTAAAACGCAATAACGTATTATAAGTGTGTTGTAACATGTATATTGTATTGTTACATTATATTTTATAGAAGCTGCGTCTACTTTTCGTAATACAAAGGCTTTGTACTCGTACAATGATGGACAAAAGTTCTCCGACAATAGAGATTTTGACATTCAAGGTTTTGGCAATGTTCGATGGCAAGATACAAAGTCTTTGTTTAAATGTAAGCCTGCTTTGTTATATAAATAAATAACGTTAAGTAGATACGGTTTCTTTAAAATCGAAGTTATATAAGCGCGGAGACGCCTAATCTTGCCTATGTGTAGGTAAGTTATAATTAATAATGTATAATTATATTAATTACAGTTGAATAAAGTCAATATTTTTTTATATTTATGTTTACAAAGTTGATTACAAATAAAAAATTATCAAATGAAAACTATAACTCAGGTACATCTAGTTGAATACTTTGGGCACTAGCGCCAAAATTGAATGTCTCTTAATATCTTCAGTATTATAATTTATTATTCACAAATTAGTTTTTAATTTGGATCTCTTAGATATTATCGCAGAGCTCAACTGTACGTTGTCACAAAACGAATATATCTTTTAGCGATAATAATCAACGTCTATAAATTTATTTTATTATAAATCCTTTGGGTTCACAGTGCCCACTGTATCAAAACGTTCAGCGTAACAAAACCGTCGAATCACCGTTCTGATTCAGTGGACGTTCTGACACAATGTACGTTCTGACACAATGCACGTTCTGACACAATGTACGTTCTGACACAATGTACGTTCTGACACAATGCACGTTCTGACACAGTGGACGTTCTGATACGGTGGACACTGGACCCAAAGGATAAATTCAGTAGTTTTATGCACAACAATCATAATGTTAATTTACGAAATGGCAATGGCAAGAACGTGTAATGGAGAATAGAAATACTCAAAATCTACGATCGTTTCCGAATATCCTTTTGACTAATAAGTAATAACATTCTACAATGTAAGTGAACACAACTTTACAACTCTTTTTATGTTTTAAAGCTACGATGATACGTATAGACTAAGAGCTAGCGATATTAATATGAAATTAAAAAGCAATTTGTTGTAGTGGCATGATTTTGAATCTACTGTCACTAGCTTTTGGCCTATAATGTAGGATGTGATAAATATTATTCATAGTACAACGTGTATACATTTTGTTGAGAAGAGAAATTAATAATCATTCCAATTACGTTTAATAGATTAAGTAGGCAATTTAGCAGTTTTGTAATAACATTCGTCGCTACATTTTATAAACCAACTTTGGGAAACAGTACATCTAGCATAACTGCGACGCGAGACTCTTTGTCGCGCGACTTATAATACCTGTCACTTTGCTTTCAATACCGTGCGAGCAAGACAGGTGACACTGAGTCGCGCGACAGGCGAAGTCGCGGTAAGATATGCTAGCCCTCCAGGCAGTGAGTGCCTAGTAGGCACTGATAGCGTCATACAGAATTATAGAGGATTTATTTCATTCAGAGCAAAACCTATTATCGAAAAACAAAGTTTAGTCTGAAATTTCCTATATTTATTTTTATATTTTTAATTTGTATGGAATATGCAATAAGTGACATTTTAAAATAAAAGTAGTGATAAGTAGTTAATAAAAACTGTTGCAATTGTAGCATAATGTGAATGCAATTGGCCCGTAGAATTCCACGCAACCGATCATACACCTTCGCTCGTCTTGTTATATGTTTATTTATTTCATTAATATGTTAACTTAACTTCGTGAAGCCCTAGCCCAAATAAAACCATAAGGCATAAACGATATTGCAACGTGATTAATAAATTCAATTCTGATAGAAAAGGTACCTTTCCTAAAAACAGAGACCAGTTTTTCTATCGGGATTGTTTTATAGACAACCGTTCCATAGAACGTTTCATTCCATATCCATCGAAAGCATTTTTCTCTGAAACCTTAAAATATTTGAGATATAGGATGACATTGTCAAGATTTACGAAAAATATGTGACAACAGGGGAAAAAATTACTATGAAATTAAAATTCGATTAAATGTTTGTCTATAAACGAAGGTGATCCCAATATAAATGCCGTTCTTTGTTTTTTACCTTTTATAAGTTGCACATGTTAATAACCTTGCAGCCTTAAAAAAAACATACAAATTCACACAATAATTATTCTACAGTATAATGTTCAAAAAGCTTAGTTACAAAAAGCTTCGCCGAAAGAAAATAATCCGTATTTGTTTTTGCATATTTAATATTTTCTCCCAAAAATATAATGAAAGAAGTAAAATTGTAAAGCATGGAGTTCATTTTCTTTTTTGTTCTCTAACGATAGTACTAAGATAGCTTTAACGGTACATTATTTTGCTGTTGTGATATTACACTGTACAAACGTTAGCGATACTGTAGATATACGTTAAGATATATATGTTAACTTATGTACATGTTGAAGTATAACTCGCCTTCAGATGAATACAAGTACGTAGTTAAACCGACTTTTATTATTTCTCCATTTATATTACCTTTAAACCAAGTCATTTCATTTTTTTGCCACGGCAGCGGTCGGCGAAGCGCCAGAACCGAACTGCTAGTAAAGTAGGTTAGGTTAGTCACTGTATAACAAAAAATATTTTCTATCAAGGGGATATTATACTTTTTGATTATTGTATGAAACATTAATTATATTAAAAGTCTAAATTGTTATAAGTAAAGAAATGCAAAATATATTTTACATATTTTCTGCCAAATAAAAATTCTATCTGTTGATCAATTATGTGTGTTTGAAACATGCTTGTTACCGACTGTATTTTATTTATTTATTTATTTAAACTTTATTGCACAAAACAAAAGTCAGTACAAATGGCGGACTTAATGCCAAATGGCATTCTCTACCAGTCAACCATAGGGCCATACAGAGATACTAGAAGTGGGTGCAAATCAGAAATCTGATGGTACAGAGAGGATCTAGAGTACAAGTAAATACAAAATATTATATCACTGTTTATACAAAAATACATATACCTACATTTACACACTATAATATGATATATATATACAGATATATACCTAATATAATATATATATATATATATATATAATATATATAAATATATACGAAAGTCTACAACATGGGATGATGGATGAACTATTGTCTATGTCATATATTGTATTGTCTTACACAAACGTTAATTGCTCATCGAGACCAACCAAATGAGCACGATGGCTTTTTCTTGTGCTGTTTAGGATTTCTTCTGGCCACTTCCGTCTCCATCATCAGATCAGCTCCAAAATAACAAATTTTTGTATTGTCACGTAAACTACATGTACCTAAATGCAGTTTCACTTCGATACGACAATCAGAAGTAGGTTAACACTTTCACGACCAGGTAAAAAAAATTGGGCAAGTGCGAGTCCGACTCGCGCATGAAGGGTTCCGTACCATAATCTATAACAAGTTTGTTGTATGGGAGCCCCCCTTAAATATTTATTTTAGTTTATTTTTAGTATTTGTTGTTATAGCGGCTATAGAAATACATCATCTGTGAAAATTTCAACTGTCTAGCTATCACCGTTCTTGAGATACAGCCTGGTGACAGACGGACGGACAGCGAAGTCTCAGTAATAGGGTCCCGTTTTTACCCTTTGGGTACGGAACCCTAAAAATTGAAATTACGCCAGAAGCTGACAGAGCGTGGGCGCAACCTCACCTCGGGCACCGTCAGAGCTCGCCAGGTGGGCGCTTTTATAGTGGGGCTTCTAAACGGGCCACATTTTACTGCAATTTGTGGCCGGCCCTCTCTGACACCCTACGCTAGAGCAAGATGCAAATAATGGCCGGCCAAAAATTGCAGCAAAACATGGCTCGTTTAGAAGCCCCTGTACAATCCATCGCGAGCTGGGTCGGCAGCTGAGTAAAAGTTACGAGCACCTACCAGGAGGGTTCTTGGTCGTGAGTGTTAAAATTTACTTACAGGATTTGTTTAGAAATAAACTAACAAACTTAGTTACAAGTGAAGCTAATATACAAAAAGTGTTAAATAAAACCCTTCGTAGTCGTGCTGTATTGTGTTACACGAATTTTCAGTGTTTGTATTCTCAAAGGATATATAAACAGCAAAACAAACAAAATTGGAATATGGACCCTTGGGCGTACGAGGACGAACATCGCAATAAAGAAACAACAAATTAAGAATAATAATTTATTTTCACCATTACAATACATTTACAACAGAAAAAACAATACGAACGGGGACGGAAAATGCAATTCATAACAAAAATAATATTACAATACAAATAAATCAACGCTCTTAATACATATATTTATCCACTAAATCATTTATAAAAATACTTTTTTTTGGTTACAATTTGGCAACTCGAATTCGGCTCTGCGACAGTCATCCACAATTATGTTGTACAACCTTAATATTAGGCTGACTGTAGGGAACTCAAATCACAAGAGATGTACTCATCAGTGCTTTGACTTTATATACACAGTAGGGATGGCGCGAAATCCTCTTTTTCGATTTCTTTCAATCTTTCACTATAGTCGTATCGTATAGTTCATATAACTAACGAAATAAAAAGAAAATGTTACGACCAATTTTGGGTTTGGTTAAAAATCTCAAGATCGATTTTCTTTTTACTTGATGCTTCATGATTTTATTTGTCATTTCTCAAAGTTCTTGGCTCACGCGCCTTGCGATGAATCATAATGCACGTGTAATTGCGTTACTTTCACACAACGGAGTATAGAAATCTAGCCCACGAAAATGCAATCGGGAAATATAGGAGATATTTTCTCTAGCTAACCCAATAGTACCTAAAATCGTGGTACAATTGGAGATTTATGAGATTAAATAATTTATAGTTAAATAAAAAACAAATTAGGACCCATTTTATAACATAGTGTGAATGTCACAAGGTTCAAAGAGGGTCGTCAATTAAGTTCTCGACTGTATTAAAGTTAGATCTAGTATTCGGACAATACGAAGTCAAATCTCTGATGGATACTTCGCCTGTGATCATTTCAGAATAAATAGTCTTAACTTTAATAATTGTTTACTTCTTGTTGGTTGACATATTCGCTTAGTTACTAACTTACGCTAAGCAGCTATTGAAAACAGTTCAACGAGTTATATAATATTTTATCCATTATCTGAGAAGAGTAGAGATACACAGAGGAAATTGACAGAAAATATAACTTCGGAATTTGAATGATTTGGAATTTGCTGTTGGTTTTGCAAATATACTGGGTGATTTTTTTAGTCAGAGATTTGCTGGGGGAGGTCAAACTGAGCAACTTTTACTATGGAACCAACCATGTAATCGAGAAAATAACAAATTAAGGGTTAATTGATAACTTATTACCGAAAATATATGGAACAGCTGAGTTTTTTTTTCGTAGTTGACCCCATAGTAAAAGTTGCTTCCACGCAACCCCAGTCACTCCCATTCGCGACTATAAAACTACCCAGTATATATAGATACGAGTATGTATAGAGTATGTCAAAAAGTTGCCAATAATACACATTTAAATACACAGTCAATATTCTGTAAATTTAATTAGGGGTCAAAAATCTAAATAAAGATTGTTCCACCAGTGGCGCGGCGTCAATGAACTCGCAAAATTGGTTCAATGAAATTGGCTCAAAGAGAAGTGTAGAAGGGTGGTAGAACGCTCTAACATGGGCATGCCGGTGGGGATCGGGTTCCATAGACGCCACGCTACTGAAACACAATCCAAATATAAATACCAAACATATAGGTTTTGCTATTTAGTCCTATTTTACTAAAAACTAATCTTATCCATATTATAACAGGAATGCACCAAAAATCACAAATACAAAATGTCTACGTTACAACATCTATCTATACAAATTAGCTATTTTGAGCATAAAATTCCAATAATTGTCGATTACTAGTGATGTGCCGGTCCCGAGAACTCGAAGGGAATATTTTCCCACTCGTCACATCACTAGGACTATACTTAATAAACTTACAAATTGCGACGTTTAACTAGTGAACTAGGGAAGTACTGAAAACTGGCGAAAAATTCTGGAGGGCTACTCAGAAGCACGAAATCCAAATTTGTAATTTGCTTTCTCCCACTTTTCTGAACTTCTAAACAATATAAGCGAGACGGCATGATGCGAATTTCGAACTTTGGAGTAAGTAAACATTTAGTAACTACGTAAGGGTCCATAGGGGGAGGGAGATTTCGTAAATACAGAAGGAGAATTTTCTTATATAGGGATGGGAGGGGTCAAAAATGACCAAAATTGAACTTACCTACAATAGGCTAGTTGACCCAGTTTCGAAATATATTGGAAATGGTTAATAATAATCTTACTAGCTCTTAAAAAAATGTCTTGTATTTTTCTGAAAGCTAGAAAGCTAAATTGTATCAATTGAAAATTAGAAATTTCATAAACAGTCAAAAACGCCGTCCGCCATTTTTCCCTTTCGCTAATCTGTGGCGTGTCGTAGTATTACCTGTAAATATTCGAAATTCGACCGTCGTATAATGCCATTCCGCTCACTCCAATATACTTTGACAGGAGATCGAGAGGGACGGCACTATTCGAAGTCGTCAAAGTAGACTTTCAGTTTTGTTTACATGACCAATGACGTCACTATCATAAGCGAAAATGGCGGACAGCGTTTTAAGCATTTCAAAATACAGAATAAAAACCATATTTTCAAACTAATTTTTTTCAGCCATCTTTCACTTTTATGAATTGAAAAATATATATTTAGGTTTCCTGTGCTAAATACTATACGGAATAAACATTAGTTTATTACAATTTGACATTAGTCAACTAGCCTATTAACGAATGGTCTCAACAGTTTGGAGCCCTATTCGGTTTGGAAACCACTAGGTATACAACAGTCTTTCTCAAACTACATGAAATACAAATATACAATTATAACTATGTCGACTTTATATCGGGTTTGATAAAATTGTACACATAAGAATTAAACTTACACTATTTTCACACATTATTATAATAAAGCGGGGCTAAATCGCATTCAAAAGGGTTTAAAATGTAATTAACTCGACGTTGAGGTGTTCCATGTTTTCGAACCACCATTTTGAACGCGATTTGCTTCTATTTTGTTATAATAAAGTACATTCTGTCCATACCGATGTAGAGTCGGCAAAATAATTACAATGTGGACACCCATTTAGTTTACTACTAGAACACTAGACGACGCTAATAGTGTAGTCGTAGACATAACAAAAAACATTAATGATAAAATTGCCAAAATGTTCTTACACCTATATTTTGGTTATTATTACTCATTAAAAATTTTTGTTTATTGTATAAAAAAAATGTGTGATTTAAATACAAAACAACTAGCTCTTAGTGTGGCCGTAAACCATACTCAAGTAATGTTAAGCCTAACTAACTAACGCCATCTAGTGTTGGTTTAGTAAACTGCAATTTCTAGTATTTTCATGAGATCACCAATTTGTTTATAAGAGGAAAACTAAAAGAAGTATATTTATTTATTTGTTATCTTCCGCTAGTTAACAATGTCCACAGTACTCCGCCTCATGCGTTTTTTAACAAAAGCCTTTATACATAAATATCTTTTAAGTTCTAACATATTTAACATTATCTTACAAGAAGCTCATTATATTCTTATGTACTACGGTTACAAATATATACATGAACCATTCTTCCCGTACCCCGGGGTATTCGGTGCACGGATGACTTAACGATAGGCCAACAGTAGACCAAAAACCCCGGGATATGGTCATTACCGACAATCGACCTTGTCCCAAATATTGCGGCAAAAAATCTATTATTACTGTAAATTTTGTATGAAAGATGTCTATTTTAGCATCACAAAATATTTTATACCAAAATTACCTCCTATAATTTCACTTCTAGCAAATAAAACGTCTTTTTTCTATCTTAATAGTTATTTAAATAAACGTCATCGACATAAATCTGAGAAAAATGGGATGATGCTACATTATTGCCACTTTTACTTTCATCACTTTCTTGCCGGACAATATACTATGTTTGAAAATTCCAAATATAAATAACTGTAACTATAGAAAACATAATCCATATACCTACATATCTTTATACATTGTTATCTATTGTCATTTTGATAATTTTCATTTGTATCCTTTTATCTTTGGATCCTATTAATCTTAAAATTAAAATGTTTGAATATGACAGATTTCTTGCCGCTACTGTAGTTATTGTTGGTAAGAATAAGAACAACATAAACACTACAAAATTCAAATCTACATCAACGTTCATTAAAATTGTCTAAATACAAAAATAATTTAAGATAAAATATGAAGCGCATAATTATCGCGCAAAGTTCAGAAACAAAATATACAACTTAATTTATCACGACGCATCACCAATCCTAGGAAATTTAATTTTGTAATAGATAAAACTAAATAATGTTCGGTCGCAGAAAGATTTGCGTTTCCACCACAGTTATGACAAGAAGTAATAAAATCAAATTACCTTTAATTTTTAACAGATATAGTCAATAAAATTTTGCTGCTGCTCATTTATCAATCATTTATTCATATACAATGTAAGTTAACAGCAAACATAACACCAAAGCACTTTGTAAAACAATACATGTCAAATATAACATTTTATGAAACGAAAATTTGCATAATTCTGGTGAAAACGCAATCTTACACAAGTATTTTATTTTAATGGAATAAGTTAAAGGCGTTGCCACTAAGTACTATTTTAGACGGGGCCACCATTAAAATATATTTGTGAGATCGTAATAATACTATGCTAAATGAATTGTGATGCTGATGAGAATGTAAACAGTCATATTCACGTCTAAATAGTACTTTGTAATAACCGCTTGCCGTGATCCATACGTAAACGTAGGTCCCGGACAGGCAACGTGTTAAGATTGACCGTATCTTATGATTGGGTTTTGAATTTTAATACAACACAATATGATATGTATTACAAATTCAAAGTAAATGTATTATTTAGACGTGGGCGTTATTTCACGTCACTAGTTACAGTAACTAGTTACGCGACATGTAACCGAATCACTAGTTTCGCGTCAAATAACAAGTAGTGATTTTTGTAAATGCGTTATTTTATTATTACTGCTATCTGTGAGTCGAGTAATCGAGCGAGAGAGAGCTCACCTTCTGCACAACCAGCCGAGCGAGCGAGATGTAGAACGCGCGCGTGCTTTCGCCGTCCCGGCCAGCCGAGCGAGCGGGATGGTGATGGCGCGCGAATCGAGTTTTGCAAACAATCACAGTAGCAGTAAAAATAACCAGTTACAAAAATCACTAGTAATGAAACAGGTGACGCGCGACCGAGTCACTGGTTTCGTTACGTTTCTTGAAAACGACGTAACGACCCACGTCTATAGTTGTAAACCAGCGGCTTGTAAGCCGGTAGTAACCGAAAGCAGCGGCTAGAAACGAATAACCAGCCGCTTGATACCGGGTAGATACCCGACTTGAGCATCAAATAAAGAAATGATTTTTATTACATTTTTTTTTGTTAAACTCTTATTTTTGTTATACAGTAGCACTTATTATGTTCTTTTTTTAAAAAATAGACCCCGAGAACCCATTTGTACCTACTAATTTGCTTAATTCAGATACGAAAAGTAAACTATGAAACAACGTTTGTGTTCAGGTGGCGGTGTATGAAAATTATAAGAATAAAGGTAGCTAAATCAGTTTATTTTGGATCTAATCATCATTGTAAACCAAACGCGGGAATCTCGCGCGGCAGGCTCGGTTAACTATATACCTACTTTTGGTTCTGGTGCATTATAGAAATACAACTAAATGCTTACTATTACTAGGTAACTGATAAATACCTATTTCCAATTCATCTCTCACAAATAAATTATTAAAATAGTCCTATTCCCCTGCTCTTTCACATTTTGTAAGAGAATTTTGAGTTTTTAACACTTAATACAGATGCAAATGTCATTGTTTATGTCTATTTATGTTAAATAGATCCTATAGTAAATAAATGAAAAGAAAAATAACAAAAACAAACATTGAATCATGTGAATATGTCAATGAAATGTAAGCAGCCGTTTCCAGCCGCTTGTTATCGCTAGAAATGATAATAAGCCAAATAAGCCGTTTCTAGCCGCTGGGCTAGAAATGTTTGCAACCAGCTTCGCATCTATACCCACGTCTAGTATTATTACAAAGTTGTTAAGCATTGTTAAGTATCAATAAGCCCTGCCTTCGCAGGGTGTCAAAAATAGGGTAAGACTCATTTGAGTGTTCCCCTCCACGGAAATCTTTAGTAAAAGGCGAAAGATTTATACGTTTTGAAGGGAAACCAGAGTAACGATGTGAACATGGGGCGGCGACCCCATCAACACAGGAAAAATCTCAATAGCGCGATCTAGCCCTCGGTACAACGCCATCTAGCGGCAAATTGGTTAACTAATATAAACATTCTACCATACCTCTATTTTGTACAAAAATAAGTTAACAAATAACAAATACTTAAAATTACGTCATTTTAATTTAATCTTCACTGTGTCAATATATTTATAGAGTCAATTAAATAAACATCATGCGACGCCAGCGCCATTTCTTTGCGAATTTGCGAACTGTCCATTACATTGGCTAAATTAAATAATAACTTAATACTTATCTTAAGAATCTAGTGTTTTTCTGGCTTCTAGTGTTCAAGTACTCGAGCTCTCTGTAGAATTCTGGAATATAAAACATATATTACTATTAGTTTTGACAGTCACCATAATTCAAGCCTCATCTAGGTTCGATAGTTCAAATGATTGCGGTTCAGAAAAAACAATTTTGTCCAGTATAAGACAATGGCAAATTAAAGGTTAAAGCTTTACATCCGATGCACGATGTTAGAGTTAGGAATTATAAGTGTTAAGTTTAAGAAACGTTTATGACACAGCTGCCCCATTAGATATGGCCTCCCCTAATATAAAGCTATGATATTAGGTACCTATATTTTAATCTCATATGCACATCTAAGAAAGGCTTTTTGGCACCATTAATTTTATTAAACAGTTCGTTTAATGTTTTCAAAGGTTTGAGCATCCCCCAATAGATGGCGCTACTTGTCAGCGCAGTAGTTGTGACTGGGCAGTTTCTTAATCATAACGCATTGAACTCTACGTGATATGTTTTTTATAGACATGACGTGAACTGTATCAGGACTTTATGGCCCGCTCTACCAGTGTGTCGCGCTTTGTGGGGAGTATAACCTACTAATGGGATTATCTCCGTGCCACAGAAGTGATAATAATTACGTGGCGAATTCGTGTGCGTTTACCTGGCGCGGCTAGTGCGCCAGCGTGGTGAGGTGTCAGGGCACGTGGCCCGGCTGGCGGCACGCGGCGCAGGCGGGCATGGCGCTGGAGTAGCGCTCCACCTGGAACGTGCCCGCGCGCGCGCCGTACTCCTGCGCCAGCTCCTGGCACGCGTGCAGCACGGGCTCGGGCTCCGTGAGCTCATCTGAAAAAAAAAAAAAGTTTCTGTCAAAAATGACATTTTAGTGGTAAGCTTTTATAGCCGACTGTACTTTTCTTTGGATATCCATCAAATGCTCACTGAGACGATTCTAAAGAGCCCAAGCTCGGTAGGATTACTTTTTCTATTATAGAGTTCCTATGGCCACCTTCCGGCTCCATCATCAGATCAGCCCCATGGTACCATATTATTGTATTGTCATCAAAGTTAAGTAAGTATGCAAAATTTCAGCTCAATCGGTTGACGATATCTGCTTCAAAATTGAGTTGCAAGATTTTACCCGAACAAACATACTTTAAACATACCATGCAAGCTAAATAAAAGCTTGTAACATGTTAATTTAGAGCCAGCGCACAATGCGGCTTCTTGTGGCCACGACAGTACATCTCTTTTTCACTTCGAACGTGCAAAAGAGAGATATGTACTGTCGCGGCTACAAGAAGACGTAGAGTGCGGAGCTGCGGAGCCAGTTAAATTAGTTCGGTTATTCGTCGATAGATTGCGCCACACATCACCTGAATTTTCAATACATAAAAACACTAATGCGGAATGAATAATATATTTCCAAAAAAAATGTTTTTTTGTTTGTGGGTAGGAATAAGCCTCTTATTCCTAGAAAAAAGTTACAGATTGATCTGTATCTTAAATCAAAATAGAAATTATATGAAAATTTTGCTTCCCGCCTTCCTGGTACGGAAACCTAACTGAAGTGATATTTTTTCGAATTGTTATGGGTGCTGCTGTGCACCTAGAATTAGGTAGTATATTTGGAAAAAAATATGGCCACTAAAAGTAACTTAGGAACTCCTGCAGTCGAAATTTTTTTTACATACAAAGTCTATCAAATTAATGTAGTAGGTACCTATGGCGATATGGGCCGACACGATGATGTGATGCGACGAAAGCGCCCACGCGTGGACAGAGTGGACGTGCCTCACGCCGCCCAACGCAGACAGCGCTTGCACGAACTCACGGTACCTATGCATTAACATAATATAAGAGTATTACCAACAGTAATAGACCGGTGAATATCCGCCGTCATTGGCATATTAGAAAATATTAAATAAATAACGATTAGATTTTTTATCGTCTAAAAATAATTTCGAGGCAATCTCTCTCAAAAACTGTTGTAGACATGTTTATTGAACACTACTAGCGCCATCTGCCGGCGAGAAGCGGAACTGCTTTTAGTACGACCCTAACCCACAACACGCGAATTTTGTCGCGCAACAAACATTACGTGCAAGCAAGAAAGTTAATGCTTAAGTCGCAGCAAGATGTACTAGGCCCGCTGAACTAACTCGAAGTCTTTGGCAAAGTGACATCGTGCGAAATTCGAAACGCTACTAGCGCCATCTGTTGGGCAGTGGCAGAACCATTTGATGTGATAAAATCTGAACAAACCTGAAATCCTTGGACACGACCTGCGCGCCGACGTTAGCAGCACGAGCACGTTGAATACATACGATCAAGTCCATTTTCTTAACCCATGTGCGCTCCCGAACAACGGGTAGTAGCGCCATATCTGTTACTTAAATAACGGCGGAAGTAATTTTTGTAAATAAAATTTGACCGACACGGAAGTCCTTGGGCACAGCTTATATCAGCATGGTGAACGCGTCCCGCACGACGTCAGAAGCACAAGCACGTTGAATACGAACGTGCAGATCGGGCCCACTACCTGACGTCATGTCACGACCTATTCCAAACGCCACTAGCGCAATCTCCCGGTCAGCGGCGGAACTAATTTGTGTGAAATTAAATCTGAACCAACCTGAAGTCCTTAGGCACGGCTTGCATCAGCATGGCAAGCGCGTCGCGCACGACGCGCCGGCGTCAGCAGCACGAGCACGCTGAAGACGAACGTGGGGTCCACTACCTTACGTCATGTCATAAACTTTCCCAAACGCCACTAGCGCCATCTCCCGGCCAGCGGCGGAACTAATTTTTGCATATAAGTGAACCAACCTGAAGTCCTTGGGCACGGCCTGCATTAGCATGGCGAGCGCGTCGCGCACGACTCGTGCCGACGTCAGCAGCACGAGCACGCTAAAGACGAACGTGCAGATCGGGTCCACTATCTTCGCCTCTGGCTGTGGATGAAATTATGGTGAATTTTAGTAAGGAGATTCTTCGATATAATATAGTTTATTTTAGCTATCTCTCTCTTCAATTGTGCCCTCACTGCTGAGGATCCTGACTCCATTCCTTCCTCCTATTCCATAACTAGTTGTCTCCATCGGTTACGGTCAGTTGCTTGGTGGTGTGCAGTAGTCCAGCTCCTCCTGATGATGAATCACGTACCGATTCGAAACATGTCGAGTGATATTCGACTTCCACGACGTGAGTAAACCCCATATGTATTTTATCCTCGTAAGGCCCAAGGCAGTTTTCGTGTTACTAAAACGAGACCCCTTTTGTCATATTAAGAATGTTTAAAATGGCTGTAGAATTTGTACATGCAATTTGTACGGTCCACATACCGCACATTGCCATCTCAGCGAAATAACCAACAATCGCGTAAAGCATCGACATACGCGGCAGTACACGTTCACATTTGACAACAACCACGCGTGTCCTCATTAGCATTATCATTCATAATATCGTGCTTTTATAGTTTACTTTGACATTATAATTAAAGTGTGTATTTTCGACTATATTAGTGAGTTATTATTACATCCAGCAAATAACATTTCATAATTGGTGTATGTGACACTAGCAGCCCGTACACAATTGTACATGCAAAATTAAATTTAAAATGTGTAATAACTCACGTAAAACTTGATGAGTACAGAGGCGAGCAGCACGCCGCAGCTTTGGATCAAGTCGCCGAGGACGTGGATGAGGGCAGCTCGCAGGTTTATGTTCCTGGAATAGGGATATAGCATCTAGGTACATTACATGCCAAAAACGAGCCAAGTGTGGCGCAATCGGACACACGCACCGAGGGATCCGTACAACTTTATTTATTTATTTTTAGCCTGCGCTGTCACAATCTTTTCGGAATGTGTCTAGGTCATCTTGCCATCTCCGTCGAGGTCTTCCGCGACGCCGTACTCTATTAGGTGGGATCACAGACTACCCCCACTAGACGGAGCATGTAAGGCGACCCGTAGGCGACCCGCGCGCACCAACGATATGGTACGGCAGAACATTAAAGTATCAACACGGCGGCCACCGTTTAGTTGCGTCCATGTTTATGACGTCTCTCTACGCCACTTAACACTACAATTTACCATGTTATTTATTTAATTTCTTTTTTCGTTGACGTACGCATGGATCATAAACAAGGACGCAACTAAACAGTGGCGCCCGTGTTGATACTTTAATGTTCTGCCGTACCATATCGTTGGTGAGCGCGGGTCGCCTTGCATGCTCCGTCTAGTGAGGGTTGTCTGTGGGTGGGATCGAGTCCGTGGTATTCTTAGCCCACAGTTCGATTGACATGGGACAAACGTAACTAAATATTTTTTAACTTTTTTGGTTTCTGTATTTATTGTTATAGCGGCAACAGAAATACATCATCCGTGAAAATTTCAACTGTCTAGCTATCACGGTTCATGAGATACGGCCTGGTCACAGACATACAGATAGAAGGTCGAATAGTTTAGCGCACCGTTTTTACCCTTTGGGCATGGAATCCTAAAAACATGCTATAAACAACACTTCTTCATCTCAAGCAAGCTTTTTTCTGACCAGCAGAATTCAAGTACCTAGTTAACGTTGTTTAAAAATGAGTATTTGTTTTAGATTAGTCTTAACGATGACGACAATTTAATGGACCGGAGTAACGAACAACACTTGAGGGTCCGACTACGGAGGAGGCTTAAAACGCCTTTTTTAGCTAATTATAGCTAAAAACTGGGCATATGCATGTCGTGCCATGTTCAGTGTAAGGTTCCGTATTACAAAGATATTGCAAGATATAATTAAAGGCTATTTAGAGGATTTTACAGAACAGGATCTCTTGTTTTGTTTGTTTTTTTTACGTGTAGCGAGGTACACTAAAAAGTTTTTTTCCTGTGAATACATGCGACATCGTGGATATCCTTGAATTGAATAGGCTTTAGTCAAGTTTGTTATTCAGCAGACATGACGGCTCCTTGTCATCTTAGCCATTTAAAGGGCTAAAATTCCGCTCGCACTATATTTTTGCATGCCTCTACGGTACAACATAAGCATTTACTACATCTAATGTACCTACTATGTTCTTGCAAATAAAACATTCCTTCATTCATTCATTCATTTTATCACCTGTTACTATCGTTGACAACATGTGCTTCCTCGGCAGCCAAGTCCTTCATCCCGTAGTCCCCATTCACTAAGCTTCCGTTCTGCTTCTGTCGCCGGAACACGCCGAACCGCGACCGCTGCGTGTGCGCGTGCGCGTGTCCGTGCGAGCACGCCGCGCCGCCGTGTGAGTGGTGGTGCGCTGTAATGCGTACAACACAAATTGCAACAATATAACTTTTGTAAACTGGCTTATCACACTAATATTATAAAGGCGAAAGTTTGTGAGTGTGTTTGTGGTATGTTTGTTACTTCTTCACGCTCAAACGGCTTGATCAATTTTGATAAATTTTGGTGTGAAGGTAGCTGACACACTGGATTAACACATAGGCTACTTTTTATCCCAAAAAAAACAGTGTTCCCGTGGGATAAGCGGGTAACACCGCGCGGCGCAGCTAGTTCCAATATATATTTATCATCTATCAGCCACAGACGTCCACTGCTGTACATAGGCCTCCCCCATAGCTCGCCACAAGGTGCGATCCTTGCAGACCGCATCCGTTGACTCCCTGCGACACTAACGAGGTCATCTGTCCACCTAGTCGGGAGCCGACCCACGCTGTGCGTATTAATATGTTCACAATATTAGCCACCATCATCATCATCGTCATCATCGTCGTCAACATCATCATCCTCGTCGTCGTCCAGCCCCGTAGACGTGTCGAGTACCCCGGTATGCTCACCAATGCACAACAGCGAGCACAACGTTGTAAATGACGCCGCAGCCCGACTCGATCATCATGGCGCCCGACTCGCGTCAAGTAGCCCGGTAGACACGTGTCGAGTAGCCCGCTAGACTCACCAATGCCGGAGCAGCCGTGCAGCACCGCAGCTCGAACCGATCATCATGGCGTTCGATAGACTCACCATACCGGAGCAGCCGTGCAACACAACACAGAGCACAACGTTGAAAAAGACGCCGCAGCCCGAACCGATCATCATGGAGTTCGACTCGCGTCGAGTACCCCGGTAAACTCGTGTCAAGTACCACAGTGGGCTCGCGTCGAATAGCCCGATAGACTCGTGTCGAGTAACCCGGTACACTTACCAATGCCGGAGCAGCCGTGCAGCACAACAGCGAGCACAACGTTGAAAATAACCCCGCAGCCCGACACGATCATCATGGCGTCCGGCTCTATGTCAAAGTCCCGGGAATGGAGGCGAACTGCTGCCACGTACACGAAGACTCCCGTAAGTATCCAGATAAGGAGGACTGACACCATTGCGCCCAAGACCTCTGGAATCATAGACAATTCGTAAGATTAACATTTTTATCGCTGTCTGTTTAGAAATTATCTTTATTAAGTAAGTAAGTAAGTAAACACTTTATTGTACACAAAAACAGTTAAAAAAATACATCTATTACAAATAACATATAGGTACAGAGGCTTAACTAACTTATCCCTATAAGGGATCTCTTCCAGTTAACCTGTGAGCAATTGAGTGAGTACGAGAAGAAGATAGACAAACTAACACCGTGTACAAAAAGGTATTAAAAATAATAAGACTACTAATAATTACACATATTTATTTTATTTCTTTATTTTATTATTTATTGATTAGAGATAGAGAGAAGGAAGGCGTTCTCTTGTGTCAGAGGCCAATATCCTCTTTGGATCACTGAGCCAAACCAGTAAGTAAGAGATATTCACATATCAACATAAGTTGCGACATTGATACTAGTGGCTGTTGGTCAAATAAGAAGGGGTTTGAAGGTTGTACTATCTTACGATAGATATAATGATATCCGCCACATCATCGTACTGCAAAAGAGTAATCTATGGGGTGTAAAATCGTAAATAATAAGTATAAAATAAATAAAATCTTTTATTCTTTAATTGAATGTAGTATCACCATCTGTTAAAACATAACTTTAGTGCGAACAATGACTCGCAAGAAACTCGAGGAGCTATATTTTTACGCATCATTCATAAGTAAATTACAATAATTCTAAATTATCAAAATTACATCATAGTATTTCTGGACAATAGGTTCTTATAATTTTATATTATTGCCTTGTGTGTGTGTCAGTTATCATTTAACAAACATGCATAAGTATATAATAAGAGCGCTTGCCCGAGCTAAATTTACTGTAGGTATTAGGTGCCCGAAAAATTAATGTGCAATAATGTTAAAATAAATATCGGCTAAGTGCAAGTCTGTCTGGCGGCCCGAGGGTTCCGTACAAATACTTATCCCATCCTAACTGGCCGGGTTAAGTTAAGTTTGCACCTGGTATGGCGTCGGACACAAATGAGGTGCAAAGTCAACGCAACCGATCACGTTTGTTGTATGGGAGTCCCCTTAAATATTTATTTTATTCTGCTTTTTTGTATTTGTTGTTATAGCGGCAACAGAAATACATCATCTGTAGGTATAAATTTCAACTGTCTGACTATCACGGTTCATACACAGGAAGGGACAGACAAACAGAGGGACGGGCAGCGGAGTTTTAGTAATACTTATAGAGTCCCGACAAATAAATTATATATTTTTCGTAGATGTATACGGGATTTTGCTATAGTTTCAGGACTAACCAGCTCTCTTATATCCATAAGACATGTTCAGATCAGGCTGCCGCTTGGCGCAGTGGAAGGCGAGCAGGGCGAGCGCGAACCCGCCGCAGTCGCTCAGCATGTGGGCGGCGTCGCACATCACGGACAGACTGCCCGCTAGAAACCCGCCGATCACCTCCGCTATCTGCGGAACAACACACGGGTTTTGAAATCCTCGAGCGCTCCATGGAAATGAAGTCCCAGGTAAAATGTAAAGTCCCATGTAAATTGATAGTCCGTTTTCTATTGGGCATGCTTGTATGGAGAGGTATACAATTTTGGGTACAGCAATGCCATTTGGTACAGGTATTATACATGTCCACCTGAGCCCAAAACGCCCGGTAGCCAGTTTGTACTCCGCGACAGGTGGGGGGAGGGGGGTCCATGTACAATGTGCTCCCGGCGCAATAGAAAACGGACCATGGCCTCGTTTCTCCGAAAATATAACTAGAAAATTATCACTCAAAATTTATCTCTATAATAAAATTATGGTTCTATATAAGAGACTATACCTATAGCACTTTTTCAAAGTTCTACTTCGCGCACTAGTAACATCAGCCCGTCTAGCACAACTTGGCTTCGCGACTCTTGTCGCGCGTCATAGCATCGCCCGTCACTCTCTTACGGTACTGTACAGAAAGAGACAGGTAATCTCGCGCGAGAAAGAGTCGCGTGTCAAAGTTGTGCTAAAGGTGCAAGAGTACTGCACCCCGAGCTGAAATGATTGTATATGTTGTCACTAACCATGAACAGGCCACATAGCACCAGCGCTACTAAGAGTTGTCGCACGGCGCTACGGGGCTCAGCCTGTGCGTTCCAGTGGCAGTGAGTTGGAGGACTCCGCCCACTCACGGGGATATCTGTGTATGTTTCCTGAAACAATTAGTAACATTAATTACTAATTCTAAACAAAAATTATAACTCACGAGCTGAACTCCGGGGTTGCCCGTTCACCCGACGGGAGCACTACATTTTTCGGGATAAAAAGTAGCCTAATATGTGTGATTTTCATAGTAGCGAAATTTCACATCGCGTTTTTTCATGATCGTCAATTTTATTTTTCGTCTTTCTTCATGTATCGATTATTCATGAAGTGTTTTCGCCTATTTTACCAGTAGATTAATTTATTATTCGCAAATATTATCAGTATAATATAGTGCGCTTAAATAGATATTTTACTCGAAAACATTATTCTAACAAATCGTTACCTCCTTACTGTCCACATTATTAATTTATTCGTCGTAATTAGTTCGTCAAACATACCTATACAGATACACACAAACACACTCACAAACTTTCGCCTTTATAATATTAGTGTGATATAAAGCTTTTTGCCATCAATCAATATTCTGATAGCCCAAAATCCTATTGTAGTAGTGTATTTCAAATAAAGGACAATGATAACTACATATCTATATATTCATATGACTGAGATGTCTGAGTCTAAAAAACTACATATGGTATGGCAGATGCAATAACCTAATTGAATAATAATGCATATGTATAACGTTCAAGATTCATGATGTCATTGTCATATTTGTTTCCTAGTTTCTGACGAAAACATGTCTTTCCTTTTAAAGAATCGTATGTAAACAGAGGTCAGCCTAAGAATACATACGTTTCTAGTCAAGTTTATAGTGTAGTCTTCGAATCAATATTTATCTTATTAGGACCAACATCCAAACCAGGACTTAGAGAGAATCCGAACGACGTCAAACCAAACAGAATATTGTAATGTAAATAAGAAATAAAAAATAGACTGAAAGAAAGAAGTCTGTATTCCCATAATCAATAACGACACGGTTGGCGCGGTTTGTTGTGCACCTGCACACTGAGCCGGCGGTCCCGTTACAACTGCGCCAAGCGTGTCGTCGATAGCTCCGCACTACTTAGAGATTAATTTCTCTGTGCCAACATTTAGGACCCGCCATGCCGAACACTATGTTTAGCCTTCCAACAGATAACACCAAATATGCACAGAATTCCCCATTAATTAGATTCTTTACACTAAACAGCGTGTATATTTGATATTACCGCAAACTTTACGGGGTCTTAGTATAGGCATTTATTAATATATTGCACCGTAAATTATTTAAAAAATCGAACTTTTTTTTTTCATATAAAATAATTCAGCACGCAATGTATTTGTTTGTTGTTGTTTGTTGACACTTAACATCGTGATGTGACAACTGTCACTATCACTAGTAATAACTAGAACTACGCCATACATTGCTGCTCAGAAAATTTTCAAAAATGAATTACGCTAATATAGCAGTTGACGCTATATTAATAATTGTTATTAATATCAGATTATAGCACTAAAATCTCCGTCTGGCTTCAATTTGCGGTTATATACACGCTGTATAATAAACTGATTAGCAGTATTGACTTATTTGACTGTACCAAATCAACTTTGAAGAAGCGTATTCGGTCTTTAATGTTAAGTTTAGATGATGCTTAATTCAATTTCCCTTTTCCGTATACACGTACGTACACATACACGCACGCACACAATCACGACCGATCGAGCAAACCATAATGATTATTTAATTTCTTGTTTGTTTGTTTGTTTAAGTTCTACTTATTTATGTATTTTTGTGGACATCTTTTATTGGCTTTTGTGATAGTACTATATTGTTATTTGTTACCAAATTGTATAGCTATTGATGCCCCAAATAAATAAATAAATAAACATACCTACAGGTTATTTGGGAACCACCTCTTTCGAAATCAGTTAACATGTTTTCAATCAAGTATAGCCAAATATCAGATTCGTGTCTCGTTGTCTTCGTAATATAATCAATGAAATAGATACTTAAGTCTTTATCAATAGTGCTAGACGAAAATAGATGAATTCCGGCGCCAGACTTCTTAGTTCGGCTAGACTTGGCCAATAGACAACAAAGTAATCATAAATAAAGTAACAGCATGTGATAGCATCGACTACGACTAGGTTACCGACAAAATTTTCGATCTGTGCCAATTTCAGATTTTTTGCAAAAGTTACTGAAAAAGTCAGAAAATTAAACAAAAATATATTCGACTGATATAAAAATAACCTTTTTTTATTTTGAATAAACCTTCCGGTTACAAAGCAAAACAAATTCTGATTTGTGAAGCCACATAATATGTGAGTTAATTATCTAAAACCGGCATTATAAAGAATAATTTGAATTTGAATTATCACTACATAGTATAAAACAAAGTCGCTTCCTGTCTGCCTGTTTGTGTGTCCCTATGTATGCTTAGATCTTTAAAACTACGCAACGGATTTGGATGCCTTTTTTTAGGGTTCCGTACCCAAAGGGTAAAAACGGGACCCTATTACTGAGACTTCGCTGTCCGTCCGTCCGTCCGTCCGTCCGTCCGTCCGTCCGTCCGTCCGTCTGTCACCAGGCTGTATCTCAAGAACGGTGATAGCTAGACAGTTGAAATTTTCACAGATGATGCATTTCTATTGCCGCTATAACAACAAATACTAAAAATAAAATAAAATAAATATTTAAGGGGGGCTCCCATACAACAAACTTGTTATAGATTATATATATATGTATAGGTACGGAACCCTTCATGCGCGAGTCAGGCTCGCACTTGCCCAATTTTTTATAGATAGTGATTCAAGAGAAAGGTTTATATGTATAATACATGCATAATTGCGTGCGCAGCCGGGGCAGGTCACTAGCTCCGAATAAACATTTTGTTAATATCATCTGATTTACTCAAACGGGATACCTCACTAAAACCCTTTAACAAAGCTATAGTTTCCGTTGACAAACATCTGCTTAATAAAAGCTGCCATCTCAAAATTCGCCGAACCAGGAAAAAGACTTAAATAAACCCGGACATTTGGCGTAAATCACATTTTTTTCCTGGACGTGTCCGAAAATAATAGCATTAAAAAAACAATGGCCTTATTTTTCATTCGCGTATAAAATGTTCCGTGCACACTTTTTGATAACCTCCCCGGACAGGCCCGGACGGCCTCTAAACTAGGACAAATCCGGGGAAACCCAGACGGATGGCAGCCCTAGCTTAATACAATATTCAAAACAAAAACAATTATGTTTTTAAAGGACAATTTATTCTAGACATAAGGCCCATAAGGGTATAAAGAGGTTATCTATATATCTGTATCTATATACTATTATAAAATTCTAGATTTTGTATTGAAATTCAGTTTTCTATGGAGAGGGGTCATGATTTCAGGAAAAATCTTAATAGCGTGATGCAGGATCGTCATTTGTTTTGTATGAGCGCGCGGCGCCATGCCAGCCTGGCGCCATCTGGTGGTCATAAATACCATAGTCCTCGCATCACGCCGAAATGGCTGGTTGAATTTTAACTAATCTTGATATAGGGATAGCTAGACATCCACAGATGGTTATATGATACTTTTTATCCGTCTACGGTAAACAATAAAATACGCGGTCGAAGTTGCGGGCACCTCCTAGTATACGTACGTATATATATATATATATAAGGTGCTAACAAATTAGATGTCACAAAACGTTGTTCAGCTGAGTGCTCGCTAACCTACTTTGTGTTGTGAAGTCGTTTGGATTGAAGTAAACAGGATTGTTTATCGATTCCTTTAAACTTTATTGGGTCGTGCCAGAAAATGTTATCCATACTTTCATGCTTCTTAGCAATATTATTTTGAAAGTTTGTGGAGATATTTGGATGTTTCTGTTACATATGCACATTATTCCATATGAAAGCAATTTGAAGCGCCACTACCCCAGGGCAAAACCACCCTGAGTTAGCTTATAGGTACATATGCCATAAAAATAGAATTACTTATCACAAACGCGTTAGAACATTTCATTGTGTTAAAAGCAAACTATAGCCTCTAATCCCGAATTTCTGACTGTCTAACACTAAATAACAAGCAGACTAAGCCTCCGTTGTTCAAGAGAAACTACATAAAGGATTAAGTCCCCCGTTTCATTATGCAAAAGCTTCATTAAGCAGGGGTCGGTATATTTTGAGAGTGCTCTTAGCCGCGCGATGCACGGGTCGAAGCACGTCGGCAAAAAAGGGTATCGGGTTTACCTATTCGTAAATCGATATCGCTATCGCTACGCAAGCCCATAGAAAGGGAAACGTCGTTTATGCTGATATAATTTTGATCGGAAAACTAGGCCTAAAAGTCCTTAACTTTGTACGTGTCCACCGAAAAGATGCGAACCTAAATCTGACAATTACCCAGCTAATACGTTTTGCTGCATGGCGTACGAAAATAAAGTCAGACCACGTTAACTCTTCCTAGCAAATGAACTGTCAAACCATACAAAGTGAGTCAGTTTGTATGGTTTGACAGTTGTGACAACTAATAAATAAACAAAATAACAAACGTAGCAAATCAGACACTATTTCATACCAGTGTTCCAATTTATTTTAAAAACAATTGAAAAGATTTAATGTATATAGATTTAAGTATCTCTCTTGTAAAATTCAGTTCTTTTTTTTATAAATAAGATTGATTGTATTTTTATGACTTCGACTGAAGGTCTTGTAACCATGGTCATGAATAAATTAAAAAAAAAAATCAGACACTATTATAGAGACCAATAGGAACAGAGTTAAAAACCATCAAACGTGTAAGTTCGACAGCATAGTATTAGTAACGTCTGCATTAGTCGTTTTAATCTGTAAATTATGTACAACAATGATACGTGAACCCTATAGGTACAGATATTATTTAGTATTTTTTATACCCAAATGCTAAATTACTTATTTCTTCATAATTAAAACTTATGGAACCGGGTCTATCGCGATATTTTGATTTACCTTCATTGCCTGACGTTTCAACACGGTTTCACGTGCGTGAGTTTTAATTATGTGTTTAAACCGCGAGAGTAAAAAGTGTTATACTTATTTCTTCAATAGAAAATCGGGGAATCAAAATGTCAATCAAATCACATATGATTTTTATCTTTAAGGAAACAAAAAATCTCCAAATGCATCGTAGTAATCGTGAATAACCGAGTAAATTTCATAAAAAATGCCACATTATGGGAAGACAGTCTTAAATTTAAGCAGAAGCGGTTAAAAAGCCTGGCCGAAAACAAAAGGCATTTAAAGCGCAATAAAAAATAACGCGGATGAGAATTGAAGCTGACCTAACGTATAAAACCTTTGTGCTTTCGAAATTAAAAAAAAGCTATGCAAAGTCGGAAAGCTGTATTATTGTGCTGCAAACGGCGTTCATAAGATCTTTCAGTATTGAAGCGGTTTATAAAACTTGGCTTACGTAAGTACTCACGGATATTTGTTTCATTTTGGCACGTTTTCAACAGCACTTCGTTAGACACAATATGAATATGACAATTCAGATCAGAATGGCGGTCAACACTGCAAATAGATTCAAAATTCAAAAGTTGCAATGAAAACGTATGGTTAGAAGGAATTTAAACTTTATGGTTAGCGGTTTAACAAATAAATTTGAAATTGCATCAGAGCGGTAGTTCCGGCTGTCCGTTTCTAGGTGCGTAGTTCAAATAAATAATGTTGCGAGTTTTTTTTGTTTTGAGGGTAGATCGCAATTGATTAAATAGTAGCAACGGTTTTACATTATTGTTTGGATGGTAGATTTTTTTTATGTGAGATGCGAGGAAGCCTCTACACTCGCGTTTTTAATTAGGCGAACTAACTTGACAGTTCATTGCACACGAATGTTGCCACAGTATCGCTAGTGTTGTTAATATCGATATTTGAAAAAACCAGTTCAAACCAGAATTTTAGTTAAACAGCGTTAAAACAAAAGTAGACATAGTATGATACATAAATTTTGCATTATTATGTTTGAAATCAAACTAACAATTTAATGACACGAAACAATAATAAAAAAAGGGTTGGAATTAAAATACTTATATCGACCTAATTTTGTTTTAGGAGATCGCTAAGAACGCTGTTTGCTGTTTTGTTTTTGTATATAATAGCTAGGTAGTAAATAAGAAGTTGAGTTATGTAGGTATGTTATCAATTTGTTTTGTTCATTGTTTTGTCTTTTAGGTATTAAATATTTCGAGTCGTTATTATATTTGTTTTATAAATAGAATTAGTTAGGTTAAGCGTCAATCAGTTGTTTTCATTTGAGTTTCCTTTTTATTTCGTGTTTAGTATAAGTTATCGATTGTAAGTTGTTACGTTATAAGTAAATAAAGCCGTCTCAGAAAGTAAATAAAGATTTCCCCTTATATGCATCAATATTAACTAACTTGTATTGTTTTGTTGAAGAAAAATAGTTTCATTTGTTTATGTTTTGTTTATGTTTTAGTACTTACGATTTTATGTTTTGATTCTGATTATTGTGTAATCATTTAATGTTTTAATAAAATAAACGGAGATGCTCATGGTATACACATACAAATCCCACAATAACACACGATTCCTTCCTTTCCTGAGGTAACCCCTTCACCCCCTGGTAACAAGTCACCTATCCCCTCCTCCGGCCCAAGCTGAGAAAAAATATAAAATGGCCGCTCAGCCTGGACCGGCACTCATTCGCCTCCAGCCCGCCGCACGCCCACACGCACTGAAACACACTTCGCATCTTGAAAATTCCTTCAATGTTTTTATTTACTCTCCATGGTAATCATCCCGGTAACACAGTCTTCATGGGTATACGGACCTGTCCGTAACAGTGGTCCTTCGAGCAACCGGATATTGGAAGAACTATTTGAAGAACACATCAAGAAAGAAAATACAGCAAGAAAGAAACAAGTACGCGCGAGTTCTCGGCAGTGGTTTTAACCGCAGCCCAGTATACTTGATTCAAGAAAGAAGATACAGCAAGAAAGAAACAAGTACGCGCGAGTTCTCGGCAAGTGGTTTTAACCGCAGCCCAGTATACTTGATTCAAGAAAGAAACAAGAAACAAGTACGTGCGAGTCGTGGTCAGTCACAGGGTCTAGCTTTGCCCGACCACTGGCTCGTTAAAACGTGTGTGCCAGTCACCTAGCGGTGTTAAATGACTGTCAAGAAGCACATGCGGTAAGCTGGCAGAAATTGAGCGAATCTGTCCACTCTCGCGAGTGTATTGCTTAGTCGCGTCGGTACGGTGCATTAGCGAAGGGGGCCACAGGTTGGTCAAGAGTTTGGCACGGTCGTTCCTACCGTGTTATTAGCAACCCTAAGCTATTGTATCCTCTGCCCCCTCCGGAGGAGGCTGAGGATGAGGAAATAGAGGAGGTCTCGTATGATGAAATTATTCGTTTGACACGCCGTCTCCACCGGAGGAAAGCCCCCGGTGGTGATGGTGTCTCGAACAAATTAATTAAGTTCTGCCCGGAGGAGATTATGCTCCTCCTAGTTAAGATTTTTAATGCTGCTATGAAACTTTCATACTTTCCCTTGGCCTGGAGGCAGGCAGTCGTTATTGGCATACCCAAGCCGGGTAAACCTAGCAATTTACCATCTAGCTACAGGCCAATTAGTTTAATTAGTTCTTTAGGTAAACTCTATGAGAGAGTCCTCCTATCTCGTCTTCGGGGGTTCGTCTATGATAAAGAGGTTATCATAGACGAACAATTCGGATTCAGAGCACGACACTCTTGTGTCCATCAGGTCATGCGCGTCACTGAGGACGTTTTAGGAGGTTTCTCTCGCTTGAGTGGAGTCACCACTGCCGCCATTTTTCTGGACGTGGCCAAGGCCTTTGACCGGGTCTGGCACAACGGTCTCATATATAAATTATATGAGATTGGTGTGCCAGACTGGTTAACTCGGTCTATAGCCAGTTTTCTCACGGACAGATCCTTTAGGTACAGGGTTGGAGATGTACTTTCTAATCCCCGTACGATTACTGCAGGGGTGCCGCAGGGCTCGACCCTGTCTCCAACCCTGTATATCTTGTACACCAATGACATTCCGCGCAACCGCCCGTCAGTGAAGTTGGCCTTATATGCTGATGATACAGCCCTCTATACAACTACAAATAATCCTCTTGTCCTTCGTCGCGATCTCCAGGGTGCGATCACCGATCTTGATCGGTGGTTCAAGCTCTGGAGAATTGAGACGAATGCGGACAAAAGCCAGGCTATCCTGTTTTCTAGGAATAAACGCTTCCTGGAGAGGAAAATAAGGCCAATTTCAATGTCGGGTGTTGACATCCCATGGACTCGCAAGGTTAAGTATCTTGGAGTCATCCTTGATTCGGAACTTTCGTTCCGCCCTCACGTAAGGGCGGTTAGGGGGAAGGCTTTGTTTGTTCAAAGTAGATTGGGCCCTATGTTGAACAAACAAAGCAAACTCTCGATTAAAAATAAGCTCAGGCTCTATACTACCTGTATTAGGCCGATAATGACTTATGCCTGTCCGGTCTTTGCCCATATTAAAGATTCTATTCTCCGGTCACTACAGGTGGTGCAGAGCAAACTGCTGCGCAGAGTGCTCCGCGCTCCTTACTACCAATCGAACCTCAGCGTTCACTATGACGCGAAAATACCAACGATTAATAAGTTTATCAAGGACAATGCCAGACGCCTCATTGGGAATATTCCCCACCACGATAATCCTTTAATTAAGAATATGGTAAACTACGAGGTTATGACTATTCCCGATGATCCTGGCATTGTTTCTGCCACTTTAGTTTCTGACGCTCTTGATATGGACCGCGATTCGGAGGTCGGTAGGGGAGACCCTTCTGGTCTCTGTGCCCCTCCCATGAGTAGCAAAAAGCCCATTCTTTCCAGGCATGAAAAAGCCAAGTATTTACGAAGACCGAAGCATATACTCACTGACCCGGACGACGAGATCACTGCAACCATCGAAAGATGGAACGCTTTGGTCCCGTCGCCCTTTGACAGCTCGACTTTAGACAATGACCCGACTCTTGTGAAGGTCGTTTTACGGCCTCCAAGATAATAACTGCACACATCGATTATGACTACACTTCTCACGGCGAGGGAATGTTAAATTTCCTCGCCCTTCACTACACACACTACACAATATTACTACTCAGACTTTAGGTCTAGTTTTTCACACCCACTTGTTTTTCCGCGGGTGCGGGGTCTTCTACCCCCCCCGCAAATAACGACTTGTACAGTTGGAGGCACCGTGCCTACTGTAAACTCAGGAAGGAAAAAAAAAAAAAAAAAAAAATGTATCCTCTGCCGGGGGCTGTCCTCCCCTCCCTCTCCCCGCATTCCATTCCTGAACGGCATCACCGCGGTAGAAGTTCGTTCAGGCTGTTAGTGTTAGGAAGTGAATGTTAGGGAGTGAATTTCGAATAGGGAGTGTTAAATTTGATTTGATTAGCTAGGGACCCTCGTGCGCAAAGCAAGAAGAAATGTCGGAACCACGCAACACACGGTCGAAGTCGCGGGCCGACCAGACACCGGAGTCTGGCGGTACCACCTCGGGCGAGACGAACACGTGGAGCAAGGCTACAGGCGATACAGAGCAGTCCGGCGGTAGCGAGAGTAGAGTCACAGCGGGTGTAGAAAACGCGGTAAATGTAGAAAATCGTTTTGAGGACGCGAATGACGTCACGTTGCGCAATAGTGATGCGGGCACCGTAGTTAACGCGACGCCGGCCAATAGCGTCATAGTTTTGATGGCCGAGTTAGAGGCACATAATGCCGAATTAGCAAGGGCTCAGGCGGCCGCCGCCGCGGCGCGAAGTCGGCTGGAGATCGCCAGAATAAGTGATCTGGCGAACTCCAGCGACGCGGCGGGACCGCCCCGAGTTGAGGGGTCTTTGCATATCGAAAAATGGCTGTCCGAACAGCGTTTGTCCAGGCCGGGTAACGCAAGTAGAAACGTAGGCGGGGTCGCGGAAATCGATAACACGGCTAAACCAATTTCTCCACCGAACGCAGAAAAAAAGGATTCGGACGTCCAAATGCTAGCGAACGCGATTGTTCAAGCGGTAAACTCAAACGGTAACAATAGGGCGGGCCCTCCTAAATTTATTCACGACCTCCCGCACTTCGACGGGACGATAGCGGAGTGGATGGCTTTTAGGGCGGTTTTCAGCGACACCGAGAGCATGTTTTCAGACGTACAGAACGTAGCGCGGTTGAGAAAAGCGGTCAGAGGCGCGGCCCGCGAAGCAGTTAGAACGTTGTTATACACGGCCACCGATCCTTTCGAAATAATAGATACACTAGAGCGTCGTTACGGTAGGCCGGAATTGATCATTCTCTCCGAGATAGATAACATAAAACGAATGCCACGATTAACAGACGACGGGCGAAATATCGTGACATTCGCGAACAAAATATCAAATATCGTAGCCACAATCAAAACGTTGAATCAGGTTCAGTACTTGTATGCGCCGGAACTCGTCAGTCGTATAGTAGAAAAATTCAGTACAATATTGAAATACAAATGGTACGAGTTTAAAGCCACGCACAGCGGACCGCCTGATCTCATTTTGCTAGCCAAATTTTTGAATATAATGGGTGCGGCTCGATGTTTTCGGCAGAAAACAATCGAGAAGAGCGCCGCTTTAAACCTAAGCCAAGAGTAAACTTAACACGTCACAGAACATATTCGGAGAGTTCGGCTAGTACAGAGTCTGAAGATGATTCCCCTCAATCGTATACGGTCGCGAGTTTAAAAAAAACGTCGAAAAATGTAGCATCAAACCGCGTAAAAACACAAAAAGGGCAACCTAAAGCGAGGCCTCCCCCACCGACTTCCGAACCGGCAGCGAAATCGAGAGAGAGAGAGAAAAAGTGTACAATTTGCGAAGGCAATCACTCTCCTCCCGATTGCGCGGATTTTGTCAAATTAGATACAGAGGAGAGATGGGAAACGGCCAAGCGCTTCAGGTTGTGTTTTAGGTGTCTGTCGAATGACCATAGGCGATTTTTTTAAGTGCAAGTACGTACCTTGCGGCGTGAACGAGTGCGAAGCGTCTCATCATAAATTGTTACACAACGATAAACGAAATTTAGAACATAAAAAAGAGAGCTTAGCACCGACACGCGGCAAAGTCAGTTCCGTGAACCACATACATCAACCGAATACGTATTTAAAAATAATGCCAGTAGAGGTCTCGGGGCCATTGGGCACTCTAGAATTAAATGTTTTATTGGACGAAGGGTCCTCGATAACTTTAATAGAAGAAGCCGTAGCAAATAAAATAGTGCCCAACGACCAACCGGGGGGTCTGCTGACAATAGAGGGGGTAGGGGGAAGTCGATTGAATGATCATGAATCGCGAGTGATCAAAGTGTCAATACGCGGTTCATGCAGTCGTGATTTACATTCAATGACCGCCCACACGATTAAAAAATTAGACTTAGCTTCACAAAAGGTAGACAAAGAATTAGTCAAGCGATGTAAACATTTAGAAGACATAGCGGACGAGTTATGTTATGATAGCGCGAAACCGACCATTTTAATCGGGCAGGATAATTGGCATTTAATAACGACCCGACAATTAAAAACAGGCGGTAAACACGACCCCGTGGCGAGTCTAGTTGGTCTAGGTTGGGTCCTACACGGCAAGGACTCGCTAAAGCGCGGTAATGTTGCGTACGTCAACCACATACGACCCATGTCGAGGCAAAACGAAGACGCTACTATGAAAATGATGAGGGATTTTTTTAGTATCGAAAGTTTAGGTATAGAGCCTAAAACTCCTAGAGCGGATCCCGAACAGCGTGCTTTAAAATTGCTAAACGACACGTGTCGGAGGGTTGACGGGGGCAACAGGTTCGAAGCGGGGCTCCTATGGCGTAGCGATAATGAGGAAATGCCGGACAATTGGGCCCAGGCACTTAGCAGGTTGTTTAACTTAGAAAAGAAGCTAGACAGAAACGTAGAACAACGCGAAGAATATAGTAAGCAGGTAAATAACTTGATAGAGGCGGGATATGCTGAGAGGGCCGCCGCCCCTCCCGCGTCCAAACGGACATGGTACTTACCTCATTTCGCCGTCGTTCATCCGCAGAAGGGTAAAATTCGATTAGTGTTCGATGCGGCCGCGAAGTCTGAAAATAAGAGCTTAAACGACGCGTTGTTAGCGGGTCCGGACCTCCTACAGTCTTTATTCGGCGTTATGATTCGGTTTAGGGAGGGAAAAATCGCAGTAGTCGCCGATATAAAGGAAATGTTCCTCCAAGTCAAAATCATCGACGCTGATCTTGATAGTCTGAGGTTCTTATGGAGAGGAGAGAGCCGTACGGGTCCACCAATCGAATATAGAATGAATCGTTTAATCTTCGGAGCGGCGTCCTCACCAACCACGGCTATATTCGTAAAAAATAAGAACGCAGACGATCATGCCAGCGAGCACCCGGAGGTCGCTAGGGCAACCGTTAGGAATTTCTACATGGACGATTATTTAGGCACATTCGACGACGAGGGGGAGGCCAAGAGCGTGATAAACGCGATGTACAAGGTACATCGGGCAGCCTCCTTCGAGTTACGTGGGTGGGCGTCCAACGTTCCAGAGGTCATAAGCGACGTAACAGACAGACGAACTACTGACCAAACAACCATAGGGAAAAGCGAGTCGGAAAGAACATTAGGAATGATTTGGAATCATAAACGCGATACCCTAGGTTTCAACGTCAACCTTAGGAACACGCCGTCAGACATTAAGGAGGGCGGGGCTATCCCCACCAAACGGCAAGTTACCAGCGCAGTCATGTCCGCTTATGACCCTTTGGGTCTAATTTCGACAATAACGGTGATAGGAAAGGCGCTTATCCAGGACATCTGGCGTAGCGGCATTCAATGGGACGACCCCATAACACAGGAACACCATCAGACGTGGCTAGCCTTTATAAAAAATCTAGAAACAATGAGAGAATTAGAAATAACTCGTTACGTACCCGCGCCCTCGGGCGAAACAGAATTACACGTATTTTGCGACGCGAGCGAAAAGATATACGCGACGGCAATTTATTTCGTGAACACGGATACGAACGGGGTTAGGACGTCTAGATTGGTCGCGGGAAAGGCTAGGGTCGCGCCTCTGAAACCGATTTCCATCCCACGCTTAGAACTCCAGGCCGCGGTGTTAGGCAGTAGATTGGCCGAGACGATTAAGCGAGAAACCGATTACAAAATAAAAAAGTGTCATTATTGGACAGACAGTAGAACTGTGTTAGCATGGATAAAATCGGATCCTCGCTCATTCAAGGCTTTCGTCGCGCATAGGTTGGCCGAAATAGAAAGCTTAACCGCGCCAGTAGACTGGCGATGGGTGCCCTCCGCCATGAACGTCGCCGACGACGCGACCAAGGGCATGCCGTCTAATTTCAACGCAACACATAGATGGTTTTTCGGTCCAGAATTTATTAGAAACGACCCCGACACATGGCCCAAAGAGAAGCCAGTGTCGGCGCCGTCAACCCCAACTGGGGAGGAGCGGGCCGTAAAACCCGTATTACACGCGCGATCGAAAATAGTCGACGATTACTTACCGCCGGTGGATAAATTCTCGCGTTATATTAGGCTATTACGTAGCGCCGCCGCCGTACTGCTCGCCGCTGAGAAATTTAAAGCCAAGCTGCTCCACAGTTCGACGCAAACATCAATGAGAACCGACCATATAGAAACCGCCGAGTTACTGCTAGTAAGAAGAAGCCAACGAGTTTCGTTCTACGAAGAGATCGCGAATATAGAGGCTGGACGACCACTACCGAAGAACTCACCCTTGAAGAGGGTAGCTGTGGGCGTGCGGCAGGGCGTACTCTACCTCGACAGCAGACTGACTCAAGATCGAACACGGCGAATACCGGTCCTCCATGCGAAAGAGCAGCTTACAAAACTGATCGTACTACACACACACAGTACTTTCGGTCACGCTAACCAAGAAACGGTATTGAACGAGCTACAACAACGCTACTACATAGTGGGACTGCGCGGCTGCCTTCGATACATATGCAATAGATGCCAGTGGTGCCGCACTTACAGGGGGATACCTCACAAAATCCCCTTGGGCGACTTACCACCTGAAAGGCTCATGGAAAGGCAGCCACCGTTCACAGCAATAGCAGTCGACTACTTCGGGCCCATGATAATCACAGTAGGGCGACGTCATGAGAAAAGGTGGGGCGCACTCTACACGTGCCTCACCACCCGTGCCATACATCTGGAGGTGGCCACCTCACTATCGGCCTCCTCCATGATACTCACATTACGACGATTAATGGCAAGAAGAGGCGCGCCTACTGTGATCTACTCTGATAATGCTACAAACTTCAGGGGCGGCCAGCGCGAGATCGAAGAGGCGCTGCGAGACAACGACAACGAGATGACCACCTTCGCCAGCACCAAATCCATAACCTGGAAGAAGATCCCACCTGGAGCTCCGAGCATGGGAGGCGCCTGGGAGCGAATGGTCCGCTCGGTCAAAACAGCGCTTCGAACTACACTCAAAGAAAAGTTCCCGTCCGAAGAGGTGCTCCACACCTTACTACTCGAAGCAGAGCACCTCGTGAACTCCCGACCTTTGACACCGGTCAACCCTGACCTCAACTCAGAATCCCTGACCCCCAACCACTTCTTAATTGGGCGGTCATGTGGCATGTCACCATTCGGGAGTTTCACAGACGTCAAGATGACCATGAACAGCTGGAAGGCAGCCCAAGCCATGGCTGACGAGTTCTGGAGCAAATGGATTCGAGAATACAAACCACAGTTACAAGTACGTCGAGGAAACACGCCGAACGAGCAGCCAGTCAAGGTCGGCGACATCGTGCTCATCGTGGACCAGACCATGCCCAGGGGCACGTGGCCCAGAGGCCAGATAACATCTGTTTTTCCCGGACCTGATGGCCGAGTCAGAGTAACAGAAATTCGAACAGCTTCGGGTCTCATGCGTCGTCCAGCCTCTCGCCTCATCGTGTTAGACAGCGTGTAAACTACGTGGTGCTTGCGCACGAGGGGGAGAATTGTATATAATAGCTAGGTAGTAAATAAGAAGTTGAGTTATGTAGGTATGTTATCAATTTGTTTTGTTCATTGTTTTGTCTTTTAGGTATTAAATATTTCGAGTCGTTATTATATTTGTTTTATAAATAGAATTAGTTAGGTTAAGCGTCAATCAGTTGTTTTCATTTGAGTTTCCTTTTTATTTCGTGTTTAGTATAAGTTATCGATTGTAAGTTGTTACGTTATAAGTAAATAAAGCCGTCTCAGAAAGTAAATAAAGATTTCCCCTTATATGCATCAATATTAACTAACTTGTATTGTTTTGTTGAAGAAAAATAGTTTCATTTGTTTATGTTTTGTTTATGTTTTAGTACTTACGATTTTATGTTTTGATTCTGATTATTGTGTAATCATTTAATGTTTTAATAAAATAAACGGAGATGCTCATGGTATACACATACAAATCCCACAATAACACACGATTCCTTCCTTTCCTGAGGTAACCCCTTCACCCCCTGGTAACAAGTCACCTATCCCCTCCTCCGGCCCAAGCTGAGAAAAAATATAAAATGGCCGCTCAGCCTGGACCGGCACTCCACACACCTAACATTAGCGACTTTTAACGCTAATGGCCTTTCACACCAAAAGGAGGAGGTCTCTCTGTACCTGAGGGAACATCATATTGATGTCCTAATGGTACAGGAGACCTTCCTCAAGCCCAGGCTAAGGGATCCGAACCTAGCCAATTATAAGCTGGTCAGAAATGACCGCACGGGGGCCCGATTGGGAGGCACCCTAATTTATTATAAAAAATCCTTGCACTGCTCACCATTGGACCCGCCGCCTGGGCTTGTTAACCTTGAAATATCGGCCATCAGGCTGGCAATGACAGGTCACTTGCCCATCACATTGTGCTCAGCTTACCTTTCGCCTGGTAAGGAGATACTCAGGCAGGATCTGGACCTCGTCTTCGGGTTGGATAAGTCGGTCATTCTGGCCGGCGATCTCAACTCGAAGTGCGACGCCTGGAACTGCCGAGTAAATAACAAAAACGGCAGACTACTTTTTAAAATGTTCGACACCTTGCAGGCTGACCTCATTGCCCCTGATGTACCAACGCACTTTGCGACGGCGGAGGACGACAAGGGGGACATTCTCGATGTTTTTCTCCTTAAGAGCGTAGGGCTTAGATTTTATTCCATTGAGGTGCATAGTGCTCTCACCTCGGACCATCGTCCGGTTTTAATGAAACTTGGTCCCCCTAGCGATCTCCCGCCCCCGACGGTGCGTAGGGTCGATTGGGATCAGGTTGGCGTTGAATTAAATAAGGAGGTTGATAACCCCTTGCACAGCCTGATTCCACCCGGCCTTATGGACCCAGACAGCACGGATGCTGCAGTCGACTCCTTCACTGGCTCGCTCAGGAACATAATGTCAAAATGCTCAAAAGAAGGCCCGGCAGACGACAGTCAGAGATGGCGCCTGCCACGTAGCCTGAGTGAACTGGTGAAGGAGAAAAATAGAGCCACACATGTCTACGACAAATATCCGTCGCCAGACAACAAAAACCTACTCAACAACTTACGTAAAAAATTAAGGCGAGAGATGAAGGACTACAGGAGTCAGAGGTGGGATGACACGATGGAGGAAATCACTCCGCATCATCTCGCCTTTTGGCAGCTTACGCGCAAATTTAAAAATCCCTCCGTCGTGTCAATGCCCCCGCTTATGGCTCCTGACTCGACTTCACCTCCCGCTTTCACTGACGAAGAAAAGGCGGAATGCTTGGCTACCTCATTAGAGAAACAGTGCTCTCCAAGCCTGTTACAGTGCGACACGGAACACCACAACAAGGTGGTTGATGAGGTGGCCAGGCGACTGTCCTTGCCTCCGTCCAGCCCCCCGATCAAAATAGTTACTTTAGACGAAGTTAAGGCTCTGGTCAAGAGACTTCCAGTTCGAAAGGCACCAGGGGAGGACAGCATCCCAAACAAGATGCTCAGGTTAATGCCCAATTCGGTTCTCTCCTCTCTTGTCTCCATTTTCAATGCAGCCCTATGCAACTGCCAGTTTCCCTCCGCATGGAAGGAGGCGGTTGTTATAGGTATACATAAACCTGGTAAACCAAGGCCAGACCCTTCCAGCTATCGCCCCATTAGTCTCTTAAAGACTATGGGGAAAGTATTTGAGCGGATTATCCAGGCCCGCCTAATGGACCATGTGTCCGCCGCGGGTCTCATTGTCGACGAGCAGTTTGGCTTTCGAGCAGAACACTCTAGTACTCACCAGGTGTACCGCATCACCGAAGATATACTCGAGGGGTTGACGGGGCGAAAGAAGCCTGCACCTACAGGCGCCGTCTTCCTCGATGTGGCTAAAGCCTTTGACAAGGTCTGGCATATCGGGTTGTTGTACAAACTGTACAACTACGATGTGTCAGACCGTCTTGTACTATTGGTACAAGACTACTTATCCAATAGAGGCTTTAGGTACAGAGTCGAAGGCTCTCTTTCGGACCGCCATCCCATACGAGCCGGAGTTCCGCAAGGCTCCGTTCTAGCTCCCCTCTTGTTTTCGTTGTATATCAATGATATACCAAAGATTCCCGGTGTCAATTACGCCTTATTCGCGGATGACACTGCCCTTTACGTTACCCACCGCCGCCGTCGGTTGTTGATGAGCCGTCTACAGGAGGCACTAAATCACCTAGGTGATTGGTGCCGCCGGTGGAAGGTCGAAGTCAACCCCGAAAAAAGCGCGGCAATGATCTTTTCCCGAAGGGCAAACTACCCTGCGTATGTCCGAACCTTTAAGCAACCGTGCCTATTTAGTAGTCCCATACCGTGGGTAGATGAGACGCGCTATTTAGGCGTCATCCTGGACCGGCGCCTTAACTTTAGTAGGCACATCAAAACTGTCAGAAATAGAGCAGCCTTCTACTTAAGTAGGCTGCACTTCTTACTATATAGAAACAGTAAGTTAGCTTATCGAAACAAGCTAACTATATACAAAACGTGCATAAGGCCCGTGTTTTCTTACGCGAGCCCCGCCTTCGCGCATGCAGCACCCTCAAGGATCAAATCCTTCCAGGTGCTGCAAAACAAGTTCCTAAGATCCGCGGTCGGGGCTCCACCGTACATAAGAAACACGGACCTGCACAGGGACCTGCATCTTGAACCCGTACAGACATGGTTCAAAACATGCTCTGAACGTTTTTACCAAAAGGCTGCCACCAGCAGAAACCCACTAATTTTAAAATCGATAAATTATATACCAACTCCAGATGTGCTTACTAAGGATCGTCGACCCCGACACGTACTGACGGACAGACTTGACAAATTAGCCCAGCACTTTGCTGACCATCCCCCCTCAATAATGAGGAAAAGTAGATATTGGTCCGACGAGGAGACGGACACTGAGCCAAATGGCCCGGCCTCCGGCCCCGACGCTGGCCCAAAACCACAACAGAGTGCCTCACCCACAGACACACACTCACCCACACCCACACCCACACAAACCAGTGTAGGAGTTTTTACACACACACAAACACATAAACACTCCACAAGGCCACGGAGGGCCTCCAACAGGAAACATACCAGATGGAAGCCCCCGTCGCGACGTAAACCCGGTGTCCCCGCGCTCAACACTGCGAGGGCACACTACTTTTCCAGGGCTCCCCATTGGGAGACAATAAGAAAGCCTCAAAACGACCATCAGTAGATGGTCGCCGCTGTCGCGGAACATGCCGCGGCCACCGCCGCCGACGCGCACATGGCCATGCACATGGGCAACCAGCACCTGGCAAATTAAACCCAATCCGCGTGCTCTCTTAGAGCTCCGGCAATTAGTCTGTAAGTATTAGGTTAAGTTTCTCTCGGCGGCCCGTCCAAGAGGACGGGCCGCGTCTGCCCCAGCAGTGCAAAGGGCCCCTTCGGGCCCGCAAGCAAAAATATATAAAAAAAAAAAAAAAAAAGGACCGGCACTCATTCGCCTCCAGCCCGCCGCACGCCCACACGCACTGAAACACACTTCGCATCTTGAAAATTCCTTCAATGTTTTTATTTACTCTCCATGGTAATCATCCCGGTAACACAGTCTTCATGGGTATACGGACCTGTCCGTAACAGTTTTCTTGACAGTTCCGCGGTTACTATCGAAAACACTATAGGTAATTGACATTTGAGAACGAATATAAACATTATTTGCAACATGTTGAGGTTATATCGACATACATATTTGTATCGACATAGACCAATCACTATTTATTTTTTTCTATTCTTGGCAACATTTCAGCTGTCAAGTTAGTTCGCCTAATAAAAAACGCGAGTATAGTTTGCATCTTGCCTCGACTTCGGTTGTCGCGGAATGCGACTCAGCGTCACCTGTCTTGCTCGCGCGGTATTGAAAGAAAAGTGAAAGGTAGTATTTGTCGCGCTACAAAGAGTCGCGTGTCACAGTTGTGCTAGACATGCTAAAGATTTTTCCAAATCGGTTTATAAATAACTACGTTCCGAGTTTGAGGACTGTGAGGTAACAAATATAAGAAAATGCAACCGAATTGAAAGTCTCCTCTTTTTTCAAATCAGTAGATATACCATGAGTAGAACATAAGGGGCTGGCTCATGGCTCAGCTTTTAAGATGACAAAAAAAAACTTGAGGCGTATTTTCTATACATAGTCTCCGCGGTCATCAAGCTATTATAAAATTCTCTTCAAAGACGAAAGTTGAAAAATAGCGAAAAAATTCCTTCGCCTTTTTTATCCTTTGTGATTTTTGCAAAAACCAATGCATAATAAAGCACTTTGATGAGTTCCAGTGCTTTTAGTTGACAAACTGTTTATTATTCATTAATTTTTATTGTGCCGTGTCCAAAGATCGTCAACGAGACTTTACAAGAGCATAGAATAAAAAAATACAGAAGGTTCACTGTTTATTTTGGCAAAAGCCACGTAACAACTGTATTTGGTTGGTTATTTGTGTAAAATGCTACGTAGTTGGATGGCTGGACAGATTTCAAAAACGTTTAGTATACAGTTAACTGTAAGCATCCACAGATGGTTATATGTTGTATTTTACCCCACCTCGGAGAAACAAATAAGCGGGAATTATGACGTTTTCTTCGACAAAGTTTGCGGGCTTCAAGTCCTTAATAAATAATACTGTTATTCCAATTTTAACCACGTTTTGTTATTTTTTTAAAGGTATAATAATGAAAATGAGCGAATCGTTTATTTCATTACATATTCGAATTTAATGCTTTAACAAAGTCCACAACACCCGATGATTAATCACTCCGCAGATAACATTCAATTTGGCGCTTTGTTTGCCCCCTAAGGCTCCTTATCCGTTCAAAAATGCTGATTGTTTTGTTTCAGACATTTCTCTCTATGATCAAAAATGTTACTTCATATATTATCATGGTTCCTATTTAGAACGGGGCCATTGCGATTTATATATTGGTATATATTTGAAACCTACAGTTTGAATTTTTCATTGATAATTTTTGTTACAAAAACTACTCGAAATTGACAAAATAACGCAGAAAACTGTTTTTTTTTTTTTTACTTATTTTGGACTGCACGCAATGATAGTATGAAATAGCTTAGGTATGTTACTATCTAGAACTCAGGAAAAAGTATTATTCTCTTTAACTTGGTCGAAATTAATTATCAATACATCACTATCACCACACAATTGATAATAGTCGCTTCCTGCTGTCTGTCCCTATGTGTTCTTAAAACTAAGCAACGGATTTTGATGCGTTTTTTTTAATAGATAGAGTGATTCAAGAGGTAGGTTTATACGTACAATACATGCATAACATAGCATTACACCCGTGCGAAACCGGGGCGGGTCGCTAGTTTGTCATAATATAAAAGAAATACATTCTAAAATGTCTAAGGCCTCTTAACAAAGTCAACAATGCCCCGCCGCTGATTAAGCACTCCGCTGATAACATTCAATTTGGCGCTTTGTTTGCCCACTAAATAAATACGTACAGTTCACTTTATTACCGACGACCCGTATAGTAGAAATACTTTGTAGGGATCCGTACCCAAAGGGTTAAAAACGGGACACTATTACACCTCCGCTGTCCGTCCGTCTGTCTGTCACCAGTGCGTAAATAAATAAATAAATAAATATTAAGGGACATAACTTTGCCACGCGACTTTTTGTCGCGCTAGAAATACTACCTGACGCTTTCCTTTCAATACTGTGCGAGCTACGACACGACAAGTGTAGTGGTAAGATATGCTAGCTCTGCAGGCTCTGTATCTCATCTCATGAACCGTGATAGCTAGACACAGACAGTTCAAATTTTCACAGACGACGTATTTCTGTTGCCGATATAACAACAAATACTAAAAACAGAATAAAACAAACGTGATTTTTTTGCCGTTGTTTAACCGACTTTAAAAAAAAGAAGCTTCTCATTTTGTCCTGTAAGTATGTAACATGTCAACCAAATTTGATTCCTAGGCAATTTCGTACCTTGTCACTGTGATCGTCAATATGAAAGCCGCTTGAAATCTCATATCATTGTCATTGTGACAAGGTTCTATAGTGGCGTAGAAATCAAATTGGTTACAGAAAACCTATGTATGAATGCTTGACCGCGATTATCTCACGTTTGGCTGAACCGATTTTGATGCGGTTTTCAGAAAAATATTTGTTATACTTAAGTAGGAGAAGGTTTTGTCATTTTAACCGACTTCAAAAAAAGAGGTTCTCAGTTTAACCCGTATGTATGCATATTTGTCCGCGATTATAAAGTTGTTCACGAACTTTTTAATTTGCGTCTGATAGTCATCAACTCTCTATGCTGAGCCGATGATAACTCCTTAACGGTTAGGAGATAGGGAATAATTCAAACAAGATGCATGCAAACAAGTCCTCCCCGATCACCCCGCTATATGCATTTTATTTGAATCACTAAAAAGCAAAAAGAACCGACTTTAAAAAAAAAACTGAAAAGCCATCCACCCGCTCATGTACAGATTACATTTGAATCACCTTTTGAAGTCGGTGTCAAACCTCACGTTAACTTCTTTATCGAACAAAAATACTCATAAATACCAAATAGTACCTAATTAAAGGCTTCATCTGTTTTCATAGTAATAATTGAGTGGTTTAGCACCGACTTTAAAAGATGATTCAAATGTAATCTGTTCATGAACGGGTGGCCTTCCAGTTTCTTTTTGAAGTCGGTTCTTTTTTGATATTGTTCAATACTGTCACCAGGCTGTATCTCATTCATGAAGCTTGAAAGCTACACAGTTGAAATTTTCACAGATGGCTGGCCCTTTTTGCACACGGCTCAAATTTCTGAATATTTTTATTAGGGTTCCGTACCCAAAGGGTAAAAAAAACCGGCCAAGAGCATGTCGGGCCATGCTCAGTGTAGGGTTCCGTAGTTACCCATCCTTCACAATAGATGGGCTTAAATTAGGTACGAGAAAGATTTCAATCTCTATAAAAAAGGTCGTAAACGCCAAAGTAACTGTAATTACTTCTTACCTTCTGGAAGTTGTCGATTATACGCGCCAGATTGAGCGATATCTTTTCATGGAGTATGGTAGTTAACTAATATGTGTAACGTTCGAAGTATACGGACACCGCGCGGCACTTACGTCATTTTAAAGAAAATTATGGAATTTTGCGATAACTCGAAAACGGCTCGACCGATTTTATTCAATATAGTTTTCATTGAAAGTAATTACAAAGCCTCATTTTCATGATTTTTTCCATAATTTTTTGACCCGTGGTTTAAAAGTTAGAGGGGGGGGGGACGCTATTTTTTTTCTTTTCGGAGCGTATATTTACTAAACTGCTGACTTTATCAAAAAATTATGTTAGAAGACCCCTATTATTTTTAAAAGACCTATTCAACGACACCCCACACACTAGTGTTGAAACGAAAAAAAAATATCACCCCCACTTTAGGTGTTCGAGAGGTACCCGAAAAAAAGTTTTTTTTTTTAGGTTTTATTTTACCGTTTTGTCGGCGTCATACATACACATACTCATACCAAATTTCAGCTTTCTAGTACTAATGGTCACGGAGCTAAGCCGCGGACGGACGGACAGACGGACAGACGGACAGACGGACAGACGGACATGGCGAAACTATAAGGGTTCCTAGTTGACTACGGAACCCTAAAAACGGGACCCTATTACTGAGACTTCGCTGTCCGTCCGTCCGTCCGTCCGTCCGTCTGTCACCAGGCTGTATCTCAAGAACGGTGATAGCTAGACAGTTTAAATTTTCACAGATGATGTATTACTATTGCCGCTATAACAACAAATACAAAAAAAAATATTTAAGGGGGGCTCCCATACAACAAACTTACAGATAATGGTACGGAACCCTTCGTGCGCGAGTCCCACTCGCACATGGCCGATTTTTTCTACTGTTGTGTTCGTGTGTGTGCAGATATATATTTCTTTCGTTCTTTTTATTAGTAAAAAATGTGCTGGATTTCTTTTTATTAGTAACTAGAAGGTGCAACTTCGTATAGTACAAATTATCTAAGCTAAGCTAATCCACTTAAGAACTGAATACCATTGAACAAACCACAACTGGTAAACCACAAATTAAGATAACGAGCTCGTAGTAAAAGCAGATTGTAACCACCTTGGAAGGTTAATATAGATTATCGACTCTATTTCCTTGGACATTAGACTACAAAATGCACTAACAGAATAATGGTGATCATAACTTTTTTGGAATTTTACAACCGTCCGACGCTCCACAAGAACATATTCTCTTGAAAAAGGACTATGAACTCTCGTCAACAAACATTTTAAACCTATTCAACAAGGAATAAGGTTGAAAATTCAATATCCACCCAATGTAGTTCTAACCTTTTTTTGTAAGTAACTGGTTGGCGCTTACGAGAACAAAAGCAGATAGGATTGTATTAGACACAATACCATTGTGAATGCAAGTAAGTGGATTAGCTTAGCTTAGATAATTTGTACTATATTACGCCTATTTTTTTTATACCGTAATTGGGTAAAAAGTGTCCTATAACCATCTTTGGATGTCCAGCTATCTCTGTACCGAAATTGGGTAAAATTTGTCCAACCATTTCGGCGTGATGAGAGGACAATGGAAATTATGACCGAAAGATGGCGCCAGGTTGGCGTGCCGCCGCGCCGCTCGCCCATACAAAAATAATGACGATCCTGCATCATGCTGTCAAGGTTTTTCCTGAAATCATGACCCCTCTCCATAGAACTGATTTTCAGTGCAAATCTAGAATTGTATAATAGTATAGATAGATAAATGTGCTGTATTCAGCTATTGTAAGAGACTGTATCACTTAAGAGGCCTTATTCCTTTTAAAATTTATTTTTTTCATATTATGATAAATATATTGATAATTTCAACCAACTTTTTGAAGTGAATAATACTTTTCCCCGAGTTCTAGGAAGTAACATAGTTATTTCACGCTTGAGTTAAGTTAAAAAAACTAATTTTCCGCGTGAATTTTGTCAATTTTGAGTAGTTTTTGAAACAAAAATTATCAATGAAATATTCAAACTGTAGGTTTCAAATATATACCAATAAATCCCAATAGCCCTGTTCTAGAAAGTAACATCAATAGTATGTTAAGAAACATGTTTGATTATAGAGAAAAATGTCTAAACAATCAGCATTTTAAAAGGAATAAGGCCTCTTAAATGAACCTCCACCGGCACGGTATTGTTCTACGGGGCGCCATTCAATTATCCGACCGACTAAGCCGCCACGCCTCGACAGAAAGAAATGTCGTAAAATAACGGGATTTATATAGCGCATACGACCTTTTGGCACGGGCCAGTGGTATCTTAGAAAATTGGGCAAGTGCGAGTCCGACTCGCGCATGAAGGGTTCCGTACCATAATCTTTAAGAAGTTTGTTGTATGGGAGCCCCCTTAAATATTTATTTTATTTTATTTTTAGTATTTGTTGTTATAGCGGCAATAGAAATACATCATCTGTGAAAATTTCAACTGCCTAGCTATCACCTTTCTTGAGATACAGCCTGGTGACGGACGGTCGGACGGACAGCGAAGTCTCAGTAATAGGGTCCCGTTTTTACCCTTTCGGTACGGAACCCTAAAAAAGGATTATAAAATTTATAAACGGTGAGTTTATGAACAACTTAGATTAGAGTTAAGTTGCTAAATAGAATTTTAATATTTTTACAAGTTGACTTTTGTGCTATGTTAATTTAACTAATGCGTTATTTTATATATAAATTCACCCTAGGCCGTAAGTGGGATTTTCAATCCGCTACGCGGGGTGATACTCTCATTTCCTGGCCAAGGCAAGACGTTAAACTTTAGACAAACCACGGGCGGTAATTCGTAAAGCCCCTGATCGCATATTTAAGGCCTTCGGTTTGGGCCACAAACACCGGCGACCTGGGAAATTCACGAATTCACCGCGTTTATTAGGTACAACGTAATGTACTCGTAGGTACCTACTATAAGCGCAGGATATTTGCACCTACATTTCTATAAAAGCGTTCTTAAAAAAATAACAGAATTGACAGTATACGTATTACGCAAGTTTCTGTTAAACCTTTTTTTTTAAGTATTAGTAGTAGTAGAGCTAATGCTCTGGAATTTGTGACAGTCCTATATTATTCGATAAAACAAAATGTCGTTTAAAAATATTCAGAGTATTTTTACTATGAAATTCATGATGATTAGGCTTGCGATAACACATACTACCATAGTTAAAGTATTATCGTGAAGTCGTTATTCAGCGAAGTACACATTTTTAATTGACTGTTACTAATATCTAAACCATTTCTCGATTCTTAATCTTTTTGTCCATTTCGTCTTTCCATTGCGCATGTGAACGTAAAAAATAACAAATTTCAACCATTTTGAAACTAACTCGTTTTTCGAAACTCGCTCGGATTTCGCGTCGTAGCATATCCGTAACTTCTAAAGCGCCACGCAATGAATGAATCGCCCACGGCGATACTTTTAACCCGACAACGGTAAAAAAAAAAAATACGCACATGATGTGGGCACATTCTAGTATTTACTGATTAAATATTTTTCCATTTAAAACGTATTTGGGCGTTTTCCAAAAAAAAACCTGAACCCGTTTCATCCAGAATTTTACGCTTTTTGGTTCATCTTACGAATCGATAACATTTTCTCGTCCCTATTAAATTTTCCCGTTTCATTACGTTACGTTTGAATATGAACTTCTTTTATTTGCACGAGCGTTACGAAGTGGAAACTAAAATTCCCATACGAATTTTGGGACTTTTATTCTTCACTTTGAAAATGCTATCGATTCCGGGATCGTTTTTTTTTATCTGTCATCTAACTAACTCTGTAGAGCAGAATTAACATAAAAGACACCCTCTTCTCACCAGCTCGATTGAATGAGCGTTGTTAAGAACGACATAAAACATCCCATTTTCACAGCACATACGTCGTTTTTCGTTGGCGCTGTTAAGTCGTTATCTCTTTATAACCAACACAGTTAAAATCGCTTTGGAAACAGAGGAAGCGGCTAGATTGACTGATATCAGCTTATTGTTTGAAAGCGAAGTTGGATATGCATAACATTGTAGGTTTGACAAGTTATTTGGTTGGTTACCTATCTGAAACACTTTTTTTTTTCATCCGTAACATTCGGCCAAATTTTCATTTACTTACCCGAAATTCATTTTATTCCAAAACTGTTAATTTTCCAAAATAATTATAGAACAAACCTAACCTAATCTAAATGGGTCCTTTAAAACGATGTTTTTAAAATCCTGAATGGTTTGATACGAAAATAATGTATGGGTATAAATGTTGGTTTATGTTGACTATCTCAGAAAGTGCTATATCAATTTCGATATTATTTATATGAGACCTCTGATGATCTACCAAACAGAAAAATAATCAAAATCGATTTATAATTGGCGAAATGATCGGGTATGACATACATACAAAAATTGGGCAAGTGTGAGTCCGACTCGCGCATGAAGGGTTCCGTACCATAATCTATAACAAGTTTGTTGTATGGGAGCCCCCCTTAAATATTTATTTTATTTTATTTTTAGTATTTGTTGTTATAGCGGCAATAGAAATACATCATCTGTGAAAATTTCAACTGTCTAGTTATCACCGTTCTTGAGATACAGCCTGGTGACAGACGGACGGACAGCGAAGTCTCAGTAATAGGGTCCCGTTTTTACCCTTTGGGTACGGAACCCGAAAAAAAAAAATTTTTTAGAACATCCTCCTTTTTTGAAGTCTGTTGACAAATGTATTGAGGAATGGCATATACATTTATCTATACTATTATAAAATTCTAGATTTATATTGAAAATCAGTTTTTTACAGATAGGAGTCATGATCTCGGGAAAATGTTAGTAGCGCGATGCAGGATCGTCTTTTCTTTTGTGTGCGCGCGGCGCCATAAGTTCTTTGTCCGCTCATCATGCTAAAACGGCAGGGCTGATTTTAACCAATTTTGGTACATGGATGGCTGGACATCTAAAGATGGTTCTGGGATAATTTTTACCCAACTACGATAAAGAAAAGAGTTTTATGTAGACAAAGTAGTGGCAAGCATCTAGTACCAAAATATTATGGTTTTAGAATTCACACATTTGTAGATTACACAATAGTAGGTAAAGCGTTATCACCGGGCTTACCCAATACGACCCAGATAACAGTACTCTTAACAGAAAAGGAGGTATGACTCTATAAACACCATAGGCATTTAAGTCATTGTTCCATTAGGCAAATTTTGTGTTTAATTATACATTCAATTATGTATTACAGAAGCAGATAAAGGCAAATGGTCCATTCTAAAACACATTACTTTTTATTATTTTGCCCTGTGACTTCATGACATTGTTCCATACAATTTTTGACCTAATTCAGGCCTCAATTAACTTTTTTCGACTTTCGCACGACTCAGCATCACCAGTCTTGCTCGCACGGTATTGAAAGGAAAGTGACAGGTAGTATTTTTCGTGCGACAAAGAGTAGCCTGTCATAGATATGCTAGAAGTGCTGATATGAAAACGGTGTCATTTTCTAAATTTAAGGTGAGGTTTATTATATCATTTCAGCATATACTTGCGTCTCTCGCATGTCACCCAATTACATAGGGAACAAATGCCTTGACCTAGTCCTAGACAGTTCCCGACCCTGTGGTAGACCAAAGAAGCGATGGCTGGACGTCGCGAAAGGCTGATATTGGATCCTGGCAAGGGATGGGATAGTGCAAGGTAGAAGAAGATACATGCTACACGGGCATAGCCAATGTCTAGTATAGGGAGGACTTCAAGGAAATAAAGCAAGATCCAAGAAGAAGAGAAGAAGTCACCTTTTTGAACATGGTTGAGTCCTGTTTAAGTTAAAATTATTATATTATTGGAATAGCCATTTTAATTCTCTTGGTCAGACTTTGGGTGTTACACAAATCCTGTTTGACTCAAATACATCAACACCCGACCAAAAGACTTAGGCTGCGTTTGTGCGATGTGCGAGGATGCGTAGCGAGGGATGTGTTTTTGTTAACCAATAAAATAACTTCATTTACGTATCCTCGCTCAGCGCAACTGATTCTATTGGTTAACAAAAACACATCCCCGGCTCTCGCTACGCATCCTCGCACTGGTGGAAACGCAGCCTAAAACAAGAAATTACTGTATATCTGATTTAACACATTTGTTGCGGTAAGGGGTCTCTAGAACCCCATGCTATTTGAGTTAATTGCCACCACGAACATGTTAAGATAAAATACAAGTTTGAATGTTAGCTACAACTATAAAACTCCATTTTTGAAATCTAAGTAAATGATAAGCACCAGCTATATTATAAACCTGATCATAATTGTTCTTGTGTTTAAGGTTCAATTTTGTGTAGGGAAGCGGAGTCACAGAAAAAGACATGTTCTTTTGATGCTGGTATAATTGCAACTAACTTAACATTGATATTTCTATGCATGAATACATTAGACATACCGGCCACCAAAACGAATAGTTTTCAATAAATTTAAAAATGAAATAGAGCATGCAATAACATTACATTAATGAGTAAATGTACAAAATTACAATGTTTGTAAAGAAATGTACTTATAACTAATCACTCTTCATGTATAAATTATATCACACACAACACTTTAGTCATCAAATATATGTATATTATGTCACTCAATGTTTTTAGGAAGGAATATTAATTTTGCTAAAGGCCTTTTAAGCTCGTGATCACCCTTGCACTGTATCGTGACTACTCTCACAAGGTTATCGGCTCCAGGATGAAGATACTTCACTCTTCCTAAAAGCCATTTAGTAGGTGGCATAGCCTCGTCCTTGACTATTACTAAATCTCCAATGCAGGGCGATGGTACGGTGACTTGCCATTTATATCTTTGTTGCAGCGTGTTTAGATATTCGGTCTGCCATTGATGCCAGAAGTTTTGTGTCATCTTCTGTATGAGCTGCCATCTGGATAAAAGGTTAACATTTTCATGATCGTAGTTTATATCTGGAACACCGACCAAAGGTTCACCCACTAAGAAATGTCCTGGTGTTAGAGGCACTCCTGTGGTTTTATTTATTTCACATAATGGACGAGAGTTTAGGCACGCCTCGATCTGCGCTAGCAAGGTTGCCAGCTCTTCATATGTAAGCTTGGTGTCTCTGTTTACTCTAGCTAAGTGTCGTTTTGCGGACTGTACTCCCGCTTCCCATAAACCTCCGTATGATGGCATTCGTGGAGGTATGAAGTGCCACGTTGTTCCCTCAGTAGCCAGCAGTTCTGCCACTTCGCTTGCCATATTCTTTCTGCCACATTCAAACATGTGCTTCAGTTCTTTGGCAGCACCTATAAAGTTTGTGCCATTGTCACTCCATATATGTTTGCAATGGCCTCTGCGCGCAACAAATCTTTTAAAAGCGGCTAAAAAGGCTTGTGAAGTCAGATCTGTCACAGCTTCAAGGTGAATAGCTCGAGTAGCCATGCATACGAATAAGCATATGTATCCTTTTGTTGCATGGTGTCCGCGGCCTTTTGATGTTCTTATTAGCACGGGGCCAGCATAATCTACACCGCTGTTTATAAATGGACGGTTTTGGTTAACTCGCATAGCTGGTAGTTGGCCCATAAACTGGTTCTTGACCTTTGCCTTGTCTATCACACATATCTTGCAATTATGAATGCATTTTCTGACGGATGACTTTAATCCGATAACCCAATACTTGGTCTTCACATAAGTCATCATTAACTGATTCCAACCATGGAGTGTTCTAGTATGAGCCTCTTTAATTATTAATTTTGTGATGTGTTGATTAGAGGGAATAATAATCGGATGCTTAGTGCCTTCTGGTAATGTAGCATTCTCAAGGCGTCCTCCTACTCTTAGCAATCCTTTCTCGTCTAAGAATGGTGCAAGTGTAATGAGAGAACTCCTCTTTTTAACTCTTCCGTCTTTCTTTATATCTTCTATGTCCTTTTCATATACTTTGTTTTGATAGTATCTTACGCATTCTTCTTCAATTTTGTCTAATTCTATTGGTGTTAAGTGTGTATTTTTTGATAGTTCTCTTTCTTCTTTATTTAACATCCGTCTACAATATGCCAAAACTCGTTTCATTCTAGACATAGTTGAAAATCGTTCCCAAATTGGTATTTCTTCTATAACTGTGTGATATGATTGTTTCGATTCTAAATCTGTTTGTGTTATCTCTGTCTTATCGTATTCTATTTTATCTTCTTTAAGCCAATCTGGTCCACTCCACCAAATATTTTGTGTAGCTAAATCTTGCGCTTTACAACCTCTTGTTGCAATATCAGCAGCATTGTCTGCTGATTGCACATGTCTCCATCGATCATTATCTATCAAGCGTGTTATTTCTGCAGTCCGATTTGCTACAAACGTCTTCCAACGATTAGGCTGAGATTGTAGCCATGAGAGTACGACCATCGAGTCAGTCCAGACAAATATATTGTTCTTTGGGATGTCTAGAATTCCTGCGACATCATTGACCAATTCTGCTAGTAGTGCTGCAGCACACAGCTCTAATTTTGGAACAGAAAGTTGTCTTAAAGGGGCCACTTTCGTGCGAGATGCAATCATTGAGACCTGCACGCCATCATTCGTAACAACTCTGAGGTAAGTTACAGCTGCATACGATTGAGTTGATGCATCTGCAAAACCATGTAATTGTGCATTTTTATTGTCTTGTGTCGTTTTCAACCAGCGTGGTACCTTTATGTTTTGTAAGTGAATCAAATCCTCTCTATAGCATGTCCATTCTTCTGTCAAGTCTGATGGCAATTCATCATCCCATCCTAAATGGCTCAGCCACAATTTTTGAATTAGGACCTTTGCTGTAATAATTACTGGCGATAGCCATCCGAATGGATCATACAGGCGTGCAACATCAGAAAGGATCGATCTCTTCGTTACAGGTTTTCTCATCTCAGGTAAGTTGACTGTTATTTCAAACGTATCTTCTTTTCTATTCCATGTCAAGCCCAGAATTTTAATAATCTTGTCTAGCTTTATCTCCATTGTATCTTTTGTGTTATATTCTTCTTTCAAAATTTCTAAAACTTCATCTGAATTACTTGACCACTTTTGCATTTGAAATCCCCCTCTTCTCAATATCTCCTTAATGTCTTGACACATCTTCTTTGTCTTCTCTATATTTTCATTTCCTACCATCAAATCATCCATGTAAAATGACTTTTTTATTACAGGCGCGGTATCCGGGAACTCGTGTGCTTCATCGTCGGCAAGTTGATTTAATGTACGCACTGCTAAAAATGGAGCAGCAGCGGTACCGAACGTTACAGTTGTCAAGTCATAACTCTCGAGCTCGTCTTCAGAATTATCTCGCCAAACGATGCGTTGTAGATTTGTGTGTTCCTCTGTTATATTAATCATCCTGTACATTTTGACAATATCTCCTACTACGCAAATCTTGTGTTTTCTCCAAGCTATAATTAAGCTCCGAAGATCTGGTTGTAATACGGGTCCTACCATCATTGTTTCATTGAGCGAGTGGCCATGCGATCCTTTCGCAGAAGCATCGTACACAACTCGTACTTTACTGGTGTCTTTGTCCTCTCGAACTACAGCGAGGTGAGGTAGATATATTGAATTGTCGTTGTCTTGATGTTCTGATCTTCGCAAATGACCCATTTCTTTATATTCGTTTATTACTTTTATGTAGTCCGTCTTCAGCTTTTCACATTTTCCAAATCTTCTCTCAAGGTGTTTAAATCTGTTTATAGCTTGTTGTTTCGTATCTCCGCATAGATCTACTGTTTCTTGAATACCTTGCTTTAATGGTAGGTGTACTATATATCTTCCACTTTTGTCTCTTTTTGTTGTTTGTTTGTATATTTCTTCACATTGTTCTTCTTCTTTTGTCAGTATTCTCTTCTTTGTGTACAATTCTGTTTCTATCTCCCAGAACCTTCGTAATAAATCGTTGTCTTCTGCAACCATCCTCGTGATATGTAGCGTGACTACATTGTGTTGGTCGTTGTGTTTTTCTTTTTGTTTCTGACCTGACAATATCCACCCTAAACTTGTTTTCTGGGCTACTACTCCATCATCTAATTTCCTCAGTCCTTCTTCAATAATTTGACAGAAGACGTCGGCGCCAAGCAAGATATCTATCTTGCCTGGGGTGCAGAAGGTAGGATCAGCCAGTTGTAAATTGTGGATATCTTGACAATCCATTGAGACGTGTTTCGATGGCAAAAGTGTAGATATCGACTTCAAAATATAAGCAGTTACTCGAATCGTCTTCTTATTTTCAAATCTCGATGCAATTGTAAGGTCAACTAAGTGTTTGATATTTATTTGTGCACTTTCACCCACTCCTGAGACTACACCGTTGATATTGGTCCTCTTCAAGCCCAATAGTTGAACAACTCTCTCTGATACAAATGAAGCCTCTGAACCCTGGTCAATTAAAGCACGAAGTATGTGTGTATCACCATCACTTGACTTGATTTCTACTTGTGCTGTTGCAAGTAACACTTCTCGACCGGGTTGTTGTTTTGAAAGATGTGCAGTTGTTAATTTTGTTTCTGGTTCTGGTTGTACTTGTAGTTGTGGTTCTCTTTCTTGATTTGCTTCTCTAACTTGGTGTAGAAGAGAATGATGTCTTTTCTTGCAGACTCGGCACGACGTCTTTTGTTTACATCGCATAACATTGTGATATGGAACAAGACAGTTGTAACACAATCGGTTTTTCTTCACAAAATCCTGTCTATGCTCCACTGAGTGTTTCGTAAATTCTCTGCAGTTGAATATATAGTGATCGCCTTTACAATAAGTGCATGTAGGTTGTGCCGTTACGCTAGCATGTGCAGATTGAAATAAACTGTCTTCTTCATCTTCAGCTGTGACGTGGAACGACTTGTGTGTTTGTGATCTCTCCCTTGTTGGCGCCACGGCAGCCGCGGCTAACTCCAATGTACGGAATTTGGCTTCAAGAAATTTCCTTAAATCTTCCCACTTAGGCATGTCTTCACAGTCATCTTTATGCGCAGATTGCTCCCACTCCTTTAATGACTCTGTGTCCAACTTCTGTCCCACCAGAAATATAATAACAGGATCCCAAGAGTCAGTTTTTATGTTTAAATTATTTAAACTGTTGATACAATCCATCGTAGTATCAAGTAAAGTCTTGATTTGACTCGCTGACTGATTTTGAATCTTCTTAATTCCAAATAACTTTTTTAAGAGAGAGTTAACAATCATTTTCTTATTGCCGAAGCGTTTTTTAAGAAGTTCCCACGCTTGTATGTAGTTTGTTTCCGTGATTTGTATATGTCGCAATAAGGTTTCGGCTTCGCCGGAGATACTTGTTTTTAAATAATGAAGTTTCTGTACACTGGTAAGTTTTGTGTTGTGCACGAGCGCCGTAAATAAATCTTGGTACGTAGGCCAATCTTCATATTTTCCCGAAAACGTAGGCAGTTGAATTTTCGGTAGATTCACGAACGTTAATTTCTCATCGTGTAACGACGTTGACATATTATTGCACAGCTCCACTGATTTCTTTTGTGACTCCCATTTATTTAATAAATCAGTTAAGTCGGCTTGTAAACAAAGATAAAGGTCCTCCACTGAGTAGTAATCCTCATTAAGAAAATACGGGAAATCTCCCCGTTGTTCGCGTGGCGTGCAACTTAGAAGGTTATTATGCGCTTGTCTAAACATATCCCAATAATTGTCAATTAATTTTATTCTTTGTGTAACATAACCTTCCGTAAGTCGCTGTTTCGGACACTTTTTTATGTTTGCTTGCGTTTTTTGTAACATGCCGGCCACATCTTCTAACTTCGTCAATAATTTGTTTTGTTCCGGAGTTGCTGGTTGCGACATTTTTGTTATTTAGCACTAATTTATTCACTTATAAGTCAATACAATGTTTATAACTTCATATCAAAGTTTGTAGTCACGGAATATACACGTTTTCGTATGTAAAACAGTTTATTTTCCACTTATAAATTCACTTCAATCTTCGTTATAAGTCGATAATTATTTAAAGTAACTTAAATCTGCACGAAACGACGTAAACAACTCGGCTTATCTGCAATCCTATTGTCTTCGCCGGGCGCAGCTGCATCGCTCCCGTATTCGATCCGGTTCGGCTTAGGGCCATATGTTCTTGTGTTTAAGGTTCAATTTTGTGTAGGGAAGCGGAGTCACAGAAAAAGACATGTTCTTTTGATGCTGGTATAATTGCAACTAACTTAACATTGATATTTCTATGCATGAATACATTAGACAATAATCACAAATCAATCATTCATAATTTATTTTAATAATAAATATGTCAGATGGAAGTATTTATCTCACGTTTAAGATTAACCGGAGGGCATTAGAGCTGTGATAACATATCTTTATTTATCAAGGAAAATTAGATGTTGTAAATGTTTATTCCTGATATTTAAGTTGATAACACAACTGCCTATTCAAAAATTATAAATGAGGGAACATAAAACTTAAGTAAAAACGTATTTCAGGTACTCTTACCTACTCCTAGTTAAGTAAAAATAAAATAAGTCTGTTGTAAGTGTTGTAATACACAAGGCATTTATTTAGAGCTCAGGAATTAGATATAAACAAATTCAAAAATAAGTTCATAAACGTCTAAATTTCGTAATTTAATGATAAGAGTAAGAGCGATTGAAACCCTTCTGGTTTTTACTCAACTGTGAAATCTGTTTGTTTGAGAAAAACAATAAAATCAGACAAGGCGTTACAGGAAAAGGTATCAAAACTGGAACAATAAAATTTGGGAATGATAATTATCACATAAATTTCGTGAATCAAATAATCAATAAATCATCCAGATATTTTTTTAAACCAAAAATTTACTTTTTAAGTAATTCTTTTTTTTTACGTAAACTCACCTCAGAAAGCAAAGGCGCTCGGTCAAGGTGCTCCGAAGACGCAAAGGCCGACTCAAAATACACGCCGTGGTCTCCCGAATCGTATCTCGAGCTGCCTTCGTCCCACATCCTGGCTTCAGGCTCGTCAGACATTCTGGCGCCGTCGTTACTTGCGAAAAAAACTCGTCACACCATAATGTTTTTGAACACAATTATATGCTAGGAGACTAGATTTGGGTTTTGTTTAATGGGCTGGAACTAAACCATCTGATCACTGAGTTCGATACATTTAACGTTATTAATAATTACACGATACTCTCGTGTGATAATTTCGCGACGTTTATCCACACAAGAGAGCAGACTGATTATGGCTGTCAAAACTAAATGTCAAAATTGTCAAATCTGTCGATTGCACTACGTTTCGTTTTTGCACAGATTTAATTGATGCATGAGGGAAAGCAATTTCGTTTGCATGATTTATTCTCTTGCCTCAAGCATTCGACTTTGTCTAGTGTTAATAGTATTATCAGAGTGCAGTGTTAAGTTTTTATTTTTCTACGATAAGTCTTTGAGTATAAAGGAGTAGGTTATACAAAAAAAAAACTAGCTTTTTCGTAATTTACATCCTTTGCCGATTGGCGCGTGTCGTTTCGTTTAAATAGGTTTTGGACAAAAGTCTTATAAATATAATTTTTTTAACACACTACTCGAATAAGGCTGCCTGTCCACAGGAGCGGAACAGAAAAGAAAAGAATCAGCCTGCGCATTTGCGAATCGCAAAACAAGTGCATTGAAATCTGAGGAATGTGATTGGACTATTGTACACATCGCTCCGCCCCGGTTCTGTAGCCAGGCAGCCTTAAGGACCTGGGGTCTTACTGTATTCTTTGTAACTAGTATGGGGCATGAAAAACTTGTAGCTTTTCAATACAATTTCATCAAGATATTAGGATTAAGGCGATAGACAAAACGACGCATACGATTCAAACACTTTAATGATAGACTTATATCCTTTCCATAAAATTATATCCTAAAATTATAACTAAGTTAAATAATCACAAGTTCGTGAAAAAAATAGATTAATAACAATTACAAAAACCCTTTGCGAATAACATTGCTGAATAAAACGATTACAAAAATCAACATATACATAATTATAAAGATGCATTTTTAATACCGATTTAACATGAATACCCGAGTACCAGAAACGTAACTCTCTCACACATCTCTAAGTAGGTACAGTCAGCAATAAAAGTAGCTATCAATTTTAGTATGCTATTATGCCATACATATATGCCTGCAGTTACTTTATATGCTGACAGCTCTACGAAAATCCTGAATCACACTAAATGCATGAAATTACTTTGGAATAGCAAATAATAATACTACTCATATCATATGATAGCTTGGCGATGTCGCACTGGCAACGACAAGCTACGAAAAAAAATACACAAAAAATATATTTATAAATACAGTCTGTAACTGTTAAAATAGCCTCCGGGTTATATCTGTCTCCTTCACTCTTACGCGGTCGACATTCACACCTCTCATTTCATCTTAACCCGAAGGCTAAGGGTTCAAGTTTTAGTGTTTCTTCAGCAAAGTGATTCGCGAAACTGGTGCAATAACAAAACGCCGACCCTAGCCCCGTAAGCCATCCACACACCACAAAGAAACCGTCTAAAAAACATAACACCCGCTTTTAGGATTTGGGTAATTTTATGTCATTTGTAACTAGAATTAACCAGTTCTAATAGGAGAAAAAATTAGATATTCCTTTACGTATTTCAGTTATCAGAGGGTATTTAAATTTAATGAAAAAACTATTTTTTTTTTTAATATTGGCACAACATAGCGGCTTCACAGATTAAAGGTAAAAAGGTAATTTGTAAGGTATTTTTTTCTCCTATTAATATGAAAGATTGTTTACGTGAGACGAGAAAAAATAAAATAGAATGTTACGTTTTTTAGAACAGTCCCATCAAGAACCTAATAATTGATCACACTAATAATCTTCCCTGATATTAGACAAAATTAATTAAAATACTAGGTAAAATTTGGAATCATTAATGTTCTAATAATATAACATTGTAGAACTAATCCTATTAAAACTAACGCGCCTGCACTGTGCTTACATAACTTTAAGCAAAATTTGGTATTCCTATGATAACTAAAGTACTTGGTAGATTTTTTACATTGTAATGAATGGCCCTGCTCCTTAATTCTGTTTCTGTTAAGCCCTCTGGGTGTCCGCCATTTGTACACTTGTTTATGCCAAAAAAAATAGGATTTCATTACAAATAAATAATTTTTAAGTATGTTATACTTAATGAATATCAACACATATGTTTTTAAAGTATTAGATGCGTTAATTTTAAAATTAGTTTATTTCTACGGTCTAATATCAGGAATATCAAAATTGGTCAACGGGAAAATATTCGTTGATTAGGGTATATAATACAACATACAAATGTCTTGCATTCTAACGCCCGAAGACCTGAGGTAAGTCGGGCCACGCGGGCCACACCACATGGGGTAAGCGAAATAGTACATTACATACCAAGGGCGGCGAATTCGTGAATGTCCCAGATAGCAGGCGTTTGTGGCACGAACCGAAAGTGGCCATAAATATGCGATCTGGGGCTTCACTAATTACCTCCCGTAGTGTGTGTAAAGTTTTACATCTTGCCTTGGCCAGGAAGTTAGATTTGCTCCCCGGAATAAGGTGACGTAAAAAATATTACAAATTGTATGTTAGAAGTACCTTTTACCCCTCAACGCATATTCAATGTGTTTGTAATAAAGTGCCTTATATTAAAAATAGTTTTGTTCCATACAATATAATAAAGTCGAATATATAATTAGTTGAAACTGCCGTTTTGCCTTTAGTAGTATCTGACACCCACAATTACGGCCCGAACACGTCTCCGCGTGGCCAGCGGATCGGCGAGCGGCGGCCATAGGTGGGAGCGGGAGATCCGAGCATGGTCTCGCTCACTCGCTAATAGATGTCAGATTAATAGAATATTCGAAAATGCAGGTCAGCTAATTGAACCATTCGACTTTAGTGGCAATTTCTGGTGAAATAATTAAAATGATCAATGTGATATTTATAAAAATGGAACCCTGACAAAATAAGATTACATCAACCGATGGCCAAAGATTTTTGGCGACCACGGACCGGAAGACGCAGCATGGGAGGCCAAATCTAAGACAGACTGATCGAGGGAAGTTATTGAATGCAGCTCAATTGTCGTGGAAATCCTAGAGGAGGCCTTGGTCCAGCCGTCTTTCGGCTGACATAATGATGTGATATAGATTGATATAATGGGTAACTACTTACGTATAGTTTTTGGACAGCACTCATGGAATGATAATGATAAATCATTTATCAATATATTATAAACATTTTGGAAGAATTTGAGTGAATTTGTACAAATCGAAATATATAGTATACATTAATATTTTGCTAGGACGAAATTATACTTATTACGGTATGCCTACGAAAATGTTGAGCACTAGTACTTTCCCGTAGTAACTTCAAACAAAAGATATACCTGAAAATTGAATCAAGAATCTCAATTTAAGAACGACAAGGTATTTTCAACATTTTCGTGTGCGCAATGTAAACTCGAGGATGATAATGTATATCGTCTGTTGACAAACAAAACTCAATAAGTAACAAATACCTACTTAAAACAAAGCTCGTATCTCAGTGTCAGTCTACTTACTAGATACGAGGTTTTGAAGAGTAGTGACAGAAGTTTTAGTAAGTTTTGGTTGGCACCAGGCGAAATGTTAAACTTGTTCAATATACGTGTTCAATAAAAAGTAGCCTATCAATTTTAGTAAAATCTCACAGCAAATTGAAGTATAGGTAATGTCAATTTTTAAAATTGACAATGACAATTGATCAATCGTGTACGACAGGGATTCCCAAACTTTTTCAGGTCGCGATGTATAATTTTTAGTTTTTCAACTGAGAGATTTAACACGTTCAATGCTGTGATCGGATACCGGTATTGAGTTCCATACATTAATACCGGTATTCAATTTCGGTATTTCGCTAAATTCTATTTCATATCATTTGAATAAAAACGCGAAATTAGAATTATATTTAAATTTTAATTAATACCGGTAGCGATCCCTGATAAAACCACACAGCAGTATTGTTTTCTTTAGTGAATCAGCTCAGTTGAATAACTAAAAACCATAAAAGTTTAGTATTTTGTTTCGGCGCGAAAAAAATCGAAATTGGGCACTTTGTGAAGGTTTTTTGTGAATGAATCCGGAGTATCTATCGGGCTCCATTTAATAGTCTACGGTTTGGGAACCCCTGCCGACCTATGGTGGCCAAGTTCATCGTACGATAGATAAACGATAAAGCATCCGTCATTCTCGTAATCATTCGTGACGAAGTTTTATTAATTTCTATTACGCGATCAACGCGTTTAGATTCACTCCGTCCATATTCCCATTTTGTCAACATTCCTACTTCGTCCACAATCCCATTTCGTCCACATTCAATTCCCAAATCGTCCACTTCCTATCTGGTCTACATTTTCAACTCGTCCACATTCCCAATTCGTCCACATTCCCATAAGAGGTAAAAAACATTTTTACAAACTTACAATTTTTTTTTTTTTTAGGTATCATTGGGAAGCCGGAAGCCTAGTATGGCTGCATCCGATGGTCAGTAAGTAGCAGGGGGCGGGGCTAGCCGGCCGCACCTGCCTGGTGTGAACAAACTTACAATTGAGAACCACCTCCCTTTTATCAAGTCACAAGAAGTGGTTGATGAGAAAATGGCTCCAAATTTTAAAATCGAATAAGAAAGATAGAGCAATGTGGACGAGATGGGAATAAGGACGATATGGGAATGTGGAAAGGTTCGGATTGTGGACGAGTTGGGAATGTAGGCGAAATAGGAATGTTGACAAGATGGACGAAGTGAACCTAAGCGGATCAACGCAACCATCATAAGCCCGCTGCTATATTATACAGTGTAAGTGGCCCAAAAACCAATAGTTAAACGTTGGCAATGTATGTGTATGTGTGTGTGTGTGTGTGTGTGTGTGTGTGTGTGTGTGTGGCTAGACGACGAGCACTACGAACGGCGCGTCGTGGATCATAAGTGCGGCGGCGAGCGGCCCGCCAGCCCGCCGGCGTCCAGCCGCGGCCAGTCCACGAACTCGCGCCCGTGTCTGGAGACAATTAACGAGGTTAAGCGGCCTTATTCCTTTAATTTTTTTTTTTTTCACATTATGACAAATATAGTGACCACCACTCGCCACTACTACTACCACTCGCTTTTCGGTGACGGAAAAACATCGTGAGGAAACCTAAGCCCAAGCCCAATAAAAAAGGCCTAGTTCTGGTTTCCCCTCTGGGTTGGAAGGTCAGATGGCAGTCGCTTGCGTAAAAACTAGTGCCTACGCCACATCTTGGGATTTAGGTAGCCGACCACGATTGAGAATTCATTCTCAAAAAATGGGACAAAGGCTAGGAGGATGATGACAAATATAGCGATAAATTCAACCAACTTTTTGAAGTGAATAATACTATTCCCGGAGTTCTAGATATTCATATAGCTTTTCATGCTTTCATTACGTGCAGTCGAAAATAAGTCTAAAGAACTAATTTTCCGCGTCAATTTTGTCAATTACGAGTTTTTGAAACGAAAATTATCAACGAGAAATTCAAACTGTAGGTGGGCCATTTTTTCTAAAGGTGTACACCCCAATATTTTTTTTTTCGATATTTTGGGTATTTTCTACTCAGAATCACGAGCTCTTTCGATCTAACTAGGGGAAAGAAAAGTGTCCCAAAATAATAATCAAACATTTCTTGTTTTTCCATTCCGTTACCGCTGTAGTAGGTTCACAGACCACCCCCACTAGACGGAGCATGTGAGGCGACCCGCGCGCACCAACGATATGGTACGGCAGAACATTAAAGTATCAACACGGCGGCCACCGTTTAGTTGCGTCCATGTTTATGAGGTCTCTCTACACCACTTAACACTACAATTTATCATGTTATTTATTTAATTTCTTTTTTCGTTGACGTACGCATGGATCATAAACAAGGACGCAACTAAACGGTGTCCGCCGTGTTGATACTTTAATGTTCTACCGTACCATATCGTCGGTGCGCGCGGGTCGCCTTACATGCTCCGTCTAGTGGGGGTTGTCTGTGAGTAGGTTATATGGATTTGGTAACGGAATGGAACGAAAAACATTGAGACAGTACTGTTGTCTGCAGACGCCGGAAAGAAGAGCTTGCCGGGTGAGTAAGTATACGGATAAATGATACGAAGCCGGCAAGCCTTTTTCACGGGTAGGCATGTATAGGCAAGGCATGTTTCTGAATGAATGACTATGACTACCAAACTACGGAAAAGCAGTAAAAGTATAACTCAATTTATATCACGCGGACGAAATTCGCTAGCACCTGGTACGCGATTAGGGCCTAACTTAACCAAACTTTTATACCAAGAACGCTTACTTTCTGATAGTTATGTAAAAACACCATAATAGCTTCATACTACTATTCGTGACTTATTTTTTCCTGGAATAAAAGTTTGGTCAAATCCAGCCTACTCCTAATGTTTAAATGGGGGCTAAATTAAATTTTGTAAAAATGTTGGTTATTTGTTTCTAGATAGGAATAATTCCTGATTCCTGGAAAAGTTAGAAATAGAAAGAAATACACTTATTCGTGACGTGACCATAAAACATAAAGGGCGTGACAAAAAAAATAACAATAGGCAACTATAATATTAGGTAGCTCGAGAGCCAGCGCTGATCTTCCGGTGACACAGTTTATACAGATTACAGTTTTCTTAACCTTTAGAGCGCCAAGCGGCAAAGCAATTCACCGTGCCACTGACGCCAAACCAAAAAAAAGTGCTCCAAAAACCAACAGGGATTGAAAAACACAGATAGTGGTTTGAATTAACATGTTTTTGACCATTGAAATGTTTGACGTCAGTAGGCGTCGTTGGCGTCAGTGACACGAATTCCCGATGACGTGATTTGCCGTCTTTGGCGGTCAAAGGGTTAAAAATGTCATCCATACCCCATTGGTTTATTTAAATGTGTACATACTTGACAATGTAGACGAGGGTGGCCCCGACGCACGTGCCCCAGAACATGAGGCAGAACAGGATCTCGCTGCTGTAGCGCTGCGGCAGCACTGCGCTCGCGCAGAACATGGACATCGCCACCAGCAGCACCGACGGGAACTGCGGAAAACGTATCTTGTAAGGATTTTGTAAAGAAAAAGAAGGAAAATAAAAAAACACGGATTTTTTGTACATAAAAAAATGAAACACCACATAAAAAGATCAAATAATGGAACAATGGCAAAAGGACGAGCTTAGCAATGTACTGTTTGTTTGTCATTACTTGAAATTGTCAAATTGATCAGTGAACATTATTAAAACAACCTAAATTCAAGATTTAAAACACCCCCGACACAAGTAGCTGGTCATCATGAGACTGGTCATCAAATGCTAAAACTGAACATAACAACGAAATTTGGAATTTCTAGCTTTAATATTGGAGATTTGGTCACGTGTTCCACTAAAAGCTGAATATCTTGGAAAAGAGTACTCCGATTTTCAACAGACAAAGCTAAAAACCATCTCGGCGCATCTTTCGATTAAAAAAACCGCACTCAAATCGATCCAACCGTATGGGTCTACGATGCCACAGACAGATACACATGTTATACCATACCATACCCCTCTGTTTTCGTCAGGGGTTAATAAATATTTAAAATTAAAATTAATTTCTAAAGTTGTGCAGTCTAAAAGAGCGCAGGCAATATCTACTCACCTTTAGAGAATAAAGGTCCCATTCATTAAATAGAATATATAGCCCGATAATCTTAAAAACCGGTATCTCAATGGTTCACCTTAAAATGGTATGCTTAAAATTGTATTTTAACTTAATGTTATCTAATATAAAAAAAATATCCATTAGAAACCAAACTAGACTAAGCCTGTATCCTGGCCCTGTCTAACTGCCAATAACAATGGAATGAGTAACAAATACCTAAAGATATAGTAAGCTGAAAATGTGTATTTCAATTTAAATTGTCCATGTTACAACATGGGACCCTTCAAACGAAGCGTTAAGAAACATCTCTCGAACCAGCATGGCAGTATCAACTGACAGTGCTCTGTTGGTTTCTCGTCAGTTGCCATTGCGACTTGAGCTCCCCTTTTTGCTTACCATCAGGCGAAGTGGAGTCACTATGTTCTGTCCATATAAAAATAATAATAATAATGTAGCACTTACAGTGATGTACTTCCAGCCGCGGTCGCGACGCAGCGGACACAGCGCCGTGTGGCCCTCCCCGTCGTGCACCACGTACTTGCCCAGCAGCAGGTCGATGGAGTCCTGCAGGAACAACATTAGTATAGTCTATACTTTTAGGTATTTAAAAAAAACCGGCCAAGTGCGAGTCGGACTCGTGCACCGAGGCACAGATTATATAATACTATACTAGTACAGATTGACGAAGCGGTACAAGGAAATCGAACGACCCTAACTCTGGCTATTCAACTGGCTATTTTCTTTCCCTCGATTATCCAACAGATGGTAGTAGTGAGACTGCGATTTATGCGTCCCGGTCACGCCATCTAATGAAGAAATGGGAACATGATGTGCGTGTTGTCGTGTTCTATAGCCTAACTAGAACATCACATGATCGATAGATGGCGCCTTTTTCTGTTACGCGCGGACGCAAGTCATGCAGTTCTGCATTCTTGATGTTTTGTGCGCACTGACCTTGAATCGTATCGTCATCTCTTTCAAACGGGCCGTACCTATCTATAAATTATAGTATCTATACCTTTTTTCGTAAGCACAGCAGTCACAAACAAACTACTATTTCTCGGGCGAGATAATTGACTGTATTTTTCTGTGCAGTAATGTGGGAAGTTGAAGGGTTGCGGTATTCGGTCGGAGTCATTATCATCAATAAATGTAACTTTTTTCTAATTTATCCTTACCGGGCCATAACTGTTAAGATCTTAAGCCTTATTTTCGGGTTTATGTTTAAACCTTCAGGGACCTTGTAAAAACTTTATAATGCACAATAATGTTTGGGACCGGTAAAGATAAAGTTAAATTTGACAATAAGAATGACCCTCCACTGCTTTTAATATTAAATAAAAACAAATAGGTACAGGATCATCGTCTGATTTATTTCTTAATAATCATCACATGTCATATTTACACTACTTAACTAAAAAATAGTATTTTATTCTGTTTAAGTACATGATTGTCGCACAATTAAAACGGATCATGATTATATCGCGTACAATCGTACATTACTTTTCAACATACTTGCTCGTAAATCAAGGGTTTTTACATTTGTGTCCTACCGAAATATGATTTTATTTGCCGAAACCGAAATATGATTTTTTCTACAAATTATTGAAAAATGAAATAAATATCTCGCTGGCTTAATTGACGGCGCGAGCGAAGTCTCCGTTTCAGCTTGGCCTACAATTACTTCGTATGTAAAGATATTTGGATGTCAAAATGCTTTCTGGCTGCTCTCCCCTAAAGGTCGTATTTCTTAGTAGGGAACGGTCGGATACAAAGGTATCCGAACCAAAAAAAAATCTAAAGGTACATTTTCCTATTGTGCAATTTAATAATATTCATATCAATAAATATTCTACCGAGAAAGACGTTGTCACGTAAAATCTTCCTTCGCCCGTAAAACCGACTTTACAGGCAACCATTTTTTTGTTGAGTCAGATTTCCAAAAGTTAAAGGATATGCGAGTTGAAAACGTAAAAAGAAAACAAATGTCAGCAATTCCAAAACTAACTCGCCAGATCTACATCTCAGGGAGGCACTTGTATTACAGGGTTCTTTAATTCAAAGAAATGTTAATAATATCATATTGTTTAAATAAAACAATTAATACGGATTATATCGCGTATATTACTAACAGAGAATATAGTTGTAAATACTAACAAACCGCTACTATTTAAAAGCTTTTCTACCCTAAAACTAAATTCAAAGTAAAATTAATTGCCTCCATATAAAATAAACCCACTCTATACAGAGCTCCCTAAACTAAATAATTTTGTATTCCAAAATCAATATACAGACATCAGAATAATTTTACGTTCAGTCTATAGCTCGAGACGTTCCCAGAACAGTAGGATAGGTTAGAAGAACTGCGTCCTCAACAAAAATAAGGTGCTCCCAGAACAGTAGGTTAGGTTAGAATTAATTAAATAAATGCGACAGTTTGGATGCGATTATAAGTGACCCCAATATTTGGAATACCAATTTTATGCCTAAAATACATTCGACTAAACAATGTTATTCCATACAAAAGTTAGACTAAACAATTTCCGGCCATAAAAATATATGTAAAACAATATCAGCCAAACAATTTTCGACTTAAAAAACAATAGACCAAAGATTATAAGGCCATAAAATATGTGCCGAGTGAAGTGAATGTTTATTTAAGTACTATATCATATATTAATTGAATACATAAAGCGATAAACACGTTACTTGTGTTTGGGGCAAGTAGTAATATGTTTGGTATAACAAAAAAAATCACGGCCAACAGTTAGTTTTTTGCCTCAGCAAAAATGACTAAAATGGAATAACACAGTGAATAAAGGATTTTGACCTTACAAACGGTCCGGTAGTTTTGAATTTTTGATATGTTGTCTAGGATGGTTAGTGAATGTTTAATTGCAAAATGCACAATTCCCCCCCCTCCGCGCCCGCCGCCATATTGAAAAAACCGGGAACTTCTTCACATTTTTGCTTAATTCTTTGTCTAGGAGCACTTGAGCTAGATAAAAGCTTAGACAATGTTGAAGAGGATAAAATTTACTATAATTTACATTTTAAATTTTGTTTCAAAAACTGATAGTTACAGAGATATGCACATTTAAAAAAACGTAAAAAATCGCAATTTCCAACTCAAAAACTAACTTCTGGATTATATCTTCGTTTAGGAGCATTTTAGCTAGAACAGTGCTTGGGCAATTTTGTAGAGAATTAAATTTACTATAATTTGCATTTCAAATTTTGTTTCTAGGACAGATAATTACGGAGATATGTAAAAAATAAAGTCACATTTTCCGAAAATGTATGTAAAAATGGACATGAGTTTTATAAGCAATTATATTTCCTACATGTTTTAATTTGTCCTAGACTAGTCCGTAACTGAATGACAGCGTTCTAAACCAAGAATTTTGAGAAATTTTAGGAAAATTCTACTTTTCCTGTTTTTTAAATGTGCATATCTCCGTAACTAACCGTCCTTGAAACAAAATTTGAAGTGTAAATTATAGTAAATTTAATTCTCTACAACATTGCCCAAGCTTTGTTGTAGCTAAAATGCTCCTAAACGAAGATATAATCCAGAAGTTTGTTTTTCAGTAGGAAATTGCGATTTTTTACGTTTTTTTAAATGTAGATATCTCCGTAACTATCTGTCCTAGAACAAAAATATAAAATGGAGAATGTAGTAAATTTAACTCTCTATAACATTGTCGAAGCTTTCTTCTAGCTAAAATGCTCCTAAAGGAAGATATGAGTAAAAATATGAAGAAAGTGCCGGTTTTTTCAATATGGCGGCGGGCGCGGAGGGGGGGGAATTGTGCATTTTTTATTTAAACACTGACTACCCATCCTAGACAACATATCAAAAATTCAAAACTACCGGACCGTTTGTAAGGTCACACATAGTACTTTAGTCTCTATTCACCGTATTAGAATGGAAGTAATAATATAAATGACATCTATTTAACAATAATAGGTATAGATTATATTATATTTTTATAGCATGTAAGAAAAAGAAATATTAGCTTTATTTATACAATAGTTTGTGATACACTATTTGGTGAGCATATTCATCCGTTTTGGCAAGTATTAAGAATTTATTGGAAGTAATTTATTAACATACTAGAGACCCGCCCCGGCTTCGCACGGGTGCAATGCTGATAAATTATACATATATTATAAACCTTCCTCTTGAATCACTCTATCTATTAAAAAAAACCGCATCAAAATCCGTTGCGTAGTTTTAAAGATTTAAGCATACAAAGGGACATAGGGACAGAGAAAGCGACTTTGTTTTATACTATGTACCTAACATATTTGGTAGGCGTTTAAACACAAGCCCTAACAAACTATGGACTTCTCTGTCTGAAAATAAATGATTTATTTATTTATTATTATTTCAGCCCATAAGTGACACTAGGTCTAAATGAAAATACCCAAAAATAATTAAAATATTAGGAACTAAACTACAATATTTTGAGTAAAATCGAAAAACTAAATCAACGTAACAATACTATAAATTTATCGAACCTATTCTACTCAGAAAAGTTCATGAGAATCGGTTTATTAATGCAACACCCAAACATTTGGATATACAAAAGAATTTTGGACCAAGCTGAAACTGAAACGCTTCGTTCCCTCGATCTGTTACTTCCAATTATACGGGGAACAAAATACAAGCGTTACTTCACTATTATTATTATTATTATTACTTCACTGATCAGAGTGATTCAGTGGCCGGCGGAGTCGGCGAGCACAGCACGCGAGCGACACCATAATTGCCCCAACGTTAACCGAATGCTGTACGATTCGGCGTTCAGCAATTTTTTGGTGAAACATGATTTTTAGGACGAAATCGAAACTTAGGTTTATACATGCTAGAAGACCGGGCGGCAAGCCATAATTACGCCCTAAGTCATAATTAGCTTAGGTAAGTATTTTTTTATTGGAAATCTTAACGTTTAATTATATGATTAAGACCAAAAAGTTTTGCTTTCAATTTGGATCTCCCATCTAGTGTTTTTTTGTAATTTTACTAAAATCGTGAATTTTTACTTCTAATAACTTATCATATTAATGCTATTATAAAAAAAAAAACAAGCATTTGATCAACTAATATTGTACAAAAAATCAGTAAGCCACTGTTTCAAAAAAAAATTATAATAAGTTATAAATCAACAAAAAAATATTTTTATCTGCCAAAAGTGCCAAATCAACTTAATTATTGAGGAAAATACATGTTCATAATTAAAGACCAATCAAATTTCTCTAATCACACTTTGCCCCGCCAGCCCAGAATGCAGAACCGAACAAGCTTCCAGAGCTACGTTTTATGACGAGGTTATGGACTTGGCCTCAGAAGTGTTAGGATATGAAGGTACTCCACTCAATGTTGATGGACCATCAACTGACACTGCAGAAGATGAAGTTGACGGTTGTGTGTTTTGCTCACAAACATTGGCTGACGACGACAAAAAAATATCTTCATCTGATTCACAATTCAAATTGGTCCGATAGCTTCCAGCCATAGCGTCCTCTTCTTTGTAATGTGGGTCCTTTTCCAACATCATTTTGCACTTTATTTTCAAAATGATTGATGCACTGATATCTGTTACGCAGTTCATCATGGCTCAAATGTGCAAATGGTCATGCTTCCTAAAACAGAAAATTGAGTATCTTAACATAAATAAAACACAATAATAATTATTATTAGTAGTTCGTTTTTCTATATGAGCAGGTCTAAATCAACATGTTATAATGGTTAAAGGCTTTAGGATCACTTTTTTCTCTAAAAGAATTCACAATTCATAAACTTGGGAAAAACAAAAAAAAATAGGTTTCCAATCAGGTACATAATATGTGAATACCTAACAATGAATTTGCTAGGAACACAACTTTTTTGTAGCGCGGTCCTGAGAAATATCAATGTACTTAGATAAAATATTTCACATACAAACACCAATAGACTTAACAATGAAGTTTTAACTTCATTCTTTACAAATTGATAAGTCAGTATTAAGTTATAATATTATGACTTTGACATTATCTCAGTGACTTTGTAATTTGTTTTATTTGAATGATGTTCTACTATCTTACAAATTACAATAATTTTGGACTAGGGACTAATTAATTATTCACTTTGTTTCTATATAGAATAAAGGCTGACTATATAAATGTAATTTCTTTATTTCAAATGTTTAGTTCGTCTTAAGGACAACACTTACAAATATACCTAAGTGGACTCGCCTACCTATATGCTTAAGTGGACCTATATACCCGAGTCCCATCCAGGGGACATAGGACATTAAGTCATATACCTGAGTGTGACAATATATAGAAAATAAAAACTTACCGCAATTAGACATTTCGTTTGTTGGTTTTCACTAGATAAGTCGACGTAGGTATTCAGATGCAAACAATGTCTACGAGCGGTTTTGAAGTCATATCTCTATTAGAATCCGCTTCAAGTCCGTGTTACGTGGCGTTGACCAGTTTAAACAACTTAAAGCAAGGTTGCTAAATAAAATCGCATTCAACTTAAACAATAACAGAACAAATCGAATCGCAAGTCAGTGCTGCAAACTCCGACATGTAATAAACAAGGTCCTAAAAATCAGGAGCCAGTCATAAATACCAGTAGGGCTAACTCCGATGTTCAAAATTCGACCGTCGTATAGTGCCGTCCCTCTCGATCTTCTGTCGAAGTATATGGGTAAACGGGACAGCACTAATTTTCAAACTAAAAATAACAAAATCCAAAGACAAAATCAGTCGCGTTTCGTTCCACTCACAAATCGGTTGACGATTATCGGATTTCAACGTTGCCAAATGACCGCACACTTATATTAAATATGGTGTATTTACACCACTTTTCAAAAATCAGGAGATTTGCTCGATTCCAAAAAGTAATTCTTCTAAAGTTTCTTAAAAATCATATAAATATATTTATAATCTGACAAATCAGGAGAGTTTGCAGCACTGTCAGAAGTATCGGAACGGTCTGGAAGGAATGGAATGCCCAGTTGACAGATTCATACTGTTGCCAGAACGGATTTACGTTTTCGGAAATTTCGCAAAGTGCATACCTAATCCATTCCATAAAGGGACGGTTTTGAACAAAATCGGACGAAATCCAAAAAATTAACAAGATCTAAATGAATACTACCTATGGGATTGGGTACAAGTTATTAATATTGGTTTATTTATCGATATATTCTTTATTTTTCATCTTTTTGAGCGTACATAGCTTAAAATAAACTAGTCCTCCAATCATAATAAGGTCGAGGAGTCTCCATTGCAAAAGTCTTAAAAGAGACGACGATTGTAAACGGGCGCTCAAGGTACGGTTTGGAGTTAAAAAAAGCCGGGAAACTGTAATTGTTTTAGTGGTATGGCCACCCCGTCGTAGGCTGTGTGTGAGCGCAACAATGAGATACACATAAAACGCCATCTAGCGTTACCACTGCAAACAACTACGAATGCTTGGATGCTCAAACATAGCTAACACTTTCGTGTCCTCGGTTGATTATTTATGATTATTGTTTTCTTCTAAATAAGATGATAAATCAGTTTATATTTTACGTTTTGTTTATAAAATATGCTATAGTTTATTTTGATCACGAAAATTCTGCTTAATTTGGCTGATTCATATTTTATTAATTTACAAATGTTAACGGTAGAGCCATCTATTGTTCACTCTCAGTACTAAAAGTAACTTCTTCGGCTTGGGACCCCCTGACCGAGGGTTCCGTACAAACACTTTCCATCCCTAAGTGGTTAAGTTAAGTTTGCACCTGGTATGTATAGCGCCCCATATAAATTAGGTGCAAAGTTAGGTATTAAAAAAACTACTTAAGGTGACTCGGGGCTATTGTAGCTATGGGGTTATTGTATCTTATTACCATTATAATGGCCTGTGACCATTATAATGGTCTGCGTATATATAGGATACACAGACCATTGTATTGTCTTGTGTATCCTATATATACACAAACCATTATAATGGTCACAGGCCGTTATAATGGTAATTAGATACAATAACCCCATAGCTACAATAGCCCCGAGTCACCTTACTAGATCTCGTTCAAAACAATTTTCGTTGGTAGTTTTTATAGTAATGTACAACATATGTTTTTTTTAGATTTTTCATTTTCTTATTTTAGAAGTTAGAGGGGGGGGACCAACTTTTTTCCACTTTGGAAGCGTCTGTCACGCAAACTATTCGGTTTAGAAAAAAAATATTCAAGAAACCTCGATATCATTTTTGAAGACCTATCCATAGATACCCCACACGTATGTGTTTGATGAAAAAAAAAATTTTGAGTTTCAGTTCTAAGTATGGGGAGCCCCCAATATTTATTATTATTTTTTTATTTTTGCATCAAAATCTTAATGCGGTTTACAGAATACATCTACCTACCAAGTTTCAACAGTATAGCTCTTATAGTTTCGGAAAAAAATGGCTGTGACATACGGACGGACAGACGGACAGACAGACAGACAGACAGACAGACATGACGAATCTATAAGGGTTCCGTTTTTTGCCATTTGGCTACGGAACCCTAAAAAGGTAAACAAACCGGAGCTGTCAAACTGACGGCAAGCAATGGCGAATGTCAAACCGACAAAGTTAAAAATCACGTAAGGTAGGTGTTGCTACTTTAAACCTGTGACTTTCTATTTTAGCCGTGTTACTTCCAGTATAATGCAGCCTTTTGTGTTAAACCTCTGCAAATTTGGGTACTTTTTATTGACGATTTACTGAGATTAAAATATATATTTATTTGATGTGATAAAAATATGTTTGTATTCGTGAATTTGTATATATTCGGTAAAATTAAGCGATAACACATGTTATTTAAATGGAACGGACTGCAGTAGTGAGGTCAATTATTTTATAATATAAAAAAAATTACAGGAACCAAACGGTATCTTATAAACAACCCTTTAAATGTTTGTTTAATTTTTTTAAATACCTAAAAGTACAGACTATAGTACTCCCAACGTGGCAGTATCATGCTTATTCAGTCTGCCATCGCTCGATTGGTGCGGTAACACCCTTTCTAGGCAAAAAAAATGAGCAGTCCGCATTTCAAGCCTCCTCGTTATTGAACATTTAATAGTACATTGCATACCTAAGGCGGTGAATTCGTTAATGCCCTAGATAGCAGGTTTGTAATATGCGATCTGGGGCTTTACGAATTACCGCCCATGGTTTGTCTAAAGTTTTGAAGTAAGAGACAAACAAAGAGACAAGACAAGAGGCAAATTCGAATTACAGTCGCTGTAAATGAATCTAATCAAAGGAGTTTTCTGCAAACACTTTTTCACATATTCACCTGTCGGAAACCATCAGTGAAGTTGTTCTTAAAGTATCTTGTGAGCGAGTTAATGCCGTCCCGTATGAGCCCGAGCCTCGTCCTCTTCCCGGTGCGGGTGAAGTCAGTTTTTAGGGCTCCAGTGCCGGAGTACTGGGTGGATATCATGTCTGCATGGTCCGCCCATACCTGGGAAACAATATAATATTTCATTTATGAATACGAACGGTTTGCGATGTCATCACCCACACGAACAAAGAAGTTAGGCAATTCCTTCATCTGCCGAACTATAAAAAAATTGAACTCTTTGCCGGCTCATGTGTTGCCTCCTAAGCCTATATCCTGGCCTTGTCTAACTGCCAATAACAATGGAATTAGTAACAAATACATAAAGATATAGTAAGCTGAGAATGTGTCTTTCAATGACAATTGTCTAATGGACAATGACCATGTTATAACATGGGACCCTTCAATCGAAGCGTGAAGAAGCATCTCTCGGGCCAGCATGGCAGTGTCAACTGACATGGCACCGTTGGCTTCTTGTCAGTTGCCATTGCGACTTGGGTACCTCTTTTTGCTTACCATCAAGCGAAGTGAAACCATTATGTTGTGCCGTTATAAAAAAGGGAATTATTAGTGGTAGAAGTATAGTGCGACCATCTTTTCTGTGAACTGAAGGGTGTCGCCATAATCTTCTCACACAGATCACTCGAACGCAGAGACACTAACAATCGTATGAAAGTTCAGCATGACAGTCGTAGTTCCTAATTTCGCCGTTTCACAGATAAGTTAGTCGCGTTATAGAGCCTTTATTCGACATTTGTATTTGACACTTACATCTATCAGAGACCTCTTTATATTGATGTAAACTTGCACGATTTTTACACCTTATTGTAACAAAACGGGACTTAACCGCGTTCAAAAATATGTTTACCAAATGAATTACCCCGACGTTTCAGATGTGATAGATCCTCCAATCCAAACCATGGAGGTAACGTCACGACCGAAACATCGTCTTAATTAAAGAGCCATATTTTAGAACGAGTTATCTTTGTTGATCGCCACGATTGTCGTCAGAAGCTTCCTGCTACTCCAAGATAGATGTCATTACTAGTCAGAAAACAACCAGTTCTCTCTCAACATACGTCGCTACTGGTCATTAGGTTTCTTATTCCACAATAGATGTCATTGCTGGTAGTAAACTTCCAGCTACTCCTCGATAGATCTCGCTACTGGTAACAGACTTCCTACTACTATACGATAGATGTTATTAGTAACAAGCTTCGAGCGCGTTCGAACGGTTAGAGTTGGTGCTGTTCTCAAGAGCAGCGTGTCCAGGTGGGGAGACATCTAACAGCTGCAACGCCACCAATGGTCGTCGCTACTAATCGCGAGCCCCACTACACCACGATAGGTGTCGTTACTGGTAGCAAGGGGGGCGTTCAAGTATTACGTAACGCAATTTAGGGGGGAGGGGGGGTCTCGTAAAACGTTACGATGCGTTACAGGGGCGGGAGGGGGTCTTTCTTACAACACGTTACGTAACATTGTTTCTTTATTTTTATAAAAACATTGGTATTTAAAACGCCCAAGTTGGCAACCCTTGTCGTTTATTTTACGGGGACACCCTCGATTGTATTGGTCTGGACGTCATTTTAACATATCTTTTGTGACTTTTGGGTAAAAGTGGTAACTTTTTGTGCCACTTATGGTGTTACGTAACGTCGTTTAGAGAGCGGGAGGGGGGGGGTACAGAAAAATGTTACGGCGCGTTACAAGGGGGGGAGGGAGGGTCAAAAATCTTCAAAAATTGCGTTACGTAATACTTGAACGCTCCCAAGGTTGTGTTGCGACACACTGCTACTTAACGATGGATGTCGCTACAGGTCGTAAGTTTCCTACTACTCCATGACAGATTTCGCTACTGGTCACAAACTTGCTACTACTCCACCACAGATGTCGTTAGGTTAGCAAGATTTCAGTACGAAAGGACGGAGCGATGACACTAGTTTCACGGTACAAAAAAAAACTTTTGTCACAGTAAACACTCACATTGTTGAACAGCGTGTCCAGATGGGGAAAGTCATCAGGTGGAGTAACTGCCAGTAGCCGCAGCGCCGCAGCTAACTGCCGCTTGGCGAGCAGGCTCTGCACCACGTTGGTGCGGTCGAGGCAGTCCACGCAGTTCGTGCGGAACACGCCGCTCTGGCGGAGCAGCACGCTGCCGCCGCGAGACATGAAGTAGCCGAACTCTGTCTGTGGAGTTCAGTTATATTAGATTGTGTTCAATTTTATTCCACTACAAATTACTGGAATGACTAGCTGTGCCCCGCGGTGTTACCCGCTCATCCCACGGGAACACTAAATTTATTCGGGATGAAAAGTATCCTATGTCCTTCCCCGGGACTGAAACTATCTTTATACCAAATTTCATCTAAATCGGTTAAGCGGTTTAAGCGTGAAGAGGTAACAAACAGACAGACAGACAGACAGACAGACAGACACTTTCGCATTTATAATATTAGTATGGATTTTTCGGTCAAAAAGAAATATCACATGAGATAATACAATAACACTGAGCCAGTCAAAATTGGACAGTAACCCGTGGCAACGACGGTCCAAAGGGGGCTTATTGGCTAAAGGAGTACCTATGTTACCGAAAATTCTTATACCAGATGGAAGCTAGTATCCTTCAAAACAAGACGTAATATGATACGCACTCATGAGTTGCCTCAACTGTAACGAAACCAGGTGTCGACGGTATTTAAGACATTTGCCAATAATCATTTACTGCCACTTAGTTGCCACACTGCTACTTCGCAAAAGATGTCGCTACTGATCGCGAGGCTTCCTGCAATTCTACGATAGATATCGCTACTAGTCACAAGCATTGTGTTAACTCGATAGGAGAAAAACATAAAAATCTACCTAAACATTACCTGTTCGTAGGCTATCTGGTCGACCAACACGTTGAGTCTGTCAAGCCACATCCAGCGACTCTCTATGTGAAAGTCGAAGGGCTTCTTTGCCAATGGTCGAGCTGACCATGTTGTTGATCGCCACAAGACTGCTACTTTACGATAAATGCCGTTACTAGCTATGAAGCGGTGTGCCTTCCATGATGGATATGATATCGCTACTGGTTGTGAGGCTTGCTGCTATGCTACTCTTCGATAGATGTCGCTAATAGTCACACGCTTTATGCTTCACGGAAGTAATAAATAGCTATGAATAGTACCTGCTCATGAGCTATCCGGTCGACCAGTACGTTGAGTCTGTCAAACCACATCCAGCTACTCTCTATGTGAAAGTCGAAGGGCTTCTTTGCCAGTGGTCGAGCTGACCATGTTTTTGATCGCCACAAGACTGCTACTTCACGATAAATGCCGTTACTAGCTATGAAGCGGTGTGCCTTCCATGATGGATATGATATCGCTACTGGTTGTGAGGGTTGCTGCTATGCTACTCTTCGATAGATGTCGCTACTAGTCACACGCTTTATGCTTCTGCATAGAAAATATCCCGCTGCCTGAGAATGAGTATCCGGATACGAAAATTAATGAAAAAAAATCTGGAAATATTTATATCCTAGGAGGAAATCTATGCAGAGGATTAGCTTCAAGATTACTCCGTTCACGGGAGAAAACTGCATATGGAAAATACAAAATAACTTCTATCATAAAACCAAATGCTCGCAGTGAAGAAATACTAAAATCAACGGACACACTAAATGCTACCACTGAAGACATAATTATTATCAACGTGGGTGATTTTGATTCTAACCCAACAAAACTTGCAATAGAACTTAGTTTCTTCTTAAAATCACATTATAAGCCGTTTATTATTGTAACGGGTGTAAAAAACGGTTTGCATCTAAATGAGGCGAAGCTGAATAGCACTATAAACATATACTGTAAAAATTTCGCTAACTGTACATTTCTACCTCTTTATGATTTGGACCAAACAGACGCAAATTTCATGCATAAATTGTGTGCTAAAATAAATCTTCTAATAGACTCCAAGTACTACGACAGTAAATATCTCTGTTATAACAATAGAAGGAAATCATATAAAAGGGGGACAATACCATACAACTTCGCCAAACAAAATGTAAATAGTGAAAACGGTGACAACGCCAAGAAATTCCAAAAATGTATTCAAAAATGTATAACTGACTATTTTCCTAGAACCACCTCAGCAGAAAATATTGTACCGCCTAATACTATTTGTTTTCGAAACGAATGAAGCTCTCTTCACTATATTACATCAGAATATAGCAGGGTTAATTTGTAAAAAAGAATTGATACAACTTACATTACATGAACTGTGGGAAAAAGATATCCAATTTGATGTTTTATGTTTTAGTGAAACATTTATTAAAGCCGGAAATGAAGTAAATGCACGTATTCCCGGGTACCGCTTGGCAAGTTCTTACTCAAGATCCCATCAGAAAAGAGGCGGAGTTTGTATATTTTGTTCGAGTAATATTCACGCACGTGAATTACCTTTCTTAAAAGAATACTCTGTGAATTATGCATTCGAATGTTGTGGCATAGAGATAATATCTATAAAATGCATTGTTATCTGTATATATCGAACACCCACAGCAAAAAATTTACCTTTTTTTTTCCGCATGTTACAATGCCTCATGTCTAAGTTAAAGGCTAAAACAAAATACAAAATAGTAATTACAGGCGACCTAAACATAGACATCCTCAAAACCACAGAGAGCTCCACTGAACTCAAAAGAATCTCAATAGCGAACAATTTCCGCTTACATATTCTTGGCCCTACTCGAAGAAAATCCTGTCTTGATCAAATTATGTCAAATATTTCTGATTGCCAGAGTAATATTCACGAATTGGGTTTGTCAGATCACGAGACTGCACAAAGTATTAGCTTCGCTTGCACAAAGAAAGTGAAAACATCTTCATTTTGGTATATTTTTAGAAGGAGTTATAGTAATGAAAATATTTTAAAATTCATTACCTGTCTTAATGCATTAACTTGGTCAGATGTGTATGATGAAAACGATATCAAGATAGCCTTTAACAATTTTTACGACAATTTTGTATTGTTTTATAATTTATGTTTTCCGATAATTAAAATTAAACATGTCGTTAGACCAAAAGCTAATAGCTGGTTCACAAGAGGTATCAAAAAGTCTGTAGTAACTAAAAGAAAACTTCGTTTTTCTTATTATAAAAATTCAAGACATAAAAGTTTCAATAAGTCTAAATATCAGTCCTATTCCAAAGTGCTTAAAAAATGTATAAACCAGGCTCAAAGATTAGCAAACTGCAAATACCTAGCTCAGGCCAAAAACAAATGTAAAGCTACATGGGATGTAATCAAAGACACGTCGGAAAAGAATCCCAACGATACAAATATTAAGGAAATCATCTTCGATGATAGAATTCTGGAAGATCCTACAGACATCGCTAACGCCTTTAATGATTACTATATAGATATGAACAATACCGTTGGTGATAAAAATCAACTACCCGAAATATCGCTCATTAAATCGAATTTTGCTAGTTTGTTTCTGGTTCCAACAAGTAGAGACGAGATAATTAAAATTATCAATTCACTAAATCAAACAAAATCTACTGGACATGATGGTATACAAACGCATATATTGAAAACATGTAACCTACAGATCTCAGGCGTTCTAAGCTATTTGATAAATCTTTCATTCACAAGCGGTACTTTTCCTGAACCCTTGAAAATAGCATTGGTTAAGCCTATTCATAAAAAAGGTAATAAAAATCTTGTCGAGAATTATAGACCTATCTCTCTGATACCAATTATTGCTAAAATATTTGAAAAGGCAATGCATGAACGCATTTCACATTTTCTTAGTAAATTCAGTATAATTAAACCTGGACAGTATGGATTCCAGAAAGGAAAATCTACATCCCTGGCTGCTTTCTCCTTAATGAATAATATCTCTAAACATTTAGACAAGAGCACGCCTGTTACTGCGATCTTTTTTGATATGACGCGGGCTTTTGATTTTGTGTCCCATGACATACTTCTGAGAAAGTGCGAACTTTACGGCATCAGAGGTTTGGTAAATGACTGGCTTAGAAGTTATTTACGCACGAGGTTGCAATTTGTAGAAATTACCAAATTTGATGGAAAAAATACCGTAACTTCACATAGGTCTTCGACGAAAATAAATAGTGTAGGGGTACCACAAGGTAGCATCTTGGGCCCACTACTATTTTTAATATATATTAATGATCTTCCGGATGCAACAGAATTTGATTGTACTCTGTTTGCTGATGACTTATCTATTGTTGTACCGTGTAAAAATGCTAATCTATATAATGCAGATATAAATAATACAATTTCTAAAATAGTAACTTGGATGACCTTAAACAATTTAAATATTAACGTAAATAAAACGACATTTGTACAATTTTTAAATAGAAATGCTAGTAAACATAACCTAATAGTCACGTCAGCTGATGAAACAATAAAAGAATCATCACAAACGAAATTTCTTGGCATCACGTTGGATGACAAATGCTCTTGGAAGGATCACATAGACACATTATGTAATAAATTAAATTCGTTTGCCTACGCATTGTGGCGATTGACAAAAACTTGTACGAAAGATGCTGCGATGCAGGCGTATCACGGTTATGTATCTTCTTTAATTAGATATGGTATTCTGCTCTGGGGAAACTCACAACATGCAAATCGAGTTCTTATAGCACAAAAGCAATGCATCAGAGCAATATGCAATGCAGACGTTATGACCTCATGTCGTCCCTTGTACAAGAACTTACTTTTACTAACTGTGCCATCGACGTACATCTACGAAATCTGCCTGTTTGTAAAAACCTACCCGGACTTCTTTAAAACAAATAAGGATGTTTGTAACTTTAACACAAGGTATCCAGACCGCCTTGTAATGCCGGCTAAAAAAACCAAACTGTACAGCAGAGGCACTTACTGTATGTCCATAAACATATACAATAAGCTACCGGATGTACTTAAGAATATGCCCCTAAATAAGTTCAAACGAGAACTCAAAACTTGGCTTACACAGCAATGTTTTTACTCTGTAGATGAATATTTATGTCATGATCTATAAATTAATATTTAATAAAAAAAGAACATGAAAGTCTTTGATATATTTAGCGCTGTAATATATAAATGATAGTTGTTATTGACCATTATGTTGCTTTTGAATGTGATATCTATTAATTAAGATTATTATTACTATTATTACCATGTACCTAACTTCATTAAAGCATAAGATTTATATTTTACGTGTTGTGTTAACAGCAAAACATGTGAAACTGATATTTATATTTTATAAGACCTATTATTGTACACCATGTTTTTAAGTAAAATAAATATTGATTGATTGATTGATTGATTGATTGATTGATTGATAGAAGTAATAAGTTTCTGTCAAAAATTACATTTTAGTGGCAAGCTTTTATAGCCGACTGTACTTTTCTTTGGATATCCAACAAATGCTCACTGAGACGATTCTAAAGAGCCCAAGCTCGGTAGGATTGCTTTTTCTATAATAGAGTTCCTATGGCCACCTTCCGGCTCCATCATCAGATCAGCCCCATGGTACCATATTATTGTATTGTCATCAAAGTTAAGTAAGTATGCAAAATTTCAGCTCAATCGGTTGACGATATCTGCTTCAAAATTGAGTTGCAAGATTTCACCCGAACATACATACTTTAAACATACCATGCAAGCTAAATAAAAGCTTTAAAAAACAGTTATAAATAGTACCTGCTCATGAGCTATCCGGTCGACCAGTACGTTGAGTCTGTCGTACCGCATGCCGCGGCACTCTGTGTGGAAGTCGAAGGGCTTCTTTGCTAGTGGTCGACCTGACCATGTTGTTGATCGCCACAAGACTGCTACTTCACAATAAATGCCGTTACTAGCTATGAAGCGGTGCACCTTCCATGATGGATATGATATCGGTACTGGTTGTGAGGCTTGCTACTCTTCGATAGATGTCGCTACTAGTCACACGCTTTATGCTTCACGGAAGTAAAAAACGGCTATGAATAGTACCTGCTCATGAGCTATCCGGTCGACCAGTACGTTGAGTCTGTCAAACCACATCCAGCTTACTCTCTATGTGAAAGTCGAAGGGCTTCTTTGCCAGTGGTCAAGCTGACCATGTTTTTGATCGCCACAAGACTGCTACTTCACGATAAATGCCGTTACTAGCTATGAAGCGGTGTGCCTTCCATGATGGATATGATATCGTTACTGGTAGGCTTGCTGCTATGCTACTCTTCGATAGATGTCGCTACTAGTCACACGCTTTATGCTTCTGCATAGACGTAATAAGTTTCTGTCAAAAATGACATTTTAGTGGAAAGCTTTTATAGCCGACTGTACTTTTCTTTAGATATCCATCAAATGCTCACTGAGACAATTCTAAAGAGCCCAAGCTCGGTAGGATTGCTTTTTCTATTATAGAGTTCCTATGGCCACCTTCCGGCTCCATCATCAGATCAGCCCCATGGTACCATATTATTGTATTGTCATCAAAGTTAAGTAAGTATGCAAAATTTCAGCTCAATCGGTTGACGATATCTGCTTCAAAATTGAGTTGCAAGATTTCACCCGAACATACATACTTTAAACATACCATGCAAGCTAAATAAAAGCTTTAAAAAACAGTTATAAATAGTACCTGCTCATGAGCTATCCGGTCGACCAGTACGTTGAGTCTGTCGTACCGCATGCCGCGGCACTCTGTGTGGAAGTCGAAGGGCTTCTTTGCTAGTGGTCGACCTGACCATGTTGTTGATCGCCACAAGACTGCTACTTCACAATAAATGCCGTTACTAGCTATGAAGCGGTGCACCTTCCATGATGGATATGATATCGGTACTGGTTGTGAGGCTTGCTACTCTTCGATAGATGTCGCTACTAGTCACACGCTTTATGCTTCACGGAAGTAAAAAACGGCTATGAATAGTACCTGCTCATGAGCTATCCGGTCGACCAGTACGTTGAGTCTGTCGTACCGCATGCCGCGGCACTCTGTGTGGAAGTCGAAGGGCTCGTAGCGGACGCCGGGAAGAGCTGCCGCGGCCACCGCTGCGCGGTAGCCTCGCTCCAACGCTTCTTCTTTGCCGCAGTGATCAATCTGTTCGGATGCAAATACAATACAACGGGTTGTAAATAAATAAAGTATTTATTTATTTATTCAATATATACTACTACTATTCTTCACGGCCGCTTTCGGCCACGACGACTGCTGTTAACTCCGATTTTGTCGATGGTGAGAACGCATGTGGCTCACGTAGCCTACCTTATTGATGAAGCTACGCGAACACTGCGGACATGTGAGCACACCATTGACATAATTATATAATTCTGCCACAGGTGGTCGGGATTTTACGTGGTCACGTTTAGTGTCCAGTTCAATGCGCCGTTGGTTCTCAAAGTCATAGACTTTAGAGTTAATAATAATAAGTTAGTAATTTGCTATCAGACGGTTCTACAATTACCCAATAATTCATTCAATATATAATTACACAGTATTACAGTGATACACCAAGGCACTGTGTAACAAGCACAGTCATAGAACTAAGTAACAATACAGAACATTGCACAACAGAAAGGAAAAATATTAATAAATAATTAAACATAATTCACAGCAGAAGGACGGTCATCAATCGCCTCACAGAACCTCATACATTCATCATATATTATCATCCAAGCACTTGCAAAAATATCACACTCTGGTGCTGCTACGAGAAGTTCGTTTAAATATTACAAAAATTACTTTTTGTACGACACCGTGCGCGCATTAGGAACTGCTAACAAGCCGCGGTAGCGCTTCCTAAAATTAAACTTATGCGCCATTGAAGGTACGTGAAGACGCACCAGTTGCGCCACTAATTCAGGACAATCTGACTCACCTCGCAATATACGAACCGCCCCGGTCAGGAGACCATAACGTATACATCTCAATGACGTATAAAATATACCAATCTCATTTCCTGACCAAGGCAAGACGTAAAACTTTAGACAAACTACGGTCAATAATTCGGAAAGCCCCAGATAGGATCCACACTTGCGATCTGGGACATTTACGAATTGGTATGTAATGTACCATTAAGACTGCACCGAGCGAAATGTGAAAAAATAGGCAGTTGCCGTTAAGTAGATAACGTCAACACTAGTTGATTAATCTATTTCTAAACTATATATTTAGCACAACTTCTCCGTAAAAAAATTATAAGATTCATAATATTTTACCCTAGAGAACTAAGTAAAGTTGGACGAAAATTGTAAAATCGTAAGCAGGCGTTAAGTGTTTTTTTATGCTTTAACAATGGAAATCTATTCTGATTTTCAGTTCAAAAAAAAGATTAATGTTTACATTACAATTTGTCCGCATCAAATATTTCAATTATTGTTTGGTATTAAAGGTCCAGATTTATCAAAAAGTGCTTTTAATTCTCCATACATTTTTACTATGGCGGCCGCGCGCCGATCTAAATACGCATTCCCCGCGCTCTATGGGTCAGTCGCAAACGCTCGGCGCCCTCTTAACACACATCGTATTAGGAGACTAGTATAGCCATCAGGTCACAACAGCGTGCTTCATGGTTCCACTGGCTCTCATTATTCTTAGTACTTATTTTATAATATAAGTCTCGATCTAATCTAACCCAATCTCGTGGCTCGGATACCCTGAATGTAGACTTATAGTTACAATAGGTGCGCCGCGCGGTGTTACCCGCTCATCCCACATGAAGTTTTTTTTGGGATAAAAAGTACCCTATGCGTTAATCCAGAGTGTCAGCTACCTTCATATTGTTACGCCGGTAGGTTAGGTCAAAAACTTCAAACGTCAATTTCAGTGCTTTAGAGGCGTTTTCAGCAGGCTGAAAAGTCATTTCAGACCGTTTCAGAAGTTGCTCTATCACATATCTAAAGATCGAAATTTCACCCAAGTTGCCGTCGTTTTCAGGCGCCTGAAACATGTTTTCAGTCCGTTTCAGGGCACCCTCTATCAGATGACGCCATAACCTGAAAACCCGTTTTCAGGCGTTTTCAGGACCCCTTATGGGCCTCTGAAGCACAAATCATTATATGGCGAAATTTCCAGTAGGAGTGACAGAGATAGCACTAGTAGAAAGAGATAGCTATGCTCAGAACATTCGAGAAGTGTGTAACAAGGATGGGACTACTAGAAAGAGATAGCTATACTCGGAACGTTCGAGAAGGGAGTGACAGAGAGTGCACCATTAGAGAGAGACATATATGGCCTCGAATGTTCTCGGCCCTCACGCTGGCTCTTACTAGAATATTCGCGATATGTGTGGACAATGCGTCTAGAGCGGTTCCGCGGAATATATAAGGCGCCGACGGCCGGCGCGAGTCAGATACATTTTAACTGCGATCAAGTGCTAGTACAAGGATAATCGGAGAGAAAGACTCTTGAGTGATTAGTGCGCTTAAGTACAGTTCGTGTGAATAGTCAGTGCATCATTTGTGAAATAGTGTGTGTGTTTTAATTAGTGGATTTTAAGTACAGTTCGTGTGATTTGTAAGTGCGTTATTTTGGTAATAAAGTGTGTGTTTTTTTATTTGTGTATTAATTTGTGCTTTTCTATCGAATACGAACCCCACGCTCGTAACATTTGGTGTCAGAAGTGCGGATAGAAAATGCCGTTAATGCCACGAGAAACCGAGCCGAAGGGAGTGACGACGCGAAGCCAAACATCTGGATCGGGAGACTCGACGCCTGGTACATCAGAATCACCTGCTCCAGCTGCACAAGCAGTGGACCTTAACGCCATCTTTGTCCTTCTAAAGGAACAGGCGAGAGAACAAAAGGAACAGGCGAGGAAACAGGAGGAACAGGCTCGAATCCTCAAGAACGAGCTTCGGGAACAAAAAGAGGAACAGGCTCGAATCCTCCAGAAAGAGCTTCGAGTACAAAAGGAATACCAGGAGGAACAGGCACGAATGCTTCGTGAGGTACACGAGTCCACGACTGAATGGCGGAAAGAATTGTTTGAGGTTCAAGAAAAACTAGCCGATATGGATATAAAACTTGAAACTCGAGTCCATGAGGTCGATAAAAAAATCGAGGGCTTCAAGGAAAAGATCAATGAGGATGTGGAAGCCTACAAGAACCGCCTCCATAAACTAGAAGTAAAAGTGGCGAATGGTACAAGCACCTGTGTACCCGACGCATTGGTGGCGGGAGGCGGCAGGTTTAAGGTACCTCCTTTTGATGGTACCTCATCATGGACAGCCTACAAGCTACAGTTCGAGTCTGTCTCCCGGGCTAATGGCTGGAATAAGGAGCAAGCCAGAACAGCACTGACGTTGGCGCTGCGTGACGAGGCCCTTACCATACTTGAAGCTCTGGGAAACGACCAGACGTACGAACGCCTTCTAGAAGCTCTGGAGGCACGTTACGGCGACAGTCACCTGGAGCACGTATACCGAGCTCAGTTGAAGGATAGGACGCAAGGACGTAACGAGTCCTTACAACTGTGGGCCTTGGAAATCGAGAAGTTGGTTAGGAAGGCCTATCAACGTACGTCAGCATCCTTTGTGGACAGTATGCTGGTGCAGGCCTTCATCGATGGGATCCGGGATCTGGAAGTGAGGGCAGCCGTGCGATTGGGACATCACGGCAGCCTAAAAGATGCAGTAGCCCACGCTCTTGAGGTGGAAGCTGTACGACAGGACTCATCCAGGCCTTTCAGGGTGCGAGAAGTGTCGACTACGAAGCCAGTAGATTCCCGCCGCGAATTTGGGCCACGTTGCTACCATTGTGGAGAACGTGGTCACCTGCAGTCAGGCTGTCCGAAAAGGACTAGGAGGGACAGAGACCCTGCTCCAATGAGGACAATAGGCTCTGTGGAGTCAGAGCCCCAACAGGGAAACGAATAAAAGCCAGGACTATGGGACGAGTGCTGGCTGGTGGTCGAAATGTCCCAATTATGATCTCACAGGCGAACGACGGGAATAGTCTGGTCGTCAAAGGAGAAATTGGTGGAATACCATGTCTCCTTACCATAGACACCGGAGCTTCTCGGACGGTGATCAGCTCTCGGCTACTGGAACACCTGACCAGAGATCATCTAGTCCGACCTAGGCATCTCCAGCTGCAGACCGCTACCGGCCAGTACATTTCCGTCCAAGGAGAGCGGGAGTTGGCTGTGAAAATAGGTGAAAAAGAATACTGGCATAGAGTGATCGTTGCTAACATCGTGGACGACTGCATTATTGGATTGGATTTTATGAGGAGATATGACTGTAAAATCGACTTGAAGGTTGGAGTTCTAAAGTTTGGAGTTGATGAGATTCCTATACAAGGTGGAGTAAATGGAAATGTCTACTGTACCAGGAGAACCATTCTTCAACCAAGGTCGCAGGTTTTAGTTCCAGTGAAATTGCCGAACTCCATAGGGCCGCAATCTCACCGCTGTGTGGTGGTGGAGAGGTTGGATGCTGATAAACCGTGGATAACAGCCCGTACAATGGTAACCACGGCATCTACAGCATTTGTAAGGATCCTTAATCCAAGCGACACAGAATGCGTCCTCAATAAAGGAACGCTTGTCGGTTCATGCGAAGAAATTTCCTGGTTACGAAGCTGTCGGGAATCTGAGGTAAGCGTGAAACCTGGGCATGTTAAGCCTTCAGTGGATGTTGAAAAGTTACTGAACGACTCCATGAAGGGCCTTACCAAGGAGGAATTCCTTAAGGCGCGTAGCTTACTGCTGCGTTATCGCAATGTCTTTTCTACGCATGACGATGATATTGGAAGAACTGGAGTGGTTCAGCATGAGATCGACACTGGGGAAACCATGCCTATCCGACAGCGGCCTCGAAGAGTTCCAGTAGCTCGGGAGAATGAGGTTGAGGGCATGATCGAGGAAATGCGAAGAAGCGGAGTTATTGAACCTTCAACAAGCCCGTGGTGTTCTCCCGTAGTTTTGGTTAAGAAAAAGGACGGCACCATAAGATTTTGTATTGACTACCGTCGACTTAATGATGTGACCAAGAAGGACAGCTACCCACTTCCTCGAATCGACGACACCTTAGACACGTTGAACGGAATGAAATGGTTTTCAACGTTGGATCTGAAAAGTGGCTATTGGCAAGTCGAAATCAAGGACAAGGATAAAGAGAAGACGGCTTTCTCTACTGGCAAGGGACTCTGGCAGTTCAATGTTATGCCATTTGGACTGTGTAATGCACCAGCCACATTTGAGAGATTAATGGAACAAATATTAGCTGGACTTCTAGGAGAAACTTGCTTGGTCTATTTAGATGACATCATTATCGTTGGTAGAGACTTCGATGACCACTTGAATAAATTGGAGCAGGTGCTAGCCAAACTACGAGGGGCAAATCTGAAACTCAGTCCGAAGAAATGCTCGTTTTTCAAACGTAAAGTGAATTACTTGGGACACGTGATTTCAAAGGACGGCATCCAGACAGATCCTGAGAAGATTAGCGCCGTAAAGGATTGGCCGACGCCAAAAGACAAGACTGCAGTACGTGCCTTTTTGGGGCTTTGCTCATACTACAGACGTTTTGTGAAGAACTTCTCGGATATAGCAAAGCCTTTGCATCAACTAACGGAAGAAAAACGATCATTTGACTGGAACGAACAATGTGAGTCAAGTTTCAACGAGCTTAAAGGAAGACTTTGTGAAACGCCAATATTGGGATATCCAGACCCGGAAGTGGATTTCATTGTGGACACAGATGCTAGCAACACTGGTATAGGAGGTGTCTTGTCGCAAAAGAGAGGAGATAACGAAGTTGTGATTGCATATTTCAGTAAGTCATTGTCGAAACCAGAGAGGACTGTGTCACTCGGAGAGAATTGCTAGCAGTTGTCAAGACGTTACAGCATTTCAGCAAATACCTGCTGGGAAGAAAGTTTCGTATCAGAACTGACCATGCTGCTTTGAAGTGGTTGCTAGAATTTAAAAACCCCGAGGGACAAGTGGCAAGATGGATTGAACAACTGCAGGAGTACGATTTCATCATCGAACACCGTAGTGGGAAATCGCATGGAAATGCTGACGCCCTATCACGAAGACCTTGTGCGGACGACTGTAAACATTGCTCAAGACAAGAAGACAAGGAATGTGTTCGAATGATAAGAACTGATACGGTTAGCGACGAGTGGAATGATGAAATAATGCAGCAAGCACAACAAGAGGACCCTGACGTGTGACCCATTTTTGATTGGATTAATGCTGGTGCGCCTAAACCAAGATGGTGTGATGTAGCTCCGATGAGTGCGGTAACAAAAAGCTACTGGGCACAATGGGATAGCTTGGTTATGCATAATGGCGTTCTATGTAGAAAATGGGAATCAACGAATGGGAAGGATGCTCACCTGCAAGTCGTTGTCCCAAAGAAAAGGGTGAAAGATGTTTTGAGAAGCTTTCACGATGGAGCATCCGGTGGACACCTTGGAGTAAAAAGGACCCTAATGAAAATTCGGCAACGCTTTTATTGGATTTACTGCCGAGAAGATGTTGAAAACTGGTGCAAAAGGTGCATTAACTGTGCATCGGTCAAGGGACCGCATACCCGTAGCCGAGGAACACTCAAGTTGTATAACGTTGGAGCCCCTTGGGAAAGGGTTGCATTAGACGTCGCAGGACCATTCCCAGCATCTGACTCCGGAAACAAGTACATTCTTGTCGTGATGGATTACTTCACGAAGTGGCCTGAAGTATTTGCCATTCCAAATCAAGAAGCGGTAACCATAGCTGAAAAGTTAGTGAACGAAGTGTTTTGTCGCTTTGGAGTGCCACTCGAAATCCACAGTGATCAAGGAAGAAACTTCGAATCTGCGGTCTTTCAGGAGACTTGTCGCATAATGGGAATTCATAAGACGAGGACTACGGCGTATCATCCACAGTCAGATGGAATGGTTGAGAGATTTAACCAGACACTGGAGAGACATCTAGCCAAGGTCGTTGAGAGCCATCAAAAAGATTGGGATCGGCATATCCCCCTCTTCCTGTTGTCTTATAGGTCGGCAACTCACGAAAGTACGGCAGTCACTCCATCGTATGCGAACTTTGGAAGAGAACTCCGTTTGCCTGCAGATCTCCTGACTGGACGTCCGCCTGATACACCGAGATCTATCACAGAATATGCGAGTGATTTGAGGGATCGGATTGACGATGTTCACAGCCTGGTACGTGAACACGGGCTCCACGCTAGCATAAAGATGAAAACCCGATATGACCGGAAGTCTTATCAAGTGGGTTTTGAGGAAGGTTCGTTGGTGTGGCTACATAACCCTATGCGGCGAGTAGGAAAGTCCCCGAAACTGTCTCCGAATTGGGAGGGGCCTTACAAGGTAGTCACTAAAATAAACGACGTCACGTATCGAATCCAGCGGAATCCTCGTAGTCCAAGCAAGATTGTTCATGTTGACCGGCTGGCCAGATACCACGGAAATAATGATGCTCGGGACGAGCATGTCTTAGGAGGGGGCAGTGTTACGCCGGTAGGTTAGGTCAAAAACTTCAAACGTCAATTTCAGTGCTTTAGAGGCGTTTTCAGCCGGCTGAAAAGTCATTTCAGACCGTTTCAGAAGTTGCTCTATCACATATCTAAAGATCGAAATTTCACCCAAGTTGCCGTCGTTTTCAGGCGCCTGAAACATGTTTTCAGTCCGTTTCAGGGCACCCTCTATCAGATGACGCCATAACCTGAAAACCCGTTTTCAGGCGTTTTCAGGACCCCTTATGGGCCTCTGAAGCACAAATCATTATATGGCGAAATTTCCAGTAGGAGTGACAGAGATAGCACTAGTAGAAAGAGATAGCTATGCTCAGAACATTCGAGAAGTGTGTAACAAGGATGGGACTACTAGAAAGAGATAGCTATACTCGGAACGTTCGAGAAGGGAGTGACAGAGAGTGCACCATTAGAGAGAGACATATATGGCCTCGAATGTTCTCGGCCCTCACGCTGGCTCTTACTAGAATATTCGCGATATGTGTGGACAATGCGTCTAGAGCGGTTCCGCGGAATATATAAGGCGCCGACGGCCGGCGCGAGTCAGATACATTTTAACTGCGATCAAGTGCTAGTACAAGGATAATCGGAGAGAAAGACTCTTGAGTGATTAGTGCGCTTAAGTACAGTTCGTGTGAATAGTGAGTGCATCATTTGTGAAATAGTGTGTGTGTTTTAATTAGTGGATTTTAAGTACAGTTCGTGTGATTTGTAAGTGCGTTATTTTGGTAATAAAGTGTGTGTTTTTTTATTTGTGGATTAATTTGTGCTTTTCTATCGAATACGAACCCCACGCTCGTAACAATATTAAGACCTATCAAAATTAGTCCAGCCGTTTGGGCGTGAAGAATTAACAAAAATACACATAAACACACTCACAAACTTTCGCCTTTATAATATTAGTGTGATTTTATTATTGTCATAAGTTGCTATGAAATGTTTATGTAAATACGCCATACGATTGAATAAATAAATGTACGTGAACTATTATTATCACTTACCAAATTGATCAACACCTGGTTCCCATACAGCTGCTGCTGTTCTTTCACGTGCTTGCTATACGCTGACACGTGGTCTTCATGGGCCAGGGTGCAGGGCGGCTTGTACTTGATGTCCGGGTACTGCGACCAGAAGAGAGGAATGGAGCCTCGGGTCTGGACGAAGGAGGACTTCTCGCCGCCTTTCTCGATTATCTGCTCGGTTTCTACGTAATTTGCTACGTGACCCTGGAAAAAATTAATTGAATTTAAAAAATACGAGGCCAACTTTGAATCGCTGTGAATTAAATTTATGCCACTTTTTTCCCATTTGAGTGATCTAATTGTGTTTTCCTAATGTTTATTGTGAATAAACTAAACACTTTGCCACATTGGTACAAATATCGATAATTTCTGTCTTTTACAAAGAGGTGTCACTATTCTTCCGGTACTCCACGGCAGATGTCGCTACCAGACAGGGAGCTTCATAGAGTCTCAAGATAGATGTCGCTAACGGTTGCAATTCCTCTGCGACGACACCGCGCATGAAGAGCCTGGTACTTTATCGATCGCAACGACTAACATATGGACTACTTTACAAATTTGTCGCTCCGGGAAAGCTTTATGCTACTCCACAACAGATGTCGCTACCAGTCACGAAGCTTCCTATCGTTACAGAACAGATGTCGCTACTGGTTGTAGCTTACCTCTGCGTCGATGCCGCGCACGAAGAGCCTGGTACTTTATCGATCGCCACGAGTAACATATGGACTACTCGACAATTCCTCGCTACGGGAAAGCTTCATGCTACTCCACAACAAATGTCGCTACCAGTCACGAAACTTCCTACGCTTTCAAGATAGATGTCGCTAACGGTTGCAATTTATCTCTGCGTCGACACCGCGTATGAAGAGCCTGGTACTTTATCGATCGCCACGAGTAATATACTTTACAATTCGTCACTACAGGAAAGCTTTATGCTACTCCACAACAGATGTCGCTACCAGTCTCGAAGTTTCCTATCGTTACAGGATAGATGTCGCTACTGATTATCACTTACTTCTGCGTCGACGCCGCGCATGAAGAGCCTGGTGCCGGCGCGCGCGGTGCTGCGCCGCGACACCACCGACCACGTCAGCCGGTGCCCGTTCACCGTCACTTTGTTGATCGCCACGACTGTGCTGTGCTAAGGATGATCTTGTGTAATGTGTGCATTATAATATAAATTTTAGGTCAAGGGTCTATATCTGTTTGGGCTTGTGCACAAATCACGTGAGGTTTTTTCGGCTACTTTTTGACCCCCCCCACCCCCTGGTGATATTTGGTGAGGTTCTTTGCTAACCCCCCCTCCCCCTCACTACCTCACGTGTATTTTTTTCCGCCAAAATTTCGTAAAATAGACTCGCTATTTTGAGGTATTTAACAAGTCAAGACTTATTTTTAACAAAACCGAGAAAAAAATATCGACTTTTTCTTAGTTCGTTCACTGTAGAAAAATACACGTGAGGTCTCCTTATACCCCCCCCCTCCCCCAACGTGATATTTCGTGATTTTTTCGTGCCCCCCCCTCCCCCCTATGGAACCTCACGTGATTTGTGCACAAGCCCTTTGTCTAAAAATTTTTGGCCGATATTTTTTTCGGCACATATTTTTTGGCCTAATAATCTTTGGTCGATTGTTTTTTACCTCGAAAATTGTTTCGCCGAAATTGTTTTGCATATATTTTTTTGGCCGAAAATTGTTTAGTCTAACATTTGTATGGAATAACATTGTTTGGTCGAATGTATTTTAGGCATAAAATTGGTATTCCGAATATTGGTGTCACTAATAATCGCATCCAAACTGTCGCATTTATTAAATTAATATTACTTAAATTTTGTTGGGGACGCAGTTCTAACCTAACCTTCTATTCTGGGAGCGACTTATGTTTGTCGGGAATGCAGTTCTAACCTAACCTAACCTACTGTTCTGGGAGCCCCTTATTTTTGTTGGGGACGCAGTTCTAACCTTTTTTTTTTTTTCGGAGTGGGAATGCCTTTACGCATACCCCTCGGCTTAGGGAAGCCATTAGGGGTTATGTGGGACTCCTCCTTCTGGGCCCTCTTAGGAAGAGGGAGAGAAGGAGACTACCCACTAAACCCACTCCGGTGCACCCTCGCTGCCGTTAGGGGGGTGCCATGGGGTCGCGAGCATTCTACCACGACACCCCCCCGGCTGCTCCGGCAGCTTGCCGAAGTTCCCTCGCGAGAGTAGGACCCACGGGCCCCTAACCCACTGGTCCTACTGGGGGAGAAGGCGGGCGGCGTACTGCCTGCGCCGTCTCCCCAACCGTCTGCGTCGGATCGGGAGCGCGTCTGCTCTTTCCTCACGCTCCCGCTCCGAGGCTTCCTTCTGCGACATGACTTCTTCGCAGGTGGCCACAGCCTCCCATTTCCTCTCGCTGCCGAGCATGGCACGCAGTTCTAACCTAACCTAACCTACCGTTCTGGGAGCCCCTTATTTTTGTTAGGGACGCAGTTCCAACCTAACCTAATCTACTGTTCTGGGAGCGACTTATGTTTGTCGGGAACGCAGTTCTAACCTAACCTACTGTTCTGGGAGCGCCTTATTTTTGTTGGGGACGCAGTTCTAACCTAACTTAACCTAGTGTTCCGGGAGCGACTTATGTTTGTCGGAAACGCAGTTCTAACCTAACCTAACCTACTGTTCCGGGAGCGACTTAAGTTTTTTCGGGAACACAGTTCTAACCTAACCTAACCTACTGTTCTGGGAGCGCCTTATTTTTGTCGGGAACGCAGTTCTAACCTAACCTAACCTACTGTTCTGGGAGCGCCTTATTTTTTTTTAGGGACGCAGTACTAACCTAACCTAACCTACTGTTCTGGGAGCGCCTTATTTTTGTCAGGGACGCAGTTCTAACCTAACCTAACTTACTGTTCTGGGAGCGCCTTATTTTTGTTAGGGACGCAGTTCTAACCTAACCTACTGTTCTGGGAGCGCCTTATTTTTGTTAAGGACGCAGTTCTAACCTAACCTAAACTATTGTTCTGGGAACGACTTATTATGCTTATACTTTCGCTTGCTCGCTTCAGAATATTGGGTTTTTAGGTTTTATGTTAGGCTAAAGAATAATTATACCTAACAATATTATACTTTTAGCCTTTTAGTCATAAAAAAAATATACTAAACAATTTTAGATCAAACATGTTTTAGGACAAAAAATATGTATGCAAAAAAATCTTTATACTAAAGAATAAGTATACCATTAAATATTATACCAAACATTTTCGGCCAAACAATTTTAGACCAAGCGAAGGGCACCCTCAAACATCACCTTGCCCATAGTTTTCCAAACTCGATTGCGTGTTTAAAAAGGATACATCCCTGGATGACGGGCAGCGCGAACCTTGCGAATTGCATATGCGAGTAATCACGTAGAAGATGACCGTTCCATAGGAACCGGCTGTCGGCGCGACTCGCTATCGACATCTAAATAATTATTAAGAAACATAACATATCCTATCCTGCAACTGATCGTAGCTCCTGATGATGATGAATCATTACCAGAGCCCGGAAAATCGGAGCAAAACACTGTCGCAATCTGACTAGTGTTAGAAACTTTTATTTATCGATATCGATAATTGCGTAATAAAAGAAAAAAATTATACACCTAATAAAATAAATATTTAGATATTCGTGAAATTTGTATAAAATTATATGAAAACAGATGCAATTTCTTCTTCAAAATCCACGCCAGTACACACAGCAGCACATAGCATATTATTTGGTGTGTGATAATGATAGAAGTAGACAATCATTAGTTTCTCAACATTCTCTGGGAGTAAACAGTTACGTTTATCAGTATAAAGCCACTTATGTATATTAATTACCGTTCAACGACGTCAAAAATAAAATTCATTGTAATTGGTATGATGTTCAGGTTGGATAAGATTTTTAAGTTGTCACGAATGAAGTTTAACTCCTGTTGTAATTTTCTCTTTTGGAAACATTTTTTCGCAGTTCTTATAGCTGCTGATTTATTGTCAAGTATGGAGATGACATCACGTATTTGCTCATTGTATTGAGCGTAATATACAGCAGCATTTGTCTAAGTTCCCCATCTGGTGATTATTGGCTCTGGAGGCAACGGAATGGACGGATATTTTTCCTTAAAAAGGCGCACATGCTCTGGAGATTTTGAGAATATCTTTTTGGCATAATTTTTTTAAAAGTTTCTAACACTAGTTAGATTGCGACAGTGTTTTGTTTTGCTACAGATTTTCCGGTCTCTGATCATTACATTTTTATACTATGACTTTGACTACACTAAAACCGAATTTAAGGCCGCTTAGAGCATATTACCGAGTGGAAGTCAGCCGCCACCGAGTGAAGTCTTTGCAGCGTGTGGGTTATATCGTAGCCGTACGAGAAATACATCCCCGGCGCGTCTAGGGCAGCGCGGACCATGCGCTCGTATGTTGTGTTGTCATCTATCTGAAACAAGCCGTTCATATTCAATTTAAAGGATGGCCAGATTTGTATGGACCAATAACGACACAGTAGTTTATTACACAGCTCAACAGATACTGTGAAATTATAAAAAATACTAGCTAACGACTACGTACGCGTGGAACTTGATAAAAGGGATTATTAAAAGCGCCTAAGCAAATGTAAGAGCAATTGTGCTTTTGGTCTAATAATTACATTTCCTACAGGGTCACCGCACCCCAACAGAAATGTTTACTCACTTTTCAATCTTTTTAGGTATAATTTCCAGGATGAAAACTATCCTATGTCCTTCCTCGGATCTTAAACTATCTCTATGCCAAATTTCATCAAAATCGATTCAGCGGTTTAAGCGTGAAAAGGTAACAGACAGACAGACACACTTTCGCATTTATAATATTATAGTATGGATAAATATGATATACGAACATTTGAAAAACATAAATTAGAAAGAAAACCTAAATAAAGTATACATTACAAATTCAAACCGAGGACAGACGGACATCCATCCTCTCGCAGAACTTCAAACATTCATCACACAATAATGCCCATCTCCTCACAAATACATCACACTCCAAGTAGTTCCAAGATATTCAGCTATATTTGGAACAAGTGACAAGATCTCAGCTAATATAATTCCACATTTTTTGTCATGTTCAGTTTTAGCATTCTCCATATCATTCATTGAATACGGGATTTGATTACAGCTCAAATAAGCTACTCTTTATGAAATGTCAAAAACGATCTGTTAGTAATGTTAATATTAAGTTTCTATGAAAATACTGGCTTGTGACGTCATAAAAATGAGTAGTGAAAACACGTCTTCTTTTTAGTTTCTGACCAATTAAAAATAGTATAATGTACAAAAGTTAGTAGTTGTTTATATGGTTCCGCGTATTTTTGAACGTGGTATTTTCAGTAAAGTCAAATACCGTATTAAGGTCTCATTATGATGGCTAACTTGGCTCGGGAGTGTTTTAAATTTTTATTTATTTTATATCAGTTATACCTGTTTGTTAGTGAGATGCGTGGTGGACCGCGCGTACGGAATGATGTCCGTGCCGGCCAGCTGGTAGATGTCGTGGCCATTGAGTTTGCCGAGCTGAAATAAGAGTACATTAAATACATACGGCGGTAAATTCGTAAATGTCACAGACCGCAAGTGTTTGGGAACCGAAGGTGAGGGCCAGATGCGATCTGGGGCTTAACGAATTACGGCCCGTAGTTTGTCTATGGTCTTACGGCACAAAAACGGCCTATCATTCAAAAGCAGAAGAATAAGATGCTCAAATACTTTTAAATCAGGCAAGCCGTTGAAAATCAAGTTTTATGAAGGCTACGCTGATATTTAGGCAAACAGAAAATTGCGTCATTATTAGCCTTGGAGTTTTAGCGGTAACGCGTGTCTTTGATAAGAGATATTATGTACTAGATATAATCAATACAAACATTTTATTTTCCAAACATTATACCTAGATTTAATTAAAATTTAGTAGAATTCAGTAGTGGGGCAAAGAGTATTCTATAACCATCTTTGAATTTCCCTGTATCAAAGTTGGTTAAAATCCGTCCAGATGTATCCGCGTGATGATAGGACAAAGATTTTTTTACCACCAGATGGCGCCGCGCACCCATTTGAATCCTGCATCGCGCTGTTAAGATAATTTCTAAAACAATTACCCCTCTTCATAGAAAACTGATGTTCTATACTATTTTAGTATGTTATAATTGTACTAGTTGTGTCCCTCGGTGTTACTCGCGGTTTATCAGGTAAAAAGTAGCCTATGTTTTAATCTGGAGTGTCAGATATAGTACAAATTTTCTAAGCTAAGCTTATCCACTTCAGAACTGAATACCATTGAGTGGTAAACAACAAATTAAGATAGCGAGCTCGTAGTAAAAGCAGATTGTAACCACCTTGGAAGGTTATCAACTTAGATTATCGACTCTATTTCCTTGGACATGAAACTACAAAATACACTAACAGAATAATGATAATCATAACTTTTTTGGAATTTTACAACCGTCCGACTCTCCACAAGAACGTATTGTCTTGAAAAAGTACTATGAACTCTCATCATCAACCATTTTAAACCTATTCAACAAGGAATAAGGTTCAAAATTCAATATCCACGCAATGTAGTTCTAACCTTTTTTTGTAAGTAACTGGTTGGCGCTTACGAGAACAAAAGCAGATAGGATTGTATTAGACACAATGCCATTGTGAATGCAGGTAAGTGGATGAGCTTAGTTTAATTTTTTTTTACTATACCTCCATATCACAGACAACCCCCACTAGACGGAGCATGTAAGGCGACCCGCGCGCACCGACGATATGGTACGGCAGAACATTAAAGTATGAACACGGCGGCCACCGTTTAGTTGCGTCCTTGTTTATGATCCATGCGTACGTCAACGAAAAAAGAAATTAAATAAATAACATGGTAAATTGTAGTGTTAAGTGGTGTAGAGACCTCATAAACATGGACGCAACTAAACGGTGGCCGCCGTGTTGATACTTTAATGTTCTGCCGTACCATATCGTTGGTGCGCGCGGGTCGCCTACGGGTCGCCTTACATGCTCCGTCTAGTGGGGGTGGTCTGTGCTCCATATCGAAACTTGGTCCAGCCGTTTGAGCATGAAGAGGTAACAAACATACAAACACACTCACAAATAGTATGATAGATATTTCTCTTCGTTCTTAGCGATGACACCATCTGAGAGATTAGACAATGTTTGTGTTCAATAATTTTACTAAAAGGTTAACTGGAAGAGATCCCTTAAAGGAAAAATTTGCGTTTGTACGCACTTATTCCTTTGTGTATTTCTTGTTTTTGCGTACAATAAAGTGTTTAAACATACATACATACATAAAGTGTTAGTATTGTACTGTGACTTTGACCATTTGACTTACCAATATCCTAAACTTGGCTACAACCAAGTACAAGCCCGATATGAGTTTGATGGAGCCCAGGAAGCCGCAGACAGGTTTGTACGCGCTCTCTGGGATCGGGATCTTCACTGTGCCATACGCTGAGAGAAAGAGAGGAAAATAATGATTAACCTTTTGCTCGCTCACCTCGTCGATGGAAAACTGTGTCCCTGAAGCCAAGCTGACAGTATATAGCGGCAAATGACAGTGTATAGCGGCAAATGACGTCGTAGCGTCTGGGGCACTTGCCGTCGACGTGAGTTGCCGTCTTTGGCGCTCAAAAGGGTTAATGACATGGAACCAGAACGCATGCCATTACGTTCCGAATTTGGGGAACCGTTTACATTGGTCGATAGTGCCCGCATGCGGGGTGCGGGAGATTTCCAGAATGCATGACACTGGGCCCGAATTTGAGTTTCACTTGTCATTAGGCCGCTTGCGGAGTCGCACGTGGTCTACCAACCAAGTTATCTACCAATAAATCTGTGCCATAAAATATTTGACTGGTCAACTCGTCAGTGGAAAGCTGTGTCTCTGACGCCAAACATAATACGACATTGTATAGCGGCATATGACGTCGTGGCGTCTCAAGCACGGCTTTCCGTCGACGTGAACTGCAATCTTTGGCGCTCAAAAGGTTAAGCACCAAAAACAACTCATGTAGACGGAATCCTAAACCCCCAAACTTCTTGCGTCAAAGATACGTCTAGCTAAACAGGAAATTTTAGAAGTACACCAAACATATAAAATGTTCTTTCTTTCTTTCTTTCTTTCTTATAAAATGTGATTTGCAGCTGTGTAGGTTTTGTTTCCTTAGCGGAGGCGTGGTCTAGGAAACAACTTGTTTAACGGTGTATGCATACTTATATGCATTGCTGGCAGTGAATGTGTTGCACACCAACTAATAAACGCCGCGTGTGCTCCGTGGAACACTGTATTAAACAAAAGCCATGATGTTGTTTCCCGTTGTGCAGTGCATGTTTCGTTATGATGCTTGCATCAGGGTCAGGGACAATAATTACTCTACAAGCAAAAGGGAAAGGGTATTAATTTGATAACATGAAATCAAGTACCTTTAACTGAGGCTTCCCCAGACACTCTGTCGATGACGAGTATCTCTGTAGGGTTTATGGTGGGTTCCAGGTAGAACTTATCCGCAGTCGTGTATCTGAAACAATTGTTAAGTTTTCTTTTTTATTTAATTTTTTTTTAAAGGGCAAACATTAAACCATTGTATTTCATCACATCTAAATGGCTGAACCAATTTCAATTGTTTTTTGTATACGGGTAGCTGCTCTTACCCAGATGGTACTTTTTACCAAAAAAGAGGGTTATGATTCTGTTGTTCCATGCTGATGAATTTAACTAGAACTTCCAGTCATTTCTAGTAAGTAAGTTTCAATTTGATTAGACCTTTTATTGAATGTGTCCTGTAAATTTTTAATGTGTATGTGTAATTTAGTTCAAATAATTTATGCCAACTGGGAAATGACCTGTATTTTACTTGTAGTATTTAGTAGATTCTAAGCCTTGAAAGACTAACATTGTGCCATGCCAATTAGTGTTTTAGTTACATATGTTATGACCAGGGTTTGGAAAATCTGGGTAGATATTTACCTAAAGTTGACAAAATCCTATTGATATCTCACTCACACGTCAAACAAAGCCGCCGCCAAAGTTTAGGTAAATATCTATCTACCCGAATTTCCGATAATAGGTTATGACCCAGTAATACTGTCTACTTATTATGCAATGGGGCACTGGTTACCAATTAAATATCACGTTAATAATCCATAAAAAAAAATATCAAAATTGGAGCAACTACAGAAGTTTACGAGGAAACACCAAAAATTCTTATTCAGGTCCCTTTTATTTATAAAAATCAATGAAGTTTTAAAAGACACTAAGACCTTTCTTTTAACTGTTAAAATTACTAATTGTAACTGCTTAAGATGCGCTGATATGAAGGTTGGTGGTAATTATCAAGTTAAGCCTGTCACAAACAGACACGGCCCGCGGTAGCGGCCTACCGCGGGCCGCGGCTCTAGCCGCCACAAACACACACCATCCGCGGCCGCAGTCGCGGTCTGGAGCATAGATAAGAGTATATTACTGGTATTTAAGTCTGGAGCGCCAAAATGTTATCACGTCAAAGTGACTTGGAAGACGAAGCTTTGCTTTTGTTGGCACTTTGTGAAAATGAGCAAAAAAGGTAATAAGAAAAAGATGTTTATGTCCTACCATAGCTTGAGAGTGTGTTGATTGCAAGTTTATTGAAGATACTTATATATTTTTTCATTTTCAGGCGAAGAGAAGTATGGATTCATGAAATTAACCAGGAACGAAAGAAATATGGCGAATATTGGACATTATATCCGCAGTTGAGAAAAAATGAAGACAGATTTTATGTGTATTTCAGAATGTGCACAAAATGTTTTGACTATATTTTAAAAATGATAGAATGTGACATCCGAAAGCAACATACTAACTGGAGAGAACCTATATGTCCAGAAGAACGACTGGTGGTTACTTTAAGGTTTGTATTATCGAAAAGACAAGTTTATTAATGCTTAAGTTTTATTATAATCAAATAATCAACTAGTATTATAATTAAATACAAGTATCTTTTGTTGTTATAATCAAATTACTACTTATATTTAAATTGGTAGCTTTTAGGACTTCTTTCCAAATTGTTCATAATACAGCTTAGTAGGTTGAATTTTGTACTGGCGTGGATTAACATACGTAGGCTGATATGAAGCGCTGGTTGTTTCTGGTCTAGGAAGTGTTCTTTCAGTGTGTAGCTCTTCTTCTTGAATTGATAAGAAAGCGGCTGGATCTGGTGGTGAAGAAACAATGTACTCGAAGTCTTGGGTTGAATCATTAGTACTTTCACCGGGACTATTTATGGGTGTTGGTACAATAAAAACTCTGTCGTTTCCTGAGTCCTGTAATGTTCTTGAATCTGTTGTCAAACTAGGTTCTTTATATTGCTCAAGTTCCGCTTCCATTATTACTTTTGCAATCTGGAATTTGACTTTTGCTTGTCTGCTTTTTATCATTTTTTTTATAGTCTTTGCATAACCCAAAAAAACTAAATCAATATCATCAAAATCTGTGTTCCTCCTATTATGAAGAAAATCAATCACTTTGTCAACTTGTGACTCACTTTGTTGCGGGGCTTTTCTGCGACGAGAGTGCTGATGTGGCGAAGGTGGTGAATATACATCAGTCATGGATGTCTCAGTTTGTTGAGAGACTTTTCTGCGACGAGAGTGCTGATGTGACGAAGGTGGCGAATGTACATCAGTCATGGATGTCTCAGTTTCTTCATGAGACGTACTTGCTTGTTCGAGGTCCCTTTGTATATTTGAATGGGTTGGAGCAAATTCTAAATATGGGCGCAAAAAAGACATTTGATGAACCCATGGCCAAGTTTTATAACGTTCCACAAGCTTAGCTGCTTGGCCAGTATGAGTTTTATTCGATCTTAGATGTTTGCTGTAGGCATCCCTCAAATTTTTCCATTTGTTTTTAAGCTTGTCACCTGTAAATAATGAAAAAATAATTGTTTTTAGATATCTCGCATCTGGTGACAGCTTTAGCAGCATTGGACATAGCTACCGAATGGGATTTTCTACTGTTAGTGCTATCGTCGAAGAAGTGTGTGAAGCTGTATGGAAAATATTGCAGCCTCTATATATGCGCGAACCTACAGTACAAGATTGGGAAGTCTCTATTACTGGATATATGGAAAAATGGAACTTTCCTAATTGTATCGGAAGTATTGACGGGAAACATGTAATTGTCAAATGTCCTGATAAATCTGGGTCAAACTATTATTCATACTTGAAAAGATATTCCTTTGTTTTACTAGCAATAGTTGATCCAGATTATAAATTCACTTGTATAGATGTTGGAGGCTATGGGAGAAACAGCGATGGTGGTTTATTTGAAGAATCCATAATGGGAAGAAAATTTGCGAATGGTTTATTTCAAATACCAGCCAACAGACCATTGCCAGGTCAAAATGATAGCGCACCGTGTGTTCTTATAGGAGATCAAGCTTTTGCACTGAGTTCGTACATGATGCGACCATATCCAGAAACACAATCACGACGAGATAGAAGAAAAGAGACGTTTAACTCTAACTTAGGAAGAGCACGGCGGGTAGTTGAAAATGCATTTGGCATCCTAAGTGCCAAATGGTACATTTTCCACAGACCCATGGAAACCAAAATGGAAACATCAATAAATGTTGTAAAAGCTGCATGTGTCTTACATAATTTTTTGCGTGATAGACAAGCAGAGCATGTAAATTGTCCGACTGAGACAGCCCAGGAACACGCATTCCAAGATATACCTCCAAATCAAAGAAGATCTACTAACTATGCGTTTTCAATACGAGAAAAATTTGCTGATTACTTTTATTCACTAACATAAAATAAAATGGTTTGCTAACAGATATATTAATGATTTTTATTTGCGTACCTACTTACTTACTTAGATTAATAAAAAGCTGACAAAGGCTGAGGTCAATCTTTTAAAGATTTTGCCAATATTCAATGATGACGCGACGTTAAACACTGTGCAATGATCTTCGGCGGCCCGTTCAAAAGAACGGGCCGCGACTGTCCACAGCAGTGCAAAGGGTCCCTCGGGGCCCGCAAGCAACGAGAAAAAAAAAAAAAAAAAAAAAAACTGTGCAATGATGAGGAAACAGCAGCACGTAAACGGAAAACAGCTAATGTGAAAAGAGAGATATATATATATTCAGAATGCTCAGATGGAACTCATAAAAAATTGTGCGGTATGGTATGGCTACTATTGAAACAATTTCCATTTCCTAAATGTTCTGTAACTGTTACGATATTACATATTTATTATTACCTACCAAGAGAATGTTGTTGTCACTAGATGTAAAAGTTGAAATACACTCTTCAATATGTTTACGATGTCCCCAACATGATAGTCGCTGAAGTCATGCAAATTATCTTCCGCTTCTGCAACTTCAGTCCAGTCTTGCTCGGGTCTTTGGTGGTATTCACATGCCAACGTTCCAGGGGAAACGTAAAGTTGGTTTTGGCAAATCAACTTTGCCTTTAAAAAAGTGTTTATTTGCTGTGCGTTTAAAGGGCAACCTCCAAAAATGCATAAATCTTGGTTTTCGGGGGTTCTTCTCATCGCAAACGACATTTTAAATCGTTATTTAAAAAAAAATATTACCATCACTTTCGCCAACTATTTCAGCAATATTGTCCCAGAGTTTATTTTTAATTCGATTGTTTTTATAATCGGCGTGAGTTGTATCATACAACACTGGATAATTCCGCACAGTATCTATTAAAATTTCAGTTAAATTTTCTAACGACGATGCCATTTTCAAATCAAAACACATGGGCCGCGCGGCTTGTTGTAAAAAAATGCAACTGACCGCTTGTTGGCCGCGCGGCCAGCCGCGCGAGTGCACACACCGACGCGGTCGGTAGTGGGCGGGGCTTGCGGCCGCGGCCAGCCGCGCTCAGGCCGCGTCCAGGCCGCGTGTGTGAGAGTAGTTCCACACATTTCCATGTTACACAACAGGCCGCCAACGCGGCCGCCACCGCAAGCCGCGTCTGTTTGTGACAGGCTTTAGTCATTTGTTAGCCTTTAAGAACCATAAAATTGCAAATAATTGGCGATAATATGCACAGTTTGAACGTAAACATCAGTCGTTTTGTAATGTTAATTGCAATGTTTAAAAAAGGCTAATTGGTTGCAGATTTCTTTAATATTGTAATTTGAGCTTCAAATTAACGAATAATGAAGCATTTACTAAGAATTTAGCATTACTATGTATAGTTTCAACGAAAACAAGAATCTGTGACAGATGTGAAACCATTTTCTTTGATACCTACTAATATACATATTGTTATGGGCTGCAATTAATTAATATTACTTACAGCTTAATATCATCGTGGATTAGTAGTTGATCTGCCATTATTAACGATTTATAACGAAATAATTAAATTTTCTGCACAGCACACACATCACCCGTGATGACAGCACCCAGCAGAAATATTCAGTTCAGAAATTAAACATAAAATAAAACCCGCCTCTCCAGCACACAAATACGACTTAATGATTAAGTATTAATTTGATTTATTAACTTAATTCCATAAACTTTTATTTATGAATAACTTTAAACGAAATGTCTTTCAATTCATATAATTTACTCGCATATTCCTGCACGAGTGACATGTGAGTTTGATAGATAACCTAACCTCAAAAAACCAGGCAGGAACAGCAGTAGTGGAGTGGTGTTTTAGTTTTTGTGTTCACAAAATTATTTGAAATATTTTTGCAATGTTAGCGTAGTGTAGTTATAAGTCAACATGGAAGTTGCAGGATATCCAGGGTTTATAAAAACCATCAATGATGGTGAAGAAGTGGAGGATTTCTCGGAAGAATCCGATGTGGAAGTAGAGGTATAGCATGCTGTGTTATTGTCTTAGTTAACTTTGAATTTACAGGTTTTTTCTTAGGACAAACATTCACATATTGTGTCTTTTTTCTAGTACCAACCCTCCAAGCAAAAAGTGAAGAAGAAAGCAGATTTTAACCCGAAATTTCAATTTGTTTCATCAGTAGAAGAATATAACAAGGTAAATATAACTATCAAAAGTTTTTGGTCACTAGTGAGTGCTATAGGGCATGAGTCCATGAGTTGGATTTTTGCTTTTTCAATAGCACCAGAGACATTGACAGTGTATAGAATAACCAAAAGACCAACAATATTTTTGTTATAGAATACCTGGGATGATTTACAAAAGTATGTGCGCAGGAATGTAAAACGCACCATAGACGAAAAGATAGAAAGACGGAGAGCGCAAGCTAAGGTGACTGGTTCAGCTGGTGACATTGACACTGATTCTGATGTGGACAACAAAGGTAATTTTTATGTTCTTGGATATATTCCGGTCGGCCTAAAGGAAGAGTGTATTGGCTAGCATTTATTTATTTAATCCTTATTGCACAAAAGAAAACTTATCATACTAAAGGTGGACTTAATGCCATGAGGCATTCTCTACCAGTCAACCTTCATTAAGCATTGAGCATTGAGGAGTTTCAATTTAAATTTTGTTTCTTTATTATATCACATATATTAATTATTTGAGCCTCCCTGACATGTTGGCAACATTCCAGTTACCTTTCTTAATATGTGCAATATAATCTGTTTAAATTGTTTTATTTAAGAGAGTAACATGTTGCGGAAGGCTAAGAACATATTACAAGTTTGCATTGATTTCTTTAATTTATATAATTCTATTTATTTTCAGACAGTGACGTTGATGAGCTGCAAATCTCAGATGATGAGCTCAAGAAAGATGAGATTAAGACAAAGGAGAAGAAACTCTCTAAAAAACAAAAGTTGAAACAGGTATTATACATACTTATTTTATCACTTTAGTCATGACTAGAGAATTTCCGAACCGCTGAGATGAATTATGGTGCCAAAAAGTCAAAATCTTTATGGTAGAGTACTATGCCACCCTCAGGCATGCAAGAAACGAAGCAACCGGTTGGCATATTCGATGCTTTAGCTAGTGACTTTGACAGAACAATTTGGTAGTTCGCCTGTCTGTCTTGGAAAGCCTCCAGATGAAGGTTCAAATCTCGCATTGAAACATTAAAAAATATTTTTCTTTTAATGTAAATATTTTTTTCACAGCAAATCAAAGAAGATGACATAGAAGAGGGTGCACGGATAGAGTATGACTCTGACTTCTTCGAAGAGCCTCCACCATATGATGAACAGGCTTCCTTCTACATGATGAACCTGTCTCGACCACTGCTGAAGGCCATTGGAACACTGAACTATGTGCATCCTACACCAATTCAGGCGGCTACCATACCAGTGGCTCTGTTAGGTAAGTAATTTTTTTACTTACTCATGTGTGTTCCACAATTAAAACTACTGAAGTTGAGCATAGACAGTTAATACGGTATTTGATAACAGTGAAAATAAATTGTATCATTGAATGGAGCCACTAAACATACATTCAAAAATACATGGAACCAAATAAACTACCAATAACTTTTAGACATTATACTATTTTTAATTAGACAAAAACTAAAAAGAAGACTTTGTTTTGACTACTGATTTTTACGACATCACAAGCCAGTACCTTCATAGAAACTTCATACTAACAGATTGTTTTAACATTTCATAACGAGTAAGTAGCTGATTTGAGCTATCATTAAATATCGTATTCCATTCATTTTTGTAATCATAATTTCCATTTCCAGGAAAAGACATATGCGCTTGCGCGGCGACGGGCACAGGAAAGACTGCGGCCTACATGCTGCCTATATTGGAGCGGTTACTGTACAAGACCACAGGCGGAGATCGCGTCACCAGAGTGCTCGTATTAGTTCCTACCAGAGAGTTGGGTGCACAGGTATATTCCTCCATATCCCTAAGGTGCCACGACTGCGCGACTGGCGGCGCGGCGAGCGGTTGAGCGATCCGAGCGCGGCGGCGTAACGAGTGAGCGAGACACATGTACTGTGGCATCTCTGCCGCGCAGCGTTGTGAAATGAAATGAAATCAAATCATTTATTCAGTAAGTAGGACACAAGGGCACTTTTACTAGTCAGATTGTGAACCTACCGGCATTTCGCAAGAGGCGACCGCTGTTGAGAAGAAAGCCGAAAGAAACTCAACAGTAAGAATTTTGTTATAACTAATTACATGGGTACACGTAAAGGAGATGTATAGATATACTCCAAATCAATGTTAAGTAGGAACATTAAAATTAAATGTGGCATTACCGTAACCTCATCACCTCTGATTCAGTAGATTAACTTCCTCTCTTAATGTTTGTTCATGGTTATTTAGTTGTGGCTTGTGGCATTTTCTTGGTCTTGTCATCTTATTGTCGTCTTATTGTGCCATTGATATGGATAACCCCGCTATATAGGCGACAATTTTTTAAAAAGATGCCAATCGATCCTATTAAAACAAAAAACATAAAAACTGTACCTTTGAATTAATATCGTCTGTTAATAACCAAAACTCTTAATTTAGTGAAGTAACAAATACCTACTTAAAACAAAGGTCGTATCTCAGTGTCAATTTACTAACTAGATATGATGCTTTGAACAGTAGCGGCGTTAGGGTGCCGGAGACCTTTCCTCTCGCTCATTGAGCGTGTTGTTTAGGGGGCAACGTAGAAATCTCGGCCAGGGCGCTGGTGGTGCTAAAACCGGCACTGGTTTTGAAGAGCAGTGATAGAAATTCTAGTGAGTTTTGGTTGACAACAGGCGATAGCGCAAAGAACTTTTTTTTTTCTTTATTTCATCACATTTTGAGATCTTTGAAATACTAAATAATTATAATTATGTTGTATAATTCAACATCAGTCAAACCCTTACCCCAGGTCCACGCCGTAACGCGCCAGCTCTCCCAGTTCACGACCGTGACCGTAGGCCTCTCCGTCGGCGGCCTCGACGTGAAATACCAGGAGAGCGTCCTGAGACGGAACCCTGACGTGGTGATCGCGACTCCCGGCCGACTGATCGACCATATCCGGAATACACCGTCGTTCACGCTGCACTCTATAGAAGTGTTGGTGCTGGACGAGGCAGATAGGTATGTTACAGCCTGTATGTTATGGTGGATTGGTGCAACATACCCTGTATATTGTGGTCGATAGGCAAGTACCATAAGAGCGCATTAGACGGAACCCCGACGCGGTGATCGCGACTCCCGGGCGACTGATCGACCATATCCGGAATACACCGTCGTTCACGCTGCACTCTATAGAAGTGTTGGTGCTGGACGAGGCAGATAGGTATGTCACACCCTGTATGTTATGGTGGAATGGTGCATCACACCCTGTATATTGTGGACGATAGGCAAGTACCATGAGAGCGCATTAGACGGAACCCCGACATGGTGATCGCGACTCCCGGCCGACTGATCGACCATATCCGGAATACACCGTCGTTCACGCTGCACTCTATAGAAGTGTTGGTGTTGGACGAGGCAGATAGGTATGTTACACCCTGTATGTTGTGGTGGAATGGTGCAACACCGCCTGTATATTGTGGTCGATAGGTAAGTACCATGAGAGCGCATTAGACGGAACCCCGAAGTGGTGATCGCGACTCCCGGCCGACTGATCGACCATATCCGGAATACACCGTCGTTCACTCTGCACTCTATAAAGTGTTGGTGGTGGACGAGGCAGATAGGTATGTTACACCCTGTATGTTATGGTGGAATGGTGCAACACACCCTGTATATTGTGGACGATAGGCAAGTACCAGGACGGCTAGCATAACTTTGACACGCGACTCTTTCTCGCGCGAGATATACTACCTGTCTCTATCTGTCCAGTACTATGAGATAGTGACGGATGATGCTATCTCGCGCGACATGAGTCCTGTGCGAGACAAAGCATGTACTCCTTCATTACATAGTATAAAACAGTTGCTTCCTGCTGTCCCTATGTATGCTTAGATCTATTTATTTAAAATTACGCACCGGAATTTGATGCGGTTTTTTTAATAGATACAGTGATTCAAGAGGAAGGTTTATATGTATAATACATGCATAATTTATGAGAATTGCACCCGTGCGAAGCCGGGGCGGGTCGTTAGTATATGCATATAAAAAAAGTTTTTTGTAAGTAGGCCACAAGGGCACTTTTACAAGTCTAAATCTGAATCTAAGTTAGGTTAGGTTTTTTTTTGGGCTTTGTTTGACCTTTGTTTTAATGTTAAAAAAGAAATATTGCGTGTTTCAAAAATTTAGGTATAAGCATTCTTAATATAGTCGTCAATGTCTTCCAGGATGCTGGATGAATACTTCGCGGAGCAGATGAAGGAAATCATCCGTCAATGCTCACCCAAGCGGCAGACCATGCTGTTCTCAGCCACCATGAGTGACGAGGTCAAGGATCTGGCTGCCGTGTCGCTGCAGAAACCCGTGAAGCTGTTCCTTGACTCCAACAAGGCTGTGGCCTTCAACCTTCGTCAGGAGTTCGTCAGGTGAGCAGACTATGCTGTCCTCAGCCACCATGAGCGATGAAGTTAAGGATCTGGCTGCCGTGTCGCTGCAAAAAGCTGTGAAGCTGTTCCTCGACTCCAACAAGGCTGTGGCCTTCAACCTTCGTCAGGAGTTCGTCAGGTGAGCGTACCACGCTGTTCTCAGCCGCCATGAGCGACGAGGTCAAAGACCTGGCTGCCGTGTCGCTCCAGAAACCCGTGAAGCTGTTCCTCGACTCCAACAAGGCTGTGGCCTTCAAACTTAGCCAGGAGCTCATCAGGTGAGCAAACCATGCTGTTCTCAGCCTCCGTGAGCGACGAAGCCAAAGATCTGGCTGCCGTGTCGCTACAGAAACCTGTGAAGATGTTCCTGGATTCCAACAAGGCTGTGAGCTTTCCAGCGAACCTTCGCCAGGAGCTCGTCAGGTGAGCAGACCATGAGCGATAAAGTTCGCTAAGGAAACTCCATTTACTGTGGCCCCGCGATTCTAGAACACACCAGTCAATATCTCAAAGAGTATTGGGGGCGGCGGTAATTAACTTGTTTGCCCCTGTCGTAATATAGAAAAAAAAAGTTGAAACTCTAGCGATCGCCGATCATCCCTATTGTCGACACAACTCGTTTTTAGTCTTGTTACAGATGTATAAAAGCCTAATGTATTCGTTGCAGGATCCGTGCGGAACGTGAATCGGACCGCGAGGCGATCCTGTGCGCGCTGGTGTGCCGCACGTTCCGCGACCGCGCCGTCGTGTTCGTGCAGACCAAGCGCCAGGCGCACCGGCTGCACGTCGCTCTAGGACTGCTCGGGGTCAAGGTATCGTATCGACCGCGCAGCGATCCTGTGCGCGCTGGTGTGCCGCACGTTCCGCGACCGCGCCGTCGTGTTCGTGCAGACCAAGCGCCAGGCGCACCGGCTGCACGTCGCTCTAGGACTGCTCGGGGTCAAGGTATCGTATCGACCGCGCAGCGATCCTGTGCGCGCTGGTGTGCCGCACGTTCCGCGACCGCGCCGTCGTGTTCGTGCAGACCAAGCGCCAGGCGCACCGGCTGCACGTCGCTCTAGGACTGCTCGGGGTCAAGGTATCGTATCGACCGCGCAGCGATCCTGTGCGCGCTGGTGTGCCGCACGTTCCGCGACCGCGCCGTCGTGTTCGTGCAGACCAAGCGCCAGGCGCACCGGCTGCACGTCGCTCTGGGACTGCTCGGGGTCAAGGTATCGTATCGACCGCGCAGCGATCCTGTGCGCGCTGGTGTGCCGCACGTTCCGCGACCGCGCCGTCGTGTTCGTGCAGACCAAGCGCCAGGCGCACCGGCTGCACGTCGCTCTGGGACTGCTCGGGGTCAAGGTATCGTATCGACCGCGCAGCGATCCTGTGCGCGCTGGTGTGCCGCACGTTCCGCGACCGCGCCGTCGTGTTCGTGCAGACCAAGCGCCAGGCGCACCGGCTGCACGTCGCTCTGGGACTGCTCGGGGTCAAGGTATCGTATCGACCGCGCAGCGATCCTGTGCGCGCTGGTGTGCCGCACGTTCCGCGACCGCGCCGTCGTGTTCGTGCAGACCAAGCGCCAGGCGCACCGGCTGCACGTCGCTCTAGGACTGCTCGGGGTCAAGGTATCGTATCGACCGCGCAGCGATCCTGTGCGCGCTGGTGTGCCGCACGTTCCGCGACCGCGCCGTCGTGTTCGTGCAGACCAAGCGCCAGGCGCACCGGCTGCACGTCGCTCTAGGACTGCTCGGGGTCAAGGTATCGTATCGACCGCGCAGCGATCCTGTGCGCGCTGGTGTGCCGCACGTTCCGCGACCGCGCCGTCGTGTTCGTGCAGACCAAGCGCCAGGCGCACCGGCTGCACGTCGCTCTGGGACTGCTCGGGGTCAAGGTATCGTATCGACCGCGCAGCGATCCTGTGCGCGCTGGTGTGCCGCACGTTCCGCGACCGCGCCGTCGTGTTCGTGCAGACCAAGCGCCAGGCGCACCGGCTGCACGTCGCTCTGGGACTGCTCGGGGTCAAGGTATCGTATCGACCGCGCAGCGATCCTGTGCGCGCTGGTGTGCCGCACGTTCCGCGACCGCGCCGTCGTGTTCGTGCAGACCAAGCGCCAGGCGCACCGGCTGCACGTCGCTCTGGGACTGCTCGGGGTCAAGGTATCGTATCGACCGCGCAGCGATCCTGTGCGCGCTGGTGTGCCGCACGTTCCGCGACCGCGCCGTCGTGTTCGTGCAGACCAAGCGCCAGGCGCACCGGCTGCACGTCGCTCTGGGACTGCTCGGGGTCAAGGTATCGTATCGACCGCGCAGCGATCCTGTGCGCGCTGGTGTGCCGCACGTTCCGCGACCGCGCCGTCGTGTTCGTGCAGACCAAGCGCCAGGCGCACCGGCTGCACGTCGCTCTGGGACTGCTCGGGGTCAAGGTATCGTATCGACCGCGCAGCGATCCTGTGCGCGCTGGTGTGCCGCACGTTCCGCGACCGCGCCGTCGTGTTCGTGCAGACCAAGCGCCAGGCGCACCGGCTGCACGTCGCTCTGGGACTGCTCGGGGTCAAGGTATCGTATCGACCGCGCAGCGATCCTGTGCGCGCTGGTGTGCCGCACGTTCCGCGACCGCGCCGTCGTGTTCGTGCAGACCAAGCGCCAGGCGCACCGGCTGCACGTCGCTCTGGGACTGCTCGGGGTCAAGGTATCGTATCGACCGCGCAGCGATCCTGTGCGCGCTGGTGTGCCGCACGTTCCGCGACCGCGCCGTCGTGTTCGTGCAGACCAAGCGCCAGGCGCACCGGCTGCACGTCGCTCTGGGACTGCTCGGGGTCAAGGTATCGTATCGACCGCGCAGCGATCCTGTGCGCGCTGGTGTGCCGCACGTTCCGCGACCGCGCCGTCGTGTTCGTGCAGACCAAGCGCCAGGCGCACCGGCTGCACGTCGCTCTAGGACTGCTCGGGGTCAAGGTATCGTATCGACCGCGCAGCGATCCTGTGCGCGCTGGTGTGCCGCACGTTCCGCGACCGCGCCGTCGTGTTCGTGCAGACCAAGCGCCAGGCGCACCGGCTGCACGTCGCTCTAGGACTGCTCGGGGTCAAGGTATCGTATCGACCGCGCAGCGATCCTGTGCGCGCTGGTGTGCCGCACGTTCCGCGACCGCGCCGTCGTGTTCGTGCAGACCAAGCGCCAGGCGCACCGGCTGCACGTCGCTCTAGGGCTGCTCGGGGTCAAGGTATCGTATCGTTTTATGTCACAGACAACCCCCACTAGACGGAGCATGTAAGGCGACCCGCGCGCACCAACGATATGGTACGGCAGAACATTAAAGTATCAACACGGCGGCCACCGTTTAGTTGCGTCCATGTTTATGATCCATGCGTACGTCAACGAAAAAAGAAATTAAATAAATAACATGGTAAATTGTAGTGTTAAGTGGTGTAGAGAGACCTCATAAACATGGACGCAACTAAACGGTGGCCGCCGTGTTGATACTTTAATGTTCTGCCGTACCATATCGTTGGTGCGCGCGGGTCGCCTACGGATCGCCTTACATGCTCCGTCTAGTGGGGGTGGTCTGTGTTTTATGTAGACACGGGGGACAAACATGATACGGTACTTGATGACAGCTCATATTAGCTACTCCTTATGAAATGTCAAAAACGATCTGTTAGTAAGATATTTTGACGACGTGGTTAGTGCAGTTTGTAGTGCCTACTGTGCCGGCGGTCCTGGGTTTGAATCCCGGCCAGGGCAAATATTTCTGTGACGAACTCGAATATTTGTGCTTGGGTCATGGGTGTTCTATGTATTTAATTATATATTTATCTAAAGCCTGACCAGAAATATATGAGGATTGTCAAGAGGGAGTTATTTATAAGATTCAAGAGCGGTGACAGGTAGCCGTAGTTCACAAAAGCAATCTAGTAGATAGAGACACGTTATCTGCTGATGTCGGCTCTCGGCTACGAACCGATACCTTTATAGGCAACACAGACGGAGTAGCCCAGATGAGAGATTAGCATGACTTATAAAGAATTTCCTGTGTAGATTGACGTGTAGTTGAACTCTAAACATTGTCAGGTGGCGGAACTCCACGGCGCCCTAAACCAGCCGCAGCGCCTGGACTCGCTGAAGCGCTTCAAGGACGAGTTGGTGGACGTGTTGGTGGCCACCGACGTGGCGGCGAGAGGGTTGGACATCCCTGGCGTGAAGACCGTGCTCAACTTCACGCTGCCGGCCACGCTCGAACATTATATACACAGGGTATTGATTTAAACTCACACTATTATCATTATCGACGTTGCGTTTGGCTCGGTTTGTAGACACCTGCCTACTGAGTCGGCGGTCCCGAGTTCGAATCCCGGCCGGGGCAAATATTTGTTCTTGGGTCATGGATGTTATCTATATATTATGTATATCGTCGTCTAGTACCCATAGTACAAGCTTTGCTTAGTTTGGGACTAGGTCGATTTGTGTATGATTGTCCCTTAATATTTATTTATTATCACACATTATTATTAACCTAAATTAAAAACTTTAAACCCCCGACACAAGTAAGTAGCTGGTCATGGATTTCACGGACTGTATTTTTTTTATCGATCCTGCTTATGTTTGACGGCGCATGCGCATCGAGGAAATTAGCTCGATGGAGCTAGTACCGCTTATTAATATTGTGTGCGTGTGGATTGAGTGAGCACCCTTCAAAAATGAAAAAAAATGTGCTGATCATTTAGTAAAAGTTCTAAAACAATTGTAAAACTAATTGATGAATTTGTAAAACGATAAATAAAAAGAATACATTCATTAACGTATGCTCACTCAGTTCTCACAAGCAACCAACGAAATCTGTGAATGTGTTTATTTAACATATAATATTTACATCCTAATTTTTAGTAAAAATTATGCTTAAGGTAGGTAATAATTTGTAGATCACCTGGTTACGTATTTAAAGTTTTACAAATTATTTCGTATGCTCACTCAATCCGCACACTTTTGAAAACCCAATTTCTGATAGAAAAACTGCAGATTGAAACTTCTATATATGTGTATAATTTAGTAAAACTCATAAGGGAATTTGTAAAATACAAAACAAACCGCTAACGTGACAGATTTTTGGATAATAAATGTTTGTAAGTGCTCACTCAGTCCACACATTATTCGTAAGTTAAAAATGTAAATATCTTAAGATTTTTAGTATCTAGGAAACTACAAAGTAGTTCAACTTTTAGTAAATTTTTTTACTAAATATCCACCATCTGAAATGTCATATTCGTTGTCTGCTTTTAAAGATATTCAAATTTCATTTTAAAATACAATCTAAGATACAGTCCACATTTTAGATCACACTCCACTTCTTAAAATACAATCTAAAATGTGGACTGTATCTTAGATTGTATTTTAAAATGAAATTTGAATATCTTTAAAAGCAGACAACGAATATGACATTTTAGATGGTGGATATTTAGTAAAATTTTTTACTAAAAGTTGAACTACTTTGTACTTTCCTAGATACTAAAAATCTTAAGATATTTACATTTTTAACTTACGAATAATGTGTGGACTGAGTGAGCACTTACAAACATTTATTATCCAAAAATCTGTCACGTTAGCGGTTTGTTTTGTATTTTACAAATTCTCTTATGAGTTTTACTAAATTATACACATATATAGAAGTTTCAATCTGCAGTTTTTCTATCAGAAATTGGGTTTTCAAAAGTGTGCGGATTGAGTGAGCATACGAAATAATTTGTAAAACTTTAAATACGTAACCAGGTGATCTACAAATTATTACCTACCTTAAGCATAATTTTTACTAAAAATTAGGATATAAATATTATATGTTAAATAAACACATTCACAGATTTCGTTGGTTGTTTGTGAGAACTGAGTGAGCATACGTTAATGAATGTATTCTTTTTATTTATCGTTTTACAAATTCATCAATTAGTTTTACAATTGTTTTAGAACTTTTACTAAATGATCAGCACATTTTTTTTCATTTTTGAAGGGTGCTCACTCAATCCACACGCACACTTAATTTTTGAGTTTCCAAACTTTTTAGTACGTTATTACGTACCGAACTCTGAGGAGGATCGATGTGCGCAGTGCGTTGTTATTTAAGTGTATGATCCATGTGCAACAACTATTTGTGACTTCCTGTAATTGGCTCTATGCTTCTATTTGAGTTTTTATGTACAGTGTATTAGCTGTTGGTTCTCCTAAGACATCAAAAACCTCGCGGAAATTGCCAGAGATTTCTTGGAGAAGGCTAACTACAACCATTATATTTAATTAATTAATTGTACCTATATCCAGTGACTGAAATGCCATACGATAAATAAATAAAATCACCAGAAAGTACCCTTAATTTTTACAAGCTTTTATTTAGCTTGCATGGTATGTTTAAAGTATGTTTGTTCGGGTGAAATCTTGCAACTCAATTTTAAAGCTGATATCGTCAACCGATTGAGCTAAAATTTTGCATACTTACTTAACTTTGATGACAATACAATAATATGGTACCATGGGGCTATTCTGATGATGGAGCCGGAAGGTGGCCATAGGAACTCTATAATAGAAAAAGCAATCCTATCGAGCTTGGGCTCTTTAGAATCGTCTCAGTGAGCATTTGATGGATATCCAAAGAAAAGTACAGTCGGCTATAAAAGCTTGCCACTAAAATGTCATTTTTGACAGAAACTTATTATTTAATTAATTGTACCTATATCCAGTGACTGAAATGCCATACGATAAATAAATAAAATCACCAGAAAGTACCCTTAATTTTTCAATTAACCAGGTGGGTAGAACAGCGCGCGCCGGTCGGGCCGGCGTGTCCGTGTCGCTCGCGGGCGAAGCGGAGAGGAACCTCGTGAAGGCGATAGTGAGGCGCGCCAAGCGGCCCGTCAAGTCGCGCCAGGTGCCGGCCGACATCGTCGCCAAGTACCGCGAGCGGCTCGCGAGGCTCGAACCGGAAATTGGTGAGTCACAGTCAAAACATTTATTTATTTATTAAAAGGTTTGCCAACAGATACAACACTATACGAAATAACAATAAGAAACATGTGTACATGGAATGCAGTGTCTATCCAATGATAGGCAAACACGACATGCATATCTAAAAGCTACTTAAACAATGTGAGGAGATAACATTACAAAGAAAATAACAATTTTAAATGAGTACTACATTAACATTAAGTACTAAGTAGTTCACAAAACTATCAACTACGTAACATGACAGTTCCGAAGGAATATCTTAAATTTATTTAGTGACATAGCCAATAAGTCAATCCTGGTCACCTTGTATATTTTATTATGCTCCCTGCATATTCTAGGAATGACACTGTGAGATCCAAGATTAGTTCGATAGTTGTCCAAAGCAAAGGGATTCATTTGCTAGAACACAGTGTTATTAGGTCTTATATAATTATATGTTTATTTCCAATGTGCTCAGAAATGTGAAGGATATACGCAACCTTCCTACTAAGCGTTTTCGCGCCGTTTCGCCGCTTTCGCGCGCGATAAGCGGGCTTTAAACATGTTACTCCTCGAAAAATTGAAAAATGCCACCCAAAGGCATGTTGAAGCAACTGGTTGAAAGATTCAATGGCTCTGACATCTGGTTCGGTGGTCCAGTTGGTACGACGCCCGTGTTGGCCCGGAAAGCCGTTGGAAACGCAGGTTCGAATCCTGTCCGAACCATCAAATTTTTCAATTTTTCGCTTCATTGTAAACATTTGGTTTACGTTAGCAGACGTTACTTACTGCTTTAATAAAAATAATGTAACTCCTCACTAATGGTTAAAAACACAATCTCTACATTTTTGCAGCCGCGATTCTTGACGAAGAATACGCAGAACGGCAACTTAACAAGATGGAGAAACAAACGGCTAAGCTGGAAGGTTCCATCAAGAAGGAGGGCCCTACGGAACCCAAGAGGCAACACGAGTGGTTCCAGACGCCGAAGGAGAAGAGAGAAGAGAAAGAACGACTGGCACTCACCCAACATCAAGGGAAAGGTATGACGTCTGATTACGTGTATCATTATCAGCCTATTCCTACCTCTCTTATGACATGACATTGAACCTGCTTTAACCATTGCTGGACTAAAGCCTCTCCTTAAGGCCCTACACGTTGGCTATATGGTGCCTTATATTTTTGATGTTGACCACCCTTAATATTTGCTTTGTAAACTTGCTCTATAAACGATAAAGTTCGATGCCTCAAACTTGAGCAATCACCTTTTGCCGATCCATGCTTAGGGTACTACCCACTAAGCTTGCGCACGGCATCCACTAAGATCACCTGACCCGATCACCCATTTAATGCTATGCATTTGATGCATTGGATGCTATATCCAGCACGATCCGCTGGGTTATTAGTGGACAGAGTTATATCCAGTAGGATAACCCAGATATTAATATTACTCTGCAAGATATTCTAGTGGACGAACTTATCAGTTTTAATTTATCTTTTTGCCTCTCAGATAAGCAGAAACCAAAGGCTAAGAAACGCAAGCGGGACTCCGACGACGAGTCAGACTACGAGTCGGGAAGGAAAAGAGGACGGAGGAATGAGGGCAAAGACAAGGACAAAGCTAAGCCCAAACCGAGGGACACCGCGGAAGAGCGCGTGCAGAGGGAGATGGAAAAGGTATCGTGGCTATAGCTATACTTTTATAGAAATAGAAATACATAAGGGCTTGTGCACAAATCACGCGGGGTTTTTTCGGCAACTTTTTGACACCCCTCCCCCCTAGTGATATTTCGTGTGGTTCTTTGTTTAATTTAACAAGTGAAGATTAACGAAACCGAGAAAGGTTACTCTACTCATGTTGTAGATTTTTTTCTTAGTTCGTTCACTGTAGAATCCCCCAACGTGATCCGTCGTGATTTTTTCGTGACTTTCATGACAAAATATCCTTCTAGTTAATACCTATCTCGCTCGCTCTCATGCGGTCGAGATTTGAGTCTCGCCGATTTCAACCGACAAATTCACGGCCTTTACAACGTCCATGTTCTTTTTTTAGCAGCAGGTCTTTAATTATTTTTTTGCTTTACAGGTGGCCCTTCTCCAATCCCGTATGGCGAAACGCAACAAGAAGCAACACCGCATCCGCGCCGTCGACGACAACGACGACCGTCCACGACCCCGCAAACAAAACACCAAGCGGAAACAGAGCAACTTCGCCACAGATCTCACTGACACATCTAGAGCCGCCACCAAGCGGCTACGATACGATGCCAACAGAGTGCAGAAAGGCATGCCTCTAAATGGTTTGCCTAAAGGCAAAGGGCCAGGTTCTAAAGGCAAAGGGCCGGGTCAGAAAGGCAAAGGACCGGGTGCCAAAGGCAAAGGACCGGGTCAAAAAGGCAAAGGACCGGGACCTAAAGGCAAGGGGGCTAAAAAGCCGCAGGGCAAAGCGTTCGGAAAGCCGCAAGCGGCGAAGCAGGGTGGGCGTAGAAAGAAATAAACGTTTTGATAATTGAAATTTGTAGTTTTTTTTTGTTTCATCATCATCATCTTTCAGCCATAGGACGTCCACTGCTGGACACAGACCTCCTCAATTGACTTCCACATGGGCCGGATAGATTGTTTTTGTTTAATATAGCAAATATGTTATTACCAAGCAATTTGAAATTGTTTATTCACTTGTTTGAATAAATTATGTATATTATAATATACTCAAAAATATCTAAATAACATTCTACAGTTTTAGGTAACCGCAAATCTGTTGTTTTTTTTTTTTATATATAATAAAAAATAATGAACAGGATACTCATTGGTAGCTATCACGAACATAGATATTATTTCATCACCATTAATTAAAGAGCCAGGCTTTTGTCGGTGGAGCACTTTCCATGTCTCTTTTCCTTGAGACTTCACCTTGACCCTTTGACTTGACCTCTATTTAGCCCTTGTAAGCCCTCCTTAGTCTTTCTACTCCCTTCAACCTTTCCACCCCAAAAAAAGAACATCCTGAAATCAACAGGGATTGAAAAACACTCATAGCTGTTTTAATTATATTGATCATTGTAATTGTGGACGTCATTAGACGACGGCGTGCCTAGCACAATAATTTTCTGTGGACGTGCTTTCCCGTCTTTGACGCTCAAAAGGTTAGATTAAAACATAATTTTAATATGTTTTTGTCTTCAACGTTAATTCACGTCCAGTACGATCAAACTCAATACAGGGGAATTCACGTCCGCACTCGCAAATCCCCAGTACTGCGTGAAAATCTGGTGAAAATGAGTCTGCATTGAATGGGTTTATCTGGTGTACTGTAAATACTACTAACAGCGAATACGTGCTTTGCTTGTCTCGTAATATGAATTCCATTTATTGTCCAGTACCTAACACTGGGATTAATAATTAAGGGTTATACCAAATACTGTTCGAGATAGCTAAAGAAATAAATAATAGAATAGAAGAAACTAACTAGACAGTGAAACAAATTACATGAAAATAACTTACGAGGCCGCCGCCATACGACTTGTCATTATGATGGGAAACGGAAATTACGTTTTGAACTTATGACAGCCGTGTTAGTGTTGCTATATGCATTATACTCACTAGTGTCGTTCCATTCGTTGCACTGATTCGGAACCCTGTGGAACCCACAGACCTATTAATTCGATTTATTAACTCGTGATGAAACCCCAATAAAATCAGTTTGGATTTTTATGTCTTTCTTTCTGTCTATAAAATAAATTCAAGATTTTTGAGAAATTTCATTCACTCCCCATCCTAAATAGTTCGGTGTATAAGTGGATACCAGGTAAAACAATTAAGCTTCTAGGCAATCCGATCACAAAATATTTACACAATACTGATAAATTAGAAGAGCCAACCACAAAATAAAAAATGGGACAAGGCCAGATGAAGAAGAAGAAGAATACTATGGAGTTACTAGACAGTGAGAAATATTGGCTGATCATTGGTTTGACCTAAGGCGATGGAATCATTCAAGTCTGGAAGCTATTTAAAGAAAAAAATAAAAAAAAGATCCTTGTTTTTTTTTTAATTTAACAACATGAACAAACGGATAGTGAATGGTAAGTTTTAGTTTTATTTGAGGTTATTCTTTATTATTTTGCATTTTATTATTTTTATGCCTTTCTGTAATTTTATATATATACTTACAAATTATATTGAACTAACACAAAATTTATTTTTATAACAAATAGGCAAATCTAAATTTTAATTTGAAATGCAAATCATAGAAAAAAAAATGATAATGCATAGCCTGCTAAAAGAACCATAAACAAATCACTGTGGCGTCTTTGTCGAGCGGATGTTGTTTATGATCACTCGACATTTTCCCTTGGAAAATAATTTTGTGGTCAAAATTGCTTTTAATATAATGTTTTCATTTATCTCGTGATATAATGTAAAGTGTGTCAGCAATCAGCTATGGCTATATCGTAGTACAAACTTAGAGAATCTCTAGTATAAATGTTTTGTGCAAAGGACGCTTGGCGATTCTCTCGACCAATATAGCGGGAAATCAGTGTCGTGACGCGCACTAACTTGAATGAATCCCTGTGGGGAATCTAAATAGAATCAACAACTTGTTATGTGGTCATTTACACTTTGACAGTGGTTCCGTGTATTATATAGAAGCGATTGACAATGTCCGACGAAATGGCGGTTTGCGATAACCCAAGTGGGGAAGAAGCCGTCGTAAATGGAGCCGAGGCGTTGCCAACGAGTGCCGAGGACTCGGCGCCGGAGGCCCCCGAGCCTACGAGCGCCCCCGCAGACCCGGACCCTGAAGAATCCAACCCAATCAAAACAGGTAACTTAACACTTTCACATAACCTAGCTAACTTTTTTGATGACGTATTTTTGCTATTTGTATACCAATATTGTACGATAAAAGAGAGAAAAGAAACGCTTCAACCTATTTTGTCGGTTATAATCGACGCATTAATCGATCCTGTGAAGATATTTTGGATTAATTGGCATATTTGATTCTTTAGTCTAGCAGTGAAAGCTATGGTTACAAAACAGTTTTACATTTATTGTAAGTTGTATAATAACCATTACGGTGAGTTCCTTTTTGATCAACTAGTCATGAATTTCAACATTAAATCAAGATACATCACTTTATTCTTAGCATCGGGACATGAAACATTTGGCTGGCTCAGGTTACTGATGCCTCGCTTATTTAATATAATAGATGATATTAATGTATACTCAAATCTTTCCCTTGGAAAAAAGTTGCTGTGTGATAAAAACAGTGATAATTATTTCTTTTTTATATTGCGACAAGACATTTAGTTCAGATAGTGACTTACAGAAGCATTGACACTCGCTTTTAGGGTAGAATGGCTGCTGTGGCTTCTCTGGTAAGGGGTTCAAATTACTAAGTACTGAAATTGATATTTGTAAGAAATAAATAAGATTTTTAGTATTTAAGGCTGCTTGTCCATTGGAGCGCAGCTGTGTAAAATGGACCATATTCCTCAAATTTAAAAGCACTTCTTTTGTGCTTCACAAAGATGGAGCCTGATTGGTTCATTTTCTCTGCTCTGCTTCAGTGGACAGGCAGCCTTACATATGAACAGTTAAGCCACTAAAATGAGAATTTAATCACTGCCTCGACACTACGATTTAAGCTAGATGATAGTGTGGTATACTGTAGCATACATTTCCTTAAGCTGTCTCATGGCTGCTATTCCGTTACAATTTAAGGCCATTTTGCGTGTCTTACTTTCTATAAGTCTGTAAATCTGATGTCATCTGTTTTTCGCTTATAATGCTTCTTTTAATTCCCTATTCCCATGCTTTTGATTTTCAAACTTAAAAAATGACAAACAACATGGCCGTTTGACATTCAACAATGTTACTGTTCAGCACCTTAGAGTCTAATTCAACCAATAAGACTTGAGTGGATGAAAATGAGATGAGCACTTGCATCTCTGATTGGCGCTTCAGGCCTGTATATCCTATTCTACAATGCCACTTCGTAATTTTCCTGAGGACTGCTATACTTTACTTTTATAGAAAAAGTTAACCAGTTTTCTATGAAGAGGGGTCATAATATCAGGAAAAATCTTGACATGGTGTGGTAAAATTTCACCCTAGTAGTTAAAACAATTTCAAATTTTCTATAGAATTACAAAATTAAATCGAAGAGTGATTTGAAATTGACTGCTGAAGCAAAATGGAGAAGAGTTGCAAATGACAGAAGCCAGTGGAAGTCCTTGGAGGAGCCCTATGCCAAAAGGCACACTGAAATTAAGGATGTATTGTAGTTTAATTAATACTTTTAAATTACTTATTAATAACTTATTGTATTTACTAATTTCAGAATAAAGGGCTATATTATTATTGCTATTATCTGAATCCTTGACATTCACTTTATATATTTTTTTACTAGAGCCTGAATCATCAGAAGATGCCGAACCCACTGAAGAGGCTGACGAGAAACGGGGAGTCAAACGCAGAGCGTCGGCAGCATTCAGCACTGTTGTCGATGAGGACTTTAAAGGCTTCGTCAAGGGTGAATTGGACAACTCCATTGTTGAATACCAGCGAGTTCTGGGTAAGTTCAAGTTTTATAATTTTATTTGAGAAATCTATTTGGTGTTACATTTAATAGGAATTACCTTTCTTATAGACTTAAAACGATTATTTAAACTATGCATTATGTGCCAACATAATTTAATTGTCTTGGATTCAGGAACCTTAAATACATACAAACGTTTCTCTGGTCGTTTTTATGGCAATATATATTTTATTTTCTTTTAAATTTAGCAATTTAGCTGACAATAATGGATTTCAGACTATATCTTCTAACACCTTCTGACAGAAGTTCAGAACCACATAATAAAATTCTAAAATTGTATTTAGATATTTCCGATAGGGAGGGGTTAGGCATTATTTTAAGATAAAATTAAACAAAGCAATGCATGATTGCACACGCCATATGTTGGTAAAACTATTTTGCCCTCTTATCACACCGAAACAGCTGGACAGATTTTAACCAATACTATGGTAAAGAAGAAGTCTTACTCAAGTTTCTGACACCTTTACAGTATTATGTTGACATTTACTCTGTAAAAAAACAATATTTACAGATAAAAATTTCAGCTTAGGTACAAAAGTATGCAATAGATCAACTTGTTAAAGTTTACAAATGGTAATCTACTTTATTTATGTACAGATAACCTGGAGGCAGAGGTGGTGGCGGCCAGTAAAACAGTGGTGCCTCTTAGGACAGTCATGGGGACTCCGACAGCTCCACCCAGGGCCAGTAAACGAGCCAGGCAAGATACAGGTGAGTGGACATTGTGTGTTGTCTTTTTAGGGTTCCGTACCTCAATCGGAAAGACTGAACCTTTATAGGATAGATAGATAGATAGATAGATAGATAAAAACTTTATTTCATCACCGACACCAACAGTAACATTAAAAGGTGACCTATAAGCTAAACATTTTTATAATTAGCAAAGAGAAAACAAACATTAAAGAAAATAGCACTTAAAACTAAGTACATAGGAACATTTATCTTTGTAACAACTAAAATCGAGAATGTGTGTGGTATGAAATAGGCGCTGACTCAGCATAATACTGCGAAGAACGCAGCGCTGATCTTCCGTCAGTAACCTTTCTTAAAAAACGAATGCCGGAACCGGACAAACAGTGCAGCACTGTCACAGTCTTAATCTTAATAAATGAAAAAATAAAAATTAATTCATATTTATATTACATCATTCTTGCTGAAGGTTTAAAAACGTATACGACGTAAAAAACGATAATTTGTAATAAACTATGTGCTATGTAAGTATTGTAAGTACAGGTTGTGTGCGTGTTTGGGTGTATATCTGTATATGTATGGTAATGGTTAAACTTGGATTATTTTTTTATTATTAGGTAGATAAGTATAAGAATATGAAATTGCATAGAATAAAGAGAAATAGGAGTTTAGGTATTTTCTAGTTGAATTTTAAGAAGATGTGACCGGAATTTCGATTTAAAACTAGCTTTCGATTTCAGACCCCGAATCGGTGGTGGTATATTATTCCAACACTTAGTAGCACAATACCTAAAGGATCACTTTGTTGTCCGTCCGTCTGTCTGTCAAGACCCTTAATCTCGAGAACGCGTGGAGGGTATCGAGTTGAAATTAACACCATATACTCAGGTCTACGGTCCCTTGAAGCTGTGAAAAAATCAAACATCTACGTTAACGTGAAAAAGATACGGCCGTTTATGTCGCAAAAACGTACATTTCGACACTCAAGGGAATCAAAATCATAGGGTACTTCCTGATGACCTAGAACTATGAAATTTGGCAAGTAATATCGTCACATACTACAAATACTTATAAAAAATCTGAAAACTATACATTTGTAATAAAATAAAAAAAATATAGTCCTTTTCAAACATCATATTTGGAGAACTCGGTTGCGTTAAGTTTGCACCTCGTTTGTATGCGGCGCCATACATTTCAGGTGCAACTTAATTCAACCAGGCTAATTAAGATGGGATAAGTGAACGTTTGTACGGAACCCTCGGTGCGCGAGTCTGACTTGCACTTGGCCGGTTTTTTATGTTTGTTATGCGATTATTCTGCGGAATTGTGGACCGATCTTCAAAATTATTTTGTAATTTTAAAGAGTACTCCTGAGACGGTCCCATTTGTCACCATGTCGGGATCTGATGATGGGAAAACAAGTGCAATCCTTAAATATTATAAGCACTAACAATGCTTTTCATGTATTTTGAAGTTGTTCAGGAATTTGCGTTTGTAGTAGTCATCATTTCATTATGCTGAGCTGATGATGGGAGGTAACTCCTTAATGGTAAAAATAAATAAATATTAAGGAGCAATCATACACAAATCGACCCGTCTAGACTAGGCAATGTCCACACTTTTGTTACTATATGATGATTAGGAGTTAGCCTGTAATAGCTACTAACAGAACCTTAATTCAGCTCTGTAAAGTAGAAAATCTTCTGCTAAATATTTAAATTTTAAGTTTGTTCGACACATTTAAAGGGGTGCGCCAAAGTTCACATAATTTTTCAACCCCGATTATTGGAACTCCGAAAATGTTTCTCATAAAAATTTTCACCATAATAGTCACTACTCATACTTAGTCACTCTTACTACCGATCATAACTCCGAACCATTTAAAATCATAATGTAATTTATCATAAATATATCTAATACTACTTTTTGTTTTCATACATTTATTCATCATAACTGTTTTTGATCCTATTTTTCACTGTCATATTTTTTTTAAGCAGACTGGTTTCTACTCATAAACTTCACTATCATATATTTTATAAGTAGACTTATTTGTACTCATAAACTTCACTATCATATAGTTTGTACACTGACTTGTGTTGACTTATAAACTCCGACATCATTATTTTTTTTTTATTTATACTCGTAAATAATCTACTATTACATCAAAATTCAATAAGCAAATGCATAGCCAGGATGGATTAAAAAAGAAACAGTATTTAGTAAGTAAGAGTATGCTAATGCCGTTAGGAAGAACTGCGCCAAAATGGAACATGTGTCCGAAACCGAAAACTGTAGGTTAGGTTAGGTTTTTATTGTGACCACGTATAGCGGAGCGTCAAAATGCTTGCATGCTTGCTTGTATGTATACTCGTAAATAATCTACTATTACATCAAAATTTAAAAACCAAATGCATAGCCAGGATGGATTAAAAAAGAAACAGTATGTATTTAGTAAGTAAGAGTATACCGTTAGGAAGAACTGCGCCAAAATGGAACATGTGTCCAAAACCGAAAACTGTAGGTTAGGTTAGGTTTCTATTTTGACCACGGATAGCGGAGCGTCAAAATGCTTGCATGCTTGCTTGTATATTTAATCGTAAATAATCTACTATTACATCAAAATTCAAAAAGCAAATGCATAGCCAGGATTGATTAAAAAAGAAACAGTATTTAGTAAGTAATCAGATACTAATACATACCGTTAGGAAGAACTGCGCCAAAATGGAACATGTGTCCAAAACCGAAAACTGTAGGTTAGGTTAGGTTTGTATTGTAACCACGTATAGCGGAGCGAGCGGAGCGTCAAAATGCTTGCATGCTTTTTGAGTCATAATGGACTCGGAAAATATGGCTGTACAAAACATGGCTTTACAAAACCCCTACTCTTGCAGCCGGCCGAGTTAAGACGTAGCGTCAGTGCAAAACGATAGATCCCTCAATGATGAATTATAGCAACAGTACAAATGTAATCAAAATGTTTCGACATCAACAATTTTAATATGAGTAGACTCCAGAGTTCTGTTTAATGTTATGATTTACAATGTTTATGAATTTTTATGGTTATTATTGAAAGAAATACGAAAACAAGCATTATGAATAAAAACGTTATGAAGAAAAACTGTATCGATGTTTAAATGTTATGATTGACAAGTTTATTGTAATTTATAGTTCTGAATAAAATAAATATGAAAATCAGAATTATGACTACACACATAATCTTAGTGACGACATTATGAATTACAATGTTCTGAAAACTGTCTGTTATGAACTCGGTTAGTAGTAGTACAAATTTATGACGGACAAAAGTATGAAGTAAAAAATTCGGAAGAGTGATGATTCTGACTACAAATCGGTAGTAGAAGAAAAATTCGGAGGATTGATTTTATGTGAGCCAATATGGACCCCATTTAAAGTTGTACCATTGAGAGTGGCACCCTTTTGGTGGGTATAATATTAAATTTAAATTTTCAGACGGATCAAGACCCTCATCAGCCCAATCCACCAGATCCGATGGTGATGGAGCAACATCTTCAACTGAGGTATGTTCTACATACAAATTGGAGCTTAGTACTCATTTCATAAGTCATACAATTCGTAACTAATAATTAACTTTTTTTTATTCAAAAGCCGACCAGTGATAGACCTCAGTATCTAGTTGTGGTAAGTTATTATCATGGGGTCTAATATGTAGCTAATTTAGGCACATATATTTTTTTAGCTTTTTGTATTGCACTTAGTAACCATATACAGTCTGTGAGCTCTCGGATTGTGATTCGGGGTTGGGTGAAAACTGAGAGGTACTTATCTGTATCGCGTAAGAGCGAGTGAGACAGGTATACATCGCGAATGGCATTCTGACTCACGAACTGTACATCCAGTAATGTATTAGTAATTGAATTTATTAATTATTTTGCTACTTGGTTGGTATGCAATTGCATTGTGGTACGATGTGATGCAATGAAATCAAAAATATCTGAACACGCCCCTGTGACGTTTAACAAAATTTCGTAATAGTATTTTGCGATGTCGTATTTTGGCCATAAGTTCTAAGTAGGCAACAAACAGACGTTTATGGCACATATAAAAGAAAGGACGAGCATGGTTGGATTAAACCGCAATTATGAAAATGAAAAAATATACATAACATTGTTACAAGTCTGTTCATGGTTTATAATAATTTACTAATTACATTATCAATAGTGTAACGATGTACGTACATAACAGGTTCATTCCTATAAACACGCCCTATACATATTTATATTCATTGCTTAATCTTCTGATATGTTATAAAATTATGCCTCTAGTAGCCATTTTTTGAGTCTATTTTTGAATGTTTGTACAGTCGAGTTCATTTACATCTACACACTTACGAGAACAAAAATATCTGAACACGACCCTATTGTCAGGAGCATAAAATCGTGTTCAGATATTTTTGTTCTCGTAAGTGTGTAGATGTAAATGAACTCGACTGTAAGGAACGTGCATCTTTGATACTGTCCGGTAACTTGTTGTAAATCAAAGGACCGAACCGAAAACCTGATATGACCGTTTTGTTTTCGCTAGCATGTGGGGCATGGGGGCGAAGCGGCCCGCGTTCTTGTCGCTACGTAGGATTACACGGGATTGAATGAACATTCTGTTTATCCAGGTCGGATCGTCCCCGGCGGTCCGCGGGCGGCGCGCCACCACCGAGATCTCGTCCCCGCTGCTCAGGGTGCCGCTGGAGCGGGGCTGGAAGCGGGAGCTCGTGTTCCGCGCCGCGCTCGACCAGCACTCGCGCCGCAACGCCGACATATACTACTACACGCCGCAGGGCAAGAAGCTGAGGTCTACTAGAGAGGTAAGCTGTCTGGTTGTGCCACAGACAACCCCCACTAGACGGAGCATGTAAGGCACAGATGTAAGGCGACCCGCGCGCACCAACGATATGGTACGGCAGAACATTGAAGTATCAACACGGCGGCCACCGTTTAGTTGCGTCCATGTTTATGAGGTCTCTCTACACCACTTAACACTACAATTTAGCATGTTATTTATTTAATTTCTTTTTTCGTTGACGTACGCATGGATCATAAACATGGACGCAACTAAACGGTGGCCGCCGTGTTGATACTTTAATGTTCTGCCGTACCATATCGTCAGTGCGCGCGGGTCGCCTTACATGCTCCGTCTAGTGGGGGTTGTCTGTGGGTTGTGCTTTCTGATTGGAAAACAAATTCCCGTAGCATAACTTCGTATTCTACTAACTGTGCCATATCAGTTATCAAGGATGATCCAGATATACATCCCAGGCCCAAAGCATGGAAAGAAAGATTTTTTTATATATTTAAAGTTATCATTGTGTAAAAATTAGTAACTATTATTAGGCCATACCCAAAATATTAATACACCCATTATGCCTATCCTAGTTAGGTAATCTTGAAATGATACCTACCTGTATTTATTTAGACGTAAGATTGTTTATATGTTATGTTTGCAACAATATCGCATTGGGTATAGCCTGTAATGATAATTGTATGTGTTGAAAAATAAATAAATAAATAACATAACAAGTGTCGGTCCGGCCCATGGATAGTGGGGCTACAAACGGCTTTCATACGGCAATAGTAAGCATACGACATATATCTGCATTGTTAAACTTCAGTAGCGATTTGTCATTATCCAAATTCAAATCATTTATCGGAATAAGTTGCATGTCGCCTTTTTTGATTGCCTTTCTACAAAGGATTTTCTCCTTTTCACAGGTAGCGGAACATCTCTCGGGGACCGGCTTGTCATTAGAGAACTTTTCGTTCTTCAAGGAACCACTGGGTGTAGATGACCCCGAAAAAGAAATCATTCGGTAAGAGACTTGTTTAATTCTGTTAGTTATGTTTGACATCGCGTTCGTGGATCGCTGAATCTGATATCATCAATATTATGATCATACCCCGGGATTTTCGGTGCAAAATTTATTTGACGTCTACTGTCGGCTTAGTTTAAATCATTTTTGCACCGAAACCCCCGCGGTTATGATTATGATCTTAGAATGCTAGTTAAAAGATGGTTATAGGAATGTAAACTTACGAGACGACGCAACCCTATCAAGTTTAGATTCGTTTCATTTACCCCGACAACTTAGAATAAGTATGCCTAGAAACCTAGTCAGCCCTTGAAAGTGAAGCCCGTTTTAGTAAGTCATTGGCTATCACGGGCTCAGTTTCGTCCGTGTACGCATCGGTCACAAATGTCAATGTCACAAGCAAAACGTTTCTATGATTGGTTCGTTGACAAGACAAAACCAAAACCGGCATCATCTTTCGCAAATCTGTTGTATGAAGACTCGTTCTAGGCGTGTTTATTCTAAGCACGACAAGTACTTTAATTCATTATAGTATCACTGTTAAAACAAGAAATATTGTCAGCGAAATAGCTTCTATTAAAACACATATGAAACGAGTTTACGAAATCGGATTGTTCGATTAGCCGCCGCCGCGACTGATCGTCGCTCCTGAGGATCATTCACGAACAGATTCGAAACGTGTCGTGTGATATTCGACTTTTACGACGTGAAACCGGTTTCGTATGTATTTTAGTATGTCTAAGACTCACGGTAGCTTTCTGTTTATTTATTTAAACTTTATTGCACAGATCAAGCTAGTACAAATGGCGGACTTAATGCCACAAGGCATTCTCTACCAGTCAACCATAGGGCTAAACAGAAACATTGAGTTGGTGCAGGGTCTACGAGTATAACGTTGGAGACTATAAAAAATAACACATAATTATAATATACTACATACATATAGATTCATGTACCCAGTGCACAGACCACCCCCACTAGACGGAGCATGAAAGGCGACCCGTAGGCGACCCGCGCGCACCAACGATATGGTACGGCAGAACATTAAAGTATCAACACGGCGGCCACCGTTTAGTTGCGTTCATGTTTATGAGGTCTCTCTACACCACTTAACACTACAATTTACCATGTTATTTATTTAATTTCTTTTTTCGTTGACGTACGCATGGATCATAAACATGGACGCAACTAAACGGTGGTCGCCGTGTTCATACTTTAATGTTCTGCCGTACCATATCGTTGGTGCGCGCGGGTCGCCTTACATGCTCCGTCTAGTGGGGGTTGTCTGTGACCCAGTGATAACATCATACCAATAATAATTCATCTTGAGACAATTGTTTTAGACAGATATATCAGAAAGATGTTGCGTGATGTTGTTTTCTATGTAAATTGTTGGTTTAGAAATGCAATGTTTAACAAAAGTTTGTGTATGTAGTGACGCGAAGTTGATGCGGCGCGTGGAGTCGCCGGTGGCGCAGACGGCGCCGGCGGCGGACAGCAAGCGCACGCCCAAGCCCAAGGCTCCCAAGGGCGCCAGCCCGGAGCCGGCCAAGCAGAAGTCGCCGCCTGCCAAGATCAAGGTACGATATTAACATGGCAGGATATCATCACATTCGTCCACAGCTATTAAACCTCCCAATCTTGAGATATATGAAATCATTTCCCTAGGTTTATGTTAGTTAGTTAGTTAGTTGCGCTGGGCATTTTCCGCAAGTCGACATCCAACGTGCCTATTTTGCGTGAAAAGGGGGTAGCGCTACTCCAACCACCCCAACTCCTCGACAAACCTTATCAAAGCTTTAATGTTGCTTGTGGCGTCGTGTACGGTACTTGGGGATCCTAGGTACTTCGTCCTGTATACTTCTACCTGTTTGCAATCTAGTAGAATATGTTTGGTGGTTTCTTCTGCTTCCATGCATGCCCTGCATAGAGGGCTATCTGTTATCCCTAAATTGAAAAGGTGTTTGTTCAGAGTATTATGTCCCGTTATTATTCCTACTATTTTGCGTAGTTGGTTCCTGTGGATTCTCAGTAAGATTGTGGTGAGTTTGTGGTTTCTATTCGGAAGAAATTCTTTCGTCTGTCTACACGTTCCTATGTCTTCCCAGTATTTTTTGGTGTTGGTATATTGTATATTGGTTTATTGTATTGTATATGTAAGATTGTGGTAGGGGTATTATTGGCTCTGGTCCGCATGTTGGTGTCTCTGATCCTTTACGGGCCAGTTCGTCCGCTGCATCATTGCCTCTCGAGCCACTGTGTCCCTTTATCCACTGTAATGTTACCTTATTTTTGTCATTGCACACCTCTGTGATGCTGCGATGACATTCGTCTATTAGAGCAGAGGTACATTTATCACTGTCTAGTGCTTGTAGTACGGATTTGCTGTCTGATAGTATACGTAAGTTTGTGTTTTGAACCTGGCGTCTTTTTATAGCGTTGCAGGCTTCTATTATTCCTACGCATTCTGCCTGGAATACCGTGTTGTGTATACCTAGGGGTTTAGAGATGTGAATACTCAAATCCTCCGAGAATACACCACAGCCCGTTCCATTTTCAGTCTTTGACCCGTCTGTAAATATTCTCAGGTCCTCTAGGTTTAGCCCCTCTTTTGGGTCTTCAGTTAGGAGTATGACGTATTCCTTCTTACAGGTTATAGTCTTAGGTATCTTGTCGATTGGTGCTTCCATTATTGGGAATTTTGTGATCATGTCACTGTAGATTTTTGTGTGTTGGGTATTGCTATTCGTCCATAGATTTTGGCTTTGTAGTCGCATCGCCGTGACGGCTGCTTCTCTTTGTATGTGTATGTGCAGTGGCGTGAGACCTAGCATTATCTCTAGTGCTGCTGTAGGGGTAGTCCTCATGCAGCCTGTTGTTGCCGTGCATGCTAGTCTTTGTATTTTCTGCAGGCCGGCAATCGCACATGCTAGCTGCGTTCGGGGCCACCATACTACTGCTCCGTAGCTGATCATAGGTACTATTACCGTCTTGTATAGCCATAAAATGATACGTGGGGCAAGACCCCACCTCTTGCCTATCATTCTTCGACATTGCCAGAAGGCGACTGTGGCTTTGTTAAATCTGTTCTCAAGATGTTTGTTCCAGATCAGTTTGTCATCTAAGGTTATCCCTAAATATTTCACTTGTTTGGAGAGTGTAAGCTTCGTACCAAAAAGGCTTGGCATTTCGTATGACCCCAGTTTACGTTTGTGTGTGAAGAGAATTGTGTCAGTTTTTTTGGGGTTTACCGATAGGTCATTCTCCCTGCACCATTTCTCTACTATCTTTAGTGCTGTTTGTGTAAGATCACACAGTGTGCTTATTACCAGACCACTGATAAGTATGACAAGGTCGTCCGCGTATCCTATGGTCGTGAAATGACTCTCGTTTAGTTTTGTTATCAGATCATTTACCACTAGGTTTATTTATTTATTCGTATGGCAGGATTGTACGTCGAATACAGCTTAGCTTATATACTAAGTTTGAGACTCATTAGCCATTTGATGGCATCGTCGTTGAGGTGGATCAGGTCTTCGGCGGAGCCTCCAGTGTAGCGGGTTAGAGGACACTCTTCGATAATGTGCTGGATGGATTGCACTTCGGCACCGCAGTCGCAAGCAGGAGAGGCAGCCCAACCACAGCGATGCCTGTATTGGGCACAGCGGCCGTGGCCAGTCCGGAGTCTGTTAAGTGTGCACCAATCACGTCTTGGGAGTTCGACTCCGTATATTTTGTCACCGGGGACTATCGCTGAGCCCAGCTTGCCTGTCATCAGGGAACTCCAAGACCGCAACCATTCCTGCCTGACGTTGAAATCGCCTTCGGGCCAATTTTTAACATTACTGTAGGGTGCGTTTCTTGATTTTAGGCGGTGTTTGGCTGGATACAAAAATTCCGAATTTCCCTAGGTAGCGTCGCCCAAAGAAGACAGCATCAAAAGTAGCATACAATTTAAATGCTATTTGAGCCAGTAGTAAAATTGTCAACTATTTTAGATTTTGACAGTACATACATTCCCAATAATTCAAATTGGCACTACTTGACTTTGGTAACAGTTTTTCGACAATTTCTACCAGGAAATTGGCGTTCGTGTCGGGAATAGTCATATAAAGTTCATCTTGTGCAATATGCGAGGGCTATATTCTAATAATAACTATCTAAATAATCAATACTGATACAATACATAATGTTGTTCCATCGTTTCTTGCCCGAAACTGATGATGGGATGGTGACGGTGGTAGTGGCGGTGATGATGATATTGTGGTTATCAACATCACTATCACTACCATTACCAACACCATCACTATTTTACGAGTTAATGCCCACCTATACATAATACACAACCATTTCAAAATTATCTCCTCGGCCAACACGATTCCAACTCACGGTCTGCGGGGTGAGGTAACTCGATTCGGTGCGGGGGTGTGTCCATTCTGTAGTATTTTGTGACCACACTTCGGTCACCTTTCCCCGAGTACTTTGTCGTGAAAATTCGCATGTAGTGGAGGCATAAACAATTGCCGACACACATATTTCCATGTTCGAACTTTGTATTAAGAGGCCTTATTCCTTTTAAAATGCTGATTGTTTAGACATTTTTCTCTATGATCAAACATGTTTCTTAACATATTATTGATGTTACTACCTAGAACAGGGCTATTGGGATTTATTGGTATATATTTGAAACCTACAGTTTGAATTTTTCATTGATAATTTTTGTTCGAAAAACTACTCGAAATTGACAAAATTCACGTGGAAAATTCGTTTTTTCAACTTATTTTCGACTGCACGCAATGAAAGCATGAAATAGCTACGTTACTACCTAGAACTCGGGGAAAAGTATTATTCACTTCAAACAGTTGGTTGAAATTATCAATATATTCGTCATAATATGAAAAAAATAATTTTTAAAAGTAATAAGGCCTCTTAAGCATAGACATTTGTCCCGTCAGGTGAAGTCGATGCAGCCGCGCCTGTCCCGCGCGCCGGCCGCGCCCGCGCCCACTCCTCCCGCCAAGAAGCCCGCGCCCGCCGACAACAACAACACGCAAGCTTGGAGGAAAAACAGGTATTTATACGACACGCAGCGGCGCGGGGAAGGCTAATGCCGTTCGAAAATCCTATGAGACTTCCTTGTGCAATTCTTAATGGCAGCGAGAGTGTAAATGAGTGCGCTCGCTTTACCTCGTCTGTCTCGCTTGCTCTCGTTTCCATGTTGGTATTTTTGTCCGTCTTTAACCAGTATGGATATTTGACCCCTTAAGCCTTCCTCGTCCGTTAGTATTTCGGGGAATACTTCGAAGTTTATATTTCCAGTCAAATAATACTGGAACCTGCTTGTTCCAGTTAGATGATCCTGGATACTGCTTATTCCAGTTGAATAATACTGAAACAAGCAGGATGTCACATGTTATTTTGAATTTCGTAGTAATCCTTACCTTTTTGTCTCATTTTCACATGCATTTTTATTTTATTATCTAGAATAATATCTTGTACTGATTTTATCTTCTACAATCTAAAAATGAGTTTGATACATTTCCTTGACATATGTAATTATAATGTATAAGTATTTTTATCTGATTGGGTATTTACTTGAATAATGGAGAGTTTTTAAAAATAATTAAATCACCACCTGGGTCAATGATGAGTCGTAGCTTTGACAATATTTGTAATTTTAGCGAAATTACATACGTCGTCAAAGGTACCTCATACTCTTGAAAAAAAGATGACCGGTGAAAGTGATTTATATAAATCTTCCTTCATTATTAAGACGCACTTTTTGAGGTGTGAGGTCGGGCGGAAATATTTCGACTTAGGGACAAATCCAACTAATTGCATATGCCTCAGTTTGATTGGAACTTTTCTTGTATAACCATGCTGTATCCATAGACGAACAACTGTTTATTGTAGAACGAGTGTTATTGTCTATAGTTTGAGTTGTTCCTTCGTTGAAATACTTTCGCCTTACCTTTTTAATCCGTAATACGGATGTTACTCCATTCACATAGACGTAAAGTCGTGCGATCCATTCTTTAAACATTTACGTTTAGTTCGTGACTTTTATCACAACAGTTGTTTTATAATGAAAGGTAGGAGAATAACCTAAATTAAAAATGTAAAACACCCCCGACACTTGTGTAGCTGGTCATCATGCGCCTCATTCTATGAGTGGTGTAGAAAATGCTACTAAAAATGAATATAACTACAAAATATGGAATTCTTAGCTTCAATATTGGCTGAGATGTTGTTGCTTGTTCCGATTAAAGCTGAATATCTTAGAAACGAACTGAAAAAAATTGGATTTGAAAAAAGTGAGAAAAGAAGAAGAAAAAGTGCGAATGAGGAAATGAGGACTTCTCATTTATTTTGCGAGAAAAGGGTTAACATGTGTATCTGTGTATGTCTGTCTGTGGCATCGTTGCTCCCAAACGGGTGGACCTTTTTCGTCCATCGAGATGGTTATTAGCTATGTTTTCTGGAAATGGGATCAGTAGTTTCCAAGATATTCAACTCTAATCCGAACAAGTGACAAAATCTCAGCCAATATTGAAGCTAAGAATTCCAATTGTTGTAGTCATGTTCAGTTTTAGTAGCATTTTCTATATCACTCATTGAATGAGGGTTTCGTGATGACCATCTACTAGTATCGGGGGTGTTTTAAATTTTTAATTCAGCTAAATGTAGACTTATTATGTAGGCGAATCGGCACACGAGATAATATGACCTCTAGAATGTGTCAAGTGTGTTGTCCCGGAGGGTTGATTGACATAGCGCAATGAGCCCTCCTCGACGGGTACTGAATGCGCGCGAGTGTAGTATCGTCGGGCAGAACGGCGCCGCCCTCTGCCCCCGTGTCCGGCGCCTCGACCGTTCCGGTGCCGGCTGCTGCAGCTGTGCCCGCCGCTCCTGTGCCGGCGCCGGCGCCTGTTCCGGTTCCGGTTCCGGTGCCGGTTCCGGTTCCGGTGCCGGTGCCGGCGCCGGCGCAGAACCGGCCGCCCGCCTCGCCGGTTGATGCGAAGATTGAGCAGCTTGATATGGTAAGTATATTGTTTTTTTTTTTTTTTTTTTTTTTTTTTTTTTTTATGTCATAGGGGGCAAAAGAGCAAACGTATCGCCTGATGGAAAGCGATTACCGTCGCCTATAAACACCTGCAACACCAGAGGAGTCACAAGTGCTTGCCTACCCGGAGGACGAAGATAGAATGCCTCTATGCTAGTAATTTCACCGGCTATCTTACCCCCACACCGGAACACAACAATGCGAACATTGCTGTTTGGCGGTGGGTTAGCAGGCAAGACGGTAGTAATAATCCGGACGGACCCTGCACGAGGCCCTACTACTCTAAAACGTTTACTACGTTTTAACTTTGTTTTTCAAACTTTGCAAAGCACTTTCTATCGCTTATTCTGTATTCAGCACGTCTAACATAACTGTGACACGCGACTCTTTGACGCGCGACAAATACTACCTGTCACTTTTCTTTCCATACCGTGTGAGCAAGACAGGTGATGCTGAGTCGTGCGTCAAGTGAAGTCGCGGTATGCTAATCCTGCAGATCAACTATATAGTGCGATACACCTGTAAATACAGTTAATAGTAAACATATTTCTAAAAATAAGACACCGTGGTTCTTAAGAACAGATTTCCCTATCTTTTATAGTGTGTGACTTCTCTCTACTGACCCATTTGGATTGATCATCCGGTAAAGGTCTTCGGGTTACCCAGTCAGTAGTGTTGTTTTGGACAACGCTCCACGTTCTGAATTCGAACGGGACCAAAAAATAAGCATACGTATATCTGTACAGACGTCACCGCGACAATTACTGCAGCCGTGTTCCATGACGTGCGGGCTGGGCGTGCCTTCGCTGGCGTGCGGCGCCTGTCTGTGCCTCTACCACCCCGCCTGCGTCGGCCACCTGGCGCCGCGCCCGCCCGCCACCTTCTACTGCAAGGTATTATACGTATATCTGTACAGACGTCACCGCGGCAGTTACTGCAGCCGTGCTCCATGACGTGCGGGCTGGGCGTGCCGTCGCTGGCGTGCGGCGCCTGTCTGTGCCTCTACCACCCCGCCTGCGTCGGCCACCTGGCGCCGCGCCCGCCCGCCACCTTCTACTGCAAGGTATTATACGTATATCTGTACAGACGTCACCGCGGCAGTTACTGCAGCCGTGCTCCATGACGTGCGGGCTGGGCGTGCCGTCGCTGGCGTGCGGCGCCTGTCTGTGCCTCTACCACCCCGCCTGCGTCGGCCACCTGGCGCCGCGCCCGCCCGCCACCTTCTTCTGCAAGGTATAACATAAGATAATGTATGCACCTAAATTACATTAAAATACACACGAAACGGGCTTACCCACGTCGCATTCAGGTATATCAACAGTGTACAATTGGCTGCCGTCGCGACTATTCGATTTCGATTCGATTTCGAACACGTGAGTTTACTCCCGTGTTTACTCCCACCCGTTTCGTATGTATTTTAATATGTCTGAGATTCAAATTGTCATGATGTTGAATACTTGTATGAATTGGTCAATATTGTGGATCGATACTAATATTATAAATGCGAAAGTGTGTCTGTCTGTCTGTTACCTCTTAACGCTTAAACCGCTGAACCGACTTAGATGAAATTTGGTATGGAGATAGTTTGAGACCCGGGAAAGGACATAGGATACTTTTCATCCCGAATAAATTTAGTGTTCCCGTGGGATGAGCGGGTAACACCGCGGGGCACAGCTAGTATATTAATAAGACGGTTTTAACGCTCAAGTAATCGTCGACTTATAGACTCGTTTATTTTTCAGAACTGTCGCAAATCAAGTTCACCATCGTCAGAGCCGCCGACTCTGACGCACAAGTCGGCGGGCGCGGGCTCGCTGCCGGCGCCGGCGCCGCGCCGCCCGCCGCTGCCGCTGCCCGTGCCCGTGCCGGTGCCGCGGCCCAGGCCCGACAAGCGCGTCACGCTCAGGATGAAGGTAGGACTCCTACAGTACCACACGCTTTAGTACGCACATAGAACTGTAACGCCGGGTATGAACGCTTAAGGCTGATTTAGACGAAGACAATTTTGAGACGCCTAAATGACGGCGCCAGTGATTACCGCACAGCACACCTCCGACCGTTTAGACAATGACTATTTTCAGCCGCCTAAATCTCGCCGCCAGTGACCAGAAATCCGTGTTTACACAGTGCTTTTTTTCAGTACCAGTCATTAATGGCAGCGAGAGACGCGGAGGGGACGTCACTGGCGCCAAAAAATAGGCCCGTGTTCTATTCCGCGCCAGCGCTGGCATACCGCGAAAAAATGGCGCGGAAAGTGTTTATACGGTGCCTTTTCGAGGCGCCGTAATTTAGGCGTCTCAAAATTGTCTTCGTCTAAATCAGTCTTTATGCTACGGGGATGATACGCGGACACTACGGTCACTAAACTCGTTATGCACGGATATGAAATGATGTGGGCACGTTGTAGTGGGCATAGCGGTCCGTGTCGCGTTACATTCCGTGCCTGATACGTTCATATTACGGTCATAGCATGATACGATATAATTGATATCCACCTTTATAACGCGTGTCGTGAATATTCGTTTGCGCAGACAAAGACTATAATATAATTAAAACTTAAAATCAAACGTATATCTCGTTATTATAAGGTCAAAATTACAATGAATCTATTAGCGTCTCACTCACGCAAGGCATAGATTGTACACTGTCAGAGATATGGCGGCTGACTAAATACCGCGTGGTGCGCTCTCACATGGCAATAGCTAACGACCAATAGTAGCAAACTTCAAAGACGCACGCTACGTGGAACGCGCCGATTGGTCAATAACAATAGCATTTCCCGCATTTCGAAAATTCATCTGTGCAGGTACATCGGTGATCCATATCAGTTGTGTACACCAAGTAGACCAGGGGTTGGCAAACTATTCTAACAAGGAACTCGGATGCCGAAAAAATATCGATTAATCGGAAATTCAAACGGTCGCAGTTTTGTTTTCAAATTTTTGAGATAAAAAGGAGGGCTAACGTCGCGATAGCTCAGTGTTTAGAGCGTTTTTCCGGATAAATAGAGGTGGGTTCGAGCCCCATCCGCATGTGTAAAATTTAGTGTTCATATTTAATGTCCGTATCAGTATTCAAAAAAGTGGTTTGTGTTCAGGTGGCGGGCGGCGGACCGGACGGGTCGCGCGTGTGGGCGGTGGCGCCCGTGCGCGGCACGCGGCCCGCACTACCGCCCGCACAACCGCCCACACTACCGCCCGCACTACCACCCACGCTGCCGCCGGCGCTGCCGCAATCCCTCGCCGTACTCAACGGCAGGAGGTTCATCGTGGTGCCGAGGGCGCTGGTGCAGCCCAATACACAACCGTGAGTACCTACACAAACGATTTGACACTAGGCCGGCAGTAGGCGTTAAATCATTCGTGCACTGAAAACCACGGGATGATCACCAACGATAATGCCTTTCTAAAACGTCATTATTTTATCCGTATAGAGTACTAGCTTTAGCTACGTCCGCGTGGAACTTGGAAGTATGGAAGCAACCTCGTACAACACGATAGATATCCGCCTAATCACCTTAATTAATAAAAGGGATTATTAAGAGCGCCTAAGCAAATCTAAGAGCAATTGTGCTTTTGGTCTAATAATTACATTTTCGACAGGGTCATCAATGTCATCATGAATTACTTACTCACTTTAAAGTCTTTTTAGGGATAATTTCCAGGATGAAAACTATCCTATGTCCTTCCTCGGATCTTAAACTATCTCCATGCCAAATTTCATCAAAATCGATTCAGCGGTTTAAGCGTGAAGAGGTAACAGACAGACAGACAGACAGACACACTTTCGCATTTATAATATTAGTATGGATACGGCGAAATCAGATCTCGTCGTGTCGCGTTGTACAGAAACAGCTTAATTTTATTTTTTCGCGCGGAGTTTAATTTACGATAACTCCACAGATATTTCTTTCATTTGTTGGTGGAAAGGGCTATCATAATGTGTATTATATGCTTAAGGTAACTAATGTATTTAATTTGATAATTATTAATACGGTATCCGTCTAATTAGGTTTGCAAAATACTAAATTATATAATGATAAGTTTTTTAGACGTTACAACGGGTTTCGAAGGCTATACATAAATCACATAAAGACATACCATAGCGGATTTTATCGTACCCCTTTGGGCTCTACATACACACAGCCGACGGGGGACGTTTTATAAGGTGACGTTTTATATTATTGAAATCGTTTTGTTTCAGATAACAATGGCTACTCATCGCCATCGGCGACCGCAGCGATGCAGCTTTTATAATCACAATTATTTTTACACTGAAGGAGCTTGCAACATGGTGCAAATTGAAGTGTTACTCTAGACAAGTGTTAAATTTTTATCCATGGTATATTGACGCTTAAATTTGCGTAAAACATTAAAAAACACGCAATCAAATGGTGACTTGCGTTAGTCTTGATCGTGGAATTACTCTGACGTCTGAGCGAAGTTGGTGTTACTGTTTGATGAAAACTTAGGCATGTCTGGAACATAATTAAAACAATTTAGCTGTTGGACTCAAACGAGGCTAAATAATGTCGGTAATATACAATGAGCCAAAGGAAATCAAAATCTTTATTTATTTATTATTATTTCACTCTTTCTGCCCTAGCGGCGAAAAACGCTATTAAAATCCATTTTGTAGAAAACTATAAAGGTGATTGATATAAATTCAAACCTCCGATCGGACGATCTCCGAAAATATCGCTGTATAAGAATAAGCGAAGATTGTAGTGTCATCTAATAATGAAGTTTATCTATCCAAATATCATAAACCCTCCATGATGCGTTCAAGAACCGCACATTATGACCACCATAAAAATAGACTGTTTTATTAGAACAAATTTATAATCTGTGAAAATGTTATTATTGCTAAATAATAACATCGATTTCGATAATATTATTTATTCAAATTTCGAACATCTTTGAAAAACAAAGAAATTTGATTTGACCTCTATTCTAATATCAGTCGAGATGACGTTTAGTTCGGAATGAATTGTCAATTTGCATCAAATTTGACAAATGTCGCACGTAATAAGATATCGAACGATATGATAGTTGGGGCCAACTCTAGGTTGTCTCTGAATTAAAAAAAACTATGACAGCTGCCAGAGAACTTCATTACCGCCATTACCGGGTAATATTTGTCGTAATGTGCGACTCCTGAATGCATCACGGAGGCCTATGATATGTGGCTAGATAAAGTAGTGTATGTAACTGTACATAATTAGGCATTAAAACACTCGTGTGATGTTATTATGAAACTTTCCTTCGGCGCGTTTCATAAACCCACACTCGTGTTTAATACCCTTTATTATGTACAGTCACATAAACTACTATAATATAATATTCCAATGGCCCATATAGCTTTTATTTTCAGTCGAATGTAACTATTACAATGGCGTATAGCTTTCATTGTTACTCTAATAGTTACATACTCTTCGTCAAGAATGCAATAATCAGTTCATTGTTGCCTTGTATTTGTGAGCAAATAACTCGGCTGGAGCATATTTTATACCAAAGGCCGGCCTATATTGTTGATAACATAATAAATTATTAAGCATATTTGAATGTAACATTTCTTTGTTAGGACGAAATATAATAAAGACTGGTAATCGCTATTTTACTACTATGCATGGTCTATAAATTAAGCAGAATGTATAGCAAAAATCTATTGAACTGAACTGTATAGAAGTAAGGAAACGGTTTTACATCATTTTATATAAAAGATAAATTTAAATAACATGAACCTTTTATGACGGCAAATGACGTCGACGGGAATCTGTGCACCTGGCGCCACGACGTCATTTGCCGTTATACAGTGCCGTTATCTACAGTCAGCTTGGCGTCAGGGACACAGTTTTCAGTCGACGAGCTGTGGTCGAAAGGTTAAAAACACCATTGTATTTAGTCGCTATTAAAAAGTTACGGCACACGACGTCGCATTTTAGCACGATGTCGCGCCGTATCACGATGCGATGTCGTGTCTTGTAATTATGTCTTGGCCCTCATTGTTACTAACAAAAATAGTTATAATACATATCACAATTTATTTTTCGTCACATTGAGACGAATATTTCTAATTTTGATTGTGACAAAATTCTGCCATTGCCAGCCCAGCTACGAAATGAATATCTACCATATATAAAGCCTTTCTTGACGAATATTGAAACTTGAGGGCTTAAAAAGGTCGCGTATACATACATGATAAACAGAGATCGGAAATTCGGGTGAATGTTGACCTAAAGTCGTCAAAATCATATACTCATAAATCAAACAAAGCTGCCTTATACCTAAAACTGAAGACGACGCCGCTAAAGTTAAGGTGAATTTCCGAACCCTGATGATAAAGCATTCGTTATCACTCGAATTTACCTGTTATAAAAACACGAGTGCTTTATCATGAATATCTTGTGAATCAATTTCAATGTGATCCGGACAAAATGAAATATTACACATCTATTCTGTTCTATAATTGGCCTTACTTCTCGCAACTGGGTCAATCGACTCTTGTCTGTTGCTCGTTACCATGGCGATGACTACACTCACTATGAAACTATTTCTGGCAGTTATATCCACCTAAAAGTTTGTAGTTGGCACAGTAGTAAGGCCATTCTTATGTGGATTGTCTCCTGACCAACCCCCGTGTTCTCTGTCATGAATTTTTTTCTAAAAAGTTTGACCATTATTGTCTCCTGAGTGTCGGGAGAGAATAACAATAATAAACAGTTGATCCACCCAATTAATTGAGATATAATCAAGAATAAAAGAAAAATTTAAATGTTGTTAAACGGTTACGAATTTAAATTTTTCTTTCTATTTAAGTACATTAAAAAATAATGAGACATTACTTGTTTCATAAATTTAAGTATAAAAGATTTTTGAGGACTCGTGATGACCGCGATTATCTTATCTGTTAAAATTAAGGCGATATGTGGTCCGAAACTGGCGTCGCTTCCGATGTTTTAATATCTTCTTAATCATATAAATTTTCAGTATATACAAAAGGCCGGTCACTATCTCTTTAATATTTATTTAATCGCCGTATTTTTTTTGAACTGTTGTTTACCCCACAAAACTCGCTAACGTCAAATACTTGCCTTGAAAACGTTTTGGGCAAGTATTTGGGGACAACCACAACGAAAAATGTGATGGAAAAATGGCGATTTAATAAATATTTATACACCTTAAATATCCTAGTGCCTATCTTTATGTAATTACTAAAAAGAATATCTGATTTAGGAGATATAAGAAAAATTTGAAGCGACGCTACTTTCGCATCAGAAGTCGCCTTAATGAATTTTATAATTTATTTTTATTTTTGCAGGAGTCGAAAACCATTTTAATTGTTTCTCTTACAGGTCACTTATTTATTCTGTACATAATCTTGTGTTAGATAGGAAATGTATCAAACTTAATAAAAAACAAAGACAAGTTATTTTTCTTTACTCTAGCGACCTTTATTTTATCAAGAAAGAAAAGGTAGGTGTATTTTACTTATAACAGTACAAGATATTATAGGTGTTCATGTATGATTTTTAAGTTAGAATATATGTTAAGTTGTCAAATGAGGTTAATAGGACAGAGTGTTGTATTTAAACTTATTATTTTCCACTTTTATTGTATTTTAGTGTTTGTTAAATGATGATGATGAGTTTATTGATAACGAAATACAGATGCCAAATCTATATTTGTGGTAATAGTTAGTAACACTAGGAAATAAATATAAAGTACGCATCAAAGTTGTTACGTTATCAACTTTACCGAAAGGTTTAGACCTCACTTGGACTATTCACCTTATTATTTTAACCTTTTGTATGCCAAGCGATGAAGCAATTCACCGTGTACGCCATATAAAACAACACGAATTGAAAAACACTTGTAGCGGTTTGAATTACGAATTTTTTGATCATTGAACGTGATTAAACTCGGATTTCTAATTCAAGACCAAAAAAACTACGACAGATACGTCACTGCCAAAATTGACAACATTTAAATGACATCTGAGTTTGTTTCTTGGCTTGCACCAAATGCACAATGTTACAAGTACAATACCAGATTTTGTACCAAAAATCTCCGATGTTAAGGTTTTTATTATTTCCTCTCGTAATTATGTAATAATACATACTTCTAGTTATTTTGTTAAAACATAGAGTTAAAGTTACCAATAAATAAATTATCTTAGCGTGTTTAAAAAAGAAAAAGGAATTTACTATTGTAAAAATATTTTATTTTAGTGGCAACCTTGTGGTAGTTTTTTTGGTCTTGAATTAGAAATCGTAGTATAGACGTCGTTGGCGTGGGAGCAATTTTGCTGTCGACGAGATTTGCCGTCTCTGGCGCACGAAAGGTTAAGAACGAATTCAAGCGGACCTAGAATATCTTACCGCTACTTCGTTTGTCGCGCGACTCAGCGTCACGTGTCGTACTCGCACGGTATTGAGAGGAAAATGACAGTATTTGTCGCGTTACAAAGAGTCGCGTGAGTTATGCTAGACGTATCTATGTCTCCTAAAATTAACGTAGATTAAGTCCATGTGTGTCGCAGTTATGCTAGGCGTACAGTAACTGTCTCCTAAAATGAATCTAAATGATGTCCATAGTGAGACCAAGCCGGCGGTGCGAGGGCGCGTGGCGAACGGCGCGACGCCGGCGGAGGCGTCCCCGCGGCGCCGCGGCCGCCCCAAGCTGGAGGACACGGACCATTTCACCACCTTCTATAACAAGGCGCAGGAGCATAAATACAACGTGGCCGTTCAGGTACGTCACTGGTGATCGGTGGTCGGATTAGGTTGTGTAGCTTGGGGTTATTTGTAACACTTGACTTGTTGGTACTTGACATATATGTATACCAAATGTAAAATAAGAATACTGAATTTAATTTATTATATATGTAATAATAATAATGGCTATGATTGTGTTATAGCTTAGATTGACAATGTATGATTATTACAAATAAAAAATCTATCTATCTATCTATCTAAATGACCTTAAATGTTATCACTACATGGTATAAAACAAAGTCGCTTCCTGCTGTCTGTCTGTCAGTCTGTCCCTATGTATGCTTAGATCTTTAAAACTACGCAACGGATTTCAATGCGGTATTTTTTAATAGATATGGATATTTCATTTCAGACTAAGGTTCGTTCGTACGATATCTATAGCATTTTGATCCCCTAAACAGTATCAATAGGAGCGTATAATAAACTTCTGTTGAGTTATACTTAAAAATGGTACCTGTGACTTCAAAGGTACAGTTATTTCTTATTATTTTCCGAAGTCTCGTAATTCAGCCAAATAATATTTTTTGGCACCTAATAAACTATACGCCTATTCTCATCTTAAAAAATCACCATCCCATTTGCTCCTCATAAAAAAAAAAACATTCGATATCCCACTTACGGACAGACGTTTATCCCGCAGGAAAACGGAGGGAATACCACCAATGACGCTGCGCTCCGTCCCTCGGCGTTTCGGTCGCGACATCCACTGAGATCACCTGAAATTATCCTCCAGGTGATTATATTGGACGAATTTCTGTGCCCAGGTGATTTCAATGGACTGGACGGACCATTTTATGGGCTTGGGTAACTGCCTAGTAGATTAGTGGGTATCATAGTGTCCAATTAAATCACCTAGGTACTAAGTGTTCTCAGTGGATGTCGCCTTATTAGTGTAACAGTAGTCGGTTCGTTAAATTAGATATACCATGTATTTTACTGCTTGTAAATTTGAGCGCTCATTTTACTGCTCCATCTACGTAATGCCGCTATTACACTCTGAATTAGTCACTGACGAGAGGGATGCAGCTACCAGTTTATGTTATACAGAAATACCAAATCGTCGGTCTACCCGTGTCCTTTATTCCGCAGATACAAACATGTTCTATAAGTGCGTAATATTAATAGATAATTTTCATTTTTAGGCAAACTGAAATCTAATTTGTCCTTATTTAGGGCAAGTATCGAAGGTATAGAATATTGCTGGCTCGATGGGGTTGCCGTGCTCGCCATATTACCAGTGGCGAGGTACCCGTGGAACACGATTCCTACTGTCTTGCCTAATAAAAAACATATAACTATATAGCTATTTTTTGCAGCGAAGACATTATAGAGTTTTTGACCAAATTCTATCTGTTGCAGATCTTCCAATACCTGGGCATGCGCGACCTGGCTCACTGCGCGCGCGTCTGCCGCCTATGGCGTGACCTCGCTGCCACACCACAGCTATGGAGGCACGTTAGGATGAAGAACTCACATGTAAGCAAGCATTTAACCTCATTATGTCTTTGTGTCATTGAAAAATAATGCTAAAATAGGGGTGTAGATTGAGGTTGAATTATACAACATACTGTAGTTATTTATATGAATAAAATTAGCTCAATATGTTATAGATAGAAAACAAAAAAATAATCATTTAATATGTGACTTGGAAGGTATGTTTTTATGTCTTTTTTTTTAATCTAAAACAAATGTTGAAATTGTTTTCAAAACATTAATTGTATGACAACTATATGAACTTAAACGCATTTTGTCACGATGAAAATGGCAAATTACTTATTGTGTCCCATACATATATTGGTACGCAACGCACATATGACGTCACATATAGGTGGCCATTTGTATGGAGGGCTTTTAGCGCTCCGTGGGAATGTTGAAATTTGACGGTCATTTTTTAAGCCTTTAATACAAAGATCAAAGCTTAAGGTATTTTTTTACTTATAGAGCAATCTAAGTGTAGTTAGTCCAGTATAGACATTTGATCCCAATAACAAATAGAATCGATTGATTGGTTGATTTGTGTGAAGTAGTCCGTTTTTTTTTTTTTTTAAATCCCTTAAAAAAATATTGGTCTACACACTTATTGTTGTTGTACAGGTGAGCGATTGGGGCGGGCTGTTCGCGGCGCTGCGGCGGCACGGCACCAAGCGGCTGGATCTGCGGAAGATGTTGCTCCCTCAGAACGACGCCGCCTTTTGGGAACAGTTCGCGGACCAAGTCAGCCAGTTGGATCAGCTAGATAGGTGGGTCGTTCTTCTTTTTTACCTACAATAGTCCGTCCTTCGTCTTATTATGGCATCTCAGAGTAATCATATTCGGTTTTATAATGTTCGAAAAATCATCCATATTTTTCTATCTATCAATATTATGTAATCTGTCAGTTTCTCTAACCAGCATTTTTTTTTCAAACGTTTGTTTATTATTTCGTAAAATGGCGTGACAGAGTAGATACAGATACAGATACAGATTTTTATTGGTAAAATTAATACATTTTACATGTCATAATTTTTAAATTAGATCATTTTTTAAATTAGATTTTTCATAACAATAACAATAGATGCTAAGTTATAAATAAATATAAATATTAGGTACCTTTAGGGCCCTGTTCAATACGATGTTAGGATCAATGACCGCTACGCATGCATAATAAAAACTCATCGATTGCGTAATATGCCTGTTTTATTAGTAAGGATTTTAACTTTTTGATGAATATGGTGTTACTGTTCGATTCTTTTATGTCAGTCGGTAATGAGTTGTAAAGTGTTGGTCCCATGATGTGGAGTGACTTTCGTGATTTCGCGAGCCGGCATTTCGGAGTAAGCAGAACAGGCGACCTGCGGGCTGGGCCACTGCGGTTAGGTGCACTAGATTTGTACATGTGTATGTTTGCTCTGACATAAGTACAGGCGGTCAGTATATACATACATGGTAACGTTAATATTTTATGACGTTGGAAAAGAGATTGTGCAGGGTAGTCGGCGGGTTTGCTATCAATTATACGAAGGGCGCGCTTTTGCATTCTGAACAGTCTATCACGATCAGCAGCTGTACCCCAAAGATCGACACCCTGAGAGAGTATCGAGTGGAAGTATCCATAGTAGGCGGTCTTTAGGTTCTCAACTGATAAACTAGGTGCAAGTCTGGACAAAGCAAAACAGGCTGAGGCTAATCTATCGCAGGTGGATTGAATGTGCGGGGCCCACGTTAACCCGTCAAGCGTCCAGTAGACTAACGTTAGTCTACAGAAATTTTGTGCCGGTAGCGTCCCGTAGACACACGCTAGTCTACAGCCCAAACCGCTCATTGGATCAATTTCTCTGCATCGATTTGTTATGGTGGCAGCTTGATAGATATTTTACTATCCAACAACAGCTATCAGAGCACACAAATTTGATTTTTAACCAATCAGAATCCTCAGTAGTGACGCGTAAATATTTTTTTTTCTCTACATTGGCGGAATTCGTCCGCCATTTCGAAAATCACATGCATTTGAGGTGTCGTGTCGTGTGATAAATATGTCCAAATCTTTTAAACGGAAAGTGTTTGTATTATGTATTATATATCAAATTACTGGCAATTAAATAAGGTTTTCGTTTTTAATGTTAAATTTAGCCGCACGACATTGTTTCCTAGTGAAAAAAGTCCTCAAGTTTGAATGACGCAATAATTTTGCAATCATGGCCGTCGTAATTCATTTGTTTCCTAATTTTCAATTGTTCAAAACCTTACGAACAAATAATAGTTTTATAACACACTTTCTCAGGATTTCATTTCATATATTAGATTGGTGTAAGGTCTTGGGAATTTTGATAGATTTATGATTTTGTTCAAACAGTGCTCAATTTCGCGGCCAATCCGCCATGACAGTTTGCGATTTGCGGCAGCGCAAGATTGTGCCGTGCGCGCACGTTCTCGTAAATGAATATTTGTTGTGAAGTAATTATTAGGTGTTGAGTAGTGAATTTACGTAAAATTGACGCATAAACTAGCCAGTATCATTTTAGTGTATGTAAAATGTGATATGTGGTTTTAAATTGAGTGCAAATTGTGAATCATTAGTGACGGATGTGACGGAAAACGAACATCTTGGAATATAAATAAATCTACATCTCACTACAAGTAAGTGCGGCTATTATAACATATTGTGCCGAATTCCAAATTTATCTAGCTCTCTAACCATATATAACACATCTCATATAATTATTCTCGGGGTAGGTAAAATTCCCATCTTTAGCGGAAATTCGGCCGTTTCTTGTTTGTATGGGACATTACCGGGTGTTTTGTTCTAGGGAGGTCTGACACTTGACGGGTTAATCCCGAGTCAATTTGGAATCCCAGGTACTTTACCGTGTCTACCTGTGGTATTTGGGTGTCATTTACTACAATATCAAGTTTATTTTTATTTGTATTTTTTAGTTGAAAATGGATTATATTTGTTTTATCGAGATTTATTAGCATGCCATTGGCAGAGAACCATTTGGCGATTAAACTTGTTACGTGACAGAGTTTAGATTGTAAATTTTGAAAGTTATCAGCGTGGACTATGATACATGTGTCATCTGCGAACATAATATATTCATGGTCTGGGCAAGCTGCTGTTATATCATTTACCAGAATTAGAAATAGGTTGTTTCCGGCGACGGAACCTTGGGGGACTGCACAGTTTCCTGTGGATTCCAAACTTGCCTTAGAGTTAAGGACGTAGGTACTCTGTTTACGGTTTTTTAAAAACGATGTCATTGTTTCGAGGAACTTACCGGTAATGCCATACCGAGTGGTAAGCTAAAACGCGGTCTCCCCTTAAAAGGACCACTCTGTCACGCTATAAAAAAAAACACAATAAAAAAACTGAATGGGCTGTAAAATAAGTTTTAATTAGGTAATAGTCCTAATAATAAAACAAATGCTTTTTTTTTTTAATTCTACTCTGAAACCTTAATTATCGATAGTTCAAAAGCCCAAAAAACGGAAAACCTTCGATTTAATGTAGGTAAAAAAGAAGAACGACCCAGGTACATTGTCTATTATGATTAATTCAAAGAGAATATTAACCTTGTGCAAAGTGCAATGTGGGTCAATCAACTATTTTCAGCCACTCGTTGCCATGGTGATGCCCCTGGGTCACTTTTTAAAACTACGATGTTCCGTGGTTATATTTAGCAAAAGCTTTGTAATTTAAGCAGTTATAAGCCCATTCTTATGTAGACTATCTCCTGACAATACCAGTAATATCAATTATCAAAACTTTTCTTAGAAATTTAATCACTATTATCCTCTGGGTCACGGACAGAATAACAGCAAGAAAAAGTTGATCCACCCATTGGCACAAAGTAACACTTATAACTCGGACCCAGACACACAGTGTGTGCTATACGCACGCGTAAACGCCCAGTGTACATGTACAAGATCCATTCTGTGCATTCTATTCGTCTAGATCCTATTAAAGAGATCTATAGAAAAAAAAGTATTAGGCCGCAGGTACATGTAAAGAAAATGTACATGGGGCGTTTAGGCCTTATGGCTTGGAAACTTTTTGAATGAGTATGTTAATCAGACATTGATATATTTTCGAAAGCGTAAAGATGTAGCAGTTCTGAATTTTTTAAACGTTATTTGATTTATCGGAGAAAATCCTGATGAAAAAATAATATGTGGTCAATCATTAAAAAAATTATGTTGAATGCTTTTATGAATTGCGCACAGAGTAATGAGACAGTTAAAACGCTCAATCAACCTGTACTGATATATCTACTACTGGTATAATCTTCTAACCTTACTCTATTACTTCTCCAGGATAGAAATGTGCCGCTGTCCAGCGAGCGCAGTAGAAGCAGTATGCCGCGGCATCACGAACCTCAAATCCTTGTCTGCCGTCGCCATCCGCTCCGCGTTGCTGGATCCCGCGCCACTCGGAGCGTTATCACATCTACATGAACTTCGACTCAAGAGTATGACAGGACTGTCGCTCACAAGGGATCTACAACCATTGGCGGCGCTGACCAGGCTTACGCATCTCTCGCTCACCTCCATCAAGGTATGTAGCGACATCTAGTGACAAATCGACACTCTTGCAGTGAGCACACAGGCACATGATACCCTATGTATATGTAACTGCGTCACGAACATCAAATATATCTGCTGTCGTCATCCGCTCCGCGCCGTTAGATCCTGCTCCTATTACTAAGTACAGATATGACAGTAACATATAGATATGATCTATGATTAAATAGTATGACAGAACTGTCGCTCACGAAAAATCTGAAGCCTTTGGCAGCATTCACGAGGCTTACGCATATTTCGCTTACGTCTAGGTATGTCTTTCCGACAAAGTGTCGAGTAGTAACGACTCAACTTCCGTGAATATTAGTTATAATAAAATGGTTCAAACGAGGTTATGCCGCGTATATTCTCTCACTCCAGACGATCTATCCGTGACGAAATGTCGAAAACAGATATAAGATCCTTTAACATTAAATTATTTAAACATCTCCCGGTTGGCAATAGATGATGCAATTTTACAACAGTTCCCATTATTCCACAGGAACTAGGTTGGTGCGCGTGCGACGTCGTCGGTGAATTACCCCAGCTTGAATCCCTCGAGCTCGGCGAGTGCAGTTTCCGCGCGGAGTTTGCGCTCGTCATCGCCAAGCTGTCGCGGCTGCGGCGCCTTCGGCTCGAGCGCGGAACCGCGCAGTGCGCCGCGCCGGCGTTACTACGCGCGCTGGCGTTACTGCCGCAACTCACGAGCTTGGAGCTCGTCAACTTTGACGTGAAGGTACGTTGACAGTGACATACCACCGTGTCACGAGACATACTCGTGGTTGATAACTGATACGCGTGCTGGCGTTACTGCCGCAACTCACAAGCTTGGAGCTCGTCAACTTTGACGTGAAGGTACATTGACGGTGATATACCACCGTGTCACGAGACATACTCGTGGTTGATAACTGATACGCGTGCTGGCGTTACTGCCGCAACTCACAAGCTTGGAGCTCGTCAACTTTGACGTGAAGGTACATTGACGGTGATATACCACCGTGTCACGAGACATAGTCGTGGTTGATAACTGATACGCGTGCTGGCTCTACTGTCACAACTTATAGGTAAAAACTTAAGTAATAGTATATTACATACCTTGGCCGGTGACTTCGTGAATGTCCCAGATCGCAGGTGTTTGTGGCACGAACCAACGGTGAGAGCCATAAGTATACGATCTGGGGCTTTACGAATACCGCTCGTGATTTGTCTAAAGTTTTACGTCTTGCCTTGGCTACTTACGGCCTAGTGTGGCTTAAAAGTAGTAAACAATCGTAGGAACCTGTCAAGGGTTCTCTAACACTACATTTCTTTTCACTTCTCATGCTCTAAAAGTTCGACTTTATGCTATGCGTAGGCGACATAAAGTCGCTTTTTATGCTCTAGAGCATAAAGTAAAATCGTCGTCGAAGACCAATGCGATCGGTCCAACAGCCACACGAACAACATAAAACTTTGTAGAATAAACTCTTTATTTTTTTTCGTTTCGTTAGTATTCTAAGACCAAGGCAAAATACTAACAGCCTAAGTACACAATAAAACTTCGTGAAATAAATTTGTAATTTTTATTTACTATCATTTATTAGTTTTTAAATTTATTTCTATTTTAGTAAATCAATATACTATATATTTAAACTACAACAATAATTTATCGTAGATATGAAAAACAATGTTTCTAAATTTTAAATAAATTTGTTTTTAACCGACTTCAAAAAAGGAGGAGGTTCTCAATTCGAACTAATTTTTTTTTTTTTTTTTTTTTTCTATGTATGTTACTCGATATCTCCGAGAATCGTGAACCGATTTTCAATTTTTTTTTTTTTTATCGAAAGGGTATAACTCCGAGTTGGTCCCGTTGGCACTAAGTCGGGATCTGATGATGGAATCTTGGAGAAATCGAGGGCTCTTCAAATGTTATAGGGACATGTACGGCGCTTTCGGTAATTTATTGATAAAGTCAAGAATTTACATTCAGTAAAAAGGATTTGGCGTAAGGAAAGTATACGAATCACTAAAAAGCAAAAAAAAAAAATTTTTAACAAAAAAAGAACCGACTTCAGTTCAGTAAAACTAAAAAGCCAACAATAACCCGTTCAAGTACAGATTACATTTGACTCACCCTTCGAAGTCGGTGCCAAACCTCGCGTAAACTATAATATATAAATATAAGAACTGAGTGGTTTGGGATCGACTTCGAAGGGTGAGTCAAATGTAATCTGTACTTGAACGGGTTATTGTTGGCTTTTTAGTTTTACTGAACTGAAGTCGGTTCTTTTTTTGTTAAAATTTTTTAAGTATAATATTTACACGATGTAGTTTAATTTTCTCGCAATCGAAGTGAAAAGTAGAGTGTGCAACTCGTCCATAAAACGCATTTACACTCGGCTTTATATTCATCCTCGCTCGCAAGCTCGCTCGGATGGATAAACGTCTCGTATAAAATGGTGCGTTTTATGCACTTGTTGTACAATCTACTATTGTACCTATATTCTAAATTCGTTTTACAATTACAATAAAGTTGTAGCTAGATGATTAGAAATTAGTAATGTTATTTCACAGGTCGGGTTCGACGACGCGCTCGCAGAATGCAAGAACATACAGAGGCTGCTTATTATACCGACTTATGTGTCACAATCCGCAACCACTAACAAACAGGTACGTTTCTTATGCATTACATAAAAATATACTTAAAAATTTGCCTTCACGTACGTTATATCGTTTTTGAGATATAATTGATGTGTAATGCGCATGTTTTCAATTAATTATGCGTAATCGTCAAAGCTGTAGAAGACAGCAACGACGTCTCTGGGACGACAGGCCGACGGATGCCGCAAGTGTCTTTGAAGCGACAACAACACACACTTTTGTTATCAATTCTCTTGCGCAATAAGCCTTTATTCAGTGTGAAAGTTAATAATAAATTATTTCTTTGACCAGGTGTTAAGTGGCGTACTCAGACTCAAAGACACCCTCACACACCTAATGTGGGGCGTCACCATCGAGCTGCTCCGCGTGACGGAGCTGTTCATCGACCAGTGCGAGCAGGGCGCCGAGCGGCGGCGCGACGTCGGCGAGTGCATCCCCGTGCTCAAGCCCGTGCCCGGCTGTCGGCTGCCGCAGCCTGAGGCCGAGGCCAAGCAGGAGCAGCGCACGCCGCCGCAGGTACAGACACTGACACCCCCGGTGTGACCATCGACCAGTGCGAGCAGGGCGCCGAGCGGCGGCGCGACGTCGGCGAGTGCATCCCCGTGCTCAAGCCCGTGCCCGGCTGTCGGCTGCCGCAGCCTGAGGCCGAGGCCAAGCAGGAGCAGCGCACGCCGCCGCAGGTACAGACACTGACACACCCGGTGTGACCATCGACCAGTGCGAGCAGGGCGCCGAGCGGCGGCGCGACGTCGGCGAGTGCATCCCCGTGCTCAAGCCCGTGCCCGGCTGTCGGCTGCCGCAGCCTGAGGCCGAGGCCAAGCAGGAGCAGCGCACGCCGCCGCAGGTACAGACACTGACACACCCGGTGTGACCATCGACCAGTGCGAGCAGGGCGCCGAGCGGCGGCGCGACGTCGGCGAGTGCATCCCCGTGCTCAAGCCCGTGCCCGGCTGTCGGCTGCCGCAGCCTGAGGCCGAGGCCAAGCAGGAGCAGCGCACGCCGCCGCAGGTACAGACACTGACACACCCGGTGTGACCATCGACCAGTGCGAGCAGGGCGCCGAGCGGCGGCGCGACGTCGGCGAGTGCATCCCCGTGCTCAAGCCCGTGCCCGGCTGTCGGCTGCCGCAGCCTGAGGCCGAGGCCAAGCAGGAGCAGCGCACGCCGCCGCAGGTACAGACACTGACACACCCGGTGTGACCATCGACCAGTGCGAGCAGGGCGCCGAGCGGCGGCGCGACGTCGGCGAGTGCATCCCCGTGCTCAAGCCCGTGCCCGGCTGTCGGCTGCCGCAGCCTGAGGCCGAGGCCAAGCAGGAGCAGCGCACGCCGCCGCAGGTACAGACACTGACACACCCGGTGTGACCATCGACCAGTGCGAGCAGGGCGCCGAGCGGCGGCGCGACGTCGGCGAGTGCATCCCCGTGCTCAAGCCCGTGCCCGGCTGTCGGCTGCCGCAGCCTGAGGCCGAGGCCAAGCAGGAGCAGCGCACGCCGCCGCAGGTACAGACACTGACACACCCGGTGTGACCATCGACCAGTGCGAGCAGGGCGCCGAGCGGCGGCGCGACGTCGGCGAGTGCATCCCCGTGCTCAAGCCCGTGCCCGGCTGTCGGCTGCCGCAGCCTGAGGCCGAGGCCAAGCAGGAGCAGCGCACGCCGCCGCAGGTACAGACACTGACACACCCGGTGTGACCATCGACCAGTGCGAGCAGGGCGCCGAGCGGCGGCGCGACGTCGGCGAGTGCATCCCCGTGCTCAAGCCCGTGCCCGGCTGTCGGCTGCCGCAGCCTGAGGCCGAGGCCAAGCAGGAGCAGCGCACGCCGCCGCAGGTACAGACACTGACACACCCGGTGTGACCATCGACCAGTGCGAGCAGGGCGCCGAGCGGCGGCGCGACGTCGGCGAGTGCATCCCCGTGCTCAAGCCCGTGCCCGGCTGTCGGCTGCCGCAGCCTGAGGCCGAGGCCAAGCAGGAGCAGCGCACGCCGCCGCAGGTACAGACACTGACACACCCGGTGTGACCATCGACCAGTGCGAGCAGGGCGCCGAGCGGCGGCGCGACGTCGGCGAGTGCATCCCCGTGCTCAAGCCCGTGCCCGGCTGTCGGCTGCCGCAGCCTGAGGCCGAGGCCAAGCAGGAGCAGCGCACGCCGCCGCAGGTACAGACACTGACACACCCGGTGTGACCATCGACCAGTGCGAGCAGGGCGCCGAGCGGCGGCGCGACGTCGGCGAGTGCATCCCCGTGCTCAAGCCCGTGCCCGGCTGTCGGCTGCCGCAGCCTGAGGCCGAGGCCAAGCAGGAGCAGCGCACGCCGCCGCAGGTACAGACACTGACACACCCGGTGTGACCATCGACCAGTGCGAGCAGGGCGCCGAGCGGCGGCGCGACGTCGGCGAGTGCATCCCCGTGCTCAAGCCCGTGCCCGGCTGTCGGCTGCCGCAGCCTGAGGCCGAGGCCAAGCAGGAGCAGCGCACGCCGCCGCAGGTACAGACACTGACACACCCGGTGTGACCATCGACCAGTGCGAGCAGGGCGCCGAGCGGCGGCGCGACGTCGGCGAGTGCATCCCCGTGCTCAAGCCCGTGCCCGGCTGTCGGCTGCCGCAGCCTGAGGCCGAGGCCAAGCAGGAGCAGCGCACGCCGCCGCAGGTACAGACACTGACACACCCGGTGTGACCATCGACCAGTGCGAGCAGGGCGCCGAGCGGCGGCGCGACGTCGGCGAGTGCATCCCCGTGCTCAAGCCCGTGCCCGGCTGTCGGCTGCCGCAGCCTGAGGCCGAGGCCAAGCAGGAGCAGCGCACGCCGCCGCAGGTACAGACACTGACACACCCGGTGTGACCATCGACCAGTGCGAGCAGGGCGCCGAGCGGCGGCGCGACGTCGGCGAGTGCATCCCCGTGCTCAAGCCCGTGCCCGGCTGTCGGCTGCCGCAGCCTGAGGCCGAGGCCAAGCAGGAGCAGCGCACGCCGCCGCAGGTACAGACACTGACACACCCGGTGTGACCATCGACCAGTGCGAGCAGGGCGCCGAGCGGCGGCGCGACGTCGGCGAGTGCATCCCCGTGCTCAAGCCCGTGCCCGGCTGTCGGCTGCCGCAGCCTGAGGCCGAGGCCAAGCAGGAGCAGCGCACGCCGCCGCAGGTACAGACACTGACACACCCGGTGTGACCATCGACCAGTGCGAGCAGGGCGCCGAGCGGCGGCGCGACGTCGGCGAGTGCATCCCCGTGCTCAAGCCCGTGCCCGGCTGTCGGCTGCCGCAGCCTGAGGCCGAGGCCAAGCAGGAGCAGCGCACGCCGCCGCAGGTACAGACACTGACACACCCGGTGTGACCATCGACCAGTGCGAGCAGGGCGCCGAGCGGCGGCGCGACGTCGGCGAGTGCATCCCCGTGCTCAAGCCCGTGCCCGGCTGTCGGCTGCCGCAGCCTGAGGCCGAGGCCAAGCAGGAGCAGCGCACGCCGCCGCAGGTACAGACACTGACACACCCGGTGTGACCATCGACCAGTGCGAGCAGGGCGCCGAGCGGCGGCGCGACGTCGGCGAGTGCATCCCCGTGCTCAAGCCCGTGCCCGGCTGTCGGCTGCCGCAGCCTGAGGCCGAGGCCAAGCAGGAGCAGCGCACGCCGCCGCAGGTACAGACACTGACACACCCGGTGTGACCATCGACCAGTGCGAGCAGGGCGCCGAGCGGCGGCGAAGGTACCGTGTGAGAATGTTTCTCGACAACATTTCCCATACAAAACTGACAATGTTTTGAACGAACCTGCTGGTGGAACCGAAACTTTAATCGGTCACTAGTTTTTTTGTTCCAATATGATCCAACGAACTTTCGCTATCGAATTACTTTCTATGTATAAATAGAGAATATGATCGTTTCCGCCAGGTGGAGATCCTCCCGCTGCCGACCCTGCAGCGCCTGCTGTCGGCCCAGCTGCCGAACACCAAGCTGAAGCTGCTCCGCATCCCGTTCCACGCGACCTGGCGCCAGTCGCTCGCAGACTTCCAGTAGCAGCGAGTCTACGCCGAGAAGCCCACACAAATACTGTGGTACCCTCCAACGGCAAGGGAATACACATTAGACATAAAGATTTGAAGGAAATACACTTATTCGATTACAGAACCGACATTATATCGTTACGTTTCAATAACGTTGTGGCAAAAGGAATGATCGATACAAATATTGTGGCTTATTCGTCTCCCGTGACACAGCATACGTGTTCAAATAATTATTACTCCTACGCCGATGACACATCATGTGTGTCTACGGAATGTACTCCTATGAAAGTGACAGTTCATCGTGGTACTCTTTCAATTCGGGCGGCATAGCGTAACGGCCGAGTGGAATGCCGCCGGAGACAAATGTGTTAGGAAAGGATCTATACCTATAGCCACTTTGAAGATGCAATGAAACTCATTAAATATGACAATTGATCTTTCAGGAAAGTGAACTAGCTTCGGTGTCTCGGAACAGAGACTCGCACATTTATCAAAAATTGTTACCTGTATTGAATGAGTTTTGCTGTTGTCGAGTGACGAAATATATCTAATGGGATATTATAGCGGAAACTTTACTTTTACGATATTAATCTAAATGTGACAGTTGTCAGACCGTGTTTAAATTTGGTACAATAAATAAAACACATTTTTAAAAATATGTATTTATACAGTACACAAATTACTAACACTGTTAACCTGTTTACAACAAGAAACTGACCTTTATAATTCTTTCGCAACAATGTATAAACTAAAGCCAATTAGGAAAAACTTTGTCCTTACCTGAATCAAGTTCTCAGTGGTCATAAATTGGAATGAATATATTAAATTTATGTTCTCAATTGTGTCCACTGGTAACTTAATCGTGGGGGTATATATAAATAGCTCAACACATGTTAATGACTTTATTTCATTTTACAGTTAGTGTAGTGGTAATAATCCATATAACACCAAAACTGTACAACAGCTGTAGGCATTTCCTATGAAAAGCAATAACTAGATTGAATTAATAGTTGAATGTTATTATTTCAAGAGGTTTTATTAGCATATTAATAAATACTAACTATGCAGTAAGCTCTAATATTGAACAAGAAAACAATGAAATTTAAATGGCTGATCTAACTATACCGGGTGTTTCCTGTAATAGGTGCGATGTGATTCTTCGCTTGAAACTGGACAACATTTGTCTGTTGACTGAGTTGACTGAAAATAACGTGTATTAAATGATATTTTGTAGAATAATGTTTAGACAAAGAAGCAATGTATTGCGAAATGTCCGATATTAGTAGAGTGACAGCTATGTCAATGCTCAGGGAATGTCAATGTTGGACGACGTACATTGAAAATACTATTTAATTTGTTTGAAATAATAAAATTCTGAAAATTGACTTTTTTTTAAGGTTGCTGAACAAATGTTGTTCAATTTGAAAAGTAGAATCTATATTTTAATTTATTGCTCCTAGGAAACACCTGGTATAAAAACACAAATGTATGTATAAACCAAAAATTTAGCTGCGAATTGGTAACTATAACTTAAAGCACCGACTGTCGGTAGCCATTCTTATCTTAAAGGGCCGTACCTACTTATCGTAACAAAGGCTTTGTATTTATACAGTACTTTTGTTTAGGAACAAAGATTTTGTATAGTAGCTACGGCGTCTTCAAAACAAAACATACTAGGTTACATCAGTATCTCAAAGAATGGCACAGCAGGTCAGAATTTTTGTCGGAGATAAAGTTGTACTACCCTTTAGATCTCACTTCTAAATTGTGGTTTAAGGTATATGCAGATATCAATTGTATACCTTTGGTAAAACAAATTCAAAGTTATTCGGTTTTAAAAAGACGTGAATGTAGTTCAAAGGCTTTGATTTATGACAATTCCATTGTCTTCATTGTCAGTGTTAAACAAGCTTGTCCGCTATTTTAACAAAAAGCTTAGTTCGTCATTGCCAAAGCCTTTGTGTTACTGAAATTTATCAGTCTCTTTTTAGAAACAAACAACTATTGCTAATTATAATTTGTAGTTTCTTTGTTTAGCCAAAGGTACTTTTTAGCGAGAGAAAATAAAATAAGAAAATAATAGTTTTAACAAAAAGAAATGGTTGGTAAACGACGATATAATTTAATGGATTAACGTTGTTTAGTGTTAATGGTTTGTTCTATAATAAGGAGTGTACATATATGTATCGGTAGGTATAGCGAATGGATCAGTGCCTATTTGGTTCGTGGCCAATCAAAGATGGATAGTGTATGAATATTTTGTGTTTAAATATTAATTTCAAATGTATAATCGAAGAATGTTGAATTAATAATGTCATCAAAGTATAGAGGTATAGTGGTAATCATTTTTGTAGGCCGATGCTACTTAGCTTCGTTAATAAAAACCATAGACTTTATTCCAAAGTTGTTTGCAATTATGATGCCTTTAATTTAAAGTAGCAGTTTGTGGCCGCACTATATAATCGAATAAAGAAAAGAAGAAAACATTTATTCGGGAACAAACATAATTACATAAATAGTGACAAACAAGAAAACTGAACTATAATTATGTATTGCCTCTAAAAGGTCCCAGCATAAGCTTAGAGACAAAGATAAAGGATTTTGTTTCTCAGGTAACATATTTAAATAGATTCGGATACCAAAAATAATTATTATTATAATACTGTGACATTGTGAAAGAGACGTGCCTTTGGGAAAAGATATCAAATAATGGCTAAACTATCGTTCACTATAGTGTTCACAACAAATGTAAAGAGTTATTTGTTTTATTGAGAATGACTGACTATAATAACGATATTAACTGATACTGCTTCTCCCATAGACTCCCTTTTCATAAGCAATCACTCTACTATTTCCTTATTCATTGATGTCACGAAAAATACCTTTTTAAATAGATAAGCTATTTTTTTGGGTTGTACTTTTTTTAGATGATTGGTTTTGTAGGCTCATTGTTTGAGTAAGAATAGTAAGATAAACGAAATAGTTTTCTTTGCAAAGCCCTCAAATAGCATATGTACATGGCATTATCGTTGGTCAATATAAATTATCTTTACTTTGTATATAACATATTGTGTAAAACAAATACACAGCTATATTAAAGGCTATCTTTTCAGGATTTACACTATTAATTCAACATTCTCCGCTATAATTTTAAAATATAGGCCTTGATAAATAGTTGATAGGTATGTGGAAAGATTATGTTATAACATATTTTATTATATTATAGAATATCATGTATGCAAAGTACAAGATGGGCGCCACACATATTTTTCTAAGCATCGCGCTAGCGGGACAAAATTGTGAGAAACGATCTCAGTTTCTGATGACGTTAATTTTAATCGCTGTACTTTTCATTTACATACTTATATTATTGTGTATTATTAAGCAAGAACTGGCAATATTAACCAACTTATGGTTACCTATCTGAAACACAAATTTTTGTTTGTTTTTCTGTAACGTTTTGGCAAATTTTCATTTGTCCGAAAGCCATTCATACCATAACTTAATTTTTCTGAATAAAAAAAAAAAAACCTAACCTAACGATGTTTATAAAATCCTGAAAATATTACGGGTTTCAGAAAAAGAAACTTTCGGACAAATAAAAATTTGGCAAAACATCACTGATGGGAAACAATGTTTCGGAGTTGAGGATACCCCAACTTATCATCATTTTAGTCGGAAGGCGACTGCTGGGCATAGGTCTCTCCCAAGGATCGCTATCATGCGCTGACCAGTTCTGATTGCTTCCTGCTATCTCGATCAGATCTTCTTTTTCTCCTTGTTGGAGGTCTACCAAGCTGCGTCTTTCGTTACTAACTCTATAGAGAGGCACTAGTATTTTATAAATATAGCAATCTCGAAATTTAATTGTCATTGAAGGTGTTAATTTACTTTTGTCTCTCCATCGGAAAATGCTTGTATTTAAGTGGGATTGTGACAAGCGGTACTAATTTTATTTTATAGACTTTGTATAGTCTTTGACAGATATAAATTAACATGTGCTTTATAGATTGTAGTACGGTGTACGGAGGGACATCGCAGTACGAAAGGTTTGAGAGTTACAGTATCGAATTGAATGTCATCGGTTTTTATCTAAGCACTGGCGAGTACTCCGAAGTCAAAGGTGTTACTTGGAGGGCAAAAGGACCTTCACAACACAATAAAATACGATTTACTTACTTCGGACTAGTCCGCCAGGTTTTGGTAGTGTAAGGCACAGTTCTTAGATTATATATTTCCACTATTTCTCACTTAAATACAACTATATACTTGCCAAATATAATTTGTATATGTATTTATGTGCTATCGTACACGAGAAAATTCTAATGTTAATTTCAAATATACACCAATAGATAGTTTTATAGAATAAACATGTTTTTCCAATTATTCGCCATGACCCAAAAAGCATAGCTTTTCCAATTGTAATTTAGGCTGTAAAGTCTATTTTGTTTTTATAATCTCTTTTGATGGCTTGTATTGTTTCGAGTATTGTTTCAACCTCGTATCTTACCTAAAAAAAATATTCTACTCCCAAGTTCGACGATCATATCTTGTCGTCTCTCTCACTTTCCCGTTATACAATATTTAGGTGAGCGATGCGGCATGATGGTCGTCGAGAAAAAAAAAATAGTGAAAGAAGTGAAACTTCGTAATGTGGTAATGGAAATAGAAAGAGGTAGAACTTGATTTTTAGTGAACTCATATTGTTTCTTTAAGACAAACTTCTTCACTCACGCTCTGTCTCTTTCTATTCCCCCTCCCCAGGAGCGTTGAACGTTTAACGCAACAGTGTTTTCCTCCACGGTAGCGTTAAACGTTTAACGCAACCTTGTTGGAAGTCGCATTAGAAGTTTCACTTCAAAAATATCGGTATATAGGTCGAGACTCTATCAATGTTTAAATACTTAAAAAAAACTTGACAATGCATTTAGGTCGATGTTTCACTGTTCACTCTGCCCTTCAACAACTTGTACCAAAAATATATAAAAAAAAACGACTGTATTGTAAATATTTATTCATAATATTTGAAAAAACAATATAAGCATTTTTATGTTTAGAATTTTCCAACTTTCATTTGTTTTATAAAGTCTTTAGACCTAGGTACAAAGCTACGTTTATATTGTATAATAAACAAGCATCGGTGACTGTAGAGCGACTTGTGCGGTAAGCAATGTAATCGTATGCTCCTACATTATATTTGAACTTACGTACTAACAGTTTGCCGCGAATTGAACGACAGTTGCCGTTCAATAAGATACGAGGTTGAATCGGTCGATCGGATCGCATCGTGTATAAATTGTGGATATAGTCCGCGCAAGCGTTCGTTTACTAGGTTATTGTAGAATAAAGACAACTATGCGTATGCATGGGCGACTGGTAATAAATGGTTGCCGTGAAGTTTTGTTTTATTTACAGCCTATTGTTAACGTATAGTAATTAGATTACACTAAATCCCTATCGGAATAGGCCAAAACATTATCACTTGTTTTAGCTAATATTTCATGTTTCATGAAAATTTATCATGAAACTGCGGATGTATATACAGTACACGTGTTAAATACTACACTGTTGAATCGCGCCGCTAGAATGTGGTCAACCGCACTGTTCAAGCTCGCTATGATAAACCAGCTCAACTGTCCATACGTGATAACTTACAGTCTGACCAAAGAGTAGAAATTAAAAAGTGGCAATACTGTAGTGTCGTCCCTTTCTAATAAATATAAGAAAACGGGGACGGCACTACAGTATTGCCACTTTTAATTTCTACTCTTTTTGGTCAGACTCTAGGCACGGTCCCACTAAGGGCGAGGAAGCGATAAACTGTCGACTAATTTCTCGCTCAAGAAACTAACAAAAGATATAGCCCCCGTGTCGGTAAGAGACAGATATATTATAAGTCAACTATTAATATATTATTTATTTAGTTAAATAACTTAAAAACCTTACCTATTGCACAAAACAAAAGTCAGTACTAATGGCGGACTTAACATGTATACGGAATTTGGTATAATGTCTACCGCGACAAACTTTACGTGGCAAAAGTTCTGCGTGATTACGAATATCGTTCAACTTTATTCGTATCTGTGGTAGAAATCTTCGTCGACTCGATTTGACAGGTCAGAGTCCAACTTTTCTGAAGTTTATAGCAACTTTTAGGGCATTATTATAGTATTTTTAGTCCGTTTGTATCGTTCCAGAGTAATTCCAAGTTAGCTGTGATATCCCGTAGGAGTCCACGCAGCCATGGCATCCCACATAGCGAAAACTTTATTGAAAACTCCTCATGCCAGCTCGACGATCAAATTTGGTAATTTATTTCAATTATTTTCAATTACAAACCCTTCGTTTTCGTTTAAAATCTGCAGGTACATTAATATTTCGTTCCTAGTTGCATTCCGTTAGTTTTTCAAGATTTACTTAGGTTATATATTAAGGAAGTGAATATTTTGATTCCAACATAAACTTTGGACTTATTTTTGATTGGCACTTAGACAAATTATTTTTAATAGAATATTTCATACGTATCGCGCGACCGCTACCGTACATAGTGAAGGAACGTAGGTCAATAAAGCTATCGGAAATGGTATCTAGTCCAGGATTTGTGTTTCTTCTGGTTAATGTAGACTGGGTTGAAATAAAACAACCTCTTAAGTATGAAATTAAAGTGCACCTGGAAATAGGCTCATTCCAAAAAGATTTGTTTTATCAAGGACCATATACCCGGGACTTATGTTCTCATACAAGAAAACGTAACTCTGAAAAAGCTCAAAATTCGGTATAAAAACTAGATGGCGCTGCTTCGTAGCCTGGAAGTGACAAAAATGATATTTTTTACCAATATTTATAAGTGATTTTTGATTTTTGAAAATCAAACGCGTTACTGCTTTGTTTTAATACGATAATATAACTTAAATACACAATTTTTAAGGATTTCATTTTTTAGTCTTCAACAACGTGGTTTGATCGTATTAAAATAGATGGCACTACCTTTGGATAGCTCAAGGTTGCTTGCGGGCTCGCCAATTTTTGCTACACAAAATAGCTAGATGGCGTTGGTGCACTGATGTAATGGACAAAATAAGTTACGCCCGAATTGTCAAGTGACATTTCCCACTAACAAACAGTCAGTAACGTAATATTTGTTAGATAAGTTTTGTACAGTCAAGGAATTTCATTTCCTACCCATTTCGTTAAAATGTCGTTAGACATTCGCAATGCATTAAGGCCGAAAATTATATTTCAATAATAGTATTGAAATGTCAATATTATTATTTGTCACTTCATTTTACAAAAAACCTCCTCGCGAAAGGTTATCATTTGCTTTTAATTTCTAATTAGGAACATATGTCAGTGTCAATCGAGAAAATCGTAAAATAATTTTCAGCAACGTTATTAATTTGAAAAATAAAATGCTTGCCGCTAACCGTGAACTATTAAAAGATAATGATAATGACTGAAAACAATGAAGAGCTCAAAGAGTGGAGTTACACCAGGAAGGAATACGGATTTATGAGATCACACGTCGGTTAAATGCTAGCAGGGACACAGTTTGAAGTTGGGTACGGCGATATAATGCTGAAGGAAACCTTATTGATCTACTGCAAAGCAAAGTAACCATTGCATCGTCCGCTTGCCATGGCCCAAGACCAACGCCGACGACAAAATGGCTTTACGCCAACGGGACGATTTGCGTAAATGTTTGACATTTACCCTAGAACAATTAAGAATTGCCTACATGCAGGCGGCCTGCGAAAATATATTCGTTCGTTTTGTTTTTGTTAAAAGTAATATAAAGAAAACGTTTATAAAATTGTGGTTTTATTGAATTATCACTGTCGTTAGTTCTGTTAGTTTTTGTATAGATAAATTTCGGGTGCCTGTCCTATCGCATAACGTTTTTTGTCCTAAAAATGTTTGGCCGAGAATGTTTGGCATACTGTTGAATGGCATACTACTCGTTTGTCCTAATAATTTTTGCGCATACTCTTAAAGTCCTAAATCAAGTGAGGGCTATTCCGATGTTGGAAATTTTACTGTCGTATAGTGCTATTCCATTCACTAAAATATTCTTTGACAGATGATCGAGAAGGATGGCGCTATTCGACAGTCAAATTTTGAACATCGGGGTAGCCCTTCTGGCATCACTGGTTTGACATGTCTTGCCAGATGGGTGTGTGATGTCGTCAAATCAAATGTCATTGTTTCAAATTTGTAAAATTGTATGTATTTTATTCTTGAAATTACGCGATTAATCGAATTTTGCGGTTACGTGTTTCCATATCAGAATTTATTGTTTTTTTACAAAGAATAGTTTGGTAGGTATGCGTTTCGTGAAGGTCTATCGTAGGCCCAGACAAAAATATTATTATATTGATTAGTTTACGTCAAAACGATGACATGTAGGGAATTGTTGCAACTACAATGATTTGCTCTCCATACAAATTTTAATCCCGTTTTTCGTCCCTAAAAGGGATAAAACTTGATATAAATGATAGCCTATGTCCTATTCTGATATATAAGGTACATAACTGGAAAGTTTCATCATAATACGTCCAGTAGTTTTTGAGATTAAGTTAAAAGTACATACATACATCCATACAAACTTTCACGTTTATAATATTATTAGGATTAGGATTAGGATGTAAGTAATTTTTATGTTTAAATAAAACAAACACAAATAGTGAAATGAGACGAAACGGAACGTAGTAAACAAACATCGCACCTAACGTCATCTATTCACTTTTTACTATATCACTTGGAAGTTGGAATGTCGTTGAACGCTTGACGACTGTGTTACTTCACGCTTGCGCGTACCGTACGGTAGAGATTGAAAAATGACGACTTTTGAATGAATTGAGACCCTTAGCGGCATCTAGCGACGTAGAACGATAGTAACTAACGGAGTACGGTGCGTAGTATGAAGAATAGCGGTTGGTTTTATCAAATTTAGCTTGAATGTTTTATAAGTTACAGTTTTGTTTCATGTTTTGGTTATGATTAGTTTTCATTTTTGGTGGTTTGTAGGTTTATTTATGTGCTAATGGCTTTTATGTTATTACCAACATGTAAGTATTGTTCATTTATTTATTATTCATCTTATCGAATTATTATGATGATTTTCACTACCTGATCATTTTATATGGGTCAAAGTAGTCTTTCATATGATATACTAATTTACAACTTTATTAATTGCCAGAAATAATAATTAGGTATATTAATATCTTGGAATAATTTTCAAGCACTATAGATTTACATTAAGTATTATAACTGCTACCTCAGCTAGAGTTATGAACTCTGTCGAAATGTGTCAATCGAACTGAGGTAGATAGTGATTGAAATACCTCATTTTCACCCATAAACCAAAGACTGTCCTACATATTGAAATTTGCAGTTCAAAATAAAAATAAGGTTAATAACAGGATCACTATTCTCATTAGACACTGCTAGGCGTGCCCTGAGTGTTGGGGCAGCGCTGCAGCAGAAGAAGACCCTCAAAGACCGCACTGGTAAAAATGTGGTGCTGGTGGATGGAGTCCGAACCCCCTTCCTCGTATCCTTCACCGACTACTCCAAGATGATGCCCCATGAGCTTGCAAGACACGCTTTGTTGTGAGTACCTTATCTTTCCTATTACGTTGATATATTAAAATTAATGAATTCAAAATATTTGACTTATGGGCCAAGAACTAGCATTATTTTAAGTACATGATTATGATTGGTTTCTATAAAACAATGGGGATGGGATGAAATTTTTTAAATAGGCATCTTAATTTTTGTTTATAGGTAGAACAAAAAAAATACAGATTTTTCTGTAGTATAAACAAATCAAAAAGCTAATAACACAAGGCGGGATAAGATCATCTTATAATTTTTAAAGCTACAGAAAAATCTAGCTTATTTCTAAGAACAAGATTTTTGAACAATTTCATCCATTCCCCATTGCAGCAGAAATAATGATGAAAAAAAATTATGTCCCAAATTCGCAGACACCTCAAGCCCAAACATTAATTGGTCAATATATACTGTATAACATGTGGTTTATTGCAAGGTAGCTGACTTACAAATTTGCACCAAAGAGCTACCCTAAGGTGAATGATACAGAAAAAATTGTAGACTAATTCTACTGATGAGTCTCCTTGACTCTCCTCTTGTTCTTCTACATGTTCTTATCTTAACCCATTTACGCACAATGTATCCGATTGGGGACAGTCTTGTTTACGGTCTCGACTCCATTGCTTGTTACTCATACTCCAAAAAGTGGTTTCCTATCTGAAACACTAATTCTAGTTTCCCATCTCTAATTTTTTTTTTTTCCAAAACTGTTATTTTTTCAGAATAATAAGAAATCAAACCTAACCTAACCTAATGGGTTCTTTAAAGCGATGTTTATAAAACACTGAAAATATTACGGGTTTCAGGACAAAAATACTTTTGGATAGTTGTGAATTTAGCGAAACGTTACAGATGGGAAACTCGGTTTCGGTTTGAGATAGGATGCATTTGGGCCCTGTTTGGTGTGTAAATGTTTTACAAACACTCATTAATTTCTATGAAAGGTGACTGGCCACTCCCATTGGTTTTTTTTTAAACCAAGCATCCAAGCATTGGGGATATCCTTCAGTATATTTTATGTGTATTTTTACATGTAGGGGTCTCCTGCAAAAAACTGGCATCGACAAGGAGCTGATCGACTACATCATCTACGGCACCGTCATCCAGGAGGTGAAGACCTCCAACATCGGGCGCGAGGCCGCGCTGGCCGCCGGGTTCAGCGACCGCACTCCCGCCCACACCGTCACCATGGCTTGCATCTCCTCCAACCAGGCCATCACCACTGGTAAGTGACACCTGACAGGAAACAATAGGGCAGGTCAAGTTTTTGAAGACTATTCAATTATATTTATCAGATCTTTATTTTTTCCTTACCATTTTTTTTACAAAATCATTTCGATTTTTTCGGCATGACAGTTTGCAATTTTATTGGCTGAAATGAAATGAAATGAAATGAAATAATTTATTCAGTAAGTAGGCCACAGGGGCACTTTTACAAGTCAGATTGTGAATCTATTTTTTCGCAAGAGGAGACCGCTGTTGAGAAGAAAGCCGAAAGAAACTCAACAGTAAGTCATTTTTTCGTAAATAATACTTAAAACAATTACAATGATTACATTTGCTGAAGGTATCTCTACCTTGCCAATTCGGCTGAAGGTATCTCTACCTTGCCCTTAAAACCCAATAAAAAATATCAGATTTAGACATTGGTTTCATCTATTGCGATGGGTAATTTGGAATTTAAAACCTTTAATTTGCATTTTACCAAATAGTCTCTTGGGTCCCAAATAGCCTTACCTTATCGTACTTGATAAGTTAGTTATAATTTATACTCCTATTTGGGAATCGATTAGATCAATGAGAATGAGAATAAATGCTCTTATACCTAGTTATAACTTTACGTAGACCGGAGACTGAATGATATTGATAGCGAATTCCAATCATAGTTAATAATACTTCCTGGACTTTGCGCTCAGTGCAATCCTTTCATTGCAATTATACGTATTGAATTGTCTTCCTATATAGGTTTTGGCGCGAACTCATGGAATAGAAGTTACATAATTCATATCTGAAATTGGCACTGATCTTGTAATGTAGCTAAGCATTAGTAAAATAGGTCAAGTTCATTGGATCTGTTTCTAAATATAGTGGAGAGATCCACTATAATGGTATAAAGTCCGTAAATTGAAGGGCGAGAAATATATTGAAATATAGGTACTTAGTATGTTGATAGTTTTTTTACAGTTTTTGGATCCAATTTTCTTATAGCAAACCTTTCCTTGTACACTAATTTATTAGTAAATAATTTTTTTCAATTCAAGAATGAAAAGGTAACGTACAAGTTTATGATCATCGCATATGTTGCCTTACTATCAAATGCGTGTAAATTAAAAAGTACGGAAAATAAAATGTTTTCATGCTCAAACATGTGGTACATTAAGATGGTATGATGAAATTTGAATATTATATATTATGACACCATATAATTGTGACTGTTCCGTTCGTTTATAAACTGACTAGTGATAATCTAAACTGATGGATATCTCAGGTTAATATAGTTTAAAATTCCACTAAATAAAAATATAAACTGACGGTGTTCACAATGTGACGGTGACACAAACAGTACAAGCATACCACAAATTTTTAATCTTGATTCCCGACCATAAGTTTCAAACTTCGTAACGTAATTTTCGCAGAGGAATTTGTAACATAAATCCTCAATACGGTATTTGAATTTGACTATAGAGAAAATCTATGGTAAAATTAAAATGTGCCATTGACACCACTAAACACATATTCAAAAATACGCGGAATCAAATAAACTGCCAATAACTTTTGGACATTATACTATTGTTAATTCTAAAAAGAAGTCCTGTTTTGAGTACTGTTTTTTATGACGTCACAGGCCAGTATCTTCATAGAAATTTCATACTAAACAGATCGCTTTTGACATTTCATAAAGAGTACCTAGCACAGACAACCCCCACTAGACGGAGCACGTAAGGCGACCCGCGCGCACCAACGATATGGTACGGCAGAACATTAAAGTATCAACACGGCGGCCACCGTTTAGTTGCCTCCTTGTTTATGATCCATGCGTACGTCAACGAAAAAAGATATTAAATAAATAACATGGTAAATTGTAGTGTTAATTAGTGTAGAGAGACCTCATAAACATGGACGCAACTAAACGGTGGCCGCCGTGTTGATACTTTACTGTTCTGCCGTACCATATCGTTGGTGCGCGCGGGTCGCCTACGGGTCGCCTTACATGCTCCGTCTAGTGGGGGTGGTCTGTGGTACCTAGGTACCTGTTTTGGGCTGTCATCAAATCCCGTATTGTTTTATTGTTATTATTATGGAGGACCTAAGGTCCAGGTCCTAAGATACTTATTCTTTTTAACCGACTTCAAAAAAGGAGGAGGTTCTCAATTCGACATAATTTTTTATTTTTTTTGTATGTATGTTACTCGATATCTCCGAGAACCGTGAACCGATTTTCAATTTTTTTTTTTAGGAATCGGCATGATCGCAGCGGGCGCGTACGACATCATCGTCGCCGGCGGCGTGGAGTTCATGTCGGACGTGCCCATCCGGCACTCGCGCAAGATGCGCTCGCTGCTACTGCGCGTCAACCGCGCCAAGACGCCCGCGCAGCGCCTGTCGCTGCTCGCTTCCATCCGGCCCGACTTCTTCGCCCCCGAGGTAGGTTTGTTTTCCGCATGTCAATTTAAAAAAAAAACTGTATTCCGCTTAGAAAGAGAGCCGCTAGATATTACTATTAATTTATTAACATTTACTCATTCTGAAATTTCGTACCTCCAAAACTTTGATACAATGCAAAGGTAACATTGATCTGGTATATAATTCTAGTTTCGAAACGAAACGAAACCAATTCCGCTTAGAAAGAGAGCCGCTAGATATTACTATTAATTCATTTACTCATTCTGAAATGTCGTACCTCCCAAACTTTGATAAAATGCAAAGGTAACATTGATCTTGTATATAATAAAAAAAAATAATGACGTTGAACTTCACATTATTGTCGGCTTATAGCTGTTGTAGATTTTGGTAATTTTATGTATTTTCTTATATTTCTTTACATACAAAAAATACATTCTAATATGTTTTTAGAGTGTCCGCGGCGCAAAGCTTTCTCGATCTCCATATTAATTTTCAACTGTTAGGAATATGAAATGTTGTCTATAGTGAAATTTGCCGGGTAGCCCGGTAACTGTGAAATACTAAATGCTATCTCTGTTCTAGCTGCCAGCGGTGGCGGAGTTCTCGTCCGGCGAGACGATGGGCCACAGCGCGGACCGGCTGGCGGCGGCCTTCGGCGCCTCGCGCCAGGAGCAGGACGACTACGCGCTGCGCTCCCACAAGGCGGCCGCCGACGCGCAGGCCAAGGGCTACTTCACTGATCTCATCCCCGTCAAGGGTAAGTCCCTCGTGCACAGTTCTCGTCCGGCAGACGACGGGCCACAGCGCGGACCGGCTGGCGGCGGCCTTCGGCGCCTCGCGCCAGGAGCAGGACGACTACGCGCTGCGCTCCCACAAGGCGGCCGCCGACGCGCAGGCCAAGGGCTACTTCACTGATCTCATCCCCGTCAAAGGTAAGTCCCTCGTCCACAGTTCTCGTCCGGCAGACGACGGGCCACAGCGCGGACCGGCTGGCGGCGGCCTTCGGCGCCTCGCGCCAGGAGCAGGACGACTACGCGCTGCGCTCCCACAAGGCGGCCGCCGACGCGCAGGCCAAGGGCTACTTCACTGATCTCATCCCCGTCAAAGGTAAGTCCCTCGTCCACAGTTCTCGTCCGGCAGACGACGGGCCACAGCGCGGACCGGCTGGCGGCGGCCTTCGGCGCCTCGCGCCAGGAGCAGGACGACTACGCGCTGCGCTCCCACAAGGCGGCCGCCGACGCGCAGGCCAAGGGCTACTTCACTGATCTCATCCCCGTCAAAGGTAAGTCCCTCGTCCACAGTTCTCGTCCGGCAGACGACGGGCCACAGCGCGGACCGGCTGGCGGCGGCCTTCGGCGCCTCGCGCCAGGAGCAGGACGACTACGCGCTGCGCTCCCACAAGGCGGCCGCCGACGCGCAGGCCAAGGGCTACTTCACTGATCTCATCCCCGTCAAAGGTAAGTCCCTCGTCCACAGTTCTCGTCCGGCAGACGACGGGCCACAGCGCGGACCGGCTGGCGGCGGCCTTCGGCGCCTCGCGCCAGGAGCAGGACGACTACGCGCTGCGCTCCCACAAGGCGGCCGCCGACGCGCAGGCCAAGGGCTACTTCACTGATCTCATCCCCGTCAAAGGTAAGTCCCTCGTCCACAGTTCTCGTCCGGCAGACGACGGGCCACAGCGCGGACCGGCTGGCGGCGGCCTTCGGCGCCTCGCGCCAGGAGCAGGACGACTACGCGCTGCGCTCCCACAAGGCGGCCGCCGACGCGCAGGCCAAGGGCTACTTCACTGATCTCATCCCCGTCAAAGGTAAGTCCCTCGTCCACAGTTCTCGTCCGGCAGACGACGGGCCACAGCGCGGACCGGCTGGCGGCGGCCTTCGGCGCCTCGCGCCAGGAGCAGGACGACTACGCGCTGCGCTCCCACAAGGCGGCCGCCGACGCGCAGGCCAAGGGCTACTTCACTGATCTCATCCCCGTCAAGGGTAAGTCCCTCGTGCACAGTCACAGACAACCCCCACTAGACGGAGCATGTAAGGCGACCCGCGCGCACCAACGATATGGTACGGCAGAACATTTAAGTAACAACACGGCGGCCACCGTTTAGTTGCGTCCTTGTTTATGATCCATGCGTACGTCAACGAAAAAATAAATTAAATAAATAACATGGTAAATTGTAGTGTTAAGTGGTGTAGAGAGACCTCATAAACATGGACGCAACTAAACGGTGGCCGCCGTGTTGATACTTTAATGTTCTGCCGTACCATATCGTTGGTGCGCGCGGGTCGCCTACGCGTCGCGTTACATGCTCCGTCTAGTGGGGGTTGTCTGTGTGCACAGTTCTCGTCCGGCAGACGAGGGGCCAAAGCGCGGACCGGCTGGCGGCGGTAGTAGGCGGAGGGGAAGGCCTAGGCTTAGATGGCTCAATATTATAAGGAAGGACCTGAACAGCTGCGGGTTAGGGCCTTATCACACTTGCGATTTGCGAGCGTATTTTGTATGAAGACGATCGCGCAGCGTGTTCGCCGCGTCGCTTATTTGTATAGAAAATACGCTCGCAAATCGCAAGTGTGATAAGGCCCTTAGACGAAGACGATGTCCAGGATAGAGCGAAGTGGAAGCAAAAATGCAGGAAAGCGGACCCCGTCTCCGGACGGGACAAACGCTAGGAGGATGATGATCTAAATATTCGATTATCGTATGTATCTGATTTATATCACAACCTGGCGCCATCTGTTTACGATTCCTTTGTCCTCTCATGGACAAATTCTAACCAATTTTGGTACAGGTATAGCTGGACATCCAAAGTTGGTTTTCTACTCGACCACAGTATACAAAAAATTACGTAAAGTCATTAATTATTAAGATGTTTATACACTACAGCTACAATCATATGATGTATTGCTTGTTCCAGTGGACGGCAAGGACGGTCTGGTAGACAAGGACAACGGCATCCGCGTGTCGACGCCGGAGCAGCTCGCCAAGCTGCGGCCCGCCTTCGTGAAGCCGCACGGCACCGTCACCGCCGCTAACGCTTCCTTCCTTGTGAGCATTAACGTACAGTTTTACTTAACACTTTCACGGCCAACAACCCGCCTCGTGGGCGCTCGTGACTTTCACTCAGCTGTCGGCCCAACTCACGGCCGATTGTACTATAAAAGCGACCACCGACCTAAACACTAGTCTAGTCTGAAACAAAATTAAAAATAATATATTGCTGATATCGAACCTACCTATGTAACTATGTAAAGTTTTAATAGCTGTTATTACTATAGATATGAAAATGACTTGTAATTGATATTGTACATTTACCAATAAAAAATCTGAATCTGAATCTGACCGGGCGGGCTTTCTGCGTCTGATATGGGGTTGCGCCCACCTAGCGGGCTCTATCAGTTTCTGGGGTAGTTTTAATTTTTTTATCGGGCCGTGAATTCATTCTGGCAGAAATGCGCATTTACATGACGTATGAACATTTGCGATATGACAGCGATTTGTAGCGCCACAATCCTAAGGTCAAACCGCAACTCGTCTGGCAACTGCCATTACGCAGACAAACAACGTCTCTCACACAGGTTTCCGCGTAGTAATTAAGAAGAAATATGTTGACCCCGTTATCCTAGTAATACTATTATTTTCAGACGGACGGTGCCTCTGCGTGCCTGGTGATGCCGGAGGCCAAGGCGAAGGAGCTGGGCTTTAAGCCCAAAGCCTACCTGAGGGACTTCACTTACGTCGCTCAGGTACATACATTATAATAATAACTAGCTTTTTCCCGCGACTACGTACGCGTGGAACTTGATAAAAGGGATTATTAAAAGCGCCTAAGCAAATGTAAGAGCAATTGTGCTTTTGGTCTAATAATTACATTTCCTACAGGGTCACCGCACCCCAACAGAAATGTTCACTCACTTTTCAATCTTTTTAGGTATAATTTCCAGGATGAAAACTATCCTGTCTTGTCCTTCCTCGGATCTTAAACTATCTCTATGCCAAATTTCATCAAAATTGATTCAGCGGTTTAAGCGTGAAGAGGTAACAGACAGACAGACACACTTTCGCATTTATAATATTAGTATGGATGAGGAACATACAAATATTCTTAACCAATTTCATAACAACACGAAGTTTACTTATGCGATTATCTTTGCCATTTATGTAGAAAAAAAATGGGTTGTCAAAACTGTGATCCAGTTGCGTAATTGACCGAGCTAGCGCAGCGTCTTCTTTTCAGCTTGGCCAAAAAATCATTCATATGTCCGAATGTTCAGATGGTCAGTTGTTCGGCGGCAACAGCGGGCCTATTTATGATGGCTGGTTTTATCACACGATAAATAAGTGACAGCATCCGTCTCATTTTGTCAAGATGCGAGTGTGAGTGACGGATGCTTTCTTACTTATTTATCACGTGATAAACGCAACTGTCACGGGCCCCCAGGACCGCATTTTCAAACGATTTTTATGAAATTCTGTGAGCAGGTTTGATAATTATGTAGTATTTTTAGCTCGATTCAGTTTTTCTTAACTTAAAAAAAAATACGGGTATGGGTGTACACTGTAAAATTAGATTAAATCAGCCATATCGAAAGAAACTCGCAAGATCACAGAGCCACTGGTTTAGCATGCTTTTTGCCAAAAATCAACGTAGTGTATTTGTATTTGACCATGTTGAATTTGTCCAGGACCCCGTGGACCAGCTTCTCCTGGGCCCGGCCTACGGCATCCCCAAGATCCTGGACAAAGCCGGACTCACCATGAAGGACATCGACTCCTGGGAGATCCACGAGGCCTTCGCGGTGAGTACCTCTAGCTATGACCTTCAGACTAGACATGGGTAACTCCGGTTTCAAAGAGTCAAATGATCCGATTCCGTCAGCGGACTCGATTCCCTTACTGAATCCACGCAATTCTTACTGATTCCGCGGAGTTGTAACTCCGACCATCTAAACTAGTAAATTACGCCCGAGCCGAGCCGATCGAGTCCGAGTCCGCCGGCCGTTCTGACCATTTGAAGCGCTCTGGTAGCGAATGTAGCGATACGAGCCGGACTCAATAAGAGGAGTCGGAATCATTAAGCGGAATCGATTCCGATCTAGGAGTCGGATTCAGAGAATCAAATCACTAGTCGGAGTTGAGATTACCCATGTCTACTTCAGACGCATTACATCAGGGATAGCAAATCAATGCACGCTTAGACGAACAAAGAGTAAGTAGCACGCATCAAAATAATTGAATCAAAGTTAAACCTTACATGCATGATAATGTACATACATTTACACGTTACTGAAATGACACGAGTCAAAATCTGAATATTGTCAATAAAGACTTTGTCGAGATTGTCCCGAAATCTCAAACCGACGTGAGTTTCATTGCTATAAAATGAGGGTGATTGTATGCATTTAAGGGTTAAATGAGAGATTAGAAAAAAAATATTGAAGTAAAATCCAAAATAAAATGGCACAATAATATATTATTTTATATAATAAAAGTAAGCACAATAACAAAGTTTCTGTAGACTTAGAAGCTTAAAAGCTTATAAATATTGCATTTTTTCTTAGTATCAGGGCTGTAATGTTTAGCCCTCACTACCTGTGGGTCGGACTTTGTGTGGGAGTATAACCCGCTAATGGGATTATCTCCGCGCCACAGGAGTTATTGCAAATGGCTTCAAAAGCATCACGCATTAGGGTGACACCATTGTCACATACATGATCGATTTGTGTAGTAGAAACTATCGATTGACGGCGACCGAAATTATACCATCGGTCGATTGGTGTGGCAACGCTTTTAAATCTCTGTTTCCCTTTTGAGGAACTTCGTTTTCAACGTATGTTTTGTTTTCAGGGCCAAATCCTGGCGAACCTAAAGGCTATGGACTCCGACTGGTTCGGCCAGACTTACCTCAAGAGGCAAGGCAAGGTATGTCATCAGCCAATCGGTCAATTTACTTTTTCAAAGGCTTCATATGGATCGGTAATAGATCAATATAGGGCTTCTGTAAAAACCCTTACCGCTACGTGAAAATTATCTAGTCCTTCATCCTAATGTTGTCAGTTTACCACTTATTCGTACGAAGCGATTTGCTTCATCAATCCTAATGCGAACCGCTAAGGAATGGAACTTGCTCCCATCGTGTGTATTTCCTGAAAAATATTTATAACTCTGATCTCTTCAAGACATGAGTGATTAGTCTGTTGCTGAAGCAGAGAGCTACATCCTCGACCCCGTCGTTACAGTCACTTGCCATCAGATGTTTTACAGAGGTAAATCGCTGGTCAGTTCATGAATAAAAAAAAAACTTTGGTCTAATTTTATTGGAGGTGTGGTGGTTTGGAAATATTCAAAATCCGTTCCAAGCTTGTCGTTCAAATTGTTTCTAATTAAAAAAACATTTCAATTGATAGTTTTCTAAATTAGTATTCTTATTCACCAGGTTGGATCTCCTGATATGTCGAAATGGAACAACTGGGGAGGCTCTCTGTCCATCGGACATCCCTTCGCTGCTACCGGCGTAAGTAACACTAATATTCATGTAATCACCCGTTTCCCGTGGCCCTACTTCTAGATCTACTGTTGTCTACTATGTGGAAAACTAATTTTCTTAGACATGCAATGAAATTTCATAACGCGCGTTATAATTATAACAGTCTTCGAAGTCACGTTTCGGGCGGAACAACTCGAGAGAACTGTAAAGGAATTTCATACAAAATGGAAGGCTTAAGCCGGGAAGTAAAATTATATATTTGGGTGGTGTATTTCTTTATTTCATTGCGTATGTTTGAGAAAAGCACTATAGGGCTTCGTGTCACTATCCGTATTTATACCTACTCACCCGGCAAGCCCTTCCTTCCAGGCGTCTGCAGTAATGCACTATTATCTACACACATGTTATTATATTACTATAACAAGTTCAGATAGGTAAGGATCTACATTACTTGGCAGCGACCAAAATCAGAGACCTTATTTCATAACAGTACTATATCTGCGGCGTGGCCACCTTAATAGTATCAAATACGATAAAATACTCGTGTGATATTATGAAACTCGCCTTCGGCTCGTTTCTTAAGTAAACCACACTCGTGTTTTAAGACCTTTCATTATGTAACAGTTTCATAAACTACTAGTATAGTACTTTTATCTCACGAGCGCGGGTGAGCCATGTTTGTGTGAGTAATGTACATGCACATTGGCTCTGTGTGGGTGAGCTCGGGAGCGAACAGTTCCGGCTCACCCACACAGAGCCAATGTGCATGTACATTACTCACACAAACATGGCTCACCCGCGCTCGTGAGATTTATTTTTTATTTTTTATATTATCTTCTTCAAACTTCGAGAAAGAGGTCAACCGCCGAATCCAACTCGGCTGGGCAGCGTTCGGGAAACTACGCAATGTCTTTTCGTCCGACATACCTCAGTGCCTCAAGACGAAAGTCTTCAACCAATGTGTGTTACCAGTGATGACTTACGGCACCGAAACGTGGTCTTTCACTATCGGCCTCATCTCAAAGCTCAAAGTCGCTCAACGTGCAATGGAGAGGGCTATGCTCGGGGTGTCTCTACGTGATCGAATCAGAAATGAGGAAATCCGTAGACGAACTAAAGTGACCGATATAGCTCACCGGATTAGCAAGTTGAAGTGGCAATGGGCAGGCCACATAGCACGCAGAGCAGATGGCCGATGGGGCCGAAAAGTGCTCGAGTGGAGACCTCGGACCAGCAAGCGCAGCGTAGGACGTCCACCTACAAGGTGGACAGATGACCTTATAAAGGTCGCCGGAAGGCGCTGGATGCAGGTCGCTTCCAACCGGTATATATGGAAGTCCAAAGGGGAGGCCTATGTTCAGCAGTGGACGTCCTATGGCTGAGATGATGATGATGATGATGATGATGATGATGATGATGATATTATCTTTATTAATTAGAAAGGGGTTTTGTCACACAGTGACTATGTCACCCCCGTTGAGAAAGCGCTCGTGAGATAAAAGTACTGTATCGTATTGTAAAGACATTGTGCATTCCCCAGGTGCGGCTGGCGATGCACACGGCGAACCGGCTGGTGCGCGAGGACGGGCAGCTCGGCGTCATCAGCGCGTGCGCCGCCGGCGGGCAGGGCGTCGCCATGCTCCTCGAGAGGCATCCCGACGCCACCGCCGACTAGGCTCGCACACCGCGCGCGCGACTTTAAGGCTGATTTAGACGATGCCAATTTTGAGACGCCTAAATTACGGCGCCAGTGATTACCGCACAGCACACCTCCGACCGTTTAGACAATGACTATGTTCAGCCGCCTAAATCTCGCCGCCAGTCGTGTTTACACGGTGCTTTTTTTCAGTACCAGTCATTAGTGGCAGCGAGAGACGCGGAGGGGGGGTCACTGGCGCCAAAAAATAGGCTCGTGTTCTATTCCGCGCCAGCGCTGGCATGCGGCGAAAAAATGGCGCGGAAAGTGTTTATACGGTGCCTTTTCGAGGCGCCGTAATTTAGGCGTCTCAAAATTGGCATCGTCTAAATCAGCCTTTACACTCACGTCTTCTTTTGTCAACGTATTTGAGTCAAATACTTAAGAGGCCTTATTCCTTTTAAAATGCTGATTGTTTTAGACATTTTTCTCTGTGATCAAACATGTTTCTTAACATATTATTGATGTTACTACCTAGAACAGGGCTATTGGGATTTATTGGCATATAATTGAAACCTACAGATTAGATTTTTCATTGATAATTTCTGTTTGAAAAACTACTCGAAATTGACAAAATTCACGCGGAAAATTAGTTTTCTCAACTTATTTTCGACTGAACGCAATGAAAGCATGAAATAGCTATGTTGCTACCTAGAACTCTGGGAAAATAATTATTCACTTAAAAAAGTTGGTTGAAATTTGTCATAATATGAAAAAAATAAATTTTAAAAGGAATAAGGCCTCTTAATATCATTGCAGGTGTATTCGATACGTTGTCATCGTTTGAATACAACGGACTTACCGTAACGTTGGGTTATTTTAGCCCTGAAGCGTAACATGGTCCATTACGGGCAAATATTCAATTGATACGTTCTTAAAAACTTCGTTATTTGATTCAACCAGTTATTAGTAATCATCGGTGCAGTTTTTAAGATTTGTTAAAATTAATAATTTAGTTGGGCTATTTTACCCCCCAGGGCTAAAGTAAGTCAACCTTACAATTAGGGGGTTATAAACTGGTTTTAAGCTGGTTTTAAAATGACCAAAAAACAGTTTTGGATCCCCTACTTACGCCAGTGGTGATTGCATGGTTCAGCGTTGACGCGACTAGATAGATAAGCAATGGCAATTGTTTGTAGTGTTCATTATTGGAAGTAGTTCCTTTCCAATTTCATATCGTCTGTAACTTTGTAGCTGTCGAAAAATCGTAAGTCGCTGTTCCGTTAACAACTCAATGATAAAAATAAGAATGACGTAAAGTCGCATTGCCATTTATATTAGCCCAAGTCAAAGCGTAGTCTTAGGGATAATTTGAATCGTATATCAGGTCTGCATGGATGACAATCCTCGGTAACAACTAATACTTGAAGCACTACTTCGAGGTGTGTAGCTTATTTACGAAGCATCTAGATATAAAAAAAAATAACCAACCTGATTGTGTACTATCAATCAAGGAAGAAACCCAAATGCATGTATAATTTTATTAATTTCTATATTATCCAAAATATGTGCATTGATTTCAATGAGAGGCATGTATGACACAGTTTAGAAATCGAATCTTGTATTGTAATTGAAGTAACTATAAAATATGTAAGTTTTGTTTATTTATTTCTACTAGGATAAGCGTAATTTTGATAGAAATTTACCATGTCCTAATTTTAATCCGTAAGAAATAATGTGAATGTAATCGATTATTTTATTAAAGAACTGTTAGTAAAACTGTAGTTTAATGTTATAATTTTTAGAATAGATATGAATATATATGATTAGAGATGCGCCGTTCTCCAAAACGTTTCCCGATTCGTATAGGGAGAGAACGTTCTCCAATACATTCCTATACAAACTGTAGAAATTTTCCGAAGATTTTCGACGCCAGCAGCACCACACGCGCGTTGCCGACCCTTTAAGAACCTATTTACTCCCCTCTTGAAGAACCGCATGCTGCAGCCCCCGGGGACACCTCAGCTTGGAGCTCATTCCACATGCGGAGCGTTCGCAGGGTAACCGACGACGACATAATGCAATTAAATCTGCTTTTCTGTAGGCGTTTGGTGGTTTTTTTAATTTTTGAACGCCTAACGGCCCGGCCCCACTTCGGTCTTAGAGGCAGCGGTGCGTGTGTCTCGCTCACTCGTATGGCCGTCGCCCTCGGATCTCGCTCATTAGCCTCCACGCCGCTTGCCGCCGAAAGTCTTGACGTGTCCATAAGCCGGCTGAGGCCGACAGCGCAAAATTGCTCCACTGACGCCATCGTCGGCTACAGCCGTAACTTCAATGATCAAAATCTAAGTATTTTTCAATCCCTGCTGATTTTAGAACACATCATGCACATCGTTTTTTGCTGTGGCGTCAGGGGCACGGTGAATTGCTTTATGCTTGGCGTAAACCCATCAAATGACTTCAAGCGGACTGCACTGGTTCGCAGTGTCGTTGCAGTCATGTCAACTGCATTATGACTGAATCCCAACTACAGCAGCTAAAATTCAACTCAAATACAACACGGTATCGATATGCTTTAATCTTCGTATCAAGGGTCATACAATACAAACCCGACCCTTTTACGCCCAGTTTCATTACCTATACCTACCTAGCTCGAAGTAAACATTAAAAAGAAAATAAAGCAGTTCATATTTATATGTATTCTGTGTAGTCATGTGCCGTTTTCGAAAATTTCCGGAAGCTTTCCTCATTTCCCATATAAAATAAGGAAAGTTTTCCGGAAAAGGCAAATCTCTTATTCTGTGTTACCTACTTATCCAAGCAACGATATTATCATAGAAGCTACTACACAAGTATTTTAATATTTGTTTAAACGTAAATATGTAAACATTTACATACTTCTGTTTATCCAATTAGCTTATTGACATAGTTCTCTGTCGTGATCGTGAATCATCGATTCTCGTCATACACATTAAAAACATTACAATCCGGTTAAATTAGATAATACCTAATTGATGCCATAATACAGTGATACGATTAAAACACAACTTGGTTGGATTATAGCCAGGGACATCGATACGATACTAGGAATTTATTGAGCAGTGACTTTAACAGGAAATGTCTTTGAAATGTGTTATACGAAATAGGCAAGAAACCATAAAGGAGTATTCGTCATAATTCTTAAGGTTCCGTATGAGGATTTCGCGCCTCGTTGATCGTCCAGTTTCAAACGAAATAACACAAGACGGGTCGATAACCTGGATAAATTGACCTAGTTCTAAAGTAAGCACTAGTAGGCTTGTGTTATGGGTACTATCCATACCACGTTTCAGTACGCACCTGCGTCAACTGTTTCGTAAAATTGATATAGTTAGAAAGCATGCGACCGTCTTTTATGGAATTATATGGAGAAAAACTTTTCTAAAAATAGGGATTCTCCCGGTAAAAATTAGGGAGGTAATATGACAATGATATTTCGGAATTCCTTCCTTTTTTGTGTCGTTTAGAAAAAACCTCGGAGTTAAAATTGAAGGTAAGCTTTATGATATGAAAATTAGTTAGAAAATACGACAATGTATAACAATAATTAAATTTTATCTTTAAGACTTAGATTTGTAAGACAGTGCAAATAATTAAACGCAGTATTTATAAAAAAAGAAATTAAGGCGGGATTTAAATTAAAAGACAAAAATTTCAAATTTGTTTGTGTGATGTGATGATCTATTACAATAATTCAGCAAAAATGAGTTCAGACGAGTCTGATTCCGAATAGACGGCACTCCTCCATACTTAGAAGCAGAGGCAGAGTTAGCTAAAATAATTTACTTCCGACTAAATCCAAGGAGATATAAAAAATACAAGAGATTCATTAAATGGAAGGAAGAAAATCAAGTTAATAGTTGGTCAGACAATGTGTGATAAGGTCTGAATATTTCAACAATCTTTCTGAGACAATCGGATGGCTACAAAGGAAAGAAATCACAAATATTCAGCAGCAAAATATAGAAAAGTTCTTAAATCAAGCTCTAGATGATAAACAGTTTGGCGATGAAGGTAAATAAATGCTGCCACTATTTGATAACGATATAACTATATCTTTTATCCAAGTATAAACTCATAATTATTTTTGTTATAGGTTGTTATCGTGGGAGTTAATGGTGCCTGCGACGACGAATATCACAATGTGTAATAATAAAAATGGGATATAACAAAAATATTCATTGGAAAATGGCCGAATATGAATGTCACCTATAAAATATAATTTTAATCTAATTTTCTTGTTTAATTTTTGAGAAAAGCACTATACTTGCTTCGACCGTAATCAGAGCCATCCGCCTCGTATTATATCCGGACCTCGCCTACGGCTCGGTCCGTCTAATTCCTACTCGGCCAGTATGGCTTACTTACTGGTCTCTGCCGTAATGTACTATTATTTGTGTGTCTGTCTGTGGTAGGTATCGTAATTCTCAAACGGATGGTCCGATTTGAATGCAGTTTTTTTATTAACCGAAACTAACTCAACAAGCAAGCAATTTTTTTTCCTAAATTATTAAATTTATAGTGGGTAATAAGTGACAAAATTGACTGAAAATTAATATATAAATCTGGGATCAGAACTGCTCTATTTAGGACCTCAGAATGTTGTATTATCACTCTAAGGGCAAAGTGTTGTAAACCAATTATCAGCGGATCCCTAAACCATTCATCAGATTCACGAACACGTCTCAGTCTGACCTCAGATAGCTCGCCGACCTCTATATCACAACTAACTCGGACTCTGAGATCAACACACGTCAACCATGAAAACCATAGTTATTCTAGTCCTGGCCGTGGCCTGCAACGTCCAAGCCACGCATTTTGTGGTCGGGAATGTGGCGGATAGAGTCCAACTAGCGAAGCATGAACTGGTGGAATACAACGCTATACCTTTCGTGAAAAGAGTGAAGTATTATTTCTACAGCGGGCCGGCTCATAAGAAAATTCAGGTCAGTTTTTGTTTTTAGTTTATGTATTAAAATGTATGTGAAGGATCATTCAAAATTCCAAACTTTATTCTGCAAGTAGGCTTCGAAAACTCTTTTACATGACAGATTCCAAGTTACTTACCAAGACCAGCTTAGTAGTACCATAATAATGCAATTGTCACCTGATTTAAACAGGTGTACAAAATTTAAACTTGATTCAAATTTGATTTGCAATATTTGACCCAGACATACTCAAAGATACACGGCAAGTCAAATAAGAGCTTGATAAAAATCAAGTGATATAACTATCTTAGCATGTTTAATGCATTGTGACACCCTATCACTGCACAAACCGTCGTAATAATTGAAAATGTGGGAGCTCTTTACACCTGTCACGCGTCCTTGCAACTGGCAAGCCGATCGGCGCTTCTAGCCATTTTCGGCTAAGTCAAAGAATATATATACTAACGTAAAAGGCCAAGTTTTAGTGGCCTCACCGTTGCGCGTTACGCGTGAACTGGGTTTCTAGGCGTCATTATTCTAAGTTAAATACTTTATCACTATTCACATAATACTATTACTTAATCACATATGTACATAATACAGCTCTGCAAAAAGAGCCAGGTGAGTAGTGAAAGACGTCCATCTCAGGGCTTTGGACAGAGCCAGTTCATTCACGATGCGACAGTGCCCGATTGGTGGGAGCGGCCTGACGCGTGCGCACTGCGCACCCTACCCGCTGCTGGAAAATGACTGGCGATGGCGCCGTACTGTCCATAGATTAGGGTGTACCGTAAAACGGTGTGACTTTAAAATGCGGGGGCTACTTTGGAATAGAGTTTTTACACCGGCATAATTTTTTTTTTACTATCTGTGGTAATTAAATACCTACCTTCGTTAATGACGAAACCTTTTACTTCATTTGCTTAATCGAGCTGCGTTTTTATAACCATTTTAAATCTATCAAAGTAGCCCCTAATTTTCCTAAAGTAACCCCGGTTTACGGTATTACTGGTAAGTACCGTCAGCCGCATATTAAAACAACTGCTCCATTTCCAGGGTATTCAAGCCCTGGATCTTCTGCAGAGTCATGCGTCTATCAACGTGACGGCGGGCGGCGTCGGCGCCACCTACGTGAATCTACGCATGAAGAGTGACCGGGGCTCGGGCCTCTCCTACGACATCGGCATATACGTCAACCCTGATTTTCAATAAATTATAAGTTATAAAAAGTTTTTTAATTTTTTTATTTAGTTTTTTGAATGCCAACGTTCGTATGTAGGTACATAAGTTGTGATTTCAAACCATTTTATTGGTTACGGTTGTAACAGATTTGCATGTCGGAATTCTTTGTCTAGCAGTGAACGTCTTTCAGTTCGGTTAAGTCATATATTGCTCCTATGGATTCTCGTCACTGCAGATATTCTCTGTGCAATCCAGAGTTAAATCATAGGTGCACCTACATGTATTGCATTTAACTCTGAAAAACAAAAAAACAGAGAGATTAAAGAATAAAGAAAGACTGAAAATTGTGATGGTACAATATAAAAAAAATGTGATGTACCCACATGTAAAATAAATGATTTTTTAGCTACAGACAAATTATTATTTTTTTACCAGGCTATTCTCCGACAAATATATATTTTTTGCTTTTGGTACCTAGTTGGCTAACATATAGTACATTACATACCAAGGTAAGGTGAACCGAAGGTTCTACCCACACATTACCCAGTGTGGGTAGAACAAAGCGAAGGAAACTCGGCCTCAATAAAGGATTCATACTATACTTTGATATAGTATAGTATAAGAAAACAAGGTATGGCATTCCTGCAATGCAGCCTTTCTACGTCACTGATTAGTTGCCGCTATATGGTAGTTAACAAAATAATTATAAGAAAGAAATGTTCAACGCCAGACGTACAAAAAAAAAACTATTTTTAACCGAGTTCAAAACAAAAGGAAGGACCGACTTCCGACTCAAATGTAATCTGTACATTAACGGATTATTTTTGGCTTTTCAGTTTTTTTTGCAGTCGGTTTATTTTAGTAAAAAGAATATTTTTGTATAACAATTAATTTGATTTTAAACACTTGATTTTAAGACATTCATACTGGTACTAAGGGAATCGGGGAGTATTATGATACACCACTCGCAACACAGAAACGGAATGACAGAATCGACCAACCAATCATAGCGTAATGACGTCACTAGTCTGGCCTGTCATTCCGGAATGCCGTACCTCGTTTTCTTACTTCTTCTTCTTCTTATGACTTACTTGTACACGAGGCCTGGAGTACATCTCTTGGAGTTAAGCGTGATAAGTTTATCCGGGCACGATAACTTTCGATCTTTGGAACACGTGCAACGCCTGTCGCTGTCTCTGTGTACCAGATATTGAATATTTTGAATTAGGAGTTTCAGAATCAACGATACATAATATATTAGCTGCATCGCGTGGTGTTGCCCGCTCATCCCACCGGAACATGCATTTTTAGGGGAAAATGCCTATGTGTTAATCCAGGGTGTCAGCTACCTTCATACCAAAATTTATCAAAATTGGCCCAGCCGTTTCAGCGTGAAGAAGTAATAAAAAAATACACACAATCACATTCACAAACTTTCGCCTTTCTAATATTAGTGTGATACCCTTTTATTGAGCGAAGTGTTTGAGTTTCAGCTTGACTAAAAATTCTTCCGTATGTCCGGATGTTTGGATGTTCGGATTTCCTGCTGTTCTCACCTATAGGCCGCATTTCTTAACTGTTCTCGTGAAATTATGTGAATAGGTCCGATAAGTACATATAATTTATTGTCAATTCGGTTTTTCGAATTTTTTCGACATAGCGTTATGTGTGTTGAAAAAGTAAAAAAAAACAGTCGTTACGGATTTTTTTTTAAATAAACTCGCGAGATCACAGACCCGCTAGTATTACGATTTCACAGAAAATAATATTGTGTTGCTAAGGATAACAGTAGTCACATTGAAAGTAACCTAAAAAAGCTCATTATCTTAATTAAAACTCGTAAACTAAGATAAAACCTTTTGTAGTTTTTGTACCAACATTCAATGTGAGTTACTGCTGTTATGCTTAGTATGGCAGTAGGTATACTTAACCCTTAAATGCATGATGTGTATATCTACAAGTCAAAATCTGAATATTGTCGATAAAGACTTTGTCAAGATTGTCCCGAAATCTCAAACTGGCGTGGATTTCATTGCTAATTACGTCATTTCGGAGATAAACTTAGTGTAATTGTATGCATTACGTAAAGGGTTAAGCGACCTAGGTAAGAAAATTGACAACTCCATTAGATAGCCTGGCCTTACTTCATCCGATATCTCTTCCCAGGTATACACCTCCTTTTTCGTCGGGGTTGTTTTCCTGCCTGCTTTATTTTATTTGTGGGTGGAACGCAGCTCTTCTTCGCCTGGCAATCGTATTTACCATCAACACACGAACAGTCCACACAGTCTATTACTAGTACGCCTTCTCGACACGGTTGTCCTGGATTTTAAGAATTTGGTTAGAAGGTTTCTGCATAGCTAGGTATAGTAGGAATCGTTTATTGAGTTGAGTCCCTTTTATTATTAGAACGAGGTGAATAGGGCTTAAAAAATAATTCCTTCTAGCTTCCTCAGTAGCGTAAAGTACAGTCCGACCAAACAGAGTAGAAATTAAAAAGTGGCAATACTCTAGTGTCGTCCCTTTCTAATCAATCTAAGAAAACGGAGACGACACTACAGTATTGCCACTTTTTAATTTCTACTCTTTTTGGTCGGACTGTAATAACGCCTCATATTACAAGTACCTATAGGGGGAAATCAGAAAACTATACATTCGTAATTAAATCGTAAAAAATATAGTCTTTATTTAAAGTAGGTACGTAAAACAGTTTTCCAAAGGTAAAGTTAAGTTAGATATAGCAGATTAACAGTGTTCGGATTAGGGTGTGCAATATCCCGAGACTTCGTAACGTATAATTAATATGGATATGACTTCATCTCGGGGTAATGATCGTAAACCTAAAAATATGTGTTTCGTTTCTAAACGAATATTACACATTTATAAAAACAGGCCTCAATAATATTGTTTTTCTACTCCTGTAGTTTTCTCCGTCCTTTATATTATAATCATCAACTCTAACAAAGATAAACTTTACAAAAACCTAAAGTCTATTGCCCAAAAAGGCACCACTAAACGTTGTTAAAATATATTGTCACCATAAAAGGCATTTTCCGGGAATCCCCGGGGCATATCCATATTAAGTATGGCAGTTAAGGTAATTTATTTATTTATTTAAACTTTATTGTACAAAAGAAAAGCCTAACGTACTAAAGGCGGACTAAATGCCATGGGGCATTCTCTACCAGTCAGCCTTAGGGCAAAGCAGAAATATCTAAGCAACATAATTTTATATAATTAAAAGTTATTCACCCCAAAATGCACACACAATCCGAAAACTGCAGATTAATCTTAGACATTCTCATTAGCAGGCGGAATTACTGTACGTATGACACGAAGTCGTGGCAGCGTGTTTCTTTAGTTGCTGGAGCCGTATGTTTCTTCGATGCCCAAATACCTGACAATATAGTGTCAAATACCCATTCAGCCAAAAAGGAAGCAAGCTGCCATCATCATCACAAACATCAAAAAAATATTTTGGAAAAGCCATGTTGAGGAAAAATGTATAGCAAGGACTATCGGAAAATATATATTCTATAGCTTTACCTGTCAATTCTTGAGCCTTGAGCCTGTTAACATCTTCAAAGCTGGGACACAGGCGTGCCTCGCACGTCAGACTCTTCCGTTCCCGGCAGAGACATCGGTTGCAGTCGATCCTGTAATAGAGGCCGGGCTCGCACTCCGAGCCCGTGTCATGGAGCACTGGAAGACGGCTGACTTCCTCATGGCTGAGGAGACGTTCGATCTCAAATTTCTTTGGGGCTGGAAAAGTTATCGTTATTGCTAGTAACTTCCAATATATCCACGCCGTGGCGTGCGACGGTGACCTAAACTACTTAACGTGCGTGAGCTCTAATGGCAAAGCCAAACTTACGTCTGATGTATTTAGGTGCAGAAACAGTTAAGATGCGGACGCAATCCATAGATCGCGTCGGTCTGATAATAATCACATATTTTTAATAAAACCACTTCAGCGATGGCCCATATGTCACCAAAAGATATAGATACCTACTTTACGAGAACTATTACTTAACTTAAGTACATCACAAGTTACTAAATAATCCTATATTATTCGAAGAGTTCTCGTGATTTCTCCAGGATCCCATTGCATTAGATCCTGCTTTGTTGGCAATGGGACAAACTAGAAAGTATGCCAACTCAAAAAAAAGGGAATTTTCCACACGGTGCAGCCATCTTCGAGAGTCATAGAGGTTTGACATGAAGGTTTGTCCTGTGGAATTTAATAAAGTTACTACGTTACATACTTAAAACTTAACGAATATAATATTCCCTGTCATGATCACTAATACTATTAGCTGTGTAAATCTCTCGGTTAATACGTTGATAAAAAAAACTATACGTACGTTTATTGCTCAGCATACAGGCGCCTGGAGGTCCACACTTAAATGTCTTTTTTGCAGTGCAGAAGCACTTCGCGCAGTTTGGGCCTGGGTAGAACCTCCCCGGGACGCAGGGTTGGGTCCAAATATTATCATTGTTCAGTTTGTCTGTTTTGAGAATAAGTTTTAGGAACAAATAGTATCACATTCGCGGAATCCCTGACAAGGTGGATCGATTTGTCATGACCACGGGGAGTTATTCAATAAGGGTGGCGCAGGCACATCGTGGAGAGTGTTGGGGCTAGAGTCAAGCAAATGTACTGTCAAACCATAAAAACTAACTTCTCACTTTGCATGGTTTGACTGTCAATTTGCTTGTAAGAGTTAACGTGGTTTAACTTCTGGAAGTCAACTTACGTCCTTGAAAAGAAAAAATATGAAATTTGGCGATAACTCAAAAACGGCTCGACCGATTTTGTTCAATATAGTTTTCATTGAAAGTACTTACAAGGCCTCATTTACATGAATTTTGCCGATTTTTTTTGACCCGTGGTTGAAAAGTTAGAGGGGGGGGACACTATTTTTTTTGTTTTCGGAGCGAATATTTACAAAATTGGTGACTTTATCAAAAAATAATGTTAGGAGACCCCTATTATTTTTACAAGACCTATTCAACGACACCCCACACACTAGTGTTGAAAAGAAAAAAAATCACCCCCGCTTTAGGTGTTCGAGAGGTAGGTAAGTACCCGAAAAAAAAAATTTTTAATTTTTATTTTACCGTTCTGTCGGCGTTATACATACACACATACTTATACCAAATTTCAGCTTTCTAGTACGAATGATCACGGAGCTAAGCCGCGGACGGACGGACGGACGGACGGACAGACGGACAAGGCGAAACTATAAGGGTTCCTAGTTGACTACGGAACCCTAAAAAGGGGACCACGTAACAACGGTGTTACAAGAACGGGTGCACAATTTGGAACTGCAGCCGTGTTAGAAAGTAGATGTGCCGGGGATCGGTTACTATCCAGGTAAGTTGTAGGTAAGTGGTATCTTAGGTACGTTTTGAGTATGAGTTTATGTCCCAAGGGTTTTTAGATTCATCCGATCTTATTATATATTTTTTGTGTATTAGCACTATTATCTATTCTGTGGTATTAGTAGTTGAGTAGGGTTCAGATCGGTTAAATATTATAATTATAATTATATTCAAACCAGAGTCCGTCTGTAATCACATCTATCTATACATATAAATAAATAAATAAATGTCGGACAACCTCACACAAATCGATCTAGTCCTAAATGACATACCTATAAAGCTGATGAGTCTCGAAAGTCTGTACATGGAAGATTTCGAAAAAATTTGGCAGGGGATACTTAGAATCGATAACAGAACAGAACACGTTCCAACAGATTTTAGATTTTTTGTCTGTTTATTTGACCACGCATCACGTGAAAACGGCTGACCAGATTTTGATGAAAAATTCATTAATCTGTCGAGAAAATCCCCGGCTATATTACAGGCTATAAACATTTTACCAATTTAGCCATTATATAGTCGCCATTTTGTACAGTTGTATTCAATTCATGGAGATATTTGCAAATCATCAATGGTAACGTATATATCCATGATCACGTAACCACCTACCACCCCCGTCTCTGAGACCCTTAAGAAAAAATACGTTTCCACCTACCACCCGTCTAAGAGACGGTCGGAGACAGTAATATGCTCACCAAAATAATGCGTGCACGACCGACTTTGTCGAGCGACGATGCGGTACTGAGGCAGGACTGCAGGAGGGGACAAGGTACAAGGACACAAACGTTTGTAGGATGCTCGCACATAGGTATGTTAACAATTTAAAGTTCGGATGAGTCTGTGAGACTGGAGGTAGGTGGTTAAGGGCTAATTAATTATTTAGATCATTATCGTTATTAGTATTCACACTGTGATTATGTAAACCAAAAATCAGTAATCAATATTGCTAATTGAAATTAAAACGTTTTATTAAATAATTCTGCGAATGAAACCATAAAACATCACTAGTTTTATTTCATGAGTCCGACGCTTTATGTTATCACTGTTATCAGTTTCGTTACAGCAATTATCAGTTTCGTTACTCTCAGTTTAGTTACGAAATTCCAAAGGTACATATTTTCTGCAATTCACCCATATCATTACCACTAATTTACGCTCTTATGGCGGACAAGAGACAAGAGTCATACACGGCGTTTTGAGGTCATAAAGTCACAGATTAATCGACGATGGTGTAGCGTATATAAAAATATAATGGTTCCAGCAATGAAGCTAAAATTAGACGCAAAGAGAGCATTGATCGTGACGATTTCATCATGAAATGTCAAATGGAGCTTATACTAACGGCGAAATATGCATTGGTTTCTTCTTAGAAAAATTACGATAGTGTTTTCATTAGGTTTCTTGTAAATATAACGATTATAAATTATATCACTGAACTAATTACGCTAATTCTCATATTTGTATATAACAGTACCAATATTAAGGTAATAAAAATACAGGATTTTCCAAAGTCTTGTCTAGTTATTTCTAGCTCGACATTTTTATTTTCAATGAACTGACATTTGTTTTTCCAACAGGAGGTTCAGAAAAGTGAGTATGACTAAGAGGACATGTAGGACCTACATCCTCGTGGTCATACTGATATGACTAACTAGTATGACCACCAGGAAACGGGGCGGCCACTCATGAGCCCAAATGTGGCTGCTAAAAGCAAACTTACTTCAGATGTATTTAGGTATCGACGATCTTATCAGGACCACGGGAAGCTGTAATAAGGGGTTTTTTCATCCATATTCTACCTCTCTTAGACTTTACTGCTGAAAACTAAAATTTTTAGGGTTCGTACCTCAATCGGCAAAAACGGAACCCTGACATGATCACTTTGTTGTCCGTCTGTCTGAATGATTGTCCACCTGTCAAAACAGTTTCCTCAAGAACGCATGAAGGTATCGAGTTAAAATTGATATGAAATACTCAAGTTTGATTCCCTTACGGCTTTTTGGTCCAGCACCTCTAGCACAAATGTGACACGCAACTATTATACCTATCTCTTTCTTTGCTGTACTGTGAGAGAGTGGTGGGCGATGCTATGTCGCGCGACAAGAGTCTCGAAATGCAGATGCTAGACGGGTACTGATGGATTTGTTTGACTTACCTATGCTTGCCTCGATGGATAAAAAACAGGACATAACAAGAACAACCAAGACTACTCTCGCCATGGTTGGAAGGGGCACTGAATTGTTAATTAAGCACCATGAAATCTGACGTATGAGTTTTCATTTCGGTAGGTATTTGAGGCCATTAATATTTCAATCTCATACGGAAATCATTTTATGAAATTTTAATTTGTAAATTCGTTTCATTGATGTTCGCCAAGGAGGCATTCCACCCGTCAGAAATCTTGGTTCTGAAGTCAGTCAATTTAGGATGTAGATAGACAACAAAAAAACGCTAACTCATCATCCTCCTAGCCTTTGTCCCATATCTTTGTAGATAGTGAATTCTCAATCGGGGTCGGCTACCTAAATCCCAAGATGTGGCGTAGGCACAGGCACTAGTTTTTACGCAAGCGACTGCCATCAGACCTTCCAACCCAGAGGGGAAACTAGGCCTTATTGGGCTTAAGGTGGTTTCCTCACGATGTATTCCTTCACCGAAAAGCGAGTGGTAAAAATATCAAATGACATTCCGTACATAAGTTCCGAAAAACTCATTGGTACGGGCCGGGTTCGAACCCGCGACCTCCGGATTGAAAGTCGCATGCCCTAACCACTAGGCTACCACCGATTATTAACAAAAAAACGCTAACTGTTAAAGTAAAATTAATAATACGATACGTAAAACTAATTATAAAACTAAAGCGGTCCTACGAACCGTTCCGGAACGTACCTGGCTTGAAGGTCCCTAATATACTAGCGGAGCTGCTGCGTTGTATCGCTAGGGTCCCAAAAATACTAGCGGAGTTGCTGCGTTGTATCATTAGGGTCCTCCCCTAGATCCCTCGAGCCAAGTACTCGCCGGAACGGGGGTCCACGCCTCGGTCTCTCATCCATCGCGCCCCAAAGCCGCGACAAACTCCTTAGCCTCGGCGTACCTTGCCCCACCGGTCTCTACGGAAAAGCTTGTAATAGGCATCGAGTAGGTATTCAGAACCCAGTGAAGAACAGAAGGCAAATCACTGAAAAAAAGTATAGTGTTGCCATATGTCCCGGTTTGGGAAGATGTGACCCGTTCGTCAACGTTTCGGTTCCGCCTGGTCATTTGTGCGGTTGTTCGGTTTAAATCGGCGTGTGTTAGTATCGGTCGGTTAAGCCATGCCTTCCCATCACATTATATAATTATATAATCTGTGGTTAAGCATACCCGTTAAGACGGGAACGTTATTCATGTCTAAATCCTTTACTGTCCAAATGGTCCCTCTGGATCCGCTTTCCCCTCAAGTACAAGTCAGCCCCGATTAATGGTGGTTTGTTTACCTTTAGTCATATGTCAAATCATTCTTTAGTAAGTTCACTAAAGAATTAAAAAAAACTTGAAAAAAAAAAACTATAAACGAATTGAGAACCCCCTATTTTTGAAAGTGTGTTGAAAACAAGAAAACCAATTATAGATTTTTGCATAGATATAATAATGCAATCCTCGACACGCAAGCCCGATAACACTTGGCCAATTTATCCAAGACTATCGTCGTCCCCCTCTGCCTTCAACTTCAAGCGGAGTTTTTTCAATTTCTGGACCTCTTCGAAGTTGAGGCAGGTCTTCTGCGTGCATCGGAGGGAGCTGTCTTCCTGGCAGTAGCACTTGTTGCAATGCACCCTGATGAGCAATACAATTATTAAACCAGACATAGGGTTTATCGTGTAATCATTAATAAAGAGGATTATAAAGTTAAACTTTAAGTCACGACGAAGTGACGATTTGCCCTGACCGGGATTCGAACCCCGCCGGCTCAGTAGGTAGATCTCTGCAAACTGCGCCAACCATGTCGTCAGTGACGTACGTGAGTGAGTACTGAGCCGGCGGGGTTCGAATCCCGGTCAGGGCAAATATTTGTGTGATGAACTCGAATATTTGTTCTGGGGCTGGGGTCATGGTAGTTCTATGTATTTAAGTATATATTTATGTACGACACGTATGTATATCGTCGTCTTCTTCTTCTTAAGCCTTCTTGAGATTAAATTAGGACTAATTCGATTTGTGTGAGGTTGACTGATATTTTATTATTTATTAAATCACATAACTGGGACGCCGCCGTAATTAAACAACATATATTCTGGGACGAACGAGTGATCGCAAAACCCGCAGGACGGCCTAGATGTAGCTGGAGTGAAGAAAGATCTCAAGGCCTAGGTTTCCTTAACTGGCAAGAGCTAGCTCAGGATCGTGAAGCGTGGAGTGCAGTGGTGTCAGAGGCCAGGATCCACTTAGAGTCGTTGCGCTCGAATGGTTAGTTACTTAATTAGTATTACCCACATGGAATGAGATTATTGTATTTAAAATACGTCTTACTTATACACCATGCCCGGTTCACAGTCATCCATCGATTGCTCCGGATCGATGAAGTTCCTGTCTTTGTCGGAAGGGTACTCCCCATGGAGCATCCTGCGGCCATCAGTGTGCTTGCAGATTGCATGTGGCGAGCATGCATATTTTCCGGCCACGCATTTGCATGTATAACAGTTGTCGGATAAGTCGTTTTCACACGGTTGTCCTGGAAGAAACACAATCGTTGGTTGAGGAGTAATACCTTATTAAAATGGAACAACGGGAAAATTTTAAAAATAACTAGATTCTTTATTATTCCTCCATATCTTAACATATTATAACGCTTTTAAGTAGTTAGTACTCCACCAAACTATAACAACTCTCCAACAAACATATTATAACGCTTTTAAGTAGTAAGTACTCTAAAATAATATAAGTAGGCAAATAGTTACAGAGTAACTTTGAAAATAAGCATAATCTTTGGGTAGTGATCCCTATTAGGGATTAGGGTATACTGTAAGGGCACGGCATATGTATATACCCTATATTGCTTTAGCTAGACAAATTATAAGGCACATCTCCTTTGTAATGACGACAATGTCACGTACGAGCAAGTAAGGTAAGTCATTATCTCACCCACATACCATAAAAATATCTTACCTGACATTTCCTTAGCTTTAAGCCTGTACACATCATCATAGCTAGGACAGAGAAGCTTCTGGCACATAAGGTTACCGTTGGCGAGACAGAGACAGACGTTGCAATCAATACGGTATGTGACTCCTGGCTGGCACTCCGAGCCTCGGTGGGGCAGGGTGTGAAGTTTGTAGAATTCTGGGGGGCTGTACTCCCGGATCTCATCAGGGTTAGTATAGGCTGAAAACATGCGTTTAGATTCGTTTGGCAAATTGGACTCAATCAAAGGCCTTTCAGAGTTTACAGACTATATAAATCAGTGTCATGTAGGAAAACAACGCTTTCAATGGCTATGCAAGCCAATACGAGAACGGCACTCGCGACCGCGCGCTTGGTAGATGTACGACTGCCCTGCGCGCGGTGAGTAAGGGCCGAGATGATGTCTTTTGGCACGCATGGTTGCGAGAGTCCTTAACCATGCCTCAGACTAGAAAGAAAAAATACGTGTGTTCTATCTGCTTCCCTGCCTCCGGTTTTGCAAAAATGCTGTAGGAGTAGGACAGACAAGTGCCATGCGCGATCGAGGGCCAAATTTTCCCATGCGATTTCCGGTGGTCAGACAGAGATATACTAAGGTATCGATACGATATGCGATGCTTGGCTGGCATTCAGAGCTTCGGTCCCGACCAGAGTGCGGAGATGGTAGATTTCTGGGAGATTGTATTTCCGTATATATTTGGCCGGGGCTAGTGTAGACTGAAAATTGAACATGCATCTAGATTCCTTGGTTTAAATAAATATCATTATAACTCATTAAGCTAGCGATGCGATGTCACAAAAGTTTTACAACTAGTCGGTGGAAAGCGATTATGTACATGCGTTGGCAGTCTTCTTATATCATTGGCAAGTCTTCTGATGAAGTACCTAACGAAGATGCAAATGAATGGCCCGGTACTGCACAGCATGCTAGTTGTGTTATGTCCCTATTAATTCTAATTTATGTGTGTATTTTTAGCATCTAAGTAGTAGCAGGCAGTATTTTACTTTAATTTAACTATGTTTATGTTAGTATTTTTTTCAGTTACTGTATACATATAAGACTGAATAAATGTATTTTCTTTCTTCCTTTCTTTCTAAATTACTTACTTTTGTTAACCAACTCGCAGTTATCCGCACCACACATCAAACCCTTTTTCTCAGTACAAAAACACTTCCTACACCCTTTCTTATAGAATTTTCCCGGAATGCACGCCCTTTCATCTTGCCTTAGCACCTTTGGGAGGAACTTATGTGGATCGAAACAGGCCATTTTAGTGCACAACAGGGCAGAATTGGCACCGCAGTGGCACGTGTTGCAGTCCATCCTGTACATCTGCCCTTTGGTGCATTTCTGCCCTTCTTTGATTTCTGGGATCCTTCTTGTGTCGTTGAGATATAGTGCTGAAATAAAAATGTAAGACCATGTACAGCTAATTTAAGCTGTATAGGGGCTGTATAAGCGCTTATGCTGCCTGTGTGGTACGTGGGTGGTCATCATGAGACGTTCATTTAATAAGTAGTGTATATGTATAAGAAAATACTGGATGGGAAAGGCGCGGTAAAGTGATACCTGGAAAGGTTTAGGAGAGGTTTATGCTGTAGAGGCGGCTACTACCGGCACATACCAATATACATATTTATACATAATATACATTGTGATTTTTAAGTAGATTCAGTTTCAGTGTACGTTTACCTTGTAAAGTAGAGAAGTCTATTTTTTTTATAAGAAAATGCTACTAAAAGTCTTCATAACCACATTTTTTTAAATTCTTAGCTTCTTCTTCACTGATTCCAGTTAAAGCTAACTAAATCTAAATCTTGGATACTTGCTTTTGTTTCAATCTAACAGACAGACGAGACAATTGTGATTAAATGCTGCACTATCTGTCTGGGAGCTAGCTGGGAGATCCAAGAAAATAAGAGTGTCCGACCGAAGTTTCGGTTTCGGTTTCCGGCTAACGTCGGGGACGCTTGGCAGTCGGCACGGCTGGCAATATGGTGTCACTCGCCTGACTCCGCCAGCCATTGAATCACTTTGCTCAGTGCAGTGACACTTGTGTTTGTTCCCCGAATAATTGACCGAGCGAGCGAAGTATTTCCGTTTCAGTTTCGGTCTGATAAGTATATGTATTGTATAAAATATGTTTAAGTCGATTTAATTTTTAGTTTTTTTTCAAAATACTGGAGCTATAACTATAGTTTTTTTTTTTTTTTTTTTTAATAGCCTATTAGTGTGTCCCACTGCTGGGCAAAGGCCTCTCCCTTAGATTTAGAACTATAGTTAAAAATTTTAAATATTCAGCCATTTCGAAAAATTACCGCGACGTTTAAATGTAGGACTCACTCATCAGTTTAGGAATAAATACGACCTATAGGCGAGAACAGCCGAAAAGCATCTTGACAACCTCACATCGAAATATGTGGATATACAATAGAATTTTGGGCCAAGCTGAAACGGAGACGCTTTGCTCGCTCGGTCAATTAGGCCAGCGAGATGTTTCATTTTTCATAATATCTCAAAATAAACGGCTTACTGACATTTTATTCAACGTTTTAATCAGGTTTATAAAAGGTTCGGTTTCGGTTTCAGCCGAAACTGTAATCAAAACCGAACCGTCGGTTTCGGTTTCGGCCAAAAACATGTTTCGGTCGAACACTAAGTGGTTATTTTCACTCAAATCTGTTTCAAACACCCTCGGTCTTCCCTAAATTTAATGTTATATTGGTGTAGTCCATTGAATAAAAAGTTCTAGAGTGCGTGAGTTAGTAACGTAAGATGTTTCTTCGGAAACATGTCAAGAGTCCCTAGATAATAAACATACTAAAACCCCGGGACACTAGGAGGAGCCCCGGAGTGGGGGGAGGGGGGGAAAGGGTCCATTTTTTAATTTTTCGCTTAAATCTCAAAAACGGTACATGTTAGAGAAAAACTTTCAAGGAAAAGTTGAAAGGCCATAAAATTATCTACAAGTTGTACCTAAATAATTTTTTCCTATATCCTACCGTTTCTGAGTTACACGCAGTAAAAAATTATTTTGGCTCAAACAATTTCCCCATACTACATACCCATGTTTATCACATCAATCGATCAAAAAATATTTCTTTCTTCCAAAAAACTCAAATGTGCAACTTGTGACCGGTACTGATAGATTGCTCTTAATTAGGTCTATAATTGGTAAAGTAAACACATTCCTCCATGGAAGCCTTTAGGAGGAATCGATTGTCAAAATATTATATTAGGGTAGTTTGAGTTACTGAACTTGATCTTTTTATTTGTTCTTCCAAAAAAACTCAAAAGTGCAACTTGTGACCGGTACAGATAGATTGCTCATAATTAGGTCTATCATTGATAAAAATACCAGATTCCACCACGGAGGCGTTTACGGGGAATTGAATTTTATTAGGGTAGTTACGATACTTGAACTTTTTATTTTTTTTCTTCCAAAAAGCTCAAAAGTGCAACTTGTGACCGGTACTGATAGATTGCTCTTAATTAGGTCTATCATTGGTAAAAAAAACACATTCCTCCATGGAAGCCTTTAGGAGGAATTGATTGTCAAAATATTATATTAGGGTAGTTACGCAACTTGACCTTTTTATTTTTTTTCTTCCAAAAAGCTCAAAAGTGCAACTTGTGACCGGTACTGATAGATTGCTCTTAATTAGGTCTATAATTGGTAAAAAAAACACATTCCTCCATGGAAGCCTTTAGGAGGAATCGATTGTCAAAATACTATATAAGGGTAGTTTGAGTTACTGAACTTGATCTTTTTATTTGGATGTAGCTCGAAAACGGCTGCGAAAAGAAAAAAAATATTTAGGTACAACTTGTAGATAATTTTATGGCCTTTCAACTTTTCCTTGAAAGTTTTTCTCTAACATGTACCGTTTTTGAGATTTAAGCGAAAAATTAAAAAATGGACCCTTTTCCCCCCTCCCCCCACTCCGGGGCTCCTCCTAGTGTCCCGGGGTTTTAGTATGTTTATTACCTAGGGACTCTTGACATGTTTCCGAAGAAACATCTTACGTTACTAACTCACGCACTCTAGACCCCCCTTGGAGGGACTCATTCAATGGACTAGTGGTACAGTTAGTTTTATACTTAATAGATTAAATTAAACTCACGATCGGATGCGTTCATGACAGAAAGGGATAAAGAGACCACCACCATCGCCAGCAGTACCCGTGCCATGATGTTCCAACTTCTAATTCCTGGTTTTCTCATTGAATGCTGTGAATTTTATGACGTTAGCTCTCATTAACTTTTATGATGTACATTTTCTAATTAAAAATTGTTATGACTAGGTTTATTTTCAGTTTATGAGAGTTTTAATAGTAGCAATTTTGAGTGCTATCAAAGCATTATGATTAGCTTCTGATTTGAATATAGATTCAAATTATTCGGTTTCGGTATGAGCCTATTTTCAATACTGCTTTGCCCAAAGATTGACTGGTAGAGAATTCCTCATGGCGTTATGTCCGCCTTTTGTAGGCTACGTTTTATTTTGTGCATTAAAGATTAAATAATAATACAAAAATTCCCGACATAAAGAATGTTATCATATCCCAAAATTAATGAAAAGAAATAATGATAAGTAAAAAACAACACAATAATTTGAAACCATTTATTCTAGAAATTTCACAACTTAAGTATTACAAAATTATTGTCTAATACGTATTGGGTACGAAATGTACGAAATAAAGATACTTGTTGCAAATAATACAGTCACTGCTACGTTTATAGGTACGTACTAGGGCTTCCCACCGCGGATTTTTTTGTAATCCCGGGAATTCCCGTATTACGCATACATGAAATACCGGGGTAAGAGGCTCTACTACAGATATAAAATGAATACACACGCATGCGTGTTTATCGGAGCAGTCTCTCCTATGGGTTTCATAAATATGTAAAAAAAATGAGATATTGGCAATCTAAATTCGAGATTTTGTTCTGATACCTACATATTATTTATGTTTGTTTTGTCATCCTAGAAATGTGTAGATTAGATACATAAAAAAGAAACAGGATGTTACATATATATTAGTATTTCAGAGAGCATATCTACTAAGGAACAACTTTTGTTTTTAAGTTAAAGCTTATAATAACTTAAACTTCGTATTGATGAAAATTTAAAGTAACACAAATTCATTGAGTTGGTCTTAATGAAATACATCACTTTAATTTGACTCGCTCAAGGTGCTATGACGCTTTGACATTTCTAAACAGATAAATTAATTGTTAAATTAAAACAAAAAAAAAGTAAATTAAAGAAGCTGCAGTTTCCGACCTTTATTAAATAAGTACTAGTATAAAATGTACTATAAATAACGTTAACAGCGAATCTCCTACAGGCGTGGAAGTTAGTCATTTATTTTCACCAGTATTCACTATATATCATAGAACTTTGTCATAATCATAATCAACTAGAAACACAACACTTGGACATTAATTAGAATTATACATTTAAATATGACGAGGTTCTAAGTATCATTTTACATTCACACGTGGTTTTTAATCAGTGTCTGATGAAAATAAACGTATACTGTTAAAACTAAGCGCGAATTCTTACAGTAGTCAATTGGCAGAGACCATGATACGGCTTTGAGTCCATCAAGGCTTTTAAATACATTTATTATAGTCATTTGAAAAAAAACTCGTCACTGATGGGCAAATTTGCTCACCAATACAAAACTACATTTCGATTTCAAACCGTGAAATGCATAAATATCTGTTCAGAAATATACAGTAAATATCGGTAAGTGAAACTTTCAGATTATTATTAGAGATAATGTTAAACAAGTGATAATTTCAGGCAATCAAAAGTATTCTTTGACGTGGTATTGTGTTTGACCTTTTCTCGCACTGTACTAAATGTACAATAGTCAACATTTTCTAACTACAAAATTATATCAATATGATAGACAAAAGATTTCATCAAATCGACAAATTGTCATGTGTTACGGTTATGCTAGAGTTTGGATTACAGTTTCCGCACACGGGATTTTTTTTGTATGGGGATTTATATCGGGTTGCCGGGATTGCCCACACAAATAAAATGCCCGGGTTTGAAGCTCTAGTTTGAATAGACTTAACACAATCGCGACACAATGTTTCCAGCCTGCCTCTCTGCCCCTGAAGACTACGGAAGTTCGCAAGTAATACTATTAGGGCGTGAGGTCTTCATCGCAGACCAGGAGCGTGCAGAAGACGCTCTTGCCGTCGGCGGAGCAGCTGCAGTCGTTGCAGGACTGTTTGAACTGCTCGCCGGGGTTGCAGCGGAAGCTGGACTCTGTTGCTGGAAGTAGAAAAAAAATGCCTTAGAACACGCTACCTTGGCATAGAAAACAGAAAGAAACAGACAGACTCTTCATTTCTGCCATGCATAGATTTTCAGAATCATTTGTTAACACGCACGATAGACCATGCGTTAACACTTTCTATGATTCTTTCCTAGGACTTCTTCTATACAATGTTGAGATCTTTTTTATCAGAGGAAAGAGTTTGAATGCTTTGCAGCCCTTGTCTGAATAGCGAGGGTTGAGGATTTGTTCCTGGTTGTTACTCACCGGAGGCCGTAGTGTTCTCCTTGCTCTGCACGCACCGGTTTAAGCTGCAAGTGGCGTGACCACCATCCTCGGTGCAGCGGCAAACGTTGCAGCCCTGTTGTCAACCGCGAGGGTTGAGGATTTATTCCTGGTTGTTACTCACCGGAGGCCTTAGAGTTCTCCTTGCTCTGCACGCACCGGTTCAAGCTGCAGGCGTGGCCGCGATCCTCGGTGCAGCGGCACACGTTGCAGCCCTGTTGTCAACCGCGAGGGTTGAGGATTTGTTCCTGGCTGTTACTCACCGGAGGCCGTAGCGTTCTCCTTGCTCTGCACGCACCGCTTCAAGCTGCAGGTGGCGTGGCCACCATCCTCGGTGCAGCGGCAAACGTTGCAGCCCTGGTCGAACACGCTTCCGGGCACACAGTCTGCCGATACCTTCTGTGATGTTACGTCTGGAACAAAATACGTTTGCGTTATGAGTTATGTTTTTGAGACAGTATTTTATCAGTGAATGTATTTTTACTTCATAAATAGTGAAACCGATTGACCCTACGGAAACCAAAGTCATTGTTTATGCTTTAAGATTATCTCGACGATATTTACCGTAGTCGTGCCGTAGTTAGCATGGTCACCTTTCCACAATTTTGCAAAATGTTAATCTCAATCAAATAAAACAACAACAATCAAAATATCAGTAAGTGATCCACTACAATCGAAGCGGGGTACCCCGCTTCGATTGTAGTAGATCGCATTCAATTTTTCTTTCTTAATTTACCTTTGTGTCATTATTTATAAAAATAAAAATGTGGTATTACCACATAAAAAATATAGAATCGATAAAAAGATTCTATACAAATATCAGTAAGTGGTTCAAGATTTCAAAATAACATACACACAAATTAAGTTAAATCGATGTCTGTAATAAAAATAAAACAAAGCCGTCAGATAGATTAATCGTTATTAATTATTGTTTTGTGAGGTGTGCAATAAAGAGTAGGAATTGTATTGTATTGTAACCGACCTCTTCTCGACCGGCCACCGTTGTTGTTGTTGAGGGCGGTACAGTCCATGCGAGTACACGAGAAGTCTTGGCCTTTGTTGTCGCAGAGGCACTTGTTGCAGTCCAGCCGGAACTCCTGGCCTGGCTGGCAATTCTTCGGCGCTTCCTTAAAAGAAAATAATATTCTCGTGATCAAGGTATAGTACGTAGAAAAGAGTAAGCAAGTAGAAGCAACATCTGGCTGGTAGTACGAAGAATTGGTTGATTAAATCACAAGCATTCGATTTTACGAACCGGAAGCCAGCGTTTTTTAGTACCCAATAGATTGAATGATGAGCTAAACGAATAATAAGAACATTTCAGTATTCATTTGAGTTTCTTTGGGCTTTCTGCTCAACGCCGGTCTCCTGGTGCGAAATGTCGGTAGATCACAATCTGACTCGTAACAGTAGGTACCCTTGTGGCCCACTTACTGAATAAATTATTTCATTTCATTTTATTTATGCATGGGAAATGAAAATTTTCATTCTGAAGTATTCGCAAGTTTCGCATCAAGCTATCACTTTGTTATTATGTGAGATTAGAAAGATATAATCAAGAACTTTTGTACTTCGAACTACAAAACTATTTATGGTACACAGTGTCTTTTTCTACAAAACTATTTATGGTACACAGTGTCGATTTATGGTACAATGGAACCTTACCTGCGGCGTGGCTCTGACCTTTCTTGATCGTGTTGCATTCTGTAAACAAGAAAAGATTATCTACTGTAAATTAAATCCATTTTTATACAAGGTATCCATCACCGAAGTGAGAGGAGAAATAAGCCAGTCATTCAAAACACATAGTCAAGGGAAGAATACCAGAGGGATCCAGGGATCAATAGGAAGATATACCAAAAGCAAAGAAAGCCAGTTAAATAAAACACAAACCCAAATCGTTTATTTATATTGTATCACATGTTTATAATAATATATTAAACCCCCTTCTTCTGAATTAAATACAATATTAAGGTAAATGGGTCATTGTCAGATTTAGGTTCGAGTCTTTCCAATGGACATATGCGAAATTAACGATTCCAGGGCCTAATTTTCTGACGAAACTCGCATTAGAATATAGAACGTTCCCTCTTCTATAATCCGATGTAGTAGCATTATAACCTGGATTCATACAAGCTCTTAACTTCTGACCACCGGACGGACAACTTTTGTTGACTGACAATGACCAAAATTCAAGTGGTAAAAATAACGCGGTCTATGGCTAGACGAAGTTACCTCAAGCCTTAGATCACGTTATTTAAATATTGTTATTTTATAATTAATTTATCAACCAAATACCATAGCCAAAATACTTTATTAGAGCAAACATAAACACCATCACTTGAAAAATCACCAGCCACAAGTTTAATTGACCAACAATATAAAAATTCACCAATCAGCACTTAGATATGTATTCCTTATTAAATACGGCAGAGCTCGTGTTACCGTGGCACAGTCTGGTCGATTTTTCAAATTCAAAGAGATTCAAGAAGAAAAATTATATCCTTCACCAGAAACTAGTCACCGCAGCCGCGACACCAAATCATCTTAATCAAACCTTGGAGTCTTCATCGATGCATGCCCGTCGAGTGCAGGAAAACGATTTGCCATCAGGGTTGCAGCGGCACATGTTGCACTCCAGCTCGAAAACTTCACCGGGACGGCATTCCCTTTTGATAATGCGAAGGCTCTGCTGGCGTAGCAATTTCATAAGAGTGACAGTTATTTAAGGAACTTCTGACATTTTTGTATTATTATTCAAATAAGTTTCACAGCATTACAGTTAAAACCAAGGCACTGTGAACTACAGAAATACATATAAACAAAGACTTAAAACTAGTTAGATTTAGGCGAAACAATGGCGTGGCTCCGTTGCGTCGTCTGATCTGCTGATACTTCAGATTGAGGATCTAGTGCACCCAAATGGGCTTTACCATGAGTTATAAATACATATAAGAGAGTGTAGAAAGAGATTCGCATGATTAAGATAATTGCTCCAAGATTGAATTCAGTGTCACTAGATGCAAAATTACTGGACTGAATATAAAGATCGTCGATTAGCAGTCCTGCATAAAACCAGTTCTTTACGGGAAAACTTATTGTCTCTTCAAGATACAAGACATTTAGATATCCCTACATTTCTGGCTGCAGGTTTTCGACAACACCTCACCCTGTTGTGTTGTTGTTATAGATCTTGTGTCGATTTTGTGTTACCAGCAGTTGAAATTCATGACAATGAACATAAACATATACCTCTGGTTTCCCTTCTTCGATAACAGGGTCCTCAGAAGAGTCCTGCAGACAAACTTTCCGGGTGCAAAAGTAGCTGGTTCCGTCTTCGTTGCACCAGCAGGTGTTGCAGTTCAGGATGAACATGCGGTTCTCCACGCAAACTTTGGTGCCGTCTTTGGAGACGGACTTTACAGTCTAGTGGAGGAAAATGAATGTGTTCATGAATGTGTATTGTATGAAGGGGTTGAAAAATGCTTGGAAAACAATAATTACGTCAAGCGTGATGAATGATCCTTATAGACTGAGAAAGCTATAAAATATGGTGTTGTGAACTTTTTACTGTAGCAGAGTTGGACAGGGCGGTAGGATCCTGAATGGACGAATGACGAAGCTCAACCCGGTGACAATGGCAACCATTCGAGAAATCTCTACCTGGTGACAGTGGCAAGCGAGAAAGATGTAGTTGAAGTTACTAATCCGCAGAGGTTTGTTGGGAACTACAGCCTCTTCTCATCCCAAATGCGAATAATTTAGAATCCGCCGGTAATATGAATTAACTAGATGAAAAATGTCCACTTGCATTAAATGGAAGAAACAAAGTAATAAAATTTCTAAATACCATTAAATGTATGTCGTTTGTCAGTGTCTGAAAATAAAAAATATATTTTTTTATAAGTTAATGTTTTTTATTAATCCCTATTCTTTATGTTAGCCTAAAATCGTTTTACATCTACTTTGTTGGTTTGTGGTTAGCTTGTTCTCCTTTATAGGGTACTATTGGCTTCATTTCCTGAAACAACAAAAAATATTACATCTTAAAGAAAAACACAAATCTGCTCAATTTTTCCTACGATGATGATAATAATGATGATGAAGCAATAGACTAGACTGACGATTAAGTGGAAGACCTTAACGTTGTCATCGGCGTTGCAGTCACAGGGATTGAAGTAATGATTATGATGATAATGATTAACAATGATAATGATAATGATCAAGAATCAGACTAGAATGATACTGAGCGCGTGGAAGACTACAACGTTCGTGGGTAACGGGTTGGTGTTGCTGATATTGGTGCTGTCCTCATTACAGCAGCACAGGTAAATGTTGATGTTTATGGTGATTACGATGATGATTATGCAGAAATAGACGAGACTAACGTGTAACTCGTGGAAAACCTCGACGTCTTCAGGCAGAGGGCAAAGTTTGGTGGTGCAACTAAAATCTGTACCATCTTCATTGCAGTGGCAAGGGTTGCAGTTGTTGTAGAACGTGGTGCTAGGCTTACACACAGAATGTCTTTCTATATGATCCACACCCTGAAAATTTACGATGTGTAGATAAACAATACAGCAAAAAAGATTGAGAAATCAGAGATCAATTAGTGAAATGTATAACAGAGAAAAGGATATTAAGTAAAGTTACTTAAATATGAAGTAGTTTAATTCCAAAATATTTTCAAGCTAAGTATTAATCAATATATGGAAATATATAAAAATAGTTGTGTGAAACCGACAAATTCTAATTATTTGCTGTCTTTTCGAATTTATATTTATATGTAGGTATATAGCAGTGGACGACTCCGGGCTGATGATGATGATGATGATGATGATATATGATACAAACCTCATTCTCCTTAAACACTTCAACTTCTTTATCAACTTCCTTATCGACTTCCTCTTTATCGCTATCCATACATTCATTCTGCGTGCAAGTGTAACTTTGACCACTAACCGAACATTTACAAGTGTTACACTCGTTTTGAAACTCCTGGTTAGGCTTGCAGGCAGATCGCTTTTCAACACGATGTGTCTCTCTCTGATTATTATAATCTGAGTAAGGAGTATCTAAAACTTCCAAATCTTTATTTGCGTCGTTTAAATTCTGCGTTTCAGTTAATTCGCCCTCGGCTCTTTGATCTTCAGTGTTATTATCTAAAAAACTTTCCAGTAACTCTATATCTCTATCGATCAATTTTGAATCATCGTTTGCATTTGCAGCAAATTCTGTTCTGACCTGGTCTGGAATTTTAATTGGTATGTCTACGTCGTTATGGTTAACATCGTCTAATTCTTTAAGAATTACGTCTGTTAAATTCTCTTCAATTAGTTCTTCTTTTTCATCAGCAATTTGCCCTTCTTTTAAATTGTTATTAATCACATAATTTTTTGCATCAAATTCAGATAAAGCATTCCTGCTAACATCAGGTACTTCAGGAAATTTGTTCTGAAACGATTATGGCATGTAAGTTTATCCTAAATTTGTTATAAGAGCTATTCAAAATAATTCAGCTGAAATTATAACATGACATACCTGGTGCTATAACATCGTTAAGTGTCATTCCAATCACCAATGTTGTTCAAACACAAAGTGCAATCGTTGCTGTTGATGTGCGTTGTGCAAATTAAGAAACGTGTGGTACGTGAAACTGACTGAGGAGTTATGTAAGAGTCAATTAGGGAATGTAATAACAAATGAAATTTCATAACCGATTATTCGAAAAGAAAGAACAACCGATTAATGTGTTATGATTAATAATTTATTAATTTCATAATAATGAATGAATCAAAGAAAACGTGGTTTTAAACGTCGTTTTTAAATGAAGATGTCACGACTTTGCGCGTCAGCGGCTGTCACGCTCACTCGTTCGGCGACCCTGTTCGGATCTCTCGCTCAACCGCTCGCTGGTCGCGCAAGGTCGTAGAATCTCCGTTATTGATGACTTTGTTCTCCGTATTTATCCAAATCTACGAAATAAAAGTCTTCAATGTTAATAACCAGTAACCGAAATCTCTAACCGGCAAATTAGTATGGATAAAAGTAACAAACCAGTGGCCGGTATGAATGAATACCGCTGTAGGCCTTAAGGTAGACAAGGGGAGTTTCGTCCCCAAGCATTTCATGCCACACTCATGACCGGTAGTGTAGTATTGTTATATGATGTGAAAGTAATTCACATTTCCGCACACCAAATGAAATGTAATAAACCAGTTTTTCACGTGAAATCAAATGAAATTTTGTTCCTCTTACCATATCAGGAGGACTCTCTGGAACATCTTTTTCGTCCCCAAAATTCATGACAGCTGAAAAATAAATCAATTAGTTAATTATATTGCTTTTTAACAAGTTTGAAGTATTATGATTACTTATGATTTTCGCTTGCCGGAAGGACGGTTGAGTCATACGGTGTATCGTAAATCCACGCATACTGACCGATACCTACAAGCTGATTCTCATCACCACCCGGCCCACCTGTCATCAGTCCCGAGGGCGCTTATTAATAGGGCTCTCCGTTTATGTGACCCTCAATACGTAAATGGGGAGTTAGCGCATGTGCGACAGGTATTGGAGAAAAATGGCTATAAGTGGAGACAGTGTCAGCGTGTAGCGAGCCCCAGTACAGCACAACGCCCGCAGACTGTAGAGAGAGCGCCTGCGTACTTACCTTATATCAAAGGTGTGACGGATACCATCGGACACATTTTACGCCGTAGATATAGCATTTACAACCTGGTTCCGTCCTTTGACTAAGATGAGGCAGTTGCTACGGTCTCCTAAAGATAGAGATCCATTTGGAACCCCTGGGGTGTATGAAATACCGTGTGAGTGTGGCAAGGCATACATAGGAGAGACGGGACGTAATGTTTCTACAAGATTGTCTGAGCATATACGCAGTGTCAGAAAAATGGATACGAGAGACTCAACTGTTGCGGAGCATGTTGTCGACGCCGGTGCGTCCCATTTCGTACGTTTCGATAAGGCACGGTTGTTGGTTCGTGAGAAACGCTGTGTACAAACGGAAGATACGTGAAGCTATCGAAATTGGACGGCGCCCGAATTTCAACCGAGACGGTGGTTGGGCTCTACCTCCGGCATGGAAACCTGTGATTCCGGCGTTAAAAAACATCTCGCGTTCAGACAATGTCGTTGATACAATAAGTCAAGTGTGCGTGGTATCAGTGGGTAATAGTGAAAATGCAGTGACAGACAGTCCAGTGGTGACAGCGCAAAAGCCCTGCCCTCCCCGCGCCGCGCTATCTGCGCGTGCGCAGAGGGCGGCAAGAAGAGCGATTAAAAGTGCAGTGGGTCGCGAGTCACGTAGCAGCACGGATAGCTACCCCTGATGAAGAGCTCCAAATGAGTTCGAAACATGTCGGGCCGTTCCTGACAATTTTTACGTGAGTTTATACCGTTTTTATAATTAGTAATAAATTTCCACTTTTTAGCCTGATGCTGGCTGATTAGTATCTACCAAGAATTCAGAAAGCCTAATAACCGTCTATGCATGTCTTTCTTAAATGTTTTAGATAAATTTAAGTGCATAAAGAAGGTAACTGTCTGAAAACAGGGACGGGCAACTTTTCTCCTGAATCCTGACTCTCGCGCGAGACACATTACCTATCTCTTTCTATCTAGAGATAGTGACGGATGTCACTTTGCACTTACCAGGGACCCCGCAGCCCATCTTCGTACACATGGCGCGGCCGGAGGGGGTGCACCAGCACATGTTGCATTCCCGCCGCCACTGGCTGTGGGGCGCGCAGTCCAGAGGGGGCTCTGGAATACAATATATCAGCACTGAGTCAGATCTTCCAATGACGTTAAACTAAACAGCGTCGAAACCAGATGGAACGGAGGATTTCAGAGGTCAAGTGCTAGCTTTAAGCTTTTTAAGAAGGCTCAAAGTTACTTTAAGGGCAATGGATCGAGCTATTCTCGGAGTTTCGGAGCGGGATCGAATCCGAAAGGATGAGATACGCAAAGAAGCAACATTGTAGATATAGCTCAGACAGTCGCCAAACTTATGTGGCAGTGGGCCACATTGCTCGTAGAATCGATGGCCGTTGGGGCAGAAAAGTTCTTGAGTGGCGACCGCGGACCGGAGGCCGCAGCGTGGAGAGGCCCTAACAAGGTCGCGGGCAGAAATTGGGTAAGGGCGGCGCAAGATCGTTGTTAGGAAAATTATCTGAGTGTTCCAATCCGTTCCCAAAGCGCAAGCAACTCTTTGAGCCCTGCTGGTTTTAGAGTAAGAGGCTTCCTTACCAGGTTCGCTGACGGAACACGCCACGTCGGTGCACTTAGACTTTCCATTCGGAAGACAGAGGCAGGAGCTGCACTGATTTCGCCACTGGGTTCCAGGAGCGCAGGTGTCTCCCTGAGGCATATTAGCTTTCGATTTGACTGATGCCGATGCTGTAATAAGATAGATTTATGACTACACTTACTGGTATTGTCTTATCTTGCCTTGTTAAGTTGTGACGTCCAGATAATCATATTGATTTATTTAATGTTGTAATATAAGATATTTACAGTTAAATACGTTCTACACCTTAACTGAACTACAAACGATATTATCATGTTCATTCTGTAACCAGCACAACGCAACACGCTCCGACGAGCTATAAGGTCAAATATTGTCTTTTTTTTTACATACATTATATAACACAGTGGCTCCATTTATGGTGGTAAACGAAAAGGGCAGCCCAAATTACAATGCCAACAGGCAAAAATGCTTCATCACGCTTCGCTTAAAAGATCTTACATTGTAAAAAGGAGTAAATAAAATTAGATTTGGCATTTTTAGCATATCCAGTATAGGAAAACAAGCGTGTTGTTTGTCATCGAAATGCGGTGGATCTTTGGGACGACCGTGTCAGGTACTTGTCGGGTAGTTTGCGGTGTAAATTGTGATGATGCATGTTGCGGACGGATAATGAGCTCTGTATCTGTACCATTGCTAATTCACGAAACCTGCTGTAGTGGATACCTACATCTATTTGTGACTGGACTACCTAGCTGTGCTTTGGTTGCTGTGGTATGCATTTTGCTAAGTTTATATCATTTATTTAATTGCTTAGACTAAAGACATATTATACTCACTTTCACTTGAGATCCGTTGACAGGGCTTGACTGTGCAGAGCCCTAGGCCATTCTCAAGACATACGCAAGTGTTGCACTCCCGGTCGAAAGTGGTGGTGGGCTTGCAGCGAATCGGCTCGTCTATAATAGATATTTATTAAAACAAGATTAGATCAACGCCATCTTAAAGAATACCGGAGCCCTGGACTCGCCACAATTAGCAGCCACATTACACAGTAAAAAACGAAACGTCATCTGCTTGGTAGGGAGATTGAGAGATTCATGGCAATTTGATGCCACGTGAGATTGGGGGCACTCTTGAGGCTAGGGGCTTTGGGCACGTGCCCAGTGTGCCCGTGGGAAAGACGGGCCAGGATTAGATGGTGGCATATTTAACGGGATACCACGATCTCATCAAATAAAGAGCATACTTGAGGGTAGGAGAAAAAAGGGGCGGTAAGACTTAAGAGATTGATCTCCGACATATTTTTAGTCAGACGTCTTCAGATGGTTTTACAGGCTTACTTGATTCATAATTTGTTTTACGACTTAATATCAATCAAATCACCTTTAGATACAAATAACCAAAATCAGGACGTTTCATACGATAACCATATACGTTCAGGGGCTCCTTTGACTGCCTGGATTTTATGGAGGTAATCGAGCGAATTCCAAGTTTGATCCGTCAGTGATACTTGCCCCAGCCACCAATTCCTTGATTCTGGTATTTTTCCTGTTTCAAGTAACGCCTCTTTTCTTTCCTGCTGCCTCGATTCCTGAATATTTTAAAGCACGTTTGTCTTAAAAATCGGTTTCCTCCTTTTGTAAATGTTTACTTACCAATAACAAAATCGTACTCTGGGTACCTGGAGACTACGTGCCAGAGGTAGTCAGCTGCCCCTCGGCAGAGCAGCGGCAGTTGAGGCAGTTGCTGTCCTACTCTCTGGATACTATAGCTAATCAAAAGCTTACCTACATACCGATATAATCCACATCCGGGCTTCCTCAGCAGTCAGCTGAGGCAGTTGCTGTCCCACTTGCTGGATACTACATCTAGTCGAATGCTTACCTACTTACCGATATATTCGCAATCTGGCTGCCTGAGGCAGTCAGCTGCCCCCTCGGCAGAGCAGCGGCAGTTGTGGCAGTTGCTCTCCCACTCGCTGCCCGGAAGGCACTCGGCCGGCGCGTCGGCGTCTGCGCCTTGTGGCCTACGGATCTCTGGAATTATAATTGTAACAATGTGTACGGAAAACGGAGGTGGGAATACATGTTACCTAATATTCTGTGTGAAACACCACACCACTGTAAACGAATTGTTAAAGCAGTGACCGAATATGTCTAATTTTGATATATTGAGCGAAATCTTTTGTAATCTCAATGACACTTTTAAAGCAGCTCGAATAGCAAAATCGATTTATGTCCATTATTTAGACCACGACGACGCGGTAGGCGCAGTATGTAGAGCACCTGTCTAAAGAGCCAGCGGGCCCGAGTTCGAATCCGGGCCATGGCCATAATATTTGTGCTTGGGTCATGGTTGTTCTATGTATTTAAGTATATATTTACCTATATAAGTATGTACATTATATAGTTGTCTAGTACCCATAACAGAAGCCTTCTTGTCTGATATTTATTTATTATTTAGATGCGATTAAACGCTAACCTAACATATATTTCTACTACTTCTAGACATTGCTAAATAAATATCGGACAACCTCACTTAAATCGATCTAGTCCCTGCACAGTAAGTTCTAATAGGCTTGTGTTGTGGGCACTAGACGACCATATACATACTTATAGAGATAAATATATACTTAAATACATAGAAATCATCCATGACCACGGAACAAATATTCGAGTACAAGTACATCACACAAATACTTGCCCTTGCCGGGATTCGAACCCAGGACTCTACCACTACTCTAACCCCGTCGTCAATTGTTAAGTGTATGCTGCCTGTCTAGCAAACTACGCTTTGCGACTTTTGTCGCGCGACATAGCATCACCCGTCACTCTCATACATGTACAGCGAAGAGAGTGAGATAGGTAATATTACTCGCGCGAGAAAGAGTTGCATGTCACAGTTATGCTAGAGGTGCTGGTAAAATAGCTTACCTATTTCTTGTTGTTCTTGTTCTGGCTGCTCTGACTGTTCTGAAGCGCACGCCTCGTCTTCTGGTAGACATTTCAGCGCTGAAAGAAATACGTGGAACTATTAACAACAGTTACTATAATACAACAGACAAACGGAATCATTATGTTTCTTAAACAGCATCATTTTCATATTGTCTAAGCGCGCATAATATGTATTTTAGAAACGCATAATATGTAATGTAGATACAAAGATCAAAGAAAAATTAAATTTCGCGCAAACGTAGTCAACACCAGGACTCGAACCTTGTAACTTTGGATAAAGACCCAACGTCTTAACCTTTCGTCTAGAAACTAGAAACGCACTGCCTGTGCGATGTTAATTTCCCCATGTGCACATACAGTATTTTCTTTAAGTTAGCTGTGTGTGACAGTAGCGCGCTTATCTTATCATCGAATCGCCCAAAAAGGTCAATAATGTTAGCGCGCGCTGATTTTCCGCAGCTCGTCTTAAAATGCGGACTAAAATCGCACGTTGACGTAAAAGGCGATGTTGAACCATCCCAAGTAACACGCAGGCTGCAGAAGCACTTAATACAGTTAAAATTTAAGTTATAACCTACCTGAGTACCTAGAATTTGCTACCTGTCGTATAGTCGTAAGACGTCGATGTCGTATAAGACGTTTGTCGATTACGACCGTGCAGTGATTAGTGCGGCTACGACATAACTGTCGAACTCACGAGGGTGTCCACGCTGCAGGACAGGCTACAGGACACGCTATAGAAATAAAGGCGGGCTATTGACGGATTGATTTGATTATACCTAGTATCGGGTTGACCGAAATATCATTCACATGTCCGAATTCCGGATCACCAGTTGTCTCGATTTCCACTTCAAAGAGTGTTCTGGTTCAATTCAAGATACATAATGTATAATCAGTGTTTGAAGATTACGACTTTGTGTCGAATAATTGGTACTAGATCGATTTGTGTGAGGTCGTTCGATATATATATATAGAATATACTAGCAACCCACCCCCGGCTTCGCACGGGTGCAATGCTGATAAATTATACACGTATTATGCATATAAACTTTCCTCTTAAATCACTCTATCTATTAAAAAAAACCGCATCCAAATCCGTTGCGTTGTTTTAAAGATCTAAGCATACATAGAGCCAGACAGACAGACAGCAAAGCGACTTTGTTTATACTATGTAGTGATAGTGATATAATTTGAGTACGGACACCAAAAGTGTGTTCATTTATCGAGACTGTCCCGCTCCGAGCGCAGGGCGGGTCACTGCGCGCCACACGACTTGCCCTTTAGCCTTGGCAATTATTGCAGTTCTATTATTAGACGTCCACAATTGTCCGAGCGATCGCCGCGCCGTTTGGGTGAATGTAGGAAACGATATTGATACGCAATCACGGGCGGGAATGTCCTGTCGGTGGGCAAACGCTTCGTCAGTGTATGTTTTATTTATTTACTAGACTGTGCTCGCGAACGACCGCGTGTAAAAAAATCATTACTCTCTTATTTGTTTCTCCGTAGTCTTCCGTACACCAAAATGTTTTGAAATTAGTCCAGCCATTTAGGCGTGATGAAAGGACAAAGAGTTAATTTTCATAATATTATAGATTTATTTTATTAGGCATGGGAACAAGATGTAAATTAGATAACTTACCAATACCAATGGTATAATTTGTCTAGGAGTACATTTAAATATGAATACTACCAAGTACAACATGTACTTACAATGTTATTATCTAATAATCTTAGTTGATAAGTTAATACAAATAAACAAAGGAACTTAAGTTTTCATGAAAGTAGTCAAAACCCACCAAAAACATTTCATGTAAAATTGGCGGTCAAGACTCGCATGCTCCTAACGCTTTCGTAGGAAGGCCAAGCCCCCTACACCTTGGTTTCAAAAGTATAGCCTCTCCGTTTCATAGATAGGAATTAAGATTAATAATTTTATCACAATATTGAAAACATACACTGATCTAGTGATCTATGGAACAGCCAAGTCATACTTAAGCTAAATACATCGTATGTACATACGTACCAACGATGTATATAGCTTGTAACGGGTTAATACTTATGTGGTCTGAGATGGGCGTAAGTTCATAACACATAGGTACGCCTTTTTTATTAGGGTTCCGTACCCAAAGGGTAAAAACGGGACCCTATTACTGAGACTTCGCCGTCCGTCCGTCCGTCCGTCCGTCCGTCCGTCCGTCCGTCTGTCACCAGGCTGTATCTCAACAACGGTGATAGCTAGACAGTTGAAATTTTCACAGATGATGTATTTCTATAGCCGCTATAACAAAAAATACTAAAAATAAAATAAAATAAATATTTAAGGGGGGCTCCCATACAACAAACTTGTTATAGATTATATATATGTATAGGTACGGAACCCTTCATGCGCGAGTCGGGTTCGCACTTGCCCAATTTATAATGTTCAAGTCAAAACAAGTGAGTGGCGAGAACAACTATCTTTCGCGACTCTTGCCGCGCGATAAAGCATCACCCGCCACTCTCTCACAGACCGCACAGTACCTAAGGGTGCGTTTTCACTGCAGACGACTCAATAGAGCCGCGCCCCTGTACAGAAAGAGATCGGTAATATATCTCGCGCCAGAAATAGTCGCTTGTCACCGTTGTGCTAGAATAGAGCTACTGCAGTCGTATTCTTATCAGAATCTTCTAAGAAGTCCTCACATGATTTTGTGCGTCTAATTATGATTATAATTCTGCGTAGTCATTTTCCTTATTAGTTTAACGGGCATTTATGTGGCCTGGCCTAAGTAAGGGACCGCGCACAGCGTAGCAGCGCGTAGTCACTTGTGTAAAATGTTTCGCGTAATTTACGCTGCTTTTGTTTTTAGGGTTCCGTACCCAAAGGGTAAAAACGGGACCCTATTACTGAGACTTCGCTGTCCGTCCGTCCGTCCGTCCGTCCATCCGTCCATCCGTCCGTCCGTCCGTCCGTCCGTCCGTCCGTCCGTCCGTCCGTCCGTCCGTCTGTCACCAGGATGTATCTCAAGAACGGTGATAGACAGTTGAATTGTTCACAGATGATGTATTTCTATTGCCGCTAAAACAACAAATACTAAAAATAAAATAAAATAAATATTTAAGGGGGGCTCCCATACAACAAACTTGTTATAGATTATATATATGTATAGGTACGGAACCCTTCATGCGCGAGTCGGGCTCGCCCTTGCCCAATTTTTTTTTTACAAATATCCTGTTAATGCCAGAACACAATGCAACATTATTTTCGTTTCGCAAACATCGGACAGTCGGCGACTTTCGGTGGTTTCGGCGAGCGGTTGAGCGAGAGATTCGAAAGGCAGCCATACGAGGGAGCGAGACTCGTACTGCGCACCACTGCCGCTCGTCGCTAAGACCGAAGTCGTCGCCGGGCCTTTTTGTGCAGTGATACTGGAACTTGGAAGAGACGCGGTGTTGTCTACTGATCACTACATAGTATAAAACAAAGTCGCTTCCTGCTGTCTGTCTGTCCCTATGTATGCTTAGATCTTTAAAACTACGCAACGGATTTTGAGGCCGTTTTTAGGGTTCCGTAGCCAAATGGCAAAAAACGGAACCCTTCCGGTCTGTCCGTCTGTCCGTCCGTATGTCACAGCCATTTTTTTCCGAAACTATAAGAGCTATACTGTTGAAACTTGGTAGGTAGATGTATTCTGTGAACCGCATTAAGATTTTGATGCAAAAAAAATAATAATAATAAATATTGGGGGCTCCCCATACTTAGAACTGAACCTCAAATTTTTTTTTTGCATCAAACACATACGTGTGCGGTATCTGGGCATTTCTCAGGAGTGGCATTTTTAAGTGTCCGGGCTTGAAAATGGTTAAATTTACCATCGAATATTTCTGAATAAAATTAAGCTAGTACCTAACGGTTTGTTTCGTCTGGCAAGCTATGTAAACATTTCATGATAATTCATTAACATGACAATAAAAAAAAGTCATTACAAAAATTGACGTTCACTGGGAGCGTCCGCTTGCCAGATTTGTTGAAATAAAAAATCATAACTGGATATTGGGTCTGGATTTCAAATGTGTTCCCGTATTCAGCATTAGTTTATTAATCATTTTGTTCCTATTAGATATAATTTATCTGCTAAACATTTTAAATAAAAACTATTTTTCGGAGCGTCCGAGGGTAACTAGTGATTTCAGTGTAAACTTTAAAACACGTCAGCACTGCCTTAAAGAAGTATACTAGAAACCCGCAGCTCACAAGCAACTAGCTTCAGTTGTGTTCTCACCGCCGCCGAGAGTAGACGTCGGCTCAATGGCTTGTAGGTAGAGTTCGTGTGGGTTCGTTCGTCATTCGGTGGATTTGGTTACGTGTTTTGTTGAATTCGGCGGAACAATTTGTGTTGTTCAGTGATTGTGTGTCTGCAATTGTATAAGTGAATAAACTATCTCCGGGAGAATGTAAGTCCATAATAATTTGTTCGTGTCTATATTACTTTTAGTATTCCTTAAATCGATAAAAAACATTAAATTTTGAAATCGGTGGAATTGATTTCCATTGATTCGGTGTAATTTTTGACCACTGAATTCAATAAAAATTGCCACCGCTATCAATTTTTACGATAAAACCAACTGATTTTACATTATTTCTATTTATTTATTTATTTTATTTCCACATAAAACACAGCATAACAGTTAAAACTAAATCACTGTGCATTACAGATACAATTTTTAAATAAGGTAGGTACAAACTAATAGACAATAGAAGACTTACTACTATCCATCGCCTCACAATACCTTAAACATTCACGACACACCGTTCGCCAATCACTTGCAAAAACATCCAAATCTGGTGCTGATGCGAGAAGCTCATTAAGCCTGTGCAAAGCTCGAACAAGAGGAGACTGCTTCCGCGAAACGGTGCGTGCTTCAGGAGCAGCAAACAATAGCCGGCTGCGCGGGCGAAGAGTGATCCTCGGCACAGACGGAACGAACAGACGCACCACTTGACCAATCAATTCTGGGCAGTCTGACTGTCCTCGCATGATCTTGCAAGCGTTTTTTAGTAAGATGTTATTACGCCTAACTTCAAGCGAATTAAAACCTAATACTCCTAATAAAAATTTTGTCGGATATAAAAATGGATAATATCCGAATCTCTTCTTGTAAAGAAAACGCAAGAAGGCTTTTTGGATTTTCTCCAATAACAAAATATATGAAGCCTCATGCGGATTCCAGACAATGGAAGCTGTTTCCAGCTTGCTTCTAACTAGGGCAGTGAACACCAGTTGTATGACTGTCGGACTATAGAATTCTATATTGCCATGCCCCTCAATCGGTTCTTCAATGCTTATAATCGTGATTTTGTTAATGCAGCATAGTTCTGACTGTGCTTCTTTTGTTTACTAATTTCGGTGGGTTGCTGTTCGTTAGGCTGCTTTCACCGGCATCTCATTGGCATTTTAGCACATGGTTTACCCATCTCGTTGAACTGGTGCATCAGGGTATTATGCCTCAACAGCCTGACACTACAAATATTCCTAAGGGTCGTCATTTCAGCGAGCTACACATCGAAAACTCTGAAGTATTGAGCCTTTGATTTCGGTGATTGTAAAATCTTAAATATCTTATGAACCACTAAGCTCAGAAGAGGGCCTTTGCTACCAATATTTTTTAAAATTAGGCCGTTTTTATATATTAAAGTCACGAATCAAAAATATGAAAAATAAAATTAACCACCGAAGTCAAGCAAAATACCTCGGCCCGGAGAATCGCCCATCTATGGATAGGTCTTCAAAAATGATATCGAGGTTTCCCGAATATTTTTTTCTACACCGAATAGTTTGCGTGACAGACGCTTCCAAACTGGAAAAAAGTTGGTCCCCCCCCCCTCTAACTTCTAAAATAAGAAAATGAAAAATCTAAAAAAAACATATGATGTACATTACTATAAAAACTACCAACGAAAATTGTTTTGAACAAGATCTAGTAAGTAGTTTTTTTAATACCTAACTTTGCACCTAATTTATATGGGGCGCTATACATACCAGCAAACTGTATGTATAGCGCTGACCATGCAAACTTAACTTAACCACTTAGGGATGGAAAGTGTTTGTACGGAACCCTCGGTGCGCGAGTCCGACTCGCACTTGGCCGGTTTTTTTATAGATAGAGTTATTCAAGAGGAAGGTTTATATGTATAATACATGCATAATTTATCAGCATTGTTACCCGTGCGAAGCGGGGGCAGGTAGGGCGTGGCCACATGTCCACGACACGGCGTCGTAAACGTAAAACGACACGGTGTCGCGTCGGAGCGCGACACATTATCCACCGTGCAAATATACGTTGCCGCGTCGTGAAAACACACGACACGGCGTCGTAAACGTAAAACGACGCTGTGTCGCGTCGGAGCGCGACACATTATCCACCGTGCGAATATACGTAATTCTTACCTTATTGTTAATCCCAACATCTCCAGAGGTCGAACTGGTTTCCTAAATACATTTTGCCTTTTTAAACGAGGCGATATTTTCCATAATAGTTCTTCAAAACTTGACACAGACATTCTAAAATAATCATAAAACATGTGATCACTTATTTTTAAAGCCTCGTACTTCCTTTTGAAATGACTGCCATCATGGTTCATAATAGAAAGATATGGATTTATCCAACATTTTCGTTTCTTCTGCTTTTTCTTCATGCTTCTTCTTAAAAGCAACAAGAGCAGAATACGTGTGATAGGATCCATGTCTAATTGAAAACTGATCGCAAAATATTTTGAACATGTATTCTCATACATGTTCAAGCTGCGGCGTCGTAATCGAACGTGGCACCGCACCGTGCATCTACTCGACACAGCAAAGTTAATCTGCCCGGCGCGCGGCGCGACCTGCGGTGCCCGGTGCAGCATGTGTTTTCACGACGCGGCAACGTATATTCGCACGGTGGATAATGTGTCGCGCTCCGACGCGACACAGCGTCGTTTTACGTTAACGACGCCGTGTCGTGTGTTTTCACGACGCCGTGTCGTGTGTTTTCACGACGCGGCAACGTATATTCGCACGGTGGATAATGTGTCGCGCTCCGACGCGACACCGTGTCGTTTTACGTTTACGACGCCGTGTCGTGGACATGTGGCCACGCCCGTAGCGGTAGTTTTTGTATTAGAAATTGGCACTCTTTTTAATTATTGCTCGTAAACTAATGAATAGCAGTTTATCGGAGGTCAACGTAGTAAGATAATGCGAACAAGGGATGCTGTGCGTTACTACGAAGCGATAATGTTATCATATAGTATTGATATCCTTCCTCAATCGGTCTGTCAATGATGATACGGCGCGGTGTATTTGTGATCTGGTAGGTACATTCACGAATTTACCGACCTAGGTATGCAATGTACTACTGCCGTCGATACAAAAAGTACTTAATGGTATTTTGTGATATTTTGGTCGGTCGACCTTTTATGTTTGCGACCATCAAGTTTTGGTCGCGTCCATCGAACCCTTGGTAGCGACCATCATGCCTTATGGTCGCGACCATCGCCCCCTGACCTGAACGATGACGTGGAAAATCGTCAGAATGTGAAACGAGTCATTACTGATAACACCAAGAAGGGTTAATTGAGTTCCGCGCGGAACGTGCGTAAGCGCACGTTAGTTAGGCTAATGCTCATGGTATAACTAAAAAACCGGCCAAGAGCATGTCGGGCCACGCTCAGTGTAAGGTTCCGTAGTTGCTCATCCTTCACAATATACTTAAGTTACGAGAAAGATTTCAAGCTCTATAAAAAGGTCGTAAACGCCAAAGTAACTGTAATTACTTAAGAAGTCACTTACGTCCTTTTAAGAAAATTATGAAATTTTGCGATAACTCAAAAACGGCTCCACCGATTTTGTTCAATATAGTTTTCATTGAAAGTACGTATAAGGCCTCATGTTCACGAATTTTTCCATAATTTTTTGACCCGTGGTTGAAAAGTTAGAGGGGGGGGGGGACGCTATTTTTTTATTTTCGGAGCGAATATTTAAAAAACTGCTGACTTTATCAAAAAATAATGTTTGGACACCCCTATTATTTTCAAAAGACCTATTGAACGACACCCCACACACTAGTGTTAAACAAAAAATTCACCCCCACTTTAGGTGTTCGAGAGGTACACAAAAAAATATATTTTTTTTAGTTTTTATTGTACCGTTTTGTCGGCGTGATACATACCCATACTCATACCAAATTTCAGCTTTTTAGTACTAATGATCACGGAGCTAAGCCGCGGACGGACAGACGGACATGGCGAAACTATTTTTTTTTTAAAGTTGACTACGGAACCCTAAAAAGAGGGGTGTTATAAGTTTGTTTGTTTGAATTTTCTTTGTCCCTCATCACGCCGAGACGGCTGGACGGATTTTAACCAATTTTGGTACAGGAATAGCTGTATATCCAAAGATGGATATAGCATACTTTTACCCGATTACAATAAAAATTTGGGCAAGTGCGAGTCCGACTCGCGCATGGAGGGTTCCGTACCTATATATATAGGTATATATATATATATATATATAGGTATAACAAGTTTTTGTTATACCTATATATATATATATAGTTAGTTGTAAAACGCACATCCTAGGGTATGGCTAATGCGCAATAAGCATTTCAAAAAAACATATGACACAGAGGGCGCTCCAGTAGCGTAAAGGATTAAGGGATGAAAGATTTGGTGTGACTGACGTAGCGGTCGGATAGCTCAGTTGGGAGAGCAATGCGCCGGTAACGCAGAGGTCGCGGGTTCAAACCCCGCTTCGATTGTAGTAGATCGCATTCAATTTTTCTTTCTTAATTTACCTTTGTGTCATTATTTATAAAAATAAAAATGTGGTATTACCACATAAAAAATATAGAATCGATAAAAAGATTCTATACAAATATTTAGAACAGCGCCATCTCTCTCGCAGTCTTCACACTTGCTGTAAAGCAATGGGGATTGGGGATCGTGCGTGTAAAACGCACATCCTAGGGTATGGCTAATGCGCAATAAGCATTTCAAAAAAACATATGACACAGAGGGCGCTCCAGTAGCGTAAAGGATTAAGGGATGAAAGATTTGGTGTGACTGACGTAGCGGTCGGATAGCTCAGTTGGGAGAGCAATGCGCCGGTAACGCAGAGGTCGCGGGTTCAAACCCCGCTTCGATTGTAGTAGATCGCATTCAATTTTTCTTTCTTAATTTACCTTTGTGTCATTATTTATAAAAATAAAAATGTGGTATTACCACATAAAAAATATAGAATCGATAAAAAGATTCTATACAAATATTTAGAACAGCGCCATCTCTCTCGCAGTCTTCACACTTGCTGTAAAGCAATGGGGATTGGGGATCGTGCGTGTAAAACGCACATCCTAGGGTATGGCTAATGCGCAATAAGCATTTCAAAAAAACATATGACACAGAGGGCGCTCCAGTAGCGTAAAGGATTAAGGGATGAAAGATTTGGTGTGACTGACGTAGCGGTCGGATAGCTCAGTTGGGAGAGCAATGCGCCGGTAACGCAGAGGTCGCGGGTTCAAACCCCGCTTCGATTGTAGTAGATCGCATTCAATTTTTCTTTCTTAATTTACCTTTGTGTCATTATTTATATAACAAGTTTGTTGTATGGGAGCCCCCCTTAAATATTTATTTTATTTTATTTTTAGTATTTGTTGTTATAGCGGCAATAGAAATACATCATCTGTGAAAATTTCAAGTGTCTAGCTATCACCGTTCTTGAGATACAGCCTGGTGACAGACGGACGGACGGACGGACGGACAGCGAAGTCTCAGTAATAGGGTCCCGTTTTTACCCTTTGGGTACGGAACCCTAAAAACAAAGTTTTACACAGGCTAAATTGCGGACGCCTTCTAGTGTTAGGTACTGTTAGTTAAAAAAAACGAATGATAGCATTCCTCCTCATCCGGGTGTAAAAATAGTTCTTTCATCAGCAATATCTGAAGCAATATCCGCATTAAACGTCATAAGTGACGAGGAAGTAAGGACTATTTATAGCCTTATGGAGTTGTCGTTGTCCGTTTCCCACAGTACAATTGTAATTGCACCAATTGCTAGGAGTTTAATTGTTGTTGACGGTGAGCTAATGTTAAGGATAAATAGTCTTGTATACAACTCTGTGAGCTGGAGATGTTGCGAGTTTGTTTCAAAATGACGCAAATTTGTCAGTTATCCGCCATTTTGAAAAATAAATAATGTTTGCCGGGGCCTATGCTGGTTGCGTTTATCACGTGATAAATAAGTGATAAAGCATCTGTCACTTACGCATTTTGTCAAAACGTGCTTTCTCACTTATTTATGAGTTCGACAATATTGCGGACACGTTAATGAGAAGGTTAAAACAAAATGTTTACAATGAAGCGAAAATTTTAATAATTTTATGGGTCAGGTAGGGTTCGAATCTATGTCTCCAACGTCTTTCCGGGCCAGCTTTCAACCAGTTGCTTATTGCATGCTGTGATGTCCTGTGGTTCCATGTGGGAGTAGATTCAATAAAACACTTAAATGGGTTTTCCGTCGGCCATCACCTGCCCGCCTCCGTTGACGTCTGTCATAGCAATGGCGGCAGCCGGGCAAGTGTGGCAACACTTTATTATCATAAAGGTGTCTATACACCACACCATCCTCTTTTGATAAATTCGAAATAGTTATTTATTGACACCTTATTTATTTAATTATTACTAGGTATTAACATTTCATATCACCATTGCATTACATGTACATTTAATATATTTCTGGAATCTAGATTGATTCATATTATTAGTAATTACAAATATTCTGCGGATTCGCTCACTGCTCCGTCTTGATTTGAACTAAATTCGAGGCTTACCTCTAGATGCCCCACACCAGCCAGCTACGCCAAACACCAAGGTGCGAAGCATTTGCTCAGACTCAGGGTTCAGCTGAGCACGGTTATCGTGGCGGTGTAGTGCATCCAGCACGTTCGCTGTGACAGCGAGGATGAGTTTCGCCATTAATATGGGTTGCTTGTGCGTCGGCGCAGTGAGCAAAACAGACAACATAGTTCAAAGTAACTGGTATGCACAACATACCTATTAGTAATATCTCGGTCACTAGACTGTAGTAGTGTCTTTATTCTGTGACTGTAGTCGGAAATGTAATATTTCTAATTTAATCCTTAATCATGAATTTGAATGTACATTGAAATGTAACACGAGTTTAATCTTATCAACAACTGTATTGTAAATTTGTAATAAATGTGTCATAAAGAAATGTTTTTTCTTTGTTACTATTCGCATATTCGGTATTTAATCTCCTTTTGAGACAAGGCTTTTAACCATAAGTTTATGCATATATGAAGTTAATTTAGTGAGTGATACTTGTTATTTAGTAGTTTCAAGTTCAATAATTTTGTCTTTATTTTTACATCACTAAATAATTCTGTTCTCGTTTCCGTTACCTCCTCTTTCCATTTGGTTTTTTTTTTTCTTTTTTTTTTTCAATTAGGTACTTGTTCTTTATTGGTAAATGGAATATTTTGTATTTGGTATTGTAACAGTTATTTTTATTTTATTGCTTTCGCCAATCATAACATTGGATTACATTATATATTCATTTACTCGTGAATTAATGTACTATGGAGCTATTATTTTCGAAAATTTAGGAATCTACCAGCGCTTCCAACTAAGGCCTTTGTGAGAAAGAAGCGCCGCAAGAAAACTCACAGTTTGCCTTTTTCAATGAAATATACATTTTCCAATTTTTGGTATGAAGTTAGAAATCTTCTCACGAATGTAAGTATTTCAGAATACTAAACCGGCGTTGACTAGTCATCACTTGAAAATAAAATCTGTTTACTTTAGAATTTCTATATACATAGTGAAATTTACACAATTGATTGGTACACCGACCATAATTTCAAATACCGTAGTAATTTCATAAGTAATCACATTTTTTTTTACTGCATTATTGAAATTTATATTGAAAGTTACAGGTGAGTATAACTCAAGGAAAATAGATAGGTAAACACACTACCCACGTCTCTTATGAGGGCTCGTGGATCGTTATTAACTAGACTAGATGCAAAATATTATAAATGTTGCGTCTCTCGATTAAAACAAAGTCTTCAATTTGGAAAACCCTCGTCCAACCCAACTTTTATTCATTTTACCGTTTAATTCAGGGACAGCACTGTTTTAATGCATGTATAATCACGAAGACTCATTTATCATAAGTACTGAAAGTCTAAAATTAGTTTGTTGAAAATAGGAACCACAATCGTTGACACTTCATTCTAAAGCAGGTCGCAGGTTTCACAGCCTTAATATATATATATATTTATATATATAATTATTAATATCATCGTCTAGTACCCATAGTACAAGCTTTGCTTAGTTTGGGACTAGGTCGATTTGTGTATGATTGTCCCTTAATATTTATTTATTATTAATTAATTATACATTTTATTATTTATATGTTCATTGGCAAGTTTTTCACCTTTGTGGTCCCTCTGTTGGCATTTTTTGTATGCACGTTAGCATTTTGTATATTATGTATACCGTGGTACATTTTGTACACCATGGTACATTTTGTACACCAAGGTACATTTTGTACACCATAGTACATTTTGAACATTATGGTACATTTTGTAGAGTATAGTACGTTTTGTACACCATGGTACATTTTGTACACCATGGTACATTTTGTACCCCAAGGTACATTTTGTACATCATAGTACATTTTGTACACTATGGTACATTTTGTAGACTATAATACATTTTTTTTTTGTAGTTTGTGCAGCTTCGGCATTTTTTGTTTGGACTTTGTGCTCCTTCGGCATTTTTTGTAGTTTGTGCACCTTCGGCATTTTTTGTTTGGACTTTGTGCTCCTTCGGCATTTTTTTGTAGTTTGTGCCCCTTCGGCATTTTTTGTTTGGACTTTGTGCTCCTTCGGTATTTTTTTAATACTTTGTGCTCCTTCGGCACTTTTTATACACCATTGTACCTTTATTATTGTAAACCCGATGTAATGATTATTCAGTCTACCTAGTCGTAGCGCGAACAACCGAGTACACTGCTAGAAAGGATATTACGGAATAACATAAATTCCTCAATCAAAATACCTTTTAATTATACCTAATCAAATTACATAATATTGAGAGGAAGTTTTTATTTGTTTATTGTAAGAATGTAGGTACTACAATATGATTACTTGATTACGATTTTTATGTACATACGTACCCCAAGAAATAAGCAAATACGTAGGTAACTGCGCTGTTATAGTGAAGATGAACTAACTGAAGATGTACTTTAAACGCCACAAACGACAATTTACTTTAAGATGTCTTTACCATAATACCTGTGTTAGGATTTGCTTGTACTCGTAATCGTTTATTTATAATGTACGGATACTTTAAATGTCGTTACTACTAGTATATATTCTTTTGTTATATACCTTATTCTATAGTGCACTCAAATTCAAGTCAAATCGTTTCACTTCTAGATCACGTTTTATTTAAGTAATAGAGTATAATACTAGTTGTCGAGTTTAAGTGTTGTTAAATAAATACCGCGTTTATTATATATTCAATCAATTTCGCGATTAGCCATCTACGACGGATTTACTGTAATATTTTTCATTTGTATCCCTATTACGGCCATCTATACGACTTACATTTTAGAAGACTACTTTTTTTTCTTTCATTGCCAACGCGTGACAGCTTCTTTTGTAGTTCATCTACTTTTTAAGGGACATTTCAAGTGAACATGAGAAATGGTATTTTGCTACGGTATATGATGAAAATAATTATATTTTTTCGAACATATATACAGGCATGGTTTATTATTTTTTATAAAGTTAATATTACTAAACTGACATTGGCCGAAGCCACGAGCTGCCATTCCTGTATTAATATATAATATATCTTTTTAAGGCTGATCCGTAGATCATTTTATTTTCCCGCCTGTCATTTCCAATCAATGACAGCTTGTGTGTAGTTGTTTCGTGCTGAAACAGCTCAACTGATTTTATTTTGATACCCTAAATAGGGTTGTTTTCCGCCAATCCTGTTGGTTTTGTTTTAATCTCATAGTCTTGTTTTAACTATGGTCCAATCCTATAATTTTATTTAAAAGTGTTTCTAGTTCCTTTATTTATTGGCTACTAGACAAAGAGATACCCAAATATTTAGGTAGTTTATTTAAGCAAATTGTATTACGAATATTTGAATTTCCGATGCTTTGCATCATCTGCATAACTAGATCATTATCTTGTCGCGCGACTCAGCATCGCCTGTCTAGTTCGCACGATATTGGAATGAAAGTGACAGGTAGTTTATGTCGCGCAGTAAAGAGTTGTGTGTCACCATTATGATAGACACCCTGACGGGCTAGTTAAATATTGTTTTATTTAGATGCGAATTTCCAACTGTACCTGTGCTTTTTGTAATAAGTAGTTGTATTTTTTAACTGCTTTTGTGTACATTAATGTGTTTGCTTACTTGTTTCTACACAACGTCTTTCAACCGAATAATGTACTCAATACTCAATAATTTATTTCAATCACAAAAGTAGGTACCTACAGATGCTAACTTAAAGTTACAGATCATTGTGAACCCTGTTGGGCACTGAAATGTTAGGGAGAGGAGGACTTACTAAGTGTTTATAATTTATCTTCTAAGTATTCATTTAGCGTGTAATAGGCTTTAGTTAGTAGTAGTTGCTTTAGTTTAATTATATACTTTTATCGTCTTCTTCTTCTTTTAAAGAATCAGGTAAATTATTATAAGTCTTAATTGACATTATTAATGGGCCTGAGGATAGCAGTTTCAGTTTAGCGGGCGGTGGAACGAGCTATTCTTATGACGAATAGATCGTGATGAGGGAATGTCACCGCGTTTTACATAGAGCTCTTTATGTTTCCGTACAAACTTACAGGTCTCAAAGATGTATATACTAGGAAGAGTTAGTAGTTCATATTAATATGTACTTTGATAAGTAGGTTATATTACTTAGTCATCAAGTGACTCTTATATTGTTATTCTTGTTTTATTTAGGTACTTGCACATAGTCTACTCCCGATGTCACAACTAATTCACGCATATATTGGCGGTTAGTAACGTTAAATTTGTTACTGCCGAACATCAGTCGATACTTCGGTTTGGTTGATAAAAGGAAACATAGGTACTTGTATGGGGGACAAAATGAACAGTATCTGGATTAGGCCTTTCCACCTTTTGTTTGGTACCAGGGGTATTCATTACTCTTGGCTCTTTTACAAAGAACCTCGAGGACTATTCACTCCTTGAATCTTGATTGTTACATAACATATAGTGCAAATAATTGACACATTATTTTCAGTCCCAAGACATGAGAAACTCGGTGAGCTTACGCTCTTTTGTGTTTGTTATGTTATATTTACTATATTTACTCGCACTTAGCTCGTACTTAGAAACATAATAATACTAACGACTGCCCCGAGAATTATAAATGCGATTAGGTACATTCAGTCTATGTAGAACTCATGCAGCTTTTACTCCTTCATATATGTTTGCATAGACGGGCAGTATGTAAGTAGGTGTTAATTGCATAAACTGATGGTATTTAGTTTCCAGTTTATGAGGAACTAGGGGCTTCACTTCCCCATAACTTATTTTAATTCACTAATATTTACAGGCACTCTTTGTTATTGTTGTTGTGTAGGTAATCCGTAAAACATGATATATTTTAACTATAACACACTAACCTATTTACATCGAAAGTATGTAGGTATATTTTAGTCCAGCTGATGCTAGCTAACCTGATCACGTTACGATGTAAATAGGTACAGGTAGGTGTAGGTTTTCAATATTAATTACTTACCTACCTACTAAGAATCGTATGGAATGGTAATATTGTTCAAGTAATTATCATAAATTGAACACAGATACAAATAATATTATAACAACTTATTGCGCGACAGCTAGATATGTACAAGAATGTTAAATATTTTCCTTACACACCAGTACTACTTCCTTTTGTTAGTTTCACGGTAATCTTTATTTGAACATACTTATTCTCAAGGCACTTAGATATTCAGTTTTAATGTGTAACTTTATTTAGAAATATTAATATGTAACGAAACATTTGTAGGTAGATAACGAATTTGTAACTGGCTGTTTAACAACCATCAAGCATTTTATTTAATACTTAACCAAATATTTTAATTGTACGTATATCTACTTATGTCGAATTTAACAATTTGTTACCATAACATAACAACGGGAATGCATTTAGGTAAATATTAGCGGGCACATTCTGTTCACGACTAATTACGCCGACCGTTATCAGTTTGTTTTCAATTCTTCTGCTTATTTTTTTTTTGACATAAGTGCACAAAGTACTAGTCAGAATGTTATGCGACTTTTGTTGTAGGTACTTTAATATTCGAAACCACTATACCCACTTTTTCCTTTTCTTTTCCTTTTACAGAAATTAATTAAAAGGATTCCACTGATTATTATTATCGGTTATTTGTACACTTCCTTGTTGCGTTTTTTTAATCCTCGTCGCCAGTGTGATGTCCTGTGGTTCCATGTGGGAGTAGATTCAATAAAACACTTAAATGGGTTTTCCGTCGGCCATCACCTGCCCGCCTCCGTTGACGTCTGTCATAGCAATGGCGGCAGCCGGGCAAGTGTGGCAACACTTTATTATCATAAAGGTGTCTATACACCACACATGCCTTAGGGTGGCATCGTACGGTTAAAATGCTCAAATAATCAACCGTCTATTACTTATCGAGAGAGAGGCCGCGGCCGCTCGCCAACTAGATAAACTGACCAGGTTAGAGAAGCCACTTCCTCAAAGAAATTCCATCAAGCTGTGAGGACAAAAATGGATCAAGATCAAGACCGAAGGAGACAACTGATCAAGAATATGATACCTTGTGATCACGATCCTCAGGAACGAGGGTGCACAAAACTTATAACAAAACACTCTTCATGAGAAACTGGTTGATAAATACGCTCAACCGAACATTCAAACATTCTAAACGATATAATTTTTGGCCAGCTGGAACTGCTGACACGCTCGGACAACTCGGTCTCAAATATAAGGAAAATAAGTCGCCTGGGTTTTTGTATTCAAGGCTCTAAATTTTCTAGTTATTATTCTCTAATTGGTATGGTGGTATAACTGGTTGGAGTGATCCGATCGGGCCTGTAAAGGGATAACCATGCGAGCGTTCCAACCGTCTTCTTAGTCTATCCGTTATATATGTGTGATGAATCGAGTTATTCCTGAATTATGGATGTTACCTATGTATAATATTAGGTATGTATGTCGTCGTGTAGCACCCATAGTACAAGCATTGCTTAGTTTGGGAATAGCTCGAATTCCTCGTGTCTCGTGTTCAGGCTGCCTGTCCACTGTCCACAGAAGCTAGGCGGAGAAAATTAATCATTCACTACGGTCTTTGTGTCCTAAAAGAAGTGCATTCAAATCTGAGGATTGTCATTGATCCACGTATCACCGGTCCACTCCGCTTTTGTGGACAGACAGCCTTACTTATTTATTTATTCCCGCTCCTCATATCGGGTGCACACAACCGGGTCTAGTTCGAAGAAAACGAGTGACCCCGTGACGAATGTGACCTAGCGGCGCTATCAGCGATGATTCATCACACATTCCGACCCTTTTCCCCGTATTTAATCGTAATACAATAATTACTATTGAATGAAAAATCGAATAGAATGAAAATAAATTGGACCAATGCCTAGATTTATTAGACAATTTCGTCGGGTAGATTACATTTGGCTGACAGCTCCAGTAACAACTCGCTATTTCACCAGGACATCTGAGACCATGGCTAGTGGAACCCCACCGAAAAGTAAGATTAGGAAGGTAAATAAGAAATATCGCGATAGACCCGTTATAATTTGTGTTAATTATGTGTACAAACCGCGAGAGTATGAAGTTTCACAATGCCTAGAATTGAGCAATTCTACCTCGAAGCCGTATATGAGCAGCAGGAAGACAATTAATAGGTGAAAATGGCGGGACACCGTGAAGCGAATAACAGCCGCATTGCAAGAATGATCACCACGACCGCTCTGACAGGAGAAGAAAAGCTCGAAGCAACTAAGCTAACGGATAAAAAAAAATGATCTGGCTTGAACCTTTATGTTCATAACTAAGTATAGCTGATTTTTCGCTGAATGTTAAACATCTTAGTAGAAAGTAGAAATCATTTTGTTGGCAAGCATGTTATGTGATAATGATAAGACTTGACGTGCTACATTCTTATGACAGTCTGCTTCATGTACCACTATATTTTGACCTGTGATATGCAACACGTCACCTAACCACTAAAGCGTTTTTTCTCCGGGCCGTAGGGTCCACTCGATTCACCCACTACTTAAGAGCCAAAATATAATTACAACACTCAATATCGCATCGTGCTACGATGCGTCGTGGAAATACGAAGTCCCGAAAATTTCCGGGAACTTTCCTCATTTCAAAGTTTCAGGAAATTTTCGGAAAAGGCATGTCAATTTCACGACGTTGCATCGTGCCACGACGTCGCCAGCGATGTCGAATCTGAATAGTTTTTAGTATTGTAAATATGTTTTAAGTGTTTAATTTATTGTTTTGAATATTATCGAATGTTGTAATTGTGTTTTAGCCCTAAAGCTGCGTATTTACGTCGCTTTATAACCCACCGCACAAGAGTTCCCTAGATTTATTTTCATCTTCCATAATCTGTAACAAATCGCTATCTTCTTCCACTCATAAGCCTTGATCCACGTCAAAACCGAGCAGCATTTCAAAGCAAAGTGAAATGCCGTGTCAGACACCATCTCCGGCCCCGGTCGAGGCTGACGCTGCCTCGACACCACCGTCACATCTAGCGGGCCTTCGTGCAGCTGCTCCCCGTGTAGTCAGCCTACATGTATTTAATTTAAGCGAAGACACCACCGTTGACAACGTGATTCACCACCTCCAGACGGAGATGAATATTTGTGCGCCCGTGTGTGAACAACTTGTTGTCACTCGGGGCCGTTATTCCTCTTTTCGTGTGGAGGTGCCTGCCGACAAGCTGAAGATCGCTAGAAATCTTCAAAATTGGCCAGCAGGAGCAGAAGTACGGCTATTCAATCTTGTGCGGCCAAAAAACTCCACGGTACACAGCGGCAGGAAAATACCGACATAAAAAATACCGAGTTTACCGTTATTCACCAAAATGTCCGATCCATTTGTGGCAAAACATCGCTGTTAAACGTCTTGTGCAACACTGAGAAGCCACATGTACTTGGAGTGAGCGAAATTTGGTGCAAAAATAATGAAATAGAACGAGTGAGGTTAAGTGGGTATGCGCTTGCAAATTACTACTGCCGAACGCGGATAGCGCATGGAGGTACCGCCATATACATACAGGACGGTATATTGTACAAGCAGCGCAACGACCTAATTAGCCTCGCAGTTCAATATCACTTTGAATTTTCTGCCATTGAGATTATGTGTTATAATTTGATTATTATCGTATTATATAGAACCGGAAATGGTGACTTTGACATTTATTTAAATAATTTAGAATTGTTATTGAATAAGTTAACTGACGAAAATAAGAAGTTTCTCTTAATTGGCGATCAAAATGTGGACTATATATCTGACAATAGTTCTAGGCGGCGGGTCGACGACATCCTTAATAGTTATGGTTGCAGTAATATTGTGACTTTTCCCACGCGAGTAACTGCGGAATGTAAGTCTTCCATAGACTGCGGGATAGCGAATCACGTCCGGGACTGTGTTAGTGTGACGTCATTGCCCACTGTTATAAGTGACCACAGTGCCCAGCGTTATTTGTTCGCTATGGAACATGAAATCGACCAAAAAACATCAAATGACATAGTTGAACGTCGATTATTTAATAGTGAATCAATTTATTTATTTTATTTTGACATTTCATATTACGATTTTAATTTTATTTATGACGAAAATATACAACTTGACTATAAATTTCAAAAATTATTTAATGTACTGACATATTATATAGATTTACATTTTCCATTAAAGCAGTTAAGGCACAAAAAGTCTACTGTTCCGTGGATGACTGAAGCGCTGCTTGGACACATGCAAAAACATAGTGACCTCCATGAGATAAGGCGACAATATCCTGAAAATAAGATTATATCTGAGTGCATTGAACACTATGCTCAGTTAATTAAAGCTGAAACGCTACGAGCTCGACAGACCTACATAGAAAAGCAAATAGGTGAAAGTAAAAATCCTTCTAAGGAAATGTGGAGGGTTATAAATGAAGAGATAGGCATTAAAACCAAATCTCAAGACATCTGTTTAAAAGATCAAGACTCAGACACGCTTATATCTCATCATGAAATCCCTAACACATTTAATTCACACTTTTTAAACATAGTTTCAAAACATATTATACAAACTGATGAGTCATTGTCCAAGCAGTACGTCAGTAAACACCTGGGCAGTTGTGATTTGCCGATATTCACTCTCCCTATTGTCACAAAAGAGCTGTTGGACAAAGCCCTAAAATCTATGTTGAAAACTAGAACTACCATTGATACATATGACATATCCTTGAATATTATTTTAAGTATTTGGCCAATTATTTCTGACATTCTTATATTCCTAGTTAATGACATGTTTCGCACTGGTACATACCCAAACGTGCTGAAAAGCACTAGAGTTTGCCCAGTTTTTAAAGGGAAAGGGGACAGAACTGACGTGAACAATTATAGGCCAATTACCATCGTACCTACCGTCTCAAAACTAGTGGAGTCAATTCTATCAGCCCAACTAATGACCCACTTTGAATCAAATGACTTGTTAAATGAGAACCAATATGCTTACCGCAAAAATAAGTCAACTACATCGGCCGCACATAAAATAACTGATTGCATCGTGACTGGTCTGGATGAGAGGTACAAAATGGCAGGTATTCTATGCGATCTATCCAAGGCTTTCGATGTCATTGGTCATCAGCTATTGTTAAATAAGTTGAGTCTATATGGCATCGAAGGGTCCGCCCTAAAATTGCTCACGTCATTCTTAACAAATCGTAAACAGGTCGTAAAAGTGACTAAAAGTGGTAAAACACTTACCTCGAATGCTGGATATGTAAATGTAGGTATTCCCCAAGGTTCAGCCCTTGGAAATACATTATTTATATTATTTGTAAACGACCTTCCATCGGCAATCACAACTGGCCTATCGGTGTTATTCGCGGATGACACTACAGTCATAGTCAGTGCTAAGACCTACGAACAACTTGCTGGAAAAATTAACGAGGCGTGCGAACAACTCCAAAAGTGGTTTTCATCTAATGGCCTGCTACTTAACGTCTCTAAATCGAATGCTATTATATTTTCTGGCCGAAAGACCACACTGCCGCCGTGCATTGCTAGCGGCCCAATGCCGTTAACCAGTGAGTGCAAGTTCCTCGGTTTTGTTCTGGATTCAAACTTAAACTGGAAGTGCCATGTAGACCGGCTCTGTGACAGGTTGGGTAGTGCTGTCTTTGCATTAAAAAAACTGAAACCATTAATAACCAAAAATGGGCTAAAATCTGTCTATTATTCGCATTTCCATTCATTGATGTCATACGGAATAATCATTTGGGGTAATTCTACTGATGCCCAACGAGTCCTCATTCTCCAAAAGCGCGCACTCAGAATACTGGCTGGGGTGAAACCCAGACATTCTTGTAGGGATTTATTCAAAACGTACCAGATCATGACGCACTACTCACTTTATATATTTGAAATTGTAATGTTCGTGAGAAAGAGTTTGCCAACTTTTGCACGAGTCGAAGTGTTGGGCAAACAGATTCGATCGTCAGGCAGGCTCAGAACAGTCCCGCGTCGCATGGCACTTGCAGGTAAAAACCCGCGCGTAATCGGCCCGACCTACTACGAGCATCTACCCGCCGAAATACGAACTGAACCATCTGACGAAACATTTCGACGAAAATTGAGAAACTTTTTATTGAAAAATCCATTTTATTCTGTAAGCGAGTATATGGATATGAAATTATAAAATGACATTTGTTTATTTAGTTTTTAATGTTTTTCTGACGATCCCATTGGTGATATGCATACCTATTATAAGTTGTGTTGCTAGTTTTTTACTCATAGTGACATTATTTTTTGTTTTATCTGACATTGCATTTTACGATTCTATTTTTATTGTTGTAGTTTATTTATGATAGTGTATTTGACTTATTTAAATGATTATTATTAAATTTTATGTTTCTAAATGTTTCTATTGACGATCATAATATCAAAATTCATGTAGATTAACTTAGGATAATTTATAATGTAATTTGTTATTATGAAATAAATAAATCTAATCTAATCTAAATCAAAATAAGGTTGCTGTTTCCAATAGTGCAGGAATACCTAACACCATGTTTATTGCAGTATTTCCCACAATAATATCAACAGGAGTGGCACAAAAGTCTCTATAACGTCACTTATCAAAGGTCACGATTTCATTCATACGGCCGCACCAACTTATCTTTGCCGTCATACCCATTGCCTCCGTCCTATCATAATACGATTTTATACGTGTTTATGTTATTCCAGGGCTTCGTCGGCGGTAAAGTTATTTTTGTTGACGGTTAGGTTATCGCGGGGTATGATGTCACGCTTAATGTACGTACGAAGCGGTTCCTAAATTATCTTTTACTACTTTCTACTGACGCGTAAACTGAGGACTTCGGCGCTGTTCTGCAGTCTTAGATATACCCATGGCATAAGATAATAAGGTATGTCAGGCGAGACTTTTCATGTCATCACGCTATGATTGGTTGGGTCATATCTATGGGTTTGGTCCAAGTTGGGTCTGTTTTTTTTTTTTTGTGGATTTTATGGCTTGGCTGCAGAGGCCTTTAAGCCACAGTTGGGTCTGTCAATCCGTTTCCGTGTTGCCAGTGCGTTTTTTTTTCCTTATAATTATTTTGTTACCATATAACGGCAACTAATCAGTGACGTAGAAAGTCTCACTAGCCGGAGTGTCATATACCTTATTTTCTTATACCATGGGTTATCTCAATTAGAAAACAATATACAAAACGGTTACACTGAACAGAACACATAGTAGATATTCTAATAATGGTGAGATCTCATTTTATTAGAAACGTTACTAAGTCTCAGTATTATTCCACATTTGCAATTCGAATTTTACGGTGGATTTTCCAATACTAGCGATCGGGGTTATCAAATGCCCAAAGAATGGCGACTGTTTACCATAGAAAGTCCGTAAACACGTATTTGCAATAGAAATCCGCTTTCTAAGCCAGGTTGGACAAAACAAAGGCATTAGGATCGCAACCCGTTATCCGCGGTTGGCAACAGTTCGTGTGTGAAAGGGCTGAGTACACTTGAGGCCGAGAAAACGTATAAACTCGTAAAATTATAACAAAACGAGAAAATTTGAGACCTCAGAAGAGCGACGATCGAAATTCGAATTTATTCCGTGCCATCCCTCTCGATCTCGTGTAAGAATATTTGAAAGAGCGGGACGGCACGATATGAAGTTTGAGTTTCGAACATCGGAGTATCCTTCCAGGTACTAGAACAACGACCGGATTGTACAACAGGGGCTGTAAATAAGGCAATCCACCAGAATGTCGAACCGTGACGCTATTTTTTTCACATCATCTCTAAGTTAGGAAGAAAATGTTCGGTATGCCAATATATTGTAAAATTGGCTTTTATATTGATAATGAATTCTTTGACTTTCTGTATGTTTTGACGTGATAACTTCTAATAAATCGATGAACGCCGGCTGCACGCCTGCAGCTGACTTAACAGAGAACCAATTTTTCAAGATGGCTGCCATATGGGTCACGTGCCCCACGAATTGGCGTTCTGGAATCTCTCAATCATGTAGATATTAAACCATGACTTCGTCAATTTGCTTATCACAAAGGTCCTGGAGGTCAAACGACAGCCGCTCTAAAAAACTTAGGCTTAACATATCCCGAGAGATAGAAAAAAACAATGCCATATAATGATTCCCAAATATTTCCATTGCATTTTATAAAATAAATTCAAAAATAGTATGGAAGATAGCCTTCTACTCATTAGACAACTACCAAGAACTCCTAAGAACTTTGCAAGGGTGTTGTGCTTAACATTCAGGGACAGCGTATACTTTTTAGGTTCCTAGCGTAATGTTTCTCTCCAGTCCACATTTTATCACTAGGTATGCAAAATCACACACCGATTACTAAAACGCCTACGAATTTCACTTCACAATTCATTATTTTCCTTAAAAAAAAAGTGGAAATTAAAATTCATGGACGTTACTAAAGGCATGCGTGCGTGTAAGGCTTTTATAGACACAGACAGTGTACAGTTATGTTACTGACTATGTACATCTAATAGATCAAAGATATGTGACGATATGTTTGACAACAACTGTTTGGATGTTTTACGCTCACGCAATCAATACAGATACACTACATCACGTTTAATACGATCTTCTGTGTAATATACCATTTTGCGGGCCATACAAGTAGTAATAGTATTCTTTCCGCTTAATGCGCCTTCACGCTTATGACCTGGGGGGGTATTCGACCAATTTTAGAGATATGATGGAGATCTCTCTACTCTCTCGCACTACGCGGTCAATTTAAAGTATGCGCCTGTTATTTATGCCGTCACATACCAAAGAAGCGAAAATTTTGCGCGTCCGAATTGACGAAGTTGCGATGTTCTAGGGATATCGCCACTTGTCAAGTAGGCAAAAGTGACGGATGGCGATGAAAAGGAGAGATCTCCATTATATCTCTAAAATTGGTCAAATACCCCCCTTGTTTTTTGTCTGGTCCCTTCAGAAACGTCTTAAGCCGGTTTTAATGTATGTGGAAGAAATCTTTTAATAAATAAATAAATGAACATCATACAACCTCACACAAATCGATATAGTCCCATAGTAAGCTCTAAATTAGAAGGCTTGTGTCATGGGCACTAGACGAAGATATACATATTTGTATATTTCCAATATTTTATTTTATTTCATAGGCCCCCTGATGTACATAAAATATAATTAGCAAGATGATATATAAGTAAAGATACAGATACATACTTAACGTACATAGAAAACATAAATGACCCAGGAAATATTCGAGTTCACCGCTCAATTATCTGCCCTCATTGACAGTATTAGAACCGAGGACCGTCTGCTCAGTAGGCAGCAGCACCTCTAGCACAACTGTGGCACGAGACTCTTTCTCGCGCGAGATATATTACCCGTCTCTATCTTCACAGTGCTGTGAGAGAGTGACGGCCGATTGTATATCGTGCGACAAGAGTCGCGAAGCCAAGTTGTGCTAGACATGCTGCACTATCTAAACGCCCTACAATACCCGTGCAGGGTTCATGTGATACATATGTATGTTTTCACTTCTCATGCTCTAAAAGTTCGACTTTATGCTGTGCGTAGGCGACATAAAGTCGCTTTTTATGCTCTAGAGCATAAAGTAAAATCGTCGTCGAAGACCAAGGCGATCGGTCCAACAGCCACACGAAGAACATAAAACTTTATAGAATAAACTCTTTATTTTTTTTCGTTTCGTTAGTATTCTAAGACCAAGGCAAAATACCAACAGCCAAAGTACACAATAAAACTTCTTGGAATAAATTTGTAATTTTTATTTACTATCATTTATTACTTTTAAAATTTATTTCTATTTTAGTAAATCAATATACTATCTATATATTTAAACTTCAACAATAATTTCTCGTAGACTAAAAAAAGTAAATGTTTTAAAATTTTAATTAAATTTGTTTTTAAGTATTATATTAACATGATGTAGTGTAATTTTGTAGTGAAAGTAGAGTGTGCAACTCGTCCATAAAACGCATTTTACACTCGACTTTATATTCATCCTTGCTCGCAAGCTCGCTCGGATGGATAAACGTCTCGTATAAAATGGTGCGTTTTATGCACTTATTGTACAATCTACTATTTTTAAGAACTTTTGTAATTACTATGGTATGCAATGAAGAATATGAATATGAAAACGCCAACCGCGTCGTCGTTTAATTCTTATGCCTATGTTGTATATGATGGCGTAGGTATGTTTCGGTGTCCTGCAGTGTACAGGCTACCGGCCAAACAGGTACCTGAGAGCAATAGCCGCGCGTGTCCTCAGCCTTCATCCGCGTCGCGTCGTACTGCAGTATTACATCTACACTGTTATAGCATTCTAAAATTGTATTGAAAATCGGTTTTCTATGAAGAGGGGTCATTATTTCAGGGAAGCGCTTGGTAGTCTTATTCTCGCAAGTGTTGTAAAAAATTCCGACAGGTAACCGAAAATGGCGCCTCAGTTCATACGAAGCGCGTCTGTATTGCGGAGGCGGTTAAAACTCTCAAATAACCACTAGTACCTAAATCGGACAATTTGTTGGAACCTCGTTGTGCATCACGCGAAAATGACCGCACAGATTTCATTAATTTTGATTAGGGTCTGTAAAACCGTGAAATTTCAATTCGGTGGTACCGGGAATTCCTGGTGGTCCTACTTAATTTTGATACACAAGTAGGTAGGAACCAATGTAAAAAATATCCTATAACCATTCCAGCTGCACTCGACTTCGCTGAAGAAAAAGAGGCATTTACCTTTTTCCTCATTCACAAATGAACTTGCGACCACTATATTGTCAATAAAACGCGTTTTGGTAGAGATATTCCCAAAAATCGATTCCTATTCTGTAGGTACAGTAAATAAATACAAGTGCGAGTCCGACTCGCGAATGAAGGGTTCCGTACCATAAAACAAGTTTGTTGTATGGGAGCCCCCCTTAAATATTTTATTTTATTTTATTTTTAGTATTTGTTGTTATAGCGGCAATAGAAATACATCATATGTGAAAATTTCAACTGTCTAGCTATCACCGTTCTTGAGATACAGCCTGGTGACAGACGGACGGACGGACAGCGAAGTCTCAGTAATAGGGTCCCGTTTTTACCCTTTGGGTACGGAACCCTAAAAAGGACAATATAAAAGTAAGTATCTACTACAATAAAAAGTATAAATAAAATAAAAACTATAAACTAACCTTTGGAAACTTATGACCTTATTAAACCTAACTTAAACTATTGGGACCTAAACTATATATGTACATATATATCCCATAGGTAAAATAAAATAAAATAAAAAATAAAAATATTTTTATTACCAAGAACCAAAATTGATACAAACATGATAATATCCATCAGACTCCAAACTAGGCTAAGCCTGTATCTTGGACGTCTGCGGGTGCGAATTAACACATTATAATTCAACTAACTAGACGGTAACATACAGAAAGGAAAATATTCAGAAACAGATATGTACAAGTGTGTGTGGGTGTGTGTGGGTGTGTGTGGGTGTGTGTGGGTGTGTGTGTGTGTGTGTGTGCGTATGTGTGTGTGTGTGTGTGCCACGCTTATAAAACACTATCCTGGTGTTATTTAGAAGCTACCAAATTTTCTGTTTCGTCATAAGATAGAGTGAGCAACCATTTCTGTACAGCGTTTCTGGCTTTAGAAACCGGAAGACACTTTATGTCACACATTTTACAAACACTGTTGTAGGTACACGGGTGGGAGTAAGCTGGAGATTTCCTAGCCATAGCAGACCCAATTGGGGGTAATGGGGCTCTGTAGATCCGTTTTGTCAGCATAACCTCGTGCAGCGCGGAGTTTAGAATACTACTGTGAGTCCGAGACACTGCTTTAAGAATGAAAAGCTGACGCACCCTCAGAACTTTTGCAAGCTGGTATTATAAATCAGTAGAGAATCGACGGGGTTTTTTGCACATAACCTTTAGGACAGCTCTCTGTGACCGTTCGACACGCAACATAAAAGTCTTGCAGGCGCTGCCCCAGACCGCTACACCGTATTGCAGGATGGACTGCCCCAGCGCGTGATATACGAGAGTGAGTACATCTTGAGTAGCGCAATCACGAAGCCTCTTCATTACGAAAATAAGCTTTCTAACTCGCGCTGCAAGCGCGACAGTGTGCTGCTTAAAGGAAAGATGTTGATCGAAGAGCAACCCCAGGTACTTTACGTGATCACGCCTCGCAATCTCTGGACAGGAGCAGAGCTGGCCCAGACCAGGAAGTGAGACGTCCGAATTTGCTGCGCATGAATGAAAAATAATTTTATTATTCGCTGGAGGGGTCAGTGCTAGCGTTTTTGAAAAAGCGATGTAACAAGTTTTGTCTACATTTAGAGTCAGGAGATTTTTGTTAAGCCACGAAGCCACTCTAGCTAGCGCTGTTTCAGCCTGTGTAAAGGTTTCATCCCACGTTTTCGCATGTACGAGTATCACGGTGTCATCAGCGTAACAAACGATATCCGATGTTGGCGCTGACACATCGAAGAGATCATTGAGATATAAAATAAACAGTGTGGGGCCGAGTATGCTTCCCTGAGGGACACCGAAAGAAATAGGAAGCGGGTCACTGACACAGTCTCCGATTTTCACCATTTGACGACGGTTGGATAGGTAACTTTTGAACCAATCATGCGCTATTCCCCTAAAACCCATAAACTCTAATTTTGCCAAAAGTATCGTAACTGAGATGGTGTCGAATGCTTTAGCGAGGTCCAAAAATATGCCTATACACTTATTTTTTTTGTCAAGGTGACCGGAGACTATGTCTGTGACGAGAACAGTGGCGTCTTCTGTCGAAGTCCCTGCTTTGAAACCGAATTGGCGGTCGCTACCATTGGGTAGGGTGTCCATAAGGCTCGCCGTGTTACCTCGCTGGATGGCAATGCCAATGCGTTGGGCGAGGAATGAGCCGCAAATAAATAATTAATATTAAAATACCTATCAAACAAACTTGCACAAATCGATCTTGTCCCTTATTAAACTCAAGAAAGCTTGTGTTATGGCACGGGCACTAGACGACGACATACATACTTATAGAGATAAATATATACTTAAATACATAGAAAATCCATGAACCAGGAACAAATATTCGAGTTCATCAAATCATCACACAAATACTTGCCCTTGCCGGGATTCAAACCCAAAACCGTCGGATCAGAAGGCATTTGCCAGTGCGCCAACCACGTCGTCAAATAAAAGTACAGCGTCTACGCAAGTAAAGTCGCGGACAGAATATAGTTTCTTTACAACGGTACATATTAGATATTAGCTTGTGTTAGTAAACAGGCCCAATATTTTCCACGCGACATTGACCTACTCGGATGAATAATAATCACATTGATTAGGTATAACTAACTGTGATCTCACTGATATAATTACGTCTTGTTTATTATAGTAATCATCTTATAAACCAGAGAGGAATTCACATCTTCACGCATCCGCGCACAATAGTTCGTCCCTGATAAAATAATCTTTTCTCAAACATGCAATAAAATGTCGTCATAACGTGCGTTATAACAGGCTTCGTAGTATCACGTTTCGGGCGGAACAACTCGAGAGAACTGTAAAGGAATTTCATACAAAATTGAAGGTCTAGGCCGGGAAGTATTTATTTTAAACATGGCGTCCGTGTTCATGAACAGGCTAAACAGCTGATTTTTTTTTTTTTGTAGTGTTTTTGCATATGTTTGAGAAAAGCACTATACATGCCTTAGCCGTGCAAAGGGCTTGCCGGCTTCGTATCTGCACTATCTAGCCTCCCAACGGTCAGTCGGTCGGCCGTCTACTTATACCTACTCACCCGGCAAGCCCCTTCTTCCCGGCGTCTGCAGTAATGTACTAATACTATAATGAGACCGGTTATCCCTGTACTAAAATTGTCTGTAATCCGTCCAGCTCGTCTATCACAACTTGGCTTCGTGACGCTTGTCGCGCGACATAGCATCACCCGTCACTCTCTCACAGTACTGTGAAGAAAGAGACAGGTGATATTCTCGCGCGAGAAAGTCGCGTGTCGCAGTTGTGTTGTGCTAGAGGTGCATCTGTTTCGGCGTGACGAGAGGAAATAAGTTTCTGTCAAAAATTTCATTTTTATGACAAGCTTTTATAGCGGACTGTACTTTTCTTTGAATATCAATCAATTGCTCACGGAGACGATTCTAAAGAGCCCAAACTCGATATGATTGCTTTATTTATTACAGAGTTCCTATTGCCACCTTCCAGTTCCATCATCAGATCAGCTCCACGTCATCATAATATTGCATTGTCACGCGATTTGCATATTCGTGCAAAATTTCAGCTCAATCGGAAACCGGAAAGTGGGTCAAATTTAACTTGCAACATTCCATTACAACGGGACAGGTGAAAGTAAATAAAAGCTTGTAATAAAAATGTAATGTGATGCACTGCAATGTAAGCAGGACTCGAACCTGCGACCCTACGTTTCCGGCGTAGTGCTTCCCAACTGAGCTATCACATCGTTTCGTCAATTACTATTCTATATAATTCTACGCTACTGAAAGATTCTATTAAAAAAAAACATTGAACTTGTCATCTATCGCGAGATAAACTTTTCTACGCGTGAGATAAGTGTGCCCATACTGTCTATAGAAGTGCGATGGTGGAAAAATAAGTATGAAATAAGTATCAGGGTTTCAAAGCAACTTCCTACAAATCACTAAAAGGTTATCGAATAAAAATTACAAACCAGAAAACTAATGGATCGGTCCACCACAAGACTTCGTGTACTATGTTATCTATACGATTATAAAATTCTAGATTAGAATTATTGAAACAGCTGGAAGGTGGCCATAGAAACTCCGTAATAAGACCATATAACCCCATCGAGTTTGGGCTTGTTTGATTCGTCTTGATGAGTACTTTGTCTTCAGATAGTTTCCAGGGTCTGATGATGGCTCGGAAGGTGCCCCTAGGAACGGAACCCTGTAATAGTGCAAATCTACCGAGTTTGGGCCTTTTAGAATCGTATCAGTAAGCAATTGATGGATTTATTCTTTCATAATAATTCACCTTTGTGTCAATATTTATAGAGATAGGTAATATTTCTTTCGCGAGAATGACTCGCGTGACACAGTTGTGCTAGAGGTGCAGCAGGGCTAGCACACAGTCCGACCATAAAGAGTAGAAATTAAAAAGTGGCAATACTGTAGTGTCCTCCCTTTCTAATCAATATAAGAAAACGAGGACGATACTACAGTATTGCCACTTTTTAATTTCTACTCTTTTTGGTCGGACTGTATTTCGCCGCGATTTCGCACGTCGCGCGTCAGCATCATCTTTCTCGCTCGCACGGTAGGTATAGTATTTGTCGCGCTGCAACAACTCGCGTGTCACAGTTATGCTAGACAGTAGACGTACAGACGTCAATAAATATAATATATTTTTTACATAGAAAACTACCGTGAGTCGCAGACATATTAAAATACATAAACGACTAACGTCGTAGAATGTCACGCTCGAAATGTTTCGAACCGAAACCCGGTTGGCCGCCGCGACTGGTCGGTTCTCCTGATGATGAATCGCGTACCAATTCGAAACATGTCTAGCGTTATTCGACTTCTACGACGTGAGTAAACGAGTTTATGTATTTTAAATATAATATCGTTTAAAAAAAACGTGCATACCTAGTTCAATCATAAAATTGAAACGATCGTAGCTCATTTCTAAACATCATCAATGCATTTAATTTGTCTCAATTGGTTTCAATTCGGTCATTTCGTTGAGACGTTCTCACGGCCGTCGGCGAAGTTCAGATTAAACTTGTGTTGCTCAATTATTTCGCTTCTGGACATGACACGGCAACATCTACTACAGGTAAGAACCCTCTTAGGGTGAGTCTCCATGGAGCGGAGCGGAGCGGAGACGTGCGGAATCGACCAACCACAAAAGTGAAGCGGAAATGAGATACAGGGGGGGGTATATCTAATAGAGATTTGACGTTTGGCGTTCACTCAAACGGTATTCTCGAATTGGGCCCCAGGGGGGGTATTCGACCAATTTTAGAGATATAATGGAGATCTCTCCTTTTCATCGCCATCCGTCACTTTTGACGTGTGCCTACTTGACAAGTGGCGATATCCCTAGAACATCGCAACTTTGTAAATTCGGACGCGCTAAATTTTCGTTTCCTTTGTATGTGACGGCATAAATAACAGGCGCATACTTTAAATTGACCGCGTAGTACGTAAAATAAGTCCGTTACGTTTCGTTCAAAACAGAAATTTATATACATGAATACCATTTTTGACAATCATTATCGCCTTCGTATTTCCAAAATTGAGATGAGATATGTCACTTTTAAGCTCATCGCATCTAAATGACAGTTCAATGGCGATATAACTGTTATCTAATAGAGATTTGACGTTTGGCGATCACTCAAATGTCAAATGTCAATCTCGAATTAGGTCCCAGATTTCAACTCAGGTGATTGGTCTATTCCGCACGTTTCTCTGGTGCGCTTCAGTGGAGACGCACTCTAACGGCCACGTCACGACTTCGGTTAGGGTTGCCAGATCGAATGCCCTAATTATAGGGAGAAACAACATTTTTTTCGGGATTTTGTGACTTTGGTCGGGAGAAACAAAATATGAATCAATTTATGTTTAAGTTTTATACCCTGTATAAATAAATAAATAAAATAAATATATTAAAAACAACGTCGTTCGCTGCCGATATTCTACATAAATAAATACGAATTTAAAAAAACATAGAATGGTTTTCTCATGATTATAATTTAATCTATAGGTAATGTACAAAAATGTAATAACGTAATTTATCTATAGCACTTATGAACAAATTAGAAATTGTATTTCCTTTTGAAATTATAGTTTTATAATCTGAAGTTGTTTTACGAGAGATTTTTTACTTTGTTGGGAGTCGGGAGGACATACAAATATTCGGGAGAATCCCGCCAAATCCCGACCACCTGGCAACCCTAACTTCGGTCCTAGCGGCCAGCGGCGCGGCGTGGGAACAAATAGAACGTCAACCGCGCGCGGCGACTCTTGGCGAGCTTCATATACAGGGTGATCAATTCAAATGGGTCAGTAGGGTGCAAACGCACACTATAAGAGCCTATCTCTTAAACTAAACTATTAAACTATTCTTAGGAACCATGGCCTTGATTTTAGATTTAATAGAAACTGCATCAATTTTTTTAGTCTCATACATGGCCGGGAATTGAACCTGCTTAAAATTCTGTAAGGCATCGCATGTTTTTTTTTTGCAGTGATTCATTCATTACAGCGATTTTGACCGGTTATGTATAAGATAAAAAAAATTAAGCCAACATGGTGTGTCATTTCGTCTCCTCAATAATTAAAAGATCCCGTAATATTGTCATTCCGGAGTGCCATACCTCTTTTTAGGGTTCCGTACCCAAAGGGTAAAAACGGGACCCTATTACTGAGACTTCGCTGTCCGTCCGTCCGCCCGTCCGTCTGTCACTTCACGTCCGGCTGTATCTCAAGAACGGTGATAGCTATAGACAGTTCAAATTTTCACAGATGATGTATTTCTATTCCCGCTATAACAACAAATACTAAAAATAAAATAAAATAAATATTTAAGGGGGGCTCCCATACAACAAACTTACCTACAGATAATGGTACCGAACCCTTCGTGCGCGAGTCCCACTCGCACTTGGCCGATATTTTTTCTTATACTATGGATATAATAAAGTTATTGCTTTAACAATCAATCAGACGGCGCCGGCATATTTTTCTGAGCGCGACATCCAATTGATTTTAATCATTTGGTGTCTCCAGAGGCTATAAATAGACGCAAAATTGTTAGCAAGGTCGGCTCGAAGACCAAAGCTTGGTGGTTGTGCAATAAGATCGTGGGAATTAGGAATAATTATGGTACAACATGGACCAATACATTCAAGAATACTTATGACGACAAGAAGAAAATGCCTAAGGACCTATTCACAAATCACGAGGTTTTTGCTTATTTTGACCCTGCTACCCCCTCTGGTGTTATTTAGTAAGGTCTTTGTTTAACCCCTCTTCCCACTTAAGATTACGTGTTTATTTTGCCAAAAATTTACTAAAATATTATTATATTACCAGTACCTAACCCCTCATTATTATTTTAAAATGCAGCCATCAATATCAGACCCTATACAAAGTTGCGATATGTCTTGACATATCGCAACTTTGAATCTGCTATGAAATTCTGCTATACTGTTATGAAATTCTAAACTTATTGAAAATGTTCTATGGACAGCGTCAGTCTAGGCCGTAAGTGGCATTTACTGCCCGCTACGCGGGAAGAGAATCTCGCTACCTGGCCAAGTCGACGTAAAACTTTAGACAAACCACGGGCGGTAATTCGTAAAGCTCCAGATCGCATATCATGGCCTTAAACAAACCACGGGCGGTTATTAGTAAAGCTCCTGATCGCATATCAATGGCCGTCACCTCCGAATCGGGCTACAAACACCTGCGATCTGGGACATTTACGAATTCACCGCCCTAGGTATGTATTGTACCAGGTTTTGTGCGCGGTGCTAACCGTATAGGGCCATGCTGTTGGTATTGGTAAAAGATTTTATAAATAATGACACAAAGGTAAATTAAGAAAGAAAAATTGAATGCGATCCACTACAATCCCGTTTGGATTGTAGTGGATCGCATTAAATTTTTCTTTCTTAATTTACCTTTGTGTCATTATTTATAAAAGGTAAAAATGTGGTATTACCACATAAAAAATATGAATCGATAAAAAAGATTCTATACAAATATTGGTAAAAGATCTTTTGTCTTTTCATCACGCCGAACGGCTAGACGGATTTTAAGCAATTTTAATAAACGGATAGCTATGGAGATTCAAAGATGATTGATGGATACATACATTTTGCCTCGGGGAAAACCTGAATAGGGAGATCCTTTTCCCTACATGCAGTGATTGAAATCGGAAATTGCTCTGCAAACGCATAGAAATTCGAGGTGGACAGAAGTAGGTACAGTACAGTCCGACAAGAAAATGCAGAAATTAAAAAGTCGATACTGAAGCGTTGATGTCGTCCCGTTTTCTTAAATTGATTGGAAAGGGACGAACGAGTACGGAATCCAGACCCCAACAATCGATATCCCTAATTGACCGATCGAGCGAAGCGTCTCCGTTTCAACTTGGTCCAAAACTCTTTCGTATGTAAGGATGTTTGGATATTCGGATGTCCGTTTGTCCGGATTTCCGGCCGTTCTCGCCTATAGATCGCATTATTCAAACAAATCTCAGAAAAAAAGTGAGTAGTTTCATTAAGCATTTAGAATTTTAGTCAATTCAGATTGAACGAAAATTTTGAAAATGGTGGAGATACGCCGCTTGAAAATTTAGAAAAAATTCAAATTTCTGCCTTTTTGAAACAGACTCGCGAGGTTTACAGCTCACAGAGCCAGTAGTTTACTGTTTATGAGTTACCATTTGGCACAGCCCTATCCAAAAACAAAAATGTCTGCTCTATTCTTAATACGAGTAGGTACCTACGTGACTGGAATATAGAATACCTAGGAAGTTATTTAGGCACAGTCGCACATAACTACGACATAAATCAGTTTATGGGAGTTCGTTTCTATTGTTCTATGAAGTGCACACGTCAAATGTCAACCCATCATCTAAAAAAAATCATACAGTGAAACATAAAACGACCTCCTTTTTAAAGTCGGTTAAAAATGGATCTGATCTCTACTAGAATAGGTTTCTTCAAAGACTTACGTAGTTTGCGTGAAAAGGATTAAAATCTTCAAAATACCGGTGGGAACCTGTAATTGGCTTTCCATTAACTACTTCTAAGAGCAATGTATTGTAGGTATGTAGCTGTTGGTTCTCCTCTCTCATAAATAATAAATAAATAAATAAAAAGCTTGATTTTTTTCCGATGTAGGTATAAAGTCACCAAATTGCCGGTCCAAAAGTTACAGAGAAATGATTTTTCCCTCCTTTTACAGGTCTTATACGGATACCTAACCAGTGCAAACGGAGCCGTTATTTAACTTGCTGATACTTTTACTGTTCATGGCCTAAAAATCTTTCGTATGTCTGGATGTCCATGTGTCCGGATTTCCGGATATACTCGCTTACTCGCTCGGGCCGTATATCTAAGTTCAATAAAATTATGGAATTTTCTTGTCAAATCAGTTTTTAGAAATTTTTCAAGAGAGCTGAAAACGTAGAAAAAGTCACATTTCAGCCATTTCGAAAAATGATTCTAGAGGTCTACAGCTGTGAATAGTTACTAGTTTAGTTACTAACCTAACTGAAGCATTAGTTAAGATAATGGTGTGTTTATCCATACAATAATCTCAATTTATGTAGTGCTTTAATCTCACTAAACTAAATGTTTCGGAACAATTGAACTCAAAATAGTTAGTTTCGAAGTCGATATATACAGGTGATCAATTCAAATGGGTCAGTAGGGAGAAAACGAAAACTATAAGAGACTAGCTGTGCCCCGCGGTGTTACCCGCTCATCCCACGGGAACACTAAATTTATTCGGGATGAAAAGTATCCTATGTCCTTCCCCGGGACTGAAACTATCTATATACCAAATTTCATCTAAATCGGTTCAGCGGTTTAAGCGTGAAGAGGTAACAGACAGACAGGCAGACACACTTTCGCATTTATAATATTAGTACAGTATGGATAGGCAAATCTGTTCTTAGGAACCATGGCGTCGAGTTTAGATTTTGTGACTTCACCCTACTGTTCAGTGATCACCCTGTATGTATTCTATACGAAGGCTTTTAGGGTGCACCCATAAGGGTGTCAAAGTAAGATATCTAACCGAAATTTATATATTTAAAACACCCCCGTCACAAGGAGCTGGTCATCATGAGACCCTCTTTCAATGAGTTATATAGAAAATGCTACTAAAACTGAACATAGCTACAAAATTTGGAATTCTTAGCTTCAATATTGGCTGAAATCCTGTCATTTGTTCGAATCATAGTTGAATATTTTAGAAACTACTGGTCCTATTTCCGCCAAACAGCTAAGTACCAAGTCTACGGACAAGTCTTGCGATTAAAAAACCACACTCAAATTGGTCAATCCGTTTAAGAGCTAATATGCCATAGACATATACACATATATACATGTTGAACGTATAACACCCCTCTTTTTTAAATAAATAAATAAATATTAAGGGACAATCATACACAAATCGACCTAGTCCCAAACTAAGCAAAGCTTGTACTATGGGTACTAGACGACGATATACATAATATATAAATACATATGTAGATAACGTCCATGACCCAAGAACAAATATTTGCCCCGGCCGGGATTCGAACCCGGGACCGCCGACTCAGTAGGCAGGTGTCTACAAACCGAGCCAAACGCGTCGTCGTTTTCGTTGGAGGTTAATTAAAAAGAGGAATCTAAACAATCGATAATTAACGGAATCATCTTTGGGAATGAACTCCGAGTGCATGCCGATAGGCCTTTGCCTCAAGGATATTCCCGGACGTCTACCTTCTTATTTAAGCAATGCTACCCATATAGGAAATAAATATATCCCCCAGAAAGGCAACACAACATTCTATTAATTGTTTAGTTACACAGCTTTTGAACTTTAAGCTGAAATTATTGTCTTATGCACTTTTTTTTCTAATTATGTCCTTAATAAAAGGAAAACTATCATAAAATTATAATAACATGGGTACTAAATAATTTTCCGTCTACCCCTGACGGCTGTCTATCCTATAGCTTCTAAATAAAAAAAATAAAAGACACTCACCACCCCCCTCCCCATGCCGCGCCCACAGCAAGAAACACGACAAAATCACCCACTTATTCATCACTGAATCCTGAAACCACTCGCGACTGAGTCCGTGCGCACCCGACAAACAACTGCCGATCGCTCCGCGAGTACCGCTCATATACCCGCGCAAGCGCAGCGTACACTCCAAAAAACCGAGCTTATCTTATTATTGGAACAATTAAGCATATTAAATTAGTTGGAGCAACTGTAAATGTAACTTTGCACGGGATCTTTTGTTCCTCAGAAGCGAAATGTCGGAAGGTTTGTTGGGATTTCTTGACGGTTGTATTGTTTTGTATATGGGGAGTGGTATCGTGTTTAATAGTTGTAAATGAATTAAGCCGGACGTCTGCTGGGAGGCGCCTTGTTGATAAGAGATAAGGGTTTCTGACCAGCGCGATCTCAGCTGATTCGTTTGGAACTTTGTCGCATTTGGAAATTTTCGCGAACTCTAGTAAACTTGAGGTTAGTGGCGTCGTTGGCATATGTACCCCTAGCTCCACACTGCTCGCTAAGTTAGCCGAAGTATGAGTTTCCGCAGTGGAGTGCCTCTCCAGTCCATACTATCATATTCGGCCAACCTGCGCCAACTTCGCGAGTAGTGTGGAGCTAGTATATTATGATTAAAGTCCGCGAGATACCCAGGTAACCCAGGTTTAGTAACGCAAAGGATATTGTGATGTTTATATGAAATGAAATGAAATGAAATAATTTATTCAGTAAGTAGGCCACAAGGGCACTTTTACAAGTCAGATTGTGAGTCTACCGGTATTTCGCAAGAGGAGACCGCTGTTGAGAAGAAAGCCGAAAGAAACTCAACAGTAGGTAATTTTTTCGTAAATTGTACTTAAAAACTAATACAAATTATATTATAACTATGCAAACTACATATATGACCCTGCGACTATGTATGTATCAAATTTGGAAAAAAAACTTAAGTCGACGCGTACCAATGGTTTGTAATCTCCGACAAGGAAAGGGGTGTTATAAGTTTGACGTCTGTATCAAAAAAAGAGCGCTTGTTACTTATATGTATAAGTATAAGCGGTAACAAACTCATGGCGCAGTATAAATGCACAATAATGAGTTTGCTGCCCCTCTTTCCACGTGTGATTAGGTACCTATACTTTTATACCACTTATATAAATAACTACTTAGTGAATCTGTAAGATATTGTGTAGAGTTTGCGATCTTTTTTCGAAATGGTGAAATTATGCGTTTTTAGGGTTCCGTAGTCAACTAGGAACCCTTATAGTTTCGCCATGTCCGTCTGTCCGTCTGTCTGTCTGTCCGTCCGTCCGCGGCTTAGCTCCGTGATCATTAGTAGGTAGGTACTAGAAAGCTGAAATTTGGTATGAGTATGTGTACCTATGTATCACGTCGACAAAACCGTAAAATAAAAACAAAAAACAACTTTTTTTACGGGTATCTCTCGAACACCTAAAGTGGAGGTGAATTTTTTTTTCGTTTCAACACTAGTGTGTGGGGTGTCGTTGAATAGGTGTTTTAAAAATAATAGGGGTCTTCCAACATTTTTTTTTTATCAAGTCAGCAGTATAGTAAATATTCACTCCGAAAATAAAAATAAAATAGCGTCCCCTCCCCCCTCTAACTTTTCAAACATAAAAATGAAGCCTTATTTAACTTTCAATGAAAACTATATTGAATAAAATCGGTCAAGCCGTTTTTGAGTTATCGTAAAATTTCATAATTTTCATTAAAATGACGAAAGTGCCGCGCGGTGTCCTTATAATTCGAACGTTACACATATTAGTTAAGTGCCATTCTGCATTAAAACATTCCGCTCAATCTGGCGCGGCGCGTATAATCGATAAGTTCTAGAAGGTAATAAGTAATTACATTTACCTTGGCAACTTGTATATAATCTGTGCTTTGGCGTTTACGACCTTTTTATAGAGCTTGAAAACTTTCTCGTAATTTAAACCTCGAAGCCGAATTGTAAAGGATGGGCAACTACGGAACCCTACACTGAGCGTGGCCCGACATGCTCTTGGCCGGTTTTTACGTTTTGAACCGCCGTTATCAAAAATATTGAAAAGCGACACGAAAAAATTGAACCTGTTCACAATATTTCATGAGAAATGCGACCTGTAGGCGAGAACAGCCGGAAATCCGGACATCCGAACATCCAAGCATCCGGACATACAAAAGACATTTTGGCGAAGCTGAAGCAAAGTCACTTCGCTCGCTCGATCGAATATAAAACGCATAAACACTTGTTTCTGAGAATCCTCAGAACGGTCACCGTATTTCAAGAGCAAATGTTCATGACTACGTGTGTGGAATTATTTATTCCCCTTATTTAAGTATTTACCGGTAGTTCCATTGAAGAGGAAATCATGGAAATGTCCTAATCGCTTTGCAGGAGTGACGCACAATGCCTGTCTTAAATATAGTACATTAGTGCAGACGCCGGGAAAGAAGGGCTTGCCGGGTGAGTAGGTATAGACAGCAGACCGTAGGGAAGCCGGATACGAAGCCGGTAAGCCCTTTTCACGGCTTGGCATGTATAGTGATTTTCTCAAACATATGCAATGAAATAAAAAAACACCACTCAAAAAAAGTACAATTCAGCTGTTTAGCTTGTTCTTGAACACAGACGCCATGCTTAAAAAAATGTAGGTACTTCCCGGCTGAGGCCTTTAATTTTGTATGAAATACCTCTCGAGTTGTTCCGCCCAAAACGTGATATATCTAGGTACTTCAAAGCCTGTTATAACGCATGCGTTACACGTACACGTTACATACGATATTTTATTGCATGTCTGAGAAAAGTACGTTAATTTAGTTTCAGACTGATGATTGATTTTTGGGGTTCCGTACCTCTATCGGCAAAAAGGAAATCAAAACGAAACGATCACCATTGGTTTGAAAAATGACGCAATTAATTTGCTAGGGAAATTCTGCGTCGAGCTATCAGGATTTTTCCTGCAATATTTTTCCCTAGCGGAACGGGAAGTAGTTCTTAACTTCTTAACCGGTTGAAAAATCAAGAAGTACTTACTCAACTGTGTGTTTACGTTACGTCACGTTACGAATAAAATATGGAGTTTTAAAATCCCTAAAAATATGATTCAGCCCTTTGAAAGGCATCAGCCTTTTTATACGTGATTCAAGGACTTCAATATAGAAAGGGTGCCCGCAATTTCTGTATTGTTTTTGTTTACCGTAAAAACTAAAACGACAAAAATAACCCGTTCAAGTACAAATTAAATTTGAATCACCTTTTGAAGTTGGTGCCAAACCACTTAATTATTATATTTATATGGTATTATAGTTTAAGCGAGGTTTAGCAAATGGTAAAAAAAAGAGTGTTATGATTGTTTCCTCCACGCGGACAAAGTTCGCAGGCAGCTTCTAGTTCGAATTGATAATCACTACATAAGTAGTATAAACAAAGTCGTGCTGTCTGTCCGTCCCTGTGTATGTTTAGATCTTTAAATCTACGCAACAGATTGTGATGCGGTTTTTTAAATAGATAGAGTGATTCAAGAGAAAGGTTTTTACATGCGTAATTTACCAGCATTGCACCCGTGCGAAGCCGGGGCGGGTCGCTAGTTAGTTTAATATTTAGACCCCGGCATGCGCCGGCGGCCCAAAGGCGGTTTAACGCCGTTTTTACGGCCCCTCCAGGAATGTGCTCGTTTAAATTTAGTTTGCGTTTTAAAATGCTTTTCTTTGGTAGATATCCATAAAATAATTCTTCCTATATTATTATTAACAAGATAACAAGGTACCAGAGTCGCACAATGTTATCCACGATGGTTGACAGAAGTTAAATCCTCATTCTTATACATAGCCATAGGACGTCCACTGGACACATGCCTCCTCAATATAACCTAAATAAATAAAAAACACCCCCTACACTAGTATACAAATACAAATACAAAATTATTTATTTAAACAAAAATTCAGTTGAAACATAGAAAAAAATGTGTCCGTCAGTGACCAAACTAGGCTGAGCCTGTATCTTGGCCATCTGCGAGTCCGGTTAACATATGCGGTTTATACAATAGTTGGCAAAAAATTCAGCAAAAATAAACATCAAATAAACTATTATTAATTAATTAAAATTCTGTGAGTGTGTATGCGTGTGTGTGCGTATGTAAGCCTGAGTGCGTGTGTGTGTGTGTGTGTGTGTGTGTGTGTGTGTGTGTGTGTGTGTGTTTGTGATATACAGCCCATGATACTGTTTCTGTTTTCGGTTATTCGGTTTTCGGTTATTTTATCTTGGTTGATTTAATTATGTCTTCAGTATCACAGTACGACAGTGTATATAACCATTGTTTTACTTCCTTATTTGCTTTAGAGACAGGTAAAAGTTCAATGCTACAGCTGTTGCATACAAAATTGTAGATGCTAGAGTGAGCGTAAGACGGCGACCTCCTAGCGAGAGCGGATCTGTAAGGCGGGAGCGATGCTTTGTAGGTACGCTTCTGTAACATTTCCTCATGGCGTGTGGTGTTGAAGATCTTCGCATGAGTTCGTGAGATCGCTTTAATAATGTAGATCTGACGAACTCTAAGCAGTTTGGTTTCACTGTACAGGAGATTCGTGGGATATCTAAAAGATTTTTTAAGCATAACCTTGAGGACTGCTCTCTGCGCGCGTTCCAACAGCAACATGTGGGTTTTGGCAGCGCAGCCCCAGACTGCTATTCCGTACTGCAAAATTGATTTCCCTAGGGCGTGATACACTTGGCGAAGTATTTCAGGGGGGGCACAATCCCGAAGTCTCTTCATCGCGTAAATGAGTTTCCTCACTCTTCCCGCCAGAGTCGTTATGTGTTGAGCAAAAGACAAATGTTGATCGAAGAGGAGACCCAAGTACTTAACAGTGCTTTGCCTCCTGATTTCGCAACAAGTGCAGCCGGCAGCAGGGGCCGATGTAAGTAAAACGGATGTACCAGGATTCTGACAGGTGTGAAATTTCATGGTATAAGCAGTCGAGGGCGACGCAATTGCAGTTTTAGAGAACGCCACATAGTTTGTTTTACCCACGTTCAATGTCAATAAATTACTGTTTAACCAACAGGCAACCTTTGACAGTGCATTTTCAGCTGCAGTATATGTACCATCCCATGTTTTGCCACTCACCAGAATAACAGTATCATCCGCATAACACACAACGTTTGAGTTCGGGATGGCGATGTCAAAGATGTCATTCATATATAATGTAAACAGTAAGGGACCAAGAATGCTGCCCTGAGGCACCCCGAAACTCACCGGAAGGCGCTCACTTAACAGATTACCTATCTTAACCATTTGTGTCCGATTAGTAAGATAATCAGAAAACCAATTAAGAGCTATACCTCTGATTCCTAGATATTCCAGTTTTTTTAAAAGAATGGTATTCGAAATGGTATCGAATGCCTTGGCAAGGTCCAAAAAGATGCCAACGCACTTATTGCCAGCATCTAGGTAACTAGCAATGCGGTCCGTGAGAAAAATGGCTGCATCTTCAGTAGATTTTCCTACCCTAAAACCGTATTGGTGGTCTGCGATTAGGTGATTACACTCAATAAAACTGGTCAGTCTAATCTTTATGATTTTTTCAAGAACCTTAGCAAATACTGACAGAAGGGAGATAGGTCTTTAATTAGTTAGATTTTTTATTTATTTTATTTATTTATTTATAACAACATTACATCTATCATTACAGTTTCCCAATGCGATAGAGTAGCAACACAAAACAATATTGTAAGTTAACTTAGGTACTAAAAATAATAACATAAAACAAACAAAGACACTTTTGTGAATTCATCGAGTGAACAATGGAACACGTCAACTCGAGTTGCAACCTGGTTGAGCGTGCGCAAGGCCCTGGTCCAGGGCGCCGCGCGCAGCAGGCCGGTGCGCGCGCGCGGCTCGGCCAGCAGCGGCGGCCGGCGCCGCCGCCACACGTACCGATCCGGCACACATAGGTCTACCACTGCCAGCACCCCAGGGTTGCTGATCTTCCCTCTCAACAATTTAAATATATATGAAGCGAGAGACGATTCTCGCCTGACCCGCAACTGGTTATATCCCACCATTCCCAACACAAATAATGTCGGATACATAAGTGGGTAAAAAGGATACACACCATAGAGCTTGAGATACAAAAACCGCACAAATTTATTCTGAGTTCGTTCCAACATAAGCTCGTACTTTGCTTCGTGTGGGCTCCAGATTACCGAATTGGCCTCCAGGTGACTTTTAACAAGAGCCTCGTAGAGCGCGCGTATATAGCACTTATGTTGGAAAAACCCTGTGCTTGTCTCATGACGAACCCTAAATTCCTGTATGCTCTTTTACACACAGCTACAATGTGTTCCTTAAAAGAGAGATCGGTAGTAAATTGTACTCCTAAGTCTCGGACCTTAGTAAGTCGTACCATCGGTTCCCCTTCCACCACATACTGGTGATGTATCGGATTGCGAGCCCGACTGAAGGATATTGATGAGTCACATTAAAGTAAAGTTTATTCGAATGACTCCATTGTATAACTCGATCAATATCCTCCTGCAGTACACGACAATCCGATACATCCTTGATTTGCTTCACGAGTTTTAAATCGTCGGCAAAAAGTAAACAATCTGAGTCTCGCACCACATTAGGAAGATCGTTAATCATCAGCACAAATTTCAATGGTCCCAAATTGCTACCTTGACTCACGCCAGATCTCGTATAGTACGGTTCTGACCTGTAACCCGCACAGTCCACGTACTGGCGCCTGTCACGCATGTAACTGGCAAAGAAAGCAAGCGTATGTGGTGTACACCCCGTGTCCGCTAGCTTTTTCAGTAAGATATCGTTGTCTACCACATCGAAGGCTTTTTTAAAATCGAAGTAAGCGACATCTACCTGAATGCCAGCGTCCACTGCCGGCGTCACCCGCGTCAAGAGGTTAAGCAAGTTTCCTGCTGTACTGCGTCCCGCGCGAAATCCGTGTTGAGCGTCCGACAACTGGGAGCTTACCTGGTCTTGCAAATAACGTTGAATGGCCGACTCAAATACTTTGGCAGGTGCACATAATACTGCTACTGGCCTATAATTACTTGTCTTCGGGCCACCACATCCTTTTGGCACTGGTACCACACGTGTCAGCTTCCACTGGTCAGGAAATATAGCCGATTTTAAAAACACATTAAATAAATGACATAGTGGTTCGGCTAGAGTTGAACGACAGTCTTTCAATATGAAAGGTGGTATACCATCAGGTCCCACCGAGCGTTTAGGTGGAAGTTTTTCAAGCGCGCGGACTACTTCAGCGACCTTCAGCTCTTGGATATGAATATACGCACTGTTCGCCGACGCCGCTGCGCTCGCGGCAGCCGGGTCAAGTACGGGTGGTGATAAGCTGTAAACAGAGTGAAAAAACTTTGCAAATTCCTGAGCAGATTCTTGTTGCGATAAGACACGTCCCTCTACTATCAACTTACTTTTATTGCTATTATCTCTTTTTTGTTTTACGAAACTCCAAAAAGACTTGGGATCCTTCGCTAAGTTTTGTTGCATCAGATCTTGATATTGGTCATGAGCAAGAGAAATTGCTGATTTTAGCTCTAGCCGACACTGGGAAAAGGCGGAGTAATCAGTCTCCAGTCCACTCTTTTTGTACTGTTTGTGCAACAAATGCTTATGTTTAATAGTACGTATTATTTCGGCCGTATACCACTCGGGGTATGAGTACCGGGATACTAAAGGCTTCTGCTTTTTAAGAGGAACACAACTATCTAAAATTTCATTTATTGTACCATAAAAATAATTTATAACTTCGTCAGGATTGTGTATCTGATAGAATAACGTCCAATCATAATTTGCTAACGAATGATATAGAAGATTGAAGTTTGCTTTAGAAAAATTCCATTCCATAAGCGATGAACCCGTTTGCTGCAAATCATTTCGTAACATGTCGGTCGTATCGCTCGACGCCGACGCCGACTCAGTACATGCGCCGACGCTGACCGCGAGCGGCGGGTGATACGGGTCCACGGGCAGCATACCCTCGCCTGCTGCGCGCACCGCTACCTCACCACGTACTCCTGCGCCGCTCAGTATTAAATCGAGCTGCCTACCATTACAATTCGTTATTCCATTGTTCTGAATGAATTCACAATAAGTTATAAAGTATTCATAATATGCACGTACACTATCATTAGCAGAAAACAGATTAAAATCGCCTATAACTATTAGTTTACCATTATACTTAACAGTGAACTGTTCAATTAAATGAAACATAAACATGTATTCCTTCTCGCATGTCCGAGGGGAAATATATAAGACAAAACAAGCAAATAAAAACTTATTATTTAAATGTACCGTTGCGCCGATAAGTTCGAACGGATGATCCCTCATGTCGACGTCATCGCACTGCACTGGACGTAGCTCGAACCGCGGTGTGGCCACTAAAAGCGCGCCTCCTTGTTTCCGACCATCCGTTCTATCACAACGAAGAATTTGAAATCCCGGCGGTATCAGTTCAGCATCGTGTATAGAAGCGTTGCATTGATTGTTTTTAGGCCCACTTTTATGAATAAGTGAAACGACAGCCAGCTTCCAGCAGTCCGGGAAAGAACCGGACTTCATGCTAAGGTTGCAGATAAAAGTGAGAGGCTCCAGTATAATTCCCCTGATCTCTTTTACTAGCCGTGGCTTCACGTTGTCTGGACCTGGTGCGCTATCGGTCTTGAGTTCAGAGATAATCCTATTAACTTCCGTTCTGTCAGTTGGGTACATATAAAATGAATTTGGTACCATCCGCGAGGGTTTATGTTTTGCGGCTAGGGTAGCCTGAGTATTTGAAGTATTTGCCAAAATGCCATCCGCCAGGCTCTTTCCTACTGAGGAAAAATATTTGTTACAATCATTAACTATATTTTGTGGACACTCAGGCTTGGAACCAATAAGCTGCTCGGAATCATTTTTGCGACTGGGATATTGACAGATATTTTTAATGGTTCCAATGGTTATATAGGACAGATACACATGTTGAACTTATTATACCCCTCTATTTTTTGTCGGGGTTAAAAAAAAGCATTTATTCTGGTCCCGTCTGCTACAGTGCCACAGACACACAGATACACATAACACACCTCGTTTTTCGTCAGGGGTAAAAAAATAAATCATCGAGTAATTTACATAGACATTTACCGAGAGTCACAGACATATTAATAGTACATTACGGCAGAGACCAGTAAGTAAGCCATACTGGCCGAGTAGGAATTAGACGGACCGAGCCGTAGGCGAGGTCCGGATATAATACGAGGCCAGGATTGCTCTTACGGTCGAAGCAAGTATAGTGCTTTTCTCAAAAATTAAACAAGAAAATTAGATTAAAATTATATTTTATACGTGACATTCATATTCGGCCATTTTCCAATGAATATTTTTGTTATATCCCATTTTTATTATTACACATTGTGATATTCGTCGTCGCAGGCACCATTAACTCCCACGATAACAACCTATAACAAAAATAATTATGATTTTATACTTGGATAAAAGATATAGTTATATCGTTATCAAATAGTGGCAGCATTTATTTACCTTCATCGCCAAACTGTTTATCATCTAGAGCTTGATTTAAGAACTTTTCTATATTTTGCTGCTGAATTATTTGTGATTTCTTTCCTTTGTAGCCATCCGATTGTCTCAGAAAGATTGTTGAAATATTCAGACCTTATCACACATTATCTGACCAACTATTAACTTGATTTTCTTTCTTCCATTTAATGAATCTCTTGTATTTTTTTATATCTCCTTGGATTTAGTCGGAAGTAAATTATTTTAGCTAACTCGACTTTAAGTATGGAGGAGTGCCGTCTATTCGGAATCAGACTCGTCTGAACTAATTTTTGCTGAATTATTGTAATAGATCACACAAACAAATTTGAAATTTTTGTCTTTTGATTTAAATCCCGCCTTAATATCTTTTTTTATAAATACTGCGTTTAATTATTTGCACTGTCTTACAAATCTAAGTCTTAAAGATAAAATTTAATTATTGTTATACATTGTTGTATTTTCTAACTAATTTTCATATCATAAAGCTTACCTTCAATTTTAACTCCGAGGTTTTTTCTAAACGACACAAAAAAGGAAGGAATTCCGAAATATCATTGTCATTTTACACAGCACAATTATGAACTAAACGCTGCATACAAACTTCCGCACTAAACCTTGTCGCTACTTTTTTTTTTTTATATGCATCTTGAGTTACGTTTATACTGCCAATAGTACTAACCTCTTTTTATTTTACATTTGCTCTTAGTGTAAATTGCAAGTGTATACTGCAATGTCGTCTCTTTCTATTTAATCTATGAAAAAAGGGACGCCACTTTTTGATTTCTACAATTGGCTCTCGCACTGTACTTATAATTAAAACAATTTGTGGAATGCATCCTTTTTACATTTATATACGACCTCATCGCCTTCACATCCTTAGTTTTTTTATAGGTCGGTGACGATGTAAATCGTGTTTCGATATTCAAATATCTTGATACGTAATAGGAATTACATACTTACTTACTGGACAAATATTGATTCCAAATTTAAAATCTCGCTGTGTAGTATATTAATTAAACACCAACTTGCATAAAGTATTTATTAAAACACATTAACCACTATTACAATCTTCTTAGTAAGAGACGCCATATTTTTTATCAAGCCCACCGTGATTTGTCACTCGCGTGAGTTGTAGAGGGCGCTGTACGGGTAGTGTCCTAAACGCACTATACCACACTCTCCCCACCATACTGAATTTGAGTAATTAATACATTGAGTAAATGTAGATGTAACAAAAGACTAATCCTATATGTAACTACAATTATCTTATAGCTTAAAATGTTAACTTATATAACTTCTACTCTACTCCCCTAAGCTATTACTACACTGAAGCATTTGGTTAACATGCCGTCGCCAGTTGGCACCGTCCACATCAATGGTATAGGTTACACCTGGAATAGACTCCTCTATTACTATTCCCAAGGTCCACGGTTTATGCCCCTTACGGTAGTCCCTGACCATTACTTTCTGCCCGACTGTGAAATTGACACATCTATTTCCCTTATAATGTAATTTCTGCTGTTCTTGGCTTTCCAATATATTTTCCGTTACTGGTGGCGGACGCCACAAGGAAAATCGATTTCTGAGCTCTCTTTTTAACATAAGCTTTGCTGGAGTCACCCCTGTCGAGCGATGGGGCGTGGTCCTGTAGTCTAATAAGAATAAGTTTATAGCTGCTGAAAGAGTTGCCCCACTTTCTAGAATTTTTGTGATGTGAGTTTTGAAAGTTTCAACAAATCTTTCAGCGGCACCATTAGTAGCCGGAAAATAGGGGGGCGAAAACATGTGTTTAATATGAGCTGCTTTGCAGAACGCCGAGAATTCAGAGCTAGTGAATGTGGGACCATTATCTGTAACCAATTGTATTGGAAAGCCAAAACTTGCACATAGTCGTTTAAATATCTCAATCGTACTATTAGCTGTAATGTTATTCATTGGAAAAGCTTCTACCCATTTGGAATAACTGTCAACAATGACTAAGAACATCTTACCCCGGAATGGCCCTAAAAAATCAGCATGTAAACGGTACCATTCACCAGGAGCCACTGGCCATGTGTGGAGTTTGCTTTTTGGCGGATTTTTATGATTATTTAAACATACTAAACAATTTTGAGTAACATTTTCAATATCACTATCAAGACTAGGCCACCATACATATGATCTAGCTATCTCCTTCATGCGAACAATCCCGAAATGACTTTTATGAATTTCATTCAAAACTAGTTTTGTTAATGCACTTGGAATTATTATCCTATATCCCCAGAATAAGCAACCTCTATCTGTACTTATCTCGTGTTGTCTATGGTAAAAAGGTAATAATTCTTTATCAATGTTTACTTTATCTGGCCAACCATCCATACTGTATCTATATATTTTAGTTAAAATCTGGTCCCGTTCCGTTTCTTTTTTTATTGATTTCCAGTCTAATGCTTCTATTTCAGAGTTATTCACATAAACAAAATTGCTTAAACATTCACAGATTTCATGATAATTAATATTTTCAGTTCGAGGATGACTGTCAGATCGTGATAAAAAATCAGCTGGATTTATATTACTTCTAATATGACGTATTTGGTATCTGAAACCTGATAAGAAGATTGCGTAGTGTTGCAATCTCTTTGCTGCCATCTTTGGAATTCCCTTGGTGGGACCAAATATTCTGACTAGCGCAGAGTTATCGGTCTCTAGTTCGAAACTACGGCCATATGTATAATGATAGAATTTGGTCACACCAAATATAATTCCTAGGGCTTCTTTATCAATGGTTGTATATTTTTGTTCTACCGCATTTAATTTTTTACTCGCATACGCGATGGGTCTGACAGTCCCCTCAGCATCACGGTTAGATATGACGGCAGCCACGGCCGTGTCAGATGCGTCGCATGTCAAAATTAATGGCAAGTTAGGATCATAATGCCTCAAGTTTTGAACTGACGCTAATTTTTCTTTAATTAATTTGAAAGCGGTATCCCATCCTCGTCGCCAATGTAGTATATTAATTAAACACCAACTTGCATAAAGTATTTATTAAAACACATTAACCACTATTACAATCTTCTTAGTAAGAGACGCCATATTTTTTATCAAGCCCACCGTGATTTGTCACTCGCGTGAGTTGTAGAGGGCGCTGTACGGGTAGTGTCCTAAACGCACTATACCACACTGGACACTTCTAAAAAGTCTTCGGTATGTTCCACTTACTGTAGTCTATCTAGCGATGGTAAGGCAACATTACATGCAATTTTTGAGAAAAATACAAAACGGGTTTACTCACGTCGTAGAAGTCGAATATATAATCACTCGACATGTTTCGAATCGGTCACTATAGTGGTCGGTTGGCTGCCGCCGCGACTGATCGGCTCTTAATACGGTGAATAGAGACTAAAGTACTATGTGTGACTTTACAAACGGTCCGGTAGTTTTGAATTTTTGATATGTTGTCTAGGATGGTTAGTCAGTGTTTAAAATGCAAAATGCACAATTCCCCCCCCCCTCCGCGCCCGCCGCCATATTGAAAAACCGGCACTTTCTTCATATTTTTGCTCATATCTTCCTTTAGGAGCATTTTAGCTAGAAGAAAGCTTCGACAATGTTATAGAGAGTTAAATATACTACATTTTCCATTTTATATTGTTTTTCTAGGACAGATAGTTACGGAGATATCTACATTTAAAAAAACGTAAAAAATCCCAATTTCCTACTGAAAAACCAACTTCTGGATTATATCTTCGTTTAGAAGCATTTTAGCTACAACAAAGCTTGGGCAATGTTGTAGAGAATTAAATTTACTATAATTTACACTTCAAATTTTGTTTCAAGGACGGTTAGTTACGGAGATATGCACATTTAAAAAACAGGAAAAGTCGAATTTTCCGAAAATTTCTGAAAATTCTTGATTTAGAACGCTGTCATTCAGTTAGGGACTAGTCTAGGACAAATTAAAACATGTAGGAAATATAATTGCTTATAAAACTCATGTCCATTTTTACATACATTTTCGGAAAATGTGACTTTATTTTTTACATATCTCCGTAATTATCTGTCCTAGAAACAAAATTTGAAATGTAAATTATAGTAAATTTAATTCTCTACTAAATTGCCCAAGCACTGTTCTAGCTAAAATGCTCCTAAACGAAGATATAATCCAGAAGTTTGTTTTTGAGTTGAAAATTGCAATTTCTTAAGTTTTTTTAAATGTGCATATCTCCGTAACTATCTGTCCTAGAAACAAAATATAAAATGGAAAATGTAGTAAATTTAACTCTCTATAACATTGTCGAAGCTTTCTTCTAGCTAAAATGCTCCTAAAGGAAGATATGAGCAAAAATATGAAGAAAGTGCCGGTTTTTTCAATATGGCGGCGGGCGCGGAGGGGGGGGAATTGTGCATTTTGCATTTTAAACACTGACTAACCATCCTAGACAACAACACAAGGTCATAATCCTTTATTCACTGAATTATCTCCTGTACGTCTAGCATAACTTTGACACGCGACTCTTTGTGGCGCGAGAAATACTACCTGTCACTTTCCTTTCAATGCCGTGCGAGCAAGACGGGAGATGCTGAGTCGCGCGACAAGCGAAGTCACGGCAAGATATATGTTAGCCCTACTGATGATGAATTGATGATTCGAAACATGTCGATATTCGACTTTTCTACGACGTGAGTAAACCCGTTTTGTATTTAAAATTTAAATACATCGTCTAGTCTTATGTATAAAACCCTTCTGACTGGCGCCTGGCATCGCAGGCTCGCCGCTTGTTGCTAAGGCGGCTTTTGGTCCTTTTGCCGCCACACACGGCGAATTTTAACTGCGGAATGCCTTTCTGAACTATATTTAGACTTAGTTTTACTTAACTTCCTTTTTTCAAGTCAACAATGACCACACTAACGTGAAGTCCAGGGTCAAATCAGTAAAGTATTTTTTTATCGTTTTGTTCGTGTATACATGTGTGTGGTATATGTACCAGTAGCGTGGCATCCATAGTAGTCGATTCTCACCGGCTTGCCTATTTTACAAAATTTTACTTGTTATTTTTTGGGGTAAGGGACAAAATACGCAAAATGAGTTGAATATACAGTTTTGTTCAGAATTTTCCGCTCTATCGAATGGTGTATATAAAAAATATCTAGCTTGAAAAAAGTGTTCCTTACGCTACTGATTTTTATGGGTTCAAAATCAAATCTGACCCATAAAAACCATGTATCTGTTTTTTATTTTAATAAAGCAACATCAAATAGGGTAACTACTGCCACCAATCCACTTTGAATAAGGTAAAGGTCTTTCCAATTGAGGAATTACCTTTACATGACTTATTTTTGAAGACAATCTTATGAAACTGGCTTTTACACTAATGCTTTTTTTTGGCTCATGAATAAATAACACCCATACCTTAAAATTATTGCACGAGCTTTGAAAAAAATGCTCCTTACCCCAATTTGCCATCTTATATTTTTAACAGTGTGAACCTTACACTAATTTGGTAAAGACGTTATTTAGGTTTGATCCGATTTATATTTAGATGCCGTGTCCGTTACGCTAATTTACTCGTGAGAATCCCTGAATCCCAGATTACATAAAAGACCCTGCACCATACAACTGTTTCTGTTTAGTCCTATGGTTGACTGGTAGAGAATGCCGTATGGCATTAAGTCCACCATTTGTACTTTTACCTGTGTATTGTGTGCAATAAAGTTTAAATAAATAAATAAATCCCTGTTACCTTTATATACAAACACATCTAACTTCATATTATTTTAATCTATTGACAATAAAGAAAGTGTTATGTTGCAATAAAAACACCTTCATCAGTTTTATAACCTTTTTTATACGGGTATCTGTGTAAACTGGATGTTAATTTTTGGCTTTACTAAATCATTGAAACTACTAGGGTAGTTTGACTTATTTACATGCAAACTTTTACGATAATGAAGGTATTCAAATAAATTTGGTAAGAAAATTTCAAATTAAGTAATTAATCCACCCAGAAATGTAAGTGTCTATTTATGTTATTAGGTATAATTCGTCAGTTCGGCGTCTCTGAACGCCAGTAAGTACTGAACTCTTTTTCGACAGCTCGTGATTGCTATTCTACCCGTGAAGTGTTTTGTTAAGCGGATAGTTTAAAAAAGTGGGCTAAGAATGTCGAAAAAAATTATAACCAATGGAATACTGGAGGAGGTATTAACACGTTCTTTATTAAAAGTTTTTGATTAACTTTACACATTGAATGTTTAAAAATATCTCAAGGAAGATTAGATTGACTTTCCGAGGACTAGCTGAGTTGAAATTAGGTATATGAGGCCGGATAGTCGACATGGGTAAAACTTTATAGATAACGATAAGGTAATCCTATTGAGTTTGGGCTTCTTAAAATCGTCTCGATACTTGATGAATTGCAAAGGAAAATGTTCACTGTTAATTAAAAGGCATTCCTAAGTATGACACACTTTAATAGTCATTATCTGAAATTCCACTACCGATAAGTGTTGAGAAATCAAAGGATCTAACTAGAGCTCTTACTATTCATTGACTGACATTGATGTTGATATTGATTATATTTCATAGCTATTTAAACAAGAACGAGTCAAAGACAGTCAAAGGCAAGACTGAGTCGGCGGTCCCGGGTTCGAATCCCGGCCGGGGCAAATATTTGTGCAAAATATTTGTTCTTGGGTCATGGATGTTATCTATATATGTATTTATATATTATGTATATCGTCGTCTAGTACCCATAGTACAAGCTTTGCTTAGTTTGGGACTTGGTCGATTTGTGTATGATTGTCCCTTAATATATATATATATATTTTTTAAGAACTTTTCATTTCATAGATGTTTTTCAAGTACATTACTCTTATGGTCATTTTATTATATAGCTTCATTTGACTCCTTAGGTAACAAGTTTCAAGTTTGACAAGTAGTATAATTTATAAAATACCGTAAGTCGTTTCGTTTATGCATGTCGTTCACACAGGTACAAGTCGTATTCTTTCGTTTATGCACGTCGTTCATAATGATAAAATTGGTGCAAATAAATTGAGTTTGTACCTATGTCTTTAAATACTCGCGAACAAAAACTATAACTACAAAAAAAAACATATTTATAGGGTCAATGCATTAGTTCTTTATTTATAAAATGAAAGCCTAACACTATAGCTTGTATGAAAATTCTTAAAAGTTCAAGTTCTAAATATCTACTATTGAAAAATAGTTCTTTGTCTCTTCTGAAAAGTGCCGTTTTTTAGTTATCCCTTATTAACTGGAGGCACTGAATTGTGAGCAAGTACTATGTTATCTAACAGGACTTCTAAAAAAGTACAAATGTAAAATGATTATTTCTGAATTGTATTTAATTCTGTAACTTTTATCGTTCAACACAAGCCCTAAAATTTTAATAACTTTGCTGTATAAATTACATTGGTTGTTTATTTCAGTATTCGATCATAGAGGCTGAGAAATAATTAATGTGATTATAATAAAAAAATTATCATAAATCAAAATGTGGTTTATTCCACTCGATACAAACGTTACGTGTAACGATACAAATATTGCATGTAACGGACACACAAAAAATTTTCACACGGTTTCAATACATTTACATACCTCTTACATTAATGTTTTAAAGGTTTCCTGTGTTAAGATACGCTTTACGTCAAAGGTATGTACTTATGTATTTTTACAACGAACCCTTTACGCAATTTTTTCATTCACACATAATCTCAACTAGTCCCTTACGCCGTTTCTTCATCAATATAGTGGATACAATGAATAGGTAAATTTAAGGTAAGGGGCGAGACTACAGAATACTCTGTCTGTAAGGGACATCAGCAGCGAAATAAGTTGGTGTAAGGGACATGTCATTTTCTATAATATTTAAATTATTAAAACGAGCACTACATAGATAGACAGAACACTAAAATACAAGATTATGTATGAAATCAGGCCCAAAAAAGGTTCACTACAAAAAAAGTTATGAACGATTTAGTTAAAAAAAAACTTTGTCAGCCTCTCCTGAAAAATCGTATTTTGTCCCTTACTTGTTTGTCCTCAATTGAACCTACGGTCGACGATATTTTTTTTCTTTTTTTAATTTATTTTCCAAAAAAAAAGGTGTACATAACTGCATGCATAATTAACCCGCCAAACTGCTAAGACAGTTTGTTGGCGAGATCGCGCTCATCTACATTCTTTTTAGTTATATGCACCTAACACTATTTACCTTATTAACAGGTTAACCTTAAACTACAGCCACGGAAGCAAGTACATTTGGAAAATCTGCCCTAGGGCAGTTTTTCCAAAAATATCCTTTTTAAACTATTTTTAACAACATTTCTGCTACACTCCTTTTCATCCCTTAACCAATCAATTTCGTTATATATATTTGGAACCAAATACTTATTTATTCTTCTACCATAATAATTGTTTACAAAATGTTGAACAAATTTTCTTAATCTTACGTTCCTTGTATTATATTTATTCTGTTTAAGCACTTTAAATTCTCTACATTTACATACTAAAAGATAAAATTACGGAACTAAAACCTTAAATAAATTACAATTGATTAAAAGAATTTGAAAAACTGTACACTTACCTCAAATACAAGAAATATATATTAAATCTATTTTACTTTAACTTTGTATACTTACGGACCACCAAATTAAGAACTTTTTTTCAAAATTTCAGACTTGATTCCCGATTATGGCTAAGTTTACGAGTGTGTATGACAGAGTTCGAGTGTGTATGACTAGGTGCACGGATGCCCTGGTAAGGGTGTCGGGGAAATGAATGCTATGTGCACGGGATCGCACTTTGTGGCGAGCTATAGGTGAGGCCTATGTTCAGCAGTGGACATCTGTGCCTGATAGATACATAGAACTACAATTTGTGTAGAATTCAACTCTATTCAGCTCATCATCTCTATTCCAGGTAGGTACTGTCATTGCATGGCCACAGCACCAAACCCTCGATACCCGAATCCGTTTACGTATTTGTTATTTTTTTTCAATGTGTGTGTAATTTAGCTTGCAGATTACAAAATGACGACTCGTAATATTAGGTCAAGTGTACTCACATGCAAGCATGTGTAGTCTGATAGGGACACGGATGTTCCCACGGCTATCAGGGTTCCGCAGGATGTCCTGTCCGGTGCCAGCTAAACTTGCTTTTTACGAGGAAACTCATCCCACCAAAAACATTTCGTGTAAAATTGGCGGCCAAGACTCACATGCTCATAACGCTTTCGCTGTAAAAAACGTTATCAGATCCCAGGAAAAACCAAGCCCCTAAGCCTTGACTTTACTAATACTAACCCTACCACCTTGGTTTAAAAAGTATGGCATCAACTGGCTTCAAGCCCCTAAGCCCGGAGTTTACCAACCCTACACCTTGGTTTCAAAAGTATGGCTTGGCCGTTTCATAGAGTATCGTAAATAAGTTCAACGGACCGTCTGGCCCATATTGGTGGGATCTCATTTCTTTTTGTAAGGTACCCTAGTTTTTTAGGCTGTAGCGTTTCTTGAGCGTCAGTTGAAGTATTAATAATTATGCACTTATTTAAGAAATACTCACGTTTAGCCCCATATATATACCTATAGACTTTTATCTCCTATTATGGGAAACCCATACAAACTTCCATCCCCTTATTTAAAGGGTGGGGGGCGATTTTTTTTAAATCTTAGAATTTATTTATATGTTATTTATAATAATGAGTCCCTATAGGTATCAATTTTCAGACATCTAATATCAAAATTTGCGGAAGTTTCATACGAACTTCCATCCCCTAGTTAAAGTTCCAAGTTTTAGAATTATTTTATTGTTTGTATACTAAGACTAGCTTACATCCCAAATTTCAGTTTTTAAGGTCATCGGGAAGTACCTCAGAGATTTTGATACGTCAGTGTAAATATCAGTGGCAAAATCGGCGTATTTTAGGTACCAATAAAACCTAAAGTATAAAAGCTAAATCAATTCAATTTAGTAGGATTTCATATGTTCCCTAACTGCATCTGAACCTGTGAATTTGGGCGCTCTGGTGTTAACTGGACTGGAACGAAGTTATGAGGGTTTGAAAATGAGACGAAACGGTTCGAGAAAAGGTAGGTAGTGCCCCGCTTCTTTTTTGTTCGTCTTGGCGGGGGCACTACCGTGCCCCCAGATTCGTAACGTATCCATGCTATGATTCAACTGCGTGACGTGACGTGATGCGGAAAAAATCCAAACAGAGAAACATAAAAAAGCATTTACATCACATAGAGCTAGCATAGAGCTGATGCTCTATGTGATGTAAATGCTGATGCATACAAGTTGTGCACTGGTGACAGTGTCGCGGCCAGTTGTGCTGATCCGGCTGGTTTCAAGATTTCACCGAGAGTCGTGCAAAAAAGTACAATCGCAATATTGTTATTGTGTTTATTTCGAGTGACAATGGGACTACTAAGTACCTAATGGAAGTCTTATTCTTATAACTACCTATCTGAACTTATTTATTTATCCAGGAACTTTTATATTTTTCTTACGGCCTATGATAGTAATTGAATAATATGGGTACTTAGATTAACAGTTACAATTGCGGAAACTGAAGAGTAGAGCTGTGTATAAATTTTTATTTTCCTAACAGTGTAACAAGTGTTATAATAAGCTATTACGACAGGTTCGAGGAAAACCTATTGCTATTCTACGGGTGTCCGCAGGCCGTGTGTCACTTCAGTGTTATTGTGTTTTTTTTTTACTGATACACTTACGAAGATACTGACTATTTATACAGGGTGCAATTTAAATAGGCGTGTTGACAATTTGTTTTTGAGGATCTCAATCGATTAAATTTTTTATTGGGTACAAATGTCTATATAATTACACTTAGCTGCTCAAAAAGTCAGAAATTGACCGTGAAATTCAACATTCCTACGGAGCGCTAAAAACGTTCCATACAAATGGTCACCTACATGTGACGTCATTTGTGAGTTAGGTCCAATATCTGTATGGAGACAATAAGTAGGTAATTTGCCATTTAGACCACAAAAAAGTGTTAAGTATAAGTTAATGGTTATCAATCATCACACAATTATTGTTTCGTTAAGTTATGAGGATTTTGAACAAAATTTCTTTTGGTAATATAATAAAAAAATATCATAATTTGCTTTGGAGTCACATATTTCAAAATAGTTTACATTATACTTTCTTTTATGATTTTTTTCTTTGATTCATGAACATATTTTATTCATATAACTGCAGTATATTGTATAATTCAACATTCTACACCCATGTTGTGAATAGAACTATTTTGTTACATTACAAGGACGTTATGTTATATTATAGTGCCCGCAACTTCGAACGCGTAATCCTATTAATTACTGCATTGGGGTTAAAATTATCCTTTAACCATGTTTGTATGTCCATCTATCCCTCCGTTTCGGATGGCGCTGTACGGCTGGCTTTGCGCGCCCATACAAATCCTGCCTTGCGCTGTTAAGGTTGTTCCTGAAATAATTACCCTTTCCAGAGAAAAATTATATCCAATTCAGTTTTAGAATACGGAACCCCGAACCCTCGCAGCAAGAGTGATCCATAGGAGTGATTCCAATGGACTCCCACTCCACTCAACCGGGATTTTGTTTACAAAGTACGTTCAGAAATATAGGCATAAACAATTGGCTAGGTACTACCTCATTTAAATATTGTTATTACAATTATGTTGCATATTATAGATAGAGAAAAAATTAGGTAACTGATAATGTAATTTAAATTTCTAGCTAAGTATTTTCGAGGTGATACTGATGAATAACTCCAAGATCATTATTAATATGAAAAAGTAAAGTGAAATTATATGAATGGTTGATGAACGTTGCCTGCTTCTGATTCTGACAGCTGTCATACTAAATGTCAACGTTAAGGCACGTCATCGTACTCATCGTCACGATAAAAATTAAATTCTCCAAACAAACAATGTTTATACGGAATCCCTAGATTTAACCTGATTTCCTCAAACAAGATATTGTAATGGACGAAGGGAATTCCATTATATATGGTTTAGAACACCAGGTAACGTAGGCTACCTGCCTATTTTTCAATTTCTTTATCACTTAAACGTTCCTCATTTTTATACCAACAATTATGATGAATATTCCGTTTTATTCCGCTATAACTGGAATAATTTAAGCAGATTAGTGTTTTTTATTTCGTTTTTGATATACGAATTTGCTAATTATAGTAAAATTGCGATGCAATCTTCAGACGCGAGCGCTGTCGCCTCAGTATGGGGAGAGCGATGCTATTCGTTTTCTCATCGGCACTCAAAGCCTGAAGCCTGGGACCAACCAAGTGCACGTTGTGGAGCTGGAAGAAGATACTGGAGCACTACATACTAAGGTACAAAGCCCGAAATCACACTAATATAATAAACATGAAAGTTTGTGAATGTGTTTATGTGTTTGTTACTTCTTCACACTTAAACGGCTGGATCAATTTTGGTAAAATTTGGTATGGAGGTAGCTGATACTGTGGATTAACACATAGGCAACTTTTTATCCCGTAATATTGTAGTGTTCCCATGGGATTAGCGGGTAACACTGTGGGGCGCAGCTAGTATAAGGTAAAGGTGACGTTTTCAATCAAAAGGGTTGCTTAACATTCAGAACGCAATGACGAGTTATCGGTATAAAGATGCAAAGAAATTTCGACTTTTAAGAAGTGACAAAGTGTCTATCAACATTGACAACTATTGCCTGGTAACAACTACAATTTTGTTGGTTATTATTCTTTACAGTTTTGTAAATTTAAATATTGCGCACCTTTAGAATTATAGTGACCTAATTTAAAATCTTGAAGTTTTAGAATTAGGTCTCTTTAATTCTAAATAATTATAATAAAAAATTTAAGTGTCAACAATTTTGAATTAGGTCACTATAATTCTAAAGGTGCCATTGATTGTATGCATACTTGCAGTAGACAGAGGCTGCATAATATTACCAAAGTATGTGATGTTCCTTTAAATAATTTAGGTTTGTATGCTGTACTGGGTTTTACCTTTGAGGGTTCTGGAAACTGCCAGTTCTTTGGTCACTAATAGGCTCAATGAGCCTTTTGCTGAGTTCTTTACAAAGTTTGTGGGCCCTGGGACCCCACAGACTTTGGTCTCGACCCCAAAAGGAACAAAATTATATTCGGGGCCGAGACCCCTATACTTCTTCATTTATAGGGTTCCTTACCCAAAGGGTATAAAACGGGACCCTATTACTAAGACTACTGTCCATCTTTCTGTCTGTCTGTCTGTCACCAGGCTGCATCTCATGAACCATGACCATTAGTCAGTTGAAATTTTCACAGATGATGTTTTTCTTTTGCCGCTATAACAACAAATGTAAACGCTATAAAAAATATATATTTAAGGGGGCTCCCATACAACAAACGCGATCAGTTTTGTTCACTTTGCACGTCATGCTCCCTGGAAACCCCACCGTCTGTTTTGTGATTTATTAAGACTTAATAATGATGTACACAATATGTACTGAATTAGTACTTACTTAAAAAAAAATGTACCTCAATAGATCGAGAGTACAATTAATTGAATTCGGGGTTGCTGTAGAGCATCTCCCCAGCAACCCCAAATTTTTTTTAAAGAAAATTCGCGTAAATTTTCAATTTTCTTGCAAATAAGAAGCCCAAAAAATTGTACTACTGTTTTTACCGTTGAATGAGTTCTCTATAGCTAGTTAATTATACCTAATTGTCGCTAGGACGCGAGCGCCTCCAGATCTCAAAGCGAGAGGTCTCAAACGTAGGAAACTTGGTATTTGTAGGGTTCCGTAGCCAAATGATAAAAAACAGAACCCCTATTACTAAGACTCCGCTGTCCATCTGTCTGTCTGTCCATCTGTTACCAGACTGTATCTCATGAACGGAGATAGCTAGAGTTGAAATTGTCACAGATGATGTATTTTTATTGCTGCTATAACAACAAATACTAAAAACAGAATTAAATAAACATTTAAGTGAGGCTCCCATACATCCCATATCTCGGTTCATGAGATACAGTCTGGTAACAGATGGACAGACAGACAGACGGACAGCGGAGTCTTAGTAATAGGGGTTCTGTTTTTACCATTTGGCTACGGAACCCTATAAATACCAAGTTTCCTACGTTTGCGACCTCTCGCTTTGAGATCTGGAGGCGCTCGCGTCCTAGCGACAATTAGGTAATTAACTAGCTATAGATAACTCATTCAACGGTAAAAATAGTAGTACAATTTTTTTGAGCTTCTTATTTGCAAGAAAATTAAAAATTTACGCGAACGTTCTTAAAAAAAATTTGGGGTTGCTGGGGAGATGCTCTACAGCAACCCCGAATTCAATTAATTGTACCCTCGTATCTATTGAGGTACATTTTTTTTTAAGTAAGTACTAATTCAGTACATATTTTGTACATCATTATTAAGTCTTAATAAATCACAAAACAGACAGTGGGGTTTCCAGGGAGCATGACGTCACTTTGCACCCTATTTGGATCCAGCGCCATACATACCAAGTGCGAACTTAACCCACCCAGTTAAGATAGGATAAGTGTTTGTACGGAATCCTCGGTGCGTGAGTCTTACTCGCACTTGGCCGGGAATTTTATTTTATGACTGTCTCAGGTGTTCAAGCACGAAATTGGCGAGATCTGGCAACTCCGCTGCTCACCTCATGACGCCGCAAGTCTGCTTACGGTGCACAATGCATATGACCCGATCGCGCAGCAGTGTGCTATGGGCGTGTCTGTCTACAAGCTGCCCACTGTCGAGGTTAGTGTCGAGCTAAGACTAGAGATGCAAGATAGCTAACCTTGGATCCGAATATTCGGCTGTGGAACTATACCTACATTTTGAGTTTTGCAGGTGCGCGTTGTGCACGTTTTGATCTGTTTCGTAGTGAACGTTCGATCCACCTCATTACGGAGTAACTTCATTCAATAGTCTACGTGCAGATAGCAGTAGTAGTGTGTAACATTTTTTACTCTAAAATCAAGCAAGTTTAGTATCCGGTATCTGGCCGGATTGTACGATGCTATCCGGTATCCTGACGGATATAATACCTGCCAGATAGGCCAGATACCCAATAGTAACCGAATCTATTTTTGGGACAGGATTTTCCCCCGTTTCTTGATTCCTGTGAGAATTCTGAAAATTGGCAGAATGATTTTAAACACTAAAAAAACATCCTATACTAAAGCAGAAAGGTTTTTTAAATAACTGTCCAGCTAGAGTTTTAAAATGAGCAATTCAATCAGTGAATCTATGAAGACTTAGAATATTTATCCGTAAGTATTAAATAAATTACATAACTATATATCCTGTGTTTGTTTATAACAGGTAATACCTAAGGACTTGGATGACCTAAGTGCTTTACAAAGCAGAAATGCTGAGGATTTAGTGCATTTACAGACCATTACACCAGAGGTGAGTTATTTAGTTATTTATAGGTGAGGACTAAGGGCATGTTACCTATCTATTTTTTTACCATTCAGTTTTTAGGCTGCATTTAACCAAACTTTTTGTTCCAAGAATAATGTTTCCTCTTTGTTAGTAATGTAATGTCGAAACCCCATATTAGTTTGACATAACTATCTGAATATAAGCGTTATTCTTGGAATAATAGTTTGGTCGAGCATTAATGTATACTTATTAGAAATACCTAGTATAAAATGCACCTACTATGAAAGATATGTTTAAGTTTGTTGTGGTTCCGTATCATGCTGTTAAATGCTGGCTTCAATATAAAAAAAACAGTTTTTTTTTGAGGATGTCAATCGATTTTATTTTTTATTAGTATCAAATGTCTATAAGAGACTAACTATACCTAGACTGTACGCTTATGTACAATAAACTTGATTGTTTTTTTTTCAGAAACCCGAGGAAGAGGTCCGCTGCGCGGAATGGCACTCGACGGACCCCAGCCGAATCGGCGTGGTGTACGAGTCGCATATGTCTGTACACGACCTGGCGGCGGGGGCCGTGGTGGCGGGCGCGGCGCCCGAGGGCCGCGCGAGGCTCAAGTTCACTGCCGGCAAGTGGAACCCGCATCAGGGACATGCACAGGTGACTAAATAATAATAATAAATTCTTTATTTCTGAATTCGTGATTCCATAGTTTGTTAGTTACAACCTAGGCTATGTTAGTACCTATTACTATAGCTTATTAAATAAAACTGGGGGGGTATTCGACCAATTTTAGAGATATAATGGAGATCTCTCCTTTTCATCGCCATCCGTCACTTTTGACGTGTGCCTACTTGACAATTGGCGATATCCCTAGAACATCGCAACTTTGTCAATTCGGACGCTCAAAATTTTCGCTTTCTTTGTATGTGACGGCATAAATAACAGGCGCATACTTTAAATTGACCGCGTAGTGCGTGAAATTAGTCCGTTACGTTTCGTTCAAAACAGAAATTCATATACATGAATAACATTTTTGACAGTCATTATCGCCTTCGTATTTCCAAAATTGAGATGAGATATGTCACTTTTAAGCTCATCGCATTTAAATGACAGTTCAATGGCGATATAACTGTTATCTAATGGAGATTTGACGTTTGGCGATATCTCAAACGGCATTCTCGAATTGGGCCCCTGATCTAATCAACAGAGCGTGCTACACCTAAAACTTAAATGTTAGGCAGTCATATCTTTCAGCAATTATATTTAGAATTCCGTTGCCACTATTCCTTAATCGACCCAGCAGACAACATTTTTTTTCCGCATGACTGCTGGAATTCCGTCCGTATGGGCATCACAGAAATTGCCCGAGGTACTAAATCTACTGGGTAGGCGCAACAGTATTCTAAATATATTGGTAGGATTCCTTATCGGCCACCTTGTATAGTGATAGCTGTCTTACAAGTTACAAAACGCCAGAAGGACTGTTTTAGTCTTACATAACTCTGAACAAATGGCACTGCTTCCAGTTCGCAGTGCTCCAAGACACGCACATTAAATGCTACGACACACGCACCGACGGCGCGAAGCCGGCCTGGAGTATCGAACAGGCCCACAGGCAGCTCGCCAGAGACCTGGACTTCAACCCCAACAGGTAAGCGAAGGAACTAAATCTTACCTGTTAATCCGGTTCGAAGGATCAAGCTTCCTTCCTGGAACGTAAATTAAACCGGACTATGCAATGAAGTGCGTTAAAAATAGGCTAGTTTACGGCATTTTAGAATGTTGATATATTAATTGAGGCCTGGACTTCAACCCCAACAGGTGAGCGATGGAACCCCAAATCCAACCTGCCAATCCGGTTCGAAGGACCAAAGTTCCTTCTCAATACGGAAATTAAAGCGGACTATGCAATGAAATTCTAGAATGCTGACATTCTAGAATGGTGGCACGTTAATAGAGACCTGCACCTCTAGCATAACTGTCACACGCGCGATATTATACTACCTGTCACGTTGCTTTCAATACCGTGCGAGCGACATGGGTAATGCCGAGTCGCGCGACAAGTGACGTTGCGGCATTCAAGCTCAACAGGTGAGCGATAGAACCCCAAATCTAACGTGTTAATTAATAATCCGGTTCGAAGGACCAAGATTCCTGCTTGAGGCGTAAATCAATCGGACTACATTATGAAGCGTGTTAAAAATAGGCTCGTTGGTAATTTTTTCTCTAAGTCCTTTCATCACACCGAAACTGGACGGATCTAGTACATACCCAGGTAGAAAACAGGTTGTATAAGAGGTTATACAGCCATTATAACTCTAATTTAAGCTGTATATAGACTGTATAAGTGCTAATGCAGCCTGTGTTATATTTCGGGTGATATATTGACAGAGCCGGGAAAATCGCGGCGCAACAAAAGACTGTCGCAATCTAGCTAGAGCGTTAGAAACAATTTTACAATTAATTGTAATTGGTATATTTGATATGATATTCATTGTTCAGATTGGGTAAGATGTTCCGATATTTCTCGTTTTTTTTTATAAATAGGTACCTAATACTTGAGATCGATAAAAATTGTGTCTGACACTAGCTACATTGCGTCAGTGTTTTGTTTAGCCGCGAATATTCCGGGCTCTGTATTATATATATATGTTGGCATTAAGCGTTTAAAGCCTAATAGTTCCCCAGGGCCAGATGGCTTTCCAGCGTTTATCTTGAAGGGCTGTAGTGAATGGCTATTGTCGCCATTAATACATATTTTCAACCTCGCTTTGTATACCGGAGAGTACCCTCTTCAGTGGAAAATTACTCGAGTCCGCCCTATTCCCAAATCTAACGATACGACGAGGGTTGAAAACTACCGGCCAATAGCCATTCTCTCCTCAATTGCCAAGTTATTTGAATCCGTTGTGAATAAGCTTTTAGCCCCGCAGGTTAAACCCTACCTCTGTGACGCGCAGCACGGTTTCAGACCAGGACGTTCAGTTGAAACGAACCTTCTGACCCTGGTGGACTCCATCTCCGAACATTTAGATAAGGGGATACAAGTAGACGTGCTGTACTTCGATTTCAGGAAAGCCTTTGATCGCGTAGATAATGACATACTTTTGAGCAAGTTATGCAATATTGGCTTTACACCCAAATTGCTTCGCTTCTTTGCGAGTTATCTACGCGATAGGCAGCAGTATGTGCAGCACGGATGCTATGTGTCGGAAGCTTATCACACGCGGTCCGGAGTTAGCCAGGGTTCTATCTTGGGCCCATTTCTGTTTGGCATCATGGTAAATGACTTGGCATCAGTTCCTCAATATGCCAAGTGTTTGCTATACGCCGATGATTTGAAGCTGGTTTATGGTGTACAGCAATCCTCAGACTGTGATTCTCTTCAGAGTGACATTGATAGGATTTATCAGTGGAGTGTTGAGAACAGGCTTCTTTTTAATGCTGAAAAATGTTCCGTAATGACCTTTAGCCGTGCTCGAAATCCCCAGTGCGCAAAGTATTTGCTAGGTGGTGAGCCCATAGTTCGGGTAGACTCCATTAAGGATTTAGGTGTAACTTTTGATACTCATCTCAACTTCCATGAGCATATGAAAAACCTTGCACTGGACTGCTACCGAAAGTTGGGATTTGTTATCCGTAATGCTCGTGAGTTTGACAATCCAAGAGCCATCAAGTTGGTTTACACGGCCTTAGTCAGGAGTAAACTTGAGGCAGCCTCTATTGTGTGGAACCCGCACGAGACCACTTACGCGTTACTCCTAGAGAAAATACAGAAAGCCTTTTTGAGGTTCTTTTACAAGAAACTTTATGGGTACTATCCATTTCTGTACCCATCTCAGTTTTTACTAGGTGTCCTGGGATTCAATTCTCTAGAGGTAAGGCGTAACGTTGGGCTTTTGATGGGGGCGTGCAAGATTTTAAGAGGAGACTCGGATTGTATGGACCTGGTGGCGCAACTGGTACGCCTCCATGTCCCTTCAATACAGAAGAAGGCTAACCTTCGCCCGCGCCAGTCCCTCCTGCTGGCTGTGCCGGCGGCGCGCACCGTGTCGTACCGGAACTCTCCGCTTGTTCGAGCTTTGCAGAGCCTCAATGCTCTCCTCGCATCAGCACCTGACTGCGATGTTTTTGCGTGTAGCTGGGCGGTTGTTTGTGTGGAGTGTTTGAAGTTCTGTGAGGCGACGGATGTTCGAGAATCTTCTGTTTTTAAATAAATTGTTTACGTTTTTACCAATGTTAATTTTGTTTGTTATGTTATGTGTGTTATTTTATGTTTACATTTTTATTTTTCTTTGTCTGTTATTTTTTGATACTCACAGTGCCTTAGTGTAAACTGTAATACTGTGTTTGTGTTTGAATAAATAAATATATATATCTATCTGTCGGTGTGTCATCAGTTTTAAGAATAATTTGACTGCATGGCTCTTAGAAAAATGCTTTTTTAAGGTTAAGGATTACTTGGATCACACATGTGACTGACATTGATTATTTGGTTATTATTATTATATAGTATGTTATTTTCCTGTTTTAATTATCATGACTGTTTTTTTTTTCTGACATTTTCTAATCTTTATTATGCTCTTTCTGACATTTTCTAAATTAGTTAATAATAATTTGAAATAATTTCGTCGCCCCTCTCAACTATTTGCATGCCTATTTCATGGTTGAACGCACTGAACTTTTATGTATAATATGTATATACATATATTATAATATATATGTATTATATTTTGACGACGCGTTTGGCTCGGTTTGTAGACACCTGCCTACTGAGTCGGCGGTCCCGGGTTCGAATCCCGGCCGGGGCAAATATTTGTGCAAAATATTTGTTCTTGGGTCATGGATGTTATCTATATATGTATTTATATATTATGTATATCGTCGTCTAGTACCCATAGTACAAGCTTTGCTTAGTTTGGGACTAGGTCGATTTGTGTATGATTGTCCTTTAATATTTATTTATTTATTTTTATATCACATTTTACTGTGTTCGAAGCAAATAAAAATCTTTGAATCTTTGTGTAAATAGACAGTTCCACGTGGCGAGCGCGGGCGACGACGGCGCGCTCAATATCTGGGACTACAGGAGCGGCAAGGAGCCCATATTCAGCCGCAGTGACCACTCTCACTGGTGACTATTTCCTCATACTCAGGCCCGGACTGGGGCCAGGGCTCCTGGGAACTTGGAGCCCCCAAGTTAACTATCTCGAAACGATTTTCAGCAAATTAAATAGTATACTCGACGCCACGTAGCTTGGCAATAGCGACCAATGACTCCATCAGGCGATACGTTTGCTCGTTTGCCTCCTATAACATAAAAAAAAAAAAAAATGACTCCTACCATGAAACTCAATTTCTAATAACGACACTTTTTTTTGTTCCCCGTAACGACCATTTTTACTTTTATTGCTACACCGTGGTAGAGGGTGTTTGGGCGTGGAGGGAGCGGACCCTCGGGAAACAAAAAAAAGTGTCGTTATTAGAAATTGAGTTTCATGGTAGGAGGAGTCATTGGTCGCTATTGTCAAGCTACGTGGCGTCGAGTATAGTACATACTTACCGACCGTAAGACCGACACGAGGGAAGATGGTAGCTGGAGGATCCGTAAGAACCAAGAGCTGGAAGACCTAGTGTGTGAGCCAAATATTATTGGGGAGATAAAAGCAGCAAGACTCCGGTGGCCCGGGCATCTAGAGAGAATGCCGGACGATAGGGCGGTAAAAAGGGCGTATGTTGAATGAATGAATGAATGAACTGAAACTGGGAGGAGACTGCTCAAGACAGCGCGTTGGCGTCATTTCGTATTGGAGCCCAAGATCCACTTCGGGTCGCTGCGCCAGCGAAGTAAGTACATACTTACAGGTCAAACTGAGAACCTCCTTTTTTGAAGTCGGTTAGTAAGGAGAACATAAGTATGGTGCAGTCCTGCTTCTGAGACTGGGGCCCCTGGACAGGATGGGCCCCGATGCTCGGGTCTTGTGGGCTTACAGGGAGGCTGGATTTAGTGTCACGCGGATCGCTCCGCGCGGAGCAATATGTATGGCGCGTCCGCGCGGACCCGTCCGCATTACTCTAAAACGCTCCCTTAACCCTTAAATGCATGATGATGCATATATGCACGTTACTGAAATGATACATGTCAAAACCTGAATATTGTCAATAATGACTTTGTCAAGATTGTCCCGAAGTCTCAAACTGACGTGGATTTCATTGGTAATTACGTCATTTCAGAAATAAAATTAGCGTAATTGTATGCATTTAAGGGTTAAGCTTAATACATCGTACGTGATCCGCGCGGACGGTCCGCGTGACACTAAAACCAACCAGCCTTAATTGCAGCATTGCTACTACTATCTGTCTTAACACTTTCGACACCAGCAAGTCAAGCCGGGCGCTCCGCTCGTAGTAAGTTTTCGCTACATACGGTTTTTCCCATGTTATCGGCTACGAGCGTAGCCCGTAGCGCTACGCGGTAGTGAATGTGTTAACCAAACATTTATATCGTGCTGTCAAACAAAACTCGTATCTCAGTATCAATTTACTAACTAGATACGAGGTTTTGAAGAGCTATGACAGAAATTTTAGTGAGTTTTAGTTGTCACTGGGCAATATCATCTGTTGATATCAAAATTCACTAAGTAACAAATGCCTACATAAAACAAAGCTGGTATCTCAGTAATCACGTCTCAGTGTCAGGTTGGTTTGGTTTTAATTCTCCGTATTTAATATGTAGGTAGCTGGCAGCTAACAAGTTTTTTTTTTTATTCAATTTTAATTATTATATGGTATGCTTAACCCTAGGGTCTAAAGCGGCCACTTTAGCTCCTCTTTGCGAAGCTAAAATCACTTTTTAAGCGTGAAATAGTACATTACATACTTAAGGCGGTGAATTCGTGAATGCCCCAAATCGCAGGTTTTTGTTCATTCGCAAAGCCGCCGAGCGCATAAATATGCTATCTGAGGCTTTACGAATTACCGCCCGTGGTTTGTCTAGGGTTTTACGTCTTACCTTGGCCAGGAAGTGAGATTTTCTCGGGCGGGCAGAAAATCCCGCTTACGGCCTAGTGACGTAAGCTATATTCACAGGGTATGGACGGTCCGGTACAACACGTACCACGAGCAACTCCTGCTGACGGGCAGCTCCGACGCCCGCGCGCTGCTCACCGCTGCCGCCAGCATTTGTAGGGACCCAGACACCGATGAAGCCAAGCCAGTGTAAGTTGCTTATCAATCGATTCCCATCGGTTTGCCTAATTTCGAGAATTTGAGTATCTTTATCTATTGATCTTAAAAAAGACGACCCTTTCAAACAAAAAAGGGGTTTTCAAAATCACTTAAGCCTAAGCTAACCTTGTTATAATCGAGCTCGCATATATAATTTTCAGCAATCGTTACACTATGAATATACTCAATGTCGAGTACTGCACCTAAGTAAGGTACAGTCGAGTTCATTTACATCTCTTCTCACTTTAATCGTAATTCCCTACTATGAAAATCTATTTTTGATTGATCTTCATTCCTTTTTCGTTCATCTCAAACTGACCTATTAAAAAAATACATCATCGCGATGGTCATGGCTGGTGCCTCGTGTTTGATTAATTTTTTTGACAAGTAATTTCGACCAATCAGGGAACAGTAGCGTGTTTTTTTTATTAACTATGCTGATATTATCTTTTTGAAATTCATTTGAGTTGAGTAGAGAGATGTCTTATGAATATTAAAGTTCAGTAGCGGGTACCATAGAGTGTAGAATTTTGGTACAGGATTAAAAAGTGCGTTATTGTGATTTTGTCTGTGAAATTATAATTGACAAAAAACATATTGTATATTCCAGGCTAGAAGACGGCGTCCTCCAATCGTACGAGCAGCACGAGGACTCGGTGTACTGCGCGGAGTGGAGCGCCGCGGAGCCCTGGACCTTCGCCAGCCTCAGCTGCGACGCGCGGCTCGTGCTGTCGCGAGTGCCCAGACACTTCAAGTACAAGTTACTCTTGTAACTTGAAGCGGGAGCATTTATTTGTTGATTGTCTTTATGCCCTGCCCCCATAGGCGTGTCTGGGGTGGCAGGATGGGCCGTGCCCACCTCAATAACGTCCAGTTACCACCTGCACCCGTGGATGTTGGGGGTGCTCCCGTAGAAAATCATGGCTTTATGGGTAAGGACCAAAAAGTTGGACGTAATTTAGGCGTAGTTAGCCTTAGAAAACAATCGATCGGAAAAAGTTCTGTTGAGTTGTAAATGAGTTAAGGTAGTAAACTTTTTGGTCTTCACCCTCATCTCATAGGGCATGGCCAGGCCCCCACCTAGGCCCTATCTGATAAATAATCTAGGCTAGGCCTGTCTGAAAAATAACCTTAGATACGCCAATTTCCGCAATTGTGTTGATTTTTCTTGAAATAATTGCCCCTTTCCATAGATTGTCAATACAATTTATAATAGTATAGATAAGATTTTTAATTGTTGATATATACGTCAGGAAACTATCCTGTCAGTAATGTAATTATAATGTAGTTTTTTACTTTCTATTAGCTTAATCTAATTTATGAAATAAATACAAACTGTAAACCATAAATACATTTTATTAACTACATTCTCTGGGCTACCCTATTTGCTACGTTCCTCAAATTACCATACACTTTAGACGGAGGCGATCCCATGATCAAGTTGCATATAGCTCTTCTAGCCAGGGCGATATTCTGATAACTTCCCAGAATATGGATCTTAGAATCTGCGAGGACTATTCTGGTTTTGGTGACGTTCTCAATTGTAAATTTTGTCCGGCCAGCCTTGCCAGCCAACCGGCCAATCGCACGGCCCATGTGGTCACCTTGGAGAGTCTTCACATCCTTTATTTCAAATGATTCAACGAATAAGTCGTCTAGCCGTAGGAGTGCGAGTGCATCTTCAACATCGAAGCCGTAGATGAAAGCCTGGAATAGCAAGTTTTCCTCTTAGTAAAAAGTGTTGTGTACATGTCTTTTCATCTCAATTTTCATAAATTAAATATGTAACAATATTAATTTAAATGATCAATAAATTGATAGAACATTCATAACTCCATTTGAGGGCAATCATAATGGGTAATTTAACACTTTCACCAACAACCCGGAGGCCGGGCGCTCGTAAACTTTGTTCAGATGCCGGCCAACCCGGTAGCCGTTGATGCTATAAAACTCGGCTCGGCCGGTTTCTGGGATATGTCTTACTTTTTTTCTGGTTGCAAAAGTGTTAAAGTATACCCAATGACCCACAATTTATTAGTGACTTCATTTCGGGCTTCACAGTAGATTTGAAAGAGTATCTGAATAAGTTATTTACTTGTTTATTGACACAGGAAAATCTCACTTCAAGCTTTAATATCACATAAATAGTATAATGATGTTGTTGTCTTTTTAGGACATTAGAAAAAAAACTGGTTTTTAAGAGATCTATACAATAATCTAAAGAAATAAATAAAATCAATAACAGAACTAACATCAGCCTACATTAATTAAATCTACAATATCTACATACCTTAACAAAGTCCGCAGCTTTCTGCAGATTCGCTACATCTTTAGTTTCCGGACCTACTTTGATCTCAACATTGCGGGTCTTGGTGTTGAACCTCACTTGCAGGAATAGATGCTCTACGATGGGTGTGAAGATCTTGAGCCAGGCTTCTTTGAGGGGTGTGTATCTGTGGAATATGGAAATGAGGTACAAATGGGGGTATAATATAAAATCAATTCAACTTAGTCTATTATAAAATCGATACATTTACATGAAATTGCCCTGCATATCTTTATTTTTATTACATTATATTACATACATTACATTATTATCTTTATGTTTACACTGAGCATTTAAAAATAAGACCTCATACACCAACAAAATCAGATAATAGTGTCAACCTTTGAAAAAAAACATGAATTTAAACCATACAGGACCTAGGCAAACATACCTAACCAGATCATTGAATTCTTTCTTTTTCAAAAATTAAAAAGTTTTTATAATAATATAAACTATGATTTGGTAAGTAACTATAAAAAATTGGTTGCCTGTAAAGTCGGTATACGGGCGAAAGTTTTACGTGACAACGACTTTGAGTGGTAAAATAATTTTAATGTGAATATTCATTCGTAATTAACTGGCAACGTGTAAACTTGTATGCAGGCGCCTAAGCGAAATAGAAGCGCAAGACATGAACCGGTGTGTATGCCTATCTCTCTCACTCGGTGGAAGGGACGCGTGCCTCTCACTCGCTCTCATTGTGAGCGCATAACGTGAGCGGAGCGTAACGCAGTTTCTTGAAGTGTCACCCGGCAAACCAATTTATAAGACGTTGTCACGTCAAAACTGGATGAAGGTAACCAATAGTCAATTCATATTCCCTAGAACCTTTCATATTATAATATGATAAACACAACTGAAGTCTACTGATATTGTCAAACTTTCTTTTCAATGCACCAATATTCAAACTTCTATAAATAGCCAGATGTGTTATTTTTAGAGGTTATACCTGTGAGCTGGAACTGCAATTTTTCTCATGCTAACTTTTGTTTCATTGGGCTCCTGATTTTTCTTCGACCTCTTTGCTCTGGGGCGCGTGTGTTTAGCTTTCCCTTGGATGCCATTGTGTTCCTCAACCTCCATAACGTCTCCTGATTCGGATACAGCTCTTCGCTTAACATTTTTGAGCTTGATTGGATTCTTTGCGGGTAAGAAGTCGTCGACACTAATGTTTTCAGTCTCCATTTTTATTTAGTTGTGCGACAGTATCGCTTAAAATTGTTATAAGACAGAATTAATGTAATTATAGTATTTATTTATTTTGCAACCACGAACTCACATGGCGTTAACGTGACAGAAGGTGTCAAAATCAAAAGGAACAAGGATAGGATAGAAAAACCGTAAATCAACCGTTAATTTTTATTAGGGTTTTAACAGGCGATTATAACAAAGCTTGAAATAGCTTCTTCTGTTTTTCTCTTCTAGTACTTTTCAACTTCTTGAAAATTTAGACATTCAACCGAGGTATTTTTCCCAATGTTCCTAATTATTATTACAAATTAAGCTAATAATACGAAGCTAAAAAAAAATATTTTATTATTTATTCTTCGGATAGTATTTAGATGCTATTTTGAATATTTAAATGTCTATATATTTTGTATGACGGTCGTAAGTGACACTTCCATTCGAATAGGAGACTGTGTTATGTCACAGTTTTAGATTTTACGAGTGGATTTTTATTATGATTATTTGAGGTAAGAATCACATTCACGTATTATTTTTAATTAGTTAAACTGCTGTAAAATAATAACGTTGTATGTATCACAGGTATCATCACGGGACGATACCTCAAAACCAGTATGGCTGGTCTTATAAAAACCTCTGTGATCAAATTCATCAGCCCAAGCCAGGGGGGCAAAATAGCTGCTTGTGCCTTCGTGCAGCACCGCAGCATCTCGGGCAGGGCGCTCCGTGAATCCCTTCCTCCGCCGCCTCCAAAGAAGGCGCCTTTCGACTATGAAAACAAGGACTACACTTGGATCAGGAGTCTCTTCGACAGGACCACGCACCGGTTAGATGAAAACTCGAAAGTGATCGTCGTCGAGGGCCCCGTGGCCGTCGGCAAGACAGGATTCGCCTCAGCCCTGGCTGATGATCTGGGAATGAAGCATTTCCCCGAGGCTAATATGGATCATCATTATATCAGACCAAATGGTTGTGATTTGAGGGACTTCGATCCGCTGATCCCAGAGGACACCAGGACCTTCGACCATAAGAATTTTAATGAAGATCCGTGCCATCGTTTGGCTGGAAATTTCCAGATTATGACATACATTGCGCGCTACAGCCAGTACATTGACGCCTTGGCTCATCTGCTCAACACTGGTCAAGGTGTGGTGTTGGAGAGGTCTCCGTACTCCGACTTTGTGTTCTTGGAGGCGATGTTTACCTCAAAGTTCATCAGCAAGGGTGTTCGCTCGGTGTACTATGAGTTGCGAAACAATACTATTGAGGAGCTGATGAGGCCCCACCTGGTTGTCTACTTGGATCTTCCAGTACCCCAGGTAAAATATGAATGTCTATTTCTATATACCAGCAATGAGTCTAGAACACATATTCTCTTTGAGAAAAATATTCCATCTTCAAGTTAACAAATGGGTTTCATTTTTATCATAAGTTTATCAAAATACAATTCACTATAATCTATACTTAATTAAATCAGGCCATTTAAAAAAAAATATATGAGTTCACAAATAATGGAATTCATAAGTTACAGCCAGGGTTCGTAATTATCAAGATAATTACACTTCTTGATATTATAGGATGATTATCACCACGGTAAGAAATAATTTGTTATATTATTTTATAACTAGTGGTTGGATGTGCAATTTCTCAAGACTTTGGAACATAATATTATAAGGATATGACTTAATCCCAGGACTATAATGGTAAAGCATTAAAAAATTATGTTTAATTTTAAAATATTAGTCTGTTATAAAAAAGTAGAAATACCTCTGTTATTATACATACAGGCATCAATAATAATGTTTTTCTACTCCTGTACTCTTATACAGATATACAAAAAGTCTATAGTCTATTGCCCAAAATAATAGTGCTAAATGGGATTTAGTTAAGTAAAAGTCATATGCAAAGTTGTACTGTAGGTATTTTTATGATAATAGGCGTGTAGACAATTTTTCAATAGATTCTATTTTTTATTGTGATCAAATGTCTATATGGGATTAACTTCACTTTGTCTGCTCTACAAGTCAGAAATGACCGTCATAGTCATAGTTCAACATTCCTACAGAGCACTAAAAATGCTCCATACTCCTACATTGTGACATTATTCTGTGGGTTGGGTACCAATATTTGATTTAAGACTGCGCCGAGCGAAATGTGAAAAAATAGGCAGTTGCCGTTAAGTAGACAACTTCAACACTAGTTGTTTAATCCATTTCTAAACTATATATTTAGCACTTCGAAGAATGTGCTTACAACTTCTCCGTGGAAAAATTATAAGATTATATTTTACCCTAGAAAACTATGTAAAGTTGGACGAAAATTGTAAAATCGTAAGCAGGCGTCAAGAGGCCTTATTCCTTTTAAAATGCTGATGGTTTTAGACATTTTTCTCTATGATCAAACATGTTTTTTAACATATTATTGATGTTACTACCTAGAACAGGGCTATTGGGATTTATTGGTATATATTTAAAACCTACAGTTTGAATTTTTCATTGATAATTTGTGTTTCAAAATCTACTCGAAATTTACAAAATTCACGCGAAAAATTAGCTTTTTCAACTTATTTTTGACTGCACGCGATAAAAGGATGAAATCGCTACGACCTACCTAGATCTCGGGGAAAAGTATTATTCACTTCAAAAATTTGGTTGAAATTATCAATATAATTTGTAATAATATGAAAAAAAAAAATTTTTTTTAAGAGGAATAAGGCCTCTTAAGTGTTTTTTAATACTTTAACAATGGAAATCTATTCTGATGGATGATCTGAAAAAATGATGGATGTTTACATTACAATTTGTCCGCATCAAATATTTATATTATTGTTTGGTATTAAAGGTCCAGATTAATCAAAAAGTGCTTTAAAATTCTCCATACATTTTTACTATGGCGGCCGTGCGCCGATCTAAATACGCATTCCCCGCGCTCTATGGTTCAGTCGCTAACGCTCGGCGCAGTCTTAAAAAACAAACATAAAATTTACTTTTAGTCACATAAAAAAAATGATTTTTCTTTTATTCCATGACATATGGAGCAAATATTCATATAACTACAGTGTGTTGTATACTTCAACATCAGCCAACACTATTGGCAGGTGGAAGCGGCGATCAAGAAGCGCGGCTACTCGTACGAGACCCCGCAGAAGGCTCTCACCAAAAACTTCCTCACGGAGATGGAGCGTCAGTACAAGAACAAGTACTTGCGCGACATCGCCACTCACGCCGAGCTGCTCGTGTACGACTGGAGCGGTGGCGGGGAGGTTGAAGTGGTATGTTAGAAAAGAAACTAGAATAATAGTACTTACATTACTACGGACACCTGGAAAGAAGGGTGAGTAGGTATATTGATACGAAGCCGGCAAGCCCTTTTCACGGCTAGGCATGAAATGAAATGAAATAATTTATTCAGTAAGTAGGCCACAAGGGCACTTTTACAAGTCAGATTGTGAATCTACCGGCATTTCTCAAGAGGAGAGTGCTGTTGAGAAGAAAGCTGAAGCCATGTATAGTGCTTTACTCAAACATATACAATGAAATAAAAAATAACCCACTTAAAAATATATAATTCAGCTGTTTAGTATGTTAATGAACACAGACGCCATGCTCAAATAAATTACTGCCTGGCTTGGGCCTTCAATTTTGTATGAAATTCCTTTACTGTTCTCTCTAGTTGTTCCACCGTGATACTTTGAAGCCTGTTTATAACGCACGTTATGACGACATTTCATTTTGTCTGAGAAATGTTTTTTTTTGGTCAGGTCGTTGAGGATATCGAGCGTCTCGACTTCGACAAGTACACCGAGCGCGAGGAGCCCAAGATGAAGGACTGGAGGCTCCCGCGCGAGGTGGAGTGGGCAGACCAGCGCATGCTGTACACCAACCAGAAGCACTACCTCATGAACCTGTTCAGCATCCCGAGGCTGGACGTGCCCGAGCTGGTCACCGGGCCTGATGACGCCTATGAGAGAGAGAAGGTAAGATGACTGTCTCTCTCGCGAGGTGGAGTGGGCAGACCAGCGCATGCTGTACACCAACCAGAAGCACTACCTCATGAACCTGTTCAGCATCCCGAGGCTGGACGTGCCCGAGCTGGTCACCGGGCCTGATGACGCCTATGAGAGAGAGAAGGTAAGATGACTGTCTCTCTCGCGAGGTGGAGTGGGCAGACCAGCGCATGCTGTACACCAACCAGAAGCACTACCTCATGAACCTGTTCAGCATCCCGAGGCTGGACGTGCCCGAGCTGGTCACCGGGCCTGATGACGCCTATGAGAGAGAGAAGGTAAGATGACTGTCTCTCGCGAGGTGGAGTGGGCAGACCAGCGCATGCTGTACACCAACCAGAAGCACTACCTCATGAACCTGTTCAGCATCCCGAGGCTGGACGTGCCCGAGCTGGTCACCGGGCCTGATGACGCCTATGAGAGAGAGAAGGTAAGATGACTGTCTCTCTCGCGAGGTGGAGTGGGCAGACCAGCGCATGCTGTACACCAACCAGAAGCACTACCTCATGAACCTGTTCAGCATCCCGAGGCTGGACGTGCCCGAGCTGGTCACCGGGCCTGATGACGCCTATGAGAGAGAGAAGGTAAGATGACTGTCTCTCTCGCGAGGTGGAGTGGGCAGACCAGCGCATGCTGTACACCAACCAGAAGCACTACCTCATGAACCTGTTCAGCATCCCGAGGCTGGACGTGCCCGAGCTGGTCACCGGGCCTGATGACGCCTATGAGAGGGAGAAGGTAAGATGACTGTCTCTCTCGCGAGGTGGAGTGGGCAGACCAGCGCATGCTGTACACCAACCAGAAGCACTACCTCATGAACCTGTTCAGCATCCCGAGGCTGGACGTGCCCGAGCTGGTCACCGGGCCTGATGACGCCTATGAGAGAGAGAAGGTAAGATGACTGTCTCTCGCGAGGTGGAGTGGGCAGACCAGCGCATGCTGTACACCAACCAGAAGCACTACCTCATGAACCTGTTCAGCATCCCGAGGCTGGACGTGCCCGAGCTGGTCACCGGGCCTGATGACGCCTATGAGAGAGAGAAGGTAAGATGACTGTCTCTCTCGCGAGGTGGAGTGGGCAGACCAGCGCATGCTGTACACCAACCAGAAGCACTACCTCATGAACCTGTTCAGCATCCCGAGGCTGGACGTGCCCGAGCTGGTCACCGGGCCTGATGACGCCTATGAGAGAGAGAAGGTAAGATGACTGTCTCTCTCGCGAGGTGGAGTGGGCAGACCAGCGCATGCTGTACACCAACCAGAAGCACTACCTCATGAACCTGTTCAGCATCCCGAGGCTGGACGTGCCCGAGCTGGTCACCGGGCCTGATGACGCCTATGAGAGGGAGAAGGTAAGATGACTCTCTCTCGCGAGGTGGAGTGGGCAGACCAGCGCATGCTGTACACCAACCAGAAGCACTACCTCATGAACCTATTCAGCATCCCGAGGCTGGACGTGCCCGAGCTGGTCACCGGGCCTGATGACGCCTATGAGAGGGAGAAGGTAAGATGACTCTCTCTCGCTAGGTGGAGTGGGCAGACCAGCGCATGCTGTACACCAACCAGAAGCACTACCTCATGAATCTGTTCAGCATCCCGAGGCTGGACGTGCCCGAGCTGGTCACCGGGCCTGATGACGCCTATGAGAGGGAGAAGGTAAGATGACTCTCTCTCGCGAGGTGGAGTGGGCAGACCAGCGCATGCTGTACACCAACCAGAAGCACTACCTCATGAACCTATTCAGCATCCCGAGGCTGGACGTGCCCGAGCTGGTCACCGGGCCTGATGACGCCTATGAGAGGGAGAAGGTAAGATGACTCTCTCTCGCTAGGTGGAGTGGGCAGACCAGCGCATGCTGTACACCAACCAGAAGCACTACCTCATGAATCTGTTCAGCATCCCGAGGCTGGACGTGCCCGAGCTGGTCACCGGGCCTGATGACGCCTATGAGAGAGAGAAGGTAAGATGACTGTCTCTCGCGAGGTGGAGTGGGCAGACCAGCGCATGCTGTACACCAACCAGAAGCACTACCTCATGAACCTGTTCAGCATCCCGAGGCTGGACGTGCCCGAGCTGGTCACCGGGCCTGATGACGCCTATGAGAGAGAGAAGGTAAGATGACTGTCTCTCTCGCGAGGTGGAGTGGGCAGACCAGCGCATGCTGTACACCAACCAGAAGCACTACCTCATGAACCTGTTCAGCATCCCGAGGCTGGACGTGCCCGAGCTGGTCACCGGGCCTGATGACGCCTATGAGAGGGAGAAGGTAAGATGACTCTCTCTCGCGAGGTGGAGTGGGCAGACCAGCGCATGCTGTACACCAACCAGAAGCACTACCTCATGAACCTATTCAGCATCCCGAGGCTGGACGTGCCCGAGCTGGTCACCGGGCCTGATGACGCCTATGAGAGAGAGAAGGTAAGATGACTCTCTCTCGCGAGGTGGAGTGGGCAGACCAGCGCATGCTGTACACCAACCAGAAGCACTACCTCATGAACCTGTTCAGCATCCCGAGGCTGGACGTGCCCGAGCTGGTCACCGGGCCTGATGACGCCTATGAGAGGGAGAAGGTAAGATGACTGTCTCTCTCGCGAGGTGGAGTGGGCAGACCAGCGCATGCTGTACACCAACCAGAAGCACTACCTCATGAACCTGTTCAGCATCCCGAGGCTGGACGTGCCCGAGCTGGTCACCGGGCCTGATGACGCCTATGAGAGAGAGAAGGTAAGATGACTCTCTCTCGCGAGGTGGAGTGGGCAGACCAGCGCATGCTGTACACCAACCAGAAGCACTACCTCATGAACCTGTTCAGCATCCCGAGGCTGGACGTGCCCGAGCTGGTCACCGGGCCTGATGACGCCTATGAGAGAGAGAAGGTAAGATGACTCTCTCTCGCGAGGTGGAGTGGGCAGACCAGCGCATGCTGTACACCAACCAGAAGCACTACCTCATGAACCTGTTCAGCATCCCGAGGCTGGACGTGCCCGAGCTGGTCACCGGGCCTGATGACGCCTATGAGAGGGAGAAGGTAAGATGACTGTCTCTCTCGCGAGATGGAGAAATATAAAAAGAGTGATTACGTCCTCTTTCTAAGGGGAATATAGAAAAATAATAAAATTGTAGTCTTAAAAATATGAAATGTCAAACCTTGAAGAATAATTGAAATGCGTAACCTGGTGGTAGAGACCGGGGATCGAACCCGGTACCTGTGGATTGCCGGTCCAGCGCATTAACCTTTCCGCCACCCTAACGCCCAAGCAATCTTTCGAATTTTTGTTTGAGTTTTGTATCAATGGTTTTATATAAAAATTGTGGCGTACCCACATTAAAAATCAATTTGTCCCCAGGTGATCTACAACCACCCGAAGTTCGAGTATGAGGTGGGCTACAACAAGGGTGACGGCAGCACCCTCATGAAGAGCAAGATGCCCAAGTACACGGATTATATTTAAATAGAACATATCTAGTTGGTGAATAAAGTTATTGTTTAAATTAAACGGTGTCGTTTTATTGAAATATTTAAGGCTCTTAATTTCGTATAACTTACACTCCCGCATGTTGAATGAGCTCCCTGCTGAGGTCCCCGGGGGCTGCAGTATGCGGTTCTTCAAGAGGGGAGTAAATAGGTTCTTAACCTTTCGAGCGCCAAGCGGCAAAGCAATTCACCGTGCCACTGACGCCAAACAAAAAAAAAGTGCTTCAAAATCAACAGGGATTGAAAAACACAGATAGTGGTTTGAATTAACCTATTGACCGCCAAGCGGTCTAGCAATTTGCCGTGCCACTGACGCCAGAGTAAAAAAAAAAAGATGTGCCCCAAAATCAACAGGGATCGAAAAATACTTGTAGCGGTTAGAATTACAAAGTTTTTGATCATTGAAATTTGGACGGCTGTGGCCGACGTGGCGTCAGGGGCACGATTTTTTGTTGACGGCCACAGCCGACTGTGGCGCTCAAAAGGTTAACATGTTTTTGACCATTGAAATTGTTGACGTCAATAGGCGTCGTTGGCGTCAGTGGCACGAATTCCCGATGACGTGATTTGCCGTCTTTGGCGGTCAAAGGGTTAGGATCGGCAATGCAAGCGTCAATAGGCGGCGGTAACTGCTTAACATCAGGCATGCTTGTTTGCCACCGTCGTAGTAAAAAAAAACTACTGGATAAGTGGATTCATCCTTGGCTAAACGTAAGCTAAGGGTGAGTCCACTTATCCAATATCTTTGTCCAATGTGCACTTGATCAAAGAAATGGTGAATTCATTAACCCTTAAACCATTTTTTTTTTCTATGGTGGTAATTCAAATTCTGGCAGTATGTACTACGGTTTAATTGATTTTTGAATGATTTTTAACGGAGACATTTTTTAAATTTTACTTGAAATTACCGAGATATAGAACGGCACGATATATGCCGCTGTCCATGAAGCGACTGACAATTCGTAGTTCAGCCATACATAATCTATGGGGACACAGCGATGATGTAATTTATTATGAAAACATAATATTTCACCATCATCATAATCTCCGAAAGCCTAATATTATGACTAGTAACAAAATCAGTCGATACGAATTTTATTTTCTAGCTTTTTTTCTTCATTTACATCAATTAAGATATCCTGCAAATGTCGAAGAAAAAAAAAAACCCAATTATCAAAGGAAAAAAACAAGTTTTACGAGCTGTGGATTTTTTTTATGGATTCATATGTTTATATTTTCTGGCATTATGTAATAAATTTCCAAAATAGTCTCTAATGAAATAAATATGACGGCAAATATATTGCCACCAACCACAAAAGGGTTAAATTTACTAGAAACACCGACATTGGATCATATCATATATTACGAATGACATTTAATTCAAAATGGCTTACGCAAATATTCGGACTCGCGCACCGAAGGTTCCGTACAAATACTTCCCATCCTAACCGTCCGGGTTAAGTTGATTGCGCCTGGTATGTATGGCGCCTCATACAAATGAGGCGCAAAGTTAACAAAAGTTCTATGGGAGCCCCACTTAAATAATTATTTTATTCTGTTTTCAGTATTTGTTGTTATAGCGGCAACAGAAATACACCATCTGTGAAAATTTAAACTGTGTAGCTATCACTACAGAAACCTAAACAAAGAAATATAATATATATCACATACAATTAAAAAACAATAATTTTATATAATGTATTTATTAATTTGTCAAGTCCCTAAAAAACATAATTCATTATTAATTAGTTTTACCATCTACAGCACCACGATCGAGCGAATCACAAAACGTCTCAAAATTAAGTATCTTATTATTTATTTAGGGAAACCATTGCCATAATGTTGCTTAACATTACAAAATTACGAAATGGTCACTTCTATAATTTATCAAATTATTACTGAACAATACAATAATGTTGTCCCTACAGATGTAGTGAATAAAGTTTTGTCATCGAATTTGGCGGGAAAACCCGTATTTTACGTAGGTAAAGCACATATCATTATAACACGTTTTTTTTCTCAAGTTGTTCGGCGAAGTTTGCAAAGAATGTACCTATATTAAAACTGACCAAAAACGATGTCTAACTTTGTCCCTTCCTTATAACATTGACCCACAGTGCTAAATAAATAGTTTATTATTCTACTGTCACAGCGCAAACATATACAGTCCGACCAAAGAGTAGAAATTAAAAAGTGACAATACCGCAGTGTCGTCCCCGTTTTCTTATATTGATTAGAAAGGGAAGACACTACAGTATTGCCACTATTTCTACTCTTTTTGGTCGGACTGTAGAAATATACCTAGGGCCATATGAGGCGATACGAATAACCGCCCGTGGTTTGTCTAAAGTTTTATACGTCTTGCCTTGGCCAGGAAGGTAGATTTTCTCCGCGCGTAGCAAACAGAAAAACACTTACGGCCTAGGGTGGCTAAACGTTTCTTAACTGTTGAAATACATTAACAATGCGCTGTAGCAGTAAAACAATTAAAATTGGCGGAGCAAGTGTAGGTCAATGTTATACGTCAGGGACAAAGTTAACCCCAATTGACTGTATAGTGTATACAGCCACCATTGACTATACGCTATGTGACAATGTAGTCCTTCACAGTAATTCCAATTAAATATAATAAATTCATACCGTAAATTATTGTTAAAAATAATACATAATAAACTTTGGAATGTAATTAAAATGATAATAAATTTTATAAAGGATTATATCTAGATAATGAAAATTTTTAACTCATTATAATCTAATGTAAATCTATATTTTATTAGTGACTTATAAACACGTGATTCGTTCATACTGCCAACATGTCATACATTCGTGGATTAATGCAATTTTGCTTCTAAATGAAACTTTAAATCTTAAGGTAAATTCGTAAGTATATTTTAAAATCTTGTTGACCGTTCAAATTAATAAAAAATAATTAAAAGACAATTTGCGTGCAGATTATAATAACACTTTGACGCTGACCAGTGTGTGCTGAATTTATGAATAAATAAATAAAATATTTATAATTATATTCCTATAAAAATATTATGACAAATAGGTAAAGTAGTAAAGAAATGGTATTTTTGGTATAAATGCTTAAAATGCTTACTAATTTTTCCAATAACCTGTTTTAAGAGCACGACTTTTCATATTCCTAACGAGAGGACATTATTTTGAGGCAGTAGCGTAGTGGACAGTCATCAAATAGTCTATTGACAACCAACTCACTAAGTAACAAATAACTACTTAACAAAGCTCGTATCTCAGTGTCCATCTACTTGCAAGATACGAGGCTTTGAAGAACTTTTCGTGAGTTTTGGTTGTCACCAGGCTAAATGCCTTATGCAGAAAGGCTACTCAAATGTTCGAAATTCGACAACCGTATAGCGGCGTCCCTCTCGATTTCCTATCAAAGTATTTTCGGGTGAGCGGGACGGCACTATACGATAATCGGATTTCGAACATCGGAGTAGCACTTCAGGTCTCGTTCTACCCTCCTGGACGCCCCTAAATCTGCATGTCGATGAGATACGGCCACATGTCGAGATACGGCCACATGTCGAGGTACGGCAACATGTCGATGAGGTACGGCTACATGTCGATGAGGTACGGCTACATGTCGATGAGGTACAGCCACATGTCGAGGTACGGCTATATGTCGATGAGGTACAGCCACATGTCGATGAGGTACGGCCACATGTCGAGGTACGGCTACATGTGGATGAGGTACGGCCACATGTCGATGAGGTACGGCCACATGGCGATGAGATACGGCCACATATTGATGAGGTACGGCCACACGTCGATGAGGTACGGCCACATATTGATGAGGTACGGCCACACGTCGATGAGGTACGGCCACATATTGATGAGGTACGGCCACACGTCGATGAGGTACGGCCACATATTGATGAGGTACGGCCACACGTCGATGAGGTACGGCCACATATTGATGAGGTACGGCCACACGTCGATGAGGTACGGCTACATGTCGATGAGGTACGGCCACATGTCGATGAGGTACGGCCACATCTCGAGGTACGGCTACATGTCGATGAGGTACGGCCACATGTCAAGGTACGGCTGAAATGTCGAGGTACGGCTACATGTCGAGGTACGGCTACATGTCGAGGTACGGCCACATGTCGATGAGGTACGGCCACATGTCGATGAGGTACGGCTACATGTCGAGGTACGGCTACATGTCGAGGTACGGCTACATGTCGTTGAGGTACGGCTACATGTCGATGAGGTACGGCGAGTCGAGCGCGCCGAGCCCGGCCGCCACGCCGCCCTCGTTCGCGTCCGCCAGCTTCGTGCGCAGCATGTGCCCCACCTGACGGTTGCTGTAGATCTTGTCTTTAGACCTGGAAATTAAGGGATGCTTTAAGGTCTTCGCACATTATAACAACTCACCGGCGACTCGATTCTATGCCAAATATTGAAATTTAAGCCCTATGTCATACTTACTAGGTTTAATTTCAAAAAAATATTTTAGTAGTGGACAACGCGTCGGTGTATCGTCGAAATTAAACCTAGTAAATATGACATAGGGCTTAAATGTCAATATTTGGCATAGAATCGAGTCGCCGTTGAGTTGTTATAATGTGCGAAGACCTTTAAGAGGCCTTATACATTTTAATAGTACATCACTGCAGACGCCGGGAAATAAGGGCTCGCCGTTGTAAGTATAGACGGCCGACCGTAGGGTGTATAGTGATACGAAGCCGGCGAGCCCTTTACACGGCTAAGGCATGTATAGTGCTTCTGTCAAACATTTATTTATTTATTTAAACTTTATTGCACAAAATACATAAGTAAAAGTACAAATGGCGGACTTAATGCCATGACGCATTCTCTACCAGTCAACCACAAGGTCAAACAGAGACATTATAGGTGCGGGAAGGGTGTACAACAATAGGTGTATACACACGATGCAAATGTAGAAACAAAAAAAAAAAAAACACTAGTTACGTTGATAAATACATATTTATGGGAATACATATATGTATATAAATATATATATATATATATTTATTTATACTATATATATATATGAGTATGAATATATGCAATGAAATAAAAAATAAAACACTCAAAAAGTCAGCTGTTTAGCCAGTTCATGAACACAGACGCCATGTTTAAAAAAAGACTCGATTTGTTCCGCGCGAAACGTGATATTTCGAAACCTGTTATAATACACACGTCATGACTAAAAAAATGTTTTTTATTTTTTTCATATGATGACAAATATGTATTTTGATAATTTTAACAAACTTGTTGAAGTGAATAATATTTTTCCCTGAGTTCTAGATAGTAACGTAGCTATTTCATGCTTTCATTGCGTGCAGTCGATAAGGAAAACCCCGTTTTATGCGTGAATTTTGTCAATTTCGAGTAGATTTTGAAACAAAAATTATCAATGAAAATTTCAAACTGTAGATTTCTAATACATACCAATAAGTCTCAATAGCCCTGTTCTAAGTAGTAACATTGATAATATGTTAAAAAACATCATAGATCATAGAGAAAATGTCTAATACAAACAGCATTTTTGAACGGATAGGCCTAAGGTTAAGGGCTCCCATACAACAAACGTTTTTTTTTGCCCTTATTTTGCTCGATACTGTCACCAGGCTATTTTTTTTAAATGTATAAGGCCTCTTAACTAACTCTTAGTCTTACCGCATTAGACAATAAACTAAGTTAATCTTACCCCACCTAACCTTAAAGCACTGGTTTCCTAGGATAGCGGTGCCGTCATATAGCGGCCGTCTTCATACTTTGTACTAGTACGTAGTATGAGCATGCATGAGGAAATTAATGAATGTTGATGAAGCGAAAGATGTATGTCAGGACCGTAGCAGGTGGAAAGATGTGGTCTCTGCCTACACCATTGGGTAAAAAGGCGTGATTTTATGTATATCCCTTCGTGTGGCAAATTCCCGCTCCGGGAGACAAGGTCGCTAGTTCAAGCCTCGTTATGGTAAAATAGAGCAAAAAATTCTGGTTGGAAAAAAATGGAAAAAGATGGTCAAAGAATTTGTTCTCCCTGCCATACACGCCAGATGAAGGGATATGTATGTATGTATGTATGAAGTATGGAGACGGCCGCTATGTAACGGCAGCACTATCCTAGGAAACCAGAGCTTATTTAAACACTTTTTGAACGTCATTCAAAGGCTTATTACACTTGGCTAAATTTAGCATCCTAAGTTTGGGATGCAGCAATACCAAGGACTGAGATGGAGTTATCTCCATACGTGTCTCACACGGGTCATTGTCAGTTCAAAAAACAAAATTTGTCCTTTCGGTGGTCAAAAGTTAAGAGCTTGTATGAATCTAGGTTATGTTGCTATTACATCGGATTATAGAAGAGAGAACGTACTTTATTCTCGCAGGCATTTAATCAGAAAATTAGGCCCTGGAATCCTTAATTTCGCAAATGTCCACCGGAAAGACTCATTGCCGCATCCCTCTCGTTAGTGACTAATTTAGGAAAGTGTAATAGCCGCATAAGTCCCGTTTTGTTATAATAATAGGGTTACCCGATGATGACACCGAAGATGCCGAGCTCGGAGACCAGGTCCGTCACCGGAGGCGGCAGCGCGCCGCCCGGCCGCACCACGTATCCCGACACCTTCACACACACAATACGGTATTTGATGACTAGGATTTTTATTTTTATGTCATAGGGCCGGCCACGTCTGCCGCATGCACCCAGAAAGGTGGGCTAGCTTGGCCACTGAGTGGGTGCCACAAGATGGGCAGCGCCGGCGGGGCAGGCCTAGGCCGAGATGGCGGGACGACCTGGACACGTTCCTCAACGGCTGGCCGGAGGAGGCTTCTGATCGGGAGTCGTGGAAATCAAGAGGAGAGGCCTTTGCCCAGCAGTGGGACACTCAAATAGCAAATGGCAATGGGCAAACGAGCAAACGTATCGCCTGATGGAAAGCGATTACCGTCGCCCATAAACACCTGCAACACCAGAGGAGTCACAAGTGCTTGCCTACCCGGAGGACGAAGATGGAATGCCTCTATGCTAGTAATTTCACCGGCTATCTTACCCCCACACCGGAACACAACAATGCGAACATTGCTGTAGCATTGGAAATGCAAATAACCGGTTATCTATTATGTGGGTCAATCAACTTTTCTCTGTTGCTTGTTGCCAAGGTGTTGCCCTGGGTTACTCTTTAAAACTACGATTTTCGGCGGCAATATTTAATATAAATAATTTTAATATAAATAATATAAATATTTAAAATAAAAAGTTATAAGCCCATTCTTATTTAGAATATCTCTTGAAATTACTAATATTATAAATTATCAACACTTTTCTAAGAAGTTTAATTACCATTGTCTCCTGGGTGACGGGACAGAATAACAACAAAAAAAAGTTGATCCACCCATTTACGAAGTGATAATTTGGACGAGCGAAAGAACTGAACGAGAATATATGTGAGTGTCATGGTTTTAGGTGTTATTTCACTTCGACTACGATCGGTCAGAAATGATGGCCGATCTGATCAGGTTGATTTGATTTTAATTATGCGTATACGACCACACTGTATATAGGTACCTATTACGTATCTAGGTAATAGATACCTATATACAGTGTGGTCAATCCAAATGGGTCAGTAGAGAGCAGTCACAAACTATAAGAGATGAGATAGGAATCAGTTCTTGTGAACCATGGCGTCGGTTTTAGATTTAATTAAAAGTGCATTATTATTTTTTTATAAATCTCATACATTATTATTATTATATATTATATTAAGCCCGTAATATCCCACTGCTGGGCAAAGGCCTCCCCCCTTTTCTTCCAGTGATCTCGGCTTAAGGCTATTTCTGACCAATCCTTCAAGAAGAAATCCAAGTCATCAAATCTCATACATAACCCGATAAAAATCGCTATAAAGAATGTTACAATAATTACTTACAGAATTTAAACCAGGTTCAATTCTCAGTTATGTTATCTAGATACGGATAATTAAAAACAAATCAACCTGATCAAATCGGCCAATCCCTATCACTTATAAATAGTTTCTGACTTCTCCCTACTGACCCATTTGGTTTGATCAGGTAAGTATGGAGGAACTTACCAGCGGAGGCAGAATCCTTTCCATGAGGATATAAGCGGCGCGTTCGCGGCTGTGCCTCATCCGAATCAGCGCCTCGCGGACCTCAGAGCCGTAGAGGTTGTTGCCACCACCCTCGCGCTGAGGTTTCAGCACGAATCTGCAACAAAATGCAGTAGTTGTAGGTGTGTTTGTAAAATAACCCTACCAACTTGTTTTTTGAAGACATTTAAATTATATATTTTTTATAGTTCTTGCTATAAGGATCTAAAAACTGCAGCTATTATTTTTTTCTATAACACAGTTTTTCTGTTATCATTTGATTGACTTAACTTCTTGACAGGGTAACCCTTTCAACTCGGTTAAGCGTAATAAACCACATGGTATTAGTTTAATTTACGGTTTTCATAGGGCTTTAAAGGAGTTACGAAGCGGTTTCTGTTAACTTTATGCAACATCTTACTTATTGGTTTGATAACGTCAAATCACAGCACTTATATGTTTAACACTTTAGACCAATATCGTTTGAGTTCAACGCTGAATAACTTAATTACCCTAAAGGATAGAGATACGAGTTAAATTGAATTAACTCACAGAAACGAACCTCGACTACTTGACATAAGAATGAAACAATGATGAAATAATAAATTTCATACTACTACTTACAAGCAGGCCACCAGGACACTGTTACATGACTGGTTCTACCGGCATTTCACAAGAGGACCACTGAGAAGAAACGCCGAAAGAAAATCAACAACTTAACATGGATCGAGTACCTAATAAGGATACCTTTTGGCTTACCTTTCAGCATCAGCCAGTGCCATTTCAACAGCACGTTCGCCACCATCGTCGAAGTCAAGCGAGTAAAGGCCGGTGAAGATGTCCCGCACGCGGCCTGAGGCGCCGCCGAGGAACTGCTCCAGCGCTCCTGGTGCTGCTAGAGCTTGCTGCACCTTCTTAGTGCCGGCTAGCTGGTATTGGATAGATGGGCATTTGATCGCTCTGAAAATGAAGTCGGGTATAAATAAAGATTAAATACGCAGCGGTTTTCAGCCGCCCACAAATAGATGGGTTGGTGTCTAGGGACTGGCCCGCAATACCCTTTCAAAGGGTAAACAAACATCTTTGCCCCAACCAACTAGGTCACCAATGAACGTCTGCTGATACTTTTAAGGGTTCAGTTGGGTTTTGGCAGACCCGTTCTAAAGATGGCTACTTACGCACGATCGGACCGGATCGCTGTCGAGACATCCAAATAGAATAAAAAATAATGTATTTAATGTTAAATATAGGTACTTACGTAGATCGTTCGACCCTTAGCCTCGCGTCCCATTCCCGAGTAGAGGGGTACTGCGCTGGCTCGTATCCGGATCGGTAGTACACCACAGCGACCGGCTTGCCGTCTCTGTAAAATTTACATTTATCTCTACTATTATAAAATTCTAAAATAGGCATGACGTTCTTTTAGGATGTCAAACGATTGTATTTTTTATTGAGATCAAATATCTATATGGAACTACACTTAGATTGTCAACATTCCTACGGTGCGCTAAAAACGCTCCATGCAAATGGCCACCTAATCATGACGTCGTTATATGTTATGGGTTATATTTATATGGAGACAATAAGAAATTTGCCATTTCACCGTCCGAAAGTGCGTTTAAGTTTATGGTTGCCATACAATTATTGTTTTGTTAAATTATGAGGATTCTGATAACAATTTCAAAATTTCATCCCTATTGTATCAGTTTTCCATGGAGGATTAATTATTTCAGGGAAAATCTTAACAGTGCGATGCAGGATCTGCATAAGCGCGCAATGCCAGCCGTAAAGCGCAATCTGTTGGTAAAAAAATGTTTAGCCTCTCTTCACGCCGAAACAGCTGGACGAATCTTAACCAATCTTAGTACAGGAATATCTCGAAATCTAAAGATGGTGATAGGATACTTTTTAGGGTTCCGTAGTCAACTAGGAACCGTTATAGTTTCGCCATGTCCGTCCGTCCGTCCGTCCGCACGTCCGTCCGCGGCTTAGCTCCGTGATCATTCGTACTAGAAAGCTGAAATTTGGTATGAGTATGTGTATGTATAACGCCGACAGAACGGTAAAATAAAAATTAAAAAACAATTTTTTTTTCGGGTACCTCTCGAACACCTAAATTGGGGGTGTTTTTTTTTTCTTTTCAACACTAGTGTGTGGGGTGTCGTTGAATAGGTCTTATAAAAATAAAAGGGGTCTTCTAACATTATTTTTTGATAAAATCAGCAGTTTTGTAAATATTCGCTTCGAAAACAAAAAAAAATGTGTCCCCCCCTCTAAATTTTCAACCACGGGTCAAAAAAAAAAACGGAAAAATTCATGTAAATGAGGCCTTATAAGTACTTTCAATGAAAACTATATTGAACAAAATCGGTCGAGCCGTTTTTGAGTTATCGCCAAATTTCATATTTTTTTTTTAAAGGACGTAAGTTGACTTCCAGAAGGTAATAAGTGATTACAGTTTCTAGGGCGTTTACGATCTTTTTATAGAGCTTAAAATCTTTCTTAACTTAAAACTCGGGCTTAAAACAGCAGTTTATTGTGAAGGATGATCAACTACAAAACCCTAAACTGAGCGTGGCCCGACATGCTCTTGGCCGGTTTTATCTGACTACGCGCGACTTATGTGGACGAAGCTGGTGCCTTTTACATTTATACATATTTGACAATAGTAGCACCATCGTAGGATTAATAGTTAGGTACTCACAGCATTAACTGTTTCTTGTCATTAAGTGAAGTCTCTTCGTAGATTTCGTTGAGTGTTTTTCTGTGTATCTGAAAAATATTTTATAAGGTAAATTTCAACCTATTATAAAATTCTAGTGTTGTATTGAAAATCAGTTTACTATGGAAGGGGCTATGATTTAAAGATTTTTTTACTCGACTACGGAAAATAAAAAAGGAATATGCAGACGAAGCTGCCGGCACCTTCGAGTTAAGTATGCTTTTACGTCCGAGCTACTACAGACGCGACTAACAGATCATACGGGGAACGTTCAACAAAAAAATACATTCTCATCTCGTAACTTTGTGCTATTCAGCATCACCCGTCTTGCTTGCACAGTATTGAAAGGAAAGAGACACATCACATTGAAGAGCTACTCACGATAATATCGGGCCGGGTCTCAGATATCTCGAACTCGTGGAATCGCTGGTCGCATATATTGTAGGAGACTTCCTCGACCACGAAGAGCGCCACCGCCTCAGGGACGCCGAACAGGTCGTAGGCTTCGATGATGCCGGAGCAGAGGCCGGATAGGGCCTTGTTTTCAGGCATCTGTAACCGAATTTCAAATTAACCTTTTGTGCGCCCAGCCTACTGGCAGAAGACGCTACGCCAGGCTAATCAGATGCCCTTTTCAATCCAAATTGAAGTAGTTTTTAGGTCGATAGGCGGGTATTTTTCAAATGATTCTAAAAACACCAATAACATGAAAAGTTTTGACCCTTGATTGACTGGACTTAAATCATTGCATATAAGTTATAGAATAACCCCTTTCATGGAATATCTACGTCGAATTTCCAGTCACCCTGTATATTAGCAAATGACGTCATAGCGACATAGCGTTTGTTTGCAAGGATTAAACAAACATAAAATTGATGCTGAAATGTATGACAGTTATGTTATGGCCAATGTGCATTATCGGAACGACTTTTAGTTACACGAATTTCAAATTATTATAACAATACGGTCCTTTCGAGACTATTGAGGTCACGCCCAAAACATTGAGGTTATGAAATAGAAAATAAGCCTTTTTAACACAGATATGGTTTTATACTATTCTTAGTTAATTTTTGTGGTATTAAGCACCTCAAAGTACAGCCGTTTATTAACTTTTTGTCGCGAGTCGTAGCGGACCTCTTACCCCTTCTAGATTTGAAGATAGACAAACAGATATATAAAACACTTACATTTTTAATAAGATCGGCGTGCCCCAATTGACGTAAAATGTAGCTGTAAATAAGGATTCAGTGTTAGTTGACAGTTTTAAGAATTTTTGTGTACCGTGTAATGAATATAGTTGAAATTGCGGACAAGATCCGATCCTACAATGGTATTCTCAGCGTGAAAAACGGACGAAGTGCTAATGTACTTATAGTATTTAAAAATGTCTCTCTTCGTCAATAGAAATATACTTTCTATGACTCTCCAATGTTAATTAAATTGATTCATTTAGATTCGGAACTTGGGCGCAAATAGCTCATGCAAAGTACATATAACTTAAATACTAACATACAACTAGGATACATAATATTCAAGAAATATGACAGCTTATAACATTAAAAAAAAAGCAAACACTATACAATCAAACAAACAATATTATCTATTTTAAATACTTATCAACTAATGTTAGAAATTCATGCTAAAATACAACCAAAATACTCATGCATAAACTTAAGCTCTACTCATACGAAGAAGTAAAAGCAAAAAAACACGCATGAGGAAGCAAAGAAAACGTACTAACCCTAAAAACGAAAGGGGAAATAGTCTTACAATGATCTTTATGTATTAAGCAAGGAATACAATAACGAAACTACTTTAGGTCCGTCGGGACAAGCGTGCCACATGGGATAAGCCCGGTGCGTGCACTTACCCCATCACTACATAATATATAAAACTAAAAAACCAAAAATAACCCGTTCAAGTACAGATTACAATTGACTCACCCTTCGAAGTCGATCCCAAACCACTCAGTTCTTATATTTATAGTTATATTATAGTTTACGCTAGGTTTGGTCCCGACTTCGAAGGGTGAGTCAAATGTAATCTGTACTTGAACGGGTTATTTTTGGTTTTTTAGTTTTACTGAAGTCGGTTCTTTTTTTTTTTTGCTTTTTAGTGATTCATATAAAAGTTCTAGTGGCCATCTGTGGTGTTCATCATCAGTTTCCTTACACCAAATCCTATTTACTGAATGTAAATTCTTGACTTTATCAATGAATTACCGAAAGCGCCGTACATGTCCCTATAACATTTGAAGAGTTCCCTCGATTTCTCCAAGATTCCATCATCAGATCCCGACTTAGTGCCACCGGGACCAACGCGGAGTTATACCCTTTCGATAAAAAAAAAATTGAAAATCGGTTCACGGTTCTCGGAGATATCGAGTAACATACATACAAAAAAAAAATTAGTTCGAATTGAGAACCTCCTCCATTTTTGAAGTCGGTTAAAAACAAAGTCGCTTCCTGCTGTCTGTCCCTATATATGATTAGATCTTTAAAACTACGCAACGGATTTTGATGCGGTTTTTTTAATAGATAGTGATTAAAGAGGAAGGTTTATATGTATAATACATGCATAATTTATCAGCATTGCACCCGTGCGAAGCCGGGGCGGGTCGCTAGTGTAGATATAAAAACATCGAAAATCACAGATGTTATACTACTACTATGTTGGTTGCATGAATGTAAGATGGTGATAGTAGCACAACATGTGTATACTTTTCGATATTTTTATGGTAAATAGAAATAGGTGTACTTACCCCGTGTAGCGCGCTTGTCCCGACTAAGCCTATTTGTGTTTAATTGGACATAGCCTGCATAATAAAATGGGTTTATATTGACTCCTAGATTTTTTTTTCGTCGAAGGTTTCATTTGACTGAAAAATCGTTTCATAGAAAGCATTTTTCTTTGGAACCGTAAACTATTTGAGTTTGTTATAAACCTAACCTAATCAACAGGATGATATTTACAAGAATATGATGACTACAGAGCAATAAAAATTCTGCGAAAAGATTTTTCAGCAAAATAAAACTTTCGACGAAATAAGTTTCCAATAAACAAAGGCTCCCTAGTAAAATAAACTCGCCTACTTCCCTGGAATGCTTAAGCACAGATCAGTGCGGACCATTTAATCCTTAATTCAACTAGATTTTTTCTGAGATAGCATACGATTAAGTCGATATTTGTACACATTTTTGGAGTTTTTAACTCTGGTACAGGATCCCATTACAAAGACTCAGCTCTCTATCTATTTATCCATCTGTATTTTTCTAACTTTAATCTAGATATAGAACCTTGAAATTTTCACAGAATGTGTCCCGAAAATAGGTTGATAGGAGAGGTAGTAAATGTGTTATTTCATTTAATATATCTAGCTGCCATACATAACTGTAGTTCATTTTATTAAGAAAATATTGTAACTTGCCCATCAAGGCCAATGGCGGAACAGCTGATTGACAACTTATGTTTCCATAATGCACTACTAAACAATGGAACGTAAAAATAGCAACAACGACCGTTTAATAACTACGACACAGAATAAAACCATACAGAAAGTGTTATCTTTTGATCTTCGCAGAAACCGTATAAGAACAGTATTTTATTGGTTGTTTGTGTAATATGCGATACAATTGGTGGCGATGGCGACGCGACCGACCGACTGCGGTGGCTATGAAACATATAATCTATAGGACACATTTAAAGAATTGGGTATTTGACTGGCAGGTCAAATCACGTCCTTTTTATGAAATGTCAAAACGCTTGGACTGGATGAAATTTCAAAGAATATAACGCGTTATGACTTCACTACGCTACGGTCAGTTGACCTCCTTATTTTTACTATTTGGTTATTTATAATTAAGTGTACACAAATAAGATATTGTCTGTGTATTAACATTATACACAGACAATATCTTATTTGTCAACGGAGCCACGCTGTTACGTCGCCTAAATCAAATTAGATTTAAGTTCTTTTGTTTTGTAATGTAATTTTGTAGTTCACAGTGCCTTGGTTTATTTACTGTTATGCTGTGTAACTAATTTAAATAAATAAATAAATAAATTATCAGAACTACCATTTAATGGCAAGCGAGACAATTTACAGTGATTGGAAGAAAGTACCCAATTACCTGCTGATTTCACCACTTATTGCAAAGTATAATGACTGATGATACGCAAAGATTCCGCAATTTTTTTTTTTTTTTATAACGGCACAACATAGTGGCTCCACTTCGCCTGATGGTAAGCAAAAAGGGGAGCCCAAGTCTGAGCCGGCGGTCCCGGGTTCGAATCCCGGCCGGGGCAAATATTTGTGTGATGAACCCGAATATTTGTGCTTGGGTCATGGTTGTTCTATGTATTTAAGTATATTATTTATCTATATAAGTACGTATATCGTCGTCTAGTACTCATAACACAAGCATTCTTGAGCTTAATTTGGGACTAGATCGATTTGTGTCAGGTTGTCCGATATTTATTATTATTAAGTCGCAATGGCAACTGACGAGGAACCAACGGTGCCAAGTCAGTTGACACTGCCATGCTGGCCCGAGAGATGCTTCTTCACGCTTCGTTTGAAGGGTCCCAAGTTATAAGAAGGAGGAAACACATGATAGCAATATGCGGTACCAACGATAACTCGGGCTTACTACGCACCGCAATCTAATAGCCTATAACCCTGTGGACACCATGGTGCTCGGCTTCGTCTTACGCCTTTGTTACACACGCCTCTCTCGGTTGTCATCACGCCCTACGACCAATAGCGTCGTATTTTATACGAACAACCAATAAAATAAATTCAGTCGGGATAAGTGCGTCAGTGGGACAAGGTCACCTAACATATCAAAATAATTATGTATATAAAGTGTATTACACAATACAAAAATGAACCTGTCAAACACTGGGTGAAACAGAAATCGGTGCAGCAAGTCTAGCATAACTTTGACACGCGACTCTGTCGCGCGACAAATATTATCTACCAGTCGCAAGCAAGACGCGTTAAGATGTGTTGTACTTTAGTTGCTTGGTTATAAGGTGGCGTTAGAAGCGTACATATGTATGTACTTTTCGATATTTCGACCCGATATTTGCCCCGCGGGCGCATTTATGGGTAATTCTTATTCTCATGCATTTTTTTGTGATTTGTAAGAATCACATGTTTATTTTGTTTAAATCAAAAATCTATTTATGCCTTTGTTGAGCAAATATCCTCTACTTATCTTTTATAAACACATTTACCTTAAAATATTCAGAAATATATATAAAAAAAAGAATGTTTGCCCAAAATGTCACGTCCATGCCGTGTGATATCTCCCGATTTTCTAATAAAATATTTTTTTCTGCTACAATATCAAGTAATTTTGACTAATGTTATACGAATGACGCAAAGCTAATAAATGTCTGATAACATTATTAAAAAGTTGTAAAAGTATAATGTAACAGTTTCTGATTCAGAACATCATAAAGTTTGTGATCAATTTTTTTGTCACAGCCATGTGTGTTTGTTTAAATACGTGTAACTTGGTAGACAATTATATTTGAAGCTAGCAGCCCTATTTAGGCTTTTTAAGAATGGAAAAACTACCTTCTTGTCTGTTCTGCTTATGACAAAGTGCGGTGAATGTATAGCAAAAATATTTTCTTGTATTTATTAAAGAAAAGGACAACCTTAGTACGTCACCACCGTGGAATGAGTTTTAAATGTAAGTTCTACTGTTATGTTATTGATACTTATATAAATTGTACCTCAGAAATAACAGAATAAGGTGATTGTTTAAAATTGGCGAGACAAAGCAAATTGTTCCATTATGTCGCACATGTTCAAAATTTGTCACGACCATAGATAGATCTAAATGTCACGACCACGGAATTTTTCAAACCTCGGTTGTGACATGTAATGCTTGATTGTGACATTCTTGTAGTATATTTGAATAATTTGATGATTTTGTTTGCTAAGTTGGGTTATCAATTTGTTGTATTTTTTCCGCAGATGTCACCAATGAAAAATAAATTAAATCAGCCATCTAGCGAGTCTCTTAAGATGTTTGTCGTGACTCTTCGCTATAAGACCGTTAGCCGAAACGACTATCGGGACAATGATCGTCGAGTCAACATCCCACATGGCGGTCACCTCGTGAGCCAAGTAAGATACTTGCTGAGCTTGTCCTTCTCGGCCTTCACGAGGTTCTCGTCATGGGGGATGGTGATGTCGACGAGCACTGCCTGGCGCTTGGATCGATCTACCAAAACTATATCAGGCTTATTGGCTACAATAGTCCTGTCCGTGATGATAGATCGATCACAATAGAGCGTGGCACGACCATTCTCAAGAACTGGCATCGGTGCGTACTTATAGTACGGCACCTCAGACCCCACAAGACCGTATCGAAGAGCAAGTTGCTGGTGAATGATCCTGGCTACTTGGTTACTTGTTATTTGACACAATTACTTGATTTTAGATGAAATTTTCACACCCATGTTATACAGTCTCACAACTATGCTTAGGGATGTCACAGCCGTGTACACATGCATTACTTTAATCACTTGCAGAGGGTATTAAGCTTGTCCATCTGCACCAAAAATTAGCCTTTGGTATGTACTCTTAATATACACCGCAATATATCACAGAAAAAAAAATAAAAAAAAATGTTAATATTTTAAAACTATATGAGAATCACCCTTATCACGACTGACCTTGATCTCTAATGATTTTTGCGAAAATTGAAGGAAATAACTTTCTGTAGTAATTTATTCTGTGGCTACGGTTGGCCGCCTCAAGCTACGCTTACTATAAACAAGAATAACGAAATGACAATGACCACGACTATGACATTCAATAATGGACTAAAGAGCAAGCTCTATAGATCGAAAATTTTATGACACTTAGTCTTCTCCACTTCCAAACATGACATGTGATGTTTACATAAACATAACAGATTCAACGTATGTGTAGTAGAACCAAACGATGTTGTAATCAAACATTGGTAGAACTATCGTGAAACCAGCGGTAAAATAAAGGGAGGTAGTCTGAAATCGTTTCTCATAGGCATTCTCCCCAACCCATGAAAAATAGGATTGAAACCAAAAAGAGCAATTTAAATACAACATCATTATTAAATTGAATATATCTGGATTCCATGTAAAAAAAAACTTTTCAAAGTTTGTTACATTCTATATACATTACAACTAAAAACTACAGTCAGACAGGATAGGTATTTAATAGAAGTATTCTACCTAAAGCGAATGCAATTAAACTACACTACGTCCCATAACAACATGCATAAGTTGGTATATGTAGGGGTTGGTTTCTGTCGCTAAAAGTCTGTTTAAAGTCATTGTCGACGTTTCAAATTAAAAGGTCTATTGAGTACCTATATCACGCAGTTCTTCTTTATTCCTCTTTATTATATACTTATTACGCGACTCTCTATTAGCCTATGAAATAGTTTGTCTTCTAAAATCATTATTTTTCTGAACTTCGTTATAATACTTAGAATAAATCGTGATTCATACGAATTGTATATTTGCCCAATATAATAGTTGCCCATAGTTATTACCCGTTTATGTTAATTTATTTTATCATTATGTCTAAATATATACTTTGTTTAACAAAATTTCGGACAACTATTGATTTTCGGTACTTTTCTGGTGAATAATCCGTCAAAAAAAGCCAATAATGAACTAATTATCGAGTTAAGATATAAATGACACATACATAATGGGAGTAGATTTTAAGTTGACTTCATCTTGCAGTCTTTGAATCACAAACTCACTAAGTATAGGAATTTATACCTCCTTAGTGGTTAGATACAATTGTAAACATCTATTCCAAGATCATACATAAATACATACGTGACATCAAGTAAATGTAAGGCCAATGAGACATCCCAAACAGCTAAACTCCTGAAACAGTCTAAATGAAATGTGTCAGCTAATGTAAATATTTAATCAATGTATTAAACCGACTTCAAATCAAGGAGTAGAACTAGACTTAAATTCATGTTGGACACGACATGTCGAACGTATAACCCGATTTTACACGCTAAATCAAAACATTATTATATGAGGCTGGAATATAAGAAAATAATATTTCCTTATATTCTTGGCATTTTTGGTTTGTTTAGATAAACATATTATGTTTATCTAAACAAACCAAAAATGCCAAGTCTCTGAAAAAGATTTGGTGAAGAACATTTTACAAAAGGCCCATTCTAACCCTACGATATAAACAGCTAGTCTTTATTTGTAATCAGGTTACCCTTTTCTAACACAATTGTAACACATAAAGCCGAGGAAACATGTTCACGTATCACAGAGTTGAAGTCGGTAAACTACATAATAAATAATAATAATTGAAAGATGTGTACCCTGACCAACCCAGCAACGACTGGACAAGAAATCAGAATGTTTATCATCATGCAATAACATGTACATTTCTGTGATTACAACCTTAAAATATGGACTTTGTAAACCATTTCTTGCATGTATTTTGCGCCTGTTTGAATATTAGATAAAAAGATAAGTCAAATGGGTAAAGCCTGTCTAAGGACCGAATAGTAAATTTCAGACTTTTAACAGATATTTACAACTCTTTAGTAAGAATACCGTGACATTTGTTCAGAAAATGAATGTGAAGAATTGGTTATGAAAAAGATTTCTGCTGCCGTGGTCGAATTGGAAAAAAAAAAAGTTAAATGCTAGCTTTTCAGTGAAACAATATATGTATTTTTCATAGACGACAAATGCTGAACGAACGGATACTTCTTCTGGAGATGAGTAGTCACATCCTTTGCCTCCTATGTTATAAGGAAAATCCATATCGAAAATTAATGTAATTGCTGGCAAATGCCTCGCCTGGTAAACGCGATATGTGATGTGTACATGTTACTGCACGGTACAGACAGTGCGGGTGTGGCAAGCCTACTCCCAATAATGCTATCTCTCTCACTCTACCGCTATAAAATGTGAGAGTTAAAAAGACATCAATCGAATTTTTAAATTGGGAGTAGACCCTCAGGTAACATCTCTCAAGGGTTGCCAACTCAACAAAGCACTAAAAATACATGCACGCAAATATATACCAACTAATATGACTTAATCTAATCCAAATACACATAAAAGAAAAAAACAATAAACAATTCCAAGCCAAGCGTACGGTACAATTAAAATAAAGGCAAGAATACAAGCGAGTTGTGTGATAGGAATGAATGTATAGCGTGCATTGAAGAGGAAAAGAGACAGCCACATGAGAGATGTCGACTGATTCGCTGATTAAACGTGTAAAGGAGGATACATTAATGTGTTAGAACCCTTTTAAAATTGCAACACGATTTGCATTCACAGAATTCACTCTCCACTGTGATCAAGATTTTGCACAATCTCACGATTGAGATCAACTTCGGTAACTATGATCTGAAATTTAGCATACAGGGAGTTGTTGATGAAAATGTAGACATCATAATCTTTCCCATGAAATTTTTGTTGATTTTAAAACGATGTTTTGAGCTTTAGAGCATGCAATTCTGGCATGATAAATAACATCTTTGACTCGATCCTCGTACCCAACCTCATATAACAGCGAAGGATGATGGTAAATGATATGAAACCCTTTGAAAGGAAACGCTGCTCCGTGTCCAAAGAAAGAAAATGGTGAATACATTCAATAAACATAGACAACAAACATTGCGACTTCCTATTTGTAGGCTGTGGTGTAGCCAGATTTAATTGGGTCTTCCTAGAGAAGCAAAAATATTTTGGCATTGTATAGACGCGTGATTTATTACTATTTATTATTTTGCAACACTGTTGAATTTCATATGAAAAAGAAATACACTTTCAAAGACGAAAATAACATGTTAGTATGAATCGTAAGCTAAATGTGACAGTGTGGACGTAGGGTAACCAATCAATAGGGTTTACCTTACCGCTCAAATGCGAACGGCGAAAATGAGCAATCAAATAGACTAAGACAAGCATTACAAAAAGCACAGTGGTCAGGACCACGTTGAAAATAGTGGAATGGAACATTTCGTTTGTGCTCGCCAGTAATGTTTGTCTTAAGTTACTTATCACAGAATGTAAAACTATGTTTTATCAAAATACATGAATGAATGTATTGAATTGTAGGATGAAAGCTGAAAATCCTTAAATCAGTTGTCAGACTCGCGACATAATTCCCATGACCCTCTTGTAGATCGACGAGTTTGGTTACACTTGTATCTTCAAATCCTGAGATTTTTGTATGAGTGATACCGAGATTTTGGGATTGCCACCATGTTGACTAAACGTGACAGGACTTTAGTTACCTTAAAGCGCATATAGTCTGCGGTGATTTCGATCGGTATATGTACGAATTTACAAGATTTTCATCCGTATCTCGCTGATATAATATACTCAAAAAACATAATTAAGAACCCAAGAATAAATCTGAAAACAAATTTTCCCTTTTTTAAAATAGCTATTAGACACAATTTCAGAAAAGTACCCATAAAACTCATAGCAGCGCTAATTCCTTGATATTATTATTTTAGGTATGTAGTTGATTGCTCGTATTAGAGTATTTGCAAGATACGAGAGAAAATGTCACTAACTCACCCATTAAGACCAATAACAGAAATAATGCAAAATTGATATGAATAAAAAAAAATAATTATGACTATGACATACCGCTTCTGGCTTCACCACTTCCCAACAAATCGCAACACCCGGGCCCACATTTTTGCATAAAATAACACATTAAAGTATCCAGATTCCTTGTATAATGGCCAACTTTAAAAAAATAAAAGCTACATCACATAAGATTTACCTTAATTTTAAACGACTAGTAAATTTCATAATTAACAACTTAAATAAAATCGCACAAGATAAAATTAACTGCGTGCTTTGTTTTTACCCTACAAACATTATGTTGACGGAATATTTGCCACTTCCTTCTTTAGAAAGTTTAACAAAAGAGAATCATCAGATTATTCTTAAAACAATATTCAGTTTATTTTTTAAAGTTGGCCAATCCGTCAAGCAGCGACCACCGACTCATCTGTACCGATTCATGGCAGGAAGGTTCGACGAGATGGCGCCGAAACTCGACGCGATCGTATTGAACTCCACTTGCTTAATTCTATTCCCGTCTGGCTCCTGCATCAGGTAGTCGGAGCGGAACAGCCCCAGGCTGAGAGTCTGAAATGTTGACAGGGCTTGCAATGTCAGAATTGGTTAGCATGGCCAGTATCAGAAATCCCAGAATTTTTGATATCGGTCATACGTGTTATCATTTGTCCAGTCTTCGCTAGGTTTTTAGTCTAGACATGCTTTGACCATATTTCTGTAATTATTGTGTGATGCCTCATGTGGTAAACAATATTTCAGTCACAATTTTTATTTATTTATGAAAAAACAGCTAAAATAATGTAAATAGAACATTCTCACACAATAAAAAAATAAGGCACGTAAGGAAATAAATACTTCGGCAGTTTCTGATAGTTTGCAAATTTCTTCTTAATAAATGTGTGTAGGTATTTAGATTAGCATACAGTACTTTTATCTCACGAGCGCGGGTGAGCCATGTTTGTGTGAGTAATGTACAATTGTACATGCACATTGGCTCTGTGTGAGTGAGCCGGCACTGTTCGCTCCCGAGCTCACCCACACAGAGCCAATGTGCATGTAGGTACATCTACTCACACAAACATGGCTCACCCGTGCTCGTGAGATAAAAGTACTGTACTATGTGTGCAATTTAAATAAAGAGTTCAGTGTATGTGTTCCCCTTATACATAAAAATTATACAAATATGATTAAATTCCGCGCTAAATACAATATAATTAAGTATGTGTACCTAATATATAAATATATAACGTCTGAAAGCGATATTAGCCATTGGTGTACCTACGGGTGCTAACCACACCAAATCAAATCGATCGACATCGACCAATCTATTCTATTATCGATGAACGACCGATTGATCGACGAACTAGTTGTGGCACCTATAGCCTGGAAGCGAGACCAAAACCTTCCTGAATACTTACTTAATGCTAAACTTACTACCTTTATACCGCTAACATTTACATACTGTAGTTTAACCTACTACAATTATAGTCGTTTGGTTCTAAAGTGATAGTAATTCATTTAACAAAACACACGTGATTTTTACTACTACGATATCATTGTCTGTTATCACACTGTGCAAGTGGAGTATACCAAAATCATTTATTATAGTACAATCAGTTTCAAATAGTTTGTAACATTAAAACGGCTCAATATATGTAGGTAGAGTTGACAATTCAATGTCAACAAATTTGATGCGAACTGTTCAACGCCTTCAAGTTTCGTTAAATGGATTCGCTCACTTTAGCAATCGACGACTATAACACCTCTTCCGTCGCAGTTTCATTGTCGGTTAAAGTTGTTAAATATTTTAGTCATTATGTTACTAAGGTCATACACAATTAGTTGATTTAATTATCTTATATCTACAATTTATCTACATATATTACACTACAGTAATTATGTACAATCGCATTAAAAAAGCAAATTAAAAAGTTAAGAAATGCAAGTCACTTGAATTTACTTTATGCCTGTAACTAATACGCCCATCCTTATGTACACTATCTCCTGACAATTCCAGTAATATAAATTATCAACACTTTTCTAAGAAGTTTAAGCGCTAGTGTCCCTTGGGCCACGGGACATAACAACAACCAGAAAAAAGTTAATGCCCCCTCAACCATAGTCAAGCATAAGGTATCTTTAAGTTTATCTCACACAATTGTATGAGAGTTATCTTAAATGTTTACAGATAACATTCAGAGCAAATATTAACGCTGATTATTGTACTTAGAAAAAAAAATACTGTAGGTAACTTAATTCGTCATACATCGACTGTACATTCGTCATACGATGAGGGAACAATAGGAAAAATAAATCAACACTAATTAAGGTTTGTTTGAGAATACAACATTGGTTGCCATCACAGACGAATTAGTTGTCTGTGGTTGCCATGTACAATTATATTCTAGTGTTTCGCGTAAATAACACAATAGTTCGCAATGTTTTTTTTTCTACAATTGATTTATTCTAAATTTTTTATTAAACAATCAACGTTAATATTCAATGGAATGTCATCCGTAGTTAATTACAAATCTCTTGTACATAGCCTTAAACATTAGAATTATATTGTGGCATTGAGATACTGATGCGAGGAAATAGAAAACTCTACATTCGCAACTTACTTGACATAGGTACTAGCATCTCAATCCACAGCTTATAATTTTATTTTTATCATTCATTTATTTTTGAGCCTTACTTATGCAAAGGTTCAAATTTTACAATGTGTCAAAAATCATTTTAGATCGTTCATTGACGCGGATTTTGTTTCCTTTGAGCTATGATACATGACGTCTCTTATTGTCGTCGAACGTGTTAGAGAAACTAAAAACAATGAAGGTAGCCTTAATAATAAGATTCTTAGTTCATTACGAAGAACATGATTTGAATTCCTGTCTTATTTGAAATCTGAAGGAGTAGGTACATAATCTTTATAAGGGTTAAAGTCCCAATCTACAACATTGTAAAATTGCAACTTGCAAATGTAATTTGCTCAGTGAACTAGATGCTAAATATGACAGACAAGATAGGTAAAATATGTTGGACTCTTTAGGGACTAGAAAGTGTCAAGTCATAACATGACGTGGCACCGTAAAAGGCATGGACGTCATCATATTATATTTCACATATCAACAAAGCGTTTAAACAAGGTCCATCTATTCATATTATCCAATTATCATTTACTAAAACTAAGTATTTTAATTTGTACCATTGAATCACTTTTAAAATTAACTTAGAGATTTCCGAAACTAAGTATTTTTAACGTTATCTCCAGTCCAGTGTGTTTTTTTACAATTGATGCATATTTAGATGTACCAAATTTATGGATGAACACGGCCGTGTTCACATGAAATCAAATTCATCAAAATTTCATAAAAAAATAATAATAATAAATATCGGACAACCTCACAAAAATCGATCTAGTCCCAAATGAAGCTCAAGAAGGCTTGTGTTATGGGTACTAGACGACGATATACGTACTTATATAGATAAATATATACTTAAATACATAGAACAACCATGACCCAACCACAAATATTCGAGTTCACACAAATATTTGCCCTGGCCGGGATTCGAACCCGGGACCGCCGGCTCAGTAGGCAGGTGTCTACAAACCGAAGCAAACGCGTCGTCAATCAATATTTTTCAAAACATTATTAATGTTTTTTTTTTAATGCAGGCACTTTGAATTGCACACACAGCAGTGTAAGTTATCAAAACACTCCTTTTTTGACAGTTTTAGTCCACCAAGAGTCGAACAAATTTTATCGCGCAATATCCCCATTTTCATTACACGAGAACCAAGGTCTGCTTCTTTACCTAGTTGCGGGACATCACAGACCGGGTTATGTAATACCCACCTTACATACAAATGGGATAAATCAAAAAAGATAAAAACCCCGTATTAGAACGTCCAGAGAATTTGGAAAAATCTTTTTGTCTATCATAAGTTCAAAAAATATATGTTCGACTAGTTTCCCTAAGTCTTGAACGATAGGTGCCTTATTGGAGCGGAGCGAGCGAAGCGAGCGAAGCTCCCATGGATCGACTCGAATGGACTTTGTAACAATGCGCAGATCTCAGCGAGTTCTCAACCGATTTTAGAAATTTTTGTTTTAAAATGCACAAATTAAATTTCGCTAGGTCGTGACGAAGAGAAAATTTCGAAAAAAAAAAAAAAACTCCGCTCCAATCTATGGTGCAAGCTTAGCCGGTGGCTGACTCTGCATCGACCTAGTATTATAATATATTTTCATTTTTTGTCGGAAATTAATACCTTTATTTGTAACCCCATCTAGAACTTGATACGGCAACCCATTTCAAAGGGTTATCATGTATTACAGGGGTTTTATCTTTGAGGTGAATGTAGCTTAATACTCGGATTTTTAGAGATTCACTATTACGAAATTATATGCAATAAGGTGTCAGATCTACCGAATCTCAACCGAACCCGATTGTTAGGCTACTATTTATACAAACTTACATCCCCCTCAGGCACATTTCGTAGTGTATGAGACAGATATCGATATATATTAATTGCAACACGTCTTCCCATGAGTCTAATACCGGCCGCGTGTGGAATACCTGACTATTTGACGACTAATTAAAGTCAATGAAAGGCATTTATCTTATTCTATTGATTTAGTACAAGCATTAAACTGACACGACATGAAAGAGTACATAATGGTATTCAGTTGTCCTGTAGGTACTAATATGGATATTTGCTACCAGTTTTCCTACTGTTCGTAGTTGATTTGACCAAACATGTTATCAAAACACTTCAGATCTCTTTTACGCGTAATTTTTATAGCCGACTGAGAATCTCAAAATATTTCACCATAACGCTTATAAATTTGAACAACCTTTGTTACTTAAACTTGTATGTCTATATATGACGAGTTGAAACGCTAGGGCGCAAATATGGGCAATTTTTTTAATTATTAGTCCATCACCGTTTCATACCATAACGCTCTTAACTTTATGTCCTCGTGAATTACCAGCTCCGAAAAGTGTCGACATTTAAAAGTGCTATGCTCTATCTATGTACCGTGCTAAGCTCATTGCGCTTAGATGCACAGTAGCCATAAACAAAAAAGTGAAATGAAGTACCCCAAAACAGTAGATAATAAAAAAAAATAAGTTAGAACCGGAATTCAAAGTCTGTATAATTTTTAAAGCTCTTGAGTACTTATATTCTTTGTTTTAAAGTAGCGTCGGTCTACTCTAAAGCTATGACTATATCAATAGGGTTACCGCCAGCATCCGGTCTTATTATATACTACCTTTAAAATCAGGCTTCACACGCGGCCTGCCCTGGTTCTCGTGTTTACTCTGGGGGGATTATCACCTCTGGATCTCCCGCGACACCGGTCCAAGATGGCCGAAACCCGACGCGATGCTGTTGATCTCCACCTGCTTCCAGGAGCAGTAGGGGGTGTGCTTCGCGCACTGGTTCTCCGTGTGCGGGCAGCGCGACTCCAGCATGATGTCCGAGCGAAGCATGCCTAGTGATACCGGCTAAGGGGGCGGTTAATGTGGGTCTGACAGACATATGTCGCGGGTGGGTCTAACTGACTTATGTGTGAACTGGATGTAATAATGTTTCAAACAAACTCGGTCCTACCGATTGTGACTACACCGGGTCTAAACTAGCGGATATGCCACGACTTCGGCGGCAAGTGGCGGCCATACGAGTGTCTCCCTAGCTCACACTACTCGCAAAGTTGACCGAAGTTGGGCGAGGCGAAGTTGGCCGAAGTTGGGCGAGGCGAAGTTGGGCGAGGCGAAGTTGGCCGAAGTTGGGCGAGGCGAAGTTGGCCGGGGACCTCGACGCTTCAGCTCTGGCTGATATATATTGGCGTGTCGCTGAAGCGCGAGAAGAGGGGGTCGAACCACTCCTGGAGGACGTCAGGCAGTGGAGGCTAGACTCCCGCCGTGACGTAATCCAGAAGTGGAAGGACAGACTCGAGGTACCAAGTGCCGGCCACTGGACTATCGGAGCGATCCGGCCCGTCTTGGAGAGATGGGTCGGAAGAAAGGAGGGGTTTCTCTCCTTCCACCTTGTACAGGTCCTCTCGGGGCATGGCTGCTTCGGCAAATACCTGTGCAGGGTGGCAGGACGGGAACCGACAGCGGTATGCCACGAGTGCGGCGCCGCTGAAGACACGGCGCAGCACACGCTGGAGGTGTGCCCAAGTTGGGCGGAGCAGCGGGCCGCACTAGTGGCCGTAGTGGGGAACGACCTCTCCCTGCCTGCCGTGGTAGAGGCCATGGTAGGCAGCGACAGGTCGTGGGAGGCGATGTCCTCCTTCTGCGAGGACGTGATGGCGCAGAAGGAGGCAGCGGAGCGTGGCAGGGAGGACGATCCGGCCTCTCAGCCAATGCGCCGCAAACGCGTGGGGCGACGGCGGCTGGCCTACGACCGCCGATTACCCCCATAAGGGTACCTGTGGGCGGCAGACACGGGGACGTCTGTCGCCTACATGAAGGTCCCCGAGCGGTAGGCGGCCGTATATCGGCACGCCTCTAACGAAGGCAGGGTTGAGCAGTGCTCCCCCGAGACGGGTCCGAAGCTCGGACGGCCGCTAGCAAGGTCGCGGTAGTATGCGAAGAGCGTTTCCCGTGACCTTGCCTATAGCACAGAGGCGGCAAATGGAGGGGTTTTTAGTGGGTACACCATAGGCCTCATTAGCCAACATGGGAGTCCCACATAACCACCGGGGTCCGTCCCCGCACCCTGGTGGTATGCGTAACGCATTTTCCCCTCCTAAAAAAAAAAAAAAAAAAAAAAAAAAAAAAAAAAAAAAAAAAAAAAAAAAAAAAAAAAAAAAAAAAAAAAAAAAAGGCGAAGTTGGCCGAAGCATGGGTTTCCGCAGCGAAGTGCCCCTCCACAGTATCATATTCTCTCAACCTCGGCCAACTTGGCAGGTAGTGTGGAGCTAGGGTCTCAGTCACTCGACCGTATGGCCGCATTTAAGTATTTAGTGTGATGAAATACGGTGGTATGGGGGATGACCCAAAACTGGGAGCAGGTTATGGCTAAGCAGAAAAACAGCGTGTGTTTATGTTTTGTACACATTTTGTATGATGGAAATACAAAAAGAGACAAGACAGTCAGGAAAAAAGTAGTTTGAGAAAAATGTATCTCGTAACATTTACTGTTTGAAACTTGTTTCATCAGATCTGTCGTAGAGCTGTTATTATTTCTAAACCAAGTGGACCTTTCTCAGAGCGATATCTTACGCAAATAGTTAAATTTCTTAAGCAGAACTAAGAGAAACTATCGTGTTCCACTGGGTTGCACATTTGTAATACAAATGGTCGAATCCGAAATATCTATAGCTAAGAATTTTGATTTATATCGTGAGCACAGCCCGGGGTTTTGGATGATTTAACACTAGGGCGAAATTTAAAGATAATTTAGAAGAATGATTCCAATTGATATCATAATTAAGCAGCAAAAACATCTGTTTGCCTTATTGGTCTTCTTTTCAAAATATAGTATTTTTGGTAATAATTTATATCATATCATATGAAATACAGACAAATGTCGAAATAAGGTGAAGTTCTTTTGTTTAGGTAAACAATAAAACAAGGGAGAATAAATTGTCTTAATGCTATAACAGTTTAAAAATATCTGCTTGTTGCATTGAGTACCGCAGATGCGTGATAGTGACAGTATGCAATGAGATACATCAAAAATCGTGAAGTTAGCCATAAATATAATGATATGTATTTTTAGAAGCAAGAATTAGAAGCACTCTGAATATACTAAAACACTTTAGGTTGAGTGTCCAATCGAGTTCATCTTCATACATTTATGAGCAAAAATATGCCTCTATTGTTGCGTAGACGGTGTGTGTTCAGATATTTTTGATATACTACAAAAAATTGTTTTTCGGAAAAATGTACAGCAAAAAGAATATTCAGGATATTTCCAAGCCCTTTTGAGTAGTATCTAATGCTTCCTTATGATAGTCCACGCGCAAGCTAGGAGGAATCGAATGTAAATTCTAAGGGGAAAGGCGGGGAGTGAATTTGCATTTACTGTGGTAGTATGCCATTTTGGCATAAGCCAGTACAATTGTCAGCTACTTTCAATTCAGACCATATGTGTAAGTAGTGCCAGTAAAAGATAAAAAGATTCTTCATAAAGTAAAGAGACTTCATTAAATTGATTCTACGAGGGCAGAAGCCTATTAGCTAGAGTTATTCAGGTGCGACCTTGAAAACTTGATACCATTCTTATAAATGTATAAAACATGTAATGTCTCATTATTTTCAATGTGGGCACTCACCACATTTTTTTATATTGAACTATTGATACAAATATCAAAGCACAGAGAAAACTTGAAATGCGTAATCTTGCGGAAGAGACCAGGAATCGAACCCGGTAAATTTGGATTACCGGTCCAACGTGTTAACCTCTCCACCACCCTAACAGAGAGGTGCTTTGATCTTTATATCAATAGACCATTCTTATAATTTTTGCACTACAGATCTCATCACGACACTGAACAATATAGAGCTTAACTCTTTTCTCGATTCCTCAGAGCTCACGAGCGTCTTAGTGTCAAACCTTTATTAAAGAAGTTGCCACATACCTGAGTGATACCCTCTTGCCTCACTTTGACCCATATGTCGTAGAGGTTAGCCGTGAACTCGTCCACTTGGAGGGCATTTTGAAGAGTGCGCTCCAGGAAATCCTCGTCATGGGCAACCTGGACATCCATAAAGGTAAAAACCGGCCAAGAGCATATCGGGCCACGCTCAGTGTAGGGTTCCGTAGTTGCCCATCTTTCACAATAGACGAAAATTACGAGAAAGATTTCATGCTCTATAAAAAGGTCGTAAACGCCAAAGTAACTGTAATTACTTATTACCTTCTGGAAGTTATCGATTATACGCGCCAGATTGAGCGAAATGTTTTAATGCAGTATGGCACTTAACTAATATGTATGACGTTCGAAGTATAAGGACACCCCGCGGCACTTACGTCATTTTAAAGAAAATTATAAATTTTTGTGATAACTCAAAAACGGCTCGACCGATTTCATTCAATATAGTTTTCATTGAAAGTACTTATAAGGCCTCATTTTCATGAATTTTCCCATAATTTTTTGACCCGTGGTTGAAAAGTTAGAGGGGGGGGGACGCTATTTTTTTTATTTTCGGAGCGAATATTTACAAAACTGCTGACTTTATCAAAAAGTAATGTTTGGAGACCCCTACCATTTTTAAAAGACCTATTCAATGACACCCCACACACTATTTTTGGAGCGAAAAAAGAAAATCACCCCCACTTTAGGTGTACGGGAGGTGCCCGAAAAAGTTTTTTTTTAGTTTTTGTTTTACCGTTTTGTCGGCGTGATACATACCTACACATACTCATACCAAATTTCAGCGTTCTAGTATTAATGATCACGGAGCTAAGCCACGGACGAACAGACTGACAGACAGACGGACATGGCGAAACTATAAGGGTTCCTAGTTGACTACGGAACCCTAAAAATGCATTTGTAAAGGCGAGATTTGTAAGTGGGGCGTGACTACCTAGTAGCTTTGCATGTTATTCAATAAAAAATAACCTAAGCAGATTTATTGATGTCTAGCTGAGCCGCGCGGTGTTACCCGCTTATCCTACGGGAACACTATTTTTCTTCGGGATAAAAGTAGCCTATGTGTCAATTCAGAGTGTCAGCTACCTTCATACCAAAATTTATCAAAATTGGTCCCGCCATTTGATCATGAAGAAGTAACAAACAAACACATAAGCACACCCACAAACTTTCACCTTTATTAGTGTGATAATATAAAACGCTGATAAACTTAACCCGTAGGAGGACGGACGGACGAAAGTTCAGGAAGGAATCATGGGTTTAAAGTGATGTGAAGGGTGAGGGGTGAAAGTGGCCAGATGGCAGTCGCATCAAGACCAAGATAAATCTGACCACAGTCAAAAGGGAACAGGAACAAGTGCTAGAGAATGACTAATGATTACTGCGAGTCTGTGAAACACATAAGAAGTACCCATTTTCCCAGGAACTTTAATTGCTCATATGCGGAAATACGATGTTTTGTGCTGTTAAATATTGGATATAACCTTTGTAATGTATTAGGGTATTTATCCAATAATTACAACTCATATGGGCTTGTGCACAAATCACGCGAGGTTTTTTCGTCTACTTTTTGACCCCTCCCTGTTGAGGTTCTTTGTTACCCCCCGTCCCCCTTACAAACCCACGTGTATTTTTTCGCCAGTATCTCGTAAAATAGACTCACTATTTTGAAGTATTTAACAAGTGAAGATTTATTTTTAACGGAACCGAGACAGGGCATATACTCATGTGGTAGATTTTTTTCTAAGTTTGTTCACTGTATAAAAATACTCGTGAGGTCTCCTTATACCCCTCCCTCCCCCAACGTGATCCGTCTTGATTTTTTCGTGACAGTCGGTTGACAAATACTTTCGCGGGCGAAGCCGCGAAAAGCAAAACCCATGGTTACACTGCATAAGTTAAGTATTTTCATAGTCATTGAATGAGATCACAAGTCTTGAATTTTTCCTGTCATGCATCATAGTTAAAATTACAAGTCATTGACTATTCTTAATGTATAGCTGGAGGGTAATAGCTTATCTTTCCTTTTAAATATGTATTTTTATAATAAACTATTGTATTTAATAAGTAAGTTTTATGTATTACTAAAACTTACTTATTAAATACAATAGTCATGAAATTATAGCCGTAGTTAATGGATTTGAAACATGCTCATTTATACCTGCAACCAGGTTCTGTCCACAAAAAAAATTAGATTTGTTTTAAATTCCTGTGTAGCAGTACCCAGAAGCAAAAAAAGTTGAAAGTTCTTTCTTAAAATATAATCTTTGCGAGACAACTGGCGAGTAAGGGAGGAGGCCTTTGCCCAGCAGTGGGACACACATACAGGATAAATAAAAAATAAAAATAAACTTTTCAGCTTAGGCCACCGTTACTAGTGTCTCAGTGGCATCATTCATTTCTCAAGACGCTTCTCCAGTTGCTATATTCATTCATGATCATACCCTGGCACAGTGTGGGATTTTTCCTCAATTTTACGAAACTCTGTTTTGTTGATTAATTTGCTTGCCATATAAAATGATAGCGAACATTGAAACTCCCTTAGTGCTATGTATCGTAGATTTGGATATATTCGAAAAATAGGGAAATATCCATAGAAGTCCATAGAAACCAGAAAACTGTAATTACACACATTTCATGCCTCTTTTAAAAAAATATTTTTACATGTTTATAAATTCTATCTCCGACATGATAAAATGGTGAAAATTTTAGAGAAGGTAGGTGCACTCCTCATACGTCCTTTACAAGTAAAATAAAATGCGACCGTCAATAAACTATGAAAATATAAAATTATATGTTATAAAACAATAACATTTATTATCTTCGGAATTTTACATTTTAGTCCTGTATTTTTTTGACGTTGCTAAATATTGTTCCCGTAAGTCACAGGAAAAATATTGGCGCTTCATTGACATTACTTGAGAAAATAAAGTATAAACATGTTTTGATGACATCATTGACCTAATCTTTAAAAATTTGTTTCTTGAAAAGTAAACATGATAGACGACTGGGAGTTTCCGTATTGGCTTTCTTATATAATAAAGCAACAATTAAAGCCATAAAGACATGGTCATTAGTCAACAAAATTGAAGAAAAATCCCACACTGTGGCCTGGGATTTTCAGTGCATGAATCATTTGACAATAGGAATCAAATCATTTGTGCTTCGAAAACCTCAGGGTATGCACATGATGCCGCACCAATCTAGTATATTCCTTACCTTATGCATGAGCTCATTCAGGACTTGCTGCAGCTCAATAGCCTTGTTGAACTCCGTCCGAGGGAAGGGTGACGGCAGCAATACAAATGGTGCAATCTGGACCCACAGATACAGATATAAGTTAATGTATAAAATCAGAGATGCTTAGTCATAATTTGTAGAATCAATGGCTCTTAGGTTAGCATGGGATGTCTTCTAATCCTTCTGTATTGTCATTTTAATACCTGAGAAGCACAACGCCAAAGTTCTGGTATCTAACATAGCACTTAAAGTGTTTTGCTTCTAAATATGCATTGTTATGCTTCTGAAGTATGGACTTATGTTACTTTTAGTTCTGATAAATCAAAAAATAATGATTTAAATTACCCATAACCATGTAACGTTGCTTTGATAAACTAATTCAAAAGTTCTTGAATCATATATTATTTTCAAAAGGTGTTTGTATTACAGGCAAAATTAGTATGTAAATAACTGCGCCTTCAGTTTAGGTTGTTATTTTACCGATTTTACGAGACGAAATTTGCATGGAGAGTTAATTCTACAAGTGACAATTACCCTTTCGAGTATAGCCATTAATTACATCAACATACCTGGATGGAATCTTTGGTGAAGTTTTTCTTGTCTCTCATGCCGACTCCATGCATCAAGGCCCAGTCTTTTGCCTTTTCTATAATTCCTAAGAGAACTTTGTTGTCAAGTGGCAGAGGGATGCACGTAGTAAAACGAGCTTGCGACATTTTGTACTAAAAAAATATGTATATTATTAACTAAGACCTGTTTTTAAACTTGTAAATATTGAGTTTTATATTTTTGTATTTTTCAAGGCGACTGACAGTTGTGACAGACAGTCGACAGCTGATCAAATCAATGGTCACGCAGTGATTGACCAAAAAACGGTGATAACACCGGTTTTGTAGGGTGTTGAGTTGAGTATGACCAGCACGCTTATTGAATAATGATGTAAAACGCTTCCAATAATAAAAACTAATTCTCATTATTATATTTCCTGTTAACTAAATTGAAATTAAATTGTAAGAGCTGCAAAATTAGTTAAAATTATAACGAATATAAAAATAAACTGGCAACAATACAAAAGCGCGCGAATATTTAAAAAGGTCTGGTGTTATCATAAAAAAAAAATTGCTTCAAAACTTTAGGTACTCATTGAAACTAGAGCATGCAGTTCCGGGATTATGTTTGAAAAGCGGTATCCGACACACTATAGTTAATACTTTAGCAACATTCTGATCGTTTCTGGCACTCACTCCAATCACAGTTCCTTGGGGAGAGTTCATGACCCATCCTCTCACTCCTAAATCGAAGGCCTTTTTCTGTGCATATTGTCTAAAGCAAACGCCTTGTACCTTGCCAAATACTTCGAAACCTGTAGTATAGACTGACTTTGCCGTGGTAAATGACATGCTTCAATTTATTTTATTATCCTTAGTCAGAATATTATCTGTCTATACAATTATTATATAAAGCGGTTTACACTCACGTGAAATTGTCAGGAACGGCCCGACATGTTTGTTTTAATAAGATTATCTATCTATACCTACGTACCTAAAAGGTATCAGTATGAGTGACCACGTAGGTCACCTAAAGGTAATTGCGACCTATTATTATAAGGGTCTATTGGAAAGGCATGAGCTATGATTATTTTAAACAAAATTTATTGAATGTTCTGACGTTCCGGCCATCTAAATGATCCAGATGCAATTTTAATTAACAATTTGAACACCGAAATATAAAAATAAATTGACCGTTAAGCAAAAACCTATTAAAACACTGATTAATTTGATAAGCGATAGACACTTTTAAACAAGGACAAAACATTATGTTTCCGTAATAACAAAAGCCATTTTCCAACCGAGCATTAATAATAGCTTTTATATTGGATAATTAATTATGCAAAGCCTAATGAAGACCATAAAATAAATACCTATGGCGGTTAGTGGAGCCTAATTACTATTTCAACGATGGCGGTAATACGTCCTGTTTCGATCGTCCTAATTTTGTTCTGTCTTATTGGAATAGAGGCGCTCTTGTGTAAGTTCATAATTTACCTTATCCTAAACCATTGATGTACAAATCAAAACTTAAAGAAAAATTGGAATGCGTAACCAGGAGCCCTAGCACAACTATGCTTGCCGACTCTTGTCGCGCGAGATTGCGCTACCTGTCACTCTCTTACAGTACTGCACAGAAAGAGACGGGTAATTATCTCACGTGAGAAATAGTCGCGTATGACAGTTATGCTAGAGGTGCTGGTGGAAGAGACCGGAAATCCTTTCATCCACACCACTTAGATAGTTGGCAGTCGACAACTGTGCGCTTTTCTAGAAATTTCCTGCTTCGCACGACTGCATTGTGTAATGAATTGTCGCTTGCGGTATTTCCGGACCGATACGACCTTCAAACCTTCAAGAAAAGAGCGTACTCACACCTGGCCGGCAGGCAACACACTTGTGACTCCTCTGTTGTAGGTGTCTATGGGCGACGGTAATCGCTTTCCATCAGGCGATTCGTCTGCTCGTTTGCCCCCTATGACATAAAAAAAATGGAACCCGGTTCCCCTGGATTGCCGGTCTAGCGAGTTAACCTCTCCACCACCCTAATGCCCAGATAACCTTTCGAATTTTTCCTTATGCTTTGTGTCAATCTTTGTATTGTTTATTTGAACCCACAGCACCTTGGGTTTAATATAAAAATTGTGGTGTGTACCCGTTTCATACATTTGCCCTATGCTGTTAATTAATTTAGGTACCTGTGGTGAAAACACGGAAGTTTGGAAGGGAAGGTCTCTGAGGTAATTGCGTCTAAAGAGACAAATGCGTCATTTGATGTTATTATAGAAACGCGACACTTTAAATACCTATCACCACCCTCTTTTTTAACTAACTTCAAGAAAAGGAGAAGGTTCTATGTTCGACAATATTTTATGTAAATAAATACTAGCTGCGGTATTTGCACGCGGTTCTATATTTTATCGGGATAAAAAGTAGCATATATGTATAAATCGAGGGTGTCAGTTTGCCTCCATACCGAATTTTACTAAGAAATTTCCAGCCGTTTGATAGTGAAGAAGTAACAAAACATACTCACACACCACTTTCGCCTTTGTAATATTATTCGCCTTTATTATATTAGGTACTGTGATTGTCAATATTTTGGCAGTAAGTGTATGGGCGATGGTCTTAAAATGTTTCAATTCTATGATATCATCAAAAGACGCATTTGTCTCTATAGACGTAATTATCCCAGTTGACTTGATAATCTATTATTTATTAAGTTTCGAAGGCTAGCGTCAGGACCTGCCTTACAGAGATGCCACGACTTTGCGCGCCAGCGGCAGCGGTGTAGGTATGTCTGTCTCGCTCACTCGTATGGCCTCCGCGCTCGGATCTCTCGCTCAACCGCTCGCCTCGCCGCTGGTTCGCAAAGTCGTGGCATCTCCGTTAGCCATACAGGCGCCCTAGGCGAGTCATGCCATTATGTGGCTGTGTGGTGCCCCTGGCACCCAGACCTAGTTAAAGAAACGACCTTTAGAAGCCAGCAACCCGGGTGGCCGCCCTGGTCTTTCTCCACCCCTAAAGCCGCCACTGGCTTAGAGAAGAATATTTCTTCTAAATTTATGAAACATGTAATGTCTCATTATTTTTAATGTGAACGCACCACGTTTTTTTAAATGGCTAATGCTTTACAACTTAACCTTTCAAATAAACAATGCTAGATCGACACAATTGATATAAAGTCTAAGGAAAAATTCGAAAGGTTATTTGGCGTTAGGGTGGTGGAGATGGAGAGATTAACATGCTGGACCGGTAATCTAGAGGTACCGGGTTCGATACCTGGTCTTTTCCGCCAAGTTATGGATTTCAATTTTTCCTTGTGCTTTGATCTTTGTGCGTATATACGTGTGTGTATGTGTGCACGCGCGTGTGTGTATATGTGTGAAACAGAGAAAGTGTATTTGTGTTGCGTCTGATAGGTTATCCCTAAGTATGTAAAGTTTGGGTTAGGTAGTATAATGTAATAATGCTTCAGTTTCCTCATAGGTCAGCTTAGATAACGTTTAGGTACGCTAGTTGTATCATCTACTCCAGAAAACATTAGTTTCAGCTCGCGCGCAGGATACCAAAAAAAATGTGAATGACGTAAAGTGCGTCCCCGGCAAGTTCTACAAGCGGAGCTGCAAGCAGTGTTTCTGCGATGACAGGGGCAGAGCCGTCTGCAGCAGCCATGACAACTGCAAGTTGGTCGATAAAAGTGCGTATTTACTCCTTAGCGCATTGGCGAACATTCTACCCATGTTCATACAATACGATAATACTTTATTGCACTCCTAACAAAACAAAACACATTTTTTTATTAACGGATATCGCAAAAGACCTACGGACAGATATTTTCTAGACAACGTGACAAGGTCGGATAGGACTATCACTGTTATTCTTACCCCATTAGACAATAAACTATGCTAGTCTTCTTTAAATCTTTTTATCGATTCCGTTTTAATATGGAAATACCACGCTTTTATTTTTACAAATAATTACATAGAGGTAAATTATGAAAGAAAACATTTAATGTGATCCACTGCAATGTAAGCAGTACTCGAAGCTGCTTTACGTTTCCGACGTAGTGCTCTCCCGACTGAGCTATCGCATCGTTACGTCAATCACACAAAATCTTTGATTCCATAATTCTACGCTACCGGAGCGCTCTCTGCATCATATGTGTTCAAAATGCCTATGCGCATTAGCCATACCCTAGGATCTGGGTTTACACGCACGATCCCCAGATGTTAGTCTTACCCCATCGTACCTTAGCAAATAAATACTAGATCTGATATCTAATTCCAGTCCCGGCAACTCCCGATTTAATCCGCACATACAGTCAGGAAGAGCTCCACAAGCTGCCGGTCCTGGCGCATCAGGCAGCTGACTGTACCCCTGGGGGCTGGTACCGTGTCGACTGCAACGCCTGTATGTGTCTCGCCAACAAGAATTTGCTGTGCAATGATCTGCTCTGCCCCAGCTATGATGATGTTAACAGAATTAAGGCGAAGGATCAGACTGGTGAGTGTAAAAGACAGCGTAAAGCGTGCTAGAATTTCTTCGGAATCAAAATTGACACCCAACACTGGGAGGATATGTCTGAAGACCGTGACCTATGGAGGAAGACTTTGTGCGATGGTGTGGTTGCACATGATGAAGCAAGTTTACTTCTCTTTCCCACAAGCGCAACCGGAGAGGAGACACCAGCGTGCAGCTCTTCCCCCTTCATCTATAGGCACAACATTTATCTATCCAGCCATCTTCGTAAATGCCGCACTTTATTATTCCGCTGCTTGACTCATCTGGTATAGATCTATGTAAAAGGCCAATGGTGATTATTTATTTATTATTAAAAATACATTTGTAACTTACAGCTAGATGCCATTGCATTACAAACTTAATACGATGAATTGATGATGCTGTTTACAGATATAGCTCTGACTTTAAGAGCCGAAAGTTGCACAATTTCTTTATGCTTTAATTGAGGTTTGTATGGAACCCTAACAAGCCTCCCGCATCCTCAGGAAAACCCTGTACATCTGACAACGACCAAGAATGTATTAAGTGCACGTGCGAGAATGCAGCATTGAAGTGCGAGGCCACGCCTGATTGTATTCCAACCGGGGGCAGGAGGGACTTCCGGGAGACGCCGCCGATCGATCTGAACCTTCTCAAGTCGAAGAAAATGTCGGCCAAATCGGTCTGTGAACCGGGTATGGTGTACAAGTAAGTACCTAAAGTACTACCGCGGTTATTCTGTCCACAAAAACGGAGGAAATGAGCCAATTAGGCTGCGTTGAAGCCCAAAAGAAGTGCATTTAAATCTGAGGAATGTGATTGTTCCATTTTATCTCCGCTCCAGTGGACAGGCACAGATAGACAAGTGATAGGTTAGCAAAATTATCCAAGTTTAATATGGTTTGACAAATAAGTAAAAAGCTCTAATGTTCATTAATGCAAAAAATGATTTTATCTAATCTACATTTTGTAAAAAAGGGTCAAAAACCAAGTCGTTTATCAGAAAAAATATATAGGTAGTGATCTACAAAATCACCGACGGTATAACCGACACAAAAGTCATCAGATGGATACGAGAACACATTCGACGCAGAAAAATCTGCCGATTCCAACCGTGTATATATGTATAACTCAATATCCCCAAAAATTTCCCTTAGATTATCCTTTCCAGCGTCGATATGGTTAAGGTCATACCCATCTATAGACGGGTACGGCTGAGGAGGTTTTCAAACTTCCTGTACCAATATTGTCACAGACAGGGCAGAGTAAGTACTTTAAATATAAACCTCTTTCACAGAGAGGATTGCAACAGGTGCTACTGCCAGGAGGACAGAACCCTCCGCTGCACTTTGATGAAATGCCTCAAGAACACGGAAGTGAAACGGTTGAAGAAGCTTAGATTGGAACTGGAAAAGGACGGCCTTTGAATACTTATATAGTACTGTTATCTCGAAATATAGGAAACATGTCGAAAAAGGAACTCGCAGTAATTATAGACGCATCGAAACGGTATCATCATCATCTCTTAACTTATCATCGCTTGACATAACTTCCCACATTTTAAAAACTAAGTAAAACCACTGTTTTATTTATTTACTATATTAAGCGGTTTACACTCACGTGAAATTGTCAGGAACGGGCCGACATGTTTCGACTGCATATGGAGCTCTTCATCAGGGACTGCTTGTGACAAAGTTGCCGCGTCGGTGTACAGGTAGCAGTCCCTGATGAAGAGCTCCATACGAGTTCGAACTTCGAAAAATGTCAGACTGTCCCTGACAATTTCACGTGAGTGTAAATCGCTTAATACAATAATTAAATATGTCTCACGAAATTTTTAATCATGCTTCAGTATTCACGGTTCAGTTCGGAAATTACCAATGTTCATTAGCAATTGCCTAAGGCTGCATTTAACCAAACTATTATTCTAAGCATATTCTCGCATAATAATGTCAAATTAATGTGGGATTTTGATATTAATATCCAAGAGTAAGCGTTGTTCTTGGAATAAGAGCTTGCCCAAGTAGCAAATAGTCTTTATAAGACATATATACAGCCATTATAACTCTAATTTAAGCTGTATAAGTTCTTATGTATTAGCCTGTGTACTACTTGTGTGGTTAAATCCCCCCTAAGTCAACTTAAAAGTACAGTTCGTGAGCTCTTCGATTGGGATTCGGCTTTAGGTGAACCCGGAGAGGTTCTTATCTCGATCACTTATTAAGAGCGAAAACGCACATAAAACTCGAATCACATTCAGTCAGCTTACGCACTGTATGTTTTACTTATGTCATTACATTATGGTTATCAAGCAATGAATTAAAGAATTCAAATGGAACAATGACTTGTGATTTATACAACTTTTTTTTAAACTTATTATCCTCAGGTCTACAGTTAACTTAAAAAAAGAAACGTATATTTTTCGACACTCTCGAGGGAATCAAAATTATAGAGTATTTCCCGTTGACTAGAACTATGAAATTTGGCAAGTAATACCGTCTTATACTACAAGTATAGGACAAAATCTGAAACCTTAACATTTATAATTAAATCATGAAAAATATCGTCCAGGGACAAAAACGTTTTCCAAAGGTAAAGTTAAGTTTGTCGCTCAGTACAGTTAATCTTTTCGTTAGAGCAATATGCAGTGCTTTCATAGTTCGTACGAAACCCTCGGTGCGCGTCTCCGACTCGCACTTGACCGGCTTTAGCTATCTATTCATTTAACCAATTTGGATCTATCTAGCTATACCTACGGATATGGACATCTAAAGATATTAGGATATATAGGATATTTTTACTCGACTACAGTAAAGAGGGTTTCGGCCTTCTAGTTAAGAATAAAATTATGTCAAGAGGAGGGGGCATGCTCATCCGATTCCAGCGAGAAAGATGCATTTGTAACAAGTTCAAAATTCATATTAGGCCCGGCCCCACTATTATTCGTTTTCTTGTTATACATCAATAATCGGAGCTGCATTACGCAATATACAATTCAAACGCTCTGCACGGTTCGTTTAATTTTCCAATTTCGCTTAAACGACTTGAAACCTTATTAAAAATTCTATTGACTTTATATAACGATAAAAATTAAAAACAATCTTTTAAAGTACCTTTTTATTGGCTCGCATATTCACGGACGCAAATTCTTCATTATTTTAGCCTTCCACAGCTGTTGGAAAGCCTTTTTTAATTAGAAATGATCAAGATAATGACATTTCTAACTGTACTATCTTATCTTCGGTTCGCAAGGGGCAATTTCCGTGAGTAATTTTTCATTCTTCATATTAATTTTTGTTAATTCTCCTTGCATTATTTCATATTTTTAATTTTACTTAAAGGCACGTGCGTTCCGAATACGCAGTTTATTCTGAATGATCGAATGTGCTACTGCGATGGAAAGGGCAAATGGACTCACGCGAGTTGCTCGCCCGTAAGCCAAAAAGTTTGCCAGCCGGGACGTATCGTATGGCATGGCTGTAGTCAATGCATCTGCCAAGAGGACGGACAGCTTCTCTGCAACATGGTCTCCTGCCCCGAAGACCCGAGAGTCTTGAAAGTAAAAGGCATACAATCCATAGGACCTTGGTGCATCCCGTTCAGAATCTACTACGTCGACTGCAACATCTGCGTATGTCCTGAATCAGCCAGAACAGAAAACGTACGTTGCGCCAAGGACCCGTCATGTACGGCTCTGCGAACGCCATCAATATCAGATCTTTTAACTTCTAACAGGAATTCATGCAAGCCAAAAGTATTGTATCTATTCTCTTGTCTTCAATGCGTCTGTTCTGATGAAGGATTCTTTGTTATCAATAATTGTGTTGAGACGTGTTCGTTTAAGCCAAATACAGAACTATTACCACGAACATGCACTCCTCACTCGTTCTACAGAAATGACTGCAATGTGTGTCTATGTCCACGGAATGGGATACTTACTGGCGCATCCTGCACTCAATCTGTATGCGATGGTAAATACAGATTCAAAGCATTGCAATCTTTAACAGCAGAGACGAAAATGTGCACTGCCCACCAGTTTACTCCGCCTCAGTGTCTGTACTGTCATTGCAATCCAGAAGGTACAGTTGACCAACAAGCATGCTTAAAACTTGACTGCTTGAAGACACTTTCAAGCGAATATGATGTATTGAGAAGTAGCTGCAGCCCAGGAGATATGGTGCCTGTCTGTACAGAGTGTTTCTGCCTTAGCAACAGTACAACCCATGACGAATACTGCACGCGAGGCTGTTCATATTCCAAGAAAATAGATGTACTCGTAAAAGTTTTCAAGGATTCACAAACTGATAAGCTACTCAACTGGGCAGACATAAATACAAATTTAGACGCGTTGACATGTGCACAGAATTCAATATACAGTGAAAACGGCAAGTTTTGTCTGTGTCCTGATAGCCAAACTAAAGAAAAAACTTGTATCATAGCATCGAAAAGAGGATTTGATTTCCAAAATCCAGCATCACAGTTTGCTTTTAATGAAGCTAAAATAAGTATCGACTTCAATAGCTCATGCACGCCAAGCACATTTGTAGAGTTCAATTGCAACACATGTTTTTGCTCCAAAGACGGAAAGATTGACCCTAACTGGTGCACATACGACGACTGTGAAGCTAAAACGTTAGTCAAAGATGCTCCAAAAGCTCATAGTTTCACGACTGAGAGCCCCTCGGATAATTGTACGGGCGGATCCATAATAGAGCAGGGATGCAATTTCTGCATTTGTCCAGAAAATGGACTAAAGAAGGATAGGTCATGTACGAAAAACTCCTGCACTGAAGTGAAGGAAGTACCTCGAGATTTCGATTGTGATCCATTAGAGTATTACGAGGTTGATTGCAATGTTTGCTTATGTCCTCGTGATGGCAAAAAGAATGTGGCGAAATGTACGAAAAACGTTTGCGAGGACAACTTTCTGCGCTCTGATGGTTGTGTTTCTGGAACTCTTTTCAGTGATAAATGTAACATTTGCGTTTGCCCTCCTGACGGCAATAAAGAAAATAAAGTCTGCACAAATCACAACTGTAACAATTCGGGTTGGAAGAATATATTTAGTTTTTCCAATAGAATTATGGGGGACCTTTCAGAAGATAGTCCGAACGGTGGAAACAAGTTAGATGTCTGTTTTCCTGGAGAACAGTTTATAGATGGGCTCAAGTTTTGCGTATGCCCTGAAATGGGTTTGAAGTCATACGGAACGTGTAATATGGTTCTTGGCGAAGACAGAATAAATGACAATGACACTGAAAGAGACGATCAATTTGTAAGTAAAGTTGGAATGTTTGTGAAGTCACAGTTTCTTTTGTCTTATATACCTAGGTAATTTGCGTAGATTGTTCAACATAACACACACATATAGAACATAAGTTCTTTTTTAAACTTCGTGCTCATATAAAGTGAGATCTCGTGTAAATTATGCTACTTAAGAATGGTAATCACTAATCAGTTTCTGTACTTTCTGTTACATCAGAGATTTATTTTGCTCTGTGCCCTTCAAATTATGAATTTAAGATTGATGCAAATCGAATGAAAACTGGAAAGACTACTTCGGTCTGGTGACTCTGGTTATATTCTATACATTTCTTATACCTATAGTCTAGTGAATATAAGAAACCCTGATCATGGCTATTTAATGGCCGAGTCAATCCAAGGATGAAGTGTAGGGATTGCTTCTTTTTATACAACGTTAAAAACGGAGCAGGTTTTCAGCTCTCTGCGAGTTTTTTTTCTTTTTATAATGTTCCCCAATTACTTAAACTGCTGAACCGATAAGGATAATATTTTTTGTTTGAAACTGTAATATTTCTTAGTAGATTCCGTTATTTGACAAACTTTGACTTAGTCTGCATTTAACCAAAATTTAAATTCAAGAATAAGGCTGACTCTTAGTAATGCCAGAAATCCCTACTACTTTGATATTACTATCGGAAAGTAAAAGTTAGTCTTGGAATAAAAGTTTGCTTTCGTATAGCATTTTTTTCTGCTTTAATGGAAAATTATCTAAGGATTGCGTTTTCAGGAGACCAACGACCAAATGGGACTGGGCGTGGCCGATTCTTTTACTGGCAGACGGCAGATGGCACCTGAGTGTTTCATCTATAATGTAACAGTGGCTACGGGGCCTAACTGTACACCGGGATCTACGTATATTAAGGGGTACGTATGATAGTACAGTCGAGTTCATTTACACCTACACACTTACGAGAACAAAAATTTCTGAACACGAATTTATGCTCCTGACAATAGGGTCGTGCTCAGATATTTTTGTTCTCGTAAGTGTGTAGATGTAAATGAACTCGACTGTACAGTCTGCATCATAAGTAGCTGACGACTTTAGTATGCAAATTGAAATTTTTAATGAAGATAAGTTTGTTGCTGCTGGACGGTGAGGACTGTTATTGCATTATTATTGCACGAGGGCCCTTAATCTCATAAGTATCACAGTCGATAGCTGCCGAAAAAATATTAATGAGTTTTGACGTGATATGGTCTTATAAATCGATGAACGCCGGCTGCACGCACGAAAAAGCATGACTCATTGTCACTTTACGCCTGAGCCGAGCGTGCAAGCGAGAGCGCGCAACAAGCGATAGAGAGGCACGATCGGCCTAAGCGTTCGGCTTGTGACGCATCTATCTCTCTTCCACTCCATAGGCCACGTAAAATTATCGGCCGTAAACCGACTATAATCAACCAATTTTTTTTTTACTTTTATTGTTCGATGAGGGCCCGACATGCTTTAAGCTCCGACATACTTTAACTGCCCTGAAACTGGTTGGTTGCATAGCGGCACTGGATACTGGTTGACCGAGCGAGCAAAGCTTCTCCGTTTCAGTTTGGATGTTCGGATTTCCGGCTGTTCTCGCCTAGAGGCCACATTACTCAACCGCATGAAGTTTTGTAAATAGGTTCGTTAATTACTATGAAATATTTTCAAAAATGTTAGAGATATGGGTCTTGAAAACGTAAAAAAAAATATTTTTCTTCTATTTCGAAACAAACTAGCGAGGTATACAACTCACAGAGCCACTAGTTATTAGGTATACAAGATAGACACAGACCTATTAATGGTTTTCAGTTGCCAGCAATGCATCTGCCCGTCCGTGGAAGAGGGGGAATATTGTCGACCGTTAAACAGAACCCAGTGCAAGTTTAGTCGCGTCGAGGAGCTGTTCACAGGTAAAACGAACTACCTACAAATTAGGGCAAATCATGAGTTTACATTGACTGTGCTCGCTAGCGACTGCCTTAAACATTTTTTTTTTTTTTTAAGGCTGATTCGAAAAGCCCTTAGGCTGTTATCGTAAGTCACTGTGTTGTGGTGGTAGGTTAGCCGCAGCATAAACCTCGGCACCACGTCTGGGAAGCTGTCGCGCGCGGGCGCTCGGAACAGCGGATGAGTACCTAGCTGAGGCAACTGGTCTCTTGTCCTGTCAGTGCTTAAACATTTTTTTTTTTTTTTATGCTGATTCGAAAAGCCCTTAGGCTGTTATCGTAAGTCACTGTGTTGTGGTGGTAGGCTAGCCGCAGCATAAACCTCGGCACCACGTCTGGGAAGCGTCGCGCGCGGGCGCTCGGAACAGCGGATGAGTACCTAGCTGAGGCAACTGGTCTCTTGTCCTGTCAGTGCTTAAACATTTTTTTTTTTTTTTTATGCTGATTCGAAAAGCCCTTAGGCTGTTATCGTAAGTCACTGTGTTGTGGTGGTAGGCTAGCCGCAGCATAAACCTCGGCACCACGTCTGGGAAGCTGTCGCGCGCGGGCGCTCGGAACAGCGGATGAGTACCTAGCTGAGGCAACTGGTCTCTTGTCCTGTCAGTGCTTAAACAATTGTATGGAGAGTTGTAGTTCTACAAAGTAACCGCTAGGGGCGCTGTATTATTCTCCATACGAATTGTTTAGGGTGGCGCTAGGGAGTAGTCACTTTAACTCGTGGTAAGGGTAAGGGTACTAAATTATGTTCAGTGGCGGGTCCGTAAGTAATGTTTAATATATTTTTTAAACCCCGACAAAAAAGAGGGGTGTTATAAGTTTAACACGTGTATCTGTCTGTGTATTTGAGTGCCTTTTTTATCGAAAGACTTACCCGTCGAGATGGTTCTTTTCTTAGCTATGTTTGGTGGAAATAGGACTAGTAGTTTCCAAAATATTCAGCTTTAATTGGAAGCTAAGAATTCCAATTTAGTAGTTATATTCAGTTTTAGTAGCATTTTCTATATCACTTATTGAATGAGGGTCTCATGATAACCAGCTACTTTTCGGGGGTGTTTTACATTTTTATTTTCAATACGAGGAAAGTACAGTAATCGGTACCTACCTTTTTGCGATTGCATCGTGCATCGCTACAAAAAGTCGCCGTTAGGTATGACTGAAGTTTTATTGGTAATTTCTGTAAATACATAAGGGTTTACCCCGTTTTCACAGGTAACTCCACCGTCCCCATGATTGAAAAAATCGCCCTAGCTCCGCACAACCATACCCGCTACTCCACACGAGGGACAGAGAAGGATAGATGCTACTTGTGCGAGCGCGAGCAGGAAGACCGTATAGTTCTCGAGCACTGCTTCAGAAGCGATGCTGCCAGTTGCGCGGAAGTCGAACCGACTTTTTTGAAAGATAAAATTTTAAATTGAGCTGTATTTTTTTTTCCATAGTAGGTACCCTGTTTCTATACTATACGAGTAGGTAGGTAATAAATAAATAAATATCAGACAACCTCACACAAATCAACCTAGTCCCAAATTAAGCTCAAGAAGGCTTGTGTTTTTGGGTGACGATATGTACATACTTATATAGATAAATTAATACTTAAATACATAGAACATCCATGACCCAGGCACAAATTACATTCGTGTTCATCACACAAATATTTGCCCTTGCCGGGATTCGAACCCGGGACCGTCGGCTCAGTAGGCAGTTGCTTAACCACGAGGCGAACCGCGTCGTCAAAAATTAAATAATAATTATATTATCACACTAATATTATAAAGGCGAAAGTTTGTGAGTGTGTTTTTTATGTTTGTTATATCATCACAACGGCTGGACCAGTTTTGATAAAATTTGGTATGATGGTAGTCAACATTTCATCCCAAAAAATGTAGTGTTCCCGTGGGATGAGCGGGTTCTCGGGGCGCAGCTAATAAAACTATACTGAAAATCCAATTTTGTATGGGGACAGGTCATGATCTTAGGTACAACCTTAATGAACTAGTCACAAGTTCTGCTGCTTCTTGCCGCCGGACACGTGGCTGGTTTGTATAGTGCTGTACAGAATGATTTACAGCGTAAATCATTCTCACACTTGCGAGTTTCGAGCGTGTTTTCAGTCCCGGCGAACTCGCTGCGTGATCTACATACAGGCTCGGTTTGTAGACACCTGCCTACTGAGCCGGCGGTCCCGGGTTCGAATCCCGGCCAGGGCAAATATGTGATGAACTCGAGTATTTGTGCTTGGGTCATGGTTGTTCTATGTATTTAAGTATATATTTATCTATTTAAGTATATATATCATCGTCTAGTACCCATAACACAAGCCTTCTTGAGCTTAATTTGGGACTAGATCGATTTGTGTGAGGTTGTCCGATATTTATATTATATTTATTTATTTATATACAAAATTCGCACGTAGATTGCAAGTGTGATAAGGCCTTAATAATAAGCCATATTTGAAGAACGCCGAGGGCCGCTGCGCGAGTTGCCGCTTTATTTGATGTTCCCACGCCGCCACGCAGCTAAGATCTAGTTAGTAGGCGTGTAGGCCTGTATAAAACCAAACTAACCTAAAAAGTCCCTGATTTGAAACAATAAGGAAGGTAATTTTTTTATGCTCAAAAACGAACATAAAATCTGAATGCGATGCTAGCGCCTCTAGCGGTAAAACTTAGCAGAAATATGTTGTGTTTGCGTTGTGATTAAAATCACTCTTTTTTCCATTGTTCGTATAGCATGAACGTGTAATTTGCTTGTTTTTAATTAAAACTCGGTTTAGTAAAAACGACGCGGTAATCGAAAATGTTTAGTTTAAAAATTGTAGTTACGTTGTTACTTGGGAAAGGGTTGTCTTCACACACACAATTTTCTGGTGGACCAGGTAAATAAATAGCTGCTTTTGTATACTCTAGGGGCTCTGTGAGTCGTAGACCTCGCGAATTTGTTTCAAAATGGTTAAAATTTGCAAACTTTTACGTTTTCAACTCCCGTAACTCGGCCATTTTGGAAAAAATCTAAAAACTAAATCGATAAATACATCACTAATATTATAAAGGCGAAAGTTTGTTAGTGTGTTTATGTGTATGTTTGGTACTTCTTCACGCTCAAACGGTTGGACCAATATTGATAAATTTTGGTATGAAGGTAGCTGTTAACCTGAATTAACACAAGAGCTACTTTTTATCTCGAAAAAAGTAGTCTTCCCGTGGGATGAGCATGTAACACCGCGCAGCGCAGCTAGTTCCATATAATTAACGTACCTCACAAAACATGAGAATCTGTTGAGAAATGCGACGTCTAGGCAATAATAACCAGAAATCCGAAATTCTGAACATCCAAAGATTTACGAAAGAATTTTAGCCCAAGCAGGAACGGAGGCGCTTCGCTCGCTCGGTCCATAAAGTAGAGGGAGAATTAAAAAGGTATTGCAAGCCTATGCAAAGTTTAGCATGTTATAATAGAAAACTCCCGTGATTCTCAAACTTATAAAAATACATACGAAACGGGTTTACTCACGTCGTAGAAGTCGAATATCGCTCGACATGTTTCGAATCGGTTCGCGATTCATGATCAGGAGCTACGAACAGACGCGGCGGCGGCCGAACGCCGCGATATTTGAATTCCACGACGTGAGAAAACCCGTTTCGTATGTATTTTAAAATGTTTAGTATAATCTAATTTTTAGAAACAATTTCACTTTTCAACCTTTTTTAAAAAGGAGGTTCTCTTTTCGTGTTCTTCTAGAACTAACCCAGAACTCCGTGTTTTATGGACCGATTAAAATGTATTTTTTTTGTTCGAGAGTAGCTATTGGAAAATAGCTACTCTGAAGATCTGATGAGGAGATCCATGAGAAATCGAAGGTACACCGAATATTGTAGGTTAGGTACACTGTGGTTTTTAGGGTTCCGTAGTCAACTAGGAACCCTTATAGTTTCACCATGTCCATCTGTCCGTCTGTCCGGCCGCGGCTTAGCTCCGTGATCATTAGAAAGCTGAAATTTGGTAGGAATATGGTTATGTATCACGCCGACAAAACGGTAAAATAAAAACTAAAATTTTTTTTTGTTTCGGGCACCTCTCGAGCGTCTAAAGTGGGGGTGATTTTATTTTTTCGTTTCAACACTATTGTGTGGGGTGTCGTTGAATAGGTCTTTAAAAAATAATAGGGGTCTCCAAACATTATTTTTTGATAAAGTCAGCAGTTTTGTAAATATTCGCTCCGAAAATAAAAAAAATAGTGTCCCCCCCTCTAACTTTTCAACCACGGGTCAAAAAATTATGAAAAAAATCATGAACATCAGGCAGTACTTTCAATGAAAACTATATTGAACAAAATCGGTCGAGCCGTTTTTGAGTTATCGCAAAATTTCATAATTTTCTTAAAAGGACGTAAGTTGACTTCCTGAAGGTAATAAGTAAATACAGTTACTTTGGCGTTTACGACCTTTTTATAGAGCTTGAAATCTTTATCGTAGGTAACTTAAGTCTATTGTGAAGGATGAGCAACTACGGAACCCTACACTGAGCGTGGCCCGACATGCTCTTCGCCGGTTTTTTTTATATATTATCAACACGTTCAGGTGTCATCGGAAATACTTTCTCTTAAGTATTTATTACTTATTTCTCTTTAAATGTTTTAAAATTGCAGCTATGTCGCTGAATTGGGAATCTTGCAACTATGGAGACGTCGTACAAAATACGTGTAACATGTGTAAATGTACGTCGAAAGGGGTGTACAAATGCCAGCCTAGAGACTGTAACTCATCTGGTGAGTATTGTTTAAGTTTCCGCATATAGGTACACGGTGCCCTGTAATTAAAGGACAATCTGGGCACACAATCAACCACCTATAAAACTTAGGTCGGTCCAGAAAATAGACTTTTAGATGTATAATGATTGTTTAATGATTTAATCGCTTGTGGAAACAAAAAATTATGGACTCCAGAGTGCCCAACTTTCTGAAAATATGCGTATGTCTAAGTAATGCTGTTATTAAAATGGTATAACTATTAGGTATTCTCTGCTGTACCTACCAATTTCTTTACTAGACTAATTTACAAACGTATCTTTGGTTTTACCTCTCGAGGTGTCTGGCTGTCTTTCTTGCAAGTAAAATTTTACCCAATTTTATATTATGCAGAAATTTCGCATTTTGTATGAAACATTTGTCTGTTACTGTTTTCTTCTGTATATTGCTGCAACTGTATTTAAGTATCTATAAGTATATTTATCATCGTCTAGTGCAGATAACACAAACATCCTAGATATTATTTTGTAACTGGGTCGATTTATGTGAGGTTGTCCGATATTTATTTATTATTTTATCACTGTATATACATTTCCTTGTTTTAGTTGAAGAACTAACCATCACGAACGTATGTCAACCGAACAAAGTATACTTTCGGCAGGGTACTTATTGCATTTGCAGAGGAGAAGGCCGCTGGCCTCACCAATTCTGCCACTATCTCTTCAGAGATCTACCGGAGCAATCTATAGAGAAAAATACATGTGAGCCAGAAGGATACGTTCGAATGGACTGTAATATCTGCAGATGTAGCGCCCAAGGAGACGTGGACACTACCCGATGCACAGTCAACAAGTGTGAGGAAGAAATAAACTCCAGAAAGAGCAATGACAGAAATGCAACTAATATCTTCGGGAGCTGCAAAGTCAAAAACTGGTACTCGATGGCACCTTGTCAGTTATGTTTTTGTCTTGATACTAACAAACTAATATGTAGTACGGGCATAAATAAACCGACTGATATGCCGCTAGGTCAGAACTCATTGACGTGGTGTGGACCTGATTACTTGAAGCAAGCTGCTTCTTTAATACCTAGCGGTAGAATAAACACAATTTCACACTTAATTTATGACAGTCCCCCTTTTCATCTGGTCAAAGATCCAAGTTTGGGTTTGTTACCGCAGCTTTTAAACCAGATTAGTTTCGGGAAAACTACACCAATGGATTTAGCGATAAATTTTGAAGCTAATTTGGATACTATGCCATCAACTCGAATGCCACCGCTAGCCAAAAAATACAATCCAACCGCCACGCTTAAAAAAATTATGGGAATAAGGAGACTATTGACACTAAATCCGAAAGCAAACTGTGTGCCAGGAACTGTGACTTCTGTAAAATGTAATATTTGTCATTGCTTGACAAACGGAAAAATGATTTGTAGTAATAATAAATGTGGGTATAAGTAGTTGACTACTACTTTATCTTTGACTAATAAACACCTAAACGCTTTTTCATTGGTTTTTATGTGCATTCGAGCTCACGTCTCCGCGACGTGGGTTGAAATCCCGATCAAATCATAAAGGTTGCTTAATTCAGGAGCTTTTATTGTAGTTCAGGGTGGTTCAGGAGATAATGTAGATTTTAGGGTTCCGTAGATACCGTTTTTACGTTAGAATGTTTCTTTGTTTTTTATGTTATTTGGGTCATTTTCATTTTAGGTGTACGTAACACAGAAGTTACACACAAAAAAAAATCGTTCCGTTACGTAGAATAAATTTTGTGTGTAACAAATATTAATAAAGGGTTGTTCACACTGTTGTATTTTCTTCTCGTAACGTAAGAAATAAATCGTAGACATCGTAAAATGAGCAAATATTAACTGGAAGGACGAGTACATATGCTGCGATAAAATTTTAATTCAATAAACGTATTTTTCGTTAAATCTGTCAAAAAAATAAAAGCTTGCAATAATAGTTTTGTCCGTCGTGCATGCAGCTTTACCGTTTTTTGTTACGTAACACACTGTAACACAGAATTTTGTGTAACAGCAACGTTACACTGAACATTCAAATTTCGCGGTATCAACATAACATTCGCCAAATTACAGAGACATTGTACGACATTTTACGAATACTGCCATTTGTATTTTATCGTTAATAATATAACTATGCGATTCACAAAAGTTTTTATGTTATTTATGTGTACTTACTTCTTAAATTCACGTTACACTTATAAAAAACAGAAAGAAAAATCACGTGTGCGACCTGTTTGCACCGTTCTCAAACTGAAACAATATGGCGACGCTGTCATTCGTCGATTGGTAGAAGCCTACAATGTTGCTAGACGAAAATAAATTAACGATGCGTTGAAATTACTTCAAAATTTCGAATTATTGGCTCGCGTTACACACGTTACACAGAAGACGAAAAACGCGGGACATGTAGTTAAATTCGATTTTCTCCTGGTTTGTTATTGTTTCGTTGTTAATAACATTATTAAAATAAAGTACCATCGATGCTGATATGGATAGTGGTAAATATATGTATGCTTACATAGAAAAATAATTTTTTATTGATATTTTTACATGTAAAAATGGAAGTGGGACATCGCTCTTTTGTATGGAACGCCAAAAAAGTAGTATTTTTATTTAATTATTTTGAGTACAAAATAAAAGATATCTCAATTAAAACCTATTCCAACCTGTAGGTAAATGTGTTAGTAATATAATTAACACTTAACATCTACGATACTGTAATACGTAGTATTTTTTTTTTTATCTTTTCGAGTTGGGACAAGAAAAAATAACCAAATGGTAACCTAAAATGAAAATGACCCATTTATGTCAGATCCAGAGGTATACTAGTTTATAAAAATAAAATTAAATCGTGTCTACCCTTTTATTGCCAATTGTACTTTCTTGCACAAACTTTAATTGCTTGTCAAGACAAATCAAATGAGCCTGAACACGATGAGTTAATCTTGTTAAGTTTGGGAGTTCCTATGACCGCCTTCCGTTGCCAACATCAGATCAGATCTTTACACCAAAGCCATCAAATAATTGTTTTGCGATATGCACTTGTCTTTAATGAAGAACGTTGTAACCTTCGATTGTTTTTGTTATAGCTGAAATTTTTGAAGACGTCATACCATAAATAATTTATCTTGTAAAAATGACCCCAGAAAGCTATTGTCCGAGCACAAATGGAAACAAGTAACATACAGACAGGAGTAAAACAATGGCTATGTGGGTGATTTTTACAAGATAAGCTTTTAAGTGGAATTCGGACAGCAGAAAAATATCAACTCCACATTACAGGTGAACATGTATACAGGTCACATAAAAATATAAATGTACAGTCCGATTATCCCAAAAACCATTAGAATAGTAAGAAAAAAGTCTTCCTTTATTAACTTTATTAAAAGTCCCGAGGTGTTTGAGATAATCGGGCTAAATTTATTTTTGTCGCGGGTTAGAATGTTGTCCATTAAATGCTGGACACCGTGTGTAATGCCCCGCCCATCTGTCCGATCTCTGGTAATCAAATTCCCAACCAGGTAATCGCATAAAACCATAATTTTAGATTTAATTTCACATGACTTTTACTGGCCACAAGGCAAAATTAATTAATAATTTATCGCATGAAACGTGGAACCGTTCCATGTATGATTTCATTTTGCGGCGATTTCATTCTCTTTGGTCTTTATCTCTGTTATGATGGTGACTGAGTTATGGTTGATTTTCTTCGCGTTTTCAGCAGTTCATGCGACGACCGTCCGTAAGTATATTATTACTATTAATATTGTAAGAAAGATAGGCAACGCATATTAGGCATGGCATCCAGCGAGGTAACAAGCCCAGCCTTACGGGGCACCCTACCCAATGGTAGCGACCTAGGGGATATATGTACATATAGTTTCTTAAGGTATAGTTATATACTTTTTATATTTGAGTTTTTTTCTTCTTTTTCTTCGAATTAAGATAGACTTATTAAATATCTTTACTCTAAATTAAAATAGAAAATTAGTAAAAATAGCTCTGCAACTGGCCAGAATTAGTCTATTCTATTTAGCCTCCATTGCACTTTTACATATGTCTGAATCTACCGGCATCGCACTAGAGGAGATCGCTGTTGAGAAGAAAGCCCAAAGAACTACAGGAAGCCATGCTTTCGTATTATTATAACAAGGTAGATAAAAATAATAGTAAATCTAGAAATAAGACGGTATTTGAGCTTTCTTGGTGGTCCATATGTATCGTCCTTAATGGTACTTAAAACTATTACAATTATATTTTGCCGTGCTAAGATAAAAGGCGACCTTTTGTTATACAGCTCCATACAGTATTATAAATAACTAGGTAATTGGTACATATAGAGGAGATGTTCAAGACTCACACTCACTCACACGTGGTGGCTGTGGCTAACAACCAGTTTTTTTCTCCAGTACAAAACCAGGCCATCAGAACAGAGACATGCTTCATCGGCGACAAGATCTTGAACGACTGCAACTGGTGCCGCTGCCAAAAGGGGCATTTTGACTGCGAGGTGCGCAACTGCATGATGGTCGACAAGTTCGGCCATTTCAACGGTAATATCCTTTTTAGGGTTCCGTAGTTAACAAGGAACCCTTATAGTTTCGCCATGTCCGTCCGTCCGTCTGTCTGTCCGCAGATTGGCTCAGAGACCGTTCCTCCTAGAAGGCTGCAATTTGGCATTGATATACATAATTAGTCACGCTGACAAAGTGGTAGAATAATATTTTGTTATAGAATAATATTTTGGGAAAACTTTTTTTTGTATGTACCTCCCCTACGCGTTCAGTGGGGATGTAAGTTTTTTTTACTTAGCCTCTTGGGTCTGTCTGACCCTCTGTCACAGGGTTGTATCTTAAGATACATTTCTAACCCTAATAGGTAGGCAGAAAAGAAACTTAAAATTTTCGCATACTGTAATATACATTGTGTGTTGCCGCTATAACAACAAATAGTGAAAATTCAAAAGTTAAAGGGGTCATCAGTCATCACTATAACTACAAATATATATATGTATATATTTTATTTGATTTAATGGAAACGGAACCTTACTTGCGCGAGTCAGTGAAAACTGGGCCGGTTTTTTTAAGAATAAATCTTTTCTATTTGATTAGGTACTTATTTATTATCATAAAGCATAGGTATGTCTGTGTATTAAATCTTGCAATTTAAATTTGGCTCCATTTCCCGGGCTCCGATTGAGCTGAAATTTAATATACCTGCGTAACTTCCATGACAATACAATAATATGGTACGATGGAACTGGTCTGATGATAGAAGGAAGACTCACCGAATTCAGAAGCCTCTATGGAATCGTCACGGTGAGGAGTTAATTAATGTTTAAAGAAAAGTATTGACTAGGTGGGTCGTTCTCAAAAAATTTGCACCGCCACCTGTCAACAGGTTTGTCTTAGAAGAAGTTTTTTACACCGCATTATTTTAAAAATTCAATTATCAACACATATCTATAGACACTTTTTAAATAGAGGCCAAATGCTTCTAATTAAAATTAAAGTATATTAATAGACAAAAAAACGATTTAAAACTATGTTTTGTCGCTCACTTGCCGTGTCCCAACGCGAGGTACTCTTGTTTCGTTGTAATAAAAACATATACATTACCGACTTAGCTTAAGTTCAGTACTCCATTTTATTTTCATATATGATGAAGATTGAATACTACCATATCGAATAATAATACTATGCTTATGTTGCGAATTATTTGCAATTTAAGTTTGTCCACGCCATTTTTTGTCGTTCACTTGTCATGAGACAAACATTACAATTGTGTGACTACTATTTCGTTTCCCCTGCCTCACCCCGCATAAATCAAGACCTTCAGTTGCCACCTAACACTGTTCCGAGTGACACGTCGTCAGCGTGCTGCACTAAAAAAATATGATACATACACTTACGCGAGCGGGAGTTTGTAATGGGTATGTAGTCTATATTCTGCCTTCCATATTTTGGTTGACGTGTGTACTATTGCATTCATTTTAATTTATAACGCGTAAAGTATGGTCTACTTTTATGTGTATAAATATGCAGTTCATCAACGAAATACTTTATTTGTTTTGATGACATAACTGTCATTTTGTCCATTACCTGTATGTCGTTCACTTGTCTATATAACAACAGGTGAACGACACATACGGCAGGTGAACGACAATTATTTAAACACTTATACAAAATAATTTAAAAACCAGGTTTTATCGGTCACTCGCCGTGTCTCAACTCATGTTTTGTTGTTATAAAAACATATATATTACCGAAGTAGCTTAGTTTGAGTATTCCATTTTACTTTCAAGCTGTCTCAGGAATCCTTAGCAGGCGGCGCCCACACCAGATTTTGAAAGCATCAGTCCTCTGCCTGTCAGCGGCTTTGAGCTTCCAGGTCTCTGCCCCATAAAGAGATATGGAGAAGACAAGTGCACAGACGATGTGCATGTTAGTCCAGTTAGGGATGTTTCTATCTTTCCATATTTTGCCGCGTTGGGTCATCGCTGCTTTGGCCATTCCGATTCGCCTGCGAATCTCTGGTTTGCATGTGCCTCTATTTGTGACAATGGAGCCAAGGTACTGGAACTGATCAACAGTTTCGAACTCTTGAAGCAGGTTAGTACTTTGTCGACTAGTAATGGTCGACTATCATCAGCTCGGTTTTATTGTTATTAATATCGAGACCCATTCTGAGGCTGGTTGTTTTGAGTCATTCCAAAAGTTGGGCCACTTCTGCTTCGGGTGATGCAAAATAGGCGATGTCTACCACGTACCTTCAAGGGCTCCATATCTGTTATATAGTATTGGGGATATTATGCATCCCTGTTGTACGCCTTTCCGGAACTTAAAATTCTTGTATGTGACATGTCCTACCGACACCATTCTGTATCCAGACTCGTAAAGGCTTTATAAAGTGTTACCAGATGTGCTGGCAGCTTCAGACAATACCTCCCATAGCTTATCCCACCTAACGCAGCCGAAGGCTTTCTGGTTATCAGATGTGAAGGAATTCCTCGAAGATGGCGAAAACAGCAGTAGGTTGAGTAACGGGTAAGAAATAATATGTCAAAAGAAGCAGCATTAGGATGCAGAAACGTTATTTAAATGATTCGCTGTTGAACCCTCATAACAAATTTATAAAATCACATGGGTATGCTTGAGTTTTCCATCTTTTTGCCGGTTATGACCTTTCTGGATTGTACAGGCTTCAAAAAACCTCCTGAAAAATGTCCTATGAGATGAGAATTAAATGCTTGTTTTCTTTATGCAAATTACTAACATAAGGAAAAAAGAAAAAAAAAAAACAATAAAAAAAGCACGAGTTGACAGCTCAACGTAGGTTTTTTTAAATGTCACTTACCTGCAACCGTCGTCGTTAACCTGCAAACAAATTCAGTGAAGTTGGAACATATTTGTCGCAAACCTGCACCCATTGTCGGTAACTTGGTACAAAATGTCGTTTACCTGACATCGATGTCTTTCACCTGTCGACCTAAAATTTCAAACCCCTATATCTTCTAAGATATTCAATTTAACTACTTCCCTCGACGTGATATCAATTGTCTCAATATATTTCTAGCGATCCTATGAAAAATAAAAGAAGAAATCGCAACTTTAAAAAAAAATGCAAAATTAACGCAGCGGTGCAAATATTTTGAGAACGACCCAGGTACTTATTATTAGTCAGCAATAAAAGCTTTGTCACAAAATTGAAAACAGTGATGACGTTCCGATGATCGCGACTTTAAGGTCGTGAGCAACAGTTCTGCAACGTAAACATTATGTTCTTACAGACGCTATCAAAGACATCGACGTGGGCATGGAAGGCCACGGCGTATGGCGCTCTAAGGCGACAGCCTGCCAACCATCCGTGGTGTACCGCCGGGGCCCCCTGCTCTGCATCTGCAACGAAGACGGCGAGTGGCCCAACCCTACCTGCCGCGACGTCTTCCAAGTCTTCCATACGGTAGAAATAGCCAAGGGTCTGGTATGCACTCCCATGAAGCTATATCTTCAGGGCTGCAACGTCTGTCTCTGCCCAAACACGGGACGCTTAAACTCAGAACTGTGTACCAAGAATAAGTGCCAAGAAGACGATCCAATTTTGAAGACAAGAAGTGGATCAGAATCAGAAAACGAAGTCGCTGAGAACGACGACGGAATTTTAGATGTTTACGCAAATTGTGAAGTTAATAACAAATACCAATTAGGCTGCAAAACGTGCACTTGCCTTAGAAATAACAGGCTTCTATGCGGTAACTGTACGAAGAATGATGATAAAAGCCGTCATTACTGCAAATCTGTTGCTCCTAATGTGCTGTTTAATATAGAATGCAATTTGTGTTTCTGCGATAAAACAGGTCGCATGGTATGCTCGGTGAAGCGTTGTCTTGGGACAGTGGCGACGCCTACTAGACGGCTTTTGATGGATATAGACGAGCGTTACTACGAGCTGGTAGACCGACCGATAGACCTACACACTTGCAAAATCGGTACTAAATACAGAAAGGGTTGTAACACTTGCATTTGTCTGGAACACGAATCTGGACCCATGTTTGCTTGCTCCGTTAGAAGCTGCAAGAACGAAACATTGATCAGAACAGTCAGCAAAGGCTGCGTTCTGCATACGTCATACGAACTGAATTGCTTGAAATGTTCCTGCGTTACAGCTAACGACGAGAAATGGCAGTGGTGCGAGATGGAAAACAGATGTTCGAATATTAAAAGCGAGAGTACAGACTTGAGTACGATGCATGGATATTGCGAACCGTTGCACAGTTATTTCCAGGACTGTAACAGTTGTCAATGTCTTTCTGATGGACAGTCGGCAGTGTGCACGGATGACAAATGTGACCAGCAAGCGATTTCTGTGGAGATTGTGCCGATGCTACAGCACGGGTCCAACTGCCCGAGAGGCAAGGCATACAAAATTGACTGTAACATTTGTTACTGTTTACTCAACGGCAATTCGTTGTGCACTACGCTCGATTGTGAGAAAAATTAATCATGCGATGTTTTTATAAAGGTAAATAAAAGTATTTGCCGTATTGTATTCCTTTTCATTAAATACTAGGAGGTGGCCGCAAACTTCGTCCGCGTATTTATTTTTCCGTAGACGCATAAAAAGTATCCTATAACCATCCATCCGTTTTGGCGTGATGCGAGGACAAAGGAAATTATGAAAACAGATGACGCCAGGTTGGCTAGGCGCCGCGCGCCCATACAAATGACGATCCTGCATCACGCTACGTGTAAAATTAAGATTTTTCCTGAAATCATGACCATGATAGATTTTTTTTTTAAACAAATCTTGAATTTTTAATCATTGAAACTTTGCCGCTTGTTAGGCATAATAGATAGGTATCGTAGATTTCACTCTGAGGAACACTTTATACACAAATCCAGTCAAATAAGGAGTCCAATAAGACCAAAAACTTTTGCAACTATGGGGTTATAACTCAACGTATCTCGGTTAGGGCATCGTGGTACGATGCGACATCGTGCCACGATATCACTTCGCTCGCGTTATATAACGTATACATTACCCTACGGGAAGCAGGTTTTTTTCGGAATAGAATGTAGCCTTATGTATTAAATACACTATCTTCATCCATCCATTCCTGTATCCATCTAGCCGTTCCAGCGTGATAAAGTAACAAAGATACACACATATACAAACCTTCGCTTTATAAAATGTATGGGGTATAAAAAAGATGGGATTTAACAATAAAACTCGGCAGTAAATTTAACAACTATATTTGAGGAAAACATATCTTTAAAACATGGTCATACTTAGCGATAAGTATATAATGAATAATATTTATTAAATTTATCTAAGATGCTAACTATAATCATGTCTTAATACAGTCCGTCTTTTCATTACAATTTAAAATTAAAAATAAAATTTAAACTAATATTAAATTAGCTTAAAATACTTTGTGCAACTTGTACTTAGAATTTATTTTATTTGTAATTATATTTTGTTCTTGTTACACAACCAAAAAATATATAATAATATGATATATACTTAGTCCGAGAAAAAAAGTAATAAATATATATTATAATTAAATGAAAAAGTGGAAATAAATACTGTAGTGTCATCCTGTTTTCTTAGATTGATACGAAAGGGATGACACTACAGTATTGCCACTTTTTAATTTACACTTTCTTGTCCTACTGAGATTTAAAAAGAAAATTTGTTACATAAGGCAGGTAGGTATATTATGATTAAAGGAATATTTCACAGATAAAACAAAAATTGAGTTTACTTGACGCTTGACGGTACTCGCTAACGACAGCGATAACAATTTGTACCTATTGAAAATACCTAGTACAGTGCCCCTAGCGGTGATTTTGTAGAACTACAATTCTCCATACAATTCGTTTATTTAGTCGCAAATGAATAGTCACTGTAAACTCATGGTAAGGGTTTGTCATAATTCGTAGGTAGTTTGTTTTACCTGTGGACAGATCCTCGACGCCGCTAAATTTGCACTGGGTTCTGTTCACCAAAGTTCTGCTGTCTTCCCGTCCGACTTTTACAAGAGTGTACTTTGAACTAGTGATTATATGCTCTTTGCTTTGAACCATAATACAAAGATACTCTTCGTAATTATCACCACATCACACTATGTTTTACCATTGCTGCTATAACCACTAATATTATTTTATTAATATCGTGAACGACGAAACCTTTCTGTGCCTCAACTACAAACTTGGCCAGTTTTTGTAAACATTCCTTTAATTTAAAATACTTAAACGGGTTTACTCACGTCGTAGAAGTCGAATAACGCTCGACATGATTCGAATCGGTACGCGATTCATCATCAGGAGAGACGATCAGTCGCGTCGCGGCGGCGGGCAATAGTTTTCTATGTAAAATTCCTTTAATTATACATACAACTTACAAATATTTGTACGACTGATAAATATTAATAATTCTTTAGAAATGTATAAAACTATATATATTTTATTAAAACATGTTAAATGTATTAAAAAAAATCTAGCTTTTTCTGCACGAGAATTAAATAAAAAATCGCGTTCACACTCCTTCAAGCTTTTTTAGTTCGAAATAGAATTGATTTGAAATATCTAGGTAGAGGTAAAGAATTGATCGAAAGTCTCTACCTATCGCAGAGCTATTTATTTATATTAATTCGCCTATTACAATAATGATATCCTTTTGGCCCGAAGCGTATATGGTATAGGTAATGTATTGTAAGTGCAAAGAGTCGTCTAAAATAGATGCAGCCTAGAATTCTCTTTCTTTAGAGAAGAAGAAAGAGATAAAACATTGATTAATAATTTAATGACTATCTCGAAGTCAAGGCGTAGACTTGTGTTTAGTTTAGGTTGGACTCCTCACGGCGTTTGCATGGAATTCTAGATAGTTTTGATGATTACGATATTATGAGTGTTTTAAATAAGTAATATTAAAATACAAGAGCTTTGACATACCTACCCGTTCTAAATAGAAATATCTTTATTATAAAAGCAAGTGCACTTTATTCATTTCTAGGCTATTTTTCTATTTAGTTTCAAGTATTTTACAAATTACAAGGAGCAAGTTATTTGAAAATCTATTAATCACAATCAGCAATTTCTAAATGCCAAATATTATGGCAAAACATCTATATTGTGGCACAGATTTGTGTCAATGAGATTTGGCCATTTAGATCTAAAGATATTTAAAATTCATACTTATTTTGATGTTGACTGTAGGACAGCTCATAACGTTTTTGTATGGTGTATAGAAGATTTTCATCAAAGTGTTGAAAGTGTTTGCTCTGGATTAATTTACTACAAACATTTCAAATATAAAGACGATATTTGAAAAAGTAAATACAAGTACATTCATTTAAGTGAAGTACTTAATAATAAAGAATTAAAAGCAGATCTAATTAAATTTATGCTTTCGCCAAGTTCAGTTAAATCCTGCACTGATTCTTAGCTTTAGTCTATGATATTAAAAACTATAAATCTCTATGTACTCAAATAACAGATTTCAGCACACAGTTTTAAGGTACATCGACAACTGAATAATTTAAGCTGCAAGTGCTGCAACATAAATACTGAGACAGAATTGAAAGTTTTCATGTTTCTTGGTATATTTTTTAAATATTGTTAATAAAAGAAAGTTATAAGAAGACACATTTCTTAGACCAGACTTAGGACCAGATTCATAGAACGTATGAGAAGCTACGCATAGCCCCAACAGAACTGTAGATGTGAAACATTGGTGCTAAAAACTGAAGTAAGCAAAAAGTAAATACCCAGCTCAAGGAACTTATGAGAAGGTGTCGTTGACCTGCCGACTGCAGCGAATAAAAGTAGCTCTCCTGGGCAGTTCCCGGATCTTCGCGGCGCCGACGTAGGTACAAGCGGACCGGAGACCACCGAGAATGTCTTTGACAGTCGCTCCTACGTCTCCTCGGTACGCTATTTCTACCGTTTTACCTGTAAATATAGAAATAGAATTCAGAATAAGCATCAGATTTGCAGAACTTGTGATGAGGTTTCCATTACGATGGATGATGATGACAGAGGTAAGGAATGACAGGGAATCTTAACAGCCTGCATATGCCTGATTCTCGACTTAGCTAAGAACAGTAAGAGCTTCACTTTCTGTAGCGCTATAATTACTTTAATTTGCTTTAAAGTACGTTTAAAGTATTCTTATCGATATTTTGTGAGAGAATTCCGACACTAAGAAATACAAAATTGTTATGCCAGTAGGTACTTCATATCGTAGACCTTGTCACTGATCTACATACCTTTTTATCACCAAGTCAGGAGATCGAGCATGTGTTATTAGTTATTACAACATTGGTTGAACTTGAATATACAAAAAAAAATCGACTGAATAAATAATAGCAAGGCATTCTCTTTCCGTTACAATATAATTGCTTTTACATTTGTTAGAAACCAGCTCATGTAGTTATGGATTACAGGTTCCGTCCGTCTTTCGTCGGCGAGATTACTTCACCAATTCGATAAAACGCATTGCAAAGTAGAATATAATAGAAACTTTATTGCGTTCATGAGTCTTACAGCATATTTCACGAGTCTTAGAGCGCTGCCGTCTGATCCTAACCTAGATTATTTGTTATATTTGTATAACCATGTTGAGTCATCATAATCACACAAACTCACCTTCTGATGACCTATACTCCGCCACACCGCCAGAATGCTTCTCCATAGCGGTGGCGGAAGCCATGCCGTAGAACAGCTTGACCTTCTTGCCGTCCGGCTTGGTGACGACGTCGCCGGCGCATTGGTCGTGGCCGGCGAACATGCCGCCCGCCATCACGAAATCTGCGCCCGCGCCGAATGCTTTGGCTACGTCGCCAGGGCAGGTGCAACCGCCGTCCTGGTTAAAATACAATAATTATCAAGTGAATACAGACCACAATCAGGTATCTAAAGACTTAATTATAAGCCCGTCAAAAGGCCAAAAGAGACTTATTTATCCGTAGCAAATAACCTGATCTGCTAAATGAAGATCAAAAACTAATCCAATGTTAACCAAATAAACCACGCACTCGATAACAGCCTGATAATGGTATAACTGTGGGTACCCCACGACGGTCTTTAATGCGCGTTGACTGAGCCCCGGCCGACACACTTGGACAACTTACCGATATAATGTGGCCTTTGAGACCGTGCGCCGCGTCCGCGCACTCGATAACAGCTGACAATTGCGGGTAGCCTACACCGGTCTTGATGCGCGTGGTGCACACTGAGCCTGGGCCAATGCCCACCTGGAGAACAAATCCTCGTTAGTTACATCGTAACAATCGGGTGGCAAGCCGGGCCACTGAGATGACAAGAGCCCCGGGCCGAGACGATCACAACATCAGTTGTTTTTACAGCTCATTTTGACCACCACATTTGAGTTCGGTGACTTTTATTTTCCCAAAACTGACACATAGTGTAAAGACGGAAATTTGTGCCGTTTATGGTTAAAAATTTATTTTATTCTGTGCCGCAGCATGTACTTTTCAAAATGGTGCTGTGTCCATGAACGTGTTATTAGGTACACTATTCCATTCCTGCGTAGGTATTTTAAGATAGGTGTAGCTATTGAACCACATTTTATTAAATTACCTTGATTATATCAGCACCGGATAATATGAGTTCTTCCACCATCTCCCCAGTTACAACGTTGCCTGCCTGAAATAAACGAAGTGATGAATACTGATATTCAAATGACATCAGTCAAGGTATAATAATTCTAAATTAATAGTACATTACTGCAGACGCCGGGAAAAAAGCGCTTGCCGGGTGAGTAGGTATAGACGGCCGTGGCCTTTTCACGGCTAGGCATGTATAGAGCTTTTCTCAAACGTATGCAATGATAAAAATATATTATTCAACTGTTTAGCCTGTTCATGAACACAGACGCCATGCATTGCATGTTTGAGAAAATGTATATTAACTCCCTACGGTCGGCCGTCTATCCCAATCAGCCAGCAAGCCCTTATATTCCCGGCGACTGCAGTAATGTACTATCCCTACAATCTTTAACTTGTTTATGGTTTCCTTTTCCTACTTACTATGATGGTGTGCGTTGGATACGCCGCCCGCACTCTCCTAAGATACTCCACAAAATGTTGCGAGTACCCGTTGGCTACGTCGAGGCAGATGAACTTCAGTTCCTTTACATTGTTGAGGATCTCGGAGAGCCGCTCATAGTCTACTTCTGCCGTGCCTGAGCTGGCGGCTGGAAGGAGTAACCTGCTTATTCTGTGCACCTCCGGGACACGGTTAGTCCGCTATTCTTTGGTCATTGAGGTCACCTGAGGCTAGTGCGTCTATGAGGCAAATGCGACTCAGCCATACCCTTCTTACTTAAAGTTTGGCACTATTAATTAAAAAAAAACAGAGCGGTGGTAGTTATAAAGAGTTGCGTTTCTATTTATTTATTTACACTTAAAGTAAAAGTACAAATGGCGAGCTTAATGTCATAAGGCATTCTCTACCAGTCAACCATAGAACATTTCTATAATATCATCAAAAGTAACATTAACCTCATAGTCGCAATAGCCTCTTTATACTTATATACTTACATATAGTGACCTACTTAGTGACTTGTTGTTTATTCAAACCTTAGAATAAATACGCCTAGAACGACAGTCTTTGATGTGTGTGTCTACAGAAATGCGCCAACGGACGAAACTTAGCCCGTGGCTAACCAAAACTGGGTTCACTTTCTTGCGCTAACTAGGTGTCAAATTCTAAGATTAAAACAGACTAAGCAACTAACTGATAAATTAAAACACCAGAAATAGACAAAAAGTTACCCTGAATTCTCATCTAATCAGAGGCTCGACAATTGCCCCAATTCCAATTGAAATAACTAGCTGCCAGTCTTGATACAAAGTAAATTAATACGAGACTCGACCAAATGTGTACAGTCGGCAGCAAAACTAGCTACGCAGATTTACGTGCTCTAGATTTAAAAAAAACAGACAGACAGAAATCGACTAAGTTAATTATATAGTCACCAGTTAACGTTAAGTGCATTTTGTTTAAATTAGGAATAATAGCGGATATCAAAAAAATATTAAAACTACTTAAACAACACTAAAAGCAAATTGTCGAGACATTGAATTTATTTCTAAGTATGAACCTAAATGCCATTTCGAATTAACTTTTGAAGCCTTAACTGATAAATCAGAAAGTATTCAGAGAAGAAACAATATTTTTTGGATTTACGGAGTGTTGAAACCAAGGTACAGTACGATTATCTCCACTTTGACATTATTTAGATGCGAACATTTAGATTCGCGGCCGAAACATCCTCGCATCGTCGGAGTTCGACGGAGGAGGGGAATTTGTTTGCATTTAGTTGATCCCCGCAACAACAAAGAAACAATAATGGTCCATTCCATAGCCAAGAAAAGGTGCTCACTGCTCTAAGAGGTTTAAGAATACCCTTGTCTCAGCATTAAGGAATGGATAAAAAGTTAAGTGGATTTAGAGATAGTACGAATGGATAAGAATCTTTAGGGTGCTTTTTTGTAGGATCGAATCTTGCGACTAATCCGCCTATCTCTGCCTACTAAAAGCGAATCTCTGTGTGTAAAAGTGAAACGGTTGGAGGGATTTGCATTTGAAAATAAGGACAAAGATAGTTTTTACCCTAACTTAACAAAGCTAGCATAGGCTAAATTTTATTCCGAAAATACATAGGATGTTTGACCGCGAGCGAAGCCACGGGCTAGTAACCAATAATAATGTCTAGTACCTAGCTGTGTCATTGCTTATTGACGAAACCTGTGGTGGATACAACTATTTGTGATTGTCAAAACCTGTGTTTCCCGTGGTATATATTTTGTAAGATTTTGTCTTTTAATAAATACAAATTATTGGAGCAATAATTTAAATGCAAATATTTACCCATGTGTTCTAGGCACTCGGGGTGGTCTTCGGCGAATTTCTTCCAGTCGTCTATAGAGTAATATTTGTGTATGCAGGTGAAGAGGCCGTGCTGAAATAAAAATGACATCCAGTTAGTTACATATACAATGTAATATAATTATAAAAGACACACTGGCCTCGTCCGACCTCTACGGAACATCCGACAGGGCGGAGGCGACTGCAGAGGTGGCCGAAAATTAAAAAAAAAACGGCCAAGTGTGAGTCGGACTCGTGCACCGAGGGTTCTATACGAACACTTCCCATCTTAACTGGCCGGGTTAAGCAAAGTTAACGCAACCGATCACGTTTGGACAATTGGAATAGCCAGCAAGTGACGAATACTTTTATCATTTATTCACGCACTTTTATTAGCTTCACGTGTCAATAATTTTAACCTATAGATACTTTTCTGGAGAATGGATGTTTTTTTTTAATCTTGAATTTGTGTTTATTCATAAAGAAACCGATTTTTCTGTAGCTTAAAATAAAAAAAGATGTAAATGTTTTACCCGCCTTGTAAAGACATGGTACGATAACCTAACCCTGGCCTGGTGGTTCCTACTGGTTGGCTGGTTATTCCTACCTATAAACAAAAAACTTTTTTTTTAATTTCGTATGAAACTTTGCATGTGTATGTAGTTAACGTGACAATACAATAATTTTGTATCTTGGAGCTGATCTGATGATGGAGACGGAAGGTGGCCGTAGGAACTCCTAAACAGGACAAGATAAACCAAGATATTTGGAATGCAACAAGATATTTGGGCTCATTTGAATTTCTCGATGAGCAATTAACGTTTATGTAAGAATCAGTCGGCAATAACAGCGAGTCTAAATAAAACTTTTTGGGACTTACCTTAGACAGTTCCTTTGCCATCTCGAATGTGCCGACGGTGTCCATGTTGCTCGCCATAACCGGGACACCGCGGTACGTCTGTCCCGAATTCCGGAAAGTGATCTCACGGTGTAAATCCACCTGGAAAGCGTGGTCACCATGTTAGAAGAGCGGTCATAATGCGCCATCATATAAGTACATATAATAGATAGTTACTTTTCTCAAATATTATATACGCTAGGGCATACATTCAGCAGCATGGTTCTAAAATTTACAATAAACAACTCCAAGGCTTTTAGAACCACGGTATGCTACCAAATGTCCTAAGCCTAATTATATCAGCGAAACGTAACGCTAATTTAATTCGAAAATACTGTACTAAAATAATGCAGTTAACACATTCAACACCGGGAGCCCGCCCCGTAGGCACTGTGCTCGTAGCGAGTTTTCGCTACATACGCATTTCCCCATGTTATATATTAGCGTAGCGCTACGAAATCCTCGGTTGCGAAAGAGTGGCTTCATAAGGCTTTCATTACAGTGAAGTCTTTACACGGGAGACAGGATGTCCATTACGATAAAAGCGTATTTATTTTATCATTTATATGTGATTCACGTCTAAGAAAAGAAATTTAATTCAGAATGCAACAAAATTACATTTAATACGAAATGTCTCTAGTCTGAATCGCCGTAGGTACAACGCATGTATATTGTGTCTAGATAATTTCCGTTGATTATTACATTGTATGTAATGTAACGGTAAGGCATACTAGGAATAACATTGTGCGTTATGTTGGATGTCTGAGAAAAGGCAGCGTGGATGTATGACTTTGTAATAGAAATCTACGTACCTAAATGTTTGTATAGATTAAAAGTAGTGACTCTGTTACGTTATAAATGACAACATTAGTTTATGTGACTGTACATAATGAAGGGTATTAAACACGAGTGTGGGTTTATGAAACGAGCCGAAAGCGAGTTTCGTAATAACATCACACGAGTGTTTTAATGCCTAATTATGTACAGTTACATACACTACTTTATCTACCCACATATCATAAGCCTCCATGCTGCATTCAGGAGCCGCACATTATGACCACCATAAAAATAGACTGCTTTAGAATAGAGGTCAAATCAAATTTCTTTGTTTTTCAGCGATGTTCCAAATTTGAATGAATAATTATCATCGAAATCGATGTTATTTTAATTATTATTTAGCAATAATAACATTTCTACAGATAAGAAATTTGTTTTAACAAGACAGTCTATTTTTATGGTGTTCATAATGTGCGGTTCTTGAACGCATCATGGAGGGTTTATGATATTTAGATAGATAAAAATACTAATCCAACCTTTCATAGTTACTAAAACTAAAACCGAGCATTTTCTAAGAGCGTGCTCCATCTTCTTTTTATTAAGAGAGACCACGTCCACGTGGAAGTATTATTACGAAAGCCACAATAAATTTAAATAAGAGGAAACCCACGCCACCGCCTCCCAAGCGCCTCCTCGTGGTGATGTCTAAGAACAAAATAAAAGCAACCATCTGCTTTTATCACATGATAAATAAGTGGCAAAGCATCCGTCACTCGCATTTTGTCATGCTTTGTCACTTATTTATCGCGTGATATAAGGAACCATCACGGGCCCAGAACAGGTTCTTAGACAACCATCATAGGCCCGAAATAATAATAATAATAATAAACGCTTTCTCAATTGGTTCAGTAAAACACTTACAGACTCACAAGAACAACCAGTAACCCTAAACTCATTACGGTCTCCGTATTCACCCAATTAATTTCTTAGTTCACAGTGACCTGGTGGGAGCTGTCGGCGCCTGCCGATCGATGCTAATCGCTCTAAATGGCACCATTATCTGCTGTCAACATTACGTAGCAAACATAATTATTAAGAGAAACATTACTAACATATACGTCAGTATACGAGGATTACGTCGTATTCTAATTTTGGTTTGTTTTGTACACTTCCAAAAAAGGAGGTTCTATGTTTCATTGTATGTTCACCGATATCTTCTCCAATCTGTTTTCATAGTACATAGTAATAATTGTGTGGTTTAGCACCGACGTAATCTGTTAGTACATGAACTGGTTATTTTTGGCTTTGCAGTTTATTTTGAAGTCTGTTCTTTTTTTAAAGCTTTTATTTTTATTAACTTGCATTGCATGGTATGTTTAAAGTGTGTTTGTTCGGGTGAAATCTTGCAACTCAATTTTGAAGCAGATATCGTCAACCGATTGAGCTGAAATTTTGCATACTTACTTAACTTTGATGACAATACAATAATATGGTACCATGGGGCTGATGATGGAGCCGGAAGGTGGCCATAGGAACTCTATAATAGAAAAAGCAATCCTACCGAGCTTGGGCTCTTTAGAATCGTCTCAGTGAGCATTTGATGGATATCCAAAGAAAAGTACAGTCGGCTATAAAAGCTTGCCACTAAAATGACATTTTTGACAGAAACATATTTTTAAATAATTGCAAAGCAATATTATAAATAATAATCGCTCCTTTAACTTTGTGGCTCATACTGTTTTTGTTTTATTTATTACTTTACAATATATTTATTTATTATGTCTAAGTATTTATGTAAGTATATCTGTATATTTTTATTTATGTACCTATGTTTATTACTTTTGTCTTTTATGGTAGTCGTTCATTTAGTCCTATTATTATTATGCACCACCTACTAATTTCAAACATTAATTTTCAACTACTCCGCTACCTGAAGGTTGTCTGGAAGAGATCGCTATTTAGCGATAAGACCGCCTGTTGTTTACCTCTGCCTGTTATTTTAATGTATCTCATGTTGTGTTGTATATTTCTTTATGTTGGAGGTGTGCAATAAAGAGTATTTGTATTTGTATTTGTATTTGTATTATTATTTAAATTAGTTCTTTTTTTAGGTTTTGTTTTGAACTGATATGTCGCAGCTACTTCACAAAAGGTACCGCATTGAGGTACTGATGCGTTCGTGTTTCATTCATACGACAATCGGCACCACCTCAACTCGAGCCGTCCAACAGAAATGATGGTGACGTTTATAGTTCAACATTTAGATAAGTGATAAAACTCGATAATTAGATAAGTGATAAATCTGTCACTTTTAGGGCCGAATGTTCAATCACCTCACCAGATAAATTTATCTGCCAGTAAAAATGATTGCTATCCTTTTCTCCCGTCATATAAAAGAAAAGTGACAGCCGACATTTATCTGACAGATATGTTTTATCTGGTGATTGAACAATCGGCCCTTAGAGTAATGACTGAAACTATGATGGCGACGTTTATAGCGCGATATATAGATAAGTGATAAAACTGTCACTTAGAGAAATTACTGAAACTATGATGCCTTTTATCACGCGATAAACAAGTGACAAAGCATCTGTCACATTTTGACAAGATGCGAGTGTGAGTGACATATGCTTTGGCACTTTATCACGTGATAAAGGCAACCATCATAGACGCGAAGCGAATAAAGCGCGATATGTGATAATTCTGCCTCTTTTAGATAAATGACTAAAACTATGATGGTGTAATAGCGTGATAATTAAGATAAAGCGCAATAATTAGATAAGTGATAAAGCGCGATATTTAATTAAGTGATAGAGCGCGATAACTAGATAACTGATAAAGCGCGATATTTAGATAAGTTTTAAATCTGCACTCTTTACTCAATTTTGTTTGATCCAGCAACCCCGGGCTATCTTAAATCTAAATTCATATTTTTAACAGCTCGGCCTGGGTGCGAGCTGCGCTCATCCCGAACTCTCAAACTCACTCTTCCTTCTCACCGTACTGGTTTCATGTCCAATTCCTTTGCGATTCAAGCAATTCGTTTGTGGAACGATCTCCCTCTCTCCATTAGGAAAGCTCAGAGCAAATTCTCCTTCAAGCGCATGGTGCGCAAACATCTCTCCAAAGAATTTCAGGATTGATTGTCTATATGGTGTTTTACAGGGGTACATATATGTATGTATATATATATATTATATTATATATATATTTGTATTTATGTATGTGTATTGTATTGCATATATGTGTATGTATAGGTATATCGTTAATATATATATATCAAACTTATTGAATTTTGTCTCGTTTTTAGCCACGACTTTTTATGATCCTGCACCAACTGCTAGTTTCTGTTTGGCCCTATGGTTGACTGGTAGAGAATGCCTTATGGCATTAAGTCCGCCATTTGTACTCTTACTTTTGTATTTTGTGCAATAAAGTTTAAATAAATAAATCTATCACTTTTAGACAAATACGCGAGTGCAAGAGTGACGGGTGCCTTATCATTTATTTATCGCGTGATAAACGTAATCACATATAAGGCTGGTGTATTGTTTGCATCACTTTTCAAATTGGAACACACCTATCAAATCCGTATCGTCATCGCACCACCTCGATATACGCTAACGATCGGCGCGCTTAGGTACGTCAAGAGAATGACGCGCTTATAATATAACTACCGTCACCGGTCGTAGTCATAGAGATCCTACTTCACGGTGAGATTTTGCCTGAAATAATGATCATAGAAAACTGTTTCTAAATACAATTAAGAACATTTCAAATTTTCAATTTAATTTATTAACACATAAATCAAAGCTATTAATTTAATGTGATTATACAGACTAGTTTTAAAAATATTATAAAAAAAGCGAAAGCAGCATCATTTATGAATCGGCCCTCTACATTGTAATGCTGCATCTGAAGCTTACCCTAACTCTAAAGCTATCCTGAGTCACGGGACCACCTGTAATGTTTATCAAGACCATCTGCTAAATAAATACATCCTGGGAACGAGCACCAACTTGTAATGTATCGACGACGAGCTACCTATTAAATACCATGGAAATGCATTTACTGAAATATATCTACGCCTAAACTAAAGGTACAGGTCCTACGCCTGCTTCACCCCCGCCACTAAACTCTACTCCTACAACGAAACCCTAGGAAACCCTTCAATGAATACCTAGCCTTCCAGAACCTACAACTAACCAAGCCTAAATATGAAAGGATCCTTAATACAATTGAGCTGAACATTTCTTAATAATTAATGGCCAATATGTGATCGGGATAACCGTTGTGATACGTCTAGATGGTAGGAACCTACGTTGAAGTAGCAACTCAGTTTCTTTAAAAAGAAACTTAACCGTGATGTGTCGCTAAGTGCTTCCGTACCTATATACTGTGCTATGCTACTATGTATTTCCAAATAAATGTGTATTCTCTTAATTATTTAATGCAAGCTTCTCGTATCCTACTGCTACCTAGGTTCCTTATACTAATTAAATTTCTAACTTAATTTAATTGTATCTATCCTCATAATATAAACTTATTACTTCCCAAGAAGTCCAGCCAACAAGAATATCCATAGTTCCTATAGCAAGATTCAATATGAAATATTATAAATACTCTTATAAAAATATTATTTAATTCTATAAAATTCATCTAATCCATAGTTAGGTATAGTTTTACTAGATTACTCCATGTAACAATAAAGATCAGTATGTGAATCAAACCAAATATTATTAGGATTCCGAAATGAAGGGTAATTTAGTTTTTAAAATTGCATGTTCTTACTCCAGGATGATTAGAAATCAAATGTCTAAGTACAATATGAAACTATACTTCATTACCAATCTATATATAGATGGAAGTTACAGAACCTATGAGATTTTATTATGACTTTAATTAATCTTAAGTTTTCATACTTGACAAAAATTAAGTAATTTTGTTATTATAATCTAATCTGGGAAGATGGTATACATCCCTTAAATAAGTTATAGTAGGACAATCTGGGGTGGATTAGACCTATACAATAAGTAGTAAGTTGCTATAATCACCACAATAAAAAAAAACTAGTAAGGACTAGATTATAGTATAATGGAGAAGGTATCTCCTATTGTGAAAAGAAATAAATATAAATTTTTGTTAATTATCCCCTACCACCCTGAGTGCGCGGAGAATGTCACTGAACGCTTTACCTATCTATTCCTGAGAAGCAAATCGAATTAAAGCGTTCAGCTAGAGGATGGGGAACTCCGCACCTATTCTAAACTGAACAAACCACTGTGGGATCTCATCACATCTATGCATGACGTCCTAGCCTACGGCATAGTGTCAAGGATCCATCTTTTTGGGGAAGCCTTTTGGCGCAGGCTTCTTTACGTTAACTACACAAGGCCTATTTTAAGGATTTTACCTACCTATTTAACTAGATAAACATATGTGATGGTTGTAAAACTATTATAATTCAGAAAAATAAAGTTATAATTGTATTTGTAAGAAGTCTAATACACTACTCCTTCCTAGTAGGTTTGAACCCTTCTAATGAGTTCTAGAACTGGGTTTTCGTTTGACCATATTCATAAATGTAGTATATCCTTGAAATCATGAAGACTATTGTGCCTGTTCGTAGTATCTTTCAACTTTCGACTGACTTATTCTGATAAGGGAATTCTTTTACGCCCTGTGATATAAATTAATTCAATTCTGGGATCTGTGATGTAAATACGGGAACGAATAACTTTCATTATTGCTATCCATAAGTCCCCGGCTTTTCTTAGCAATTTACACTTCAGATTCTCCACATCCAGTCTTAGGAATGCTTTGTATTTCCACACTATACAACGATCCACAATTTCCTTATCAAAATTATAATAAAGTTTAAAATTACTTCTGTTCATTGAAAAAGCGATTATCTACTGCCAACTGACTCAACTTTACCTCAGTGATGCCATTCTATCGCTTAAGCTATACCAAAGGTTCATTACTTTAAATCATAATCGGTAAGTTCTAATTAATTATTCCTTTAATTTAGGTGTTAAATATCTGGTTGGCCTAAATAACTGGTTCCCTATCCCCAATCTTTACAAACCGCCACTAGACTCTGTTCTTCCCCTACTAACTTCCCGGGTCATAACCACTTAAGAATTTAATAGTTCAACCTCTTAACCACTATACCTAACAAGGTTAAAATAATTTGAATAAATGTTATGCTAGTTAATGACGATTGACCGATTGCTCAGTAGGTAAAGATCCCCGTCCTAATGTTCCTATTAAGGTGTACCTATCGCTAAACCCTGTTCCCTAGCTAATACAAAGAACACTAGAGACCTAGGTCTCATATTTATATTTAAACGTGTATGGGGCCTAGCTAAGCTAAACTGTAAGTTCGGGAGATTAACCCGAGGATGTGACTATCATCAGTGTAATTAAGCCCCCCCCATGTGGCTAATGAGACGCCGGAAACATGGAGTAGCTTGCCCTAATATGTGTATATAAGCAGATATATAAATATATAGTTTATGAGACCGAGCCTGGAGGTCCGTTTGGCTTCAGCGAGCGCGGAAAGGCCCGCATGTCCATCACGTGTGGTCCTCGCTTTCACCAAACAAAACTATCCACACTCGTAGGCTATTCACTGCACTTATATATGGCTAGTGTCCGAATCGCCTAATTCGGATAAAACTAGAAGAGTCCGAAAGATATTCGTTTAACAGCCGCAAGGTTAAATATCTTTCACCTGGTAACCATGTACCAAAACACTATTTCTGGCATGTGACTAAGCTTAATATCCTTTAAAACAACAGAAACCCCACTAAATTTCAATAGGCAAATATAGTTTCAAAGACAATCAAAACCCCAATAGAAATTCCCCTTAGAATTAATTTTAATACCTTAACTGCCAGAAAACAATGTTACTCGGACGAAGTCCCAAACAAAAAGAATCCCTTCTACTAAGCCCTTGCCTATTTATAACCAATAGCTCGAGACATTCGACAGCTTTGACAGCTTCAACAGCTTCAACAGCTTCGACAGCTTCGACAGCTTCAACAGCTTCGACAGCTTCGACAGCTTCGGGACACTCGGGACACTCCCGACACGTCACGTGACCTAGCCCCCGCCCTCTAAGCGTTGTATATGGGATTTTGATTCTTATTTAGTCTAAATAAAGCTCAACTCCTCTGTTGTCAATTTGTGAATATCAACTTGCTATTTTTTAAATAGTGGTAATATGTTTAGTTATAAGAATGGTTTTACTTGCTTCCGCAAACATTCACACTGTTATTCTTATTTTGCATTTGTATTGCCTATATCTACTAAATGATAATTTTAGTATTAGCTTGATGACGTATGATGCTAATATGTCTTAAATTCGTTGATGATAATGATGATGTGAGTATCACGATGATGATATATGACTACACGAGGGCGGGCACATGACGAGATCATGTGAATCGCCACAATCGCCCCCCTGCGAAAGTTTGAAGTGGATTGACATCGTCAAATAACGTAGAACTTCGCATTCCCCTTAGAATTGTAAAAACAATTAAAAAAAAAAATAATATATATATATATATATAACAATTATTCTTAAAGCAAATAACATTTTGTGATAACCTTGGATATTCTAAATCCGTTAGTATTCGTACCCTTAACTGTGTGTGTGTTTAAACCAATACTTGGGAACTCACTTGTGTATTAAATCAGAATTCGAACCATAGAATAATATCATTGAATCGTGAATATATTTCTCCAAATCTTAACCACATCGTAAGAAGTGTTTGGTTGTGAGTCAAACAAGCCCTATTAGCTCGGTTTTGTCTAAACACCTCAAACTTGACCTGCCCATTGCTCAGCCTTATTTGCGAATTCACCTTGTACGAATTCTTCGATGAATTGACAAAACTCTCTTCAGACAACATAGCAAAGATCTTTGGTATAGATACTGAATATTCATCCTTACTTCAATTCAATAACTGATTCCGATTTCAAATTCTTCTCCAAAATCACATGCGACTCTCGTTTCTCGGTGCGTGTTATCACATCAAGAATAAACAAGCCAATTTCAGCTCTATAATCATACAATTGTGTTTTTTTTTTTTCTCGTAAGACTATAGACTTACTAGTCGAATTGTGAAATAATGTTTCATTTCAAAATTATGCTAAATAATACTATTATACCAGAGGTTCATACAAATATATCAATTCAGTTTTATCCTGCCTTTACGGATAAACCAATCCACAATTCCTTTTATTTAAAAATATACAGTTGGCCAATCTATTTGTTGACATGGGTGTGTGTGAAACCTGCACGTTCCTGCCCGTGCTCGTAGAAGGTTAGCCCGTAGGCCATGTAAAGTATTGTTTTGCACAAACTACCGCACAATCGGTCTCAAATCGAAACTTCGATTTACTAAGCCTAACTTCTAAGTATGTGCAAACCAATTGATGTCTTTAGAAAATACTCCCGTTCGTACCTCTAAAGATAGTAGACCCCCCCGTTTTGGACCCGAATACTTTCGAACTTAGCTTGAATACATATAGACAACATCCAACTCAAAAGGTCCACTCACTCCTGTTCATTCTTATCATATCTTTCATCCATCACACAAGCATACATCGCGCACTAAAACATTTCCATACGTCACACTAACAGGCTCCTACATTCATTTTTTCGCATTGACTTAGTCAGAAGAACATCACCCACTATGTATTCAAAATCCATACTACTTTACTTTCCTATAATATCCCAAATTCCCCTTTACTTCTTTCATCAAAATCAAAATAAAGATTTTCTCTAATATAAATAATAAAATTGACCATCCACTTCACACATTTCGTATTTTTGTTATACTCTAATAAAACTCGTAATTTTTCAATTCACCCCTAACTACCCTTTTGAACTTATCGAATATCAATTCATTAAAGAACCCCAAAATACGTATTAATGGAAACGATCCATCCCACAAAACATTCAATTAAATATACTACTAACGACCCCTAGTGGAATTTCCTACACTCATTCGTTACTTATACTGTTGCAATACTTTTACTGCGGTACAACGTATAATATGACATCACTATTGTCTTTAAGGAATTTCGTCTGTAATCGATTCCCTAATCGATCTTATCTTATTATCCCTATTGAATATTAGAATTTGATTGACAACTTACTGAAACACTAGTACTTAAATAATATTTAAATAAAATGCACATTAAACTATCTTCTACAAATGCTACGTAAATCTTACGAACTAGGTAAGTGAATCTATGCCTTAATAATAGTCTACTATTTATGTCATCTTATTCCTTTAACCATGATAACACTGTCGCCAAACATTATCATACTACCGCGCATTCCGTCCGTTCACTATGACCCCATTCGAAGAAATTTTATTAAAATTCCCCATACTTTGGGACAAAAAGTATTTGAACAATAAGGACAATAAGTTACGAAAGGTCGCGAAAGCCGAATTACTCAGGTTATGTAACTTGCAATCAGACATAGCCCTAACTTCAACCGACATCCAGCGCAAAATTAATAGCTTCCAAAGGAAGCAACTGCGCCATAGCAAGAAGGTAAATACAATTTCCTCTCCCGTTCTTAATGCTAACTTAAATTGTTGAAATATGTTTACATCATATAAAAAGGAAATGTACCCCGTTCCATCTACCCTCTTGCATTCTTAAAAGGTACAGTACTTGTAATTTGTTTCTTATCTCTCCTTTTGAAAAGAAAATACCTATAATTATTAATTTAATAATTTCCCCCTCTTTTTCAGCAATTAGTCAAACCATTAACGCCACGCCCTGAGCCGATGCCACTCCCACCTGATCTCAACAGCATCCCATCCCCCCTAATCATCCCAATGTCTCCATCGTTTAGCTTTTCTCCCTTTTTTTTTTTTTCAGGATTAAATAAATTGCTCATAATTTAAATAACATAAATATCTTTGGAACATGAAGATTATATACATTAATTAAACTAGGTAAATTTCCAACTGTTATTATAATCGCTTAGATTACACCCTTAGTGTGAAGCAAATGGGTTATAAATTTCCTAACAATGTTAACGCATCTCTTCTGTCTCCTTTTTTTTTTCTTTTTGTTATTATTTGTTTTTATTATTTATTATTGTATAAAACTGTACTATATTTTACTTCAATCAATAAACGCAAAGTAGATTCCCTACTTTTGTTTTGTAATTAGTAATCGTTAACCTAACTTGATTCAACAGATTTTTTATTTTATGTTCCAGATTTTTGACTATCAAGGCGAGCCTGGAACAATCCCTTAACCTGCTGATTATATACTTAAAAAAAATTACTTTCATTTCATTTGTTACATTATGTGTAAAAAAAAACTCAAAAATGGATCGCCCCCCCCCCACTTATGAAATCACTAACACTCCTACTTTCCTTTTAATTACCATATTTAATGATTCTAACAAGTCTTATATTAAGCTAAAAGATTAATAACTTAATATTGTAGCTAGGGTCATGTTTATCAGATCTCATTGTGAAACATTTCCTACACTAAACTAAAGCCTATAAATAAACCCGCGCCCCCCGAAATAATAAGTCCTTAGTATCCTCATAGTCTATCCTTAATTTCATAACAAATTTACAACACAGCTTGAACTAATAACTGATGTAAAAATAAGTCTTCACAAACTCATATTTCCTGTAGTCAAGAACAATGACATCTCTATTCTACCTCACTTAACTAATTTCCTACAAAATTCCAACTTTATATCTATATTAAAATTAAATTTATTTAAATAATCATTCCATCTCGATATCATAATCATTTACTGATAAGATAAGCGATGACACCTGTCACTTGTCAAATCAACCAACTCGAGGACGTTTCTTTTCACTCTGCCTTGCTTACGTATTTAATTTAAAAGTGAATTACCTTTTTTTTTTCAATTATGCTTAAATAATATTAAATATAATATCCCTAAATATCTGAATATTATGTTATATTAATAATACGAACATATTGAGTAAAATTGCCTACGTATCTGATTGAAACTAAAGTAAGTATATTATTACTTGATATTATTATTCTATGTAACGTAAATTATTATCTAAAACTTAAATAAACCACTTATTTAATTATTAATCAGTATTAAAAATAACTTTTTGAACCATAAAACCAATCGCAACGAATTTAATCATATCTCAAATAATCCAGTATAGATACAGATAAAATAATAAAATGACTCAATGAATGAACTGTCAATTGATTACTGTTTGCAAAATATTGATTGATAAAATAATCACGTTGTTCTAATAAAAGTCTTTTGTTTCAGGTACTATTACTATGTGAAATAAGAAAAATATCGTGTGTTATATCAAGAAGCTACTCTATTCACTATAGTTTGTGTATAAATATGCAACAAAATGTGTTTCTTGACGATGTGCACAACACAACCCATCACGGCTAAATTCTCCTTTCCATTCTCACGTCAACAATTGTACCCTTGAGGGTCTCATAGTTCAAAGCTCAAGTGTTCAAAGATCCCTTCAATAAAACCGTCACTAACAACTCAACTAAAATTCCATGGCGAAATAACAAAATGAAAGACAATTGTTGAACTACAAAACGCAAGAAGACAGCAAGACATGAAACCTCACGACAAACTACATCGGCACGACCTCAACAGTCCCGGACTGATCCTATCCTGGTCACGGCACCAATTGTAATGCTGCATCTGAAGCTTACCCTAACTCTAAAGCTATCCTGAGTCACGGGACCACCTGTAATGTTTATCAAGACCATCTGCTAAATAAATACATCCTGGGAACGAGCACCAACTTGTAATGTATCGACGACGAGCTACCTATTAAATACCATGGAAATGCATTTACTGAAATATATCTACGCCTAAACTAAAGGTACAGGTCCTACGCCTGCTTCACCCCCGCCACTAAACTCTACTCCTACAACGAAACCCTAGGAAACCCTTCAATGAATACCTAGCCTTCCAGAACCTACAACTAACCAAGCCTAAATATGAAAGGATCCTTAATACAATTGAGCTGAACATTTCTTAATAATTAATGGCCAATATGTGATCGGGATAACCGTTGTGATACGTCTAGATGGTAGGAACCTACGTTGAAGTAGCAACTCAGTTTCTTTAAAAAGAAACTTAACCGTGATGTGTCGCTAAGTGCTTCCGTACCTATATACTGTGCTATGCTACTATGTATTTCCAAATAAATGTGTATTCTCTTAATTATTTAATGCAAGCTTCTCGTATCCTACTGCTACCTAGGTTCCTTATACTAATTAAATTTCTAACTTAATTTAATTGTATCTATCCTCATAATATAAACTTATTACTTCCCAAGAAGTCCAGCCAACAAGAATATCCATAGTTCCTATAGCAAGATTCAATATGAAATATTATAAATACTCTTATAAAAATATTATTTAATTCTATAAAATTCATCTAATCCATAGTTAGGTATAGTTTTACTAGATTACTCCATGTAACAATAAAGATCAGTATGTGAATCAAACCAAATATTATTAGGATTCCGAAATGAAGGGTAATTTAGTTTTTAAAATTGCATGTTCTTACTCCAGGATGATTAGAAATCAAATGTCTAAGTACAATATGAAACTATACTTCATTACCAATCTATATATAGATGGAAGTTACAGAACCTATGAGATTTTATTATGACTTTAATTAATCTTAAGTTTTCATACTTGACAAAAATTAAGTAATTTTGTTATTATAATCTAATCTGGGAAGATGGTATACATCCCTTAAATAAGTTATAGTAGGACAATCTGGGGTGGATTAGACCTATACAATAAGTAGTAAGTTGCTATAATCACCACAATAAAAAAAAACTAGTAAGGACTAGATTATAGTATAATGGAGAAGGTATCTCCTATTGTGAAAAGAAATAAATATAAATTTTTGTTAATTATCCCCTACCACCCTGAGTGCGCGGAGAATGTCACTGAACGCTTTACCTATCTATTCCTGAGAAGCAAATCGAATTAAAGCGTTCAGCTAGAGGATGGGGAACTCCGCACCTATTCTAAACTGAACAAACCACTGTGGGATCTCATCACATCTATGCATGACGTCCTAGCCTACGGCATAGTGTCAAGGATCCATCTTTTTGGGGAAGCCTTTTGGCGCAGGCTTCTTTACGTTAACTACACAAGGCCTATTTTAAGGATTTTACCTACCTATTTAACTAGATAAACATATGTGATGGTTGTAAAACTATTATAATTCAGAAAAATAAAGTTATAATTGTATTTGTAAGAAGTCTAATACACTACTCCTTCCTAGTAGGTTTGAACCCTTCTAATGAGTTCTAGAACTGGGTTTTCGTTTGACCATATTCATAAATGTAGTATATCCTTGAAATCATGAAGACTATTGTGCCTGTTCGTAGTATCTTTCAACTTTCGACTGACTTATTCTGATAAGGGAATTCTTTTACGCCCTGTGATATAAATTAATTCAATTCTGGGATCTGTGATGTAAATACGGGAACGAATAACTTTCATTATTGCTATCCATAAGTCCCCGGCTTTTCTTAGCAATTTACACTTCAGATTCTCCACATCCAGTCTTAGGAATGCTTTGTATTTCCACACTATACAACGATCCACAATTTCCTTATCAAAATTATAATAAAGTTTAAAATTACTTCTGTTCATTGAAAAAGCGATTATCTACTGCCAACTGACTCAACTTTACCTCAGTGATGCCATTCTATCGCTTAAGCTATACCAAAGGTTCATTACTTTAAATCATAATCGGTAAGTTCTAATTAATTATTCCTTTAATTTAGGTGTTAAATATCTGGTTGGCCTAAATAACTGGTTCCCTATCCCCAATCTTTACAAACCGCCACTAGACTCTGTTCTTCCCCTACTAACTTCCCGGGTCATAACCACTTAAGAATTTAATAGTTCAACCTCTTAACCACTATACCTAACAAGGTTAAAATAATTTGAATAAATGTTATGCTAGTTAATGACGATTGACCGATTGCTCAGTAGGTAAAGATCCCCGTCCTAATGTTCCTATTAAGGTGTACCTATCGCTAAACCCTGTTCCCTAGCTAATACAAAGAACACTAGAGACCTAGGTCTCATATTTATATTTAAACGTGTATGGGGCCTAGCTAAGCTAAACTGTAAGTTCGGGAGATTAACCCGAGGATGTGACTATCATCAGTGTAATTAAGCCCCCCCCATGTGGCTAATGAGACGCCGGAAACATGGAGTAGCTTGCCCTAATATGTGTATATAAGCAGATATATAAATATATAGTTTATGAGACCGAGCCTGGAGGTCCGTTTGGCTTCAGCGAGCGCGGAAAGGCCCGCATGTCCATCACGTGTGGTCCTCGCTTTCACCAAACAAAACTATCCACACTCGTAGGCTATTCACTGCACTTATATATGGCTAGTGTCCGAATCGCCTAATTCGGATAAAACTAGAAGAGTCCGAAAGATATTCGTTTAACAGCCGCAAGGTTAAATATCTTTCACCTGGTAACCATGTACCAAAACACTATTTCTGGCATGTGACTAAGCTTAATATCCTTTAAAACAACAGAAACCCCACTAAATTTCAATAGGCAAATATAGTTTCAAAGACAATCAAAACCCCAATAGAAATTCCCCTTAGAATTAATTTTAATACCTTAACTGCCAGAAAACAATGTTACTCGGACGAAGTCCCAAACAAAAAGAATCCCTTCTACTAAGCCCTTGCCTATTTATAACCAATAGCTCGAGACATTCGACAGCTTTGACAGCTTCAACAGCTTCAACAGCTTCGACAGCTTCGACAGCTTCAACAGCTTCGACAGCTTCGACAGCTTCGGGACACTCGGGACACTCCCGACACGTCACGTGACCTAGCCCCCGCCCTCTAAGCGTTGTATATGGGATTTTGATTCTTATTTAGTCTAAATAAAGCTCAACTCCTCTGTTGTCAATTTGTGAATATCAACTTGCTATTTTTTAAATAGTGGTAATATGTTTAGTTATAAGAATGGTTTTACTTGCTTCCGCAAACATTCACACTGTTATTCTTATTTTGCATTTGTATTGCCTATATCTACTAAATGATAATTTTAGTATTAGCTTGATGACGTATGATGCTAATATGTCTTAAATTCGTTGATGATAATGATGATGTGAGTATCACGATGATGATATATGACTACACGAGGGCGGGCACATGACGAGATCATGTGAATCGCCACAACATGACGTCCTTAACGACGACCTTGTGGAAAATTTGTCACTTACAACACACAAAAAAACAGTGGTACTAAACCCGCCTTAGTAATAGGTTATTTAATTTTTTACCCTTTATTTGACAATATCAGAAAAATAAGTGGTAAAAAGAATTATGTCAATTCTAGAATTGTATAGGCATAATGTAATCCTATATAGTCCGTTTAAATTATTTAACTTAATAAATATTTTTGATTCATGAAATTATATGAACGTGACGCACGCAACGTATTACGTTAATTGAATGCGCTTATGTGTTAGAGAAAGTCGGCCCGTAGTATACGAGTATAAATAGATATCTGTATTTATCCGCTCCACGCTTCCTACGGGCGATCTGCCAGCGCTGGGACAATGTCATCCACTCGTATCAGCCAGTCCACTGCTGCACAAAAGCCTTTCCTATCTCTCTCTTCTTCGTCGGTTTCACTCTTGGCAGAGTGGTCGTAGTCATCATTTCAGACGTTGGTAGCAAGCTTCACAAACACGCCGCATTCTTCCCTGATAGCCGCCTTCTTCGTGCATTCGTGTAGTGACGATGATCCATTTATTGTAGGTTTTATATGATATGTCCATCTCATAGGCGGTCTTCCTCGTGGCCTGGTAGCCTCAACTTTTCCCTGGCCTCCCCTATAGCTCGCCGCTAAGTGTGATCCTGCGTAGACCGCATCCACCGACCCTCTGGACCAGCCAGCCGTCCATTTAGTTAGGGGCTCGTACGCTGTGCTTTTCTATAGTCATCCCTCTAGCGGGCGCATGATAGACACGTTTATTAGCCCACAGGACTTTGCTGCTTCAAGGACCATCCGCTTTCCGGGTTACATACGAGTAATGATGGCCAGACCAGCACGTCTAGCATACCTTTGACACGCTACTCTTTGTCGCGCGACAGATACTACCAGTCACTTTTCTTTTAATACCGTGCGAGCAAGGCAGGTGACGCCGAGTCGCATGACGAGGGAAGTCGTGGCAAGATATGCTAGCCCTGCAGGTGCGATGACATTGTCCCAGCTCTGGCAGCGCGCCCGTAGGAAGCGTGGTGCGGATAAATACAGATATCTACTGGTTATTGATGTAAAATGCAACGCAAGTGGTCGTGGCAACACGGAGATGCCATGAATCTGAAGCATTAAAATTAAGTATTGAACATGAAAATCGGTTCAGGATTTTCAATTTACAGGCATTGTGCCGACGTGTGGAAATTTACGCCGTGCAAAGGCCACTAATTGAGCACCAATTAAGGGGTATAACCCTTTATAAAGGTGGGGGAGATTAGCATTCGCTTATCTGAAGTTGTAGACATTTTATACTGTGTTTAAACACGCGCGTATACCTATGGCACGGAGCCCGTTGTGCGCGTCCGACTCGCACTTGCCTAGTTTTCGCACAGTTCACACGCTACATGTGCAGCTGACTGTACATAAACATAACTGTTGCCTGCAGACGACAGAAGTGACGTCATCCAATATGCGCGCTTATCTGGTTTGTAGATAAGATAAATAATAGCGAAATTGGCGAGATAATGGCGGATGGATGGATGCCATGGCGGATGGATAATGCTTTAACGCTAGATTCGGGATTTAATCATTCCTGGCCAATTAGTAAATGTGAATTTGGTTTCCGTTCCAAAAATAAGATATTAACAACAATATTTCGAAAGAGCCTTTTGACTATCTTTTAAATAGAAAAAAAACAATGATAGGTTTCGTTCGATAATATGCATATATTATGAAAAGAAAAAAATCATGTTCAAAAATAAGCTGAAAAGTAAAAAATAATCCGTTATGATCAGTCAGTAGCAGAAGTTGTTACACGTCAGGTGCTTAGAATGATATGCACATGGACTCTATCATCTAGAGAATAAGAGTTGTACAGTTCATTGTGAGCGTGTTATAATATTTACTATGTTTCTTACAACAAATGAATGTTTGATTGATTGATTACTTTTTACTACTTTTGCTTACTTTTACTTTCGCTGCTGACTGTACGGATTACATTTTTAATCATCTTTGGAAATCGTTCAAAAATAAGACCTCGCCTGCATATCAAAGCACAAAAACCTATGTCGTATAATGTATCTATTCCATTGAGATCTATCAGACACCTAGCGTCAATAAATAAATCTGTAGATGTCTCTACTAACTGCCATAAAATTGATGGTCAAAAATGTCGCAAAACTTGATCGTAATAGTCCCGTCCCGTATCGCATATAACACGCGAAACTTTCTGGAGCCAGATACCTTTCTCTTTCAGGGCAGTGCTGCGAGAGAGTGACAGATGATGATATGTCGCCCGACAATAGTCGCGAAGCATAGTTGTGCTAGGCGGACAGATCTATTCCCAGTTTCATCGTGGACTGATAGCTGATACGATAAGGTGTGAGTATAGCATATGAAAATGATTGTATACTATTGGATACTGATTGACGGGGCGACCCCGACACTCGCCAGACGCCTAATGTGAGGCCGCGTGACGTCACAATTGGCACCCAAATCGGGAATAAGATGAGACAAGACAAGGGGATGAGTTTCCGTCAATATACGCTAGATTGGGTCGAACATGGTCGAACGGACCTTTATCAAAGATATTGCTACGAATAACAAAAGAATGCGTTGTTGGCACGTGGTAGACAAACGAGTTTTTTATTTGGAGCTGGTTCAGGATCGATGCATTGGTGCGTTTCGCAGTCCATGGTACTCTTAACATACGTCTCTAGTAATAGTACCACATTTCGAAGGCGTCAATCCTTTCCCTTTCTCGGGCCAGACTTGTCCACGTTTCCACTCTATACAGGAAGATAGGGAATACCAGAGCGCGTATGAATCGAATCTTGGTTTTGATACGAATTCTTCTTTTCTTCCAGACGTTGAACAACAGTCGGGTCATAGCAACCTTTGCCATCCCGATTCGCCTTTTTATCTGCATTTTTTATTAGCAGTTTTTTCAAAAATATCACAAAGCTTCGTCGAAATAGTCCCGTATTAGATCTATTCTATCGTGGACTGATAGCTGAGACGATAATGAGTCATAGTATCCGATAATGATAGACCCGGCGACCCCGACAGTCTGGCACCGCGGCCTAATGTGAGGCCGTGTGACGTCACAATTGGCACCAAAATCGGAGATAAGATAAGAAGGGGATGAGTTTCCGTCAATACGCGTTAGGGTTCGGTCGAATGAAAGCGAGAACCCTTATCAAAGATTTGTGAATAACAAAATCAGATATTGGATACCGCATCATCTTTGCGTTTTTTTTTTACTGTAATCGGGTAAAAAATATCCTATAACTATCTTTGGATATCCAGCTGTATCCGTTCAACAGAAGATGGCTCCAGAGACTGGAATGACGTTCAAAACAAAAGACGATCATAGGATTGTGTATCGATCATATTAGATTTATAGATTAGTACCTATTAGCCTAGATTAAGATGCAATGTCTCATGGGCAGGCCACATAGCACGCAGAGCAGATGGCCGATGGGGCCGAAAAGTGCTCGAGTGGAGACCTCGGACCAGCAAGCGCAGCGTAGGACGTCCACCTACAAGATGGACAGATGACCTTATAAAGGTCGCCGGAAGGCGCTGGATGCAGGTCGCTTCCAACCGGTATATATGGAAGTCCAAAGGGGAGGCCTATGTTCAGCAGTGGACGTCCTATGGCTGAGATGATGATGATGATGATGAATATGCAATGTAACGCAATGGAGAAATGTTTAAATTAAAGAAAAAGAAATGAAATGTTTAAGAGGCCTTATTCCTTTTAAAATTTATTTTTTTTCATATTACGACAAATATACTGATAATTTTAACCAACTTTTTGAAGTGAATAATAATTTTTTACCGAGTTCTAGGTAGTAACATGGCTATTTCATGCTTTCATTGCGTGCAGTCGAAAATAAGTTGAAAAAACTAATTTTCCGCGTGAATTTTGTCAATTTCGAGTAGTTTTTGAAACAAAAATTATCAATGAAAATTTCAAACTGTAGGTTTCAAATATATAGCAATAAATCCCAATAGCCCTGTTCTAGGTAGTAACATCAATAATATGTTAAGAAACATGTTTGATCATAGAGAAAAATGTCTAAACGATCAGCATTTTAAAAGGAATAAGGCCTCTTAATGTTTGTTAGAACAAAACGAAGTGAATTCGGCCTCAAAAAAGGATTCCTACTATACGCGAGTCGCAACTCTTCCGAAGATCTTCGTATATGAATGTTTCCTAGGATGGTCCACAGTTGTATGGAGAAAAAAAGGACATACAATCTTAGCTCCACGTGGCTTATTTTGTTTTGCTATCAAGTAATAATCATTGTACCAAATTAAAATTAATTTGGAAATTATTTACTGGTCGCTCAAATGCGAGACAAATTTCTGATGTTCATATAAATATCATTTTGAAAACAAAGCGGAAAGATGATAATAAAGAATGTTTCACTTAATTGCTTGCGATAGTTGACGATAGTGTAACAATTTTATAACTTTGCAATGTCCTTGGCCCACAATGCCCGCATAATTCAAATTCAAATTCAAATCTTTATTTCGCATATAGAGCTCGTTGAAAGTTGATCCATACTATTTTCTATACGAAAATTGCTACATTTTGAGGGACCTCTAAATGTCATCGGATTGATTTGAAAAATGGTGAGTATCATGTTAGTGGGTTTTGGACAAAAAATAACTTTGTGGAGAAATAATATTGAATATTTAGTTTATTTAGCCCACCCTATTGTTTCCATATCACACCGAAATGGGCTGGACAGATAATTACACGTGCTATAGAAATGATAATTAGTAATTACACGGGGCGCACGCGCCGACTGAGACAATTCACGGGCTAAAGGTCGGTAAATACTGACTCACAAACAAACATTACTGTTTAGAGATTAGACACTGGCTTCAGCCAGTAATTCATGTGTTAGACACGTTCATTAAGCGACGTAAGTAATGTAACCTGTTTGTATATATTTCTTTAGAAATTATTAAAAAGCATTCACGCAAAATTTAAGTCAGACGGGATACTTATACGAGGGGCCTATGATGGTTAGACCCCCTGGTACACTAACTACAGTTGCGTGGTTGTACGATGGCGTTAGTAGTATAGTATTTTAACACCTGAACTCTATAGGAATTGACATTGACGAGTAATGGAAGTACAGTAGATATAGAGTAAGTACAAATGACAGAAAAGAAAAATAAGAAAAGGAGGAGGTAGAAATAGAAGGTATAGTAGGTACAGATGACAAGAAAAATATGTAGTAAACCTTCTACGAAATGAAAGCTGTAAAAATGCATCATTCTATATGAAAAGTCGTTAGCTAAGTAGATAATACAGATTGTATCAGTAAACAAGTCCAAATATCAATCTCAGGTGAATCAAGATAGCCGCTGAAAAACCGGTTATTTTCGGTTCTCTTCCGTACTCGCGGCCGTCATCAAGGTGAGACGAAAATTCGGAACTGACGGCTCTAGACGTCACTACATCAGCCAATGTATAGATATTATTTTCAAATATTTGAAAATATCCCAATTTATGATTAAAAAGTTCCTTATTCTAAAAGAGCATAGGAGACAAGTAATTGATTGACACAGCTAAGTAAATCATACGGTCGTACTATTATATGCATATGTTTTGAATTTGGTTAATGACCAATCCCTGACAAATCGCTTCTGGCGATTAATAATGCAAATAATATATGACGTATACACATCCCTGGCCACTGTCCCTGGGCGGCACCGCCACTTGTTTTTTTTTTTTTTTTTTTATGTCGTAGGGGGCAAACGAGCAAACGTATCGCCTGATGGAAAGCGATTACCGTCGCCCATAAACATCAGCAACACCAGAGGAGTCACAAGTGTTTGCCTACCCGGAGGACGAAGATAGAATGCCTCTATGCTAGTAATTTCACCGGCTATCTTACCCCCACACCGGAACACAACAATGCGAACATTGCTGTTTGGCGGTGGGTTAGTAGGCAAGACGGTAGTAACAATCCGGGCGGACCCTGCACGAGGCCCTATCTACTACTCTAAGTTAGGCTATAACTGTTTCTTCGGGTGGAATCTTGCAACTAAATTTTTAAAGCTGATATCTTTAAAACCGATTGAGCTGAAATTTTGCATACGATAATAATGATTGTACCATGGGGCTGGTCTGATGATGAAGCCGGAAGGTGGCCCTAGTAACTCTGTAATAGATTAAAGCAATCCTACCGAGTTTGAGCTTTTTAGAATCGTATTGTGAGCGGATGTTCAAAGAAAAGTACAGTCGAGTATAAATGCTTGTCACAAAAATGTCATTTTTTACAGAAACTTTTGGGATCCACTTTATGTAACTCGGAGAATAGTTGTGGGTCGGTAACCATCAGCATGACTCAACATAATTTTGTGAAATGCCTGTTTACCTCTTTTTTCCTTGTTAGGGTTCCGTACCTTTTAAGGCCGTTCCCTGAGCCAGATTTGCAAAAATACCCCAAAAATTATCCTATTTTTCTACGAAACGTTGATATTAGTAAACGAGGGAAAAATATATATCATTCTTGATTATATTATCTTTAATAACACAGCATTCGATACACGATTCATAACACTTCGCTCGATACAATTAATTCCCAAAGTAACCTCCAATTCGAATTTTTACTCCAACTTTACTTGTTTTTTTTCTACGTGACACTATGAAACAAAAAAAGGAGAAAAATCAATCATAACTAAAATAGTAATTTTACAGCTTCCGAATTTCAATAATTGAAGCCAATATTTTTAAAATAAATAATCATCGACAAATTCTTACGAAAAAAGATATCGCCTTACGACCCGCAAGCTCTGTCTCCGTCACTCTTTTGAAATGTGACTGTGATGTGACAGGGACGGGTGGCCTGAGGAGGGGCTCGGGGTTCTGGCTCAGGGAACGGCCTTAAGGAAAAAACGAAACCCTTATATCACATTTTTGTCCGCCCGTCCGTCTGTCTGTCAAGTCAAGACCACTTTATCTCGGGAACGCGTGGAGGTATCGAGTTAAAATTTAAACCATATACCTACAAGTCTAGACTGTACTACAGTCCCTTGAAGCTATGAAAATAATCAAACTTCTGACCTAAAACTATGAAATTTTGCCAGTATGATACCGTCTTATACTACAATTATAGGTAAAAGTCTGAAAACTATTTGTAATTAAATCATAAAAATATAGGTAGCAATATTTATGGTAGGTACGTTAAACCGTTTTCCACCGGTAAAGTTCAGTTTGTCACTCTATACAGTTTATCTTTTCGTATGCCGTCCTTTCATAGATCGTACGGAAATCCCGGTGCACGAGCCCGACTCGTACTTGGCCGGTTTTTTGTTAATCAAGTTTAATTCACCAGCGTAATAGTCATCCTACCAAATACTCTGGGGATTTAGTTTAGTTTTCTATTCTTTTTTTATCTATTATATTTCCCAAGGGTATTTCGGTAGGATGACCATTAACTCGAAAGGTTTTTTGTTAGCTGCCCTTACCATGAGTTAACGTGACCGTACTCGCTAGCCGCTAGCGACAGCGTGAACGGTTTGTATGGAAAATAGTACAGCGCCCCTAGCGGTTACTTTTTAAAACTACAGTCGCTAACGAGTACAGTTACAGTACTTTTATCTCACGAGCGCGGGTGAGCCATGTTTGTGTGAGTAGATGTACAAGCACATTGGCTCTGTGTGGGTGAGCTCGGGAGCGTTCAGTGCCGGCTCACCCACACAGAGACAATGTGCATGTACATTACTCACACAAACATGGCTCACCCGCGCTCGTGAGATAAAAGTACTGTACTATAAACTCATGGTCAGGCTAAGGGTACGGACTGGTTAGTTGACCATTTAATATGTTTTTATTTAAATGGGGATGATAAACATTTTTACAGGCACGGCCTTCAGCAAAACCATGGACTTCTTAATGAGTAGAATCTATGTTTTAATTTATCGTTCCAGTTACAGAATCTCACCAGTTTCAATTTGTTATCATTAGTGAGGACTGTGTTCTATCGATCGTTGTATTGGTATCGGAATAGGGGTGTACACTGATGTTAAATTATACATACTGTAGTTATATGAATAAAACTAGCTCAATATGACATGAAACAAAGAAAAAAAAAATATCGGCCAAGTGCGAGTGGGACTCGCGCACGAAGGGTTCCGTACAATTATCTGTAAGTTTGTTGTATGGGAGCCCCCTTAAATATTTATTTTATTTTATTTTTAGTATTTCTTGTTATAGCGCCATCGCCAAGAGAAATACATCATCTGTGAAAATTACAACTGTCTAGCTATCACCGTTCTTGAGATACAGCTTGGTGACAGACGGACGGACGGACGGACGGACGGACGGACAGCGAAGTCTCAGTAGTAGGGTCCCGTTTTTACCCTTTGGGTACGGAACCCTAAAAACGGTTTCAAAGGTAGGCATTTTTTTTTTTATCAGGAGAAATATTGAAATTGTTTTCAGAATCCTCATAATTTATCAAAATAATCAAAAAATAATAATCGTATAACAACCATTAATTTAAAGCCACTTTTTCTCGGCAAAAATGGCAAATTACTTATTGTCTCCATACAATTATTGGTCCCAACCACGAAAGACGGCAAAATTCAAGGTTTCGTCAGTCGATCAGTAGTTACGTGATCTTCGCGTTCGTAATGTTAACAAACCACGCGATCTAAACAGGGTGATCAATTCAAATGGGTCAGTGGGAAGAAATCATAAAAGTGATATATATTCAGTGATAGGGAAATCTGTTACTGGCAAACTATCTACCTAATACTTTATCGTACTGAACTCGACGACAAGAGGGTTGAGCTGAAAGCCCGACCACCAGCGGTGATCAGCTATAATTATAATAATGGTGTTCTCTCGTGCCCGTTGTGCTCGCGGGGCTTTAATAACAATTTAAGATCGGCTACGTTAGCCACATGAGAGCACACGAACGCCAACAGAGGAGTTGAAGCAGTCGCTGTGGCCGAAAACGGTCAGGAGGATAGGTATATATTACTAACTTTCCTTTCCCTACTGGAAAACTTATATAAATACAATACATAAATATCAAGGGACAATCTTCCACAAATCAACCTAGTCCCAAACTAAGCAAGGGAAGGGACATTTTGAAAATGGGTTATTTTGCGGAAGGTTTATTTTGGACAAGGGTCCTTCTGAAAGGGACCTTATGCGCCGACATTGTATTGTCACCTTTCATCCCTAAATTATAATTACCAGATAACTCTGTCTACCTCACACAATAAAATGCAGACAATACCATTATTTATTAGATTGCATAGAATTCGATAAGAAACATGCAAACTCTTGCAGTCTTTTTGAGAGAATGTTATTGGCTTTATGTTCCAGCTATAAGCATTGTTATATATTTTCTGTAATGCTGTTGATGTTCCAAAAAAAAAACAAAGATAAAAAAAAATACATTAGGAAGTAGGAACATTTGTCCATAGTGCAACTGCATTACTTAAGGTGCATGTATTTATTTCATCCCCCGTATTTATTAGTTTAAGGGGCCATATCACTGTTCCTTTTCCCAAACTATCAGTTTACGTTAAGAGTCCGCAGCAAGCTCGATTCTTCATACAAACGTAGTTACGTCCTTATTTTAATATAACATGTCACATTATCATGAAATTCTCTAAATATAATGAGATAAGATATATCTAGGGCTAAAACTAGTTTATGACTCTTGAAATGTTAATAGAAAGAAAATAGAGCGAGTACAAGTTTTGCATTTTTAGACCCCAGAAAGTTGTTCAGTTTGGCGGCATACTACGACCAAAATATAGTTTAGATTGAAGTCAAAAACTATTTCCGGTGTTGATTAAACTATGCAGTTTGATAAGAAAAAAGATTTATCAAAATTGATCTCGTAGTTTTAAAATGAGAGCGTAACTACGAAAACCTTAAAATAAATTACAAAAAATTGTTGCGAAACTGCAGCGAATTACTCTAGCGCGGGGAACGGTCCGGGGGGGCGGCGGTAAGCACCGCCCTTATCATAGCTACTCCTAGCCAGCCTCGCGCAACTCTCAAGGTAAAAAACGAACGACAACGGCTATATGAGACGGGGGTGAATTTTTACCTATCTAAGTTTGAAAGAACGTTGAAACCTACAAAGCATTAGATAATTGGCGACAATCGAATTTAGGCGGGTTGTACTTCAGCCGCCATTTTTGTCCGCCATGCCATATTAGTTGACGTTTCTCTTTTGTTGTGTTGTCTGGTTTTGTCAAGGTTCTGCGATCTTTTCAAATAATTCAAATTTCACAAATAATCTAATAATTTGCATTCTTTGGGTGTAGTGGTCGTCTAGAAGGTACACAAGACAATCACAATTGCAAAAATGAGTGGATTGAAAAGGAAAAAGTGCGAAATATGCAGAATGAAAACGTGTCGAATGGACGGTCAAAAAAGACTATTCATGGCAAGATTTCCACCGGACGAAGATCGGTAAGTAAAAAATATAATTAATTACTGCGTGTTATAACCATGTTAATCGTAAGTTTCATTGAAAACTTGGTATTTCGGGTAAAATAATACATACCCTTATACGTATGTAAACAATAGTGCTGTATGTAAGTTTTATCGATAATTTTCATTTGAAGTGAAAAATACCTGGGTAAATACGGAATATCTTTCTTCAAGCAAAAGCCACTAGTTTTTATGCCAGTTTGAGTTAGATTATGGTCACAGAAATATTTTACGAAAAATCTTCAATGGACTATGAATGGTACGGTTTCATCTGGACAAACAGATTCATTTTACTCTGTAATTTTCTGTTTACCCTGTATTATTTGTGTTGCAGAACTTCCAACCTGGAGCACAGACTGGAGTGATGAAACGGCTTTTTTCGTCTATGTTTATCAGCAAGCCAAGCAAAGTTTGAACGAAATAAAATTATTTGCACACTTTTGTTTTTTTTTATGAAGTCAGTAACCTAAAGTAAACCAAATGTTTACATTGAAGCGAAATATTTAATGATTTAGATTACCGGAAGGCCGTTGGAGACGCGGGTGCGAATGCGAACCCCGCCTGAACCATTTTTTTTAAATACCGATATCGATATCGATAATTCGATAATTTGTGTAACATGTGACATCCCTATTTTGTTCTTGATGTTGGCATTATGTCATGAGTTGACACTGACACTGATATTGTTTGCGGCTTCATATTGGCAGTATGTTTCGTATGGCACTCCCGTCTCATAAAACGTAGTGATTACATACTCTTTGCTCCTAGCGCGCTCTCGCTTTACTGCTAGCGCCCTGTCTTCCTCTAGGTGAAACAACAACATTTTAAAGCGTAAGCGCGCGATCTCAACGTGGAGTTGAGCGGACCTTGCTGCGGACTCTTAAGTTTACACCTGGGGGCCTATGATGGTTGCGTTTATCGCGTGATAAATAAGTGACAAAGCATATGTCACTCACACTCGCATTATGTTAAAGCGTGACGGATGCTTTATCACTTATTTATCGCGTGATAAACGCAACCATCATAGGGCCCCTGGTGTATGGCGTCGTACACAAATGAGGTCTAAACTTAACGTAACCGGGTTATGCATATCGATAACGAAACCTCGATTTGCATGGGAAAATGATCAGTGGTATGTCCTCTTAAGGGTGCTTCTCACCGCGCAGCACCCTCAGGATTCCCGTCTCTACCCTATACGTACTAACTGTGAAGCTATATCTACTAGATGTACTTAATTAATGTCGGCGTCTAAAGGTCTTCGCACATTATAACAACTCAACGGCGACTCGATTCTATGCCAGATATTGAAATTTAAGCCCTATGTCATATTTACTAGGTTGAATTTCGACGATGCACCGACGCGTCGTCCACTCGTCGTCCACTACTAATATTATTTTTTGAAATTAAACCTAGTAAATATGACATAGGGCTTAAATTTCAATATTTGGCATAGAATCGAGTCGCCGTTGAGTTGTTATAATGTGCGAAGACCTTAAGGCCGTTCCCTGAGCCAGATTTGCAAAAATACCCCAAAAATTATCCTATTTTTCTACGAAACGTTGATATTAGTAAACGAGGGAAAAATATATATCATTCTTGATTATATTATCTTTAATAACACAGCATTCGATACACGATTCATAACACTTCGCTCGATACAATTAATTCCCAAAGTAACCTCCAATTCGAATTTTTACTCCAACTTTACTTGTTTTTTTTCTACGTGACACTATGAAACAAAAAAAGGAGAAAAATCAATCATAACTAAAATAGTAATTTTACAGCTTCCGAATTTCAATAATTGAAGCCAATATTTTTAAAATAAATAATCATCGACAAATTCTTACGAAAAAAGATATCGCCTTACGACCCGCAAGCTCTGTCTCCGTCACTCTTTTGAAATGTGACTGTGATGTGACAGGGACGGGTGGCCTGAGGAGGGGCTCGGGGTTCTGGCTCAGGGAACGGCCTTAACTGTACCCCTACCATGAGTTAATGTGACCGTACTCGCTAGCTACAGCGTAAACGAGTTGTATAGTACAGCGCCCCTAGTAGGGAATGCAAACCCTGATATATTGTCATAGTAAAACCGGTTATAACCGGTTATTTGTACGGTAAAATAACCGGGTTTGTATTTCCTAGCCCCTAGCGGTTACTTTGTAGAACTGAAATTCTCCATACAAATTGTTTACGCAGTCGCTAGCGAGTACGGCCACTGTAAACTCATAGTAAGGGTACTATTTCATTGTGGTAAATTTAGACAGTTTTGTTACGAAGAAAATAGTTACACCTTTACTACCTTTAGGCATCTTCTGGGTACGCTTGCTCCATTAGCAATCCAGATTATATTACCTATATACACTGACCTCGTAAAATAGATATATTTTTTTAGGCTGGCATTATTTTAAAGGTCCATTAGGTGTAGAGAATGTGAAGCGAAACGAATTAATTAAGTAATTTGGTCTAATTGCACAATTGAATTCAAACTGGCTACTACTAAGTACCGAATACTACGACTATCAATAAAATTTACCATATCACATTTGAAATACTTATTTACGTTTTGAGAAAATCTTTGCGTGTTTCTATAGAGCAGAAAATTAAATCCATACTAATATTATAAATGCGAAAGTGTGTCTGTCTGTCTGTCTGTCTGTCTGTTACCTACCTCTTCACGCTTAAACCGCTGAACCGACTTAGATGAAATTTGGTATGGAGATAGTTTGAGACCCGGGAAAGGACATAGGATACTTTTCATCCCGAATATATTTAGTGTTCCCGTGGGATGAGCGGGTAACACCGCGGGGCACAGCTAGTACTGAATAAATTGCTTGGTTAGGTAAATGAAATAGTGGTACCTATTTCAGCAAAAGTGAACTAGGTACATGATTTGCATTTACGATTTGCATTCTAAGTCGAATACCGATTGTCACCGGTGTAAACAATCGATAAAATAAAATAAAAATGGATGAGCAATCATTTCCTTATTAGCCTCAATTTTCAGGCTAAAAAGTTACATCACAGACACTGAAAACTGCAACCTTGATCTTACAGCCATAATAAAAAAAATTAAAAACAAACTCACGTCATTCCGGCTCCGAAGCGTGCTCCTCTTGGGCCTGAGAAGTACATCCTTAAAGTCTAATTTAACTTCGTTAATAATATTGGGCATTTTTAACTGTTTAACCGAATATTTGTGCGATGGTCAATTGTGTCACGAACGCGCGTCTACTCTCGCGCGCGGTATTGACTGACTGTTCTGTGTCTGTTCTGTTCCACGCGCCGCGGGCTGCCAAGTTTATCGGTAAAATTCCCGGAATATTGTGGGAAAGCGACCTTGCTATAAATATCACTTACACTAAACAAAAAAGTTTTTATTTTTTTATATATTTATACTCATTTTCGTTTCGAGCTTCTCATTTTGTACTCGGTTTACGTACAAGATACGAAGTTCAGTTACGAAATTTTCATACGTTTTGATTAACTCAATGGAATAATTTTTAGGACATACATAGCGTGTGAAATTGAGCTTACCATGGTCAGAATAAGCAACTATACATTAGGAAAAACATCAAATGGCTAAGTGGGAGTTTGTCATCGTAGAATACAGAAAATAAGCAAATTCTTCAAATACCCATGAATAAATGTCAATTTTAGTAATCGATTTACTGAGGTGGTGGTGCCTCTATTAGCGGTAAAATGACAGAAATGTTTCTTTAATATTGACAGCGAAGACAACCAACAGACCATTGCCTTTAATTTTTAATGCAATACTATTTTGCAAACCTGATAATATTTTGGTAAATAAATGTATTGTCTGATAACTTCAAAAATGGCGATTTTCACAATTTTCCTCTAACTGGCAACATTAGTTGCGCGAGCTCCTTGTGACGTCACAAGGGCGCAGCGGCAGCAGAAATACGCTTTCAGCGCTAGGTGAAGGTTATAACGAAAAAACTGAAATCTGTGTTCATTTCATGCCATTTCAATACTAATAAAAAAAGTTTACTTATTCTTTTCAGCCAATACAATTTTTTTTCATGCGGGCAGCTGTGGCGCAAACGTTACAAGATGTAGAGTTAATTTCATTCGTCTGCGGCAAAGTTAAGTTTGTCTAGCTATTGACATAACAGTCAGCTGTTTTTATTCCAAGGCGCAGGCGCGCACGTGTCAGGATTATGGGAAAATAAGTCTTATTGCGTTGGGCATACGTGCCTTTGGAATATTAAAATTTTAAGAAAAAGTTAATTCCTCAAATGTGTACTTTTAACCCGGCATCAAAAAAGGTCCGAGAGTTGGCTGTATTATTTCCAATTAAGATCATTTTAAAAACAACCTTATCAGAAGATTTAAAAATAGTGGGCATATTTATTACTTTTTTGCGGTAAATAAGTTAGTAGAGTTGATTGAAATCGATTAGTAGAGCTTTTCGCGCAATATAAGTAGGTATCGTTTCATTTCGATAAGATGAAGTAGGTAACTATTAGACAGCTTTATCCCAAGGTTTGTTAAAATTTCTTAAATTTATAATTGTTATATGTGTGGTAGGTAGATCAGAAATTACATGTATTAAATTATATCTGGTCTTGAAATTACATGTATTAAATTATATCTGGTTTTTATAAATAATGACACAAAGGTAAATTAAGAAAGAAAAATTGAATGCGATCCACTACAATCTAAGCAGGGCATAAGCATTTCAAACACATATGGCGCAGAGGCCGCTCCAGTAGCGTATGAATTATTGAATGAAAGATTTGGTGTGATTGACGTAGCGATCTAATAGCTCAGTTGGGAGAGCAATGCGCCGATAACGCAGAGGTCGCAGGTTCATGCCCTGCTTAGATTGTAGTGGATCGCATTCAATTTTTCTTTCTTAATTTACCTTTGTGTCATTATTTATAAAAATGTGGTATTACCACATAAAAAATAGAATCGATAAAATAAAATAAAACTATGAAAATATTTATATCTGGTTACTATTAGAAAAATAACAATATTGGATTTCATGAATTATTTATTAAATAACATAACTTTTATAAACATTGGTACAAATTATTTATTATTAAACACGTACTTAAAAAATCTATCAAAATTCTATTAGGTTTAGGACAATTTGTAACTTAGTTAAGACTAAAATTAAGGAATGCTCCTCTTGTATCTTTGTACAGTACATCCGTCTACGTATTGTACTTTGAGTTAATTATCTATTAATTCAGATAAAGATATATAATAAATGTGTAACATCCAATCCACAATAAAACATTTAAGTGTAATTCGGGGCATTCCTTAAGTTTACGTACATTTCAGATGGCTTACTGATGTCACACTTGGGGAATGATAAAACCGGTTATGTTTAAAAAAAACCGGATACAATGGATTTCTATAGTAGACTATCCGGTTTCGCATCCCAAGGATTATAGACAAATATATTATGCTTCGAGACTTTCTGCTCTGGTGCTGAAGGCGTTTAGGCATCAACTACAACAAAGAAAGGTTTTAAAACGGAATTGCAGCAAATTACGATCTCCTTGAGACTGTTGGTTAGTCAGTTAGGTTAGTCCAGGGGGCCGATGATGGCGTTTATCACGCGATAAATAAGTGAAAAAGCATCTGTATCCTCAACTTGAGTTTACAGTGACCGTACGCGCTAGAGACTGTGTAAACGATTTGTATGGAGAATTGTAGTTCTATAAAGTAACCGCTAGGGTCGACTATTGGTCGCCTTCGTTCGCTCAAGTCCCGCAGTACAATACAGTTTGTGACGTGATAACTGATAACGCTAGGTGATTGATAACGTCCAATAAATCGATGAACGCCGGCTGCACGCACGAAAAAGTATGACTCATTGTCACGGTCCGCCTGACCCGAGCGTGCAAGCGAGAGCGTGAAACAAGCGATAGAGAGGCACGATCGGCCTGCGTTCGGCTTGTGACGCATCTGTCTCTCTTCCACTCCATCGGTCGGCATTCAATTCATAAAAGTATTTTCTTTTTCTACACTACAGCTCATAGAGCCACTAGTACCTTAATGTGTCTGGCTCTGGTGGTCGACCTCGTGCAGCTCGTCGATGTGCGGCGTAAACATGGCCTCCCGGTAGTTGCCGAATCCGTCGCACTCCACTTTCGTGTTCATTCGACACTTCTCCCGAGCACAATCTGCAGCATTCATCGAGTAAATACACGGAAAGGTAGCGCAAACAACGCCATCGCACAACTGTAGAAGCTGTACGGACATGCCACGACATTCGGCAGCAAGCGGCGCGGCGAGCGGTCGAGCGAGCGATCTGAGCGCGTCGGCGATACGAGTAAGTACACGTATACGCCGCTAAGACCGAAGTCGTGGGTCGGTGGGTGGATCCCAAGTACTTTGGTATTGAATAAGTTTCATAGGTCTTGTGAAGCTCGAAAGAAGTGCATTTAAATTCGAGGAATGCGATTGGTTCATTTTACATATTATAACCGGTCCACTCCAGTAGACAGACAGCCTTAAACGCTTGCCTATCTATATAAAAAAAAAAAAATCAGACGACCTCACACAAATCGATCTAGTCCCAAATTAAGCTCAAGAAGGCTTGTATTATGGGTACTAGACGACGATATACATACTTATATAGATAAATATATACTTAAATACATAGTACAACCATGACCCAAGCACAAATATTCGAGTTCATCACACAAATATTTGCCCTGGCCGGGATTCGAAACCGGGACCGCCGGCTCAGTAGGCAGGTCTATACAAACTGAGCCAACCGCGTCGTCTCATCTCAAGGAAAACTTACCACAATTCATGTTGGACACTTCAACTCTGGGCACCTTGATGCCCTCAATGGGGGACCCGTCTTCCAGCGCGCAGTAACACAAGAAGCGACGACACTGGAGAACGTTTATCAATAAATTGATAAATTACAGATTGGATCAATTAAACAATAGTACATTGTGTCATAAGGGTAAGGAGGGGATTACAAACGAAGGTCTAATAGAAACCCGACACCGAATGCTTCCTGCCCGTCATACACACAATGTTCTCCATCACATTTTGGAGGCAATAAACATTATAACGATTGTCAACCAACTTTTTATCGATCCTATTTTTGCTTGGGATCAAATGTTGATATGGAACTACATACATTTTTATTCAGAAATTGGTCAACTCTAAACTCCTATGGAGCGCGTTTTTTGTCAGTTGCTTCCATTTGTCCTTAAGTGAGCAGGAGTAGGACAATGGCATTGTGTTGTGGGGTCATGTTTATAAGATAAGCATTTATTTATGACCGTAGACCATTTATGGACCATTTAGAGTTTTTAATCCCCGACGAAGAAAGGAGGTGTTATAAGTTTAACATGTGTAAGTATCTGCGTATCTGTGTAACCGTGTATCTGTGTGCATGTCTGTGGCATCATAGCTACTAAAAGTTTTTTTTTTTATCGAAAGCCATCGAGATGGTTCTTAGCTATGTTTGGTGGAAATAGGACCAGTAGTTTCCAAGATATTCAACTTTAATCGGAACAAGTCACGAGATTTCAGCCAATATTGAAGCTAAGAAGTCCAAATCTTGCTACGTTCAGTTTTACTAGCATTTTCTATATCACTCATTGATGATGGCCTCATGATGACCAAATACTTGTATCCGGGGTGTTTAATTTTTTTTATGTAGGTTGTTTATTGTACCTACCTGGACAGGCGCATAGAGCCACAGCGGTGTGCACTGGGGAGCCTCATAGTGCATGTGTCCCAAGGGGCCGTACTTTTTCTTGAATAATTTCATCTCCTGCTTACAGGGCTCTGGAACAAATGCCATTTGCCATGCTCTAGTTTAGATTGAACTGAATCGGTTCCTAACTCGCCACCAGCGGGCCGACCGATGGTGCCGCCCGCTGGTGGCGACCATCATAGATCCGCAGGAGTTCGCATGCAATTTCGAATCGTACCATCCTTCTTGTCCTCTGTTATAAATTGTTGCTAGCTTATCATAATTTCAGCCTTTTTATGACCAAAACTTTACATTTAGGATTTGCCACTATTTTTGGCAGGACGGGGGTGCGCACTGAACTGATTGCATGAAGCTGATAGCCATGAAGGGGCACAAACTAAATACATACATAAATATTAAGAGACAATCTTAGGTACACTAATCGATCTAGTCCCAAACTAAGCAAACCGTGTAGTGATACTAGACGACGATAATATACATAATATGTAAATACTAATATTATAAAGGCGAAAGTTTGTAAGTGTGTTTACCTATGTTTGTTACTTCTTCACGCTGAAGCGGCTGGATCAATTTTGATACATTTGGGTATGAAGATAGATCACACCCTGGATTACACGTAAGCTACTCTGCTTTTATTCCGAAAAATTTAGTTTTTTTGGGATGAGCGGGCAACACCGCGCGGCGCAGCTTAGTATCTTAACACGTTGAACGCCATAGAAAATACTATGCATTTTCATTTAGGCCATGGGGGCCACGTGTTGAGCGACACATGTACTTTCCATTCGCGCCGTGGGGGGCACCATATGACCGCGAGTCAGACCTAATTGGGGTGTACCGTTTTTTTTCAAAACCGTTAATTCGATTATGACTGACGAGTTGGGTTCTTTCTGAACCATTTCTAGTTATTGAAAAAAATTACAAAAATTTCGTAAAAAAGATACTACCCAATTGTTCACTTGACCTTCAGTAACCGGGGTTTTACTACGTCACCGTAGTTTGGAAAGGTACAGGTGGTGTTATCTGTGGTTACCCCAATACTCGGTCCAAATGATACTAACGGTTCATTATAATTATTATCTTACTGCTATTATACTGCCCTTTCCTTCAATAATTATGATAATTCTTTAATATTATAATGTTGAAGTTGTGAATCAAACATTCAAGAATATTTTAAATACTTGATTGCGCTGGCCATTGAAACTAAATTGAACACAAATTATCACAGATTTTATGTTTGGACCGGTAAATATTTCGTCTGACAGTAACAATGACAACTATTTATTTACATTTTCAATATTTACATCGGGATTTTCTAGAAATGGTATTGAACATACAAGCATGGTTTATTATTCTTTATAAAGTGAATCAGATTATTTATTAAAAACTGACATTTGCAAAAACCAGGAGCTGCCATTCCAGGATTAATATATATGTATATATATTTACATCGTCTCTTAACTCGTGTAACTTTACGTTCAACAAGAAAAAGAGTTTTATTAAACACTTACGAGACGATGAGTGGAAATAAAAATAACATCGGTTATAAAAAATTAGGATGCAGACTAATATCTCGAGAAATAGTTCAAGCGATTTTACCTATATTGTTTATATTTCTTGTCAATTAACTGCGATTAACAAAGACTGCGTGAAATGTGAATGCACCAAACCGAGTTTTGAAGGAGAAATGCATCGGTGGTTATTAAAAATGCTGATTTAATAAGAAGGTAATCATCTCAAAACATTTGAGGTTTGTTTTATATTTGTATTTAAAAATTAGACACTTACGTGTGTTTTACTTTTAGGCGTATGACCAAAACCAAAACTTTGATGGTATGTTGGATCCCAAGAAAATCTTAAACGTGCCCTTCGACACCTTCGATACTTTCAGAGACATGAATCTCGATCAGATCCACTACAAGTACACTACAAGAATATTTTCATTGATTCAACAGTCAACACCCACCCAAAAGGGCAACCGCAACTCTCACCACCTTGCAGACAGTTTAAAGCCAGCATGAACATAAAAGAGGACAGGAAGGTTCGATCGAGGAATTTTTTCTTGAAAAAGTCACAAAGATTATTTACTTTCAATAAAAAAACTGTTATAATAACATGAGTTTAATTTTTTCTGCTACATTATACATTCATTAAAGTTACGACACAGCATATACATCATCCAAAAACTTTACTTCATATATAGGAATGAAATAGAACTATGATGTGATTCACACTTAGTAGTTTGTACATTTTTGACAATTTAATCTTCCGGATCCATTTACTAGCAAGTTTTCTATCTTTAATGTTGTTAGACGTGATGAGATTTTCCTAGGAATCTTGACAGCAATATTTTCGTCCTTAAACATAATTCTGCATAGTGAATCCTTTGACTGTTTTAAAGTATTAACAATAATCTGCTCCATGAAGCTTGTTGGGATGTTGAATTTTTAGGTTTTAGGACTGTTATTTCCATTTTATCTAGTATCACACAAATACTTTTATCGTATTCCAAGTCAAATATTTGTTGGTACGGTCAAAGCATAGCCATGGAGACTAGCCTGGCGTGAAAAATAAGTCCAAAATTAAGACAGAGCTATCGAAAAGCAGCACATATAACTTGTAGTAAAATAATGAAAACAAACTTGAAAACAATTACATTTTTTGTTGGTTATTTACAAACTGTCACCTGACAGTTCTTTGACAAGATATCGAATATATTTTTTTTGGGAATTTCATGGCCAGTTTCACAACTTCAGAATTGCGTAGGTTTACCAGAGAAATAGTAAAAAATACAAATAAGAGTGCGCTGAATAGCGTTTTTTTACTATCCTCAAACACACGCGGGAATCATGACGTCATCTTGTGAGCTTCTTAAAATAATTAATAAAAAAATAACTACTTATTCTAATGAAGAGTTAATGAAATTGGTATTATAAAATGGCCTATTTCATCGAATAAAAATATAAAAAGGGGGGGTAATTTTTTTTGGGATACCCCAGGGCCGTCGCTCAATTATATCTCGGTTATTTGTACCTGAGGAGACCCGCGTGGCCCTGTAGACAATCCAAGAGTTGTTGGTTTTTAAATTCAATATCGACTTAGAAAATTACGAGTCATTTTCCACAATCGATGGTAGAATGTTGAAAGTTATATAAAATGTATATAAATATTAAACAATTTACATGCATATTTTACAAGTTTTGATTTACATTAGAATGAAAAATAAGATATTTTTAAATGATGTATTTAGTATTTTGATTTTTTAACCAACTTCAAAGAAAATCATGCGCAACCAAAGCCCGCAAAGTACTGCGCTCCGCAGGCAAATCCATTCCCGTGCGGTGCGGATTGCGCGAGTTTGGATGATTTTCATATTTTTCTATGCATTAAATTACCCTTATAAACAGCACAGCATAGTAGCACTGTACGCTATCGCTAATAATTGTTGAATCTTTCCTCGCATAATGCATTGTAAAATTCTGTATTATACACGTGTTGAAATGTAGTCTTCTTGCCAAGGAAATAATCCTACTTTCCACATTTGTATCATAAGTAACTATTTTAAACCTAACATTCGGTATAGTACAAGAAAAACTAAAACCTATTCACGCGGGCTCAGGAACCGTGGCGCGCGGGTGGCGGGTGAGGTGTGCGACGGCGGGACCCCCGCGGCCCCCGCCGACGGAATAGCGCTTTTTCTTCCGCTGAGGCCGTGGGGGACACCAGTAGAACGACACTTTTATATTTCTTAAATAAACAGCAATAAACATTTATCTCAATGTGTACCATAGTTTTTATGCATTTTAGAAATCATTGTCAATAAATAGCAAAATCTCATTTTTGTCGATTTTGTGAATTTTTAACTGGCCCTCGATGCTATTTGAGTGTCACTCAACTGGTGCCCCCCATGGCGTCCAACGTGTTAAATATCTGCCATTGCGTTCTACCGTAGGGCACAGGATCGCCCTGGATATTCCGCTTCCTCGTCTGTACTGCGGACTGCACCGTGTGGATGTCCTGGCAGGAGCCCTGGCGGCACACCAGGCCGTCGTCACAACCTGGCTCCAAGAATTCTTCCTCAACCTATAAGAAATATTTTTTTGAGTCACGTTTTTATTGAAGACTGTCTACTTTCATATTATTACAACTATCCTGAGACATTTTTAATAATTATAAAAAAAACGGTTAAATTGACAGGAACGGCCCGACATATTTCGAACTCATATGGGTGCAGACCAAAAAATTTGCTGCCTTTACTCATTTAATTAAAATTTGTATATTTTCCAAAACGACACAATAATGAAACTCAAAACAGTATCTTAAAGTACATAATTCGATGGTTAATTTGTCGTCGTACAATGGATCAATCAAATTGTTTTTAATTTTTAATTTAATTTTGTGGTTTTTAGTAGAATTCCCTTTTCTGCCTGTAATTTCATTAACCATTTTCCATACAGCGCGTGATTTATTTTTTGCTGTTGCAATAGTCTTCCGTATATCCAATTTTTTTGCTGTTATTAATGTTGTTCGGAATATTTTTTTATATAGATTAAAATACACTTTTAGTCTATCATCTTTCGTACGTCTTGATAGTAAGTATAGCTTTCGCTTATTGATACTAGACGTTTTAATTCCTTTAGAGAGCCATGTTTTTCGGGTCGGTTTAAGTAATATTTTTTTTGTTGGAAAATGCTTATTTACTAAGTTTAAAAACACCTCATAAAATACATTAACTTTGATATTACAATCATAGTCAAGAAATATTCCACTCCAATCAATTTTTGCAAGGTCATCTCTGAAGCTATTAGTAGCTTGTTTGCTAAAAACCCTTTTATAAACATATTTCGAGATACCTTTCTTACATATATGAGATGTGATTGGAGTTATAATTGTCATAACTTGGGCATCATGGTCAGAAAATGTACAAGGAACGACCGCTACATCTGCAGTATAATCCACAATATCGGTAACAAAGTTGTCTATGCTAGTTGAGGTAGAGTCCGTGATACGAGTTGATTCAGTAATTATATACTGCAAATTATGTTCAAGTAGTACCCGTTTTAGTGATTAAGCAGCAAACTTTTTGGTCTTCACCCATATGGAGCTCTCATCTCTCTCATCAGGGGCAGCTATCCGTGCTGCTACACGACTCGCGGTCCTCTGATTAGACATCTTTTGCACTGGACAAAAATCTTAGTATTGCTTTTCTTACCTCGATTTCGCTGCTGCCGTTCTCAAGAACCTTGACAGATTTCTTGAATTCGGCGCACTTATGATTCAATTCTGGAATCAAATATAACTTGTGGTCAAAAATATGTAGATTGCTATATATTTTTGTCAGATATCGAATACCTAATTAAGAAGCCAAAATTTTATGCGAACTGAAGTGGCAATCGTACACACGACCTCTGTTTAACCAGAACAGTGCTCTTCCAATCCAAGTGAACTACAGGACCGCTATGCAGACCGCATGAAATAATGCATTATCATTCCCCTTTTTACAGCGCCCTCTGTATTTAGATAGTCTCGTATTCACATTATGTGGCATAAAAATATTAATTTTATGTCAAATAATGCGCATCATTCCCAGCGCAATACTTACGCATTGGGACTACCGTGCCGTCATAAGTAGATGCTTATTCATTTATTTTTTATTTATTTAAACTTTATTGCACAAAATACACAAGTAAAAGTACAAATGGCAGACTTAATGCCATAATGCTTATTCACGGCAACAGTGCAGAGTATTTCAGGCCTGGTTTTAATAAGGTGGTTTAAAGCGTCAAAGCGGTGTTTCTTCAAGTGGTGACATTGATGACGGTGATGATGATGATGATGATGACGGTGATGATGAAGATGGCAATCATGATGGCGACGATGATGATAATCAGCCGGTAGACTCAGACATGTAAAAGTGCCCTTGTGGCCTACTTGCAGAATAAAGTTCATTATTTCATTATTATTTCATCATGGCGGTGATGATAAAGATGGCGGTGATGATGATGATGATGACGGTGACGATAAAGATGGCAGTGATGAGGATGATGACGGTAATGATGATGACAATGACGGCGGTGATGATAAAGATGGTGGTGGTGATGATGATGATAATGATGATGGTGATGATAAGGATGACGGTGATGATGATGATGATGACGGTGACGATGATGTCAATGATGACGGTAATGATGAAGATGGCGGTGATGATGATGACGCCGATGATGAAGATGATGCATGATCATGAATGGTTAACTGACAACTCACGGAAATAAGCGCTGCAGCGCCCGCAGCAGTTACATTGAGCACTGTCAGGCACGAAAGCCCCGGTGGAGCAGTCCTTCTCGTGCTGCAAGGTGTTGGGGCAGGTGTAGCCGCGACATGTTACTGGGCAGTCGGGGTCGATGGGCTCGTAGCGGTGGTGCCGGCGACTGAGATTGAAAAAAAAAAATTAAAACACTAAATTTTTATCACTTTTCACACACTACAACCCTCCTTATTTCCAAAACGAAGTAACTAGGTACCTACTACGGTTAATAGCTTAATATTAAAAAAATATACAAAGATTATTTTTCCTGGAAATTATGTACTATGGGCTGCAAATGCATGGCCCTCTACCATCTGCACAAATGCACTAACTATCGACTACCATCACTTAATTTCTGAATTCATTCATAAATGAGTCATGCAATTCTGCAGCTCATTGTACAATACGTAAACACTTAAGAGACGGTAGACGTCGTGTCGTAGGTATAGGGACGTACAGCAAGTGGCTATGGAATGGACAGAGTTTAAGAAAACCACGTGAGCGGATCAACTTTTTCTTGTTATTATTCTGTTCCGTCACCCAGGAGACAATGGTGATTAAACTTCTTAGAAAAGTGTTGAAAATTTATAATATTGGTATTTTCAAGATATATTCTAAATAAGAATGGGATTTATAACTGCTGCAATTACAACATTTTTGTTGAATATTGCCGCCGAAAATCGTAGTTTTAAAGAGTAACCCAGGGGACATCACCATGGCAACAGGCAACAGAAAAAAGTTGATTGACTCACATACTTCTTCTACTGCACCGACAAAAGTTTGACCTTAAATTTATGATGAATGTAATTTTTACTTACATACTGAATGTAGTTTTCGGTAAAGATGGAGCTGTCATTGGAACACCTGCAAAATAAAATAAAAAAAGTATTTCAGCAATCGAAAGCGAATGTGAGACGAGTGAGTATCAGTTTATCAATATTATCTGTCAATTGATTTTGTCTGTGGTCTCAACCGAACGACCACCATGGCTAGTCTTGATGCTGATACAGACGGACAGCATTTGAACTGCAAACAAGCTGCCAAATGGCAGTTCTGATACTGTTGAAGTAACTGTATACAAACTGCAAACCAACCTCGCAGTTTGGATGCAGTTATGCCAAATTTATCTTCTATTTCTCAGGCCCTCAAACTCTTTAGTTATACAGTTGGGCGTACCTTGCCGGACTTCTCTTGTCACGCGACTAAGGCTTCCAACCCGGGTTTTTGCCCAATACTGCCACAATGCTCATACAAAAAATCCCGAGATTCCAAGACCTGAACGCGACTCAACATCACTCGTTTTACTGTATGGTATCTTATTGAAAGGCTGGAGACGGCTCCAGTAAGATACCAGTTACAATACCTATTTGTCACGTGTCATTTGATATTAATGAGTTATCTAAGTTCTAAGTTCTTACATCTACGAAGATTGTTATCGCATCGCAGAGCTAAGGTCTCCTGATCTGGATGGCCCCAGTATGGATTGCAGCCGGCTCGAAAATCTAGAAATAAAAGATTTTAAAATCATTTTAGGTAAATAAATAAGGGTGAGAAAAAAAATATCCTGAATCTCTGTTTCTTCCAGAACTTGACGTTTTTGGGTTCACCTTACTCCGAATCGATAGCGTTTTCATTGTGAGAAATAAAAAAAAGTGTCCTATATTTTTCCGTTCCATTTCGTCACGATCGAATATGAAAATTGTACATTTACACGAGCGTAACGTAGTGGAAACTACTAGAAATTTCGGGACACACTTTTTATTCTTCACATTGAAAATACTATCGTTTTTGACTAGGATGAACCCAAAAATGACAAATTCTGGAATAAAACAGATGATGCAAGATATGCCAAAGTCAGATTACTGAAATGTTAAATACCTGAATCGTCAATTTAATTAAATTACCCAATACGATATTTGACCGTGTTTAGAAAAAATGTTTCAAAGTAAATCACGAATTTGAAAATAAATAATTTTCTCATAAATGGTCGAGAATGTTGACTTTATTGATAAAAAATCAGGACGCGATATGCACAGTTTATGATCAGGCTCGGTTTTCTCGGCAATAATGATTTATGAAACTTTATTTGTCGAGGTACAAACTTAAGTCAAAACGGCAATTATATAAAAGGCATAGGTCATAAACAGCGAAAAAGGAAGATCGGTAACGACTTATTTATCGCTAATTTTAGTTGCCTTTTAAATAGCTTATGGCGTTTTCGGGAGAAAAATACACTTCTAATTGTATTAAAAAAAAAAAGGCGGCAATGCAAGAATTTGGTTTTGACATATATTATAGTGACTAATAAAACTTATCAGTACCTACTTATTTTGTTTTATGGCACCATTTTTGAGAAAAGCACTATATTTGTCTCTGCCAGAAGGGTAATTGCTGGCTTCGTATTAAATTTAATGGACTCCTAAGATCGTCTGTTTAAAATAAAAACTCAGCCTGCATCATAGAGTTCTCCAACATCCTAAATGGCCGGCGCGGGTCTATGATAATTGCAAACACTTACCAATAGTATTTACTGGAAGGAACTCCTCCGCAGCAATGTCGAATTCGTCGTGTACGCAGGATTGGTCTAGTTCTGTCAAACAATGTTGCATTTTGTAGTGTTTAGATATCTTTATATGATAAAGTGCCCGTTGCCGCCATTACTATGACAGACTTTTCTTTAAGACATGACTTGACCTGTATGAGGGCTGGTAAGCCCTCACTACCAGTAGTTAGACTTTGGGTGGGAGTATAACTCGCTAATGAGATTATCTCCGTGCCACAAGAGTAATTTGGGGAGGGGTGACGCGGGCGCACTGGGCGCATGGACTGCGTCGTAAATATATATAAGTCCAAAGTAAGCCCGTTAACGTTATTTTATTGAATCTATTCCCGAACTGAAACCCCGCACGTCACACATTTGAACAGTTATAAATATCTGTTTAAGGTGGTTGCAGAGGAAACAAAACTAGACATTCCACGCTAGATGGCGCTGGGAAGCAAGATTTGTAGTTTTTGTGTATTATTTCGTATGTTACTTTAGTTTGAAGTAAAATTTGTATAGTGGCGAGTCCGCGTATTAGTCTTTTATTCATGTAGTATTAGTAGCACGTCATAAATTGTTTTATTCTCCCATGTGTTGGCAATTTGTGAAAAATCAGCAAGTACTCACACTAATAGACACTAATTGTGAGTGTGTGCGGGTGATTCATTCATTAAAGGGTCGCGTATCATCTGTCAGTTTGATAGTAAGCGCTGAATAAATAAGCAGGCATGATATTTGATTTTGATGATGAAGTAAAGATGCACCTCTAGCACAACTGTGACACGCAACTCTTTCTCGCGCGAAAAATATTTCCTATCTCTTTCTTTGCGGTACTGTAGGAGACTGACGGGCGATGCTATGTCGCGTGACAAGAATCGTGAAGCCTAGTTGTATTAGACGGGCTGGATTGTCAAAATAAATAATACGAAGAAATTACAAATCTTTGGCAGTTCTACATTTTTTAAGTATGTGGTGAAATTAAATGAGTATTTTTGTTGGGTTTATGTTCTGATATATTGTGATTCTGATTTGTGATGTTATTGAGTTTGTCCTAAGTTTTTCAGAATGATAGATTGGGTTACAGCAAAAAGGGCCCAATTTTAGGACACATATTTTGTTGAAAAATATTTTTCTCATTTTTGTTACTTTTTGATTAGAACTAAAGAATACATTAAAATAAGTATCTTTTATAAATTACAATTGTTTGATTAACTTGCCCGTTTAAGAACTAGAGTGGTCCTAAGTTGCCATAGAATTACTACGTAGCCTGGGACTACTTGTACTATCATCCAATTTGTGCTGGGACTTAGAAATTTACGATGAAAAAGAAACACAAGTATACCTGTGTTTTTTATTACTTAATGACAAGATCGGGCCCTTTTTCTATACTCTGACCTGATATACAAAACCCGACATCAAGTATAGTAGGTACTGATTAGGGTTGGGATTTTCGTGATTCTAAATCGTGGTTCCATGGAGTCTCTAATTGTAAAAATGTTCAGTCTAAAAATATATAACTACTAGAACTACTACTAACTGAGCGCAGCACCAGTTGTTTGCGCCACGCTTCACGACCCCGAGCTAGCTCGCGCCATATAAAAATATATGACAATATATTGTTATCATGTACATATATGGATCTTAGAACCACCAACCACTAAATAAAATAAAACAATTTTTGTTACGTGTAGGTTTTATTATAATATGTACTAGTGTTTGCGTGAGTTGTAGACGTCGCTTTAATTCGAAATGGTTGGTTACGTTGTAATATTATTTTAGGCAACACGCATGTTTTGTAGAAAATTATAAGTTTCTGCAGCTTTTCTTGGATGAAGCCTTCATCTGTTTGAACTTTAATTGACATTATTTTTGTTGATAATTCAATGAAGGAAATCATCTTGCAGTAATCCCTTTTGATGAAGCTCTAAGCTGGCCTTGAATCTGTAATGAAATTATTTATTACGTCACAAAAATGCCGGCAATGGAAACGGCTGTATGCATGTCCTATCTTACAGTACAGGGTGTTAGGGTAATTAGTGTAATTACAGGAGGTATCCTTCAAGGAGGAAACTTAGTCACTGAATCGATAATTCCCAAAAGGATTTGGTTTCCCACACCTATTGAAAAACATGGGTAGGTCTTGGTATCAATTCAGTCAGAGAGAAGAAACTACCTATATGAACCCACTATGAATAGCTTTGTTTTTTTTTCATCACCCAAAGCGAGCGATTGCGTTCAGTTTTTTGTGGTTGGTTACGGTTGTCATCACGCCATGCTTGTCTTCGCCTAAAAAGAAAATAGCGCGAGACACCTCTTTCACGGTAGGACGCTTCGATTTGTAATGTTTTCAAACACAATACTTTCCCCGCAATTTCTGACCCATGATATCGCAATATCGTTTAGGGATCACTATGTCCTGAGTTCACATGTTTATTATTATTATATGCACGTTTCATTATTCACACTTTGCATAAAGTAAAAAGTCACGAAACGAAAAAAAATTAAACCAAACATGATTCATTTAATACGAATTTCCACAATTGACATGACAGTATTGACACAATTCATAATTTCATTCACAAGATTTAGTGCGTTCGAAATCTGTTCCACTTTATTGTTATGAGCAAATAAACACAATAGGTATCTTTAAAATCTAAATGTTTCCAATTATTTGTTACATGTTTAATGAAAGCTGTAATCATTAAAAAAAATAAACTGTTATGCATTCATATCGAAACATCAATTAAAATTTATTATCCCAAATCATAAGTTAAGTAGTATTTTATTTCAGAACGCACTGTTCATGAATAGCTTTACGTGCGCTTACGTTTTTATATGTGTAAAAGCAACGCACACATACATATATGGACAATATTTCAACGGGTTTTAAAGCTTTAATAACTTTATAATTGTATGATTTATAGCAAAACTGATTTCCTTGGCGAGTATAAGATCGCTTAAAGATTTTTTAAAGAATGTTTAATGACCTAAAGCCATAACCGCCTAAGTGTGTATTGATCAAACGATTTGTATGAAAGTGACACCTCTGCAACCACCTTAAGTAAATCAATCGTCAAAGAAATCAATGTACCTAAATCAAAATCTACCATTCTGAGGTTTTTAAAAGCATGAGAATAAATCATTTGATAAGAAGTCCAATAGGGCACACAGCAGGTACCAGTAGGGATAGAAATTCTAAATGTTATTCCGATGCGAGCGGCCGTCCTATGGTTCGTTTGGCGCTGGCCAATCTTGCTTGCCTACAGGGCATTTACATTACTTAGCACCTATTACTTAATACCCTGGCCGGCGTAGTAATACGTCTATTCTTTCACAGCTAAATGTTAAAAGACGGCTGTCCGCCATCTGTTTGCACCATGTACTTTGGCCACATAATGCGAAGAGGAGACGAGAGCTTTGAAATACTGGTCGTGGTTGGGGGCATTGAAGGCAAGAGAGCTCTAGGGAGTTCACCAACCAGATGGTCTAGCCTAGTCAAAAAAGCCCTCTTCAAGCAAATTCCAGCAGGCGGTGAGGGCAACGATGGGCCGGGACCGATGGAGATAGATCATTAAGGCAAAACCAGTCTGTGATCACGATCCTCAGTAATGACGGACCGATTGAAAAGAGACAGGGCATTTTACTACAAAAGCCCTAAGTACAGAATAGATATATATGACTCATATATTTAAGTCTACCTCTGTAGAAGACGCACTCGTCACAGCAACGACACTGCGAGTAGTCAGCCGGTATGAACACTGTACGCCATTTTCCATACTTGTTTTCGCAGTACGTGTGATATTCCGATGGCTGAACTCGTCTTTCCCTGGAAGTTTATGGACATTTTAAAGGCGATGCCAATGCGAAATGTGAACTGTAGTTTAATTTTTACTGCACACTCTTGTTTTGTATATAAAAACACACTGACTCCGATATCTCCGGATCTCTTTGGGGACGATTTTCTATTACCGTCTGCACTTCGCAGCGGGATGCGGCGCGAGTGTGAATACCGCCTTAAAGCATTTTTTGCTTAGTACGAAATAGTCCTGCGGTTCCAAATACCCTCCTAGACTGGTAGAAAAATCCAAATATCGGCTTCCTTTACCGTCCTAACGGCATTTTGTGAGCCATTTTGGCAACATGACTTTTCCGATGTAAAAAAGCCTGCTGAATTCGATTCTGGATGTTGCCAAGCCGAATTTTGCCCCCCTCCCCCCATTTCCCCCCTTTTTACCTCAAAATATGTCCCTAATCACGGTTTTTACGGTTTTATACAAAAAGTATTACAGCTAGAAAAAAAGTGTCAAAGACAAGAATGATCTCTATAAAATTTCCTTTAACATTGTGGATAAACTTTTTTAGTAGGCCTTATGGCTTGTGAGTAATATCTTCCCGAACTTCATAGACTGGTAGAAAATTCTAAATATCGGCTTCCTTTACCGTGCTAACGGCATTTTGGGATCAATTTTGGCAACATGACTTTTCCGATGTAAAAAAGCCTGCTGAATTCGGTTCTGAATGTTTCCAAGCCGAATTTTGCCCCCCTCCCCCAATTTCCCCCCTTTTTGACCTCAAAATATGTCCCTAATCACGATTTTTACGGTTTTATACAAAAAGTATTACAGCTAGAAAAAAAGTGTCAAAGACAAGAATGGTCTCTATAAAATTTCCTATAACATGATGTATAAACTTTTTTAGTAGGCCTTATGGTTTGTGAGCAATATCTTCCCGAACATCATTATTTTTAAGAAAATTGATAAACTTGGTCGTGGCAGTGAAATACACTTATTTTGGGATAATTGGTTTCGCACAGGATCCAGCCGCTCTGCAGCGCTTGACGCTGACATCTAGTTGGCGTGCTGCTTATTATCTGTCAAGACTCACGAGGCTTTCAGTCATAAGCAGTCGTCAGATTTACACGCAGAACCGTACCCAAGTCGGGCTAAAAGGGACGTAGAAAATAAAAATGCTTTGCTTCTGACCATGAAGTCCTTCGAAATGCTCAGTTCTACGCCAGATTCTCCAGAAATGTGCCTTAGAAATGCAGTTACCCAGGATCTTGCAACAGAAAAAAATAAAGTGTCAATTCTCACTGCTAAGCAGCTTGGCTCACTCTAAGTAACGAAGTTTGTTTCTGAAAGGCTCACCAACAGCAGGTCTACAATACAACGAAAAGTTCAAAATGAACAAAGGCCCGACCTTCAAGACCTGTACAAGGCAGGTCGTTCAAAATCTACCATATTTGCGTCTGATGTGGGGGGCAAACGCTCAGGCGCTGGAGTGGTGCCAAACAAAGCATAGCCTGCATCGTCACATACTCGACTTGTACAGCAGGGACAGGAACTTCCCAGCCTTTCGCTCATGGGGTGTATGTCGATCTCATTGAGTAGTTCACAGTGCTTTCGATAACGGAAAACGGAATACTTTTAATCAAAGGAGTGTCTAGGTAGGGAAGATTGGCACCATTCGTACACTTTTTACATTCCCGTTTTTGTAATTTTTATTTTTAAAGATAGATTCGTCCATCGGCCTCTATAATATAGCAGATACATTTAGCTTCCTAATTAAAAAGTTAGAAGTCGCCTACTTTTACAACAAACGAGTAGATCGACTTTTAGTAGAAGCTGTCAAATGTCCGAATCTACCCCACTCAAGGGGCACATTCGTACATGGGTCGGGGAACATTCAGACAGTGTGAGATAACTTCGTACATGTTAAATGAAACAGCAATTATAATATCAAAAATAGTTAAAATGGTCTATAAAAACAAGTCAATACCCGCCAATCCCATTGGCGGATATTTCCGATTCAATTCTTTGGCATAATCATATGACAGCTTTCTGACTGTTGAGCCCGCAATGCATTTTCGAAAATTTTCAATATATTCGATCAATTGTGACTCTATTTCGTGAGAAAACTCTTTTTCGTATAATTCCGAACTATTTTTGCTAATTTTCTGAAATAAAAAGAAACATGTTAATAGGAGGTACATGCATGACGTATATGAATGTGCCCCAGGTGTAGGCGTACGAACCTGCCCCGAAGGTCAAAAATAAAATATTGGTAACTACACAAAATTCATGAAGAGAAATACACAAAATATGTACTTTATCATGGAAATGATAGTATTTACTTACTGTTGATCAACAAAGTTTTCAGATTTACCGCTTCATTTAAGCACGATACATCCGAGAACATCGACGATAAATTTATTTAAAGGATGCGAAAACAAATAACGCCCTCTCGTGTCGCTCTTGGTAACCGCACTGACAGCTAACTTCGTGGTCCACCGGGCACCGTAAGCGCCTACCCACACACACAAACCCGTAATAAATATATTGTCCTGATAAGCTGTAATAGTGACTGTATGAAGCTGCCCCGTGTACGAATGGTGCCAATCTTCCCCTAAATGTTTTAGAAACGCAAATGATCAATTGAATTATTTTATTACCTGCAATAAAGCCGTTCGAATCGCCAGTGCCTGAGTAAAACGCCAGAAAATAATTCTAACGTTCTAAAGCAGTCCCTTAATTTTGTCACGATGATGAATCATAAGCAACAACAACACTAATAAACAGTCTTCTGGGTGGGCTATGCACAGTGTGGAGCACATATCGAGTGTCGGTTTCCTCATGAATAGCACGTAATTTTGAGGTATCGACCTCAGTTGGTAACGCTTGAACCTTAGTCTCGTCTGCAAATCCTCTCGCACTACGACCAAATTAGTCCCGCTCGCGCGTCCGCGGGATGAAAACTGCGAGCCCAACCTTTTTTGAAGGTATTGAGTAATTTTTAAGGAGCTGCTTGGCAGTGAGAAGTGACACTTTATTAACTGCATTTCTAAGGCCCATTTCTGGAGAATCTGGCGTATAACTGAGCATTTTGAATGACTTCATGGTCAGAAGTAAAGCATTTTTATTTTCTACGTCGCTTTTAGCCCGACTTGGATACAGTTCTGCGTGTAAATTTCTTTTTCTGCGTGTAAAGCTGCTTATGACTGAAAGCCTCGTAAGTCTTGACATATAATAAGCAGCACGCTGAATGTCAGCGTCAAGAGCTGCAGAGCGGCTGGTTCCTGTGCGAAACCAATTATCCCAAAATAAGTGTATTTCACTGCCTCGACCAAGTTTAATAATTTTCTTAAAAATAATGAAGTTCGGGAAGATATTGCTCTCAAACCATAAGGCCTACTAAAAAAGTTTATACATCATGTTATAGGAAATTTTATAGAGATCATTCTTGTCTTTGACACTTTTTTTCTAGCTGTAATACTTTTTGTATAAAACCTTAAAAATCGTGATTAGGGACATATTTTGAGGTCAAAAGGGGGGGAAATGGGGGGAGGGGGGCAAAATTCGGCTTGGCAACATTCAGAACCGAATTCAGCAGGCTTTTTTACATCGGAAAAGTCATGTTGCCAAAATGGATCCCAAAATGCCGTTAGCACGGTAAAGGAAGCCGATATTTAGAATTTTCTACCAGTCTATGAAGTTCGGGAAGATATTGCTCACAAACCATAAGGCCTACTAAAAAAGTTTATACACCATGTTAAAGGAAATTTTATAGAGATTATTCTTGTGTTTGACACTTTTTTTCTAGCTGTAATGCTTTTTGTATAAAACCGTAAAAACCGTGATTAGGGACATATTTTGAGGTAAAAAGGGGGGAAATGGGGGGAGGGGGGCAAAATTCGGCTTGGCAACATCCAGAATCGAATTCAGCAGGCTTTTTTACATCGGAAAAGTCATGTTGCCAAAATGGCTCACAAAATGCCGTTAGACTTGAAAATTTTGATTTGAACTACCAGTCTATCCCCTTAGGTTGCGTTTCCACCAATGCGAAGCGAGAGCGAGGGTGTTTTTGTTAAACAATAGAGCGAGGATAACAGTAAATTAAGTTATTCCATTGGTTAAAAAAACACGTCTCTAGCTACGCATCCTGGCACATCTCTGGTAAAAGCGCAGCCTTATGGTAGTTGTATTCTGATACTAAACTTACTTGCAAGACTCTCGGAACAGCTCACATTCGGAGGTGTTGCTGAAATGAGCGCATTGCGGGCATAGCTGGAAATCTAAACAAAAGTAGATGAAATATTTATATTTTTTTATCGTTTTTTTTTGGGCTCACTTGGGAGAATACTACGCCGGAAACGTAGGGAACGTTCGAGTCCTTCTTAGATGGTGCATTACATTTTTCTTTCATAATTTACCTTTGTGTCAATATTTATAAAAGTAGATAAATTTTTATTAAAGCAGTAACGTCTGCTACGATGCTATGCTTTAGGGTGCATATAAGAAATGAAGCAACTGGTTGAATAGCTCGCTCATCGGTTCGGTGGTTTAATAGGTAAGACGCCCGTGTTGACCCATAAAGCCGTAGGAAATGCGAGTTCGGATCCCAGTAGCTTGAGCATGAATCACTTTTTATTTATTTATAGTATTGATTTTACCAAAAAATCATAGATAAAACAGATTTATATATTAGAAGACCGCAAATTGGAGGTTCACAAATTTAAGTCCCTATATGACCAGCATACGGAAAAACAGATCCGACGAATTTGTCTCGCCAGTACGTAGGTAACGACCTAAAGAGAACGTGCACAACAACCGCTGCCAACTGGTGTTGCCAATCCGAATCTTTTACCTTGATATTGACATTGATAGTGCTGCTAGATATCAGTGCTAGTTTGTGCGGAAAGAGAAGAGTCCTGGCAGAAACGGGAAATTTTACATGGCAATGGAATCTTAGACACCTGTCTTATAATATAACACATAAACAAACGAACGTTTAGGTATATCATTTAGTAATTTAGTAAAAAGTTGTATTTGTATATAACGCAACGAAATGACATATCATTTCATTGCGTTATATACAAATACTACAAGATTTATGTATAAAATAATGTCGAAATGGGGGTAAGCCGCACATAGTTCCACAAGGAAATTCATATTTAATATTATTCTATTTTGTCTGCAGGCAAAAGCAGCTAAAAGCCCTACTCTCGACTTACAATAAAGTCCCAGAACGTGTGTCCGCTATGACGGATATTTAATTTATGTTGTATTTAATATTAAATTATTACGAAATAGTCTCAATAAGTAATTAGTCTCCGACACAAAATCGGTAAATATATTCATACAAAATATATAAATTTTATATAAATATGCAGGTCTTTCATTATCTTAAAATAACTGACAAAGAGTGACAGTGTTGTCAGCAAAGCAAATCCTACGACTCTTCTCTTTCCACACAGAGTCCACAGACTCTACCTATAGTTTCTAAAAGTTCTCTTACACAACGAAAGTGCTGCCAACTGGTGCCGTCAATTTGAATTTACATCTACAGCAGCCACTGGCAATAGCAACCTGCCACCTATAGTTCGTGCGCTATCCCTCCTATAGGGACAGCACGGATACTATACTCTCTCTCTGATCAAACTGGTGAACCAACCGATGCTGTTCCTACATATAGGCCGCACTACTCGCGCGCTGGGGGGGCTCACGACGGAGCCCCCCGCAGGGCTGGAGTCACACCGCTCGTAGTCCACGTCCAGCTCATTGTTGCGCACCAGGGATAGGATCTCAGTCTCGCGCCAGTACTCGTTGGTGTCTCTCCTCTGGTCCGCTAGCATTATGAAGGGGAGGAACTGAAACAAGTCACGATTTGGGCAGTGAGAATACTAAGAACCGAAAACGATAGTTGACATGCCACTTTATCGTTTTCAGCTTGACGCAACCAATTTGTGCTTCCCACGTAGCACGCAGGGTACATAAGAGCTAATACAGACTCTATACGACTTATTTCAACTGTTTAAGGGCTGTATAATTGTATATAAGCTCTTATACAGCATGTGTTGTACTTGGGTTGCGACTTGCTACGAGAAATTGATTGGATTGATTCCTACCGCTTCTTTCCGCCATCGCTCTTCGCGACAACATTCCCTTTCTTACCGCTTAGATGGTTGGCACTCTTCAACTATACGTTTTTTCCAAAAACATCCTGCCTCGCAAAGCTAAACTGAAATGAACTGTCGCTAGTGGTATTTCCGGACCGATACGTCCTTCAAACCTTTAATAAAAAAACGTACTCCCATCAGAAATGCCGCCAACACATTTCGCAATTCCTCTTGTAGTATCAATGAGCCACGGTAATCGCTTAGCATAAGAATGGTAAATTGTCTCTTATGTGAGATTAAATAGCAATGTTTGGTCGAAATAAAGCAGTCGCCTCCAAGATACTCAGCTACTTGTATAAATAAATAAATATCAGACAACCTCACACAAAGAAGGCTTGTGTTATGGGTACTAGACGACGATATACATATTTATATAGATCTATATATATATATATATATATATATATATATATATATATATAGGTACTTAGATACGTAGAACACATCACACAAATATTTGCCCTGGCCGGGATTCGAACCCGGGACCGCCGGCTCAGCAGGCAGGTGCTCTACAAACTCCGCTAACCGTGTCGTCAACGAGGTTTTTTTTATTAATTCCAAATTTATTATAAATACGGCGTCCTTGTAGACTTACCTTCAGATTCTTAGAAGTCTTGTTCACCAGAACCCGTTGTTTAGGGTCCAGTGTAAACACCGGTACGACACCCCTTCTTACCGCCACATGGGCCGATATTGCGGACAATGCAAAAAGTACAAGGAGCAAAACTGATTTCATTTTGTTTTTTTTTTTAGATTATTGTGTTGTATAAAATCCGCTGACTGATGTTTGGTTGTCAGGTTCCATTATTCCTGCAGTTTATTACAAATGTCAGTCAGTCCAAATATTTCAACAGACTTCATAAAGTATGAAGGCTAGATATTTCACTAAGATTTCACTTGTGTCAAAATAGGTTGTTCTTAAAACAGTCATATCTATAGCCTAACAAGTGTAACAAACAGCTTTCATATATCAATAATGCGCATACGTCATATATTTGCATTATTCAACGTCAGTAGCGATTATCAAGGATTCTTTATCAACCAAATTCAAAACATTGTTTGCCGGAAAGCTGCTCAATCTTTCGTTTTTCTTGTGAAATAAATACTGAATCCTATTGAAAAAAACTTGAAAGTCACTGTGGATAGTTTTGGCTTTATTATGCAAAAATTACTTGATTTGCGGAATGTTTAGGAACCTAGTGTTGCCTCTTTATTTAACAACAGCAACAACAGTGACATTCACCGACGTTCAACGTCATTTACCAAAAAATTGTCGTTGCCAGTAAAATAAATTAGTACCACTAAAAATCCGCAATACTACCGTGCTACGTTAAAAAGTCCTATCTTACTATGAAGTCCATATAAAGATACGATCTTTTGTCGTAGCACGGCAGAATATGGCGTAGGCTGAAAAACACCGTTGGGCTATACGATTTTTCAATTAATACGACAACGGTTTCCTCTTTGGAAACACTTAATACAACATATGTTCGTTGAAACGATACAAAACATATAATGTTAGCGTATAGGTATTTAACAAAGCTTTGCTTTTAGAGAATTTTGAGGTACCTATGGAGCAGAGCGGAGTACCGTAGGGAAGCGCCAAAACACCCAAAAAATAATTCCACCATTCCCATTGATCCAGTGAATTTGTACATTAGCATTACATACCTAGGGCGGTGAATTTGCGGCCCCGAAACCTGACCGATGGTGAGGACCATAAATATGCCATCTAGGGCTTTACGAATTACCGCCCGAGATTTGTCTAAAGTAATACGTCTTTCCTTGACCGGGAACTGAGATTTTTCTCCCCGCGTAACGGGCAGAAAATCTCACTTGCAAGTTACACACACACAAATTAAAGGTAGTAAAATATAATGCAAGGTAAAAAAAAGAAAAACATGAGTTCCCATCATTTATTATACATGTAAAATACATACAAAATCGTCACCACAAAACGTCACAAACAAATTAATAAACCATAGTTGAGAGCCTCCAAAGGCACATCTTTAATACCTTTCAAACTCTACTGAAGCCTGCAGTTTTTACTTCTGCTGCGTTTGAGGATAGTTATGTTTATCTTGCATCTATTGCGGAAGTGTGAAAGTGACAAAGCATCCGAAACTTTTTGACAAGTATGCGAATGCGAAAGACAGTCATTTATTTATCAGTTATCACGTGTTAAACGGAACCATGAGTTTACATTGACTACTCGCTAGCGAGTGTTTATGGGGAATTGTAGTTCAACAAATTATCCGCCAGGGGCGCTGTACTTTCTCCATAGGAATCGTTTACGCTGTCGCTAGGAGTACGTCACTTCAACCTTGATAAGGGTACTGGGAGCAAAAGTGGCGATAGGCGTCTGCGATCGCACCTCGCAAAAATACTTCAACTTATCTTTAAAATACGAGATAAAATTGCTAAGTAACTAGAAAATCACCTCGCATCGTTAATATTGCTGACGCCCACATTTTAAGCGCCGCCACTGTTTGGGAGTACCTTATATATCAACTAGCTGTGCCCCGCGGTGTTTCCCGCTCATCCCACGGGAACACTAAATTTATTCGGGATGAAAAGTATCCTATGTCCTTTCCCGGGTCTCAAACTATCTCCATACCAAATTTCATCTAAATCGGTTCAGCGGTTTAAGCGTGAAGAGGTAACAGACAGACACACTTTCGCATTTATAATATTAGTATGGATATATGATATGTCTAAATCGAACGTTTTTAAAAATTAGCTAAAGAGCTACCTCGATGTTCGTACCGTGCTATCCCTTTCGATCTCGCGACAAACAATTTTTGAATGAGCGAGACGGCACGATACGAAGTTCAAATTTCGAACATCGGAATAACCCTTCAGGAGGATACTCTACGGGGATCTTCAGAGTAGCTCTACTGATCTAACTTGTCTGATAAACAGTAATATTGCTTGAAAATTTATGAAGGCTCTCCAGGTCATAAACATGTCAATAAAATAAAATTAGACTCTGGATAATCTGGATTATAAAACTTTAATACGAATGTGATTGGCATAAAAACTGTCAAACATCATTTGCATCAACAGGTCCACGTAATACTCCATGGAGGTTTGCAGATTATCACTAGATTTCTCTGTCCATGGAATTACCCAGTACGTCCACAACTACTGTGAGTTGAGACTCTAGCTTTACACTACTTGTGAAGTTCGCCGAGGTTGGGCGAATATGTGTCAACTTCACGATAGTGTGGGGCCGGGGTGGTACGCGAATTTACCTCAGGACGACTTCGTCATTGTCTTAAACTTGTCACTTTTCCAACGTCACGTCTATTCATTCGCTATCTCTTATTTGTAGAACATGTGAGCAAAACGTAATTTTAAGCGCGACAAGCGAGGTCGCAGCAAGTTGTGCGAGCCCGGCTGTAGTTGAAGTATACCATACCTAGTCCAGTAAAATACCATTGATAATTTTCAAGTCTTAAATTTTTGTTTCAGCGTATTAATCATGTTAATTGAGAGCTATATTCAAAAAGTTAGACAATCTATCCTTGTGGAATTTCACTTTCTCTCTATACCTCCTAGCGGATTGGTAGTCGACAGTTTCTAATACAAATCCGTCGAATATATCGGTAGTAAGTACCTTAGGAGTGTTTCTTTTGTATAAAATATAAGATTACTGCGATAGGATTACGTAGGTTTTTTTTTTTTTTTAGTTTTTTCGCATACTAGATAAGTATGTTTGAAATCGTAATATATATCTTTTTTTGATAGTTATAGGTACTAAGTTGATATATAACATCATCAAATAGCAAAACCGCCTAATTTTGAATTAAATTTAAAAATAAAAACTAAATCTCAATATGTTATCAGCACAGACATCAGTAACATTACATATTAAAGGTCACTTAAGGTAAAAATACTTGGTTCAGATACTAGCAAATTATCTATTCTATATTACCTAAATTTAGTTAACGTTATAGTCATATATCTAAATTTGTGATTTTATGGGAGTTAATAGCTTCAAGTTGAGCATTTATCAATGATTGAATGGAAACAGATACTCAACTTATGAACAAATGGAAACAGACACTCAACTTAGAGACAATTATGTTGATTACATATACATGTATACATATAATAAATAAACAAGCGCTCAACGCATAGTTATAGTAAATGAGCATTTATTTCAAAGAAATCAAAGAGATTCTCACTCTTAACATAAGACAGAAATATTATATTGTACAAGTACTACAATATTAGGGCCACGTAATTTTTTATGACTTTTTAAACTCCTTAAACAGCATGGTTCTTATCCATGAGGAAAAAAACATTTGAGATATGAAATTAATTAGTTTTAACTGACTATTTGTTCCCTTACTTAGTTATTTAGAAAATTTTAATTTTAACTTAAAAAGTGTGCAAAATTCAGAGGCCCTTATATTCTTTTGAGTAGTTTAATTCCATATTAATATTATTAAGTCAAAGCTACGATCTATAAATTATATGAATTGTGTATACTTTTGTATTGACACAGTGGTTCAATTAAAATTAAACTGTTTTTAAAATAGACTTATCCGAAATTTTAAAAGCTTCAGCAGCGTGTGATGCTCCGGTGCTCAATATTTTAAGTGTGGCTTTTAATTATTTTACCCCCGACAAAAAAAGGGGTGTTTATAAGTTTATCAGTTGACGACGCGGTTGGCTCAGTTTGCAAGCACCTGCCTACTGAGCAGCGGTCCCGGGTTCGAATCCCGGCCAGGGCAAATATTTGTGTGATGAACTCGAATATTTGTGCTTGGGTCATGGTTGTTCTATGTATTTAAGTATATGTTTAATAAGTATGTACAGTCTGACCAAAAAGAGTAGAAATTAAAAGTTGCAATACTTTAGTGTCGTCCGCGTTTTCTTAGATTGATTAGAAAGGGACGACACTATATATATCGTCGTCTAGTACCCATAACACAAGCCTTCTTGAGCTTAATTTGGGACTAGATCGATTTGTGTGAGGTTGTCTGATATTTATTTATTTATTTATCTGTGTATTTGTGTAGGTATCTGTGTATAGTGTGTCTGCCTGTAGCATCAAACGGGTGGACCAATTTGAGTGCAGTTTCTCATGGAAAGACTCTTAGGTATGTTTGGTGGAAATAAGACCAGTAGTTTCCAAGACATTCAGCTAGAAGCGGTGGTAGCCTAGTAGAAGCGGTGGTAGCCTAGTGGTTAGGGCATGCGACTTTCAATCCGGAGGTCGCGGGTTCGAACCCGGCCCGTACCAATGAGTTTTTCGGAATTTATGTACGGAATGTCATTTGATATTTACCACTCGCTTTTCGGTGAAGGAAAACATCGTGAGGAAACCACCTAAGCCCAATAAGGCCTAGTTTCCCCTCTGGGTTGGAAGGTCAGATTCAGATGGCAGTCGCTTGCGTAAAAACTAGTGCCTACGCCACATCTTGGGATTTAGGTAGCCGACCCCGATTGAGAATTCATTCTCAAAAAATGGGACAAAGGCTAGGAGGATGATGAGTTTCCAAGACATTCAGCTTTAATTGGAACAAGTGACAAGATCTTAGCCAATACTGAACCTAAGAATTCCAAAATTTGTAGTTACTTATGTTCAGTTTTAGATTATTTTCTATATCACTCATTGAATGAGGGTCTCGTGATGACCAGCCACTAGCACAGTATAATAAAGAGTACTAACGTACAGTATGGACACTCCCTGCCTCCCCCCGAAAGTGCCGCCCACCCGCGCTCGGTTACCTCGCAGTTACCGGCTGGCAGGGACGCGACGACGCGGTGCGCAGAGCGGAGGCCACGTATAATATTCAAATATTAAACAAATACTTTTGTAATGGGCGTGTGTTGTGCTGTGTACGGTTGTTTAAGCTCTATAAACAACAAAAATAAAAGAAAGTTCTACAGATTCCCATTGGATGAATCAAGGCATGTACAATGTACATACCCAGTTATTTTCAAAGTGTTTTATGTTTTAGTAGAAAACCAACTTACAATAGGTACTTATGTTTAGTATTTTTTTTGCCCTATCCGGTTTCGACCTAAACCTATCAGATCACACTGAAAACAACACAATATATATATGAACAAAAAATCATGTTTTCAACTTACGTAATATTTTGGTGGCCTGAATTTCCTTACAAAAATTTAGTTACTTCGTTTATACTGATTCAAAATAGGAAACTATTTGTATAAATCGAGCTTAGATACCCACCTTACAGCGTATGATTCTTAATTCTTCCTAATTCGCGCAATGAGTTTTTAGTCATTGAGGTTATCGAATTTGAACGCGGGCGGAATAAGAAATCGTAGATTAACATTACTTTAATTATAAGCACACAAAATTTATTCGACGCCGCTATTACAAGGTCATCTCATATTGCTGCACATTGTGTTCCCGACTCGTGCGTTCAAAATGGCAGCAACCCTAGCATGTCTTATCTCACTCACACAAGCATGGTACGCGTTCACCTACACGAGCTTAGACTGTGTGCGTAGCAACGCGTTTCTTTCATACATTTGATCGCCATTGTCCGAGGTGTGCCACTAGTGTCGGGGGTGTTTTAAATGTTTATTTTATGTTCTTTTAGATCTTTATTAGCGCAGAGCTTTATATTATTAGTCTGTGACCTGTGTGTACAACACTAACAAACTCATATGTATGTATGTATACACTTTATTGTACAAAACTGGTTATAAATACATTCATAACAAAAGAAACATGTTACAAAGGCGAACTTATCCTTTGAGCAATTGAAGGAATGGGTATTTAAAGAAAGTAGTCATTAAATACTCATTTAAATTTACCTGAAATAAATTTTAGCCTGGTTTCCATTTTTCTAAAATTTAGGTGTTATTGGCAGTGATTGTTTGTATTGTATGATTTCATATCATAATTTGTATGTTAGCTTAACTGGGCAACATCGCGGAAATAAGTCGAGTTTACAAGCTTTTGCTTTCTTGACCGTGTGTGACAGTTAATGTAATACATACATAGGTTATTAACAAAATGGAATTTTGTACCAACTAACCTAGTAAGATAATTGTCGTCTTTTATTACCAACTACATTTAAGTTTAACCCGACTTGCTCTCGCGAAAATGCCAACAGCTAATTACTTTAATTAATTTTAAGGTTAATGTATAATGTATATATTACCTAATTGAAAGATTTTTATCTATGTACGTTCTGGTCCATTCAGGGTTCAATTTATAATGCATACATGGTCATATTTAGATACATCTAAGTATTATATAATTACATCTCCGTAAGTACATTTATGCTACTACTAGCTAGCCGTGTCATAAGTTGGTGTGTTATCATATACCTAGTACTAAAATGAATTTATGACTAGAAAATATCACATGATATGACCAAATCAATCCATCATGAACTCATGTCAGCCGAGTTCGATTAAATAACAGAATTCATACAAAAATACCCTTGGCTGATTTAAAAACGAACAGAGTTAGGAATCAAATTTTAACACCATCTGTGTTAAAAAAAACAGTTCACAGAATCCATCGGATACCTCGTTGTCACTTAAATAGTGGTTTATGCAACTGTTACATTATGAGAGGTCTTAAAGCACGAGTGGTTTAATGAATGCGGCGCCGGCAGGGTCGCTATAACATCATCATATATCAATAATTTAGGTCATCTAAGCCCAACCGCCGTCGCTGCTAAGTAGTGTAGGTCTTTACCTATAGTATCTGAACTTTATATAATAATTTAACAATATGGGTGTAGATAAAACTCATTGTACAATAGTTGACGTTGGATCGGAAAAATCAACGTTAAAGGTCATAAATACGATATAAAACATTGGATGCAAAATCGAGTTCTCATTATATGCTAGTATATCGTGCTAATAAAATCCGGAAACTTCCAGAACAAGATTCTCAAATGGATTTCTTTTACCGTTACTTACCTATCGTATGCTCGTACGTAGATCCATCAGCGCACTGGCGGTTATAACTCCATGCCTCTGATTCACGGATTTGCTCAAATAGCCTCCATAATCCATGTCACCGCCTACAGTGACAGTTGAAAAGGAGGTCGAATTCCTCCTGTGTACAGAGGTTTTCTTCCCGCCGCTCAAGTAACCAGTCTCCGATGGGCTTTGACGAGTGACTGGCTGGAAATAATCGCCATGACAGTTGGATGAATTGTCCATCCAGCTATTTTGATTATCGAACAGCTTCGTGGCTCTCAGCGGTTTGGCTATGGTCTGTTCTGAACGATGTTCTTTGATGGGACGCTCGATGTGCTTGGGCTTGGGCCTGGACTTCTGGTCGGCGGATATGCTGTGCTTGAGGGTCGACTTGGCGGCTGGATACGATTTCGAGAGCTCTGACGGATCGTGGTAACTCTTTGAGGACTTCATTGTTGGCAGTGGATGGGTTTTGCTGCTGTAAAATAAATGTATAAATAGTACATTACATACCTAGGGCGGTAACGTCGTAAATGTACCAGATCGCAATGTTTGTTGCGCGAGCCGAACGTTAAGGTACAGACAGCCAAAGTTAGGCATCCAGAATCCTGTGAGAATGTAGGTTTCATTTAAACGGAAAAAATACGTGATAATTTTCCATAAACCTTTCAATAATAACGCTTAGATATCAAAATCGGTCAATGCTGCAATTACTAAGTAGTTGAAAGATTTGTATGGGCATATTTCATCCTCTGCGTAAGCGAAGTCGTGGGGAATAGTTAGTACCTATACGATATGACACAGGATTATTGTTCTCGGCAGTGGGTAAATTCAGGTCAAAAATTCAGCTGGGCTTTAGAGATCGTCGAGTAAACGGGCGTTTTAAAAAAAGCATGAATCCATGTTTCTTTTAGTACTTGACGTTTTTGAGTTCATCTTACTCAGAATCGATAGCATGTTCAATGTAAAGAATAAAAATTCCTTAATTTGTCAGTTCCATTAAGTCACTTTTTTATTTGCACGAGCGTTACGTAGTGGGAACTAAAATTCCCATACAAACATTTCATCAAATCTATGGATTCTGAGTAGGATGAACCCAAAAACGTCAAGTTCTGGAAGAAACAAGGATCCGGGTTTTTTTTTAAACGTTCAAATATGCACATACGTGGTGTGTTTCTTCTGGGCGGTATGCGAGTTTCCTTTGGCCATGATACTGTACAGCTTGTTTCGATAGTCGTCCACGGACAGCTGCTTGTCGTCCCGCAGCGGCAGCAACACGTCTGAGAGCAGGGTCGGCTCGTCCCGCTCACGATGGAATCTGAAATATAATCACAACGTTCTAGACAGTTCTGGAACCGTGTTAGTAGATAATGAGAATATTGCAGAAGCGAAGGCGATATAAATGACCTGCGGGCCTATGATGGTTGCTTTTATCACGCGATAAATAAGTGACATAGCATCCGTCACGTTTTGGCAAGTTGCGAGTGTGAGTGACAGATGCTATGTCACTTATTTATCGCGTGATAAATGCAACCATCATAGGCCCTCTGGAGAGAAATAAAACGCTAAGTCCAAGGCCGTTCGGGATGGCGACGTACTGAGGACGCCCTCTGCTCCAACCAGGCGACAAGGACAAGTAGGTAAGTCATAAAAAGTATACGGTTGCCTGAAATTATGTACGCTATTTATATAATGTAATTTTAATGAAATCCATCAAAAATGAAAACACCAAGCTATCTTGTTTCCGCTCTCAGTAGTTCTTATGTTTTATTAGAGCGGGAGTCTCCGACCCTGAGTCTCCTGTTTCGTAACTCCACTCGTAACTTAAATTATCTATCTTTTTTTCTAAAATAAGCAATTTTATGTGCACAGTTAAGTGTGTTTTGTGTTTCTTATTTAATGCGTTTGGCGATTAGGGACTATATATTATATTTGTTATTTATCTTCATAACCGTTTCCGTTTCTAGGTTATATCTAAGCCTGAATGATTAATAGATGCATCACTCACTTGGCGACGTATTCGTGGTCCAAAGCCTTTTCAGCGCTCAATCTCTTCGCAGGGTTGAAGAGCAGCAGTCTCTGCACCATGTCCGCGGCGTCCCTCGGGGCGCAGGACAGCAGGTTGGTGAGCGTGGCGCCGCCGCCGGAGGTCGTCTGTGAGCGCAGCAGGGCCGAACCGTAGCCGTTGCACATGGCTGTGATGTCTGGGGGATGAATAAAGTATAAAAAAAAAAAAAAATTGCCACCAGGGGCCCTATGATGGTTGCGTTTATCACGCGATAAATAAGTGATAAAGCATCCGTCACGCTTTGACATAATGCGAGTGTGAGTGACAGATGCTTTGTCACTTATTTATCACGTGATAAACGCAACCATCATAGGCCCCCTGAACAACAAAAATACATGACAGATAATATAAGTACTACATTGTCGAAGACACTGATAACTGTACCTACATTTGTAAACGAATATAAACCTTATTTTAACGTGGTGATAAATTTCTCTTTCTGTACAGTACTGTGAGAGATTGACAGGTGACGCTATGCCGCGCGATAAGTCGAGCAAATCTGACGTATTTTTATCACCAGACGAAAAAAAAAATTGGCGATGTTCTAATTTCGAAACCCACTTCTGCGTCTCCAACGGCTCTCCGGGCCAACACGGGTGCCTTACCTTTTAGGCCACCGAAGCTATAGTCCGGCGCACATAATGTTTCAACGTTGTTTAAAAAGAAACTTTAATAAAAATGATCTCTAGACATCGTAAATTTCGTGTCATTGTCGGTACATGCACCGTGGAGTGGAGTAAAGAAATTTAATGAAATGGTAATTTGATTGAATTAACTGGTTAGTACCTATCAAGTAATTTATGGCTACTTAAAGGCTGATCGCACCTTCATATTACTTATACTCTACGTAATCATCAGATTTTGTATCGTCGAGTGTTACATGTAACATTCGACGATACAAAATCTGATGATTATCAGTAAAAAAATACTACAGTTTCGAAACTCTATTGTTACCTATTATTTATATCATACCTTCTTGTGAGGGCCGAGGCAAGGCAGTCATGATCCGCTCCACCTGGTTCACCGTGGAGGTGCCCGGGAACAGAGGGTGGCCCGTCAGCATCTCGCCAAGAATGCAGCCGAGCGACCACATATCGATACCTTTAGTATAACTGTAAATAAAAAAAACTCGGTCTAATTTTAGCTTTCCGCTAATTTAAAACTATTAAGGTAAGTATTTATACTTCTCTTTGGCTAAGTATTTCCTAATTCAGTCCAGATAAACAGTCCTACCTACGTACAATTTAGGGTACGTATAAATTCGCTACTTTTGGCTTTTAAACAGTGGATGCATGTTTTTTTATAATCGAAAATCTTTCTGCCAGTTATAATTGTCTCCCACGCCCTGTATCACCGACTGTATAACGGTGAAGCAGTTAAACAAGGATCTACGACGATATCACAGGATTGGAATCCTCAACCTGGTAACTCAAGCATAAATGATAAAACAGACGCTCAATTCCTACCAGTAGTTCCCGCGCCCTGGAAATCGGTGATGAACGGTGAAAATCTGTCAAGAAGGATCCTCCAACCTGCTCCAGATTTAAACATAACTCGCTTAAGCGTGAAACGCTTGCTCAATACTCATTTCTTGCTAGAAATTAACCGTGGACTAAGCGGCATTGATGCGGTCTCCCGTTCCCTTCCTACTTACGGAAACAAATGCTAAATACTCACTTTTTGCTGGCTATCAATATTTCGGGCGCCCTGTACCAGCGAGTGGCGACGTAGTCGGTCAAGCATGGATCCGCACCGTCCTCGCCCCCGGAGTAGAGGCTGGATACTGAGCGTGCTAGCCCGAAGTCTGCTAGTTTCACTCTACAAATAAAGAGCTTTTCTATCATTATTATAACAAAACGGGACTTAATCGCGTTCAAAAATTGATTATTTTGTAATAATGTGTGAAAATCGTGTGAGTTATTTTATGTAAACAAAAAGCCACTCTTCGGGACCGTGGGATTATCAAAGTTAGAGACTTTGACACTCCACCGGTTAATTATCTATCTCTGTATGTACAACAATTACGTTGATTTATTGCTCTATTGTGGCATGAAATAAAAAAATAACCAATACACAGCTTAGATATATACAGTGCGTGATCTGTCAGAATTCGATTCGTGTTTTATGCATGTCTCGCTAGCTCTTACGTGATCCAGATAAGATCGTCTCAGTTTCCACCCAAACCCGAATCGCAATCTGATAGTTCATGGACTGTCAATAGATATTTTCATACGGAGAGTATGAAAATATGCTAAGTATGAATACTTATCCTATTTGCAGAGCAGTGATACTTACCTACAAGGGTAAATAAAAACTACCCACATATTTCGACAATACTTGTAAACTAAGATATGAGTTTTTGATTTAACTTTGACTTTTTACTTCTACTTAGGACTTTTAAGAACAAGTATATGGCACTTATCAACAAACTTACCTACAAGCGCTGTCAATAAGCACATTACTCGGTTTCTGATCCCTGTGTATCACATTCCCGGAGTGTATGTACTTAGTCGCCTTTAGCATCTGGTACATGATGTACCGCTTGTGGATATCCTTAAGGATGTTCCCTCGCTTTATCACGTTGTGGAGATCTGTCTCCATATATTCGAACCCGAGGTAGATGTCGCGGTTATTTAAAGCCCTGAAATAAGGACATGGTATTTTTAGGGTTCCGTACCCAAAAAAAGGGTTGCGGGACCCTATTGCTAAGACTCCACTGTCCGCTTGTCTGTCCCCAAGCTGTATCATGAACCGTGATGCTAGATAGTTGAAATTATCACAGATGGTGTATTTCTGTAGCCGCTATAACAACAAGTACTAAAACAGAATAAATTAAATATGCAAGTGGGGTATTTTTAGGGTTCCATACCCAAGCGGTAAAAAACGGGGACCGAATGCGTTAACGAGGTGTAGGTACTCGACTTTTAAGAGCTATAATATAAGCAACGAAAACCGTTGCCAATTATTGCTTCTTCATTTATCCATTTTCAAATCTCATAAAAGTAGAGCCGTGCGTAGAACTGTTATGTGGTCTTTCTGTACATAGAATTACTATTATAACTTAGATTTAGATTGCATGTATTTGTTGAACACTTGTTTAATATTTAACGCGAACAGAAGAGAGAATGGATGAAAGTTTTCAAAACATATTTATTTGAAAGCTTTTGAAAAATAACTACTTATTTTAGGAATTAATATACATTTTAAATTTTTTATCCATTCCCCATAGCACACTGACCAACCACTTTCACATCATACTACGGAAGTGGCTGCTCAGCAGTGCTCAAATATATTTTTTTATCTATAAAAAGTTACTGAGCCTGTAAAAATACCAACCTGTGTATACTATGAAGTTTTACAATATTAGGATGATTCCTAAACGACTGTAAAAATATAATTTCTCTAAAAGTTCTTTGAGCATCTGTTTGGTTTCGAAAAGCGTCGAAAATCTTCTTAATCGCAACTACATCTTTGCTTTTCTTGTCTATGGCCTTCCATACTATCCCATAGGCACCCTTCCCGAGCCTCTTCTTTATTTCAAACCTCTTTAGTATGTGTTCGTCTATTTCGGACATATTTTTGTCCGGACTCTTCTTTTGTACTGGCTTGTTTATGGTGCCGTCCTTTTTTTTATCGTCTTTTTTAATTTGCGATTGGTTCATTGTAATTTATTTTATTTTTATTGTTATTTGTAAAATGCTGCTTATTCCGTGTACTGTGAAACTCTGATCTGCAATGCAAAGGGTCCGTCAAAGTTTGGTTACGATTACGATTTAGCGAATGTGCAAGGCAGACATAAATATTCAAATTAGTTTCGCGATATTCTAATTTGCATATGAAAAGGCAAGCACAAGGACCATCATTTTATGATTATTGATCACAATACACCAAGCAACCGGAAAACATCGATTTTCAACGATGTAAAATTGTAAATTTGGCAAAGTAACGGATAACAATTTAAATACTCACAAGATAACGTTTCTTAATTCACTTCACGCATCTTATCTTATCTCACACTTCACAATAAAACTTGGCTTGTGCTTGCTACGTAAATAATAATAAATTTTTGGTTTTGAAATTCCGGCAGCCGAATTTCATTTGTTTACGGCGCCCAAACAACTGTCAGTTGCCATGGTTACCCCAGTTGTCAACTAACGCTAGTAATGGGCCAAATTATGTGTAATCGATAATTTGTCACAATCGAAATCGATAGTGCCATTATTAATTTGATGTGCCCTCTGTCAAAAGTGAACAAATTACATTGAAAGTAGGACACGAAAGGTCATATTTGGCCGGTGACCTTCGAGCTATACAAAATTTTCTTTTTTATTGACTTCTAGCTGACTTATTAACTTCTTTAACAAATCAACTTGTAGCCCTATCAATTAAGCTCGATATAATTTGTTTTATGTAGACCACATAGTAGGTATATTGAATGTATTTACTTATACCTAGACCTACTAAGGTAATGATGAGACCGCCTGCTGTTTACCTCTGCTTGTTATTTTAATGTATGTTGATATGTTTGTGTTGTATATTCCGTTATGTTTGAGGTGTGCACAAAAGAGTATTTTGTATTTGTAACTTTTATGGTAAAGTCATAAAATTATCAACGTTTTCGAGGTTCTAAGCTGGTTCTAAGTATTCATGTATTTGATTGAAGGCTAAAGCTTCTTTATTGTAATGTCGTAGTCTACACGCGACATCTTACATTAAATAAATATTATTGACTACTTCATAGACAGCAAACAATAGCTTTTACTGTGGATTTATATTCAAGTCTTCAATTTTAGTAACCTAACCCATCATTTGTGTCCTAAGAATTATTGGTAGACGTTTAAAAGGCTTCATACATTAAATAAATAAATATTAAGGGATAATATATGGAGGTTTGATTGCGATGTTTACGGTAACGCCATCTATCGGCAGGAATATTGTTGAGGGCTCATCACGCCTTATTCACGCCAAATCTGGTTAAGAGATACTTTTTGATACAGCGGTATTATGATAGGTAATAATGGGTAAAAGGAAACTTTTTATTTGACTACTCCGAAGCAAAACACGGGGTAATACTAACCTTCCCTTCTAGTAAAATGACAAAAACGAATTTCAATGAGTGAATATGTATTTATTAGTAAACTTTTATCAATTTTACTTACACATTAGTATTTGTCATTGAATACATCACGTAGTATGAGTAATACATTTAAATGTTAATAAACAGTAGTTTTTTATGTTTCCGTGACATACTTATGTTTATCTTAAAACTGGGTTGCACCATAACCGACTAAACAAGATTCCTGTCTGTACAAAAAAAAACTCAGCATTATATTAACAATATATAAAAAACTATTCTATAAAAATAACAAAAACAATTGTAAATAGTAACATAAATTGTAAACTATTCTACTAAAACTTTTAACTAAATATATTTTATTTTACAAAATAATTTCTGAACCTATCACAGTACCGTATAATAACAAATTGTTTTACATCTGTTTAAAAATGGAAAGGTTGCAGTTTTTCATTTTGTTGAGCTGTAAGTACTTACTCCAATGCATCATCATGGCTGCTTCCAGCCGATTTTGGCCACAGCGACTGAACGCGGGCTTATGTAAGCGTCGCCCATGAGCTATGAGATGGCTGACGTAGCCACGTTTCAAAACAAATGTGCGGCCATATCAGTCAGCACCCCATCAATGCAATAATAAAAAGCCAAATATAAAAATTTCGTTTCAGTAATGTAAAAATAGCACAAGTATTAAGATAATTACCTGCCGTAAGTACCGCCTTTAAAGTTGAGAAAAAACATTTAAAATGACTAGGTGGTAATCAGTTCTAAAAATAAAATGTAAGGTCACAATTGACATTTTAATATGCAAAACCTCAAAACAAGTTTCTTTAGTTTATACTACAGTGACTCTAACAAGGCTTGTGTCTAGGATTCTTTAAGTAGCGTGAGATTCTATCGAACTCTTACTCCTTTAGGCTGCCCTTATAAATAAAACCAATATATTTGTAGAAAAAGCTTAATGACCAGCATTTTACGCGACTTATGAGTACCTAAAGTTTAATCAATGCCACACCACGACTACCAAGATCAGGACAGAATTATCATAAGTAATACGTTATTATCTTCAAAACTAATGATTCTAGAAAATGTATATAAATTTTAGCCTTCTCATATCATAATTCGAATTGAATTATATTAAAAAAATTACAGATGATCTTTTTTGAAATGATGTGCTTTCTGTATAAATCCTAATGATATACTTGACTCAGTGATAGTGCAAGTAGGAAGTACAAGCAAGAATTTGAAGTTAATGGAATCTGTTCTTATAGATTTTTCATTCAACCTCGAAACACCTCCCTAGATCTATTCAAAAATATCAATTCATAAGTTAAATGACAAATATACAATTTATACGATTCATAAATATAGCGCGCCTGTTATAATCTTGAGATCTTTATGGCAGTCTGGTTCTATTATTACCAGAGTTTGGATAATGATAGTTATATGTAAATATTTAGTATTTGGCATTATATTTACGTAGATTTAGTATAATCAGCAAGAACTTCATGCCGACAAATTGAATTTGGTCTTCAGAAATCGCTCGGATGTTCACTCTTCATGAAGACTCAATAATTTATAGTAAATTAAAAATAACATTTAACGCACCATTTGAGAATATGTACATGTCATTTATGAATAACTACTAGCTGAAATATCAACTTGAATCTAAAAATGCCTTCTAGACTACGAAGCTGAAGGCACGTGCCTGAACATTAAAATTGACAGACAAATTTACAGAAGTGGTGGATGGATTCGTTTTTTCTCTTCCTCGTCCTCACGACCTATGTCGATGGAGGACGGAGATGGAAGCCCGCAAGGCCACTCCAGGATATCAGCTTCATGCGTCATGATGTGTTCAGCCTCCACTGTGGATATAAAAGCATATTTTTTATAAATTATTTCACAAGACCTAACTATACTTTTGAAATGAGATGTTCATCACGGGTTCGTCAATTTAGAACTACTTGGATTCTAAACCCCGTCCTAACCATACAAAATATAACAAAATTTCTAATTCTTCTGGTTATGGAGCACCGAGATATGAAGCACTTAGATGATTGTACCTATCCCCTATTTAGAATACTACAGAGTTAGTCCAACAGCACGTGAAACATTTTAACCACATTCGTGCGTCAAAGATGAACAGTTCAGTTTTTTAAGACTAACCATAATTATTCCAAAGTAAATATAATTGATATCGTCACGAGCCCAAAGTGAACTTGCCACATAATTAACACGTTGGTGGGCGCAAGTACATGGCTGACCCCACAGTTCGTGGTAGCATTTACATTACGAACTATCGTCCCCATGACGATCATTTTCATCAGTTTGTTACGTTACTGAATATTCTTTAATGGTGAATGAAGCAGACTGCCTCACCGCAAAAGATTATTTTCCATCGCAGAAAGATTTTCATATCCTTAAACAACATTTATCAATATGTTAACGGTAAAAAGTTTTTGTAAGATGCTTAAGATCCCAAAAACTATATGAACGTAATTTAAAATAATTTATCCCGGGAACTGGTAAGAAAACAAATTGGTCAAGACTGAGGCCTGTGGCGTGCACTTGTATTTAAATTTGACTACCAATAAAATGGGTTTTGAAAAAACAAGCCCTAGGTCATAGGAGTCATAAGGTCATAAATTTAGAGGAACATTCCGAGAATTTGGATGCTTGGCAACAATTGTAGCAACTACTTACTTCTAATCCTATGCATTTTGTTTCCATATGCGAGATCCCAGTAGTAAAGGGTCACAAAAGTTAAGGGTATTAAAGGCATCAGGAGGTAGGGCCTCTTTGTTCTCCTGAACCTGTTGAGAGGCAAACATGATTAAGGAATTCGGAAAAATGGCATAACGGGAAGGAATCGTAATTTTTTGACAAGATGAATTAGATCAGATGGAGAAGTAGTGCCATGCGGGACAAGTGCATTTTTGCTAAAAATATTTAATAACCAACACTAGAAGGTAGATATGAGGCTAGAGGCAAACTAGAAGTCGTTTAATATTGAAAGGATAGTTAAATGTTGTCACCTGTTTCATTGTAGTCTTTAATATTTTTAGCGTTAATTCACTTGCCCCCTATGATTTTTTCCCGCATAAACTTATTAGTTTGTTGATCGCTTCCAATGACCTCATTATGAATCGGCTATGATCACTATTTTAAAGTAGGTAGTAAATATGAAAAATGAATAATATTGTTTAATATGAAAAATATATAATATAGTATAATATGAAAAATATATACTATAGTGTAATATGAAAAATATATAAAATATAGTATTTATATTTAAAAAATAATATAAAACATGCACATTAGCAGGATATGACGAATTAGTAAATGATAAGGAATTACATTATCGCAAACCTCCTGCGTCTGCAAAAGAATTAATTATATTAATCAATTTCACTTGTACCTTTTCACTACAAATAATACCTAAAAATACATATTGCTATTTATTCTATATTATACGGTGACGGGTACAAGAATACGTACCCGGTGAATAAGCCAGTAGCAGCCGTAATGTAAAATGTTGTCATCCAAAGACAGGTATCTCTATTTTTAGCAATTTGCATTGCCATTTGGCGCTCTTGCATTTGATACTGTAATTGGATCTGTCTTTCCATCTGCAAAATATGACATTTAGTGTTAATAAGTCTCTGATAAGCTGAAATATATGTATTTTAGTTGTTTGACCCAGTTTTTATCAAATAAACAGTCAACTGACCTTGATCTTGTTAATACATTGAATAAATTCTTGGTTCTTTTTAAAGTTTTCTTCCATATTCACAGTGAAGTAGTTTCCCATTCTGATACTATTTTAATTTAATGTTTTATAGTTAATTAAGAAAACAAAATGCGATCCAACGCCCTACTTTAGGAGCCACTACTGACATTAACGGTTATCAGCTGATTGTTGTCAAAACAAGAGCGTATGTATTGATTCAGTTTCGTAACCTGGTTTTTTTATGTATAAGAATTTCCAAAAGTTCATTTCGTTTACTATTACTATAGACATTACAAGTCGTTGTGAAGTTACCAAAATCCAAAAACAGCGGAAATTTCAACGCATTATCGTATCGATTCGATATCTCGATTTATTCTCATACGATAGCAACACTATTACAGCTTTACAGCTGCGCCAGCCAAACATGTGTCAAAATTGTTCCCGCCAAAGTTTCTAGTATCAATCAGTGAATTGTATTGTGACGTTGTGTGAATATATTGAATTATCTATTAAAAAGGCCAAAATGGGTATTCAAGGCCTAACCAAACTTATAGCGGACATCGCTCCGCAAGCTGTAAAAGAAATGGAAATTAAAAACTACTTCGGTACGCTTGCACGCTCGTAGTGAAAATAACCTTAAAAGCATTTCTCAAAATATTAAATAAATACACTATTTTCAGGGCGCAAAATTGCAATCGACGCTTCTATGAGCCTGTACCAGTTTCTCATAGCCGTCAGAAGTGAAGGTAAGGCGTAATTTTGGGATATTTTAATGAAAATGTTTACGTTAACATAAGCTGTTTCTATTTTACTTCTGCTTTACAGTATAACATATAACGGATATTTCCATTATCTTCAGGTGCTCAATTGACGTCAGTAGACGGGGAGACGACATCCCATCTAATGGGTACTTTCTACCGCACCATTCGGTTAGTGGAGAATGGAATCAAGCCAGTGTATGTGTTTGACGGAAAACCGCCAGAATTGAAGTCGCATCAGTTGAACAAGAGAGCTGAGCGGCGCGAGGAAGCTGAAAAGGAGCTGCAGAAGGCTACTGAAGCAGGTACTTGTTAAATTGAATAACCTATTGACCGCCAAGCGGTCTAGCAATTTACCGTGCCACTGACGCCAGAGAAAAAAAAAGATGTGCCCCAAAATCAACAGGGATTGAAAAATACTTGTAGCGGTTAGAATTACAAAGTTTTTGATCATTGAAATTTGGACGGCTGTGGCCGACGTGGCGTCAGGGGCACGATTTTTTGTTGACGGCCACAGCCGACTGTGGCGTTCAAAAGGATAAGTTGTTTTTGGTAGAACTCAGATTCTGTTTTAATTTAGAAATACCATATATTTATTTTTATAAATATTAACACAAAGTGAATTATGAAGGAATAAATGTAATGTGATCCACTGCAATGTAAGCAGGACTCAAACCTGTGACCCTACGTTTCCAGCTTAGTGCCTCCCGAATGAGCTATCACATTGTTTCAAATGCTGTTTAAAATGCTTATGCGCATTAGCCATACCGTAGGATGTGTGTTTACATGCATGATCCCCAGTCCCCATTGCTTTACATTGCTTTGGATCACATAAAAAAAATTCTTTCATAATTTACTTTGTGTCAATATTTATAGAACTTTTTTCATGACAGTTTTCTATATGACAGTATATTCTTAAGCTTAATACTCAACTAAAACCTAACCAACTTACAACTATAAGATAATTATCTCTAGCACTCTCTCCCATTCAGTCATCAGTCTCAAACAAATGACATTATGTTTTTAAGCTATGTGATCTCTTGACAATTTATAGTCAAAGTGTTTTACTGGTAAATAATATGCGGTCCCGGGTTGGATTCCGGCCAGGGCAAATATTTGTGTGATGAACTTGAATATTTGTGCTTGGGTCATGGTTGTTCTATGAATTTAAGTATATATTTATCTATATGTATAAGTATGTATATTGTCGTCTAGTACCCTTAACACAAGCCTTCTTGAGCTTAATTTGGGACTAGATTGATTTGTGTGAGGTTGTCTGATATTTATTTATCTATTTAATAGTCAAAAACACTTATGTTTTGACTTTTGACACCAGGTGACCAAGCATCCATTGAAAAGTTCAACCGTCGGCTGGTGAAAGTGACCAAGCAGCACGGGGAGGAGGCTCGGTCCCTCCTGAAGCTCATGGGCATCCCGGTGGTAGAGGCTCCGTGCGAGGCAGAGGCCCAGTGTGCTGCACTTGTAAGTATTTTTTTATCACACCTATGTCTATGTCATAAGTACAGCCTGATAAAAATTTGGTCTTAAACAATTAAAACTGAAGCTGAAATTAGTTCCTAAAGATTAAGAGATTTAAAAAATCTATAATTGCAATATAATCTATTTAAATTGTGTTATTTAAGAACCATGTAAGAAACTTTCTCAATTGTGCCTTATGGAACCTTGGGCTTCATAAAATCTATGAAAATGCTCCAAAAGTATATATTGATTACGATGGAGGGGTGTCTTTTCAAAAGGGCTTATTTCTCTATGAAATTCATACAAAAAATTTGTCCTTTTCAAAAGGCATTCCTCGATTGTATCCGAGTAATTGCACGGATTCATTGCATGGTAACTCAGTTGTTAACCCGTATGTAGTGACAATTCCTGCCCTATGGCATGCGGTATGGAAACCTCCCGCACCTCTCATGCAGGCTGTATCGACTAATGAAACTGTGCCTTAGACTGTACCTGCAACTGTATCTGTTAACACTTTCAACACCAGGCTCCATAGGCGCTGTGCTCGTCGCAAGTTTTCGCTACATACGCATGTCCCCATGCTACGAGCGTAGTGCTACGAAATCCTTGATTGAGAAAGTGTTAACATTTTTGCAAGCTTTTAACGCAGCATAAATTATGTATTGTCTCAAAAGACCAACAGTTAAAAATCTTAACAGGTCAAGGCTGGCAAAGTGTTCGGCGTAGCAACAGAAGATATGGACGCCCTGACCTTCGGCGCCAGCGTGCTGCTGCGGCACCTCACGTTCTCTGAGGCCCGGAAGATGCCTGTGCAGGAGATACACCTAGACAAAGTGTTAGATGGACTGGAATTGAAACACGAAGAGGTAACTGTCCTTGTCCACTCACATCAAGAAACCGGTTCGGAACATGTCGAGCAATATTCGACATTTAAGACGTTTTGTGTATTTTAAAAGTACAGTTGGCTATAAAAGTTAATTTCTTTTATAATAATTGTTTCTCAAACATCCAGTGAAATGTCATCATAACGTGCGTTATAACAGGCTTCGAGGTATTACGTTTCGTTGAAGTGATAAGTGATTATAGTGCTAATAGCCGGGTCCACACAGGGCGAGCGGCCTCGCGAGGCAATTGCCGCGCGCGGCATTCGGCGCATGCCTCGGGCATTGGATGAAATTACGCTCACCGAATGCCGCGCGCGGCAAGCCCGAGCCGTCTTGTTCGCCCATTTGACAGATAAAACAATATGGCGCCGCCGCTCGCAATCAGCTTTTGACTTGTTGCTACGTTCATACAAAGAATTTTCCAAAAAAGCTAATTCCATATTTTTTTATGTTTAAATCAAACAAATAGCACATAATATGTAGTTACGGTTATTCCGTTTCGCGTAATACGTAAGTGTCGCACGCCATTTTGTTTTATCTGTCATAATTTGACCGAAGCAAAAACGTATAAGTCCACACTGCGCGCGGCAAACGACCGAGGCACCTTTGAGCACGGACAAAAACCGACAGCGCGCGGCTCGGCCGCGGCAGCGCTCGGCCGAGGCAAAGCGTGCGGGCGCCGCGGCCGAGGCGCGTACACACAGACCGCGCCCAGTGTGGACGCGGCTATTGAATAGCCGGGTCCTGACTGAGCGAGCAGCCTCGCGAGGCCGCCTCGGACGTTTGCCGCGCAACGTTCGCCGTGCGAGGCCGGCTCGTGTTGTAACGATATTTATAAATAAGTGCCGCGCGAGGAAAGGCCGAGCCAGGTTTGCTCAAGAACGCCATGAGGCCGCACGTTCGGAAAGTTGTCGCCAACACTGCCTTTCTAATAATTCTACGGCTTGTAAAAAAAAGAAAGTGGAAACCTAAACGTTTTTGGATGAAACTGTTATTTAAAAAGAGGTTACATACTGGGAACAGATTGCTTGAAGAGTTGTGCTTCGATAAGGCAGATTTTTTTTTTACTAGTATGAGTAAAATTTAATTTGAAAATCTGTACTCTCTTATAAACGCCAAAATAAGGAAGAAGGACACAAATCTTCGAGAAGCAATATCCGCGAAAGAAAGACACTGTTCTTTCGGCTCCATGACGCTAACACGCGCGCGACGAACAAGCGAGGCAAAACACAACCGTCTTGAGTGAGCGCGGCAAACGTACTGAGGCGCCTTTGAGCATGGACAAAAACCGACAACGCTCGGCTCGGGCCGCGGCACGCTCGCCCGAGGCCAGACATGCATTTGCCTCGGGCGAGGCACGTCCTGACTGGCCGAGGATTTGCCGCGCGAGGCGGCCTCGCGAGGCTGCTCGCTCAGTCAGGACCCGGCTATTATCGTTACAACACGAGCCGGCCTCGCGCGGCAAACGTTGCGCGGCAAACGTCCGAGGCGGCCTCGCGAGGCTGCTCGCTCAGTCAGGACCCGGCTAATAAATAACTATTTTCGGACGGAACTACTCGAGACAACTTTAAACGAATTTCATACAAAATTGAAGGGCTAGGCCGGGAAGTGATTATTTTTTAACATGACGTTTGTGTTCATGGACAGGCTAAACAGCTGAATTATAGTTTTTTTGGGTGGTGTATTTTTTATTTCATTGCATATGTTTGAGAAACGCACAATAGATGCCTTAGCCGTGTAAAGGGCTTACCGACTTCGTATCACTATCCGTCTATACCTACTCACCCGGCGTCTGCAGTAATGTATTATTGTCCCCAGTTCATTGACCTGTGTATCCTTCTGGGCTGCGACTACTGCGGCTCGATCAGGGGCGTCGGCCCCAAGCGCGCCATGGATCTGATCCGCCAACACCGCAACCTGGACGAGGTACAGCAATCCTAAGGTGTAAAACCTTTCAAATAAACAATGCAAAGGTCGATACCCAAAGCATAAGGAAAATTCGATAGGTTGCTTGGGAGTCAGGGTGGCGGAAAGGTTAACGCGCCGGACCGGCAATCCAGAGGTACTGGGTTCGATTCCCGGTCTCTTCCACCAGGTGATTCATTATTTTTGTATCAGTGGTTTAATCCATATCTATTCTCTGTTATTTTAAGATATGTACAAAAAATGCTACTAACATGCTATTGCAACAGCTAAAGGGCCCACTCGCCAGGTCTTCAAGCAAATTGCACAGAGACTGGTCAACAGCACGGGGGACCAAAGAGCTGGCAGTTTCCTCGCTCAACGTATTAGCGTTGCTATTCAGCGAGGAAATGCTGCCAGCGTCTTCGGGACCTTGTCAAAGGGGTCCGATTTTTAAGTGTTTTTAGCCTATATTGCAGTTAGTTTTTCTAATATGCTATTCACTACAACACGGACCGGTAATCCAGAGGTACCGAGTAAATAATCAGACATTACATGTTTCATAAACTTGTGTTTTTTTTTAACGAAGGTGCTAAAGAACATCGACACCACCAAATACCCGCCGCCAGACAACTGGGACTACAAGGACGCCAGGAGGCTCTTCGTGGAGCCCGAGGTCACTGACCCCAAAGATATTGAGGTAAGGCAAGCACTTCGCTCAAAAAATTAACGCTTAACGCAACATAATGGAACAGCCTCAGAGCCGTTGAGTTTCGTCTACATTCTAACCTTGCTGTGATAATGCGGTCTAGATTAATCCAGTAAACATAGCGTTATAGCCTTTGATAAGCTGATGATAGTACTGGTTGACATTGTTGACAGCTTATTTTTTCGCGGATAGGTCGAAAACGACAGCTCTATTTAGGCATAATTGTCGTAGATATCGTTTTCTAGGGTTCCGTACCCAAAGGGTAAAAACGGGACCCTATTATTGAGACTTCGCTGTCCGTCCGTCCGTCCGTCTGTCACCAGGCTGTATCTCAAGAACGGTGATAGCTAGACGGTTGAAATTTTCACAGATGATGTATTTCTATTGCCGCTATAACAACAAATACTAAAAATAAAATAAAATAAATATTTCATGGGGGCTCCAATACAACAAACTAACAGATAATGGTACGGAACCCTTCGTGCGCGAGTCCCACTCGCACTTGGCCGGTTTTTAATTTTTACTTAATTTCTTATATCCGTTTACATACAGAAAAATAAATCCAAATATTTTTTTAGGGTGGACGTACACGATGCAAAGCCCTCTCGATGTATATAATAATTTCCACCAGTTACAATACGAAAAGTTGTCAATACGATATTTTACTATAGTGAAAATAAATTGTATCATTGAAACCACTAAACACACACTCAAAAATACACGGAACCAATTAAACTACCACATTATACTATTTTAAATTGGCAAAAAAACTAAAACGAAGACGTGTTTTGACTTCTGATTTTTATGACGTCACAAGCCAGTATCTTCATAGTAACTTCATACTAACAAATCGTTTTTGACTTTTCATAAAGAGTAGTTGATTTGAGCTGTCATCAAATACCGTATTCTAGTATTTTATATTATGTAGTTTAAATTTAGACGAGTGACCGAACTCTTGGACGAAACGGTGACCCTAGATGACAATATGAACTAAAACGAAAAAATGAACTAATTCACTCAGGTCTTGTCAAACTTATACAGCATAATCGCAGAGTCGAATATCGTCGGGGATAGTGCAATACCGCGCAAGTAACAAGTGTAGATACGAATCAATATTCAAACAAATGCTAAGTATTTTATTGAAATGACAACTTTATCGACAGCTGTTATTTACGCGGTATTGCACTATCCCCGACGATATGCTTTTATTCTATATATATTTGTTCTTGGGTCATGGATGTTATCTATATATGTATTTATATATTATGTATATCGTCGTCTAGTACCCATAGTAAAAGCGTTGTTTAGCTTGGGACTAGGTCGAGTTGTGTATGATTGTCCCTTAATATTTATTTATTTATTCTCCCAGAAATGTAGTTCCTCAACTTGTCACTAGATGGCGCCTGTGGTTATTTGTCGTTTTATAAACAAATCTTAATTATACACAGATCAAATGGACAGACCCTGACGAGGAAGGGCTGGTGAAGTTCCTGTGCGGAGACAAGCAGTTTAACGAGGATAGAGTCCGGAACGGGGCCAAGAAGCTGATTAAGGCCAGGTCCACCACTACACAGGGTCGGCTCGATGGATTCTTCAAGGTACAGTTGTAATAGCACACAGATAAAATTTCCAGACTGAGTTCTGGTGATGAATAAAAACGTAACTCACTTGATTTAAATTTTGTGTCAGTTTAACGTTGTGCGCCGATAATAGGAATGACGACTGATGTTAAATTGTACAGTATACGGTAGTTTTGTGAATAAAATTAGTCCAATATGTCATGAAACAAAGGAAAAAATCCAAAAATATAAAATATTTTTTGAAATATAACTATGACCTCAAAGGCAGACATTTTTTTTTTTTAATCCACAAGTAATTTGAAATTGTTTTCTGAATCCTTACAATTTAACAAAGCAATCATTGTTTAACACTATAATATACCTTTAGGTTATATTTTAAGGGAACTTTTAAATTGTATCGTTAATTTATGTCACACAACGGAACTTTTCCACCCGATTTTTTCTGTTGTTTATGGCCAACTACACCAAAACTTTGTCCAACTTTGCGGTCCTTACCCATACCAATACATAAATAAACAAGTCAGTTACATTTTTCTGTTTAAAATTATTAGTTTATCGTCAAACAAACGTTTCATCGGAAGCATTTTTTTTCTTAATCCATAATTATTTTGGAATGTAATAAAACAAACCTAGCGTAACCTAATCTATAGGTTGACATATTCAAGATTTCTGAATGTTTAACTTCCAAGGAAAAATATGTCGTTGTAATGAAAATTTTATGAAATGAAGCATTTGGTGAACTGTTTTTCTCTAAAAGAGTCCCAAAATTATTATTTACTTTTATTTTTAGGTTTCCACGACACCCAACCCCAAACGAAAAGCTGAAGAGGACAAGAAGAATGCAGCTAACAAAAAGGCGAAGACTGGAGGGAGAGGCCGAAAGCCCAAATAAGCATCTTGTTTTTAAGTATTCGTCTCTCTCTCTCTCTCTCATGGTGGGATCTGCTTTCTTCGTCTTGCTCCACTTCTCCCTGTCTAACGCATCGTTTGCCGTTACATTGCAAGAACTGAGGTCTAATTTTATGAGACACTAGGAGGTGCCCGCAACTTCGTCCACTTATTTTTAGGGTTCCGTACCCAAAGGGTAAAAACGGGACCCTATTACTGAGACTTCGCTGTCCGTCCGTCCGTCCGTCTGTCACCAGGCTGTATCTCAAGAACGGCGATAGCTAGACAGTTGAACTTTTCACAGATGATGCATTTCTGTTGCCGCTATAGCAACAAATACTATTCATGATAAAACAATAATAATCAAGGGGGGCTCCCATACAAAAATAGGGCTTTTTGCATGATATTTCGTTCAACGGGCATTTACTCATGAACCGTTATAGGTAGACAGTTGAAATTTTCACAGAATGTATATTTTTGTTAAAAATGATTTTTAATACAAACCTACAATTTTATAATAGTCTAATCGCCTCTTCGGCTGACCTCTGGTTCTAGACTCTGTGTTGTTCAGGTTTTAGTGTTTAAGTATTCATAAGTGTACGTGAGTAATGCAGATGTTAATCTTACCGAAAAGTTAAATGGAGTGTCATTGTCTGAATAAGGATACTTATGCAGGTATTACACTTTCCTAAAATACTCACTGATGAAAGGGATGCAGCAATACAAAGGAGTGAGATCGAATTATCTCCTATCTATATCTTGTCTCTCTCATATTGCGGCATCCCTCTAGTTAGTGATTAATTTAGGAAAGATTCAAAATGTCTCTAATTTTTTATTTTTGTAATAAAGTTACCGTGTCTTTAAAAAGAAAAATCAGAGACGTTTTTTCGTGTCTTAGAACAAAATGTGTGGGTGCAGTAGGGAGTTAGAAAATAAGCAACATCCTAAACCCACTATTTTGAGCCCATACATCCGAATATTTTGAAGCGTCTTTCGCTTTCTGCAAGTTATTATATTAATGACTTAAATGTGCTCTATATTCTTATATTAATTGTTCATTTGTATTGATCGTGTGTTATGAAACAGAATATACTTAATAGTCCCATGTCTTAATAGTAAATAATAATTCCACAATAAAATATGTGGACCCCATTTTACGAAGTTACAAGTTACGAATTATAAGTGACATCCAAATAGTACTGGATGTCAAATGATAAAAAAATCGCGTAATCGCGTTTGCTTTGCGCATTTATTTGCTAAAAGTAATAGGGTTAGTAGTTTGTTCTAAAACCTTTTGCAATTGTATAAGTGGAACCTATCATTTAAAAAAACCACAGATAATATGACGGATTTTCTGCCGCTACTGTATCTTTTTCTCTGATTAATTTCGAGAAAACCGAATAACTCATTGTGACGATTTTCACGGTCTGGTACTGTTTTAATAATCTCATTTGCATTTAATTTGTATTTTTAGTTATTAAATAATTTTACAACGTAAAATGGTGTTTCTTGATACTTCAATGATTGATTTATTCGCCAACGAGATTCTCCACTATTTCGCCTTTGGGTTAACAAAATCGTTATTTACAAATTGCACAATTGATTCAGTTTTTTTTTGCATAAAATACAAACGCCATTAACATTGAATGAAGGGCAGTGGCGTGGCGTTATAAATATTTTTGGTAAAGCCGGAGAGGGTTTGGCTTGCTCTTTCTTCTAGAACAGTAGACAAATATGCTCAAGCTCTTTTTAACCTTTTGAGCGCCAAAGACGGCAAATCACGTCGACGGAAAGCTGTGCCCCAGACGCCACGACGTCATTTGCCGCTATACAATGACATGCTATCTCCTGTCAGCTTGGCGTTAGGGTCACAGTTTTCCGATGAAGAGCTGAGTGGTAGAAAGGTTAAAAAAACTTAAGCCGGTGGGAATCGTGTTCTATGGAGAGGTTGCCACTGATAGGGTAGCTGAAATAAAAAATATACATATTTAAAAACAATGGTTTATTCATATAAATATCAACATACATCGATCTAAGCAACATTTCTACACATCTTATACAATTAAATACATTAAGATCTGTTATAAAGTGATTGTCATACGTGATTCCTATTCGAAACACAGTCAAGCATCTACATAATACTTCATTTAATAAGTATAATAAACGAAAAATATATTTTGTAAAGAAATATAGACAAAAATAATATTTTTATAGATTCATTTTCAAAAGCAACAGTGTTAAAATGGCAGTAAGTACTCACGTCTACATCTAAACGAGAATATCGCCTAATGACAACTAAAACTCACTATTTCCGTCACTACTCTTTAAAACCTCGTATCTAGTTTGTAAATTGATACTGACATACGAGTTTTGTTTTAAGTAGGTATTTGTTACTTTTTTTATGGCTTTCGCTTGTAGCTGCTTTGGCCAGAGTTATTTCGCCAATGTCAACAACGTTAAGACATATCCCACACGAGGATAATGGTCGGTAAAATTTTGGTTTTTGTGGGAGGATATAGTGAGTTTTAACAGACGATATCCATAGACAAATATAAACTTTTACGTCCGACATATGTACGGTTAGTATAAAAAGTAGCTGACAATTTTATTAGCGGCATATACGGTATTTGACTATACTGAAAAAAAAAACTAAACACACATAAGAAAATACACAGAACCAAAAATAATCTACCGCTAACTTTTGGACATTTTTAATTGGAGAAAAAATTAAACGAAGTGTTTTGACTACTGATTTTTGTGGCGTCACCAGCCAGTATCTCCATAGAAACTTCATACTAACAGAACGTTTTTGACATTTCATAAAGAGTAGCTGATTTGAGCTGTCATCAAATACCGTATTGTCAGGTTGCATATTGAAATTGTTAGCTACGTTTGATGCTGACTGTACCCTAACCATGGTAATATATCGTCGGCTGATTTTTGATAATATATTGAGTTAATAAAACATTTTCGAAAGCTGCTTAAAACTACACTAAATTAGCCGCTATTACAGTTTTGTCATACTGTATGTGAATAATTAAAAACTTCTCAAGTATTCAATCAAAATTGTGGATTTTCTTACGGAACTTAAAAGTCCCGAAGAATAATTTAACTTGAGTAGTGTTTGAGGATTTAAAGATATATACAAATTACATCACATTCCAGTGATCACCCCGCTTCGTCATTTTACAATATAAGATCTCCAATTTTTTGCTACAAAACATCATTTGTATGTGTTTTACATAATCTTCATCGACACTTTCTTTCCTAGTAATAACTCGTTTAAATAATCACCAATAGATGGCGCCCTGTCAGACAAAAATACAAACTAGTTTCACTACTCACCAACAGATGGCGCTTTCTACGTGTTACAAACTCCCCACAAATGTGATATAATTTGTATCGCCGTGACTACTCTATTTGTGACTAAGCGAAGTTCTGCTTCAAGAAGTTGATGAGTCCGTTAGTGGAGCCGTCGTGTGACGTCACAGGCTTGGAGTCTGCCAGTTCGGGTTCGATGGCCTTGGCGAGCTGCTTGCCGAGCTCCACGCCCCACTGGTCGAAGGAGTTGATGTCCCAGATAACGCCCTGGGTGAAGATCTTGTGCTCGTACATAGCTGGAATAAATATGTATTTGTAGTCATTGATATCTATAGAGAGTAACATTTACATTCGCAAGAAGAACGAAGGATTGAGCAGCATTCCGGTAAAAAATGTTCTGAATTTGCGTTTCATAATGCAAATATATGAAGTATGACAGTGACATTGTATTCATTGATACAAAGATCAAAGCTTGATGAAAAATTGAAATGAGTTCTGGTGGAATTCGAACCCGGTACCTGCCCGCCTAGCACAACTAGGCTTTGCGACTATTGTCGCGCGCGCTACCCGCCACGTACTCTCTCACATTACTGCACAGAAAGAGACTGGTAATTATCTCGAGCGAGAAATAGTCCCATGTGACTTTGGTGCTAGAGGTGCTTGATTGCCGATCCAGCGCGTTAATCTTTCCGCCACCCTAACTCCCAAGCAACCTATCGATTTTTTTCCTTATGCTTTGTGTATCGATCTTTGCATTGTTTATTTGAAAGGCTTTAGCTTAACACTTTCGCTACCAGGAACCCGCCTGGTAGGCACTCGTAATCATTGCTCAGATGCCGGTCACTTATTTTTGCTTAAAGAGCTACCCACCTAGCGGGCTCTCGGTTTCTGGGGTAGGGTTAAATTTTATATCTGGTTGCGAAAGTGTTAATGACTTACCGATGAGCGCCCCTAGGGTGAAGGGCGTGACCTTCTTCACGACGATGGAGTTGGTGGGGCGGTTGCCCTTGAACACCTTGTGGGGGAGGATCTTGGCCACCGCCTCGGGCGCCATGCCGGACTTCTCTAGCTCCGCCTTAGCCTGCATAAAAAAAAAAAAATATTTCAAGTAACATTTCGACTCATAGTTATACAATTATTTACTTAAATAGAAATAAGATTTTAATACAGAATATAAATTATACTTGATTATACTGACCGAGAAACTCAAAATATGACTCAAAGGGTAACCATACCCTAAGTTCGATGCGTTTTATTTTCAAAACAGATAGCAATAACAAACGTTGCCAGCTCGTCCTAAGGAATGTTTTTACTGGAGAAGCAAAGTATTTATTGTGTATAGAAAAATAAAAAAGCATAAATTTGCCTAGGTTCATATAACATTTATTACTCCTTATTAGGAACTCAGGAATGCGTGGTCTTTCACAATCCTCTATCTATATTAATCAAAATCTTAATCAACATGAAGCTTACGTAGCTTCAGTATTCACCAGTAATTTTCGATTCCTGAAGTAGTTTTTTAGTATTGCGATAAGTAGTCACCTACTCAATTCTAACTCCTGTTGATCTACTCCGCTGCCTAAAGGTTGTCTGGAAGAGATCGCTATTTAGCGATAAGACCGCCTGTTGTTTACCTCTGTCAATTTTTTTACTGTATATCTCTTATGTTTTGTATCCCTGTGTATTTGAGGTGTGCAATAAAGTGGATTTGTTGTTGTTGTTGTTGTAGTCTTTTATCTTTAATTTTTAGGGTTCCGCGCCCAAAGGGTAAAAAGGGAACCCTATTACTAAGACTCCGCTGTCCGTCCGCTCGTCCGTCTGCCTGTCTGTTCGTCTGTCACCAGGCTGTATCTCGTGAACCGTGACAGTTAGACAATTGACTTATTTTAGTTATTTCGGCATTGCCGTATTTAGGGGGGTAGACGGGTGGGCCGTGCCCACCCCAATGTGGTCTAGTGCCCACCCCAGGATTTTGGGTTACCCATACAGTCATGACTTCAACTCATACGCCATGGCCAGGCCCCCATCCAGGCCCCACCTGAAAAATAATCTTAGATACGCCAATGATGGGTCGTGTAGATGTTATTTCCGTACCTCGTCAGCAGTCTTGCCCTTCATAAGCGCCTCGGTCTGCGCCAGGAAGTTGGCGAGCAGGATCTTGTGGTGCTGCCCGCCCGCTATCGGGTTGTGCGTCTGCGCAGGCGCGATGAAATCGCAGGGGATCAGCCTGGGAATACAAGTTACGATCAAAATCTAAACTAGAACCTTCGTTTGTGAAAGAGTAAACGTTAGGGTGAAGCTATTTAGACGAGCGTAATTTTGCGTCATACATCATGTCACGTGATCACCTCACACTAAACTCGGCTTTCTAATTCAAGACCAAAAAAACTACGACAGATACGTCACTGTCAAAATTGACAGAATTTAAATGACATCTGAGTTTGATTCTTGCATTTGGTGCAAGCGCACCAAATGCACAATGTTACAAGTACAATACCAGATTTTGTACCAAAAATCTCCGATGCTTAAGTTTTTATTATCTCCTCTCGTAATTATGTTATAATAAATGTTTCTAGTTATTTTGTTAAAACATAGAGTTAAAGTTACCAATAAATAAATTATCTTAGCGTGTTTAAATAAGAAAAAGGAATTTACTATTGTAAAAATATTTTATTGTAGTGGCAACCTTGTGGTAGTTTTTTTGGTCTTGAATTAGAAATCGTAGTATAAGTATGGCGCCACCGAAATTACGCGACTCAAATTACGCTCGCCTGGCTTCACCCAAATGTGTTTCTTGCTTTGCTATCACACTTATATAATATATATAAAGGCGAAAGTTTGTGAGTATGTTTGTTACTTCTTTACGTTCAAACGGCTGGACTACTAATTTTGATAAAATTCGGTATGGAGGTAGCTTACACCCCGGTTTAATACATAGGGTACTTTTTATCCAATAAATAAATGATGTCCCGTAGGAAGAGCGCATAAAACGTCGGAGCGCAGCTAGTAGTAAAATAAAATGTATTCTACTTCCAACTCTCGATGCTCAGCTATATTTCTGCCCAAAATTATTGAAATCAATCCCGTTCTGGGGGCCTATGATGGTTGCGTTTATATTGCGATAAAGCATATATCACTCACACTCACATTTCGCCAAAACGTGACGAATGCTGTGTCACTTATTTATCGCGTGATAAAAGCAACCCGCTGATTTAATGAAGTAAATGAAGCTGGTTGCTGAGTAAATGAAGTATACCTGGTGCCTTGGTGAATGAGCTGGTAGAACGCATGCTGGCCATTGGTCCCTGGTTCGCCCCAGACGATGGGTCCCGTGGAGTAGTCGGCCTGCTTCCCGCTACGCGTCACGTATTTGCCGTTGCTCTCCATGTCGCCTTGTTGGAAGTAAGCTGCGAATCTGACGTAAAAGAAAACATGTTTGGCATGCGAACACATGAATAAAAAGTACTTTTATGCTATTGCTCCTCCTGCATCTTAACGCGTTATATGTATTTATATATATTATTTATATTGTCGTCTCACCCATAGTACAAGCTTTGCTCAGTTTGGGACTAGGTCGATTTGTGTATGATTGTCCCTTAATATTTATTTAATGCTGTATGAAGACAGCCGAAAAAGGTGGAACTTTAACATAATATTAAGACATGTAACTAACCCTTTTTCTGCAATAAACATTATCTTATCTTATCTTTATTATTTAATTCTGTGAAGAAAGTAGCGTATTACCTGTGCAGATACTGGTCGTACGGCAGCAGGGCGTGGGTCTCAGCGCCGTGGAAGTTGCTGTACCAGATGCCCAGCAGAGCCAGGATCACAGGCGCCTGTCGCAGAAGAAAGAGTTCATTTTTTAGGGTTCCGTACCCAAAGGGTAAAAACGGGACCCTATTACTGAGACTTCGCTATCCGTCCATCCGTCTATCACCAGGCTGTATCTCAAGAACGGTGATAGCTAGACAGTTGAAATTTTCACAGATGATGTATTTCTATTGCCGCTATAACAACAAATACTAAAAATAAAATAAAATAAATATTTAAGGGGGGCTCCCATGCAACAAAGGGATTGGTTGCGTTAACTTTGCACCTCATTTGTATGGAGCGCTATACATACCAGGTGCAAACTTAACTTAACCACTTAAGGATGGAAAGTGTTCACGGAACTCTCGGTGCGCGAGTCCGACTCGCACTTGACCGGTTTTTTTTACAATCTGTCAAGTCAAACATTTATTTTGTAAAAACGGCTGAGCGTTACATGAAGAATTCCCCTTTTTGCAGTTTGGGGCGTACAAATACACATTTATTTAAATTATACACACATAATTGATAACATTTCATATTTTTAACAGGTGGATATTGATACTATAGAGATCGAGAGTGTAGTATTAAAAATATGAAATGTTATCAATTATTGAATATGAGTTTGTCAGAATTAATTATATCATGTTTAAAGACAAATAGTGAGCTTTTTGACGCTTCGAATGGGAATATTTTCCGAAGCGCTGTCGGTGTTGGAGTGGGGCGCCTACCTAACGGGCTCTTCCCTGTGCCTCTAGCACAACTTGGCTTCGCGACTCTTGTCGCCACATAGCATCGCCCGTCCCTCTCTCACAGTACTGTGAAGATAGAGACAGGTAACATATATCGCGCGAGACAGAGTGCCGTGTCACAGTGGTGCTAGAGGTTCTGGGGTAGTTTTTTTTTAACCTGCACTGGTCGTGAAAGTGTCAGGGTGCGGCTACACTGAAGCGAAGCGGAAAGGAGACGTACGAAATCGACGAATCACGAAAGCACAAAACAGATAGGTACAGAAATCAATCTACATACAAGCGCGTTCGAGCAAACGCACACATAGACATTGCTCACGGACACGTCAAACGGCTGGCACTCGCGCTCGCACTGGTCTGAACTGGTCCGAGATATCGTGTCCGTGAGCAATGTGTATGTGTGCGTTAGCTCGAGCGCGCTTGTATGTAGATTGATTTCTGTACCTATCTGTTTTGTGACGAAAGTGAAGCGGAGTAGAACTTACTTTTTGACGACGCGTTTGGCTCGGTTTGTAGACACCTGCCTACTGAGTCGGCGGTCCCGGGTTCGAATCCCGGCCGGGGCAAATATTTGTGCAAATATTTGTTCTTGGGTCATGGATGTTATCTATATATGTATTTATATATTATGTATATCGTCGTCTAGTACCCATAGTACAAGCTTTGCTTAGTTTGGGACGGTCGATTTGTGTATGATTGTCCCTTAATATTTATTTATTTACGTTCTTATCCAATGGCGCGGTGGTGAAATGCTCGTCCATGTAGCTAGCTCCATCTAGAAGCTTCTCGAAGTTGTCGTAGCCGACGAACAGCGAGATGGACAGACCGATGGCAGACCATAGCGAGTACCTGATCAGAATGTAAGCGTTACTCTTTTAGATACGATACAAAGGTCCTTTCGAGACCATGAACGTAACATCACGGTCGAATCGCCGAGGTAATTGCTTTTTGAACGCGATTAAGTCCCGTTTTGATATAATAAAGATACAAAAAAATTGCCTCGTTACCGGACTTGAACCGATATCAGTTGCCATGCCGGGGCAGGTGCTCGTCTAGTTGAGACAAAGGCGAATGTTAAGAGGTTGACAAACTTTACTGTATTGTTACCACCGATTTTTGTAGGTATGTTGAGTCAAAAAAAAAAGTTTAGGGTACGCAACCCAAAACATAACCCAAGTCTAAATGTAAAATCTTCTAAAACTTAAAATTAAAAATAGCAATTTTGTGACCCCCTCCAAAATTTCAGGCTGCAAACGCGCCTGCCCTTATGCGTTATTTCCCTGCGTATTTGAGGTGAGCAATAATAGTACATTACTGCAGACGCCGGGAAAGGAGGGCTTGCCGGGTGAGTAGGTATAGACGGCCGACCGTAGGGAAGCCGGATAATGATACAAAGCCGGTAAGCCCTTTTCACTGCTGAGGTATGTATAGTGCTTTGATAAAAGCACTGAAATATGCAATTAAATAAAAAAATAAACCACACAAAAAACAGCTGTTTAGCCTGTTCATGAACACAACGCCATGTTTAAAAAAAATATACTTCCCGGCCTAGGTTTTCAATTTTGTATCAATTTTCTTTACAGTTCGCTCGAGTTGTTCCGCCCGAAACGCGATACTTCGAAGCCTGTTTTAACCCACGTTATGACAATATTTCATTGCATGTTTGAGAAAAGAGTAGGTATTTAGTCATCATCATCATCATCATTTCAGCCACAGGACGTCCACTGCTGAACATAGGCCTCCCCCAGTGACTTCCAGATCGGCCGGTTGGAAGCGACCTGCATCCAGCGGCTTCCTGCAACCTTTACCAGGTCGTCTGTCCACCTTGTAGGTATTTAGTATTAGTCTTTAATTTAACTCTTAGGCTAGGTTTAGAAAGGAGGTTTTTGTATAGCTTACCTGCCGCCGACCCAGTCCCAGAAACCGAACATGTTCTTGGGGTCGATGCCGAAAGCGGTGACTTTCTCGCCATTGGTCGACAACGCCACGAAGTGCTTGGCTACGGCTGATGGCTGTAAAAACACAAATAGCTATAGGTGAAAAAACTAAAGGACTTGGCGTACGCAGTAATACCGTGTCTGTATACAGAAATTGGCGTTCTATATTTGAATTTCGACGAAACTTTCGTAACGCCATTTGTCGTGTGAATCCACAACAAAACACACATCTTAATATGCTGATGGGATGAAATGAATGCTGATGGGACTGCCTAAGTGGTGTAGTGCATCAGGCATGTTTGCGGAAGCTCGCACGGATGGTTTTCATGCCATCATGAGAAAGCGTATCGTGTCGATCTGGAATCATATAAGACGTAGTCCCAACAGCATTCTAAACGCGGTCGCTGGGAGATACGATTGCCCTATACAGAGGTTCTGGACAGAGCAGGTTAAAGGCGCGGCCCAATATGTAATATAATATGTAATAATAATATAAGAGGCAACACTGGCTGTCAAAGAATAAGCAGCTGATTTCGCTAGGTCCCACTTATTTATTGCTAATTTAATAGTATTTCGTGTAATATTTAGCTTGTTAGGTGTGCATTCAATAGTTTTAGTCGTAATCTTAATATATACATAACAAGTGAAGTGTTTTAGTAACGTTGACAAGTGTCTCGCAATACTTCGGATTTTTGACCGTTATAGGTTATAAATTCGAAATCTGTGTTCGTTTTGCAATAATATCTACTTGTTTTTGTGTTTATATTATCAAATAATAAGATTAGAACACAGTGTGTACACATATTTGCGTTACTATTTCATGTAAGTACCTCAATCACTTAGCTTGTGTAAGCAACTCCCTGTTAAGTATCTTCTTGTTCTGTTTTCCTTTTTTTTTATTAATACATATTTATAATGCTTACCCGAAGAGCAGCCGCAGCTCGCAAACAACAGGAGCTTGATAAACTTCAAATCACATTACTAGAATTAAAAAATTCCAAGGAGTTGTGTGCACAATTGCTGAGTGAGAGAGAGGATAGTGAGAAGGAACTGTTATTGGTACTTGAGAGTAGAGATAAGTTAAAAAAGGAACTATGTACGTTAGAATGCGAGTATGATAATTTAAATTGTGAGCGGGCCAAGCTTCAGGAGACGGTTGATAGGTTCACTGAGTGTAGCGCTGAGTACGAGCAGGCCCTAAAGCAGATCAAGAGCGCTGCATGATGCCAACGAGCAAATCATCGAGCTTCAGGAGGCCCAACACAAGAGTGCAGCGGCTCACACCCAGAGCTTATTTGAAGAACTTGTTGGACCGGTCCCGCAGTTGGTTACCGCTCCAATAGAACACCCTGTGACTGCCATTGATTGTGATACTTCCACTACAACAAGGTTAGTAAATTGTAGCGGTAAAAAACTAAAAAAGTATATAAGGATCAATAGGTATATAAAGAAAGTGCAAAAGTTGTCAAAACAAAACAAATTGTTTTTTAAGAAACTGAGATCCTGCAAACTAAATGTAAATCTAGTGGATAAGGTAGATATGTATTGTGCTCAGTTAGAAAATAGTAGGTTAAAATATGAAACTGACACACAGACATTAAAGCTCAAAATTCAAAGTTTAGAGGATTCAATTAGGTCATTACACATAATTAATGACAATTCGAAAAAAATTATACATGAATATTCATTGGCCATGGATGATTTGATATCACAAATTAATTATAATCCAGAGCGGTTTGAGTCACTGACAAATAATCAGTCCTGCTTATGTAAACAAGCGAGTGATAATTTGTCCACTAGTGTACTAGAACCGAGCCTGTGTGCCAGTTTACCACAAAAATCCAACAATGACAGTTCCTTCAACAACATGTCAAGCACACCTAACTCACAACCAAGTGTTATCATGTATTGTGATGAGACAGGAACCAACATGGGGCCGCTGTTAAATTCACATTTAAAGGGACATAGTGTAATTAGCAATTGTCTGCCCTATAGTAGCCTTGAAAATATTTCAAAACAAATTCTAAACGACAGTAATGTTAATTTACAGACAACACTGCTTATTCTTATTGGAAACAGAGGAAAAGTGAACAAAAATAATTTAATTAAATTTTATGAAACATTAAACACACACAGTGAAAGAAATTATTATGTTCACTTTTCCTTATTGTGAGCAACTGCCACAATCTGAAAATGACAGTAGATATATTTTAAATTTAGCCTTATATAACCTGTGTACATATAGTGATAAGTTTAGAATAATTGACACTAACAAATATGTTAGCAATTTGTATTTTTCGACAAAAGGTAAGTTTTACCTTTCCAATTATTTTAAACGACAAATAGTTTTGTCACTATCCTATTTACTTGACATTTCTACCAAGAATTTGGTACATCACTCTGCTTCTATTGAGCAGTCAGATGTAGTATTGTGTAATGATTTAAACTAAGTGTTAAGACAAAGGAGAACTCCTTTTCTGGCAATAAAAATTACATCCACCTGGTTCATCAAAACATTCAATGTATTAGAGGGAAAGATTTACAAATAGAATTATTTTTAAATGGTTGTAATGTTGACATTCTATGTATATCTGAACACTGGCTTACTAGTAATGAAATAATGCCCCAATTCAATAATCACCAGGTGGGTAGTTCGTTCACCAGACTTAGTTCCATACATGGTGGGTCGTTAATAATTTTAAATAATCAATTAAAATTTAAGGAACGTAAGGACATTGTATCCTTGTCTGTTGAACGGACCATAGAATTAAGTGCAGTAGAATTAGAGCAATTTATTGTTGTTTGTGTATATAGGCCGCCCTTAAGTAATTTTGATGTTTTTCAAATTATTATAGAGTATGCTCTATTTAAGATATCTCTTTCTGGAAAGAAATTGCTTATATGCGGCGACTTTAATGTAAATATTTTGGAAAATTCAACAATAAGTATTAGATTGTTGAATATTTTCAAATCTTTTCATCTACACCACGTATTTATGGAGCCTACTAGAGTGACCGCTACTAGCGCCACCTGTATTGATAATATTTTCACTGATATTCTTCCTTCTACGCATAGTGTAATTAGTAAACTGGAATCAGATCATTTAGGCCAATTGATTGTGTTTGAGATATTAAGGAAAAATATCGTGAAAAAACAAATTACTTTTGTACCGGTAACCACGGACCGTGTGGAAAGAATGAAACACAATCTAGTTCAGGCGCTACCCTTTTTGTCTTCCGATATGGGTCCTAACGACATGTATAACTTATTCTTTGCAACTTTTATGAAATATTATAATGCAATATTTACTTCCAAATCGGTCGTGGCTGGCGGTGCACCAGTATTTAGTGAATGGGCTACTGCGGACTTACACAAACGCAGACAAGCACTGTACGCCTTGTACGAGGAGCGGCGGTTTCATACGAGTGATGAATTTAAAGAACACGTGAAACAGTATTCGAAGCAATTCAAAATTGATTGTCATATTGCTAAACGCAATTATTTATCCCAGAAAATCAAGACTAGTTCTGATATTATCAAAACCACCTGGAAAGTAATTAATATGGAAACTGGTAAATCGAGGCATGCTATTAGTGATCCTAAATTAAATATTGATGGTAAAATTATAGATTCTAGTTTAGATGTAGCAACAGAATTTGAAAACTTTTTCACCGATATACCAGTGTCCACTACAAAGTTTTTAAACTCATCACCCTCATCAGCCGTTACTTTGTTAAAAGATAACGTCCCAGAATGTAGTAGAGACCTTAATTTTGAACATATCAGTACCTCAGATGTAGTAAAGGCGTTTAAATCGATTAATGTCAAAAAAACTAGTGACCTCTGGGGGGTCTCCGTCCATGCTGTCAAATCTCTCATAGATATCATAGCGCCTGACTTAGTAGTTATATTCAATAACAGTGTAGATTGCGGTGAGTTTCCTGATCTGATGAAACATAGTAAAATAACTCCTTTATTTAAATCAGGTAGTACTTCTGACCCCAATAACTTTAGACCAATATCTGTACTACCAACATTTAGTAAAATTTTTGAAAAGTTAATTTTGTCTCAATTATTAAGACACTTTAATTTGAACAATTTAATGCATAACAAGCAATTTGGTTTTACGCGGGGTCGCTCGACATCCGACGCTGGAGTCGAGCTAGTAAAATGTATTTTCGATGCCTGGGAGGAATCACGAGATGCTTTAGGTATCTTCTGTGATTTATCTAAGGCCTTCGACTGCGTTAATCATGAGACACTGATCAGGAAACTACACCACTATGGAGTTAGAGGATCGGCACTGAAATTGTTAGAATCTTATTTAAATGGTAGAATACAGAGGGTTGACGTGAATGGAAAGCGATCACCGGGGTCATTAGTCTCTATGGGTGTGCCGCAAGGATCAATATTGGGACCCTTCTTGTTCCTTATCTACATTAACGACTTGCCACAGCTCATAAAGACCCACCATGATATAGTTTTGTTTGCGGATGATACTTCACTTATTTTCAAACTCGCACGAAACCAACAATCTTATAATGACGTAAACAATGCTATATGTAAAGTAGTGAATTGGTTTAATGTAAATAATTTATTGTTAAATGAGAAAAAAACTAAATGTGTTAAGTTTGTCACGAGTAACGTTATACACGAGCAAGCAAGTGTTATTGTTAAAGATGAGGAACTGGAACTAGTTGATAGCACAGTTTTTCTCGGTATTACATTAGATTCTAAGCTCCAATGGGGTCCCCATATTGCTAATCTCTCGAATAGACTGAGTTCTGCAGCTTTTGCAGTTAGTAAGATCCGTCAATTAACAGACGTGAAAACAGCTCGATTAGTATATTTCAGTTATTTCCATAGCATTATGTCGTATTGCATATTACTTTGGGGCAGTGCGTCAGATATTAATATAATTTTTGTTCTCCAGAAACGGGCTATTCGTGCGATATATAAAATGCACCATAGAGACTCGCTTAGAGATAAGTTTAAGGACATTAATATAATGACAGTGCATTGTCAATACATTTATGAGAATCTTATGTATGTACATAAGAACATTGCCAATTTTAAGAAGAACTGTGATATACATAATATTAATACTAGAAATAAGCATAAGCTCGCAGTGCCTGCCACTAGGCTCCATAAAATAAGAAAATCATTCATGGGTAACTGTGCAAGATTTTATAATAAACTTCCTAGAAGCGTAACTGACTTGTCTGTTGGTAAATTCAAGAACTATGTAAAACGTAAACTTATTTCTAAAGCTTATTATAGCACTCAAGACTACATGAATGATAACGTGTCGTGGGATTAGTGAAAATCACGCAATGTTATGTGTAATTATTGTAACGAGTACCTATCAGGGTACTGATATTTTAATTTTAACTATTTTTATTATAATTTTTGACATTTAGAATTTTATTCTAGAAATATTCTAGCCTCTAGTTTTTTATTTCTATAATTTTTTTATGTGTTGACGATCCTTTTTAGGATTTTTCTTTTATTTCTATAATGTTGTTTTTTATGTTTTTTTATTTTATTTTATTTTTAGTATAAGTTTATCAATAAATTGCTCTGCTCTCTGTAACTGACGATTCGAAAGTGCTTGTAGCTAGGCCTACTTGAATAAAGAAGACTTTGACTTTGACTAATATAATAATAATAAATATGTAATACTAACCCTAAATATAAGAACATTTACTAATATGCTATGGATTGTATTTTATCCGAAATAAAATTTTATTCATTCATTCAATATCGAATTACTACTCCACACTAGATGTCGCTAGTGTCATCGCTCAGAGAACGCCATTTGTCGAGAACATTCGGACTCGCGTCTTTAGCGGCGTCCAGGAACCAGTTCTTGGCGTTGGTGATAGTCGAAAGATTAACCATATCCTGAAGTGACTTGAGTTATCATACTACTCCACGCTAGATATATCACTAATGATATCGCGCATGTAATGCCATTTGTCGTGTGAACCCACAACAAAACACACGTTTTAATTCACATCAGTGACATTCACCGACTTTCAACATCAGTTACCAAAAATGTGTCATAGCCAGTAAAATAAAGTAGTACCACTGAAAATCCGCAATATGGCGTGGATTGGAGAACCCCTCTGTTTGGGCTATAGATATATCAGTAATGAATCATTAGTCATATATTATCTATAGCCGTCACATGGCGTTTTATGCGCCATCTGTCGGGTCGATTCACGCCAAAACACACGTCTTAATATCAAGTAACTACTCCACACTAGATGTCGCTAGTGTCATCGCTCAGACAAGGCCATCTGTCGAGAACATTCGGACTCACGTCTTTAGCGGCTTCCAGGAACCAGTTCTTGGCGGACGTCGCGTTGGTGATGGTCTCCTGAGTGGTGAAGGTCTTGGACGCGACGATGAACAGCGCAGTCTCGGGGTCCAGCTTCTTGAGGACCTCCGCTAAGTGGGTTCCGTCGATATTGGACACGAAATGGACCTGTGAGAAAGAGATGGTGTCAAAGTTTATTGCCAGAATTCAGTTTTACAAGATATACGTTGTGATCCCCTAGAAGGGCACAAAACCACTGTAGGAGCTGGCTGTCTCTATAATTTTAATGTCATATTTCGCTTAGTAACAATCAAAACTCACGTCACTGCTCTTCAAAACCTCGTATCTAGTAAGTAAATTTACTCTGAGATACGAGTTTTGTTTTAAGTAGGTATTTGTTACTTAGTGAGTTTTGGCTGTCAACAGACGGTATTGCCTATTACGATTTGTAAATCCCAAAAATAAAAGATGCAACCGATGAGGGACGGTCGCGAAATATATTCCTGCTAAACGGCGGTAACTCAATAAAAAGCCGGTCAAGTGCGAGTCAGACTCGCGCACCCAGGGTTTCCTACGACTAATGAAATATTTCTCTAACGAAAAGATAAAGTATACTGAGCGACAAATAACACTGTTATAGGTATTGCGTATTTACCTTGAGATGGTTGGCGTAGGGTTTGAGAGCTTCAGTGACCATCAGCGGGCCCAGGTCGGAGCCCCCGATGCCGATGTTCACAACGTCAGTGATCGCCTTGCCAGTGTATCTGCAGGACAATAATAATAAATAATAAATATCGGACAACCTCACACAAATCAACCTAGTCCCAAATTAAGCTCAAGAAGGCTTGTGTTATGGGTACTAGGCGACGATACATATACTTATAATAGATAAATAAATACTTAAATACATAGAACATCCATGACCCAGGTACAAATATTCGTGCTCATCACACAAATATTTTCCCTTGCCGGGATTCGAACCCGGGACCGTCGGCTCAGTAGGCAGTTGTTGCTTTACCACTGCGCCAACCGCGTCGTCAAAATACTACACATTTAAAACAATCTACGTACCTATATCTGTTTTTAGTGAGCCTTTGCAATACAGGAGAGGCCAGCCACAATAGGCATGACGATCTCTTTTTGAGGATGTTAATCGATTCCATGTTTTATTGGGATCAAATGACTATATGGGACTAACTACACTTAGACTGCTCTAAAAGTCAGAAATTACCGTCAAAGTTCAACATTACTACGGAGCGCTAAAAACGCTCCATACAAATGGCCACCTAATCGTGACATCATTCTCCTTCATAAGTTCCAGCACTGCATTAACGTCAGGAGTGACGTCAACGTATACAATGATGGAACAGTTCTTGCTATAGCCTTTCTAGTACTTAGTAATAACTCTCACCCCTTCCACTGTCCGCTGATGACTTGTCCAGAGAACTCCTTCATATGCTCCAGTCAGTACGTCAGGAGTTACGTCAGCATCTACAATGATGGAACAGTTCTTGCTACAGCCTTTCTAGTATTTGGTAATAACTCACCCCTTCCACTGCCCGCTGATGACTTAGCCAGAGAACAACTTCATATGCTCCAGTCAGTACGTCAGGAGTTACAACAGCATCTACAATGATGGAACAGTTCTTGCTACAGCCTTTCTAGTATTTAGTAATAACTCACCCCTTCCACTGCCCGCTGATGACTTAGCCAGAGAACAACTTCATATGCTCCAGTCAGTACGTCAGGAGTGACGTCAGCATTTACAATGATGGAACAGTTCTTGCTACAGCCTTTCTAGTATTTAGTAATAACTCACCCCTTCCACTGCCCGCTGATGACTTAGCCAGAGAACTCCTTCATATGCTCCAGTCAGTACGTCAGAAGTGACGTCAGCATCTACAATGATGGAACAGTTCTTGCTACAGCCTTTCTAGTATTTGGTAATAACTCACCCCTTCCACTGCCCGCTGATGACTTGTCCGGAGAACTCCTTCATATGTGCCAGTACTGCATTAACGTCAGGAGTGACGTCAGCGCCATCTATGATGATGGGACGGTTCTTGCGGTTGCGGAGAGCGACGTGGAGCACGGCGCGGTTCTCTGTGAAGTTAATCTTCTCGCCTGCAAAGAAAGCATCATCATTAATCATCATCCTCATCAGTCATCACTATCATCTTCACTAGCCGAAACACTACCAATGACATAGACCTCCTTAGAAAGTTGAACTCCTATGTAACGTAGAATCGATCCGAACCCTGCTTTCTATAGCCATCCTAAGAGACATTTTTTGTATGGTTTTTTTTGCCAATACTCATACTCATACTCATTTATTTATAAAATGTTTTTCAATTTTACATGTCACATATTAAATTATATTAGGTTTAATAATGAAACCATTCAATTACACATTTCAAATAATCAATTAATTAAAATACAATACAAAATTTAAGTAACATTAACAATTTATAATTTCAATACAATACTCAACAATAATTTATAGTCAGAATTAGTACCTATAATATATTATAAAATTCCTCAAGGCTATAAAAAGCACTAGATATGAGCCATTTTTTAATTTTATGTAGGAATGTAACGTCGTTCTCAATTTCTCTTATATAATCAGGTACTTTATTGTAGATACGATATCAATATCATCCTATTCATTAAGGTTAGGTGAGGTTTTGTAACAATCTCGAAATGTTGCAAAGAAAAATGCTTAGGAAATGAAACATTCAACGAAAAAATATTCTAGGAGTCAATATGGATGGCCCATTATTTTCTCACAGAACAGCGAAAGAAGAGATATGTAAATTTCGAGTGGTGCAGGTGAGAACAAAGTCAAATATAAAAAACCGGCCAAGTACGAGTCTGACTGGCGCACCGAGGGTTCCGTACAAATAATAATAATAAATAAATATTAATGGACAATCATACACAAATCGACCTAGTCCCAAACTAAGCAAAGCTTGTACTATGGGTACTAGACGACGATATACATAATATATAAATACATATATAGATAACATCCATGACCCAAGAACAAATATTTTGCACAAATATTTGCCCCGGCCGGGATTCGAACCCGGGACCGCCGACTCAGTAGGCAGGTGTCTACAAACCGAGCCAAACGCGTCATATCAAATACCACATACTTATCCCTTCTTAACTGGCCGGGTTAAGTTTGCACTTGGTATGTATGGCGCCGGATACAAATGAGGTGCAAAGTTATATCACGTTTGTTGTATGGGGAATATTTTTAGTATTTGTTGTTATGTATAGCGGCAACAGATTTTCCGGTTCCGGTTACGTATCTGTAAACACGAAAGATATCGAGCTCCGCTTAGAAAATTGTAAATAACTGCAAAATAGTGACTATCAACCGTCTAACTGCGCTAAGTTTTCGTGCGAAGCAGCAAAGTGTTGGTTCTAGAAGAAATCACTGTGAAGTTGTCGTGAAATTGCGAAAAAATTTCTATATTCAACTGCATCACCAACTGCTAACATAACCTAAAAAACGAACGCCATAGATATTTGGAACGAACGAACTAAGTGACAGCAATACCAACATACAATAACAAATAGTGACAGTAGACAGTGTTGCCAGTGAAAACTCCCGTAATCTGCCAATAGGCTAGTTGACTCATGTCAAATTGTAATAAACTAATGTTTATTCCGTATAGTATTTAGCAAAGGAAACCTAAATATATATTTTTCAATTCATAAAAGTGAAAGATGGCTGAAAAAATTTAATTTGAAAATATGGTTTTTAATCTGTATTTTGAAATGCTTAAAACGCTGTCCGCCATTTTCGCTTATGATAGTGACGTCATTGGTCATGTAAACAAAACTGAAAGTCTACTTTGACGACTTCGAATAGTGCCGTCCCTCCTGATCTCCTGTCAAAGTATATTGGAGTGTGCGGAATGGCATTATACGACGGTCGAATTTCGAATATTTACAGGTAATACTACGACACGCCACAGATTAGCGAAAGGGAAAAATGGCGGACGGCGTTTTTGACTGTTTATGAAATTTCTAATTTTCAATTGATAAAATTTAGCTTTCTAGCTTTCAGAAAAATACAAGACATTTTTTTTAGAGCTAGTAAGATCATTATTAACCATTTCCGATATATTTCGAAACTGGGTCAACTAGCCTATTAGCAAAACGTCAAATACTCGAACTACAAACACGATAAACATGGAACAGTGTATGGAAACGTTGTTTTCTAGACTAGAAGTGAGACTAAACCAACAAACAGCTACAATCACCTCAGAGGTAACTAGAAACGTAACTCAAGCACTTGATGCCAAACTGAAATCCCTCGAAAAGGAAAACAGTGCCTTGAAATTACGAGTGTCAGACCTTGAACAAAAGGTTAATTATATGGAAAAAGATAAACGCAAGTACAACCTCGTATTCTTTGGCCTGGAAGAGAATGGGAAAAGCGAATGCATGCTGGTCGACTACATAAAAGATATGATTATGGAAATGGGAGTACACTTGGACAGTCAAGAAATAGCGAATATAAACCGAATCGGACGCCAGGAAGCTGGACACCGACCGGTGGTAGTAACATTTACATCTTCGTGGAAAAAACACCTAGTGCAACGAAATAAATCTAACCTACCAACGGGCATTTATGTAAAGGAAGACTGCCCTAAAGAGGTATTGGAAATACGGAAGAGCTTGCAACCTAAATTAAAAGAAGAAAGAGCAAAAGGTAATATTGCATACTTCAGCTACGACAAGTTAGTGGTGAAGAAAGCTACAGACAACAATCGTGAGAAGAGGAAAAGAGAAAATACAGACTCACCTTCGGAAAAAAATATACCAAAAAAGCAGTCAACTGAAGATAACTCTAACCCTTCCATAGAAATAACCGCGAGCAGCAGCAAGACAAATGAACCCACTAAGGACGTACTAAAACCCAGTATTTTAAATTATGTTACAAGAGGAAACTCACCAACAGTGCCAGAGGAGCTATCAAAAAACTAAATACCAACAACAACCGGAACCAAATTAAAATAGACACAACAATAATTCCAAACAAACAAATAAATTGCACCCCAAGCCGGCCGGTCACCGTGGGGCTAGAAGACTACTACCCTCCAACTGATGCACGTCAATGTCAACATCAACATCAAGTACAAACATCAACAACTAATTTAACATACATAGCAACTTATAACACTCGGACCCTAAGAACCAACGAAAGCTTAGCTGAACTTACCCTAGCACTCAAAAATATAAATTGGTCAATTGTAGGTTTAAGCGAAGTCAGACGACTAGGAGAAAATATTGAAGACTATGGCAACTTTGTCTTTTACTACAAAGGAAATACACCAGGGCAGTATGGCACTGGCTTCCTGGTAAAAAAAGAATTTAAATCTTACATTGATGAATTCATCGGCATATCAGAACGAATCATAATACTCAATTTGAAGCTCCCACCTAGTAACGAAATGTGGACTCTAGTACAAGTCTACTCTCCCACTGAACAAGCCAGCAACTCAGATATAGACGCTTTCTATTCTAAACTCGCAGACGCAGTGAAAAACCACGCACATAAAAACTTAATTGTGATGGGCGACCTAAACGCCAGAACAGGATCTAGAAGAGAAGGAGAGGAGATAGTATTGGGCCCATTTTGTACAGGGAAGAGAACCAGAAATGGAGAAAAACTAATACAGTTTGCACTAGAAAATAATTTGAAGATACTCAACACTGTATACAAGAAACGTGTAAACAATAGGTGGACATGGATCTCACCCGATGGACGTACAAAAAACGAGATAGACTTTATTCTTACTAACAAAGCCAGCTTGTTCCAGGACTGCGGTGTTGTTAACAACATAAATTTTAATAGTAACCATAGAATGGTCAGAGCCAAACTACAACTTAAAGGTAGACAAACTAGACCCTTTAAGATCAAACAGATTAAAAATATACCCCTGGTGAACTCAGAACAATTAAACGCGAATTTGACAGATTTAATAGAAAACATAAAACATTTGAATGTGATAGAAAAATACAATGAATTCGAAAAGTGTCTGAAAGCAAAAGATAAAATGAATACAAGTGGAGTGAAGAATAAAATAAAATGGCTAACTAATGAAACTAAAGAAATGCTGGAAACCAGAACCAAATTAATATCTTCAACTGAAAAGACTGCAAGTACTAGAAATGAAATAACAAAGTTAAGTAACCAAATAAGAACGAACATGAGAAAGGATCGGCAAAGACACAAATATGAAATACTGGAAAGATGCATAGAGAAGACTGGTGGTGTCAAAAAAGCGGCCAAACAACTAAAAGAAAAAATTAACTGGGTACCCAAAATGGTAGACAAAAACCGCAGACAACAGACAAGGCGGCCAGAAATCATCACAATAGCAACAGACTTTTTCCGAGATTTGTACTCTAGCAAAGATAAAGATGCCAATCATGAAATCAACTTAACTAGTGGAGAAGTCGTACCAACAATAATAGCTGAAGAAGTGGAAAAAGCTATAAACTCTCAAAAAAGAGACAAAGCTACCGGCTCAGACAACATCAACAATGAATTCCTCCTAGAAAACAAAGACGCCCTTGTACCAATCCTTACATACTTGTTCAATGAAGTGTTACAAACCGAAAGCATACCAGACCAGTGGACAACTTCCACGATAACACTTCTACACAAGAAGGGTGATAAAAGCGACATAAACAACTATAGACCAATCAGCCTAATGTCAAACGTCTACAAAGTTTTTGCAAAAGTCATCCTAGATAGAATAACCAAATCGCTGGACGAAAATCAACCCAGAGAGCAAGCTGGATTCAGAAGAGGATATTCAACTATAGACCATATTCACACAGTGCGTCAACTATTCGAGAAAAGCAAAGAATTCAACATAACTATCCACTGTTGTTTCGTGGACTACTCCAAGGCCTTTGATTCACTGGAACACAATAAGATATGGGAGGCACTTCTGAACCAAGGTGTAGAAAAGAAGTACATCAGAATTCTCAAAAACATATATGCCAGCAGTAAAGCTAAAATCAAACTAGAAAAGGAAGGAGAACAAATAAGAATAGAAAGAGGGGTCCGCCAAGGAGATCCAGTATCGCCTAAGCTATTCACAGCTGTGCTGGAAGAAATATTTCGCCAGCTGGACTGGGACAAATATGGGCTAAAAATCAATGGCGAGAATCTGTCTCACCTGAGGTTCGCAGATGACCTTGTGGTAATATCAACATCAAAGGAAGAGCTTCAAACAATGTTAAATGACCTAGAAAGAGAGAGCCGCAAGGTAGGACTTAGCATGAACACGGAAAAGACCAAGGCCATTACAAATGGGGAGCAAGAACCTATATATGTAAACAACAACCAAATCGAATATGTAAATGAATATGTCTATTTGGGCCAAATAATCTCAACTACAGATGTAACTTCAAAAGAAATTGATAAGCGCATAGCAAACGCCTGGAAACAGTACTGGAGCCTGAAGGAGGTGTTCAAAAATAAAGAAATGAGCATGAGCATAAAGCGTAAACTGTTCAACACATGTGTACTACCCGTACTCACATATGGATGCCAAACGTGGGCGCTCAACAAATCACACTATATGAAACTCGAGACCTGTCAAAACGCCATGCTGAGAAGTATGATGGGGAAAAGACTAAAAGACAAAATAAGAACTACAACAATTAGGAAAACTACAAGAACCAAAGATGTCACGCTAACAATCAAAAAGCTCAAGTGGAAATGGGCAGGTCATACTATTAGAGGAGTGGACAAGTGGTCGAAATTGGTGATGAACTGGTACACAGGCAACAGGAAAAGGAAACGAGGCAGACCACTTAGGCGATGGGTTGACGAAATTAAGCAAGTGGCGGGCGGTACTTGGACGTCACTAGCTAGAGAAAGAGAAAAGTGGAGTCAGTTGGAGGAGGCCTTTGCTATAACAAAGCACACAGATATTGCAACCAATGAAACAACTAAAGAACCTTAACAACTGTGAAATATCTGTCAGAAGGCTTATAATAATAATAATAGCGGCAACAGAAATACATCATCTGTGAAAATGTCAACTGTCTATCACGGTTCATGAGATACAGCCTGGTGACAGATGGATAGCGGAGGCTTAGTAATAGCATTTTTTTTTTTTTTTTTTTTATGTCATAGGGGGCAAACGAGCAAACGTATCGCCTGATGGAAAGCGATTACCGTCGCCCATAAACACCTGCAACACCAGAGGAGTCACAAGTGCTTGCCTACCCGGAGGACGAAGATAGAATGCCTCTATGCTAGTAATTTCACCGGCTATCTTACCCCCACACCGGAACACAACAATGCGAACATTGCTGTTTGGCGGTGGGTTAGCAGGCAAGACGGTAGTAACAATCCGGACGGACCCTGCACGAGGCCCTACTACTCTAAAAATAACATAATAACATAATAATAAATAGCATAGATCAAACATAATAGGGTTTTTACCCTTTGGGTACGGAACCCTAAAAAATAAAGACTAACCAGCGAACATGGCGTCACGCGCCTTCTCGATTCCCCTGGTGCGCGCCAGGTTAAGCAGCAGCGCCATCACAGCTGAATCCACGCGGTTCTTGGAGTAGTCCAGCAGGATCTCGCCATCATTAGGTGTTTGCAGACGGAGACTGGAAACAATCCATACTAATATTATAAATGCGAAAGTGTGTCTGTCTGTCTGTCTGTCTGTTACCTCTTCACGCTTAAACCGCTGAACCGACTTAGATGAAATTTGGTATAGAGATAGTTTGAGACCCGGGAAAGGACATAGGATACTTTTCATCCCGAATAAATTTAGTGTTCCCGTGGGATGAGCGGGTACCACCGCGGGGCGCAGCTAGTTCATTATAACTATACAATTTAAAGCAAATACTAAACAAACTTACTTTGTCAAGGTAGAAAACATGAGGATGTATGTGTCTCCATACAGAAGCAGAAGCTGAATATATTTTTTGTTTTGAGTTAACCTATTAGCAATCTAAGATATTTAAAATGATCAAAATAAATTAAAAAATAACTTTTCTTTTAAATTTATTTTGTAACTTATTATTATTTTCAAAAGTGTAGTTTTTCTCAGCTTGGTGGTATTAGGCTGCGTTTCCACCAGAGACGTGCAGCGAAGGATGTGGGTAAATTGCAAAAAAAAATAAAAAATTGTACATAGTTAAGGGCTTCAATTAAAACAATGTTAATTGATTCCTTTGTATGACGAAAGTTACCCATACATTTTGTATGACTAACTTTCGTCACACAAAGGAAGCGATCGTATTTTATGTTAACTAAGCTTTTAACTATGTACAATTTTTTTGCAATCGATCCACTCAATACTCAATACTCAATCATTTATTGCAATGTCCACGTGTATTTTGTTAACCAAAGTTATTGAAAGCTTGCATGGATTCTAATTTGCTTATGTTAATTAATCTAGCTCATTTGTAACAATTAGGTAAGTCATTACATTATTAATGACGACACGGCTGGCACAGCTTGTAGTGCACCTGCCTACTGAGCCAACAGTCCTGGGTTCAAATCCCGGCCAGGGCAAAACTTGTGTGATGAACTTTGAGCTTTCTGCTTCATGGATGTTATCCATAAATGTATCTATATATTATGTATACTCAGAAACATCTCCAAAAGCTTAGAACCTGCCAGAGAGGTATAGAAAGAAGTATGATGAACATCACATTAAAAGATCGTAAAAGAGCCGAAGAAATAAGAACAAAAACAAAAGTAGAAGATGTAATTAAGAAAGTAAGAAAGTTAAAATGGCAATGGACAGGACATATGACACGAGATAGTAAGGAAAAGTGGACTAAAATAATTACAGATTGGCAACCACGAGACGGTCACAGAAAAAGAGGTAGACCAGTTAAAAGGTGGATGGACGACATCAAGCAGGTGGGGGGTGCCACCTGGACCAGGAAGGCCATTGATAGGGATGAATGGAAGCAGCTGGGAGAGGCCTATGTGTCGGAAGACACGCCGAATACTGATCCGATGTGTTAGTTTTAAGTTTTAAGTAGATATGTATTTTAGTTTCGGCAATAAAGGCTATAATAATAATAATAATAATTATGTATACCATCGTCTAGTACCCATAGTACAGTCGAGATCATTTACATCTACATGCTTACGAGAACAAAAATATCTGAACACGACCCTATTGTCAGGAGCATAAAGTCGTGTTCAGATATTTTTGTTCTCGTAAGTGTGTAGATGTAAATGAACTCGACTGTACAAGCTTTGCTTAGTTGGGGACTAGTTCATTTTGTGTAAGATAGTCCTGTAGTATTTATTTATTAATGTGTAAATTATACTAATTATGCATCTGTTCATTTAATGCATGTTTATTGATCAGGTAAGCCTTATCTATTACCAAAATTTTAAATATAAATTTAACTAGATCCATATATATCAATTAGGTATTAACAAATATTGATTATTATTTTGCAATGTTTACATAAACCACTGTTGCACAAGTGATATAATAATTTAATCACCCAATATGGAGATTAGGTATGCAAATGTAGTCATTTAGTTAATTATCATCATTTTAATGTAAGCCTTATATTTTCTTCAGTAAAACAAACACTAGTTACCTAAAAGTCTTGTAATGGTACAAAGTACATTGCAACCTGTTTATACATCTCCACAATTCAGTTTCATTGAGGGCAACGAAGGTCAATTTTGGGGACACGAAAAGCTTGTTACTGAGTTGATAGCGGCGACCTTCCAAGTTCAAATAACATACATCTTATGAAGTTGTATAACAATTGCTATAGATGTTATTGTTATACAACTTTTTTTAAATTGATGTTCGGCAATAACTAATTTAATGCATGTTTTTAGGAGTATGTAGGATGGATGCAAAAGATTAAGCTCAACTTTTAATTTAAAAAAAACATGATCATACCTGAATTTTTCGAACCGCTGTGGGTCCTGTTGGAACAACTGTTGAATATTAATTTTCTCGTGGTTCAGGCAGTAGAAACTTTGAAGAGTTTGATACGCCGGGTCCTCTTTCAGGCTAACTTTTGGGTCCATGGTGGCGAGTGAAAGTACACGGGCAGTCAGAGAGCGGCACGGCTGAAACTGTTGTCCTATCAGTGATAACGAAAGTCGTGTTGACATGTCAATGACTTATGAAGGTTAAATGCGTTTCGGTAGTGCTAAAGTTTAAGGTAAAACACTCACAGCACGTAAAAAAAATAACAGAAAACGTCGTATATTGTATTTTGCTCCACAACACAGCATTGTTGTGAAGAAAGCATTATGAATTTTGACACAAAATTAAGGAAAATATACGTCTTACGTTAATAAATTTAGTCTTAATCTCTCACCTCAGCGGGTTTGCTTGTGAAAACGCCTAGCGTTTGTACAAGCACTTGTCAAAACTTCTTTTAGACGTCATAGCATTTTTAATTTTGACGAGAAAACGTGCGTCTCTGCTTTTCTCGAAAATAAATTAGCAAAAACACCAAAATATTGGAGTGTTTACTGCGTAAGAGTTAAAAATCGAGGAATGATTTTAGTAGTGATACTTGTGATCAAGAATGGACACGGAAATCCTGCAACTAGCGGCCAGGCAAAGTCCGTATGTAACTGGCCGGCGATCTTTGCTTTGTTGAAAGAATGATCGTTTTATACGCTACCTAGCGAGGCCGTGGTTGAGACGAGTCATTTGCGGAAGATGACTTATCCACCACTCGATATTTTATTTACGTAGTAGTAGTATAGTAGAATACCACGGACGTAGGTAGTACCAAGTTTATAGGTTATATTGTCAATACATGTGTTGTTTTGAAAAACTCGTCCAGGGTAGTACAATTTGATCTTGTTACAATACTCAATTAAGTCCTACTTGCTGACTAGGCACCAAAATACCTACAAACTTGAGTACAGGAGCGATAAATCTCCGTTTTATGTTCAATGTCATTTCAGAAATATTAATGCATGACCACATATGGTTAATTAATAAGGTTGCAGGTTGCAACCTGTTGTGATTGGATATCTTAATTTGTAAATCCAATGACTAATGACATGTGTCTAAAGTTTGGACTCCAAACTGAGAGAATCTCTGACTAGAGTACTGATATGCAGATTTCTATTATCAACAAACTGACATCAATAATATTGTGGTCCCATAATGTCATGGATTAAAGACCTGATAAATCAGTCGTTGGAATAACCCGGCTAATTTACTGATAAAGATGGCCAGACTCAAAGCCACCGATGGTACCCAGTATTGATACACAGTAGTAGGTGAACATACACCAGCTTATTGAGATGTGAGAATCTATGTCTAATCGCAATGTGTTCAAAACTTGCAAGCTAACAAACTATCAAAAGATAGGGTTGATAATGACTTTTGGTGGCGATTCTCTACTTCAGCTACAGCTTTTAAACCATTAAAATTAAAAAATTAAATTAAAATTCATTTTGAGTAACATATTGACTCATAGTTATAGTTATACATTTGTACCATTGATACAAAGCACTTTACATTTACACTTCAAATAATTATTAAACACTAGTTTCAGTAATATATGTATAAACAAAGTATTTACTTACCAAACTAATAACTTGGTGTTTACAATATCCTCTGTCTTTTTCTAAATACTGAAATAACCAGATTCCAAGAATTCCTTAACCTAATCTAGGTTTAAGACCAAATAAATTAAATTGTTGACTTATAGGTCCTCGTTACTGTTATCACAAAATTGCTTGTAGTGTTGAGACATATGTTTTTTTTAAACATGTTTGGATGTGAAATAGTGTGAATTCGGGCCCTCCATGTGATATGAAAGGGTTTAGCACAATTTGACAAATTATCTTATAACCTTCACCTCATGGTCTCAAAAACTTACATTTATTTTAATAATAAATCTAAAAATTGCTAAATATCCATTGCTTGGGATATTACATATTAAATAAAGAGAAGACAAGCTTTCTTTACAAGTTTTAAACTGATTAGACTTGCAGAATAGGTATATTATTATTATTATGATAATACTATGATGCTGATCAGTGTTTCTCAAACTTTTTTGAAGATACTATGATTATCTAACACAAAATAAGATCAAATGAAATGTTGGACTCTGAGAGAAAATTCACTCAGATCAGTTGTTGCTTAACACTACAGGTACTATTTTGTCACAAACCTATTAATGTTAATACTTATTATTTTGAATGAAGCTCATATGGAACTTGAGTGCTCATTTTGCTAATCAAAGATCTAGATGAGTGATCTAGATCTAGATATTGCAGAACACTGATCATGTCTTTGAATTAGTTTCTAGTACAGTTATGCAATGTGTAAAATTCATATGCAATTGCATGAATGTTGTCTCTGATTTAAATTACCTTACAGTTGTCTGAGAATAACTTGCACTTAGGCCAATGTTAAACAGTAGGTACCTACCTAACCTAATCAAAATCTGACACTATAATGTGTCAGTGTTACATTGACTTTCTATAAGAGCAGTAAGGGAAACTGACGGTTCACAATCAGTCAGTCAGTCAGTCAGTCAAGCAGTACCTGTTGGCCCCCTTAACAAACATGACGTTTAATCAAGAGTGGATCCAGCCGTGATCTGTGGTCGACCTAATCTTAGCGGGGGGGGGGGGGGGGGGGGGGATAAGCCTCCTAACCTCCACTAGACCCGCCCTGCCCTAGTTATACTGGGGGACGGGACCCTGAAAGCTGACAATGGGTTCTAGGCTATAACATGCGTATCCGGACTCGCATCCCGGCGTAATCACAGTTCAGTTTGCTGAAGTGGTATTAATGTGAAAACAAATATTTCGTTCTCACTGATCTCTACTAGCGCATGCCGTGGGTGGATGCCTAGTGTCCTGACGAGCGTCGGGTTGATCAACATAGCCGACTGGGCGGCGGAACATCCTGACATGACGGCGTGCCCCTCGGAGGGGCACGGTGGCATTGCATGTAGCCAACCGTCTGTCAGGGTGCCAGGGCATGACCGGAATGGGTGCGCCTGTTTGTCCCCGGCCTCGGAGGCCGTAATCAGTAATAGGGACGTTAATCGAGGGATAGCCTACCTCTTGTGAGAACTGCACCAGTGACCGAAACTTTATTTCTAGCCCCCGACTCCGTGTCATATGACATAGCCAATACCTTGGACTGAGTGAACCTGCGTTGAAATCGCGCTGGCTTGCGTTGAGTTGTCCGCGACTACGGTCAAAAATGTGACGTCCTGTGACGTTGTAGCCGTCCGTTCTAAGGGTCAACGCCTACTGGAGCAACAGCAGCAGCCCGGGCCTCGAACTAGACCTATGAGTGTCTATGAATGCTGGCGTACCCTTACCGCCATCTGCTCAAACTCAAACTCGAGACCCTTCGGTGTTATCGCCCACCTACCAGCGACTAAGTATATACGAAGTCAAGGAATGACTTAAACTTTGTTCTCGTTAATCAATTGTGTTATGAACAAACAGAATCCTAAAGCATTCTGCGGGACAACTTTTTTTACGGCAAACAAAAACAATACAATTTATTCGTCGGTATGGACACGTCAAGGACTCGAAACTCGAAATACAGTTTACCTACCGTGTTTTGACCAAAAAGCTTAGCTTGTGATACCTATCTATTGGATACGACATTATATTTTTGATTACTGAGAATTATTTTTCTTTTTCGAATTTTGTCGTAAGTGGCACGATTTTCCGATGTCGTGGTGTGGTGACGGGGCGTCCCAAATCTTAAAAGGGGCAGTAGTAATTTTATAAAAATACATGCCGCAATATCATGTGAGTAAAATTTTACAGGACATGTAAAGCAATCAACATTGAAAATTGATATAAATACATACTTAAATGTAAGTAGGTATGTTCTAATCGATGTTAGCGTATCGCATCGACCTACTCCATCCCAGAATATTGGTCTTAAAAGCAGGGATTCTTATCCTCGTCTGTGAAATCGTAATATTATCCTTACATATATGGACTATAACCTGTTTCTTATGAAAATAATAAATGTTATGTATTCACCTGTTGTAAAAATAATAATATATACATATACATACACCTTATATATGCATTAATTCACTTGCTACGCCTGTTGGGGTTTTAAACTAACCCATTTTGGTACGAAGGAAATTTGCTCGACCAAGTCCGCATAAGTATGTATGTTAATACACTGGTTGTATTTTTGAATCATGTAATGACTAATGAACTTCATTATTGAAGAAAAACTACCATGGGATTATCAACTTATGTCGTATGGCTTTATTCTTGACTGTATAATTTATTGATATATATTACAGTGTATAATTATTATAATTTAATATCTGAATTCAGTATGGGGTGGCTGACGGGCTGTGAAACAACGCCTGGACTTATGCCGCGTAGCCCATGCCAGGCGCACTCATAAGACGTTCAATATTTTGAACAAGAAATTATAACAAAGCACAGCAAAAAACTAGATAAACAAATACTATTGTACTGTTTGGCTCTTCTAATCTATCGTGTCTTATCAACATCAACTGATCGTAACCCATCCCTATAAGAAATAAGTGTCAAAGTGGTTCCTAATTCAAACTGTTGTACTCCAGCGACTTTACCTAAAGTCCATTAGTGTTGCGTCCTGGATTAATTGCAGTAAGGGCGACCTAATCATAATTTATACTTTAAAATAGTCAATTACTACTTGTTAATATTGCAATGCATGCTATTACAGAGACAGACGCATCGAGAATATTATATTCTTTATTTTCACATGGATTAATAAGTAACTACCTATATCTAACTTATCGATAGGTCTTTTGAAATTCCTATAATCTCTTCTCAAGTTGCAACTTATAATTTAAGTATCTTGAGGGGTGCAACCTCGCTTTATTTTGTTTTCCGGCGTGTGAACTGTTTCGCCGCCGCTGGAACTTAACCGGAAGAAAACAGGTGAGGCAGGGTTTCCCTGGAGGATGTGACGAGCTCTGTGGATATATTACCGCCGCTAAACTACTAAACAGCTCAAGTCTATGTACTGAAGCTAAGGTACTGTACTTAACTTGAAACTTTAATTATCACAATTGCATTTAAAAATGGTGTTTAATCAACATAGCATTACTCTTACTCTCTCACCAGCAGATAACAAACAAATCTTCACAACAATGCTGTGTTGTGGAGCAAAATACAATAAAACTGTTTTGCATTACAACAAAACAGATATTGTATGTGTGTAACAACACAGCATTGCAGCAAAGTGCTTGCTGGCGATTGCATGAAGACTATGACGTCTAAAAGAAGTTTTGACAAGTGCTTGTACAAACGCTAGGCGTTTTCACAAGCAAACCCGCTGAGGTGAGAGATTAAGACTAAATTTATTAACGTAAGACGTATATTTTCCTTAATTTTGTGTCAAAATTCATAATGCTTTCTTCACAACAATGCTGTGTTGTTACACACATACAATATCTGTTTTGTTGTAATGCAAAACAGTTTTATTTTCTCTTCCTTTAATTTTTATTCAACAATGCCATCAACCATTGCGATCTATGTAACATTTTACCACAAATCTTACGTGAAATCTATTTGCATAAATATCGGTTTTTAGCACATCACTATGTTATGATTATTCTGAACAATCGTTCGTTTCGTTTCGTTCTTTGATTTGATGATTCATATTCATCCCTTCGTTCCATTCAATGACACAGTTTTGTTTGACAGCTCGTTCGTCGTATTTGTTTCGCTATTAACCAAAGAAAAGTGGCTTTGTTTTGTACAAATACGTATTGAAATCGATGCAGTGTTAAAAGAAGCCATGTCGCTCGGGCATTTTGAGAACGTGGGCGCCTTTATAAGAAACTGCAACGGCACTACGTTGCGGTACGACCAAGCATGTTTGGAAATTCTCACAACAGAGCGAATAAGTTTCTGGAGTCAGTACGAAGAATGTCAGGGCTGCAGGTTGTTGGAGACGAAGGATCTGCCGATCTCAGGGTCGATTGTCCTGGAGACTTTTAGTCCAGTGCGCTACGCAATCACAAACGGCAACGGACAAATTTGTAATGGTTAGTACTTTCATTATATCATGTTACGTAGAAGGGGCAGACCATTGTTCTCAAATTTAATGCAGTTTGTTGCAATAACACGGTCAGTGCGGACTTTACTGCCCTGTTACAAGTACGATGCAACCAGGTCCATTGTCATTCTAATTGCTTTTTGTTGACATTTAATGCCTCTTTGTTTTATAATACCTACTCAGTTTATTTACTGGAAACCTGTCATTGATAGGCGTCTTATTTATCCTTATTTGCGAAGTATTTATCAAAACCGACACAAGTTATTATTATTACACTAGTACAATATTTATATTAGTAGTGGTTTTGATTTTAAATCTACCCTACAATAAAATTAAAATAAATTGTCCTTCTGGGCAGGCTAGGATCAAAGGCCACACTGCCTCGTTTTCACTTAAATAAATTTTATTATGCAAGTGAAATACATTCACTTTTTTCAGTTCCTTAATTAGCATAACTAATATGTAAACTATTGATAATTGACACTATCTATATATCGACGGGAAAAAGCGTAATGGCATCCACAGCGTTTACATGTTTTGCCGTCAATATATATATTGAATACATACTAGTGCCATGGAATGAAGCAAGTTCTTGGTAAAATCAGAGTAAATTTGGATTATTTTTCTCCCAGATCAGCAGAATAAAGTACCTAATAGCCATAAAATAGGCTAACCAATGGGTTTAGAGATATGAATGTCAATCTATGGATACACATTATCAAATTAATTCATAATATACAACAAAAACAAAACTAATATAGCACAACAGATAAAACAATTAGCTGAAGAAGGTGGTCATCCATCGCCTCACAAAACCTCATACTTTCATCACCATATATAATGTAGGAATGAAACCTGCAAGCTATTGCACAGAAAACAAGGCCTTATGGAGATGGCATGACTTTGCGCGACAGCGGAAACGATGTATGTATGTTTGTCTCGCTCAGTCTATAGCCGCCATGCTCGGATCTCTTGCTCAACCGCTTTCGGGCATCTCTGTCACTGTCACAATGATAGGTTCTATTTACAAAAATCAAAAAGTGTGACTAATATTTAACATCAAATCATGTTATCAGACTTGTAATCTGAGAATATCATAAACATTCAATCAGTAATATACTGTTTCATATACGGATAGATAGATATAGATGAAAATATGCATCTAGTAAGTGTACATATATATTCCCTTGGGCACAGGCGATTAATAGCACATGGCTGAGCTTGGAAGACTTTTCATAAGCCAGATAATAGCCTATCATCCAGTTTAGGGCCCCTGCCTTGAATAGCCACCTGCACCTCTAGCACAACCAGGGCTGGACTTAGAGGGCCAGGGCCCCTAGGCACTTGGCATTTGGGGCCCCCTCCCCTAAGAGAACATAAGTATGGTGCAAGTCCTGCTTCTGGGACTGGGCCCCCTAGGCTGGCTGGGCCCCTAGGCCCGCGCCTTGTGGGCCTAGGGATAAATACGGCCCTGAGCACAACTGTAACACGCAAGTCTTTCTCACGCGAGAAATATTACCTATCTCTTTCTTTGCTGTACTGTGAGAGAGTGACAAGAGGCCCGAAGCGTAGTTGTGCTATATGGACTGGGTCATTCTCAGTTCAACCTTCTATTAAAGCATTGTATGGTACAGAAATTAATTAGAAACAAAGGGTGCTGTATGGCTAGCGCCACGCACCTATACAAATCCTTCATAGCGCTGTTAATATTTTTCCTGAAATAACGACCTCTCTGAACTGATTTTCAGTACAAAATTGTAATAGTATAGACTAGAACCCTATTTGAGACCGGTGTGCAATACAAACTAGTTGTGCCATATTGGATATTTTTTTTATTATAGCCTTTTCCATTAAGCATCAGGCTGTCCTCCTCTAACACCTTCTAATTCCAATGTGGCCTATCTTTGGACATTCTTCTCCAATTTTTTGGATGGATGTTGTGCCATCTTTTCAATGGTCTACCCTGCTTCCGTTTTCCGCAAGGAGGAGTCCTCTCACCCCTCTTATGGAACCTAGTGGTAAATGATCTGATAACAAAACTAAACGAGAGTCATTTCACGACCATAGGATACGCGGACGACCTTGTCATACTTATCAGTGGGCTGGTAACAAGCACACTGTGTGAACTCACACAAACAGCACTAAAAATAGTAGAGAAATGGTGCAAGGAGAATGACCTATCGGTAAACCCCAAGAAAACTGACACAATTCTCTTCACACACAAACGTAAACTGGGGTCATACGAAATGCCAAGCCTCTTCGGTACAAAGCTTACACTCTCCAAACAAGTAAAATATCTAGGGATAATCTTAGATGACAAACTGATCTGGAACAAGCATCTTGAGAACAGATTAAACAAAGCCACAGTCGCCTTCTGGCAATGTCGAAGGATGATAGGCAAAAGGTGGGGTCTCGCCCCGCACATCATTCTGGGGCTATACAAAACGGTAATCGTACCTATGATCAGCTACGGAGCAGTGGTATGGTGGCCCAGAACGCAACTAGCGTGTGCGATTGCCGGCCTGCAGAAAACACAAAGACTAGCATGCACGGCCGCAACGGGTTGCATGAGGACCACTCCTACCGCGGCACTAGAGATGATCCTAGGTCTCACGCCACTACACATACATATACAAAGAGAAGCAGCCGCTACGGCGATACGACTAAAAAGCCTAAACCTATGGACGAAAAGCAATACCCAACACACAAAGATCTACAGTGAAATGATCACAAAATTCCCTACAGTAGAAGCACCAATTGACAAGATACCAAAGACATTAACCTGCAAGAAGGAATACGTCATACTCCTAACAGAAGACCCGAATGAGGGGCTCAACCTTGAGGACCTGAGAATCTTTACGGACGGGTCAAAAACTGAGAAAGGAACGGGATGTGGTGTATTCTCGGAGGATTTGAGTATTAACATCTCTAAACCCCTAGGTGTACACAACACGGTATTCCAAGCTGAATGCGTAGGAATAATAGAAGCCTGCAATGCCATAAAAAGACGCCAGGTTCAGAACACAAACATACGAATACTTTCAGACAGCAAATCCGTACTACAAGCACTAAACAGTGAAATGTGTACCTCTGCTCTAATATACGAATGTCATCACAGCATCACAGACGTGTGCGATGACAAAAATACGGTAACATTACAATGGATAAAGGGACACAGCGGCTCGAGAGGCAATGACGCAGCGGATGAATTGGCCCGTAAGGGATCGGAAACACCACCATGCGGGCCAGAGCCAATAATACCCCTACCACAATCTTATATATACAACATAATGAACCAACACATTTTATACCAACACCAAAAATACTGGGAAGACATAGGAACGTGTAGACAAACAAAAGAAATACTTCCGAATAGGAACCACAAACTCACCACCATCTTACTGAGAATCAACAGGATCCAACTACGCAAGATAGTAGGATTAATAACGGGACATAATACTCTGAACAAACACCTTTTCAATTTAGGTATAACAGACAGCCCAATATGCAGAGCATGCATGGAGGCAGAAGAAACCACCAAACATATTCTACTAGATTGCAAACAGGTAGAAGGATACAGGATGAAATACCTAGGATCTCCAAGTACCGTACACGAAGCCATAAGCAACATCAAGGCTTTGCTTAGGTTCGTGGAGGAGTTGGGGTGGTTGGAGTAGCGCTACCCCCTTTTCACGCAAAATAGGCACGTTGGATGTCGACTTGCGGAAAATGCCCAGCGCAACTAACTAACTAACTAAAGGGTGCTGTATGGCTAGCGCCACGCACCTATACAAATCCTTCATAGCGCTGTTAATATTTTTCCTGAAATAACGACCTCTCTGAACTGATTTTCAGTACAAAATTGTAATAGTATAGACTAGAACCCTATTTGAGACCGGTGTGCAATACAAACTAGTTGTGCCATATTGGATATTTTTTTTATTATAGCCTTTTCCATTAAGCATCAGGCTGTCCTCCTCTAACACCTTCTAATTCCAATGTGGCCTATCTTTGGACATTCTTCTCCAATTTTTTGGATGGATGTTGTGCCATCTTTTCAATGGTCTACCCTGCTTCCGTTTTTCCGCTCTTGGGTACAGTTAGTTACTATTCAGTTACTTCACTGGACCATTTATTGGCCTTCTCTCTCATCGTACCCTGGTTTTCGGAGCACTAATGGTGTAACACGAGGCCGACAGTAGGAGTCAAATCATTTGTGTCGAAAACCACGGGATATGCTCATGTGTCCAGCCATATTGGATTACAAACCAGAAATAGCGAGTGCACTATAATTTAATTATAATGTACTCTTTATCATGTAACCTCCCTGCACAGGTCGTTACTCACACATACAACCAACTGACGTATCTGCCATAAACCCATTTATACTCGTACATATACACCTTTTTAAAATGAAAGAAAGAAAGAAATACATTCATCTTAGACATAATTACATTAAGTTAGTGTGACAAGATTAATAAAATAACAGACAACAAAAATAACTGTCTACCCTTTTTCTTATATTTGATAAGACTGTATTGCTAAGCAATACAAACTATTTTACAGTAGCTGCTGTCTTATTGATATTATTACAAACATTAGTCATATAATTGTTAGGAAACAGCGGTTTTCTGACCATTATTTATAACTAATGTTTTTAATAATAATATCAATTAGTATTCACATTAGAGACATTGTAATTAGAGTTTATTGGGTATAGAATTGCCTCATAAATATTACTATTAATTTTTATATTTGAACTGAATTACGACTTACTTGATAATCGGATCGGCCAGCCAATCGTTTTGGAGAACTTTGGGGAAGGCCTTTGTCCAGCAGTTGACGTGATGACGTCCATCGGCTAATATGATGATGATGCTGAATTTTAGGGTTCCGTAGCCAAATGGCAAAAAACGGAACCCTTATAGATTCGTCATGTCTGTCCGTCTGTCCGTCTGTCCGTCCGTATGTCACAGCCATTTTTTTCCGAAACAATAAGAGCTATACTGTTGAAACTTGGTAGGTAGATGTATTCTGTAAACCGCATTATGATTTTGATGCAAAAATAAAAAAACAGTAATAAATATTGGGGGCTCCCCATACTTAGAACTGAAACTCAAAAATTTTTTTTTCATCAAACACATACGTGTGGGGTATCTATGGATAGGTCTTCAAAAATGATATCAAGGTTTCTAAAATATTTTTTTTCTAAACCGAATAGTTTGCGTGACAGACGCTTCCAAAGTGGAAAAAAGTTGGTCCCCCCCCCCTCTAACTTCTAAAATAAGAAAATGAAAAATCTAAAAAAACATATAATGTACATTACTATAAAAACTACCAACGAAAATTGTTTTGAACGAGATCTAGTAAGTAGTTTTTTTTTAATACCTATTAATACCTAACTTTGCACCTAATTTATATGGGGCGCTATACATACCAGGTGCAAACTTAACTTAACCACTTAGGGATGGAAAGTGTTTGTACGGAACCCTCGGTGCGCGAGTCCGACTCGCACTTGGCCGGTTTTTTTTTAATCATCTGATCTGATCTGTATAATAGTGTAGGTACAGTACAGTTTTTGAAGATAATTAAATAATATTTTGCTCTGATAGTCCGTGCTTAAAATTTAATTAGGTTTAGAAGGCAGAGAGCCGTTCACCCAAAAAAATAGCAAAATGTGATGTCGAAAATTAAATAAATGATGAAAAATTCAAGAACCGCACTTTGTAAATCTTAGAGCATTACCGCTCGTCACTCACCACTGCCGCTGGTCGAGCGTAGTCATGGCCGCTATTAATAAGAAAACCGCTGTAAATATAGGCCTCGGTTTTTTTATATTTTAAGGCAAATCAATATTTATTTTTCTTTTGTTCCTAAAGTACATATTTATTGTTTGTTAGTTGTGAGCAAATTAACACATTTAGATAGTTAGCCTTACTATCTAAATGTGTTAATTCAGATAAAAAAGACATTCAACTATTTCCTGTGAATATAACAGCTATAATGAAATGTTTTCTAATGTCAAGGGCATATCCAATTGCTCTACGTAGCCGTGTCGCATGATACTGACTCATAATTACGATTAAAATGTTAATATCGATACTTTAGAGCACAATCATATTAGCTTGTCGTACAGCAACTAAATAGTATAAGTACATATAAATAGGTATTATAAAGCATATTATCTTATTAATTATCGTGAGATTTTGTTAGACTTTAATAATGATTAAAAACCGAATTTGGCCATTCAGCGAGGAAACGACGCTAGTATCTTCGGCACTATGCCGCAGGGGCCATTTTTATGGTTCCGTATCCAAAGGGTAAAATACGAGACCCTATTACTAAGACTCCGCTGTTCGTCTGTCTGTCTGTCCGACTGTCACAAGGCTGTATGTCATGAACCGTGATAGCTAAATAGTTGAAATTTTCACACATGATGTATTTCTGTTGCCGCTATAACAACAAATATTAAAAACAGAATAAAATAAATATTTAACTGGGGCTCCCATACAACAAACGAGATCGGTAGCGTTAACTTTGCACCTCATTTGTATGCGGCGCCAAGGCGCCATACATACCAGGTGCAAACTTAACCCGGCCAGTTAAGATGGGAAGTGTTTGTACGGAACCCTCGGTGTGCGAGTCCGACTCGCACTTGGTCGGTTTTTAGATTTAGTTTAGTTTTATTTCAATTATTTTTATTGTTGTCAAATTGAAATATTGTACTATCGTAGATTCAGATTGAGACATGTAAAAGTGCCCTTGTGACCTTACAGAATAAACTTAATCTTGAATTCTGTCCTGTTCCAGGCTCATACCAGTTTCTGGAATTCGGCCAGTACAGCATCAACCTCACCGAGGTGAGCAAAGACCAATGCCTCCCCCGTATGACGGCGGAGCCGGACGCGGCCTCCCTGCCCATCCTCACCGCCGTACTCATCCTGTTGTCTATGGCAACGCTGTGGTACGTCGTCAAGGGAATCGGGAAGAGGATCATCGCTGGGAGGCTTTATGCAAGATACTTCGCTAGGTAAATAAATGAGTCATCATTCATCAAATGCGAATTTATGATCACAAACAGTCCTTTTCCGATCATAACACACAAGTTAAAGCGTGACCAGAAATATATGAGGATTGCCAAGAGGGCGCTATATATAAGATTTATATGGCTACTATTTTGCAACCTATCACAACCGCCCTATAATGACATTAGTTTAAATACCTGTCAGTTCCTATGTTAACCTCATAATATCATAGATGCACTCTTTTACTGACTGTTTTTCGTGTAGTAAACACGTGCACACTTTATTTATAATATTACGTTCACGACTGTGAATGATTTTCGGCATTTTCTTTGGACATTGTTGACAAACCATCATTGTCAGTGTAAGAAATTAGTTCCAGTGAAATTCCGCAATATGGCGCATCCTCATATATTTCCGGTCTGGCTTTACACATGTTCGTTAACTCTTGATTTAGCACTATCAGAACCAACGTTTGGCCATTGTAATTATTTACGTCATCCTAGGCCATAAAAGTGGTACTTCGTGCCCGTCTAGCACAACTACGCTACGCGACTCTTGTCGCGCGACATAGCATGGCCTGTCCCTCTCTTACACTACAGCGAAGAAAGAGATAGGTAATATTACTCGCGCGAGAAAGAGTCGCGTGTCACAGTTGTGCTAGAGGTAAGGCAAGGCATACGTAAAACATTAGACAAACCACGGGCGGTAATTCGTAAAACCCTAGATTTTATATTTGGGTACCACCTGCGATCTGGGACATTCACGAATTCACCGCCGTAGGTATGTCATTTCATTCGTATTTCGAACCACAATTGTCTGCTCTATTCAACTTTAACAAGGCTTGAACTATTGACCTTCGTTTATTTTCATCAAATTAAGTGTTAAATAATCCTGTACTTAAGGGCCAAAAAACAATTGCACGTGATTATAATATCGTTGTGTAACGTTGCGTTTTAACATGGGTTTTCAGTTTTCACATTAGACTGTAGCACAAAAGATTCATAATAGAACAGCTGACGTGGAAAATTGCGTTAACGTGAGGCTAAGAACATGTTTTTTTGCATCTTATACGACGCGTACACGGCGCTTTACAATGACGCACCGTACCACGTCACGTCACGCTGTTGTACGGCTGTGGCCTACGTTACCGTCAGTGGAGAAATTTTCCGCCTTCGACCACAGCTGTCTTTGACGTTCAAAAGGGTTTTTACCCTTGTTTCACAGAAAAAAGTTTCATCGAATTTTAATTTCATCTAAAGCATTTTTTTCTGAAACCATAATATATTTCGGAATGTTATAACACAAACTTAACCTAAGCGAACCTAATCAATAGGTTGACAATTTCAAGATATCTGAAAAATGTATGACTTCCGAGAAAATATTTGTCAATTAAATGAAAATTCTATGAAATGGAGTGTTCAGTGAAGTGTTTTTCTATAAAAGAAGAGGATCCCGTTCAAAGGGTTAAATTGTATTTTGGCTCTAATTTACAGTTACTGACAATATCCAGTTATGCATCAATTTCTATTCTACATGTTATGGTTGTCGGTTGTTACAAAAAAATATTAATTTGCACAGAATAATGCCCACCAACTGCGGTTCTGAGTACCCCCTTGGCAGTACAGGGTAGGAAGGCATGAACTTCTGACTATTTCACATCATGTTTTCGGTTCTCTGCTTTTTCACCGAATTCTTTTTCGTCGAATATTTCATTTCGTAGAAACCGTTCTCTGAAACCGTAAAATATCTGGGATTGTTATAAAACAAACGTAACCTAATCAATAGGATGATATTTGCGAGAATTATGAAAAAAATATGCCTACAAAGTATTTGCGAAATGAAACATTCGAAAAAGAAAATTCTGTGAAAATGCAGTACAGAACACCCATGTTTTCATATAATGCTGTTGCTCGGCTCTCGAAACAGGTTAAATTGGCTTTGATATGATAAAAAATGCTACCAATGGAAATTATAATGAATGCGTTTGCATGAATGTCATCTCACCAAAGCTTTTGAAGACTTATAATACTATTTTTAAACAAAATAAAGGGAATAACTTTGCCTTTTGTAATAGTGATGATTAAACTTGAGTAAATCAGTGAATGGTTTATATATCAGTGAATAGAATTAATCATGATCATAATATTTACTATGTTTTAGTAACTATATCAAAATCGGGGAATGTGTCTCAAATCAAGGAAATATTAATAAGATTATTTTCACGTTTTAAACAAATAGTTAAAAACAAAGTGAAAAAAATCAACAATCTGTTAGAATTCTGTCAAGTCCGCATCTATCCGTCGAGTACCAGGTCTCTCCAAATGACCTCCATGCTACGACACATGTTGCTGTCCCCAGGGAGGACAACGAGCTGGGCTCGGAGACGCGCGTGCTGACGACGGAGGCGAGCGTGCCCCGCCCCCCGACCCGCTCCCGCCTGCGCTCCCTCGACATCTTCCGCGGGCTCGCTATAGCGCTCATGGTAAGTCATCTGGCAAATCAACAGCATAGAAATGATCGGGGTTTTCGGTGAGGCAATAATCTGTATATTTTTTTTATAAATAAAAATAAATACAATAACTTATTAATAATGATTATTTTCAATACGTACACAATGAAGAGCATTCGTACATCAACAAAATTTCCATACGAAAAACATAGCTAATATAATTTCTATTTAGGAGTTCTAAGTGGCTCCACTGCAGAGTATGTTTAATCCTTAAATACAAAGATCAAAGCTTAAAGAAAAATTGAAAAAGGAGCTACCTGGGGGAAGAGACCTTTTTGCAGAGTATGTTCCCTAGCGAAGCCACAGTCTATGCCCATTATTTCGTGCCCTGGTTCAGGTACAGCCATAAACATCATTGTACATGGTGTACGTTCAACGTACATCATTTCACCATATAATCAATTGATTTTCATAATGGTGACGCTGCGGCTGAGCAGCATGCTCAATATTGCCCAAATTTTGCATAATAAATCCAAAACTATTCACAGTGATGAAAGTCAAGTTTTTTTAATAGGTTTCAGTATTTATTTCACAAGAAGAACGTAGGATTGAGCAGCATTCTGGTAAACAATGTTTTGAATTTGGTTAATGACAAATCCTTAACAAATAATGCAAATATATGACGTATACACATTATTGCCATATTTCCCTTTCCCTATAGGCTAAGTTATAGCGCAAGTAACAATGGCCGATAGTTTTGGTTCTGTTATGCAAAAATTACTTGAAATTTGCGAAATATTTTGTCCCGTTCCCTCCTTGTTTACATCAGTGACATTCACCGACGTTCAATGTCAGTTACCAAAAATGTGTCGTTGCCAGTAAAATAAATGAGTATACTCTATCCGGAATTCTAAGATCAAATTATGTCAAACAAGCACACAGTGGCACAAGTGAAAAACAACATTAAATTTACATGTATACGGTGGTTTGTACCATGTGCCAAAGTGACTTTATTTGATCTTAGAGATCGGACAGACTATACCACTAAAAATCCGCAATCGCTGCTGGGGCTATAAGTCCTTCACTTTTGGAGCCTATCTACTTATAAAATATCAATGACTACGAGTATCACCAACAAAACATCCAAAATTATGGGCATCTCTCTCAGATCTTCGTGAACGCCGGCGGCGGCGGCTACGCCATCTTCTCCCACTCGGTGTGGGACGGGCTGACGGTGGCCGACGTGGTGTTTCCCTGGTTCGCGTTCGCCATGGGGCAGGCGCTCGTGCTGTCGCTCAACGCGCGCCTGAGGACCTCGCTGCCCAGGATCGAGGCACTGCAGCAGGTCAGTATATAAATATATAAATAAATAATCATAATCATAATCAATTTATTTGTAAAGCCAATTTACATGTCAGTTTTCATTGCATACACAGATTGAAGATTTAACATTCAGTGAGTATAAATAATCCTTATAACTTAAGCAGATTCAATTAGTTATTACAATAATAAATAAAATAAAAAACAATAGAAGTCCAATAAAAAATAAATCAATTAGCTCTCAATTATATAAAATAATTAGATAAATATATAAATATCGGACAACCTCACACAAATCGATCTAGTCCCAAATTAAGCTGGGTACTAGACGACGATATACAGTCCGACCAAAAAGAGTAGAAATTAAAAAGTGGCAATACTGTAGTGTCGTCCCTTTCTAATCAATCTAAGAAAACGGGGATGACACTAAAGTATTGCCACTTTTTAATTTCTACTCTTTTTTGCCAGACTATAAATATATAAATATCGGACAACCTCAAACAAATCGATCTAGTCCCAAATTAAGCTCAAGAAGGCTTGTGTTATGGGTATTAGACGACGATATACAGTCCGACCAAAAAGAGTAGAAATTAAAAAGTGGCAATAGGTACTGTAGTGTCGTCCCTTTCTAATCAATCTAAGAAAACGGGGACGACACTAAAGTATTGCCACTTTTTAATTTCTACTCTTTTTGGTCAGACTGTACATACTTATTAAACATATACTTAAATACATAGAACAACCATGACCCAAGCACAAATATTAGAGTTCATCACACAAATACTTGCCCTGGCCGGGATTCGAACCCGGGACCGCCGGCTCAGTAGGCAGGTACAAACCGAGCCAAACGCGTCGTCAAAACTATTATCAGTACCTACTGGTTTAGGATGAGAGGTATAGGATTGGGTGTGCAATTTGGGATGAATTATCTTTAAGAAAATATTCAAATATAGGTGACGACGGCAGTAGGTAAAGGTGGGGCGGGGGGAGGTTGATGGAAAAATCTTGCTTAGTAAATAATTCCTTCCGTCTTCAGAATCGAAGGCGTTGATGTGTCTTCTGGTGCATCTCACCCTCATGGAGACAGCCCGTATGACTGATATTTGTACTTTTACTTTGACCTTAAATGCTACCTATACTTAATATGGATATGCCCCGGGGATTACCGGAAAATCCGTTTTTTGTTGACATTATATAACATCGTTTAGCAGTGCGTTTATGGGCAATAGACTATAAACTTTTACTATAGGCTTCTGTAAAGTATGTCTTTAATATATTCTTCAGTTTCCGCGACTGTGACACATTTAAATAAAACAATTGAAACGGATTATATATGTGGAAGAGATCGCTTTTTAGCGATAAGACCGCCTTTTGTTTACTTTACCGTTATTTATACATTGTATTTGTCTTGTTTCCTTTTGTAAACTTTTATTGGTGCGCAATAAAGTATCGTTGAATTGTATTGTATACCGCGTATAATTATTATTTAAGACTCCCTGACGTTTCGGTAGCTTTCCGAATTCTACCGCTAAATCTGAACACTGGTGATTTCATTGATATGGTTATCAACGACTGGACTTTTTGCTGTGTTCCTAAATTTCTACGTTGAGTAAAGTGATAATCATGATGGTTGACGTTTTTTCTGTCAGGTGGCCCAGCGCTCGCTCCTCATGGCCCTGGCTGGCGTGGTGCTGGGGTCGTCGGACGTGGCGTGGACGGACGTGCGGCTGCCGGGCGTGCTGCAGCGCCTCGCCGCCATGTACCTCGTCGTCGGCGCCCTGGAGTGTGCCTTCATGCGCACCGCTCAGAACATCACACCAGGTATGACGTCACGCCACAGCTGCTGGGCCCGTCGGACGTGGCGTGGACGGACGTGCGGCTGCCGGGCGTGCTGCAGCGCCTCGCCGCCATGTACCTCGTCGTCGGCGCCCTGGAGTGTGCCTTCATGCGCACCGCTCAGAACATCACACCAGGTATGACGTCACGCCACAGCTGCTGGGCCCGTCGGACGTGGCGTGGACGGACGTGCGGCTGCCGGGCGTGCTGCAGCGCCTCGCCGCCATGTACCTCGTCGTCGGCGCCCTGGAGTGTGCCTTCATGCGCACCGCTCAGAACATCACACCAGGTATGACGTCACACCACAGCTGCTGGGCCCGTCGGACGTGGCGTGGACGGACGTGCGGCTGCCGGGCGTGCTGCAGCGCCTCGCCGCCATGTACCTCGTCGTCGGCGCCCTGGAGTGTGCCTTCATGCGCACCGCTCAGAACATCACACCAGGTATGACGTCACACCACAGCTGCTGGGCCCGTCGGACGTGGCGTGGACGGACGTGCGGCTGCCGGGCGTGCTGCAGCGCCTCGCCGCCATGTACCTCGTCGTCGGCGCCCTGGAGTGTGCCTTCATGCGCACCGCTCAGAACATCACACCAGGTATGACGTCACACCACAGCTGCTGGGCCCGTCGGACGTGGCGTGGACGGACGTGCGGCTGCCGGGCGTGCTGCAGCGCCTCGCCGCCATGTACCTCGTCGTCGGCGCCCTGGAGTGTGCCTTCATGCGCACCGCTCAGAACATCACACCAGGTATGACGTCACACCACAGCTGCTGGGCCCGTCGGACGTGGCGTGGACGGACGTGCGGCTGCCGGGCGTGCTGCAGCGCCTCGCCGCCATGTACCTCGTCGTCGGCGCCCTGGAGTGTGCCTTCATGCGCACCGCTCAGAACATCACACCAGGTATGACGTCACGCCACAGCTGCTGGGCCCGTCGGACGTGGCGTGGACGGACGTGCGGCTGCCGGGCGTGCTGCAGCGCCTCGCCGCCATGTACCTCGTCGTCGGCGCCCTGGAGTGTGCCTTCATGCGCACCGCTCAGAACATCACACCAGGTATGACGTCACGCCACAGCTGCTGGGCCCGTCGGACGTGGCGTGGACGGACGTGCGGCTGCCGGGCGTGCTGCAGCGCCTCGCCGCCATGTACCTCGTCGTCGGCGCCCTGGAGTGTGCCTTCATGCGCACCGCTCAGAACATCACACCAGGTATGACGTCACACCACAGCTGCTGGGCCCGTCGGACGTGGCGTGGACGGACGTGCGGCTGCCGGGCGTGCTGCAGCGCCTCGCCGCCATGTACCTCGTGGTCGAAGCCCTGGAGTGTGCCTTCATGCGCACCGCTCAGAACATCACACCAGGTATGACGTCACACCATAGCTGCTTATGTTTTCTCGCGCTAACACACAGCACAGGAATAGTGGCATATTTTGGCAGGAAAATAAATGAATTAAACTTTATTTTATAACTTTATCTTGGCACTAGAGATGAAAATATGCTGGGGTCTGCCAAAATTTTGGGGTCCACTACATACCAGTGGGTATGGTATGGACGGGGCATATTTTAAAAGATGAACATATACAAACTTAGCGAGTGAAGTGTAATTTTGTGTGTAATTTCTCGTGCTGAATCGAATGAGGCCAGGCACACGTTCATATGACCAATATTTTGCGACATATTAAGTTTTATCTATGTTACAAAGAATAATATGTATATTTGTGTACACAGGTCGTTCCCTGTTCCGTGACATCGCGGCCGGTTGGCAGCAGTGGCTCGCCACTCTCTCGCTGGTAGCAGTTCAGGTCAGTCGAAATCGCCTGGTGACAACCAAAACTAACTAAAATTTCTGTCACTGCTCTTCGAAACCTCGTATCCAGTAAGTAGATGGGCACTGAGATACGAGTTTGGTATTTGTTACTTAGTGAGTTTTGGTCATCTATACCTTTTCTTTGATAAAATCTGGTAAGAGCTTCAGCATCTTACGAGGACTCCGGAAATTTAAATAACGATGATTACTGATGTTGAATTCTACGATATAATGTAGTTATATGCAAAAAATAGCTCAATATGTCTTGAAATAAAGAAACTACTTATGCAAATTTCACGTACGCAAATTTCACGTTTTTTTTAGTCAAAATCAAATTTTAAATTGGTTTTAGAATTCGTATAACACACACAACAAAACACTAAATAAAACACTATTTATCAAACAACACTTTTTCACGTCCTAAATTGCGAATTAGAACGATTGATAACCTTTCTTCGATGACTTCACGATTTCGTTGCCATTTGTATGGAGCATTTTCAGCGCTCCACTTACGTTAAAACACATTTAGGTACATTTTCGAACCGTATTGGTTCAGGCACATTAATATGGTGAATCAACTTTTAAGTGCATCTTGTTGCTATGGTTACGCAAAATTTGTCTCTCGGACAACCTAAGCATTTTTCTACGAAACAGTATGAAGATGTCACTTGGACAACGGGGACAGAGTAAACAACACAAAAAAGTTGATTCACCCATGAAGCAATAATTGTATTTCACAGTAAAGTTTCAATAAATTTGTAAATTTCCTCATAATAAATTTTAACAATTTCTTCCAAATGTTTAATCGTAGCATTTTTAAATAGCTATTAAGAGGCCTTATTCCTTTTAAAATTTATTTTTTTCATATTACGACAAATATACTGATAATTTTAACCAACTTTTTTAAGTGAATAATACTTTTCACCGAGTTCTAGGTAGTAACATGGCTATTTCATGCTTTCATTGCGTGCAGTCGAAAATAAGTTGAAAAAACTAATTTTCCGCGTGAATTTTGTCAATTTTGAGTAGTTTTTGAAACAAAAATTATCAATGAAAATTTCAAACTGTAGGTTTCAAATATATAGCAATAAATCCCAATAGCCCTGTTCTAGGTAGTAACATCAATAATATGTTAAGAAACATGTTTGATCATAGAGAAAAATGTCTAAACGATCAGCATTTTAAAAGGAATAAGGCCTCTTAAGTACCACTTCTTTTTTTTTTGTTTTATGTTAATGTCTAGATTAAGTTTGTGGCAATAAAGATTTTTTATTATTATTTATTATTATTATTATTATAAAACTGACGTTCTCTAGATCTGCGTAACTCTAACCGTTGCCGCCCCTGGTTGTCCTCGAGGCTACGCTGGCCCCGGCGGCCTCCACATGTCTGACGAAGGCCTGAACCTGCAGAACTGCACCGGCGGCATCGCTGGTTACATCGACCGGTGAGTAAGACGACGAGCGAAGCGATGCCACTTCTCTACACACCTAACTGTGGTTGTCCGAGAGCCTACGTCGGCCCCGGCGGCCTCCACATGTCTGACGAAGGCCTGAACCTGCAGAACTGCACCGGCGGCATCGCTGGTTACATCGACCGGTGAGTAAGACGACGAGCGAAGCGATGTCACTTCTCTAGACACCTAACTGTGGTCGTCCCTGGTTGTACGGGAGTCTTCGTCGTCTCCGGCGGTCTCCACATGTCTGACGAAGGCCTGAACCTGCAGAACTGCACCGGCGGCATCGCTGGTTACATCGACCGGTGAGTAAGACGACGAGCGAAGCGATGCCACTTCTCTACACACCTAACTGTGGTTGTCCGAGAGCCTACGTCGGCCCCGGCGGCCTCCACATGTCTGACGAAGGCCTGAACCTGCAGAACTGCACCGGCGGCATCGCTGGTTACATCGACCGGTGAGTAAGACGACGAGCGAAGCGATGCCACTTCTCTACACACCTAACTGTGGTCGGCCCTGGTTGTCCTGGAGACTACGTGGTTCCCGGCGGTCGGTGAGTACGACGACGAGCGAAGCGATGCCACTTCTCTACACACCTAACTGTGGTCGGACCTGGTTGTCCTGGAGACTACGTGGTTCCCGGCGGTCGGTGAGTACGACGACGAGCGAAGCGATGTCACTTCTCTACACACCTAACTGTGGTCGGACCTGGTTGTCCTGGAGACTACGTGGTTCCCGGCGGTCGGTGAGTACGACGACGAGCGAAGCGATGTCACTTCTCTACACACCTAACTGTGGTCGGACCTGGTTGTCCTGGAGACTACGTGGTTCCCGGCGGTCGGTGAGTACGACGACGAGCGAAGCGATGTCACTTCTCTAGACACCTAACTGTGGTCAACCCTGGTTGTGCGGGAGTCTACGTCGTCTCCGGCGGTCTCCACATGTCTGATGATATCCTAAACCTTCAGAACTGCATCGCTGGTTACATTTATCGGTATAATATACTCATTAGGCATTACATTATGCGAAGACTACTAGCTGTGCCGCGCTGTGTTACGCGTTCATCCCACGGGAACTATTTTTTTTCGGTAAAACAGAAGCCTATGTGTTAATCCAGGGTGTCAGCTACCTTCATACCAAAACTGTGGAGAAGCAACAAATATACACGTAAACACTAAAACTTTCGCCTTTATAATATTAGTGTGATTAACCTTAGGCAACTCTCTTATAAACCCCCAACATGAAAGACATTTTTCAATCATGTATCTGATCCCTAGCAAGAGTCGCTTGATGTACTTCTTTGTATTTTAAAAGCTTTTATTTAACTTGCAATGTATGTACAGTCGAGTTCATTTACATCTACACACTTACGAGAACAAAAATATCTGAACACGACCCTATTGTCAGGAGCATAAAGTCGTGTTCAGATATTTATGTTCTCGTAAACGTGTAGATGTAAATGAACTCGACTGTATGTATGTATGTATCTAAGTATGTTTGTTCAGGTGAAATCTTGCAACTCAATTTTGAAGCAGATATCGTCAACCGATTGAGCTGAAATTTTGCATACTTACTTAACTTTGATGACAATACAATAATATGGTACCATGGGGCTGATCTGATGATGGAGCCGGAAGGTGGCCATAGGAACTCTATAATTGAGAAGCAATCCTACCGAGCTTGGGCTCTTTAGAATCGTCTCAGTGAGCATTTGATGGATATCCAAAGAAAAGTACAGTCGGCTATAAAAGCTTGCCACTAAAATGTCATTTTTGACAGAAACTTATTTGTAAACCTTGATACACAGACAACCCCCACTAGACGGAGCATGTAAGGCGACCCGCGCGCACCAACGATATGGTATGGCAGAACATTAAAGTATCAACACGGCGGCCACCGTTTAGTTGCGTCCATGTTTATGATCCATGCGTACGTCAACGAAAAAAGAAATTAAATAAATAACATGGTAAATTGTAGTGTTAAGTGGTGTAGAGAGACCTCATAAACATGAACGCAACTAAACGGTGGCCGCCGTGTTGATACTTTAATGTTCTGCCGTACCATATCGTTGGTGCGCGCGGGTCGCCTTACATGCTCCGTCTAGTGGGGGTGGTCTGTGCCTTGTATAACCGATATATTTTCCCAGGTCGGTCTTCGGAGAATCCCACCTGTACCAGCGCGGCAGGTTCCGGCTGGTGTACCACACCAGCCAACCTCATGACCCTGAAGGCCTGCTGGGTATTCTGTCGGGGCTGCTGGTGGTGCAGGCCGGCGCGCACGCCACCAGGATCATGCTCGCTTACAACCACGCCAGGTCAGTAACCCAGACACGTTTCAGTCAAATAAATTCAACGGGTGTCTATCATTTCATCGAAATTTCTTACGTCGATTTTCATGTCACCGAAAACTATTCCACGAATGTCTTTTCATTTTTTTTTTTCTAATCACATGATCATCAATTCATTGCTTTTCGAATAATCGATCAACTATTCAACGTAAATTGTTTCGAATTTGTCTCAAATCGTAGCTCAACTATTCATCGAATTTACCTTTCATAGAATAATTACTTGGTCGTAGTATTCATTTATCGAAACATGATTCACAGATGGCACGTCCCATTTCCAACCAAGTCGGGTTTCGGGTCATAAAAAAAAATTATGTTAGGTCCTTGAAGCGTATTATTGAGTATAGTAACACTGGTGAAATGATTTTCTATGATATAATTATTATGAGAACTGAAACTTACGTTAAACCAAAATTATAGTAAAAGCGATTCGATGAACGACTTCGTCGATAAACAAATAAAATAGTGAAGTAAAATTCGATGAGTTGATTCTTGTGTAAAAGGTAATTCGAGTAAATGTACAAGCGATCTAACGAAGTTCGATGAATGATTCCTAAGTTGTAATAAAATTCTGCGAATAGTGTTTTAGGAAACGATAATCGATGAAACGATTTTCGGTAAAGTGATGGATTACCAAATTCAACACAACACTAAGGATCACTAAGGATGTGATGCTCCTCGCGTTGCAAGCGTTCATAGGCGGCGGTAACTGCTTAACATCAGGCGGGCCGCATGCTTGTTTGCCACCGTCGAAGGTATAAAAAAAAAAAAGGGTAAATGGCACCACAATCACACACTGTAAACATTTTTTTTGGCATAACATAGTGGCTCCACTTCGGCTGGTGGTAAGCAAAACCGGCCGATTGCGAGTCTGACTCGCGCACCGAGGGTTCCGTACAAATACTTATCCCATCTTAACTGGCTGGGTTAAGTTTGCACCTGGTATGTATGGCACTGAATACAAATGAGGTGCAAAGTTAACACCGACGACGTTTGCTGTATGGGAGCTCCGTTAAATATTATTTTTATTCTGTCTTTTAGTATATTATTGTTATAGCGGCTACAGAAATACATCATCTGTGAAAATTTCGACTGTCTAACTATCAGGGTTCGTGAGACAGACGGACGGACGGACAGCGGGGCCTTAGTAATTGGGTCCCGTTTTTTAGCCTTTGGGCACGGTACCCTAAAAGGGGAACCCAAGTCGCAATAGCAACCGACAAGAAACCAATGATACCTTGTCAGTTGAGACTGCCATACTGGGCCAAGAGATGCTTTTTCACGCTTTGTTTGAAGGGTCCCATGTTGTAAGAAGTTGGAAACACATATGCCATAATAAGTTCAATTTTTTTAAAGTTCGTCGGATGCCTTGTAAAAATTGCCAAACTCATTTTGAAACATTTCAAAATCCTAACCTAAACACAGCTTTAAAATTCAGCTTGAACACCAACACTTAATTATTATTTATTATTTAATTTATTTATGTTTTTTTTTTATTACTTCTAAGATTGTTACAGTAAACGGCGATAAAGAATGCACATCGGCAATCATCGCATTTCCGAATACAAACGAATGCTAATTTCCATGTACATCAATTATTAGATTAATCGTTCATCAGAATTTGAATTTAGAACTAAGTACTTTATTGTTGTTTTGTTTTGATTTCACGTGGAATATATAGAGCTGTAAAACTCGATGTAATAATATATAGTTATTGCTATAATGTTCTTGTTGGGGAAAAAGAAAAATAATATACATATATATATATTCAGGCCCACATTCCTAAAAGGGCTTGACTGAGCATTAGCAACTTATGTTATACTACTAGGATACTTAAATATGGGTTTAAAGATCGACAAAAAGTGTAATTACTTACATTAACATTCTCATGTTTTTTAAATTGGTCGGCTTCAGTTACAAAATATTTATAAACATTGTAGATCATTTCGCGTGACTGGCAAAGTAACGGCTTACCTTTTTTCCCTATAGATGCCATAGTACAAATTTAATTTTGTGTAGGTTTTAGCAACTCTATATATATATTGACTTGGATATGCGACTGCACTCTCTCGCATTTGAACCACGACTAACAAAACAAACGTCATGGTGTGTGCGACACAGATATCGCTATACGAAGTCGAAATTAGCCGATTGTCTCTTTCCAAAGATCGATGTGCAAACTTTATCGCCGTTTACTGTGATTATGTTCTGACATCTGCCTTTGCTTTTTGACATCTTCTATAATTTTAAATATTTTAATATTATTCAGATTATTTTTTATTTTATTAATTTATGATATCAGTGTGTATTGTAATGTGTAGATTAAGTTAGATATAAGTATAATTTCAAACACATTGTTATCGAATAAATAAATCGAATCAATCAATCAAATCAATTGGTGGAGAGCCGCTGTACAACTTAATGTATCCTATACGCGGATGTCAATATCTTCTGCTCTTTGTTTGTTGTTTGTTCCAATAAATAACCACTATATTTTTTTCAGAGCTCGCATTATGCGTTGGGTGTTCTGGTCGATCGTCTTCGGCGTGACCGGTGGCGCCCTCTGCATGTTCACCAAAGATGGCGGCCCGATACCCATCAACAAGAACCTGTGGAGCGTCTCCTTCTGCCTCGTGACGGCGGCCATGGCCTTCATGGCCCAGGCTGTTCTGTACTTCCTCGTGGATCTCAAGATGAAGTGGGGCGGTCGTCCGTTGTACTATGCTGGTAAGTTCCACTTTATACTGCAAACACCGATGCAAAATAGGCTCATTGTAAGACGTCGAATTGCGGAAAGTAGCCCGCGAAAAGCTATAACACCTATGTTTTGCTATTTTCTATTAGAAACAGAAAAACAATACAATTTTTGTTATAAAATGTCGCACGTTTGTGTCAGCCCTACAGTTATGACAGTGTAACCTTGTCCGCGTTAGGTACATGGTCGTTTATAACTGTTTTACAAAGTCCTCTCCCTAAAGGTTGTCCAGAAAAGATCGCTATTATTGGATTGTTTTTGGCTCCTTATCCGTTCAAAAATGCTGATCGTTTTAGACATTTTTCTCTATGATCAAACATTTTTCTTCACATATTATCAATGTAACTAGTTAGAACAGGGCTATTGCGATTTATTATTGGTATATATTTGAAACCTAGTTTTTATTTTTCAAAAACTAAATTCTCAAGATTCACGCAGAGGTTTTTTCAACTTATTTTCGACTGCACGCAGGAAAGCACGAAATAGCTGTTACTATCTAGAACTTAGGGAAAAGTAATATTCACTTTAAAGAGTTGGTTGAAATTATCAATTTATTTGTCATAATATGAAAAACATACATTTAAAATGTATAAGACCTCTTAATAGTGCAATAAATAAAAAAATCAAAAAAATATTAAGGGACAATCATACACAAATCGACCTAGTCCCAAACTAAGCAAAGCTTGTACTATGGGTACTAGACGACGATATACATAATATATAAATACATATATAGATAACATCCATGACCCAAGAACAAATATTTTGCACAAATATTTGCCCCGGCCGGGATTCGAACCCGGGACCGCCGACTCAGTAGGCAGGTGTCTACAAACCGAGCCAAACGCGTCGTCTTATTAAATGTATCACTTTATCCCAGGTCAAAATGCGCTCTTCCTCTACCTGGGCTCCGAGCTGCTGAAACGCCACTTCCCCCTCCACATCCACGTGCCGGCCGCGACGCACGCCCAACTCCTCGCTACGCACGCGTTCGCCATGCTAGTGTGGCTCGCCGTCGGCGTCGCGCTCCACAGGAAACGGATCTTCATCACACTCTAAGGTCCGATTGGATTATTTCAAGTCAGTTATACCTGCTTGTCATCATCAAATTGGTTATATAAGCTGTTCGGACATCAAACTTATTGGTATTTCACTTAATAACTGGTATTCACATTGTTAAACAGGTTATAACTAGGAAAACCTTTTATTTTTATTAGGAATACCCTTGTAACTGGTTTTTGACTGTTGTTACTAAACAGGTCATAAACTGGTTATATCAGTAATTAAGTCAAATAAAACCGGTTATAACCGATTATTGCAGTGAGTAAATATTATTTTTCATAACGTATCCCGTCATAACAAATCGCAAAACTGTTACAATAGGTATTTTTCAAAATACGAGTAAATCATTAGCTTACCTCGGGGTTTTCCGTGCACGAATGATCATTTGTGCATCGAAAACCCTGGGTTATGATGATTATTAGACTATAAAAACTGACGCAGAACAGGGGCGTTCACCAACTATCGCTTTCCGATAAATGTGTACGGTCAGCATCGAAAGTGGCTGACACTTCGACTACTGGCTTATGTCAAATTGCATACTAAAATTGTCAGCTTTGATGATGAGTGTACAACAAAATAAAGCGAGCCACCGTTTCTACAATCGCCCTGTAGTATTGACAAGTCATCATTCAAACTCATGAGTCACTTTATTTCGAAAGGGTTCTAGCCTAGCGGTTATATAGGTATCGTCACGAGAGTTGAGGTGACGCACACAACAACATCTCAAGTAATGACAGCGAGATTTTGATATAACTGTTCTTCTTTCGTACTAACTACGATAACGTACTAGCATCTCAGCAACTGCAAGATTGTAAATTTTTTTAAAGATATATTTTATCAAAATACATTTTATATAGATCTTCATTTTATTTATATAAGTACGCCATTATATTTATGGTTTTGTCGGCTACCATAACTTTGTAATAGTTCTTAATGAATCGGATGACGATAATTAATAAACTGTATTTTTAGGTTTTTTATCCTGTTTTTTCTCTTTATGAACCAATTAAAAAGGATTATATCGTGTATATTTATTATTGCAGCCTTCCTCACGTGATGTTTCGGGAACTTTACAGTTACGATTATCAAAGGTGGACTAATACGCGAATATACGAGAATATATATAGTTAATATACGCGATATAAATCCATTTCAATTGTTGTAATGAAATGTGTAACAGTCGCAGAAACCGAAGTTAATACTATTTTACCTATTTTAAAAAACAATGTATCATCCTTTTAATTATTTACATTCACTCATTCATTCCATTCATTCGCTACTTTTTGCAATCTGTACTGTATGTAGTTGTGTGTGGCTTCACCTCCCGTGGAAATACCTATACGCGAATTTAAGTCCCTTATGAGAGTGACAGTCTTATTTCAAAATGTAAAATGATAACTTAAGGACTATAAAATAGAAATATGTATACTAACCATATCAACATATAAAATGAATTGACTTTATGTACCACGATTAATATTGATTTTGCATCTTATCACCAAATAATATATATATTAGAAAATTGTTAAGTTTGTGATATTTATATACTTAACCAATTTTGAGTCGTAATTATAGAAATGCCAAAATTGTGCTTATTGTAAAAAATATAATCCTTTTTTGCAACCTGCATTTAAACACGATTTAATCTCCTGTAGTTAATTTTCATGTTTAATTGGAGTTTTCTTGTTTTGTCCAAATGTCTTAGAAATGATTTAGATTTGAAAATCTTACTGTAGGCAATTGTAATAAAAAAAATCTAAAATTTGGTTATTTATTAGTGATGTATTAAAATAAATAATCAATGATTTAGACATTTGGAAATGAGATCTTAAACGGTATGTTAGTAGGTATATGTATGTATATCGGCTGATCCATTTGCTTATTCGTTCTACCATCAATTAGCCATTGATAAGAACTATTATTGTTATCTTTAAGGAGAAATCGGAAAAATATTTGTCCAGATCTCCAAGATTAATTGGTATAACATTGAAACGAAAATTATTATAGTCGGGCGCGGTTCGTACTCGCGTTTCGTTCGGTGGTCTAATAGGTAAAACGCCCGTGTTGACCTGGAAAGCCATTGGAAACCCGGGTTCGAATCCCTCCCAAACCAAGAAAATCTTCGTTTCAATGTAAAATTTCTTTTATTAGCAGACGTTACTGCTTCAATAAAAATACATAAATTGGTATTAAACAATTTGCTCAGAATAAGAGTAACGATATCCAGTGATAACATTCGATTCTTCTAACTTGTATAAAAAAATATAGCAATGAAATGAGTGTATGGGTTTAAAAAAGGGAGACGTCTAAATATCTGTGTTGTTGGGAAAAGTAATAAATGACGTTAATATTCTGCCCTCTTAAAAACAAATGGCGGTATCTCAAAAAAATCACTATCGAGTTCATTATCGTATTGCTTAAAACATTCTACACCAGAAATGTCTAAAAATTTGTTACCGTATTTGCTTTAGTGGGGCAGCATTGTTGGTCACTCTCCTTTTCATACATTCGTTGTATGATTATGGTGTATAATAACATTAATAACTGATTATTAATGACTCATTATACAACGGAGTATTATGATGACCGATGATTGTAACGCCAACTATTGATTCAGCTTTTTTCATTAGACACTTATTTTAGGCGGTGTCACTTTATTACTTCCATACAGTCGGATTAATGTAGTTATATTAAGTTAGGTATACACAAGATGGCGCCACCATCGACAATTATTTAATAACCAGATATTTCACAGTTTTTATAGAATCTTTTTATCGATTCCGTTTTTAAACAGGACATATAAATTTCTGACACTTTATATTTAAAACAGCAATACCTACCTGAATTGTATTTCTGATTTATATACAAAGTGATTATGCTCCCTATATAGATTGTGAATCTTTTTGCCTTGGACTTAAAGGCGGCGCCTTTAATGTGAAAGTTGAATGCACTTAAAGAATTTGTTTTTTTGGCGGTGGCGATGGAGGCGCCACCTGTAACTGGCATCGCGAAACCATTATGAAATAAATGAATATATTCATATTTTGAATAATTTTAATGTTAATTTAATTTTCTATATTAGTCTATGGACGGACAAAATAATGTTTATTTTTCATTATTCTTTATTATTATTTTTCAATAACGTATGAAGGAATAATTTGATTTACTAGGGAACTTATAGAATTGTACGGATTGTAGTCATAATTAGTTTCCATTTACTTTCAATAAACAATTTTAATATTTATTGTTGTTTTAATGTAACCCGGTTAGCCTAAAGGTGAGCGCAAACTATACGACGCGACGCGGAATTTCACTGAATGTCCCGCTACAGCGCAGTGCGTTATATCTGATACAATTTCATGCATATAATGCAGGGAGTGCGCACTCGCCTTAACCCTTTGACCGCCAAAGACGGCAAATCACGTCATCGGGAATTCGTGCCACTGACGCCAACGACGTCTATTGACGTCAAAATTCCAGTGGTCAAAAACATGCTAATTCAAAACACTATCTGTGTTTTTCAACCTCTGTTGATTTTGGAGCACTTTTTTTTTTGGTTTGGCGTCAGTGCACGGTGAATTGCTTTGCCGCTCGGCGCTCAAAGGGTTAACGGTGCGTCTCCACTGCAGCGGGGCGGAGACGTGCGGAATCGACCAATCACAAAAGTGGAGCGGAGCTGAGATACAGATTTCAACTCAGGTGGTTGGTCTATTCCGCACGTCTATGCTCCGCCTCGCTTCAGTGGAGAGGCAGCCTAACGGCCAGGCCACACTTCGCGCGACCAGCGTAGCGGCCATAGGAGTGACAGAAACACCACGCTCGGGCCTTCCCCTCACTCCTATGGCCGCCGCTCCGCAGCCGCAGCCGGGGACGGAACACGCCAGTACCAACCAGTGAAAAGGGCCCCTTAGGGCCCGCAAGGAAAGAGCAAAAAAAACAGCAGCCGGGCCTGAATTGAAAGTAAATGACATGTAATAATGATATAACAATAATAGTTATTTGTTATGCAAGGCTGCAAAGTTGTTATTTGGCGCGAGTGTTGGAATTGAAAGCTGAGCGAGCGACGGAATCTAAGATTGAACCATGAGCGAAGCGAATGGTTCAAAGATAGATTCCTAAGCGTAGCGAGGCTTTCAAGACACGAGAAGCTAAATAATTTTGCAGCCATTAGGGAACACACAACTTTTCACCTCACTACAGAGAGGAAAATGCAAGATTCAAGAAAAGCAATTAAAACATAAAAATAATCATTAAATTTTGCCTTCTATTTAATACATCAAATTTAAAACATAACACACTCAAATCCAAACCAAATAAAAACGAGAGAAGCACACATATAAAAAATTGAAAGTAAAATGGCCGTAATTTGTACATATTATCGTCGTGTATGTTTTATCGTTGAGTTTTTCTTAAGCACTGTCATATTTTATTTGTATTTGAAACTACTTGACACATTCGCTGTGAATGTGGGAGAATGGCATTCTGGGAAGGATTAGTTGGCCACTCGGAAGTATTTTCCATAACACTTGCTTTGGAAGTTATTGGACGATGGGATTCGCACAAGATTATTTCGGCTTATAGATGCGGGGATAGATGGCGTTGTACGCGACGTTGATTTCGACTCCGCTGTAAAATATTCTTAAAATTTGCTAAAGTTCGTGTTATCATAAAAATAAAGTGCTCTAATATTGTGGAGGTGATAATTCACAACATACATTGTGGACTGTGCAAGTTATAATCTATGAAAAAAGTTACAAGAAGAAAAGACTTTACGTATAAATAGCAAAGTTACTTTTTTATTTCTACCTAAAACGGAAAATGTGTGTTAGTGACTTTAATGGATTTAATGCGGACCATGTGAAGTGTTTATATACGATAAATAACAAATTATCGGACTTATAACCTATCTAAAAGCAAACAAAAAGTGCATAATATCATCAGCCGCAGCATATTTGATAACAGCGCCATCTACCGCGCGTGTTCCAAACTTCAACACCTATAACGACGGCTTATTGATTACATCTATCAAGCTACATTGCTAATCAGCACAACTCCGTAATTTCGCATCAATATTACGACAGAGGACGCTACTAGTATCATAAACATAGAGAAGGCGTTCACCACAAAAATTAAATAGTATAGGTAGTACTCGCGAATATTAAATTTAATACATTAAACATGGCATCTTGTAATACTGTATCAAAACCCAGCAGCAACACGACACTAGAGAAATGCCCTATATGTAAGCGTACTTCGGATCCAAAGAAATCGGCCTTATGTTCAGATTGCAAATCGACAATTCATTTTGATTGCACAGGCTATTCCGCAAAATTATACGCTATCCTAGAACCACACAAGAGAGCCAATTGGAAGTGCAAAACCTGTGTTCAAAAAACTAAATCCCCTTGCGTGCCGACTGGATCAACATCTGTGACTTCAAGCATTACTTTGAGACCGAGAAACAAACCCAATAAGACGGCAAAAGAGCCTTCCCTCTCTACAGAAAGTACACCCCTCAATAGTGCCGATATTCAAAAGGAAATAATCCCGCTTGCGGACTATTGTAAGTTAGAAACCGCGACTAACACTAACTCAAACCTACAAAGCGCAAGAATTGCTGGAAACTCTACCCCACATAGTAATATTATCAACTTGCCATCTTGTGATCAAAACGTGCACGATATTTCGGATCCTTATACTTCAGTTGGAAGCCCAGAAGGCAACACTGCAATTATTTCAGACTTGCAAACTAGTACTGACTCGGAGCATAGATCAAACAGTATACAGATGTAGACACTCCATACATTAAAATACGCCAAGCTAATTCATGCTGACGTCCAGACGGCGTTAGTGCGCAATGATAGCAATTCATGGTGACGGCTAAACTCGGTTTTCTAATTCAAGACCAAAAAAACTACGACAGATACGTCACTGTCAAAGTTGTCAAAATTTAAATGACATCTGACCATGTAAATTATTGCACCAAATGTTTTGAATACCTCAAGTGTTACAAGTACAATACCCAGATTTTGTACCAAAAATCTCCGATGTTTAAATTTTTATTATCTCCTCTCGTATTTATGTAATAATAAATATATCCAATTATTTTGTTAAAACATAGACTTAAAGTTATCAATTAATAAGTTATCTTAGTGTCTAATAAAGAATAAGGCTTTTACAAATATTTTATTGTAGTGGTAATATTGTGGTAGTTTTTTTTGGTCTTGAATTAGAAATCGTAGTATAGATGGCGTAAAAATACTACTTACTCTATGCTCGGAGTTATGTTTAAATCCCACCCTACTGCAAGAAAAAATGTCAAAAAGTACGGACTTCACAGCAAATGATACGTTAGCAGTGCTTGACATGAAAACGGAAGTTGAACGGCTCACTTCTGAACTCGCATCAACACAACATCAACTCGAAGAAGTGAGTATAGAAAATAACGGGCTACAAAGAACGATTGGAAAACTCCAAAGGGAAGTAGAGACGTTGAAAAACCTTTGCAAATCTTCTAAATCGGTGTCCGTGCTACAAAGCGGTAAGAAAAAGAGACACTCACTTTTCAGTGACAATCACATTGCTGTTTCCCTAGCTGGTTCCTTACCGATGCCGTCGCCACCAGGTGGCGCTAGTGCCTGTCCTAATAACGACTGTGCAATGGAATTACAGCGACAAAATCAGCTCATCCAAAACCTGGAGGATGAACTGTTAGTATGCAAAGGAATGATATCACAGCTCATCACACAAGTAGAATTTTTGGAACAGGAACTACGTCTCTCTAAGGCCACAGACCATCACACTGGAGAAGATAACATACCTACATGAGCAGAGTACTTGTCCAACTCGCGCTAAGTCAGAAAAAATTGAGTCCACATTATTTATACCACAACTATGCGTCATAAGTCAAATGACTTGGTAAAGCAGATAAAGCTGTCAAGTGCAAACCCGTGCGTTTATTTAACGCCAGGAGCGGGTACTCGCGAACTGTTCAGCGGTCTTCAACAAAAGCTGCAAGCTTTCACACGGACTTCTGTGTGATATATATCGGCGATAGAGACTTTAAAACTAGTACTAACTACTATACTTTAGTTAACTTTATTCGGGAAAAACTAAGACCTGGTTCGAAACACGAATGTTATCATCTGTCTGCCGACATTTAAAATCAATGAACATTCGACTCTGTTCATCAAACGGGTAGAAATTTTCAACAAACTACTTTATCAAATTAATTTAAAATATAATTTTTGCCATATTCTAGACTCTAATCTCAACCTAAGTTACGACAGAGATATGTTTTCTCGATCAGGAAATTTAAACCGACGAGGATTTATAACAATATTTAATGATTTAATAGATTTAATAAGCACATTGAGTTATGATCTTAACTTACCTAAAGAAAGCAAACATGTTGGAGGAACACCTCAATTAATTACATTTACACCTAAGGAAGCACATCGGTCCGTTATCCCTACCCATGTAACGCGACTGTCGACGCCGCCTCAGTGCTCTTTTGGGCAGTCTGGAGGAGTGGTAGCTGAAAATTGTACTTTTCGCGGCTAACATAAATATCCTTTTTCAGAATATACAAAGTATCACGAATAAACTTCATCTTTTAGAAGCACTTACTGAAGATAATTCTCACATAGATATTTTATGTATCTCTGAATCTTGGCTTAGTAATGAAAAGTTAAACTTATTACATCTAACAAACTATAATGTAAGTTCATTCTTTTGCCGTACCCAACACGAAGGAGGAGGAGTATTACCTAATATTGGTCAAAAATGGATTGCAATACTCCGAACGATCTGACATCACATCTTTATCACTAGAAATGGTATTCGAATTATGTGCAATCGAACTACCACTAATTAATATGCTGATCGTAAATATATACTGGCCTAACAGTACTAGGGAAGTCGAAGTAATACGCAACTCAATAAACTCTTAAAACTTCTAGCTTTGAAAGAAAGAAATAAACTCATTATCCTACGAGGTGATTTTAGTATTGACTTTATTACAGATAATAGTAATAAACATAGGATATCCAACCTAATGTCATCATTTAATTTTCATCAAAGAATAAATAAACCAACTCGTGTTACTAAGACTAGCTCATCCTGTATTGACCTATTGTTCACAAACTTTAAAATAAATAACTGTAATGTAAACGTTAAGGAATTTGGCTTGTCGGATCACAAGTGCCTCTCGTTCTCTATGCCTATCGATAAACCAAAGTTACAAAAGACATCAATTAATAGAAGAATATTTAATAAAAATAATATTGATAAATTTAAACACGAACTCCAAAACGTTAAATGGGAACTAATAATCTCAAATAACAAAAATGTAAACGATAATTATAATAATTTTGAAAAATGTATAAATATAATCCTAAACAAATGCATACCTAAAATAAAAGTAAATATAAAAATTGGTCAAAAAAACGTATCTAACTAGGGGGTTAAAAATTTCGTGTAGAAATAAAAGAGCCCTAAAGTTGCTAGTATCCCAGAGCAGAAATGAAGTTCTACGAAGCCATTATAACCCTTTCCGGCCGAGAAACCTAATTTACGAAAACACTTAAAATTTACCAATTAATCGAGATCTATTACTTTATACTATCGTAAAAAAATAAAATAAAAAATCCAACCGTAACCATTCCCCGTGCAAGTTGACTGCACGATCGTGACGACCAGGCCATATTTGTAAATGCACGATCGTGCAAAATCATTGTAGTAAAGGTAGTGTTAATAAAAGACGTTATTTTTAGTAATTCGTTTTAATAATACGTATCAGTCTTCAATCAAGTACTTAATTATTATTATCACATTGGTTCATATTCATAGGAACAGTTATTTTATGAATCTAGCTAACTTAGAAGTCTAACTCTCAATAAACTCAATCAAAAATAAAAAAAAAAAAACAAAATAATATATCCTCATAATGTATCACTTTGTGTGGTACATTTTAAAACAATTCTGATTACGTGCAATGCAGAGGTACACATTGCATTTGATGCAACGTGTCTTGGTTCGGCTGCAGCAACGATGAAATTGGCAGGCTCTTGGCGATTTGATGTCATCAAACTCGGGCAAGTGATCGTAACCATCATAAATTAGGGACACAGGTGGATTAGCAGGCTTTTGGTACTTTCTTGGCATCACTGGCATTTCATCATCAGAGGCCTCATGTGTTAGAACTTCATTTCGCCTTTTTGGTGGTGCTTTGACTAGAACTTCATGAAGTTCCAGACGAAAATCGAGCAAATCTAGTATCTTGCAACCAGGATACTTATTAGCATCGCAATCGATTTTATAAGCTCTCCATGCATTGACTGTAGCTAAATCAGAGAAGTGAAATAGTACTTTGAGCGTCCATTTCATTGGTTTTTATAAAAGTGCGGTAATATTCCATTTGTTGGTCCAACACGTCTACTCCTCCCATGTGTCTGTTGTAGTTCATTACTATTTGTGGAGCAGTTACATCCACGTACGATCGAGCTTTTTTATCCCATCGTTTCACAACTTCAGTTTTGTCTGATCCAGAACAGTTTGACGTTAAAAACACACTTTTGTTGTCCTTCCATTTAACTACTGCGACTGACATTTAACTACTCTGACCATCTGCTGACTCTCTCCGCGTTGCATTGTCTTGTCATCTTTAAACTTTAGGGTAGATCGTTCTGGAATTCTGTTTGTCATTATTGTCCCAGTGCTGTGTATATTGCGGTTATCGAGTTCGTCAACAAGTGGTATGGTTGTAAAATATCTATCATGATTAGGGTGTTTCATCTTTGTATGGAAAAAAATAAACTGTGTATTTTTTTAAGACTTCGCTTGGGGATCGAGTCTCTATAATAAAATAAAATATTTGTTCCAAATTTCAAGAAAATTTGAGGACGTTTAGAGGTTGCGCCAACTAACCACTTTTACAACAAATGTTAAAATTCGTAATAGTTCCGAAGTACTGATTTTATATTTTATAAGATTTTAATCATAAATATCTCTATTTGGAAGTAAAGAGTATTACCCGTAGATAAGTTTAAATGTAAGTAATTAAACTATTGTTCAATTTCTATAAAGTCAGAGCCTTCGAGAGAAACGTGTAATTTTACCATTTATAGAAAAAAGGGAAAAAATACAGCAAACGCTTTCTAGAGCAGATACATCAGCGTTTTCGATATCACTTAGAATATAGAAGAAGTCTAGTATTTTTAATACGATGAGAGATAATTTACATCATATTTTACAAAAATATAGAATAAAATAACATACAAAAAGCAAAATCGTAGAGTTTTGGAGCTCTGAACCTATACACAAAAAATAAAAAAGTTAAGAAGCCTGAAAATATATGTATTTGTATAATTTGCTATTGTTTATCAATATGTAATGCATATCAGTATAGCATACTATACAAAAATAACATTCTTCATGTCGCCAAAGTTATAATCGCTCTATATTATGCGGAAACCGCGTATCGTACTGGCACTCAAAAATTATTCAGAAAAATGTACTTTTGTGTTTTTCTTTCTATACAGATATATTGCATATCTTCTCTACTTTAAGTTCTTAGCAGATGTTGACATATTATTGTTTGATATTATTTTTTTTTTTTTTTTGTCATAATGAGTGAGTAGTTAGAAATTGGGGGTTTCAGATTCTTCGAATCTGAAAGCCCCCAATTTCTAACTGTCGTCTATTCAATTTTAACTATTCAACCTTTTTATCTATTCATTCAACCGTTCATCTATTCAATTCTATGAGTCATCTATTCAATTTTATCTATTCATTCAACTGTTCATCTATTCATTTTAAATCTTCAACTATTATACTTTATCTATTCATCCAATTTATGTGTTGACCAGGTAACTATTAAGTTTTAGTATGCCATTTAACTTTCAACTATTCATTCGTCTTCAAGTTAAGAATACTATTTACCTGGAAATATCTATGAGTAAGAAATAAAACCAAAATTTGTGATCATAGTCAGCATTTATTATTTACAGCGATTTGTATGTATTCATTGTTTTCAATAGATTTCTGACTCGAATGTATACATCATCTGAATATATATTTTCGGCCACGTGTTGGGCACAGATTTTTGCATTACATGTGCAGATTGAATTTTCCGCATTACGAAACTGATCGGCGTCATATATTTCAATTCGAATTACTTTTTCACCTCACCAGCTCAAACATGGCGATTTTGCTGTCAGATAACAGTGAACAAAATGCGATTTTGTTTCGAGCGTGAGTAGAAAGTAGCTTTTTAATTATTTTTTCAATATCTGACCACGAATCGTCATTATTCAGCCAAAGGTTAATTATAAAATTCTAATCATTTGAATCTCGATGCACTCTGTTTCTTTCATATGTATATAAAAGAGAGGGATAGAAACTTATCAATTTGAAATTCAATTTTTGAATCCGACCTCGATTGAGAACAGTTCGGATACGCGCTATACCAAAAAAATCATTAAAAACACCCGAAAAAGTTTTAATTGCAACGTATTTTTTTTTCTTTATTATATTTTTATTTAACGACCGAATATTAAAACTATTGTGCCTTTTATATAAAACAATAGATCATTGCTCAAATAAAATAAGATTTTTCAACTTATTGTAAATATAATAATAATTTATAATTTCACCATTTATCATAGATGCATATTCGAAACGTACCTTAAAAAATATCGAGTCATATTGTAATTTGTTATTTTCTTTTGCATTTATTTTGTTTGGTGTTTTAGGAGTAAAAATATTAATCAATTAATAAACAAAATCTCGTAATATAATATGTATTTATAAATAAACACGTCATGTATCTGCTAAATCTTCCAATTTGATAAAATAATGAAAATAACCATGTTGGTTGGTTGATTATAATTTCAATTAAATTATATTGTTATTCCTTTTTAAGCAGCACTTATCTATTTTCTGATTAATAATATTAATGAAATCAGCAACAAAGACTATAAACATACGTTGGAAGAATAAGCACAAAATGTCGAATATGTTCTCGCTGATGAGGTGAAAAGTTGTGTGTGCTACACGAGAGCAAAGTTTTTTGCATCTCGTGCTGTTGAGTCCCTCGCTACACTCAGGATTCTAACATAGAATCACTCGCTACGCTCGTGATTCAAACGTAGAATCCTTCGCTTGCTCGGGACTCAAAATCAGCACTCGTAACAAAAAACAACTTTGCTCTCTTGTTGCACAAATAACTATTGATCCACGGGAGCTGGTTCGATAAAACGAGGAAACCTCATTCGTTTTTATCCAGGTTTCGCTTGGCGGAATGTCGACACCATCACGAGCTCTTGCATCCTCAGCATTCAAGTAATTGGAAACATTTGCCGACGACGAACGAGCATGACTTGAAATCTTGAAAAAATAAAATAAAACAGATATCAGTAAAGATGGTAACACCCTTAATTTCAATATAGAGATGTTTAAATACTTACCGACATTTTAATCTCGACGTGCGGTACCGGCCACGAACTATTATGTTTTAATGAATTTCCGATGTTTTTCCTTTATTTAAATAAGGGAACACATCTTGTCATTAAGGTTGCTATTAAAGAATCGTAAATTAAATTATGTCACTCGATCGAATTAATTGTTATCAGACTCCTTCACATTGACGGCTCATAACTCCGAGTAAGCATAATCCATCCATGAACTGTGATAAAGGCAGTGTCATCTCGCTAGCTATGCTTTAATTATATTCGATGGCAGTTACCTTAATGAGTGTTACGAAGGAATATATAAAAACATTATTTCACGATTTTTAATATTTATTCCATACTATATATGTAAAAGGATATGAACATTTAAGTATAAAACTTAGCCTTATTTCTATTACCAATAGAGTACAAATTCAGATTAGATATATTTTTTATAATTTAGCATCTAGCTTATCCTGAATTTTACTTATAATATCCATAGTGCCACTATAGATTTCGTCAAATAATACACCTTTCACAGCATATTGAACACACATATCTGCTTGGCAGTCACACATTGAATCCATAGACTTTTCAGCATCATAAAGTTCTATTTTAATTACTTTTGTTGCACGCTTAACAGGTTTCTTGATGTAAGAGAGCACTACTGGCTCATTTCTTGACCTCTTGCGAGAAGCAGCCGCGTCGAGACCTAGAGTTTTTGGCCCCGACCTCTGAATAATGGCTGGATCATGGGGTACGAAGTTGAAGAGGTCTTCGGTATCCTGCAAATAAACGTTTTAATTAATTCTGGAACCTATGCAATATTATATAGATTCTATTTATTTCTATGACATAGAAATTTAGTTAACAGCTATAATTCAGACACTTACCGACATAACTGTACTGCTTGCTATGATTCTCTGAAGATACTAATAGTCCCGCACCTCTTTTTTTTCTTATTTATAATATTTTCAATATGCGCTCATCCAGACCAAAAAGAAATTTACGACAGCCGGTGTTTATGTTATTTTATATTTTACCTTCTATACGATTAAAATCCAAGATCCTATTAGAAGTTGTGCTTTAAGCACATTCGGGAGCTATGAAACCTGCCTTAAGTTTTAATATGAATAAAAAAAATCATACAAATTCGACGCTATGCCTCAGTCATTAGGCTCCATAATCGCAACCTTAAATGAAAGCTGGTAGAGCTCACACGTGCTGACCCGCTAGCGCATGTTCGTTTACGCAGGCGTTGATGTCCATATGCGTTTATGCATTTCTGGACTTCGATCTCCAGAATATCTTACCCAGCATTTACCTTTATGTAGCTACACTTATTTGGAAAAAGTGCGCGTAAATTATCGTGTATTTAAGTCGAGATGAAGCGCAGGGATGTCACAGTCTGAATCCAGAGCTATCTCGCTATCTACAAACCGGAACTCAAACACCGACACGCTACAACAAAATGTAAGTTTCCCATTGTTTTAATATTAATCTTGTGCACTTTTTAACTTTCCATTTGCCTTTAAAAACTAAAGCCTAAGAGCAATTAAAAAGACTCATTTTACTTGAAAAATATAGATCCTTCACACCTGAGTGTAATTCAATTGAACACATGGCAAGTAAATTCGCTTAACTTCTTTTAATATTGTTCACACCGCTTTAATAATTTATATTTTTGTTAACAGGTCTAAGCGAATTGAATCATCTCGCCTTTCAGAGTCGTCTAGCGACGATTCAAGTGCGGAGGTTGCAGCGCCAACGCTTGCCTCAAAAGAAAAGAAGATGCATCCTACTTCTTCAGCGCATCCTTCGACATCTAAGAAGCGCAAGCATCATGCCACCGTCGCACCGGTCCAGGCGAGCAAACAATCGGCGTACGAAATGTTCGGGACAGATAGTGAGGATGAGGCTTCAAATCAGAACGGTAATCATTTAAAACTGCTCTATTCGTATTTCATTGTGAAAATATCTAAAGCTTATGCCAGACTAATTAATAAATCAAAATCCGGAACATATTATATAGTACTACGTGTTTTCATGTCAAGCAGCATTGAACAACTTCCATGTGCGAATAGATTACCTCGAGGAGATATAATTATTAAAAATAGAACCAGCTGCAATACGGAGGCATGGAATCATTTCATGAATTATTGTAACGCGGTAAGAACACTGAATCACAGCAATGTATTATATCTTAATTTTCTTAATTTCGAAGATGGAGTGCAAAGTGCGGGCAAATCACGTGAGAAGAAACGCCGAGCACCCTCACCTGCTCGCAACGCCGAGTCAACAACAAAGAATTAACCAAGCCTCGGCACACCAGCTCAAGTCCGGCACCTCCTCCCGAATCTACGCCGAAGAAAACTAAGCCTCAACAGTCCAGTTCAGCATCAAAGAGGCTCTCTGCGAAAGACGTTTTCGGGAGCGATAGCGACGATGAAGAAATTCACGATCAGTCGCTCGGTAAAAATACAACCATAATTACTTCGCAGTTCATTAAAAGGATAGCGAATGGATTTTCGCGCCAATCCGACTCTAACAAAAAAGGATCGCACTATATAGAGCTCAAAGTGTATAAGAGCGATGAAATTCGAACCGTTCAGCCTATAAACAGATGGCGCCAAGCGATCATTTCGATTAAAAATAAAACAGATGACGATACTGAGGCATGGGAGCACCTATGCAAATTTATAAAGGCGACTCGTCAGGAGTTTAAGGGCTGTCGTCCTGACATTATTGGCGGTGGCTACTCACGATTGAACGAATGACAGCATGAATATTTTTTTTTATAATATGTTTTTAATAATCACCTACTTTATACCCAAATATGTAAACCTATTAATTTTATTAAAGATGTAATCTCAATTTTATATTTTTTTTTTCAGTATGTCCGCCCCCTGCTTTAAACAACAATTCCAGTAATGATCTCTATAAGGCGAATTGTTTATCGAAAAATGGAATTAACGTATCTGACTTTATTCGTTGTCAAATGTGTAAAATTGATTTACCTCGTTTAAAATACAGATATCATTTGAGAACTAACCTACATAAATCGAACTGCTTAATCCGAACCGAATTTGATAATATCGATGTCATTGCGACTGCATTCAAAAACCGAATAGTTACTTATCGCATAAACAGCGAGCGAGAAGTACACTACCCCTTGCCTGAAACGTTCTTGCATCACAATAAAAAAAACATCATAAATATTATAAAAAGAGAATTACAGAAACATAAATGCATTAAAGTTAACTTCGAACTGTTTGCCTATTTCTCGCTAGCAAAATCAGATGACAAGCAACTAAAATCTTTTAATTCGAAATATGAAGCTATCTATAACTGTAGTAATTTAAATGATGTATTTATAAATATGGAGAACTATTTTAAAACTAAGCTATCGGAATTCGAACAATGTGAATCTGGTTGGACTTATTCTTCTATGAGCCATCTAGAAATTAATGTAAACAAGTATAGTCCAATGAGAAGTGGTTCTTATTTAGAGTTGCCGCTCGCAATTAAACGATCGAGAAGCTGTATCAATATAAAAAACCAAGATAATCATTGCTTTCTATGGAATATAGTAGCGGAATTATATCCTGCAAAATCGAATGTTTGTAAAGTAACTTCATACCCCCACTATTCTTCTGTTTTGAATACGAAAGGGATGTCGTTTCCACCCACGCCTAATGATATAAAACAATTTGAAAGAAATAATCCCGATATTATATAGTGTTAATATTTATGGACTAAATAAAAAATCGCAAGTAACGGGCCCACTTTATATGACAACGAAAAGAAAGCTTAATCATGTAAATTTACTTTATGTAATGTATGCTAAGCCCTAACTAAAGGTACAGGTCCTTCGTCTGCTTCACCCTCGCCTCCAGACTCTACTCCAACAACGAAGCCCTAGAAAACCCTACTACAATTACCTAAGGATTTCTTAACAGCAGCTCCTAGTCTACCACAACCTACAACTAAACAAACCTAGATATGGAAGGATCTTTAAACAATTGTGTTTGAACTTTTCTTAATACTAATGGCCAAAGTGTGATCTGTATAGGTGTGATTCGTCTAGGGCAGGATCCAACGTTGTTGTAGTAACACAGTTTCTTTTAAGAGATATGTAGCCGTGATGTGCCGCGAAATGCCTCGTACCTGAATAGTGCAAAACTACTATGTATTTTGTTAAATAAACTAAATAAGTGTGTATTCTATTATTTATTTAGTGCAAGCTACTCCTATCCTACTGCTACCTCGGTTCTTTGTACTAATTAAATTCCTAACTTAGTTTAATGTTATCTATCCTTAAAATATTTATAGTTCCTATATCAAAATCAATATGGAATATTACAGATACTCTTATGAAAGTTGTTTAATTCTATATGAAATATCGAATTCATTTAGACCATAGTCAGGTATAATCGAACTAGATTACCTTATGTAACAATAAAAGTCAATATGTGATTCTATCCAAATTTTATTAGAATTCTGGAATGAAAGATAATTTAGTTCTTAAAATTGCATGTTCTTACTCCAGAATGATTAGAAAACATATGTCTATGTACAATATAAAACTACACTTCATTACCAATCTATAAATAGGTGGAAGTTACAGGATCTATGAGATTTTATTATGAATTTAATTAATCTTAAGTGTTCATATTTGACAATATTAAATAAATTTTGTCATTACACCTTAATCTGAGAAGATGGTATACATCCCTTAAATAAACTATAGTAGAACAATCTGAAGTGGATTCTAGACCTATACAATAAATAGGAAGTCGTTATAGTCTTCACAATTAAGACCTAGTAAAACCTAGATTGTAGTAGGATGAAGAAGGTAACTTTAAGGTGTATAAAAAAAAATATATTTTTTTTTTAGAAAATCGCCAACCCTTCTAAGTGTGTGAAGGAGTAATACTGTATGCCTTAGCTATCTATTCTATTTGGCAAAGCTAATTAAGACATACAGCACAGGGATGGACGGACCTTCACGCCTGGCTAATAACTGATCAAACCACTGTGGGATCTCATCACATCTATGCATGATGTCCTAGCCTACGGCAAAGTGTCAAGGATCCATCTTTTGGGGAAGCCTTTTGGCGCAGGCTTCTTAAGTTAACTACACAAGGCCTACGCTAGGTTAAGCTACCTGCCTAAACCTACAACTTGCTAAATATATGAAAAGGTTGAAAAGATTATGACATATCCAAATGATGAAGTTATAATTAAAGTTGTAAGAAGTCTAATACACTACTCTTCCCTAGTAGGTATGAACCCTTCTAATGAGTTCTAGAACTTGGTTTTCGTTTGACCATATTCATAAACGTAGTATAACCTTGAAATCATGAAGACTATTGTGCCGTTCGGAGTATCTTTCAACTCTCGAATGACTGATTCTGATAAAGGAAATTACTCTCAACCCTTGTGATATAAATTACTTTAGTTCTGAGATCTGTGATGTAAATACGAGAACGAATAACTTTTATGATTGTCATCCATAAGTCCCCGGCTTCTTTTAGCAATTTACACTTCAGATACTCCACACCCAGCCTTAGGAATGCTTTGTATTTCCATACTATACAACGATCCACAATTTCCTTATCAAAATTATAACAAAGTTTAAACTATTTCTGTTCATTGAAAAAGCGAATATCTACTGCCAACTGACTCAACTTTACTTCAGTGATGCCATTCTATTCACTTAAGCTATACCAAAGATACATTACTTTAAATCATAATCGGTAAATTTTAACTAATTATTCCTATAATTAATGTTGGTAAGTTAAAGGTGTTAAATATCTGGTTGGCCTAAATAACAGGTTCCCTATTCCCAATCTTTACAAACCGCTACAAGACTCTGTTTTTCCCCTACTAACTTCCGGGTCATAACCTCTTAAGAAATTAATAGTTCAACCTCTTAACCACTATACCTAACAAGGTTAAAATAATTTGAATAGATGTTACGTTAGTTAATGATGAATGGCCGATTGCTCGGAAGATAAAAAACCCCGTTCTAATATTCCTACTGGAGTGTACCTATCCCCATACCCCCGTTCCTTAGCTAATACAAAGAACACTAGAGACCTGGGTCTCACATTTATATTTAAACGTGTATGGGCCTAGCTAAACTGAACTGTAAGTTCGGGTGATTAGCCCGAAGAAGTGACTATCATCGGTGTATTTGAGCCCCCCCCATGCGGCTAATGAGACGCCGGAAGCATGGAGTAGCTCGCCCTAATATGTGTATATAAAGCAGACATATAAATATATAAGTATACTAGCTTTTGCCCGCGGCTTCGCACGCGTAAACACAATATCATACGTTTACTACACTTATTGCGAGGCCAAAGGCCGAGCTCCGCATAGCACCGAAGGTGCGGAGCGTCCTAAGGAAGCCGCCCACCCACTTAATTTAAGTCGAAGTAACTTAATGCGAGGCCGAAGGCCGAGCTCCGCGTAGCACCGCAGGTGCGGAGCGTCTCAAGAAAGCCGCCCACCCACTTAATGTAAGTTGAAGTAAGTCAATGCGAGGCCGAAGGCCGAGCTCCGCGAAGCACCGTAGGTGCGGAGCGTCCCAAGAAAGCCGACCACCCACTTAATATAAGTTAAAGTAACTTAATGCGAGGCCAAAGGCCGAGTTCCGCGTAGCACCGAAGGTGCGGAGCGTCTCAAAAAAGCCGCCCACCCACTTAATATAAGTTGAAGTAACTTAATGCGAGGCCGAAGGCCGAGCTCCGCGTAGCACCGTAGGTGCGGAGCGTCCCAAGGAAGCCGCCCACCCACTTAATATAAGTTGAAGTAACTTAATGCGAGGCCGCAGGCCGAGCTCCGCGTAGCACCGTAGGTGCGGAGCGTCCCAAGGAAGCCACCCACCCACTTAATATGAGTTGAAGGAACTTAATGCGAGGCCGCAGGCCGAGCTCCGCGTAGCACCGCAGGTGCGGAGCGTCCCAAGAAAGCCGCCCACCCACTTAATATAAGTTGAAGTAACTTAATGCGAGGCCGCAGGCCGAGCTCCGCGTAGCACTGAAGGTGCGGAGCGTCGCAAGAAAGCCGCCCACCCACTTAATATAAGTTAAAGTAACTTAATGCGAGGCCGAAGGCCGAGCTCTGCGTAGAACCGTAGGTGCGGAGCGTTGCAAAGAAGCCGCCCACCCACTTAATATAAGTTGAAGTAACTTAATGCGAGGCCGAAGGCCGAGCTCCGCGTAGCACCGTAGGTGCGGAGCGTCCCAAGAAAGCCGTCCACCCACTTAATATAAATCGAAGTAACTTAATGCGAGGCCGAAGGCCGAGCTCCGCTTAGCACCGTAGGTGGGGAGCGTCACAAGAAAGCCGCCCACCCACTTAATATAAGTTTAAGTAACTTAATGCGAGGCCGAAGGCCGAGCTCCGCGTAGCACCGTAGGTGCGGAGCGTCCCAAGGAAGCCGCCCACCCACTTAATATAAGTTGAAGTAACTTAATGCGAGGCCGCAGGCCGAGCTCCGCGTAGCACTGAAGGTGCGGAGCGTCGCAAAGAAGCCGCCACCCACTTAATATAAGTTGAAGTAACTTAATGCGAGGCCGAAGGCCGAGCTCCGCGTAGCACCGTAGGTGCGGAGCGTCCCAAGGAAGCCGCCCACCCACTTAATATAAGTTGAAGTAACTTAATGTGAGGCCACAGGCCGAGCTCCGCGTAGCACTGAAGGTGCGGAGCGTCCCAAGAAACCCGCCCACCCACTTAATATAAGTTGAAGTAACTTAATGCGAGGCCACAGGCCGAGCTCCGCGTAGCACTGAAGGTGCGGAGCGTCGCAAAGAAGCCGCCACCCACTTAATATAAGTTGAAGTAACTTAATGCGAGGCCGAAGGCCGAGCTCCGCGTAGCACCGTAGGTGCGGAGCGTCCCAAGGAAGCCGCCCACCCACTTAATATAAGTTGAAGTAACTTAATGCGAGGCCGCAGGCCGAGTTCCGCGTAGCACTGAAGGTGCGGAGCGTCGCAAGAAAGCCGCCCACCCACTTAATATAAGTTTAAGTAACTTAATGTGAGGCCGCAGGCCGAGCTCCGCGTAGCACCGAAGGTGCGGAGCGTCGCAAAGAAGCCGCCACCCACTTAATATAAGTTGAAGTAACTTAATGCGAGGCCGAAGGCCGAGCTCCGCGTAGCACCGTAGGTGCGGAGCGTCCCAAGGAAGCCGCCCACCCACTTAATATAAGTTGAAGTAACTTAATGCGAGGCCGCAGGCCGAGCTCCGCGTAGCACCGCAGGTGCGGAGCGTCCCAAGTAAGCCGCCCACCCACTTAATATAAGTTGAAGTAACTTAATGCGAGGCCGCAGGCTGAGCTCCGCGTAGCACCGAAGGTGCGGAGCGTCGCAAAGAAGCCGCCCACCCACTTAATATAAGTTGAAGTAACGTCATGCGAGGCCGAAAAAAATGTATGAGCGGCTTTCCTGGGACGCTCTGCACCTTCGGTGCTATGTGAAGCTCGGCCTACGGCCTCGCATTAAGTTACTTCTTATATTAGTGGGTGGGCGCCTTCCCTAGGACGCTCCGCACCTGCGGTGCTACGCTTGTGAACATGATCTTGGTTTAATTAAAATTGAGGCAAGACTTATGTTTAAAAAATTGTTTTGAATATTTATTGTCTATTGTAGATTTAAATAACTTAATGCGAAGCCGCCCACCTACTTAACATAAGTTGAAATAACGTCATGCGAGGCCGAAGAAAATGTATGAGCGGCTTTCCTGGGACGCTCTGCACCTTCGTTGCTATGTGAAGCTCGGCCTACGGCCTCGCATTAAGTTACTACTTATATTAGTGGGTGGGCGCCTTCCCTAGGACGCTCCGCACCTGCGGTGCTACGCTTGTGAACATGATCTTGGTTTAATTAAAATTAAGGCAAGACTTATGTTTAAAAAATTGTTTTGAATATTTATTGTAGATTTAAATAACTTAATGCGAAGCCGTCCACCTAGTTAATATAAGTTGAAGTGTGTGTGGCTTCCCTGGGACGCTCTGCACCTTCGGTGCTACGTGGAGCTCGGCCTACGGCCTCGCATTAAGTTACTACTTATATTAGTGGGTGGGCGACTTCCCTAGAACGCTCCGCACCTTCGGTGCTTCGCTTGTGAACATCATCTTGGTTTAATTAAGATTGAGTCAAGACTTAGGTATGTTTAAAAGATCGTTTTTAATATTTATTGTCTATTGTAGATTTAAAAAACTTAATGCGAGGCCGCCCACACACTTAATATAAGCTTAAATGTGTGAGCGGCATCCCTGGGACGCTCTGCACCTTCGGTGCTATGTAGAGCTCGGCCTACGGCCTCGCATTAAGTTACTACTTAAATTAGTGGGTGGGCGACTTTCCTAGAACGCTCCGCACCTTCGGTGCTACGCTTGTGAACATCATCTTGGTTTAGTTTAAATTGAGGCTAGACTTATGTTTATATATCGTTTTGAATATGTATTGTTTATTGTAGATAACTATTCAAAGCACCTTGAAAAATAATTAGCTCATAGTCCTACCTGAACATATATTAATGACATCTATTAAGATGACAATAAATTATTTTCGTCTACAATGGTACTAATACTAATATAATAATATAACCTGTCATAATAATTTCCTAAGTAACGCCATAAGATTCAGGTGCCAACTTAACTCAATCGAGCGTACGTCAATAATGGCGACAGCACCACTGAACGGATACGTGATGGCGTGAGGCCCGTGTTTTGTTATCCGTGGTATAATGAATAAGGAAGCAAAGGAAAACGCATGAGATGACACGGTTATTATTTCAGTAGGTTCTGGGTTCAAATCCCGGCTAGGTGAAATCCTTTCTACATCGTAAATTTAATAATCTTGTCTTGTCTCGAATCATGGTTGTTTTTCATACAAAATGCATACTTTGTCGAGCAGCAGCTCTCAATAACTGATACACTGCTGCTTATATTAGGTATGCGATCAATATTCAACAACTTCGATAGTCATTCTGGAAGTCCAGGTTAACCCATCACAGCTACACCCTAGCTTGTGGCGAATCGTGGCCACAGGCAAGCAACGACGTGCGTGAATCCTTGGCCTCGGTGTCGAAGAGAGGAGACCCATCAATAGCTCCAACATGTATGGAGCTGGTGTTATTAACTCAGGAAAAATCTTAACAGCGCGATGCAGCCGTTAGTATGGAGATTTTGCCAACGTAACAACACCATCTAGCGGAAAAGAACAAAATCTCAACACACCGTTAAAAATAAAGAATGACTGATATTTATTACTTTGAATAGATTTTATATATAAAAAAACTACATAGATGCAAAATTGTGGCTAAATACATCGTATATTTTTCGTTTATTATACATTTCGCTACCTTATTAGTACGTTAGGCCTAACACAAACGATACCAAAATTTGCGCCTAATGTTCTAAATGTTGGTTGGTAAAACATATTTAGAAATGTATTTAATTTACTTAAATTGATTTGAAATACTTTTATTTCAATTACACTCTATAAAATAGCATAAAAAAATCTGTTTTATTCATTCACATTCTTTATTGCGTCTCTGGGCTTTATGGTCAATACTTACAAACTACAGAAGAATATAATTGCATATTCAATAAAAGAGCATTAGTTCCTATTGTCGCAAATTGTGTTTTTAAAGAAATGTATGTTTTTTTTTAGCATGAGACAATTTACAACGAACATTGCACTCATATTTTCGTCTGTGTTGGTCGATAATTGGCGCCATCTTTCCTATCTAACTAACACGGTTTCCGTAACTCAACGCCTCAAACAACCTTAACCTTATTGTTAATACCGGGTGGGCCGCGCGGAGGTATTATTGTCGAATTCATACTTTTTAGTTTTTGTACACGTAAGAGCCACGCGGGGGTCGCGTCGTTCTAAATTCAAAATCACAAACGCTGTCATTATAAGGTTACACATTGTAAGGAAAATATTTCATGGAATTTATGTTTTCAGAGATAAATATTAATCATAATAAAAAGTATCCTATAACCATCTTTGGATGTTCAGCTATTCCTGTACCAAAATTGGTAACTTTTTATCCAGCCGTTTCGGCGTGATGCGAGGACAACGGTTTTTTTGAAAACAGATGGCGCCAGGTTGGCACGGCGAAGCGTGTCCATACAAAACAACTATCCGGCTGCATCACGCTATCGAGATTTTTCCTGAAATCATGACCTCCCTCCATAGAAAATTTATTTTCAATATACAAATTTAGGATTTTATAATAGTATAGATGAGACCGAGCATGGAGGTCCATTTGGCTTTGGCAAGCGCGGAAAGGCCCGCATGTCCATCACGTGTGGTCCTTGCTTTCACCAAACAAAACTATCCACACTCGTAGGCTATTCACTGCACTTATATATGGCTAGTGCCCGAGTCGCCTAGCTCGGATAAAACTAGAAGAGTCTGAAAGATATTCGTTTAACAGCCGCAAGGTTAAATATCTTTCACCTGGCAACCATGTACCAAAACACTATCTCTGGCATGTAATTAAGCTTAATAGCTTTCAAAAAACAAAATCCCACCAAATTTTAATAAATAATTATAGTTCAGAAAATTAATCTAAATTCCAACAGAAATTCCCCTTAGTATTATATTTAATACCTTAATGCCAAAGAACAATGTTACCCGTTCGAAGTTGCAAGAAAGAATGAATGAACTCTATAAAATCCGTCCCTATTTATACCAATATTCCCCGACACGCTAGACCCGCTGGACGCGCTAGACAAATAGACGCGCTAGACAAATAGACGCCCTAGACAAATAGACGCTCTAGACAAATAGACGCGCTAGACAAATAGACGCGCTGGACTCGCAGAAAACTCTGGACACTCTGGACACGCCCACAGACACGCCCACGCCCATAACTTTGATCCTTATGCAGTATGAATAAAGCTCAATTCTTCCGCTGGAAAATTTTGTGAATAGTAAGGTCGTTCTCAAAAAATCTGCACCGCTGCGTTAATTTTGCATTTTTTTTTAAAGTTGCGATTTCTTCTTTTATTTTTCATAGGATCGCTAGAAATATATTCAGACAATTGATATCACGTCGAGGGAAGTAGTTAAATTGAATATCTTAGAAGATATAGGTGTTTGAAATTTTAGGTCGACAGGTGAAAGACATCGATGTCAGGTAAACGACATTTGTTACCAAGTTATCGACAATTGGGTGCAGGTTTGCGACAATTATGTTCCAACTTCACTGAATTTGTTAGCAGGTTAACGACTACGGTTGCAGGTAAGTGACATTTTAAATAAAATCTACCTTGAACTGTCAAATAGTGCTTATTTGATTGTTTGTTTTTCTTTTTTCCTTATTATGTTAGTAATTTGCATAAAAAAACAAGCATGTAATTCTCATATCATAGGACATTTCTCAGGAGGTTTTTTGAAGCCTGTACTATCCAGAAAGGTCATAACCGACAAAAAGATGCAAAACTCAAGCATACCCACGTAATTTTATAAATGAGTTATGAAGGTTCAACAGCGAATCATTTAAATAACGTTTCTGCTTCCTGATGCTGCTTCTTTTGACATATTCTTTCCTACCCGCTGAGTAACTTATTGCTGTTTTCGTCATCTTCGAGGAATTCCTTCACATCTGATAACCAGAAAGCCTTCGGCTGCGTTAGGTGGGATAAGTTATGGGAGGTATTGTCTGAAGCTGCCAGCACATCTGGTAACACTTTATAAAGCCTTTACGAGTCTGAATACAGAATGGTGTCAGTAGGAGATGTCACATACAAGAACTTTAAGTTCCGGACAGGGATGCATATGCATATCATGCATAATATCCCCAATACTATTTAACAGATATGGAGCCCTTGAAGGTACGTGGTAGACATCGCCTATTTTGCATCACCCGAAGCAGAAGTAGCCCAACTTTTGGAATGACTCAAAACAACCAGCCTCAAAATGGGTCTCGATATTAATAAATATAAGACAGAGCTGATGATAGTCGACCATTACTAGTCGACAAAGTACTAACCTGCTTCAAGAGTTTGAAACTGTTGATCAGTTCCAGTACCTTGGCTCCATTGTCACAAATAGAGGCACATGGAAACCAGAGATTCGCAGGCGAATCGGAATGGCCAAAACAGCGATGACCCAACGCGGCAAAATATGGAAAGATAGACACATCCCCAACCGAACTAACATGCACCTCGTCTGTGACCTTGTCTTGTCCATATCTCTTTATGGGGCAGAGACCTGCGGGCCTATGATGGTTCCTTTTATCACGCGATAAATAAGTGATACAGCATCCGTCGCGTTTTGACAAGATGCGAGTGTGAGTGACAGATGCTTTGTCACTTGTTTATCCCGTGATAAACGCAACCATCATAGGCCCCCTGGACGCTTAAAGCCGCTTACAGGCAGAGGATTCATGCTTCAAGATCTGGTGCGGGCGCCGCCTGCTAAGGATTCCTAAGACAGCTTGAAAGTGAAATGGAATACTCAAACTAAGCTACTTCGGAAATTTATATGTTTTTATAACAACGAAACATGAGTTGAGACACGGCGAGTGACCGATAAAACCTGGTTTTTAAATAATTTTGTATAAGTGTTTAAATAATTGTCGTTCACCTGCCGAATGTGTCGTTCACCTGTTTTTATATAGACAAGTGAACGACATACAGGTGATGGACAAAATGACAGTTATGTCATCAAAACAAATAAAGTATTTCGTTGATGAACTGCATATTTATACACATAAAAGTAGATCATACTTTACGCGTTATAAATTAAAATGAATGCAATAGTACACACGTCAACCAAAATATGGAAGGCAGAATATAGACTACATACCCATTACAAACTCCCGCTCGCGTAAGAGTATGTATCATATTTTTTTAGTGCATCACACTGACGACGTGTCACTCGGAACAGTGTTAGGTGGCAACTGAAGGTCTCGATTTATGCGGGGTGAGGCAGGGGAAACGAAATAGTAGTCACACAATTGTAATGTTTGTCTCATGACAAGTGAACGACAAAAAATGGCGTGGACAAACTTAAATTGCAAATAATTCGCAAAATAAGTATAGTATTATTATTCGATATGGTAGTATTCAATCTTCATCATATATGAAAATAAAATGGAGTACTGAACTTAAGCTAAGTCGGTAATGTATATGTTTTTATTACAACGAAACATGAGTACCTCGCGTTGGGACACGGCAAGTGACCGACAAAACCTAGTTTTAAATCGTTTTTTTGTCTATTAATATACTTTACTTTTAATTGAAAGCATTTGGCCTCTATGTAAAAAGTGTCTTTAGATATGTGATGATAATTGAATATTTAAAATAATGCGGTGTAAAAAACTTCTTCTAAGACAGACCTGTTGACAGGTGGCGGTGCAAATATTTTGAGAACGACCCAGTAATTTGCTATTTTAAAAAGATAGGATGCTTAGTTATTGGAATATTTTTACTTGCTTTCGTAAACATTCATACTGTTACTTTTATTAGGCATTTGTATTGTATTATAATTATTAAGTGATGATTTTAGTATTAGCTGGCGAAATATGATGCTAATGTGTTGGGAATTTGATGATGATAATGATGATGTGAGGCTTACGATGGTGATATATGATTATATGATGGCGAGCACATGACGAGAACATGTGAATCGCTACATTTATATCGAACGTAATTGCATAGGACACTATTGTTTGATTAAAGATCTGGTGCGCTTAGTTAGACGCCAAGTCACTCGTCACAAAGGCAAAGTTTATTTATGTGAATCGTGTTTACAGTTTTTTAATAGTGAATTAAAATATACCAGTCACGGCTGTAATAAAATTTTAACAACATTGCCTGAAAAGGGTTCGATTATGCAATTTAAAAACTATGAAAGACAGCAAAAAATTCACTTCGTAATATATGCTGATTTCGAATGTTTGCTTATCGATCACAGAGAACAAAACTCTAGCAGTACTCGAACACTGAAAGTACACCAACCTTCCTGTTTCGGGTATTATATTTGTTGTTCACATGATTCTAGTCTTAATAAATACGTTGCATATAGAGGCGAAAATTGTGTTGAAATTTTCATTCAAAAGCTGATTAAAGATGCCAGACGTATAAATCGAATATTACAGAAAAAGAACGTAATGAGGGATTTGACGCCTCATCAAGAGGCAGAGTATCAAAAAGCTACTAAGTGCCACATTTGCAAACAAGTATTGTTGGGAGATAAAGTCCGAGATCATGATCATATTACTTCAGAATACAGAGGGGCAGCCCATTCACATTGTAATCTGATGCATCAAGTCTGTTCATTCATACCAGTCGTGTTGCATAATCTATCTGGTTACGATTCACATTTATTTATTACTGAGCTTGCAAAGTATGAAGGTGCTATTAAAATAATTCCGAAATCAAAAGAAAAATACCTATCTGTAACTAAAGTAATAGAATGCGGAGTGGGTCTTAAACCTATAGAATTGAAGTTTATTGACTCTTTTCATTTTTTAAGTTCTAGTATCGATGATTTGAGTAAAAGTTTATGTGATATCGACTTTATCAATTTATCACGCGAATTTAAAGATGAAAGTCAAATCAACCTACTTCGAAAAAAGGGAGTTTATCCGTACGACTATATGGATGCATGGTCCAAATTCGATGAGACGCACCTACCACAAATATCAGGTTTTTATAACAGCTTGAATGCAGAATGTATCAGTAGTGAACAGTATGAGTTTGCGAACACTGTATGGAATTGTTTCAATATAAAAACACTAGGTGAATATACAGATTTATATCTAAAATGTGATGTGCTGTTATTATGCGACATATTCGAAAAGTTTAGAAAGACGAGTCTGTTTTATTATAAGTTAGACCCCGCTTATTATTACATCCCCGAGCTTGAGTTTCGATGCCATGCTTTTTTATACCGGAGTAAAGCTTGAGTTAATAAATGACTTAGAAATTTATCATATGCTAGAGAATGGAATAAGAGGAGGACTGGCTCAATGCTCTCTTCGTCATGCCATGGCTTCGAATAAATATCTACCAAATTATGATGAATCCGAACAATCGTCTTACTTAATATACCTGGACTGCAATAATTTGTATGGCTATGCCATGATAAAAAACTACCCGATTTCGGAATTTATGCTTTTACCATCACACGAAATAGAAATTTTTAATGTGATGAATATCCCTGATGATAGCAACTATGGCTTTATTCTGGAAGTCGATTTAGGCTATCCCGATCATTTACACGACATGCATAGTGATCTACCTTTCGCAGCGGAAAAATTTAAGCCTCCTGGAGGTAAAACGGAAAAGTTGATTGCAAATCTTTATGACAAATTTAACTACGTTATTCACTACGTCCACTTAAAAGAATGCATAAAAAATGGATTGGAATTAAGAAAAATACATCGGATTCTTCGTTTCAGACAACAGAATTATCTTAAAAAGTATATCGATCTTAATACATCGCTGCGTCAATCATCTAAAACAGAGTTTGAAAAAGACTTTTTCAAGCTTCTTAATAACTCGATATTCGGTAAAACTATAGAAAACAGACGAAAACAAGTATTTATTTTTATTTTTATTTATTGGTATTCAGGATAACAACAGCCGTAAATATACATATGCTATAAAGTTTGTTACATAACAGAGGGCCAATAACAGTTATCCATTGGTTACATAAAAAATAAGATTTAAAACTAAGTAGAATCAGACACAGTCAACATGTCCGTTCCAAACAGATGTTCAACATTGGTAATACATTTGAAACAGGAGTCAGTCACAAGTATTTTCATATTAATACACTAACAGACCGCTGCATCATATATTTTGCAGGGCCAGACACTAAAGAGACTGTCTACTCCTAAAAATCGAGTTACACATATTATGCATGTATCCGTGCACACACTATAAACAAAAAGAAAAAAATGCGTATTAATTTATCACGAAGCGATATATATGAGTATAGCATTAAACATAATAATTGTAATAAGAGTAGGTACTCAACAAAACAAAACGCTCACAATGCACTCGCAAATTCGATGGCATCTAATTCTCATACCTAGTACCATACACCCTACCAGTGGCGTGGCGTCACAAAAAGAAAGAAAGTCAGGCGAAGCCGGGGTAGATTCTACATACAGGGCAAGCCGGTGGGAAGCAGCTTCTATGGACGCCAAGCCACTGTCGCCCACCCATAAACAAGTACCTAGATCCTAATTTTATTTTATATGTATATATTAATTATTTATTTATTTATAATCTATTAACCATCTTGCTGCTTCACATATTTTATACGAGATGAGTCGAAACAAGGTCATCAAGTGTAGTAACAAAAGATAACGATGGGATACTTTTTTTTTTTTTTTTTTACAGATTACTTTTATGTTCTACTAGAACCTTAGAAATGTCTTTTTTAAATTTACATTTAGACCCTACAAATGGGTCTATTTTGGCAAATTCGGTGTTATACAGACGAGGGAGACGCGATAGCACGGCATTGGCACCGTAGTTAGTGGAGTGAAAGGGAACATGGAACAACGAGGTGTGTCTAGTGCGACGCCTTGGGGCTCGGAACGACAGGCCGGACAATAGTTCAGGACAGTCTATACGATCTCTAATTATGTCATAAAGAAGGCTCATGTCGGCCAATTTTCTTCTATCTTCAAGAGAAAGAAGATTGTACTCATGACAGTTATCGCTGTATTCAGGAGATTTCCTGAATTTGTAGTTTAAGTGAGATTCAAATTTTCTTTGAATTCTTTCTATGCGATCCTTATGAATCGCATAAAAAACTGACCATATAGGTGAAGCATATTCTAGAATGCTTCTGACGTATGCGTAATATACAATTTTTATACTTAACAAACTTCGGAAGGGTTTACAAGTCCTCATTACAAAACCCAAATTACGATACGCCCTATTTATAATTGAGTCAACGTGATTTCTCATTGTCATTTTGGTGTCTAACATGACTCCCAGGTCGCGCACAACATCGACTCTCTTCACGGCTACACCATTAAAGTTATATGAGAAATTGATTGGCGTTAAACTGCGAGTAAAACTAATGTACTGACATTTACTTACACTGATTGTGATTTTGTTCTGCGAATAATAGTAGGTATGCTAAATTATTAAGGTCATTTTGCAAAAGCTGGCAATCAGCTAAGGTTCTAACACGCATAAAAACTTTTTTGTCATCTGCATATAATAAATGTCGAGCGTTGACAAAACACGTATTTATGTCATATATAAAACGTATATATAACGATAAAGTAGATGTAAAACTAGTGACTACATGGAATGACACAAAAAACGTTACAAATAAGCATCTTAGCGCCGAAAAATTGATCACGAAACCAAATCTAAAAAATATTACAGTTTTTTCGGAGAACTTTGTGGCTATTCAGTTACAGCATGAAAAACTTATTTTAGATCGCCCAATATACATCGGTTTCACAGTTTTAGAGTACACAAAGCAACATATGTATCAATTTCATTATGATTATATGACAAAGAAATATAACGGGCGTATACACCTTTGTTACACTGATACAGATAGTTTATTGTACTTAATATACACACGTGACTTTTATGACGATATGCGTAATGATAATTCACAATTTGATACTAGTAATTTTCCGTTAAATAATGTTTAAATGATATAAAAAAAGCTAATGAAAAAGTACCTGGGTTATTCAAAGACGAGATGGCCGGTGATATTATAAAGGAATTCATCGGTTTGAGAGCCAAATTGTACTGCATAAACAGCGTTAAAAATAATATAATGAAAGCAAAAGGTATATCTAAGTCAGTTACTAAACGTTTACGAATTAGTGATTATAATGAGGCCCTTTATCAAACTACTGATGATGGGTTAAAATGTACTAGGTCGATGCAGAGTCAGCCACCGGCTAAGCTTGCACCATAGATTGGAGCGGAGTTTTTTTTTTTTTTTCGAAATTTTCTCTTCGTCACGACCTAGCGAAATTTAATTTGTGCATTTTGAAACAAAAATTTCTAAAATCGGTTGAGAACTCGCTGAGATCTGCGCATTGTTACAAAGTCCATTCGAGTCGATCCATGGGAGCTTCGCTCGCTTCGCTCGCTCCGCTCCAAAAATGAACTTGATTAGATCTATAAAACACATTTTGTACACTCAGCAAGTAGATAAACAGATTTTCAGCAGAAATGATGAACAAGAGGCAAGTTCTTAAAGATAATATTCACACGCTGCCATGGGGTCATTGCGATACGATATTTTAAATATTGTAATAAGTTTTAAACAGTTTAAAAAAGCAACCTTTAAAATTCTATGTTCATTTGATAAGTATTTTGTACGATTAGATTTGTTTATGTACTTAGAGCGTTATTAAGGCATTATCATAGGTTAAGATATCGTTATCACGATATAGAATTAAATATGTTTTCCTTAAACAATTAAATTATTTTTTAAGTTAATATAAGTCGGTACGTGTCGATTATTTTAAGAATAATCTTAAAATGTTTAGACGATATGTTATTTTAATAAATTTAGTTTTACGAAACTGTATTTTTTATTTCTGACGAATATCCCCATACCTACTTAACGGCTTTATTATTGGCATGTCTCATATATAAGACGAGCTATAGTGTTTGTCAGCATCATAAGCACCATGAAGTTCATCAAGCATGCCCAAACTCTCGAAGTAAATGATATAAAAGTAGAACAACATACTCCGACTGTAAAACACAGTACACTGTTCCCTAATACAATTCGTTGTATAATATGTGGTCCTTCTAACTGTGGTAAAACTAATATTATGTTAAATTTGTTGTTACATGATAATGGTTTGAAGTTTAATCATATCTATCTGTATTCGAAGACAGCCTTCCAACCGAAGTACCGTTATCTCCAGCTCATAATGAAGAGAATCCCGAACGCAAATTTCTTCATATTCAACGATAATAGTGAAGTTCTTCACCCAAACGATGCTTTGACTAACTCGATAAGGATTTTCGATGACGTTGCTTGTGACAATCAAGTAAATATTCGAAATTACTTTGCTATGGGGAGGCACAAGCAGATTGACTGTTTTTATTTGTCCCAGACGTATTCAAAAATACCAAAACAATTACTTCGAGATAACGTCAATCTTTTATTAGTATTTAAGCAAGATGATACTAATTTAAAACACATCTATAATGAACATGTCAATACGGATATGGATTGGATAACATTCAAAAAGCTTTGTGCTACTATATGGCGAGATACATACAGATTCCTATTCATAAATAAAGACTGCGCTATAAATAAAGGACGGTATAGGCAAGGGTTTGATATATTTATATACTTTTAGGTGCCTCATATATACTCATTTCTTATAATAAATGTCTCACTCGAATGTAACTGTCTGAATAAAACAGTCAACAAAAGGAATAAATAAAAAATCTGAGATGGAAATTGATTTAAAAAAGCAACTTATTAAATCAGTTAACAGCGTAAAAAACAAAATAAAAATGATGAAAAACGCGGAAGACGAAGCTGATTTAAAATACAAAAAAGTTTTTAAACCGATCACTGATCCTCTAGAAACATTAATCAAAATAAATGAACCAGTAAGTCCAGCTTATAACATGGTAACAAAAATAGATGAACAGAATAACATTTGCGAAGATTCAAACTCTTCTATGGGATACGAAAACTTCAAAGAAGTACTAAATTCTAATACTAATCATCATTCTAAATATTATGAATATTGCAATGAAGATAGCCCGGGAAAAACACTTAAAACGACTAACGATACGCTTTTGTCTCTAAAAAAAGAAGATATCATAGATTTGTATGAGAATATTAACATACCGTTCGGGATTCGTAGTAAAAATAATAAACTTATGATGGGAAATAGCAATGTGAACTTAGCTCTCATAAATAATGCTGTAGGCACAGGTAAAAAATATACCATCATCGTAAATAATGAAAGATATGAATTAACCGCAGGTTTAAAGGAACTTTTGATGCGCAACAAACCTGATCTTAATCTCGTAACTGAAGAAGATAAAACCGTGTACAAAAACATGCTAATTATCACAAACGCACATAAACGGGACTTTGATCCGAACGGTCAACTGAAAGGCGATAAAGGAGCAAAATATTGCACAATTATTAAGCCTTTATTTTCTCAGAGTGATGTGAATAGACCCCTCGGAAAAGTTACCTAGTATTAAAATTGGTGGTAATTTACCTAAATTAAAACAGTACAAGGAAAATACAGACTATATTTATTGGGATGATCCGAATGAACTGGTTGATAGACTGAAACTCTTAATGGCGTCTAGAAGCGCAGGTAACAGCAATCATGATAATGAAATCTTGGCAATTATTGAGGAGCTGAAGGAAGTGGGTATTATAAAACAGTAACCTATGTGTAATAATTACCATTCTATTTAGTAGTCTGTAATAAAGAAGTCATGAATACCGAGGGTGATACTGAAAAAAGTAATATTTGCAATTGCGACACGAAATTCATTGAAATCTCGTTGGAGCCTGCATTGACTAAAAGTGGTAATCAGGAATATTTTGATAAAAAAGTAAAAGATTGCTTGAAAAAATTGCTACATCTCGATAAGTCGGTCACAGTATTATCGAAACGAATAAATAAAGCTGAAAAAGATATTGCCTACAAAGAACTGGATGAAAAAGTCAGCAAACATCTAAATCAAAGGCGTCAGTGGTAAATTAAGAAAAATGAGTAAAGAAGAAGTCGTTAATGAAATTCATAAAAATGCTAGAGTGAATTTTCCGCGAAGAAATGTGTTATTAAAAGATATAGATGATCTTTGGCAAGCAGATTTGATAGATATGCAGAAATTATCAAAATGGAATGCGGGATATAAGTATATATTGGTGATAATTGATTGTTTTTCAAAATATGCTTGGGCATTTCCATTAAAACTAAAAACTAAGGAAATCGTTTCTAAACAATTTCACACATTGTTTGCGAAGGGACGTTTCCCTAAGAATTTGCAAACAGATAAAGGCAAAGAATTTTATAATATTTCATTTAAAAAAGTAACTGAAAAATACAACATTAATCATTACTCTACATTTTCAACAAAAAAAGCATCTATAGTAGTGTGGCAAAATATTAATTGTGAATGTTTTGTTATGTTTATTATAAATCATACGAGTGCGCATCGCTTCTGCGGCCGCGCGCTGTGGAATGTTCGCCTAACGGTAACCGACTCGGGCGCCTCCACGCGTATTCGGTTTTACTGAGCTCAACAGTCGATATCACGTTCCGACGCCGAGAGGCTGCGCGCACTCGCTCCGACCGTTCTATTGTTTTGTTTACGCGATAATCATAATCTTTCTGTTTCTTATATTTACAATTTGGTGACCCCGACGTGATAAATTGTAGTTATGTGAGTTACGTAAATAATAACCACACATTAACACATATAAAGTTTATTTTAGTTTAGACACAGGCTACGGAAACAGTACAGTACGTTACAGAAGAAAAGAGAATAGTATAGCACAGGAAAATATAAGAAACAGAAAGATTATGATTATCGCGTAAACAAAACATTCACAATTAATATTTTGCCACAGTAGAAAGATTCATAAGAACTCTTAAAAGCAAACTCTATAAGGAATTCAGTTTAAAAGGTAATTATAAATGGATCTGTGAAACTCTCAGCAAGAAAGTTCACGAATATAATCATACTTTTCATAGAACTATAGGGACACGGCCAGTGGACATTAATGATAATAATAAAGAGTCTGTTCTACAGAGATACATTAATATTTCGTTATCCAAGAAAATATCAGATAGTAAAAGATTTAAAGTTGGTGATTTTGTGAGAATCAGTAAATATAAATGTTGCTTTGATAAAGGGTATACACCTAATTGGTCTACAGAAATATTCAAGATAAAAAAAGTTCAACTTACTAATCCTACCACATATTTATTAGAAGATGCAAGGTCAAGACCTATTTTAGGAGCATTTTATGCACAAGAAATCCTGAAGACTGCACATCCTGATATATACCTCGTTGAAAAGGTAAAGATTGTTTATTTCCAAGAAAACATTAAAAAAACAAATAAACTTATACTAAAAGGTGGCTAAAACTATTATAATGTATTATAAAAAACAAGGTCCTTTTGGCAGCGTGCCCATCACACAGGCAGCATTCCCGCGCTGTATTGCGATGGCAATTCTTTGCGCGAGAAAGCTGCCTGCGCGAGGTTCACCCGTTGCCTCTCTTAGGCGTTTGCTAAGCGCCTTGTGGAGCCCACGCGCAGCCCTACCCCACGGACCTAGTGTCTCGACGCCAAATGGGATAAACTCGTACTGGGCGCCGAGACACTTATATTTATTGCATTTAAAATTCTCCCGGGCGTCAGCCGCCGCCCCGGCCGCTTTGATAGTTGCTGAGAGGTAGGACGCCGCCAGCGTATCTGCGCAGGTGGCGTCCCACACCAGCGCGCGGCCCATTCGCCAAGGGATCAACGACATCCCGTCAGGGCGCTTGCCATCGTCCCGCACGATCTGGGGCTCCAGTGCTGCGGGAACGTTGGCGCTGACGAGCGCTCTTCTGAGGATGTCGTTGAGCGCAGCATGACGGGAGAGACGGCCGGCGCCCGAGGAGCAGGAGAGTCCGTGGTGGCCAAGTCGATCTACTGGGGCCCCACAAGAGGCGCAGCTGTGATCTACACACACATCAGCCCCAACCCGGAGACCGACAGCAATGCGAAGCGTGCAGGGGTCAATGAATGTGCCAGTGGTGGGTGAAGGGTAGGCATGGAGCCATTGTCCGGCCTCAGGTCTTGACACTGCGAGTAGTCGTGCCCGGTCTTTTCCTGAAGATGCGGCAATTAATGAATTGGTTGTGGTGACGGAGGCTATGGTGTCCCAGGCCCTTTGACTCTTCGGTTTAGAAGGTAAATTTGGGTTCGGTCCAGCCTCCCAGGCATTCAAGGCTTCATCCAAGCATGCAATCTCGCAGTTTGTAGCCGTTGTGGCTTTTAGAATTTTACCTGCGAGATCAGCAGTGCTGTGGAGTGAAGCCAAGAAAGCCGGCAAAGCAACACTAGAAATTTTGCGGGTTCCCAAACCACCGTGCCTTATCGGTAAAGCGGCTTGGGTCCATGCCTGCTCGCTGAAACGAATGTTTAGCACAGATTCAATTTGGGATTTCAAAAGAATGTCGATAGGTTGGATCAAATGTGGGAATTTCCAAATCGGGCAGCAGCGGAGCAGGTAAGTGAATTTAGGGATGAGTAAACAAATTTTTTGAATAAAAAGAGCTGAATGACTACTGATTTTGAGGAGTCGGTCTGAATAAAAATTAAATTTAGAAATTGATTTTCCCAAGAGGGGAGAAATGGCATCATCAAAAATGGGTGATCCGAGCAGATGCAGACTGTCTTTGGAGATGATTTTAATGTTTGGGGCGATGTCGTTGAATTTTTCGTGGATTTGAGAAGCCAAAGAAGGATTTATGTTTGGAGAAATGTACAATTCACATTTTCCAAAGTTTAGTTCCAGACCGATGTCGCTAAATTTGTTTTTTACTTTTAATAAGTCTGCCAAGACAGTCTGTGAGTCTCCTCCAAGTGTGCCATCGTCAAGGTACCACACGTTTAATTTTGAATTTAGGCTGTTTATTATCGGATTAATGGCCAAACTAAATGTGGCTGGACCGAGGGGATCACCCTGCTGACAACCTGTGGCCGAAAGGATCTCATTATTTTTGTGAGTTAAAATGGAAGGACAGTGGTAACACTGGAGAAGAAAGTTATAGATTTCCGGGACATGTATTTTAATTTCGTTTAGCAGGGTGTCCCTGTTGACCGAATTGAATGCGTTTTTCACGTCTAATTTTATGAGAACTTCGCACAAATCGCTTTCGCAGAAGGTGCGTACTGCATGTACTGCCGCTTCACAACCTCCACGTGTGCCGAAACCGACTTGCACTGGTTCAAAGAGTTTTTGCAATTTATTTCGAGTGAGCCGGACGCAGATCTTAGCTGCTAAACGCCGAAAAGTTGACCCAACAGCGATGGGGCGTACACCACCGTCCTTTTTGGTAAGGGCAATGAGATTAGCCCCATATATAACAGGTGTCACTTCCTGACAGACATCTCCCAACAGCATGAGATTCACCAACTTCGTGAGGCTTGCAGTCAGCTGCTCACCGACCACCCCTGTGCCGTGGCCGGTGAGGTCTACGAGGTGCTGTGGGGAGATGCCGTCCAGACCGGATGCTGATCCCTTTGGGAAGGACGCAAGGGCGGCCAGTATATCTTGCTGTGTAGCGCATAGGCAGGCTGAAGGGTCAGAGGGGGGATCAACGAAAATGGGGGTGGATGGGCCTGGGGGGTGTTTAGACTTTAAAGCGGCTGTGGTCTCCGGTGTATCTGGTGCAAGAGTGTCGTTGGAGAAAAGGAGACGCGTCGCTCCCTTAAGGTCTCCGTCTTGCACTTTCTCCTCGACCTTCTCAAACAGGTCATACTTCTTTCGACGCATTGGTGAAGAAGGCGTGGGATTGGGTGAAGAAGGAATCCTAATATTGTTTTTAATTTTTTGTGTTAGTGAAATTTTGCTATGAGCGTAATCGGAAACATGGAGTATTTTGTATGAGAAAGTCAATAGATCTTGCCAGGAATTTGTGTTATTGTGGTGAACGCATTTGTTTATGGTATCAGTAAGCGCTTCTGATACGGCTGATCGGGCACCACGAGGAATCCGTTTAATCAAAGAAGTTGACCGCTTGAGCTGACCGAGGAGAGTGGGGATTGGGAGGTCGGGAGATGACGGAGGGGAGCTGGTGTTTTGTGGATTTGAGACTGATACTACAGGAATGATACGGACCTGGTGAATGCGGGACTGATGGATGTGTAGACCTTTCGTGGTGGTAAATTTGCGGGCACAAACGACGCACTCCATAAGGGGCAACAGGCGGGGTATTTATAATTCACTCACTTAAGAACTTAGTATAAAAATAAGGCTAAAATTACAACGATTATTTACAAAATGTCAAAATGTAAAAACAATGAAAATAATTTGTCACTCGGACAGAATAGGCTCCAGGGCGCCTGCGTTGTTTTTCGGATCTCCCGGAGACGCCGTGATTTGGCCAATAGCGACCAAGGACAAAGCTGTTGCCGTTGGTTGCCGCTGTCGAAAATGGCTGAGACGTCAAATATGACGATCGGATCTAGGCCGGCTTGTGTTTGTGTGCCTCGAACAACTGATCGAGGGCCTATTATGAGCCACCCACACTTACAGGGCTGCATCGCAAGCATGTGCGCAGGCCTGACACATTTATTCGTTAAAATTCTCCGTTTATAGATTTTTTATATAAAATTTTGCTCAGCCGTCAACAAAACAGTATGACTTTTACTATGCTCTCTCCTATTTTAATAAGTGTAATATTATTATTACGCTTGTCCGATTGTGTAGCGGCATTAAGAACGCTGAAAAGTGGCTGGATAACTTACACAAAAATATTAAGAAAACATTGCCACAGTTTTTTTTCAACAATAATACACGCGACATTTGTGGCAGCTGTACATTTTTTCGTTGAAAAGGTATTAAAACGCAAAGGGAACAAAGTATATGTCAAGTGGCTAGGTCTACCGCCTAGTGAAAACAGCTGGATAGATAGAAGAAATCGTCTATAGATTCTACAATTCAGATTCGTAATGTTTAAATATGTTAACTTTAAATTATACAGTCATTCGTATTTAGTGTTTTGAGCAATCAACACCTTCAGAATAAAATATAATAACTATTATATTTATAGGGATAATGCGAAAACTGCGACAAAATAATCCTGATAATGCAAAGAAAAAGCCTGCCTTATCAGCAACTACACAAAAACGTGGATTCGGTTTGAAAAAAACGTTTAAGAATATTGTTTCACATGCTAAAAAGCATATTCGTAAACTGAAACCCAAATGCAAGAAAATGTTGACTGAATTAGCATATGCGGCTGCTCAAGAAATTGCTTCCGACCTGCCTATACAGTTACCGCGGGTGATACCTGTACCTAAAACTGGTGGAGCCCTACCATTAATTCCTATTTTTGCTGGCTTATCTGCCGTAGGTGGCTTACCTGGAGGTGTTGCCGGTATCACCGAAGCTGTCGATCATTATGAATCAGCTAAAAAACGAATCGAACTATTAAAAAGAAATAATGTAAAGATGGAATCAGCACGTATTGGAAAAGGTTTACACCTTAAACCATACAAGCATGGTTTAGGAATTTATGTAGCGAATCCAAAAAACTAGACACTAGGCTACCTAATCGAGCATTAAGTAACGTTGATATTATAAAGCACTCGAAAAATATTCCATACTTTCGCGATGTATTTATGAGAGATGAATTACCAGAAATTCCATGGGTGAGAGAGTGTGGTATCATCAATTTAGATTCATCCAAAAGTTCTGGTACTCATTGGGTAGCCTACGCGAAATTTGACAACCACATTGAATACTTCGATAGTTATGGTAATTTAAAACCACCAGAGGAATTCATAACATATGTAGGACCTGACATTAAGTATAATTATGAAAATTTGCAAAGAAATCATTTATTCAATTGTGGACATTTATGTTTGAAGTTTTTGAAATCATTTTGGGTCAATCAAAAGAAGCAAAAATTACATAAATGAATGGTTTAAGCAGCAAAGTACATTTCCTACTAAGCAGTATTCAGAATAGGGCGTTAACTAACAGCACTAGAGAAGTTACATTTTTAAGTAATTAAACAAACATGTATATTTTCAATAAAACCCCGGTCAATGCACGAAAGTTTAATATTCAATTGCCGGTATTCAAAGAGAGAACACGATTAAACGTGACACAGAATATTACTAAAACCAATAAACAATTTCTTAAATCTCTCGGTTTTAAAATAATAAAACATGCTTCAAGTCATCGATCCACCACAGCAAGATAACTCTATCGAAAGCTATGAGATCCATAGTTACAATCCCTACAATCATAGTTACAAAGAAAATGATGAAATCAGAATACCTATTCACCAACAAGATGTTTATGTGCTGCCATCAGCAAGCTCTATTTATATTGAGGGATGTGCAAAAGTGACTGGATTAGACGCTACAGGTAAAAAAATATCAAAGGACATTAGTTTCATAAATAATCCAATATTATTTTTATTTCAAAATATAAGATACGAACTAAATGGTGTTGAGATAGACCGCATTAAAAATGCTGGAATCACAACAACTATTAAATCCTATATATCAATGAATGAGGGAGAAAATAAAAGCGCTGCATTGTGGGGTTGGACTTTGAATGGGTCCACACAAAAATCCGGAATTTTTTCCGTTATTATACCTCTGAAAAAAGTGCTGGGATTTGCGGAAGATAATAACAAAATCCTCATCAATTGCAGACATGAGCTTATATACTTCATAGAAGCAATACTGCAGAAAATAGTATTTTGACCGATAAAAGTAATGAAATTGAAATAGATATACAGAAAATACAATGGCGCATGCCACATATTAGAGTTTCAGATCGTAACAGGCTATTATTGCTCAAGCACCTGGAAAAAGATAGAGCCTTACAACTAGCTTTCCGAAATTGGGATTTATATGAGTATCCGCTTCTACCTAAAACCACAAAACATTCATGGTCAATCAAAACTGCTTCTCAGTTAGAAAAACCTAGATATGTTATATTAGGATTGCAAACCGATAGAAAATCGAACAAAACGAAAAGTTCGTCACTGTTTGACCATTGTAATATAACGAATGTCAAGTTGTTTTTAAATTCACAATATTTCCCTTATAACTCACTCAATTTGAAATTTGACGAAGGCAAATTTAGTATATGCTAATTTTCGTCAGTCTTATTACAACACGAGCGTCGATCCCTTGCTTAATTTGAATGCGTTTGGTGTAAAATGCCCGCTATTTGTTATCGACTGCTCAAGACAAAACGATTCATTGAAAACCGGACCAGTTGATGTGCGATTAGAAATAGAGTCTTCAGAAGACATTCCTGATAACACTGCAGCTTACTGTCTGATCATAAATGATCGTCTTATAGAATACAAACCGCTGAGTAACATTGTTCGTAAAATATCATGAGTGTCATCATGGATGTTCAGGGTTTTAAAAGTGAAAATAATACGTTTATACCGAAAGAAATTGCGATTATATACATGAATAGTGTTCTTGTGTTGTTGATAAAACCGCCATACCCATTCTACAATTTAACAAGAAGAGAACGTATCCAAGTTAGTTGGATAGAAAAAAACAGAGGAATATTATGGAACGAAGGATATGTGCCGTATTATAATCATAAGAGCTTGATATTGGATTTCTGTAAAAATAAATATATTTATACAAAAGGTTGTGAAAAAGTGCGGTGGTTGAAGGAAATCACAGAAAACGTAACACCGGTTAATATTTTAAATTATCAAAGTACTTAGCTGCTAAAAATTGGTACTACGTACGTACCTAGCAGCACGACCGATTGCTACGGCAAACAAGACGCCAAATGAAGAGGGCTCCGAGCACGATCCGTTAGCTCGGCCCCCACCTGGTGCACAGCACAGGACATGACGTCAAAGGGAAGGGATGTAAGGGGAGTATTAGTACTTTTGACCGATCTGTTACAGGAAATCAGGTTCGCTACTCTCAAATTATTTATTTATTTAGGCTTCAAATAACGGTTCACAGCTTAATACCAATACAACCAGTTACGAGAAGCTCGTAGAACACATCTTTACTGATTTAAATACTGACACGTTTTAGTTATAACGCTTAATTAATATCGTAGTGCCATCTCGCTGTTCCATAGAAGTCAATATTCTAAAATTTCAATAGCAATTACTGTTGATGGTTTTTATTCCACGGCAATTGAAATTTCGGGCTTAAATTTCATAACCATTAAATAATAATCATGCATAAGAAATACCTAAACCATACCTAACGCATCACCCTGTCATTTATTATTTTATGTGTTGACCGTATTTGTCCACCTAAGACAAAAAAAGGACTTTAGAATTATCAAAACCACGTCCATGTACATCACGCCATAGTGATTATATTCTCTTTGCATCAGGCTCCGCGTACTGGCCTATAATGTACTATTACTGTTCAGCAGCTGTCAACGGATTAAACTGATGTGTTCGAAGTGAATTATTTGGTGGTTGCTTTTATGATAAATTGATAAGTGACGGTAAGTTTCAAACATTGAAGTCGATTTTAATTGTATTAACACTTTTATCAATGAATACTAATTTACTATAACTAATCAACAATAGGTGAAACATATTTCTTGTAAAGTCAAACATGACCTATCAATGTAAACAAAGGGTATGCTTGGTGCAGATGCAGATCCTGTGCACGATATGCAGCGATCTGGTGAACCAGGCCGAGAGCCCGTACGTTACCAAGTGCGGACACATCTTCCACCACAAGTGCCTGGCCCAATGGCTAGAAAGAGGGTAAGTAAGAGAAAATAATTCTTATAGCAAAAGGAGTACATACATTACATACCTGCATCATTATATTATGACCCGCATTTCTCATTGTTTACTTGTATTGTTTAGCCCTTTACTGTAAGTAATCAATCATTTGATGTTTGTCCATTTATATAGGATATTGTTTTATAGGCCATTATCAATTTTTTCATATTATCAACTCAAGTAATACCTCAGAGCTTATCTAGGTTGGGGTATAGCCAAAGGGGCCCGATTTTAGGACTTAGAAAAATGTATGAATTTTTTTTGGTATCACAATGATACCTATTTTTAATGATTGTATCATGTAGAATATATCAAAATAAGTGTGTTTTGTTCTATAAACTTTTTTCTCTGATGAATATTTACCGAGATATTGGTGTTCACAGTTGAGCCATTTTGAAGGGCCGTGTGAAATTTTTGTTAGTAACACCTCCGAGTCGTGAAATTTATGTCAGTATGACACCAGATTTTCACACAACCAAAAACTACGACGTGTTAGTTGAAACAATAAAGGAAAGGTTGGAGAACTTAAATTAGGCTTATTATTTTCGCGGCGACAGAAAAATTAAAGAGCAGCAAACTATTTGCAACTAAAATAATAACTTGTCAGCGATTAAATATTTTGGCAATCATTTATATTAAATGAGCTTTAAACTAAGGATATTTTAAAATTCAAATAATGGCAGCTACTTTAAGGTAGCAGAAATAATAAACAAGATTACTGAAATCATAGGCGAGGTACTATAAATAATGACTTGGCGACTAATATTAGCAGAAGATCCGACTCGGCCGGGTTAGGTTAGGTTGATTTTTTTTTAAGTATATCCCTAAAAAGCGCTCCTTTTATTTTTTTTATGACCTTGATTTATTTTATATGCAATCTCCATTGAATAATCCCACCAAAAACATTTCATGTAAAATTGACGGCCAAGACTCACATTCTCATAACGCTTTCGCTGTAAAAAAGTTATCAGATCCCAGGAAAAGCCAAGCCCCTAAGCCCCGACTTTACTAACCCCACCACCTTGGTTTAAAAAGTATGGCATCAACTGGCTTCAAGCCCCTAAACCCGGAGTTTACTAACCCTACACCTTTGTTTCAAAAGTATGGCTTGGCCGTTTCATAGAGTACCGTAAATAAGTCCAACGGACCGTCTGGCCCATATGGTATCAAGAAACTAAGTTAATGTCTTTGATAATATATACTTATAAACTTAATTCCTTACGATATAGGCCGGACAGTCCGCTAGACTTATTTACGGTAGTCTATGAAACGGCCAAGCCATACTTTTGAAACAAAGGTGTAGGGTTAGTAAACTCCGGGTTTAGGGGCTTGAAGCCAGTTGATGCCATACTTTTTAAACCAAGGTGGTGGGGTTAGTAAAGTCGGGGCTTAGGGGCTTGGCTTTTCCTGGGATCTGATAACTTTTTTACAGCGAAAGCGTTATGAGAATGTGAGTCTTGGCCGTCAATTTTACATGAAATGTTTTTGGTGGGATCTCATTTCTTTTTGTAAGGTGCTTTAGTTTTTTTAATTTTTTTGGGCTGTAGGGTTTCTTGAGCGTCAACTGAACAATTGTGTATTTAAGAAATACTTAAGTTTAGCCCCATATATATATATATATACACTTTTATCCCCTATTATGGGAAACCCATACAAACTTCCATCCCCTTATTTAAAGGGTGGGGGGTGATTTTTTAAAAGTCCTACAATATGTATTTGATTTATAACAATGAGTCCCTATAGATTTCAATTTTCAGACCTCTAGTATCAAAATTTGCGGAAGTTTCATACAAACTTCCATCCCCTAGTTTAAGGGGTTGGGGGGTAAAAGTTCCAAGTTTTAGAATTATTTTGTTGTTTGTGTACTAATACTAGCTTACATACCAAATTTCAGCTTTCTAGGTCATCGGGAACTACCCCAGAGGTTTTGATACGTCAGTGAGTGAGTGGCAAAATCGGCATATTAGAGGTACCTATAAAACCTAAAGTATAAAAGCTAGATCAATTAAATTTTGTACATTTTATATGTTTGCTAACTGCATCTTAACCTGAGAATTTGGGCGCTCTAGTGTTAACTGGGACGAAACTGATGAGGGTTTGAATATGAGACGAAACGGTTCGAGAAAAGGTAGGTAGTGCCCCCTTCTTTTTTGTTCGTCTTGGCGGGGGCACTACCGTGCCCCCAGATATTTAAAATACGAAGTCGAAGTGTAGATATGGAAGTAGTAATAATTGTGTATAAGAAATACTTACGTTTAGCCCGATATATACTACTTTTATCGCCCATTATGGAAAACCCATACAAACTTTCATCCCCTTATTTAAAGGGTGGGGGGTGATTTTTTTAAAATCCTAGAATATGTATTTTATTATTTATAAATAATAAAGGAGTCCCTATATCAATTTTCAGACCTCTAGTATCAAAATTTGCAGAAGTCTCATACAAACTTCCATCCCCTAGTTTAAGGGGTTGGGGGGTAAAAGTTCCAAGTTTCAGAATTATTCTATTGTTTGTGTACTAAACCTAGCTTACATACCAAATTTCAGCTTTCTAGGTCATCGGGAAGTACCCCAGAGGTTTTGATACATAAGTGAGTGAGTGGCAAAATCGGCGTATTTTAGGTACCAATAAAACCTAAAGTATAAAAGCTAGATCAATGAAATTAAGTACATTTCATATGTTCCCTAACTGCATCTTAACCTGTGAATTTGGGCGCTCTGGACGGGACTGGGACGAAACTATGAGGGTTTGAAAATGAGACGAAACGGTTCGAGAAAAGGTAGGTAGTGCCCCGCCTCTTTTTTTTTCGTCTTGGCGGGGGCACTACCGTGCCCCCAGATTAGAGTAGGCCATTTTCAACTTTTTATCCGCTGTCATGATTCCGCTTAATTAGTTAATTCAGTCGCCAAAACTCGATGCTAGTTTATATTCAAACAAAGCGGAAAATTGATTACTTAGCTGCTACTTTTTACTTTATTAGTCTCCGCAATTAGTCGCCAACTTATTATTTTTGCTACCCCCTTAAATTTTGTATAAATCCCTAAATCAGATTAATTTGTCGCCGCGTTAAATACATGCCCTTAAATTACACCAACATTATCATAGCCTTGCCGACGTATATCTGCGGTGCGCCTGTATACAATTCGAGAGTTGAGTCCTTCAATAATAAACTTAGGCAGGACATGTATAATCATGGCTATGGTTTTATATTTGACTCCTACCTAAAACCTATGTTTGGACCAATTTTCTTCAGTTACTGGAAAAATCGTCACTTCCGGTATTCGGAGCATTCTACAAGGCCTAGCCGATCTCATCTCGAGTCTTCAAGAAGATGGCATCTCGGAATCTCCTGCTGAAACTTGTCCTGCTAATAATAATAACAACAGTAGCGACTCTTCCTCTACCTGTGAACTTAGTGAGAAGACTGATAAGCCTGATGTAAATAGTTTGGAGTTTTTTCTCGAATAGTGGTAGTGTATCTTATCTTATCTTATCTTATCTTATTAGGAAGGGGTCCTTGCGGATACACTTCGACCCAATGGGATCTTTTGTGTAGTTACCCCCATCGCGCCTACTTAAAGGATTGTTCCACCACCTTCATATATCGGATGATGGAACCAGTTGGTAGTGCCTGGAATTCCTTCGGTTCTGGGTAACCAATACCGAATTCCTTCATTCTGAGTCTGGCGAGGGCATGACATCCACACAGTATGTGCTTCATTGTCTCTGCCTCCTCGCCACACATTCTACAATCTGTATTGTCAGACAGTCCCAACTTGGCCAATAGTCCTTTGACCCCAAAGTGACCAGTAAACACCCCCGTTATGATTCGGAGCTGTATTTCCATAATTTCTTGGTCCAGCCTGATTCTATACATTCCATGAATAGCTTTGAGTGCCTCAAGCCTGCCATTTTCCTCCACTCTTGTTGGTAGTGGTAGTGTAAAGATCCTACATCAAAATATTTGTGGATTGTTAGGGAAACTTGATCTTTTACAAATTACCTTAAAGGAGTTTGATACTGGTACTGAGGGAATTGATATACTATGTCTAAGTGAAACTTTTGTGAAGCCTGAATATGTACGTAACATTAAACTATTGTAACTTCAGCTTACAGTATGTACGGTTTTATCATGCGTCTCAGTGAGGATTTCAAAAAACCGTCCACTTACTTGCATCTATATAAATCACTAGTCAGGTCACAAGTCGAATATGCCGTGTCCATATGGAATCCCTTGTATGAAAAGTATAACAACTCGATTGAACATGTCCAGAAAAAATTCTTACGTACCATGCAGTTCAGATGTTACCGTTCACGCCTCAGTTACCAACAGCTTCTCAACAAGTACAATTTACTCAATTTGCAGGACAGGCGCGTCCTGCTGGACGCAATGGTCCTCTATAACCTGTGCCGCGGCAAGTTTGACTGCCCCAGCCTCAGCGGTGCGCTGTGCTACCGCGTGCCGACGCGGGCGCTGCAGCGCGCGGTGCGCGAGCACCAGCTGTTCGCGACCGCGCGCTGCCGCACCCGCGCAGGCTGTAATCTATCGACGAAGCTTACTATAACTCTAAAGTTATCCTGAGTCACGGGACCACCAAATTGTAATACTTATAAAGACTATCAGCTACAGAAATACATCCTGGGAACGCGCGCCAACTGAAATGTCTGCTAAGCCCTAAACTAAAGGAACTGGACCCACGCCTGCTTCACCCTCGTCTCCTACCTCTACTCCTACAACGAAGCCCTAAGAAAACTCTACTACAATTACCTAAGAATATCTTAACAGTAGCTCCCAGTCTTATATATCCTACAACTAAACAAATCTAAATATGAAAGGATCTTTATACAATTGAGCTTGAACATTTCTTATTAACTAATGGCCAAATGTGATCTGTAAAACCGTTGTGAACGTCTAGATTGGTAGGAACCTACGTTGTTGTAGCAACTCAAATTCTTTTAGGAGATGTTCAGCCGAGATGTGCTGCTAAATGCCTCTGTACCTATACTGTGCTATACTATTATGTATTTTTGTTAAATAACCTAAATAAATGTGTTTTCTATTATTTATTTAATGCTTGTTTCCCCTATCATACTGCTATCTTGGTTCTTCATACTAATTAAATTTCTAACTTAATTTAATGTTATCTACCCTTAAATTATAAATTTATTCCTTCTTATGTAGTCTAGCCTTCAAAAATATCTACAGTTCTTATAGCATGATTCAGTATGGGATATTCTACTCTTATTAAATATTATTTATATTATTTCTATATGAAATATAAACTCATTCAGTCCACAAGTAAGTTATAGATATATTAGATTACTCTATGTAACAATAAAGATCAATATATGAATCAAAACCAAATCTTATTAGAATTCTGAGATGAAAAATTATTTAATTCTTGAAATTGTATATCTTGTTCAAAAATGTTTGTTAGACAAATAATAATGTACAATATGAAATTACACTTCATAACTATTCTATAAATAGATTGAAGTTACTGACAATACAAGGTTCTATTACAAATTTAATGAATCTTAAGTTTTCATGTTCGACTAAATTAAATAATGTTAGTATGATAATTTAGTATGGAATAAAGCCATGGAATTCATACTTTTAGTAAGTTCTAGTATGATATTCTAAAATGGATTCTAGATCTAAACAAGAAGTAATTGGTTGGTGAATAGAATTCTAAGTTTTATTGAAATCCTTCGACCGCATACAAAATATTATCATTTGACTGTGTTATACTAGTAATGCTTTCATCTCATTCTCCCAAAAATATTTAGTTTGGTAAAATAATGGCGGCTACCATCATGTCTAATGACATGGGCAATCGGGTAAAAAACATGGTTACTTCATGTGTACATATTGAGGGAAAATCGTTCCTCGGAAAATAAAACAAATTTCTGTTAAATCTGTTTGGTGTGTTATTTTAAATATCACCAAACCCATGTTCTCTGGATGCCGTATGATTGCCAGATTTGATCTTTTATTGGCCTTCGGGCTCTTTTAGAGTAAAGATCTCTCCCGGATCTATCTAGAATCTATGAATCTTTACTATCTATATTTGTTATTAAACAACACGAATTTTCTTCACTCGTGGACTAAATGAATTCTCACTTCATTCATTACAAACAATAGATTTGTATAACTTGGGTTTTCGTTTGACTATACTCAAAAAAAATGGCATTCATCCTTGAAACATAATAACTCATTGTTGTCAATTTGAAGTCTCTTTCAACTCGCGAACTTGACTCATTGTGATAAGGGAATTTACTCTCAACCCTTGTGATATTAATTAATTAAGTTCTGAGATCTGTGATGTAAATACGGGAACGAATAACTTTCATTATTGTCATCCATAAGTCCCCGGCTTCTTTTAGCAATTTACACTTCAGATACTCCAAATCCAGCCTTAGGAATGCTTTGTTTTTCCATACTAGACATACTACGCAACAATCAACAATAGAATCTCCTCATCAACACTGGAGCATATTATCTACAATCCATTTCTGTCTATTGTAGGGATAAGACGAAATTCATTTCAATTTTCATGTGATTTGACTAGTGACAGTAGAGACTTTTCTCACTTTTAGTGTTGCCATCTCAAAACAACAGCTGTAGATAATATAAGAGCATTACTTTACCAAATCTTAAATCATAATCGATAAAAAAAATTAACTAAATGTTTCTACAAATCTCGATGTAAAATTAACGGTTCTAAATATTTGTTTAGTCTAAATAACAGGTTGCTCTATTCTTATTCTTTATTACCTGCTACAAGACTTTGTTTTCACTACTGACATCCCGAGTCATAGACACTAGTAATACAAGAAATCAGCTGTTTGTATTTATTATACCAGACGAGATGAAAATAAATTGAATATATGTTATATTAGTTAATGATGAATGGCCGATTGCTCGGAAGATAAAATAACCCCGTTCTAATATTCCTACTGAAGTGTACCTATCGCCATACCCCTGTTCCCTAGCTAGCACAAAAACACTAGAGGTCTAAACCTCATATTTACATTTAAACGTGTATGGAACCTAGGTAAGCTAAATTATAAATTCGGGAGATTAACCCGAGGTTGGACTAAAATCCGTGTAAGTGGGTCCCCCTTGCGTGGCTAACACACCGGAAACGCAAAGTAACCCGCCCTAACATGTGTAGATATTGCAAATATATAAATATATACGTTTATGAGACCAAACCTGGAGGTCCATCTGATTTCAACAAGTGTGGATATCCCACATGCCCAACCTGTGGACCTTGCATTCACCAGATAGATTACTCCAGATCTGTAGGCAATTCACTGCACTTATATATGGCTAGTGTCCGAGATGCCTAGCTCGGATAAAATTAGAAGAGTCTGAAAGATATTCGTTTAACAGCCGCAAGGTTAAATATCTTTCACCTGGCAACCATGTACCAAAACACTATTTCTGGCATGTAATTAAGCTTAATAGCTTTCAAACAACAAAATCCCAATAAATTTTAATGAATAATTATAATCCCGAAAAATAATCTAAATTCCAACAGAAATTCCCCTTAAAATTAAATTTAATACCTTATTGCCAGACAATAATGTTACCCAGTCGAAGTCGCAAGTAAAAATGAATGCCATCCTACTAAGCTCTTGCCTATTTATACCCAAAACTCTAGTCATTCGCCGCTGTCGACCTACTCGACTGACCCGTTCTATTCGACTGCTCTATCTCACTCTTCAGCGTCATCTGTCTCGCCCCACTCAACTGCCCCATCTCACTCTTCAGGCTCGCCTGCCTCGTCCCACTCGGGACACACGACACGTCCAAGACTCCTCCCACTAAATGCTGTGTATATGGAATTTTGATCCTTATCCAGTCTAAATAAAGCTCAATTCTTTTGTTGGCAAATTTTGTGAATATTAATTTGCTATTCAAAAAATGGCAGGATGCTTACATTTGTATTCGCTAATTTTTAATACTTCTATAAAATGATGATGTTAATATTATATGGTGTAATATGATCTTATTGCTAATGTGATGAGAATTTGATGATGTGAGTCTTACGATGGTGATATATGTTTATATGATGGCGGGCACATGACGAGATCATGTGAATCGCCACAATCGCCCCCCTGCGAAAGTTTGAAGTGGATTGACATCGTCAAATAACGTAGAACTTCGCATTCCCCTTATTAAATTGTAAAACAATTAAAAAAAAAACAAAATGTATATTTATATATGACAATTATTCTTAAAGCAAATAACATTTTGTGATAATCTTGGATATTCTAAATCCGTTAGTATTCGTACCCTTAAGTGTGTGTGTGTTTAAACCGATACTTGGGAAGTCACTTGTGTATTAAATCAGAATTCAAACCATAGAATAATATCATTGAATCGTGAATATATTTCTCCAAATCTCGACCACATCGTAAGAAGTGTTTGGTTGTGAGTCAAACAAGCCCTATTAGCTCGGTTTTGCCTAAACACCTCAAACTTGACCTGCCCATTGCTCAGCCTTATTTGCGAATTCACATTGTACGAATTCTTCGATGAATTGACAAAACTCTCTTCAGACAACATAGCAAGATCTTTGGTATAGATACTGAATATTCATCCTTACTTCAATTCAATAACTGATTCCGATTTCAAATTCTTCTCCAAAATCACATGCGACTCTCCTTTCTCGGTGCGTGTATCACATCAAGAATAAACAAGCCAATTTCAGCTCTATAATCATACAATTGTGGGTTTTTTTTCGTTCTTGTAAGACTATAGACTTACTAGTCGAATCGTGTAAAAATGTTTCATTTCAAAATTATGCTCATACATATTATTATACCAGAGGTTCATACAAATATATCAATTCAGTTTTATCCTGCCTTTACGGATAAACCAATCCACAATTCCTTTTAGTTAAAAATATACAGTTGGCCAATCTATTTGTTGACATGGGTGTGTGTGAAACCTGCACGTTCCTGCCCGTGCTCGTAGAAGGTTAGCCCGTAGGCCATGTAAAGTATTGTTTCGCACAAACTACCGCACAATCGGTCTTAAATCGAAACTTCGATTTACTAAGCCTAACTTCTAAGTATGTGCAAACCAATTGATGTCTTTAGAAAATACTCCCGTTCGTACCTCTAAAGATAGTAGACCCCCCCGTTTTCGGACCCGAATACTTTCGAACTTAGCTTGAATACATATGGACAACATTCAACTCAAAAAGTCCACTCGCTCCTGTTCATTCTTATCATATCTTTCATCCATCACACAAGCATACATCGCGCACTAAAACATTTCCATACGTCACACTAACAGGCTCCTACATTCATTTTTCCGCATTGACTTAGTCAGAAGAACATCACCCATTATGTATTCAAAATCCATACTACTTTACCTTCCTATAATATCCCAAGTTCCCCTTTACTTCTTTCATCAAAATCAAAATAAAGATTTTCTCTAATATAAATAATAAAATTGACCATCCACTTCACACATTTCGTATTTTTGTTATACTCTAATAAAACTCGTAATTATTTTATCCACCTGATTCAATTCACCCCTAACTACCCTTTTGAACTTATCGAATATCAATTCATTAAAGAACCCCAAAATACGTATTAATGGAAACGATTCATTACGTAATCATCCATGAAACTTATCAAATTTTAACTTATTCAAGATTCTCAAAATACGTTTTAATGGAATCGAACCATTACGCAAATCATTCGATGAAATATACTACTAGCGACCTCTAGTGAAATTGTAGCGACCACTGTGCACAAATCCACAACTTTCAACCTCATTAACCTCCCTCGCCGAAGTCGGTAAAAATCAAACTTGCGCGCAGCTACGTACGCCTGGCGAGTTACCGGTTGTACGGGGCGGCGCGGTGCTGCGCCTGCGCAGAGCCGCCGCGCGCGGCGCCCGCCAGTCGATTCTCGATCTCGACGCAGACTCCACGCTTCTTGCTCCCGCAACAATAGTGCTTCGCTTACGCTCGCAGTGCTTTCGCTTTGGGCTAACACTAGATAGACTATCCTGTGACTCTTCTCTCTTCCGCTTGTGCTTGTGACTTTCGTGTGTGTGCGCGAGTGCTTTAGATTATATAAACAATTACATGTTCGAAGTTAATTATTAGTTAAGTATATAAATTGTGGGACCCTAATTAAATAGTGTGTGTTAATTTGGACTTACTCATTTTACTCACGTTAGGGTACCTATACTGGTGACCCCGAGTTTGGACATTTTACGCAGCAAACATGGCGGACAAAGAAGTAACGGAACCCGGTTCAAATTTAACCGTTCCGAAACCGGGGCCGTCACGCCAGGAATCGTCAGGGAGTGACGTGTGCAAAGTGGGCGTTAGAGTACCTCCGTTTTGGCCAGAGGAGCCGGAATTATGGTTCGCGCAGATGGAAGGCCAGTTTCTACTCTCTGGAATAACGGCCGACGCAACCAAATTTTATTACGTCATTAGCCAGCTGGAGCATCGGTACATAGTCGAGGTAAAGGAGATTATTAATTCACCGCCTGCACAAAATAAATACGAGAAGCTAAAAACCGAACTCATAGCGCGACTTTCTGCTTCACTCGAGAAAAAGCATCGAGAATTATTAATGCATGAAGAGTTGGGGGACAGGAAGCCGTCGCAGTTTTGGAGGCGTTTAAAAACACTTGCCGGCGGGTACGTAACGGACGAATTTTTAAAAACCGTTTGGTCGTCGCGTTTACCAGCTAATCTACAAACAGTTATAGCGTCACAGCCGTCTTTAAGCGTCGATATGCTAGCAGATTTAGCCGATAAAGTGTATGATATTGCACCCACGGGAACACAAGTTTTGGCGGTCGGCGACCATTCGAGTTACAATAAGGCTATTCAGCATAGTGCTAGTGGGAGCAACAATTTAGTGAGTGATTTAGCGTTTCAAATGTCGGAGTTACGCAAAGAAGTGGCATCATTAAAAGCGCAAATGAATACACAAAATCACAGTTCTCGCAACCGCTCCCGTTTTAACTCAAATAACAGAGATCGCTCACATTCTAAGGGCCGTCGCCGTTCTTCATCGAGGCCGCGGAATGATTCGTATTGTTTTTATCACAATCGGTTCGGATCGAGAGCAACTAGATGTACGACGCCCTGCACATTTATGTCGGAAAACGCCAACGGCAGCCGGAAGTAGCGGCCAACGACTGCCAGACCATTCCGGGCCGCCTATTCGTCGTAGATCGCACGTCTAAACAGCATTTCCTTATAGATACGGGATCAGATCTATGCGTGTACCCCCGCTCTGCAGTTAAGGAGCAGCGTACGAAATCCAGCTATCAGCTTTTCGCCGCTAACGGTACAGTCATTCCAACCTACGGCTCGGTACAATTTATCCTGGATTTGGGATTGCGTCGCGCGTTCAAGTGGAAATTCGTAGTGGCAGATGTGTCTAAGCCAATAATAGGTGTCGATTTCCTGTCTTTTTATAATTTATTGGTAGATTGCAGGAACCACCGCCTAATAGACAGCCTGACGACGCTCTCCATCAACGTGCCGTCTCAGAGGGCTGTGGAGGCCATCACGTCCATCAAAGCTGTAGCAGGAGAGTCTGTATACCACCAGACCTTGCGGGAGTACCCAGACATCACGCGCCCCGCCGGAACACACAAGGTACCAAAGCATAATACAGTTCACCATATCCGTACGACGCCAGGCCCGCCTGTTACCAGCCGCCCCCGACGCCTTCCACCTGATCGCCTGAAAATAGCTCAGCAAGAGTTTGAGGATATGCTGGCAAATGGAATAGCACGCAGGTCAGAGAGCTCATGGTCTTCCCCACTCCATCTCGCGCCTAAGAAAGACGACGGGTGGAGACCTTGTGGTGACTATAGGTCCTTGAATGCCCGCACAATCCCTGACAACTACCCAATACGGCATATCCAGGACTTTGCGCACCAGCTCAGCGGAAGTACGATATTCTCCAAACTTGATCTCGTCAAGGCATACAATCAAATACCGGTTTTCGTTGATGATATTCCCAAGACAGCGATCACGACGCCGTTCGGGTTGTATGAATTTAAATACATGACCTTTGGACTCAGGAACGCGGCGCAAACTTTCCAGCGTTTCATCGATGAGGTGCTGGCCGACCTCCCATTTTGCTACGGATATTTAGACGACCTACTTGTTTTTTCTGCTAATGAGAGTCAGCACAACGAGCATCTCCGTCAGCTGTTCCAGAGGCTATCAGAATACGGCATGCTCATCAATACAGCGAAATGTGAGTTTGGCGTGTCCACGATTACCTTCTTGGGTCATGAAGTTAGCGCTAGTGGTATTCAGCCGTTGCCGAGTAAAGTTCAGGCCATACAGGAGTACCCAACGCCTAAAACGGTAAAGGAGTTACGCAGGTTCCTGGGGATGTACAATTTCTACCGCCGGTTCATCCCACACGCTTCAGCAATCCAGGCTCCGTTGAACACCGTCCTGTCAGGAAGCAAGAAGAAAGGTTCAGAACCTATCATCATGACCAGCGAGATGTTGGAGGCATTTAGGGCTTGCAAGTCGAGTTTAGCAGAGGCAGCAATGTTAGCTCATCCCAGCCAAGACGCGCAGCTGGCGCTGCAAACAGACGCGTCAGATACATCGATAGGTGCAGTTCTGCAGCAGCGCATTCATGACAACTGGGAACCTCTCGCGTTCTTTTCAAGACGATTGAAGCCAGCACAAAAGAACTACAGTCCTTATGATCGCGAACTGCTAGCGATATACGACGCCATCAGACACTTTCGCCACATGCTTGAAGCCAGGCCGTTCGTAATCTACACCGACCACAAACCCCTGACTTTCGCCTTCTCATCACGTCGTGACAATTGCTCGCCAAGACAGTTCCGGTATCTGGATCTGATATCACAATTCAGCACAGATATCCGGTTCGTTGCTGGTAAAGATAATGTGGTGGCAGATGCCCTTTCAAGGATCGAGGCTGTTTCAATACCTTTCAACTACGAGGCCCTTGCACAATCCCAAGATTCAGATCCTGAGCTGCAAGACCTTATCAAAAATGGTACATCGCTGAAACTTCAACGAGTAAAGACTCCAGACGCAAATACAAAGGTCTATTGTGACGTCTCTACTGCAAATCCTCGACCGTATTTAACACAGGCATTTCGAAGAACAGCATTTGACGCATTACATAACCTGAGCCATCCAGGCGCAAAAGCAACGGCGAGATTAATCTCAGAAAGATTTGTTTGGCCTGGAGTAAGACGAGATACCCGCAGATGGGCACAAGAATGCAATGATTGCCAAAAAAATAAAATTTCCCGTCACATCACCTCTCCACTTACTCCTATCCCTACTCCCAGCAACCGATTCTCCCATGTCCACATGGACATCGTAGGGCCATTACCGATTGCTTCTGGTTTCAGATACTGCCTCACGGTTGTCGACCGCTTTACGCGGTGGCCTGAGGCATATCCCATCGCTGACATCACTGCAGAGACCTGTGCCCTGGCATTCATTGCAGGCTGGGTTGCACGCTTCGGCTGTCCGCAGAAGATCACCACTGACAGGGGCCGCCAGTTCGAGTGCGAGCTGTTCCGGAACATCGCACGCATCCTGGGTGCAGAGCATCGACCTACTACAGCGTACCACCCTGCCTGCAATGGCATGGTCGAGCGTTTCCACCGCCAGCTCAAGGCCGCAATCATGTGCCATACGAGCATACACTGGGTGGAGGTACTGCCCCTGGTCCTGCTGGGCATCCGCAGCTCGTGGAAAGAAGACATCAAAGGGTCAGCCGCAGAACTTGTATATGGAGAGCCATTACGCCTGCCTGGTGAGTTCTTCGCCCCATCCAAAAAGGACACCCTGGATGTCACAAGCTTCGCAGCACGTCTACGACACCACATCGCCAAGCTGACGCCAGAACCAGTAAGTTGGCACTCGCAAAAGACTTTCTACGTGCCAAAAAGTCTATCTTCTGCCGACTACGTCTACCTTCGCCAGGACGCCGTGAGACGACCGCTTGACCCTCCATACAGCGGTCCATACAAGGTCTTAGACAGAAGAGCAAAAACACTGAAGCTGGACATTCAAGGTAGACACTCCACGGTATCGATCGACAGAGTGAAGCCAGCCTACATGACCAAAGAAGGAGCCACGACGGGTAAAACACCAGAACAGATCCCTACTCCGGTGCATGAAAGAAGGACGCGCAGTGGCCGACAGGTTCGATTTCCAGACTACTATCGACCGTAGCAAGCAACGGTCTCGGTGGGGGAGTAGTGTAGCGACCACTGTGCACAAATCCACAACTTTCAACCTCATTAACCTCCCTCGCCGAAGTCGGTAAAAATCAAACTTGCGCGCAGCTACGTACGCCTGGCGAGTTACCGGTTGTACGGGGCGGCGCGGTGCTGCGCCTGCGCAGAGCCGCCGCGCGCGGCGCCCGCCAGTCGATTCTCGATCTCGACGCAGACTCCACGCTTCTTGCTCCCGCAACAATAGTGCTTCGCTTACGCTCGCAGTGCTTTCGCTTTGGGCTAACACTAGATAGACTATCCTGTGACTCTTCTCTCTTCCGCTTGTGCTTGTGACTTTCGTGTGTGTGCGCGAGTGCTTTAGATTATATAAACAATTACATGTTCGAAGTTAATTATTAGTTAAGTATATAAATTGTGGGACCCTAATTAAATAGTGTGTGTTAATTTGGACTTACTCATTTTACTCACGTTAGGGTACCTATAAAATTTACGTACAAACTCATTCGTTTCGTACAACGCATATTATGACATCACTATTGTCCTTTAAAATTTTTCGTCTGTAATCGATCCCTTAATCGATCTTAACTTAACATCCCTATTGAATACTACATATTGCTTAAATATTGTCGCTCTGTTTAATTAAATAATATATATAAAATAAATGTACTCGTCTATTTTCTATAAATGTTACGTAAATCTTACGAACTAGGTAAGTGAATCTATGCCTTAATAATAGTCTACTATTTATGTCATCTTATCTCTTTAACCTGGCAACACTGTCTTATGACATGTCAAATGTCAAAAAAAAATTATCATAACCTATATCTATTTTACGAAATGGGAATGAAATTACGAATAGAAGAATAATGAACAAGAAAACAGATTGTTACGAAGAAAACTGTGATAAAATGGGTCTATGATAATAAGGTAACTATTTTCTACGCTTGTTACTATGATCTGGCTAAAAAACGAGTAAAGAAAAGTCGTGCTGTATGTTTACAACCAAAATTTGTTTCTGTTACAGAATCAAAACAGTTACGTTAACCTTCGCGCAACGGTTATAAGTTATATCTCAAAATTTATGCAAAAATAATGAAACCCGGATAATTAGACAAGAAACAATGTAGTCGAACTGCGCCAGCGCCACCTGAAACATACTATCAAAACGTAAGTTAACAAAAGTTATAACTGCGTTTGTTCATAAAGTAAATCTTGATTCTTCTGTACGCCAATTTTTGTTTCTTTCTTGATTCTAATATCTTCTGTTTTCTATTTTCAGACTCTGCTCGCAAATCTTGACAATTTCTTCTTCAGTGCAAACATCTTGAATGAAGCAAAAGTTATGAAGGATGGCATGAACCCCCACATCTACTGCTGCTACTTATTGGAACTTGTTTACAAGGTAATATTATTTATCTTACTGTACTATTGTTTCAATTCTGAAGAACATAGTTGTTTAAAAATATCTTCATGCTAATGTTCATGGAAATGACTTCGATCAAAAACAGTTCTTATTTGGATATAAGTTTTATTTATTTCTTCCTGTTATTACTGCTACTTTTCTTCTTGTCTTCATCCTATTGTTTTCTCAAATCTGTTTCCATCACCTGATTACAATTTCTATTCCAGTTGAATTCGAGCAGTTTATTTATGAACTAAATTTATTTCCCTCAACTACTGTTATAAATGTTTATATCTCAAATTTAAGTATGTAGATATACTGTATAGCTTTCTAACTTTGTTTTATAACAATTAATATTTAATCTAACTTGTTTCAATAATGATTTATTTTACTTTCCAGATTTTTGGATTTCAACGGCAAGCTCTGGACCAATCTACTATACATCTAAAATGTAACCTAAGTATCATGACTGATGCATAATAAGAACTTGATTAAAGATGTATCTTTATTTACTTAAATATATAGGACCACTTAATAGAACTGAATACCTTAATAAAATCTGATGGTAACAATACAGACATATTTACTCCGCTCAAATAAATTAAATATAAGTAAATTGGTTTTCTTTGTCTAATTCTGTGATTATACTTTTATACTACATGTGAACATATGTAACTAACTGATTCTAATGATTACCTATAAGTGATACATGTGCCAAAATTATTTTAATAAAATTACTTTCATTTCATTTGTTTCATTATGTGTTGAAAGAAAACTCAAAAGAGACCGCCCCCCGAGATATGAAATCACTAACACTCCTATTTTCCCTTATAATTACTATATTTAATGTTTCTAACAAGTTTTATAATAAGCTAAACGATTAATAACTTAATATTGTAGTTAGGAGCCTTATACAAAGATTGACATTGTAGTTAGAGTCATGTTTATCGGATCTTATCCTGAAACCTTTCCTACATTGAACTAAAGCCTATAAATAAATCTACGCCCCCCCAAATAATAAATTCTTAGTAACCTCATAACTTATTTTTAGTTTCATAACTAATTTTCAACACAACTTGAACTAATAACTGATGTAAAAATAAGTCTTCACAAACTCATATTTCCTGTAGTCAAGAACAATGACATCTCTATTCTACCTCACTTAACTAATTTCCTACAAAATTCCGACTTTATATCTATATTAAAATTAAATTTATTTAAATAATCATTCCATCTCGATATCATATTAATTACTGATAACAGATAACACCCTGTCACTTGTCAAATCAACCTACTCAGAAGGCGTTTTGTTCACTCAGCCTTGATTATGTTTTTACTTTAAAAATGAATTACCTATTATTATTTTTCCCAATTATGTAAATAATGCATAAATAATATTAAATGTATCCCTAAATATCTAAATCTTATATTATATTAATAATACGAACATATTGAGTAAAATTGCCTACGTATCTGATTGAAACTAAAGTAAGTATATTATTACTTGATATTATTATTCTATATAACGTAAATTATTATCTAAAACTTAAATAAACCACCTATTTAATTATTAATCAATATTAAAAATAACTTTTTGTAAAGCGTTAACGCAAACGTAGCGAATTTAATTGTATCTCAAACAATCTACTATTAAACTACAGATAAAATAAAAAATATGCCTAAATGATCTGTCAATTAATTATTATTTGCTAAATATTGTTTGATAAAAAAAATATCACGTTGTTCTAATATACATCTTTTGTTTCAGGTACTATTACTATGTGAAATAAGAAAAATATAGTGCGTTATAACAAGAAGTTACTCTATTCACTATAATTTGTGTATAAATATGCAACAAAATGTGTTTCATGACGACGTGCACAACACCCATCACGGCTAAATTCTCCTTTCCACTCTCACGCCAACAATTGTGCCCTTAAGGGCAGCCAGCTCAAGGCTCAAGTGTTCAAAGATCCCTTCAACAAAACTGCCAGAAGCGACTCCCCCAAAATTCCATGGCGAAATAACAAGAATGAATAACAATTGTCGATCTACAAAACGCAAGGAGACAACAAGACATGGAACCACACGATGAACAGCACTTGAACAAATCCTCGGTCAACGGCACTAATTGTAATGCTGCATCATGTCCGCAAATGGTATAATCCCTGGTCACCGGCAGCAATTAAACAATGATGATACGAGGCTACTACTAAATAAACAAATCCTGGTCACGGCACCAATTGTAATGTAGATAAAGACTATCTGCTAAATACATCCTGGTCACGGCACCAATTGTAATCTATCGACGAAGCTTACTATAACTCTAAAGTTATCCTGAGTCACGGGACCACCAAATTGTAATACTTATAAAGACTATCAGCTACAGAAATACATCCTGGGAACGCGCGCCAACTGAAATGTCTGCTAAGCCCTAAACTAAAGGAACTGGACCCACGCCTGCTTCACCCTCGTCTCCTACCTCTACTCCTACAACGAAGCCCTAAGAAAACTCTACTACAATTACCTAAGAATATCTTAACAGTAGCTCCCAGTCTTATATATCCTACAACTAAACAAATCTAAATATGAAAGGATCTTTATACAATTGAGCTTGAACATTTCTTATTAACTAATGGCCAAATGTGATCTGTAAAACCGTTGTGAACGTCTAGATTGGTAGGAACCTACGTTGTTGTAGCAACTCAAATTCTTTTAGGAGATGTTCAGCCGAGATGTGCTGCTAAATGCCTCTGTACCTATACTGTGCTATACTATTATGTATTTTTGTTAAATAACCTAAATAAATGTGTTTTCTATTATTTATTTAATGCTTGTTTCCCCTATCATACTGCTATCTTGGTTCTTCATACTAATTAAATTTCTAACTTAATTTAATGTTATCTACCCTTAAATTATAAATTTATTCCTTCTTATGTAGTCTAGCCTTCAAAAATATCTACAGTTCTTATAGCATGATTCAGTATGGGATATTCTACTCTTATTAAATATTATTTATATTATTTCTATATGAAATATAAACTCATTCAGTCCACAAGTAAGTTATAGATATATTAGATTACTCTATGTAACAATAAAGATCAATATATGAATCAAAACCAAATCTTATTAGAATTCTGAGATGAAAAATTATTTAATTCTTGAAATTGTATATCTTGTTCAAAAATGTTTGTTAGACAAATAATAATGTACAATATGAAATTACACTTCATAACTATTCTATAAATAGATTGAAGTTACTGACAATACAAGGTTCTATTACAAATTTAATGAATCTTAAGTTTTCATGTTCGACTAAATTAAATAATGTTAGTATGATAATTTAGTATGGAATAAAGCCATGGAATTCATACTTTTAGTAAGTTCTAGTATGATATTCTAAAATGGATTCTAGATCTAAACAAGAAGTAATTGGTTGGTGAATAGAATTCTAAGTTTTATTGAAATCCTTCGACCGCATACAAAATATTATCATTTGACTGTGTTATACTAGTAATGCTTTCATCTCATTCTCCCAAAAATATTTAGTTTGGTAAAATAATGGCGGCTACCATCATGTCTAATGACATGGGCAATCGGGTAAAAAACATGGTTACTTCATGTGTACATATTGAGGGAAAATCGTTCCTCGGAAAATAAAACAAATTTCTGTTAAATCTGTTTGGTGTGTTATTTTAAATATCACCAAACCCATGTTCTCTGGATGCCGTATGATTGCCAGATTTGATCTTTTATTGGCCTTCGGGCTCTTTTAGAGTAAAGATCTCTCCCGGATCTATCTAGAATCTATGAATCTTTACTATCTATATTTGTTATTAAACAACACGAATTTTCTTCACTCGTGGACTAAATGAATTCTCACTTCATTCATTACAAACAATAGATTTGTATAACTTGGGTTTTCGTTTGACTATACTCAAAAAAAATGGCATTCATCCTTGAAACATAATAACTCATTGTTGTCAATTTGAAGTCTCTTTCAACTCGCGAACTTGACTCATTGTGATAAGGGAATTTACTCTCAACCCTTGTGATATTAATTAATTAAGTTCTGAGATCTGTGATGTAAATACGGGAACGAATAACTTTCATTATTGTCATCCATAAGTCCCCGGCTTCTTTTAGCAATTTACACTTCAGATACTCCAAATCCAGCCTTAGGAATGCTTTGTTTTTCCATACTAGACATACTACGCAACAATCAACAATAGAATCTCCTCATCAACACTGGAGCATATTATCTACAATCCATTTCTGTCTATTGTAGGGATAAGACGAAATTCATTTCAATTTTCATGTGATTTGACTAGTGACAGTAGAGACTTTTCTCACTTTTAGTGTTGCCATCTCAAAACAACAGCTGTAGATAATATAAGAGCATTACTTTACCAAATCTTAAATCATAATCGATAAAAAAAATTAACTAAATGTTTCTACAAATCTCGATGTAAAATTAACGGTTCTAAATATTTGTTTAGTCTAAATAACAGGTTGCTCTATTCTTATTCTTTATTACCTGCTACAAGACTTTGTTTTCACTACTGACATCCCGAGTCATAGACACTAGTAATACAAGAAATCAGCTGTTTGTATTTATTATACCAGACGAGATGAAAATAAATTGAATATATGTTATATTAGTTAATGATGAATGGCCGATTGCTCGGAAGATAAAATAACCCCGTTCTAATATTCCTACTGAAGTGTACCTATCGCCATACCCCTGTTCCCTAGCTAGCACAAAAACACTAGAGGTCTAAACCTCATATTTACATTTAAACGTGTATGGAACCTAGGTAAGCTAAATTATAAATTCGGGAGATTAACCCGAGGTTGGACTAAAATCCGTGTAAGTGGGTCCCCCTTGCGTGGCTAACACACCGGAAACGCAAAGTAACCCGCCCTAACATGTGTAGATATTGCAAATATATAAATATATACGTTTATGAGACCAAACCTGGAGGTCCATCTGATTTCAACAAGTGTGGATATCCCACATGCCCAACCTGTGGACCTTGCATTCACCAGATAGATTACTCCAGATCTGTAGGCAATTCACTGCACTTATATATGGCTAGTGTCCGAGATGCCTAGCTCGGATAAAATTAGAAGAGTCTGAAAGATATTCGTTTAACAGCCGCAAGGTTAAATATCTTTCACCTGGCAACCATGTACCAAAACACTATTTCTGGCATGTAATTAAGCTTAATAGCTTTCAAACAACAAAATCCCAATAAATTTTAATGAATAATTATAATCCCGAAAAATAATCTAAATTCCAACAGAAATTCCCCTTAAAATTAAATTTAATACCTTATTGCCAGACAATAATGTTACCCAGTCGAAGTCGCAAGTAAAAATGAATGCCATCCTACTAAGCTCTTGCCTATTTATACCCAAAACTCTAGTCATTCGCCGCTGTCGACCTACTCGACTGACCCGTTCTATTCGACTGCTCTATCTCACTCTTCAGCGTCATCTGTCTCGCCCCACTCAACTGCCCCATCTCACTCTTCAGGCTCGCCTGCCTCGTCCCACTCGGGACACACGACACGTCCAAGACTCCTCCCACTAAATGCTGTGTATATGGAATTTTGATCCTTATCCAGTCTAAATAAAGCTCAATTCTTTTGTTGGCAAATTTTGTGAATATTAATTTGCTATTCAAAAAATGGCAGGATGCTTACATTTGTATTCGCTAATTTTTAATACTTCTATAAAATGATGATGTTAATATTATATGGTGTAATATGATCTTATTGCTAATGTGATGAGAATTTGATGATGTGAGTCTTACGATGGTGATATATGTTTATATGATGGCGGGCACATGACGAGATCATGTGAATCGCCACAAGGCCAACGAGATCCTTTACATAGGCTAATCAAGTCATATAACATACACTTTAATGAAATCGACATCTTCATGATGTCAGACACTGTTTACAAAAATAACGTTCTAATGAAGCTGCAGCGAGGTTATGTTTGAGCTTGCCGCGGTACTGGAATGAATCATTTTATTTTTACGCCTAGTTTGCTCTGTCTTTAAGTTCTGATATTGTAAGTAGGTAATTGTTATTCCCAGACTGTTATACAATTTCTGTGTACCTATTGTTGCTTGCGCTCTAGTTATATTATTGTAATTCGTGGATAACGTGATTGGTCTCACATTTTTCAAATTCTTTTAAGTACTGTGTTTTTAATCTATGTGTGTTACTGTTTGTTGTCCCAAAAAAATTGAAAAAAAAAAAAAAAAAAAATTAGCGGCGTACTATTGTAGAGACAACAGTAGAGGTGGCACTGCCATTCTCGTTAGGGACACTCTACAGGTAAAGCCAATTCAGTTTAAGCCTAAGTTAGCCGGGGATTTTTACTTTGAATGTTGCGGAACTGAGATTATGGGTTTGGATATTATAGTTGTAGTTATATATAGAATCCTTGAACAAAAAAAAACGCACATAAATATCTTCTTACATAAATTAAACTTGTTACTTTTAAATTTAACTTCAAAGTATAAGAAAAAGAAAATTGTAATTTGTGGGGACTGGAATATAGACATTTTAAAAAACAACGTATCTACAAAAGATCTTAAAGGTGTACTCATGAACTATAATTTTAGAACCCATGTCAATGTTCCAACCAGAGGCAAGGCATGTCTGGATCAAATCGCCAGTAATTTAAAAAACATTAAAGCACAGATACATAAACTTTGTTTGTCAGACCATGAAACAGGACAGACTATTGACATAAAAGTACGAAAAATAAAAAAATGTTATCATTGGTTCGAGTACAAAAGGGATTATTGTAAGGAAAATATTACCAAATTTTCTGAATGCATCGCGGCATTATCTTTCTCCGATGCACTGACTGCTAATGATTCTGGCGATGCTTTCACTTCATTCCATGATTTTTTGTGCCTACTCTATGAATTGTGCTTTCCTTTGATAAGAGTCAAGGTAAGTAGCCGTCAGAATAAAATGAAGTGGCTGACAAAAGGAATAAAAAAATATTGTAACACTAAGCGTAAGTTATATTTTAAGCGTAACCTATAATGCCCTCCTGAAAAAATGCATTAACACTTCTCAAAAAATTCAGAATAACAAGCACATTATGGCAAATAAAAATAAATGTAAAGCCACATGGAATATTATTTCTTCTATGACATGTAAAAGTGACAGCTATAACGATTTTGATTATATACAATTCAATGACAAGAGTTTCAGAAACCCACAAGACATCTGCAATTTATTTAATAATTATTTTATTGACATTATAAGCCATGATTTATGTAGTAATGATAGTACTCCTAATTTAACTTGTAGTTATAATAATCCATTTTCTATGTTTCTAAAACCCGTAGATGAAGGGGAGGTATATAAGATAATCATGTCACTAAACAATAGTAAATCCTGTGGTTATGATAACATAACAACTAACTTATTAAAGTTGAACGCTGCCTACTTGAGTTATCCTTTGACACACATTATAAATTTTTCATTTCAACAAGGTATATTTCCAGAGCAACTCAAACTGTCAAAAGTTAAACCTCTGTACAAAAAGGCGACCGTAGCAACCTCGATAATTACAGGCCCATAACATTAGTTTCCGTTATTTCTAAAATCTTCGAAAAAGCCATGTACGTTAGGTTGACAGATTTTCTTGACAGGCAAAATATACTTCAGCCTGATCAGTTTGGTTTCAGGAAGGGTCGGTCGACCGAACTCGCGTGTTTTAATTTTATCCGGTTTGTCACAGAGGCCATCAACAGTAAATCACCAATTATGTCAATATTTTTAGACCTAAGCAAGGCATTTGATTGTGTCAATCATAACATACTTTTGAGGAAACTGGAAACCTATGGGGTCAGAGGTCCTCCACTTGCTTGGTTTAAATCTTACTTGGATGGTAGAAGGCAAAGTACAGAGATTTCAAAAATTGTAAAAGTTGGAAAACGTTATGAAAAACAGAATTTTCTTTCTGATTATCGTGTAAATAAGCGAAGAGTTCCTCAAGGGAGTAACCTGGGTCCATTACTTTTTATAGTATACATTAATGACTTGCCTCAAGCAACTAGTCAAAAGTGCATATTATTTGCGGATGACACAACCGTGAACCGTGAATGGTGAAAGGCAATGAGGCTTCTAGATACGAAGATGACATAAATAAAGCTTTAGCTGACATATGCTTATGGACAGATAGAAATAACCTTAATATTAATCTCAGCAAGACTCATTATATGCAATTTCAATCATATAATACTCAAACTAGGCAATTGAGTGTTAATTTTAATAATACTGAAATAGCTAGTTGTGATGAACTTAAATTTTTAGGTATACATAGGTATCGATAAACACCTGAATTGGAAACAACATGTTGATTTTATTTGTATCAAGTTGGACAGTTTTGTGTTTGCCATAAGAAAACTTAGAATGACCGTCTCAGCTGAAGCTGCCATCACGGCGTACCATGGGTATGCATCCTCACTGCTGAACTATGGACTCTTGCTTTGGGGTAATTCAGTTGACATAGTCAGGGCTTTTGTAAGACAAAAAAAATGTGTTCGTGCAATAGCTAATATCTCGCACACTGATAGCTGCAGGCCAATCTTTAAACAACTGAAGATTCTGCCACTACCTTGCATGTATACATTAAGAAAGTATGCTTATTTGTCAAGGAACACCCTGATTTCTTTAAAAATAGGGTGGATGTTTTTGTTGGCAAACAGAGATCGCAGTACAAGAGTTTACTGTATCAACCTCCGTGTCGTTCTGCTATTTATAGTAAAAATGCTTATATTATATGAATCATATTCAACAATATCCCAGAATATATCAGGCAAATGGAGTATAATAAATATTTAAGAGAAATTAACAGATGGCTCGCAGAACATTGTTTCTATAGCTTAAAAGAATTTTTAGAATATAGACTGAATGATTGACTTTATTAATTAATTAATTTAATGATTATATTAGCCCTAAAATGATTAACTTTTAGTGTATAAATAATATAATAATCTTTTTGCATGCTGTTCCCATGACTGTACCTACTTATAGTTCGAATCTCATTTGTTAAGCGAATCCCATTAGCTTTGTACCCGATGAACAATACTCTATTATCTGTATTGTTAACGGTGGCCACAGCTGCCACTTCGAAATGTAAGGCGTTATAAGTGCAAATTACTTTTACACTAAATTAGTCTTTAAGTCAAACGAAATAAGGTTTACTCTTAAACAAAGAGAACACAGATGTTGGTCACTTCGTAAGTGAAAGAGCAGTGAAGCTCGTTTCGATGCTTATAATGACAATGAAGTGACCAACATCTCTGTTCTCTTTGTTTAAGAGTAAACCTTATTTCGTTTGACTTAAAGACTAATTTAGTGTAAAAGTAATTTGCACTTATAACGCCTTACATTTTGAAGTGGCAGTTGTGGCCACAGCTAACAATACAGATAATAAGTATTGTTCATCGGGTACAAAGCTAATTGGATTCGCTCAACCAAAACAATTATTTCTATATGTTGTATAAACACAAGGGTGCGCCAAAGTTCACATAATTTTTCAACCCCGATTATTGGAACTCCGAAAATGTTTCTCATAAAAAATTTCACCATAATAGTCACTACTCATACTTAGTCACTCTTACTACCGATCATAACTCCGAACCATTTAAAATCATAATGTAATTTATCATAAATATCTCTAATACTACTTTTTGTTTTCATACATTTATTCATCATAACTGTTTTTGATCCTATTTTTCACTGTCATATTTTTTTTAAGCAGACTGGTTTCTACTCATAAACTTCACTATCATATATTTTATAAGTAGACTTATTTGTACTCATAAACTTCACTATCATATAGTTTGTACACTGACTTGTGTTGACTTATAAACTCCGACATCATTATTTTTTTTTATTTATACTCGTAAATAATTTACTATTACATCAAAATTCAATAAGCAAATGCATAGCCAGGATGGATTAAAAAAGAAACAGTATTTAGTAAGTAAGAGTATGCTAATGCCGTTCGGAAGAACTGCGCCAAAATGGAACATGTGTCCGAAACCGAAAAATAAACATAACATAACTGTAGGTTAGGTTAGGTTTGTATTGTGACCACGTATAGCGGAGCGAGCGAAGCGAGCGGAGCGTCAAAATGCTTGCATGCTTGCTTGTATGTATACTCGTAAATAATCTACTATTACATCAAAATTTAAAAAGCAAATGCTTAGCCAGGATGGATTAAAAAAGAAACAGTATGTATTTAGTAAGTAAGAGTATACCGTTAGGAAGAACTGCGCCAAAATGGAACATGTGTCCAAAACCGAAAACTGTAGGTTAGGTTAGGTTTCTATTTTGACCACGTATAGCGGAGCGAGCGAAGCGAGCGGAGCGTCAAAATGCTTGCATGCTTGCTGCTTGTATATTTAATCGTAAATAATCTACTATTACATCAAAATTCAATAAGCAAATGCATAGCCAGGATTGATTAAAAAAGAAACAGTATTTAGTAAGTAATCAGATACTAATACATACCGTTAGGAAGAACTGCGCCAAAATGGAACATGTGTCCAAAACCGAAAACTGTAGGTTAGGTTAGGTTTGTATTGTAACCACGTATAGCGGAGCGAGCGAAGCGAGCGGAGCGTCAAAATGCTTGCATGCTTTTTGAGTCATAATGGACTCGGAAAATATGGCTGTACAAAACGTGACTTTACAAAACCCCTACTCTTGCAGCCGGCCGAGTTAAGACGTAGCGTCAGTGCAAAACGATAGATCCCTCAATGATGAATTATAGCAACAGTACAAATGTAATCAAAATGTTTCGACATCAACAATTTTAATATGAGTAGACTCCAGAGTTCTGTTTAATGTTATGATTTACAATCACGGAGTATATGGAAATGGCATTCAGCGCAGTTTGTTCTAGCACCGCTGTAGCCGACTTTTACACGCAACGCACACAATTATATTCCTATAAAAATAAGGTTTTACAACAAACAGAAGTGAGTTGACATTGGCTGAGCTAATGTGTGCGTATTACGTGGTCATACACTACTACGATCAATGTATCGAGAATTTTAGTCCTTATATGCATATCAGACAATGTCTTTATTTTTATTATAACTTAAATAGAAATAAAATAAAAGGCAAATGAGACTTTATGATACAGTACGACAAAGCCTCGAATTGACAAGAAATTGATTTCTACTTCCGTCAATTCAGTAGTGTCACTTTTGATATTAACGCTGTCTAAATATCGCAAGGTTTTATGTTACAATTTTAAAACATTTAAAATTGAACCCTATCCTTGTAACACGGGGTCTAATTTTAACGACCCAGAAAATGTAATGTAAGCTCTGCCAGCGGTATGCATCTAATGATTCTAAAGGTTAAGGGCGTGATCAAATCAAAATAGTCGATATCGATAAAATAATAATATGTATAGGCTTATAATATGTATAATGCATTTTGAAAATATTTATTTTGTATGGTCGTAAACGTCGTAAATTAAATTATCAGACCTTTTAATTTCTGGCGACGAAATCAAATGGAAGCGTCCATCTCAATCTTCCTATCGTTCAGAATGTTTACTTTACATGTAGTGATATATGAATAATAAAAATATCACCTTACAACATTTGGAACAGGTAGTAGGTAAATTATAAACGGAGTAGATTTATTTATTTCATCATATAAAATGTAAACAAAATAATTAAGGGACAATCGTACACAACTCGACCTGGCCTTACTCATACTCATACTCATACTCATTTATTCATAATGCACAAATACATTAAAATACTAACCAATAGTACACGACGATATAAACAATATATATAGATAACATCCATGACCCAGGAACAAAATATTCGAGTTCATCACACAAATATTTGCCCTTGCCGAGATTCGAACACAGGACCGCCGGCTCAGTAGGCACCGAGGGTTCCGTACAAACTTTCACTTATCCCATCTTAATTGGCCTGGTTGAGTTAAGTTTGTATCTGAAATGTATGGCGCCGCATACAAACGAGGTGCAAATACTTATAAAAATAATGTAATAATTAATGTAATTTAATCTGCAAATTCTGAGTTTTAGTAATTATTTTTGACATAAGTAACAAATTGAAATATGTAACAATTAAGTATTTGAATATTGTTTTATTTTGTTTGCATGCCTATTTGTTAGAACATAAGCAACACTGTATATACCTGTATCACCTAATTTCTTGCAATAAACGAATTTGAATTTGAATCAAACTTAACGCAACCAAGTTCTCCAAATATGATTTACCTATTTATTTATTTAATTAATCTTTATTGCACAAAAGAAAACGTATCGTACAAAAGGTGGACTTGATGTTTGAAAAGGACTATATTTTTTAAGATTTTTATTAGTATTTGTAGTAAGTATGTGGCGATTTCAGATTTTTATTAGTATTTGTAGTAAGTATGTGGCGATTTCAGATTTTTATAAGTATTTGTAGTACTTGCCAAATTTCATAGTTCTAGGTCATCGGGAAGTACTCTATCACTTTGATTCCCTTGAGTGACGAAATGTGCGTTTTTGGCGACATAAACGGCTGTACCTTTTTTTCACGTTAACGTAGAAGCTTGATTTTCTTTTCACAGCCTTAAGGGACCCTAGACCTGAGTATATATACATATAGTGTTAATTTCAACTCGATACCTCCACGCGTTCTCGAGATAAAGGGTCTTGACAGACAGACAGACAGACGGACGGACGGAAAACAAAGTGATCCCATAAGATTTCCGTTTTTTCCGATAGAGGTATGGAACCCTAAAAAACAAGGTGATAAAGTGTAAATTATATAATTAAAATGGACAAGTTAGTATGAAACACGAGCGGCTCACATTAAAACCTCCATACAGAATATCGACAATTTATGGTTTAGACTTGTTCCCCCGCACTAAATTGTCAGACGGACGTATACATTGCGTGCTCCTAAAGATGTTGCGTGAATAGTTGCCATGTCAAGCTAGTAATGTATAATTGTCATAATGCACTGCAATATTTTACGAAATATTACAAAATACCGAATTTTATTACTTTCCAGTGAAATTAAACGGTATCAAGTATCTTTTTGAGTATGCAGATCTCGCCTGTGACGATTATAATGCCACAATTCGGCATATTTCTAATTTTTTAGCACATAATTACTCAAGCACGTTCGTACGGTAACTAAGTGACTGTTGACATCACGTTGACATATCTTTGGGTATTTGGGCCTAAGCTCGGTTACGCGTGCCCCGCCCAATACCCAGTCTATAGTATTCTTATGGTCTGTGTTTACAATGTTTATGAATTTTTATGGTTATTATTGAAAGAAATATGAAAACAAGCATTATGAATAAAAACGTTATGAAGAAAAACTGTATCGATGTTTAAATGTTATGATTGACAAGTTTATTGTAATTTATAGTTCTGAATAAAATAAATATGAAAATCAGAATTATGACTACACACATAATCTTAGTGACGACATTATGAATTACAATGTTCTGAAAACTGTCTGTTATGAACTCGGTTAGTAGTAGTACAAATTTATGACGGACAAAAGTATGAAGTAAAAAATTCGGAAGAGTGATGATTCTGACTACAAATCGGTAGTAGAAGAAAAATTCGGAGGATTGATTTTATGTGAGCCAATATGGACCCTAAACACAATTTTGCATGTCGTTCAACGACAGAATACTTTACTACCTAACCTACTCGTATGTACCATTAGACCTTGTACCACACGTGTTGTAGTATTCTAGCAAATAAAACATTTCTATTCTATTCTATTCTATTCATGGGGCGAAAACCAAAAACTGTAGGTTAGGTTAGGTTTGTTTTGTGACCATGTCAAAATGCTTGCTTACATGGACAGCCTGGATATTATTACTGTTGAAGATGTCGATATCCAGCTACAGCTACCAGCACGCAACAGAAAACTATTTCTGCATTTGAACTCCAATATCTCGGCTAATATCGATCTGTGAGAAAAAGTTGAAAGAATAAAATATGCTTATTTTAGTGTAATCTACCTACCAGATTCAATCCCAAAATTTAAGCCCAAACAAAGCAAAAAAAATGTTATTAAATTTCTTCTTAAAATCGGGCCCCTTTTGCTATACTCTGACCCTTGGCTAATATTAGTATCAATTGTTTGAAATGTTCAGCACTTTGACAAAATATTAACATTCATTCCTAGAACAAAATCATGTCCACAATGCCGCAACAAAGTGACGGACGAGTGCATGTTCCGGATGTACCCGTCGGTGTCCGACGAGAGCTCGGGCGATGACGCGGCCACGCTGCAGGCGCGGCTGGACGACGCCATGGTGGAGCTGCGCACGCAGCACACCAAGCACAGGGAGCTGCAGGACAAGCTCGCTGCTGCGACACAAGACTTGAGTAATAAAGAGTAAGTTATTATAGTACCACACACAAATAATTCAGGAACACTGGCAATGCCTGTACAGAGTTGTGTACCGCCTATTTAAATGGCACTTAGAACTTCCTTAACACACTGGCGCCATCAGAAATCTTTCCAATTAGTTAAATAGATGGTGCCAGTGCTGAACCAAGACTTTTGCTATAATGGGTGTAATGTAGCTAAGAGCAACCTACTAAATAAACAAATTCTGGGAACGCGCGCCAATTGTAATGCATGCTAAGCCCTAAACTAAAGGAACAGGTCCTTCGCCTGCTTCACCCTCCTCACTAAACTCTACTCCTGTAGGAAGCCCTAAGAAAACCCTACTACAATTACCTAAGGATATCTTAACAGCAGCTCCTAGTCTACCACAACCTACAACTAAACAAACCTAGATATGAAAGGATCTTTATAACAATTGAGTTTGAACTTTTCTTAATAACTAATGGCCAAATGTGATCGGTATAACCGTTGTGAACGTCTAGATTGGTCGGAACCTACGTTGTTGTAGTAACTCAGTTTCTTTTAAGAGATGTTCAGCCGAGATGTGCTGCTAAGTGCCTCTGTACCTATACTGTGCTATACTTTTATGTATTTTTGTTAAATAAACTAAATAAATGTATAATCTATTATTTATTTAATGCTTGTTTCCCCTATCATACTGCTACCTTGGTTCTTCATACTAATTAAATTTCTAACTTAATTTAATGTTATCTATCCTTAAAATATAAACTTATTCCTTCCTATGTAGTCTAGCCATCAAAAATATCCATAGTTCCTATAGCTTCTTCTTTCCGTGCCTCTTCCCATTATTTGGGGTCGGCCCTCCTCGTTCTCATGCGCCAGGTCGGGCGATCCTGGGTTGTCTCTTCGTTCAGCTGGGCCTGTTTCAAATCCTTTGATATGGCGGACCACCACGTAGCAAGCGGGCGACCTCTGCCTCTCTTGGTGTCCGGTAGTGCGAGTGCTTTCTTCACAACATGGCCTTCGTCTCGTCTCATAACATGTCCGTACCATCTCATGCGGGATTCCTTGATCTTGTCGGTGATGGGGGCAACCTTGTAGCTTCCTCTGATGTGTTCGTTGCGCACTTTATCGAGTCTAGTTACACCGGCTGCCCACCTCAGCATCTTCATCTCGTTGACATGGAGTTTTTGTTCATGCGCTTGTTTGATTGCCCAGCATTCAGCACCGTAGGCCATAGCAGGTCTCACGGCTGTTTTGTAAACCTTGTCTTTGGTCTTTATCGGCATACGGCGATCACAGAGCACACCCGTAAGCGCCCTCCACCTCTGCCAAGCTACATTTATCCTATGTGTCACATCCATGTCCACATTTGCGTCCGCGGACAGGACCGAACCTAGGTATTTGAAATGGCTTACTTTCGGCACTGGGTGTCCACCTATGCTGATTGTGGGTGTTGCCTGATCTATGAGGCTATAGTGGCATGGCAGGTACTCTGTCTTACTTCTGCTAATCCTTAAGCCGTTGGATTCCAGGGCATGCCTCCATAGCTCTAGGGTACGTTGCAGTTGTTCCGCGCATTTGTCAATGAGGACAACGTCGTCTGCATACAGCAGGCACCATGGTAGGGGGGACTGGATGTCTTTGGTGAGGTAATCCATAACAACGTTGAATAATAGCGGGCTAAGAGCAGACCCTTGATGCACGCCGACTTTTACCTCGAAAGGACTGCTTGTACCAGCTAGGCTTCTTACTCGCGTGCTTACGTTGTCATACATATCTTGTGTCAGCGATATGTAGCACTCAGGTATTCCTTGCGATCTCAGGGCTTGCCATACTAGTTTACGCGGTACTCTGTCGAATGCTTTCTCTAAATCTATGAAAACTAAATGTAAATCTTCATGGTTACTACGGCCTTTTTCCATGAGTATTCGCACCGTCTGTATTGCATCTGTAGTTGATCTAGAGGCAGTGAATCCATATTGGTTTTCTGATATGGCTACATGTTGTAGAAAGCGGTTGTGAAGAATTCGTTCCCATATTTTTAGAGTATGCGATGTGAGTTTGATGCCCCTATAGTTACCGCAGTCACTAACGTCTCCCTTGTTTTTGTAGAAAGGGAGGAGATAACTGTGGCGCCAAGCTTCTGGTATCTTGTTTCTGCTAAGGATGGTGTTAAATAGCATCGTTAGCCACTCAACTCCTGTGGCTCCTAGTCTTTTCCACAGGTCAGCGGGTATACCGTCTGGGCCGGTAGCTTTATGGTTTTTCATTTTATTAACTGCGAGCTTAACTTCGCTCGCTTTAATACCTTCCGCTGGCCCTTCTACTGCGGTGATGAGTGGTAGAGGTTGGCTTGGAAATTCTTCATTTAGCAGTTCCTGGTAATACTGGCACCACCTATCATTGATCTTGTCGTTGCAAGTTAGAAGCCTACCGTCTTTATTCCTGATGTATTTGTTCACCTTTATATCTAACGCAGACTGGTGGCGCTGTTTTGCAATTTTAAAGATTTCGGTATCTGTTTGTGCTTGTTCGAGTCTGGTATAGAGGTTTTCCTTGGATTCCGCCATTGACTGAGCCACTTTGCTTTTGGCAATTTTCTTAGCACGTTTGTATTCTATGTGATCTTCTTCGAGCTGAGTTTTCTGCCATAGTTTAAATAGGTCTCTCTTCTCCTTCACAAGTTGTTTTACTCTTATCCATAGTTCCTATAGCATGATTCAGTATGGGATATTATACTCTTATTAACAATTATTTATTTCTATATGAAATATAAAACTCATCCAATCCACAAGTTAGGTATAGATATATTAGATTACTCTATGTAGCTATAAAAATCAATATATGACTCAAACCCAAATCTTATTAGAATTAATTTTATTAAAACTTTCGTGAGACATATTTAATTATTGTATTAAGCGGTTTACACTCACGTGAAATTGTCAGGAACGGCCCGACATGTTTCGAAAAGGCTTAAATTTTGCTCTTACTCCAAATATTGTGCCAGTTGAATCTATTGTTGCCAGTATCGAGGATAGCATTCTACGCAATAGAATTCCAAACAGGGAGGCTGAATGTCTACGGCAGGATGTCTCTTCGTTTTTACGAAGAAGTAAACTGCCAAAGCCCAATACGACCAGATGTGAGAGACAAGCTTTGTTGAGTCTACGTAGGAATCCACGCATTTTGGTGTTACCGGCTGACAAGGGCAATGCGATGGTTGTCGTTGACAAAGAGGCATACCAAGCGAAGGTTACTGAGCTTCTAGGAGATTCTTATACCTATAAAAAGGTGACTTATAACCCGACCGCTCGAGTAACTACTAAGTTGAACAAGATAATTGGTACCTTGTCCGCTGGTGACATAATATCTAAATCGTTACGCCAGATGAACCCGACGACCCCCAAGATTTACGGGCTGCCAAAGATTCACAAGCCGGACTGGCCCTTGCGGCCCATTGTAAGCCAAATCGACTCCCCGACTTATAAGGCATCCCGCCACATGGCCAGTATACTGCAACCGTTGACAGGCAAGACGTCTAGTTATGTACGCGACTCGGCACATTTTGTGCAACTACTGGAGGATTCACATCACCATCCAGCACACTTGTCGTCAGTACCGCGGGCGCTCATTAATAGGGCTCTGCGTTTATGCGACCCGCAGTACGTGAATAAAGAGTTGGCGCATGTGCGACAAGAGCAATGGATACAAGTGGAGACATTGTCAGCGTGTAGCGAACCCGAGTGCAGCGCAACGACCGCAGACTGTGGAGAGAGCACCTGCGTACTTGCCTTATATTAAAGGGGTGACGGATACCATCGGACACATGTTACGTCACGTCGCCGATACAGTATTAGAACCTGGTTCCATTAACAAGGCAAGGCAGCTGTTGCAGTCACCTAAAGATAAAGATCCGTTCGGTAGCCCGGGCGTATATGAAATACCCTGTGAGTGTGGCAAGGCGTACATCGGGGAGACGGGACGTAATGTGTCTGCAAGGTTGTCTGAGCACATACGCAGTGTACGGAAGCTGGACACGAATAATTCCGCGGTCGCTGAACATGTCGTCGAAGCCGGTGCGTCTCATTTTGTCCGTTTCGATAAAGCAAAAGTGTTGGTACGTGAGAAACGTTTTATACAACGTAAGGTACACGAAGCTATAGACATCGGACGGCGCCCGAATTTTAATAGAGACGGCGGTTGGGCTTTACCTCCAGCATGGAAGCCTGTGCTTCCGGCGGCGAAACATATTGTGCGTTTGGACAATCCCGTGGACACCATAAGTCAAGTGTGTGTAATGTTTATTGATGACAAAAGCGACGTTGGAGTGCTGGACGGACAAGTTGCGGGCTTGCAAGCACCCCCCGCCCCCGCGCCATCGGCGCGCGCGCTCAGAGCGGAACGTCGATCAAACTATCAGCAGTGACGAGTTTGCCGCGGCGGTGTACGGGCACCCGTCCCTGATGAAGAGTTCCATACGAGTTCGAAACATGTCGGGCCGTTCCTGACAATTTCACGTGAGTGTAAACCGCTTAATACAATAACTTATTAGAATTCTGAGATGAAAGATAATTTAGTGTTTGAAATTGCATATCTTGTTCAAAAATGTTTGGTAGACAAGTAATTATGTACAATATGAAACTACACTTCATAACTAATCTATAAGTAGATTAAAGTTACTGAAAATATAAAGTTTTATTACAAATATAATGAATCTTAAGTTTTCATGTTCGACTAAATTAAATAATTTTATTCTGATAATTTAATATGGAATAAAGGTATGGAATTCATACTTTTAGTAAGTTTTAGAATGATATTTCTAAAATAGATTCTAGATCTAAACAAGAAGTAATTGGTTGGTGAGTAGAATTCTGGGTTTTATTGAATTCCTTCGACCGCATACAAAATATTATCATTTGACTGTGTTATACTAGTAATGCTATCATCTCATTCTCCTAAAAATATTTAGTTTTGTTAAAAGAACGGCGGCTACCAGTCATGTCTAGTGACATGGGCAATCGTGTAAAAAACATGGTTACTTCATGTATATATATATATATATATATATATATATAGAGAGAGAGAGAGAAAATCGTTCCTCGGAAAAATAAAACAAACATCTGTTAAATCTGTTTGGTGTGTTATTTTAAATATCACCAAACCCATGTTCTCTGGATGCCGTATGATTGCCAGATTTGATCTTTTATTGGCCTTCGGGCTCTTTTAGAGTAAAGATCTCTCCCGGATCTATCTGGAATCTATGAATCTTTGCTATCTATATTTGTTATTAAACAACACGAATTTTCTTCACTCGTGGACTAAATGAATTCTCACTCCATTCATTACAAACAATAGATTTGTGTAACTTGGGTTTTCGCTTAACCATGCTCAAAAAAAATGTCATTCATCCTTGAAACATACTAACTAATTGTTGTCAATTTGAAGTCTCTTTCAACTCGCGAACTTGACTCAGTCTGATAAGGGAAATTCCTCTCAACCCTTGTGATATTAATTAATTAAGTTCTGAGATCTGAAATGCGTAAAACAAGGACAAACAACTTTAATTACTGTTGCTTAAATGTCCCTGGCCATTCTTAGCAGTCTACACTCCAGACACCAGATCCAGCAAAAGGAATGATTTGTTTATCATTTCTAGACATACTACACAACAATCAACAATAGAATCTCCTCATCAACACTGGAGCATATTATCTACAATCCATTTCTGTTTATTGTAGGGATAAGACAAAATTCATTTCATTTTTCATGTGATTTGACTAGTGACAGTAGTGACTTCACTCACTTTAGTGTTGCCATCTCAACACAACAGCTGTAAGTAATATAAGAGCATTACTTTACCAAATCTTAAATCATAATCGATAAAAAAGAATTTACTAAATGTTTCTACAAATCTCGATGTAAAATTAACGGTTCTAAATATTTGTTCGGTCTAAATAACAGGTTGCTCTATTCCCATTCTTTATAAACTGTTACAAGATTTTGTTTTCACTACTGACACCCCGAGTCATAGACACTAGTAATACAAGAAATCAGCTGTTTGTATTTATTATACCAGACGAGATTAAAATAAGTTGAATATATGTTATGTTAGTTAATGATAAATGGCCGATTGCTCGGAAGATACAGAACCCCATCTTAATGTTCCTACTAAAGTGTACCTATCGCTATACCCTGTTTTCTAGCTAGAACAAAGAACACTAGAGACCTAGGCCTCATATTTATATTTAAACGTGTATGGGACCTAGTTAAGCTAAATTAGTAAATTCGGGTGATTAGCCCGAGGTTGTGACTAGAATCGGTGTATATGGATCCCCCCTGTGCGGTTGAAACACCGGAAGCACAGAGTAACCCGCCCTAATATGTGTAGCTAATACAAATATATAAATATATGAGACCAAGCCTGGAGGTCCATCTGATTTCAACAAGTGCGAATTCCCGCATGTCCAACTTCGTGGTCCTTGCATTCACCAGATAGAGCACTCCAGATCTGTAGGCTGATCACTGCGCTTGTAAATGGCAAGTGTCCGGGCCGCCTAACCCAGATAAAACTAAAAGAGTCTGAAAGATATTCGTTTAACAGCCGCAAGGTTAAAATATCTTTCATCTGGCAACCATGTACCAAAACACTATTTCTGGCATGTAATTATGCTTAATAGCTTTCAAACAACAAAATCCCAATAAATTTTAATAAATAATTATAATCCCGAAAAATAATCTAAATTCCAACAGAAATTCCCCTTTGAAATATATTTAGTAAGTACTTTAATGCCAGAGATCAATGTTACCCGTTCGAAGTTGCAAGAAAGAATGAATCAATTCTATAAAATCCGTCCCTATTTATACCAATATTCCCCGACACGCTAGACCCGCTAGATACGCTGGACGCGCTAGACAAATAGACGCCCTAGACAAATAGACGCCCTAGACAAATAGACGCGCTAGACAAATAGACGCGCTAGACAAATAGACGCGCTAGACAAATAGACGCGCTGGACTCGCTGAATACTCTGGACACGCCCACAGACACGCCCACGCCCATAACTTTGATCCTTATGCAGTATGAATAAAGCTCAATTCTTCCGTTGGAAAATTTTGTGAATAGTAATTTGCTATTTTAAAAAGGTAGGATGCTTAAGTCGTTATTGGAATATTTTTACTTGCTTTCGTAAACATTCATACTGTTACTTCTATTAGGCATTTGTATTGTATTATAATTATTAAGTGATGATTTTAGTATTAGCTGGCGAAATATGATGCTAATGTGTTGGGAATTTGATGATGATAATGATGATGTGAGTCTTACGATGGTGATATATGATTATATGATGGCGAACACATGACGAGAACATGTGAATCGCTACATGGGGCTGTCAACTTTTAAAACTCTATAAAAAGTAGTGAACTGTTTAAAGGTGCGTACGCATTTGAGCGGCTCGGCCTGAGGCACGCTCACCCCGAGCGGCGACCTGCTCGCGAGCAAAACTTTAGCACATTTTATGCTCGGGTGAGGCAACGCGCTCGCGGTGAGCCGACTTTGTGCGTCGCACAAAATGGCGTTGGACGCAATAACAGCTGTTGCTGCGTTTTAGTAATTTTTCGAATAAATGTCCTCGGTGGTGGATGAAACAGTTAGGTATATAACGTATTAATTGTAAATTATAAGTAAACACCAGCAAACCTAGGCGCCGTACACAATGACAATTGACAAGTCAAAACTTGTTCGCGCGCGCCGCTCGCGGGCACGCTCGGATACACGTCCACACGAGGCACGCACACTGAGGCGCCTTTGAGCACGGTCAAAATACCGCCGCCGGCCGGCTCGCCGCGAGCTGCGAGCTCGTTGCTCGCGCGCGGCGCGTGAGGCGCGTATGCATTTGAGCAAATGGGCGAGCTGTGCGTGCCTCAACCCGAGGCTGCCTCAAATGCGTACGCACCTTAAAAAATTATCACATCTATATTCTACCAGCAAATATAAAGTTATCCAAAATTAATTCGTTTCAAAAATTTACAGAATATCTTAATTTTAAACTTGATACATTTTATCTTATTTTCAAACAGTGCTAACAGTGATATTTAAGATAGGTAAAATCTCTGCTAAGTATGCTATACCTAAATATCAATATGTGGCAGTGAGTCTCTGAGAGCAGCGGAGAAGCGGCTGGTGAGCCGCGAGTCGGCCGTGGCGGCTCTGCGCGAGCAGCTCGAGTATGTCAAGCTGCAGAACAGGGACACGGAGCGGCTGAGGGAGAGGGAGGAGAACGAGCTGCTCAAGAAAAACATGCAGACAATTACCGGGTAATTATAGACATTTATATTCAGTTTTATGACATAACTATCATTGAGATCTTTGTAAAATTCTACCATAAGCTGGGCAGGTCATGTCATACGCCAAACTAGGGTGAGCGAGTTCGACGGGAGTTTTTGGAGAATACTGTTACTCTCCGTTTTTCATCGAGTCTAAAGTTAAAATGTTATTATTTGTACTCCAGGCTAATGACGGAGAACCTATCGTATATGGAGCGTAAACACGAAGCGCTGAAGCTCAAGCGGAAAGCCCAGGGCGAGGCCGACACGCGCGACGCCAAGCAGCCGCGCGTGGCGCCGGCGCCGGCCGCCAGCGACAGCAGACAGTCCGAGCGCAGCCTCAACGACGCTCTCCTCGACTTGAAGGACCTCAGCCTCAGCTTTGTGAGTTACATCTTATTCATTCTTACTATTATTTATTTCTACATTCGCCGTAGTGTTCGTTGCCTTTTATCCTAATCGAATAAAAACCGACCTCGCATGTTTGGCTATGCCTGTGCTATGCTGATGTGCCGGAACTACGACGATACATATGTAGGTACGATCGAAGACATTGAAACAAATTAACATGAATTATCACATTGCAATAATAGTTATTTGTTATGCAAGGCTGCAAAGTTGTTATTTGGCGCGAGTGTTAAAATTGAAAGCTGAGCGAGCGAAGGAATCTAAGATTGAACCATGAGCGAAGCGAATGGTTCTGAGATAGATTCCTGAGCGTAGCGAAGCTTTCAAGACACGAGAAGCTAAATAATTTTGCAGCCATGCGGAACACACAACTTTTCACCTCACTACAGCGAGGAAAATGGAAGTTCAAGAAAAACAATTAAAACATAAAAATAATCATATTTAATTTTGCCTTCTATTTTACACATCAAATTTAAAACATTAACACACTCAAATCCAAACCAAATAAATACAAGAGAAGCACACATATTAAAAATATGGCCGTAATTTGTATTATCGTCGTGTATATTTTATCGTTGAGTTTTTCTTAAACACTGTTATATTATATTTGTATTTGAAACTACTTGACATATTCGTAGTGAATGTGGGAGAATGGCATTCTGGGAAGGATTAGTTGGCCACTCGGAAGTATTTTCCATAACACTTGCTTTGGAAGTTATTGGACGATGGGATCCGCACAAGATTATTTCGGCTTTATCTTCTTTAAAAACGCCAATAGTTTCGGTAAATTACTTATCGTCTCCAAATATTTATTACAAATCCTTTTTCGTTTTAATGCAGGCTTTTAGCATTGAATAAATACTCCAAATTGGGCTTAACTTTCTTGTTTTCCATATTTCTATAAAGTAAGACAACAGTATGTATTCTCCACAGAACCAATTTTTGAATTTACGTTGTTTACGTGAATTGTGAACACTTCCAACTTTTTAATTTTTTTTTTTCTCGGGTGCGTTCAGAAATTACACTCTTATGTTCCAACTTTTATAACAAATAAATATTAAAATTTGTGATGTATTTAATATATTTACTATTCAATATATGTAAATTAAACTGAAATACTTACTATTAATATATACAGGGTGTTTCCTGTAACAGGAGCAATAAATTAAAATATAGACCCTTTAAGTAATCAGTTATTAAGTCCAAGTGGTTTGAATTAATTAAAATGAAAAAAAAAAAAAGTTATTTTCATACAAAATTAATCGAACCAGCAATGTATAGCCGCCACGCTGGACAACCATTAATTCACTATCGTGTTTAGTGGGCGAACGTGACAGAAACGTAAATCACATATGTCATCAAAAAGGATGGTAGAGTTCTTCAAAGATTACGCTAAGTGTTATTTATGCATAAATACTCGATAGATAACTGATAAGAATGCGATTAAACAAATAGACACAACAGACTTACGTACCTGTTTAGAAAATAACTTTAAAAACGTTAACTAGGTACCTAAAATAATTATAAACAAGAATAGAATTAACATGTTTATTCAGTCCAAACAATACATGGCTTACTTTTTTTACTGATGTGTAGGTACTTATGTTCTAGATTAGTTATTCTTGTACCAGCAGTTTGAAGGCATGTCTCATGATGTGCGCCAATCAGCTGTTTTGAAGCCAGGAGAAGGGCTCTTGAAGGCGAATATGTTTTGTCGATAATAGCGAATAACAGCACTCTTTGGACACGTTCTGTACAGGCTACTGCTTTGGTTATTGCATATTATCTGCACATTATTTACAATGTCGGCTCTTAGCCAAGTGATGGATGGTTATCGTAAACAAAGCACTTAAACCTCGGCTTAGGTTTCCTTTTTGGCTTTAGTGTAATTAAGTAACGTCACACAATAACGTAAACACAATTCACACCATCGTAATTTGTAATCTTTTTGTAATACTTATTGGACAACTTTTGATTCGACAACTTGACATTGTCAATGTAATCATAACACTCAAATTTTGAGTCCTGTCACGTGAGCGTTGCGAAAAACGGACTTCGACTATGATCGTAGGAAAGAACCGGAAACCACGATTACTTCCGAACTTTATTTACCAATTATTTGTGAAGTTGCTATGGTTACTTTATAATAATAGCCTGTAGCCATAGAAACGTTACAAAAAGACGGACCGGATAGCCAATTAGGTAACCATAGTTGCTAGGTTACGGTTAATAGACTTGCGATTGATTAAACGAGTTCGAATCGTATGTTACGGCTAAATAAAAAAACAACATTCTAATCAAAAAGTTTGCATTCCAGATTTCGTGATTTGTCATCACCACAAACCTATTTCTTCGATCATATTTTTTTAAATGAGAACCCAATGGCGAAAACTTCAAACGAAACTGAAAAGTAAAGGCTGGCCGTTTTCGTAATACAACAGTACTCCTATTCCTTGAAAAAGGACTAATTTATAGTTGGGCTAGCAATTTACTCAGAGCATAGTCTGTATGAATCAGTCTATCTCTATCTTATGCTAGTACTATCATCACCCCGAAAAAAGAGATGAGTGCATATTATTTCTTCTACTGTTACTGACAAAACTGGTTCGCCAGTCTATAGTTTTGTCAAGAAGATCAACTCAACGAAAAATGGCACCTGTCAAAAGAAGTTCGAGTATTTTAACGATTTTATTTGGTACAATTGAAATTATTAAAACATTTGGGTTTTATGCACGTATATTAAAAAAAAGAATGAAAACAATATTGTTGTACAAAAAACTAATATTGTATGTACATATTCTTCTCAGAATTATTAATTACTAGCTGCTTAAGAGTCCGCAGCAAGGTCCGCTCAACTCCGCGTTGAGATCGCGCGCTTACGCTTTAAAATGTTGTTGTTTCACCTAGAGGAAGACAGGGCGCTAGCAGTAAAGCGAGAGCGCGCTAGGAGCAAAGAGTATGTAATCACTACGTTTTAAGAGACGGGAGTGCCATACAAAAAGCGTGAACTCGCATTAGTATGAAACGGGGGCGAAACATACTGCCAATATGAAGCCGCAAACGATATCAGTGTCAGTGTCAACTCATGACATAATGCCAACATCAAGAACAAAATAGGGATGTCACATGTTACACAAATTATCGAATTATCGATATCGATATCGGTATTAAAAAAAAATGGTTCAGGCGGGGTTCGCATTCGCACCCGCGTCTCCAACGGCTTTCCGGTAATTTAAATCATTAAATATTTCGCTTCAATGTAAACATTTGGTTTACTTTAGGTTACTGACTTCATAAAAAAAAACAAGTGTGCAAATAATTTTATTTCGTTCAAACTTTGCTTGGCTTGCTGATAAACATAGACGAAAAAAGCCGTTTCATCACTCCAGTCTGTGCTCCAGGTTGGAAGTTCTGCAACACAAATAATACAGGGTAAACAGAAAATTACAGAGTAAAAATGAATCTGTTTGTCCAGATGAAACCGTACCATTCATAGTCCATTGAAGATTTTTCGTAAAATATTTCTGTGACCATAATCTAACTCAAACTGGCATAAAAAGTAGTGATAATAATGTCTTATCCTCTCATCTGAGACGGCTTTAACAGCTGTATTCAAGTGCACACTTTTGTATAAGTACACATACCAATAGGCTTTTGCTTGAAGAAAGATATTCCGTGTTTACCCAGGTATTTTTCACTTCAAATGAAAATTATCGATAAAACTTACATACAGCACTATTGTTTACATACGTATAAGGGTATGTATTATTTTACCCGAAATACCAAGTTTTCAATGAAACTTACGATTAACATGGTTATAACACGCAGTAATTAAGTATATTTTTTACTTACCGATCTTCGAACGGTGGAAATCTTGCCATGAATAGTCTTTTTTGACCGTCCATTCGACACGTTTTCATTCTGCATATTTCGCACTTTTTCCTTTTCAATCCACTCATTTTTGCAATTGTGATTGTCTTGTGTACCTTCTAGACGACCACTACACCCAAAGAATGCAAATTATTAGATTATTTGTGAAATTTGAATTATTTGAAAAGATCGCAGAACCTTGACAGAAGTGACAGACTACACAACAAAATAGAAAGTAATAGAAACGTCATCTAACATGGCATGGCGGACAAAAATGGCGGCTGAAGTACAACCCGCCTAAATTCGATTGTCGCCAATTATCTAATGCTTTGTAGGTTTCAACGTTCTTTCAAACTTAGGTAAAAAATTCACCTCCGTTTCATACAGCCGTTGTCGATCGTTTTTTACCTTGAGAGTTGCGCGAGGCTGGCTAGGAGTAGCTATGATAAGGGCGGTGCTTACCGCCGCCCCCCCGGACCGTTCCCCGCGCTAGAGTAATTCGCTGCAGTTTCGCAACAATTTTTTGTAATTTATTTTAAGGTTTTCGTAGTTACGCTCTCATTTTAAAACTACGAGATCAATTTTGATAAATCTTTTTTCTTATCAAACTGCATAGTTTAATCGACACCGGAAATAGGTTTTGACTTCAATCTAAACTATATTTTGGTCGTAGTATGCCGCCGAACTGAACAACTTTCTGGGGTCTAAAAATGCAAAACTTGTACTCGCTCTATTTTCTTTCTATTAACATTTCAAGAGTCATAAACTAGTTTTAGCCCTAGATATATCTTATCTCATTATATTTAGAGAATTTCATGACATGTTATATTAAAATAAGGACGTAACTACGTTTGTATGAAGAATCGAGCTTGCTGCGGACTCTTAATTGAAAATGTTCTCAATATGCTGACCATGTGCTCGTATGCATGCGTTGTACCTTAACAATGTATTTCGATGTAGGTACTTCATTTAGATCACGTTGCCGTATGGTGTTAAATGCCTGAGTAATTCGATCTTTTAGTATTTCTACATTTTCTACTTCGGCGAAAATATACGACGATAGCTCCCCATAAAAAGAAGTCCAAACATGTTAAATCGGGCGATCTCGGCGGCCATCGCTTTGGACCGAATCGTCCGATCCATCGAATTCCGAATATTTCGGTCAACTTATTACGGACTTCCACAACGGAATGAGCAGGGGCTCCGTCGAGTTGGAACCATGTCACATTTTTCACATTTTCGGGCAGATTGTTGTAATACAGTAGTAAAGTGCCATTTATCAATTGTAAAAAACGGACTCTATTCAAAGTACCATTAATAAATACCGGACCAATTATTGTATTTCCGTGAACAGCTGCCCAGACGTTGACAGAGAACCGATATTGGTGAGCTGTCTGTCTCATTAGACGGGGTTTCCGTACTCCAATAATGGGTATTTTTTGGATTCCATAGTCCATTGTTAGTGAACGTTGATTCGTCCGTCCAAATAACATTTTGTGCAAATGTTATATCGCGTCTGTTCCCATGGCACTGAGCCATAAACCACTCACAATAAACTTGCCGCACCATGTAGTCTCGCTGCAACAAAGCCTGTACTTTTAAAAATTTGTATGGATGCTTCTTGTTCTTTTTTAGTACTTTGTGAACAATACTGTTGTTGACACCAAATACCAGGCCCGCTCTCCTTGTGCTGGTAGTTGGACGGTCACGGAAGTGCTGAAGGAGCCGCCGTTCCAGTGCCAGTCTGACGTTGAATGCTGCAGCAGGCCCTTGCGCCGGCTGCACTCCGCCGACTACGGGCTGGTTGTCCCGCACACGCTGCAGAGCGTTCACAATGCCGCGGCCGTTCGCAGGATGCATCCGGTTAGGATAACGTTCCCGGTATAAATTAAGAGCTCGAACAGCATTGCCTCTCGCTTCTCCGTACAACAAAATCATGTCACATAGCTCTCGGGCATCGAAATTAATTCGGGCCATTTTTTATCGACATTGACAATTTAATTGTCAAAATCAAAACTTTTCTTTTTAAATTATCATAATGAATTGAACAAAAAGTTATGACTAATAGATTTTCACAGTTTTGAAGACACATTTAAAAGAAATAACCAAAAGTCGGGTGCCATTTTGTTTATCTTACAAATGAAAATAGTTCCCAGCACACCTGGATAAGACCTAATCTCGATTGTTTTAAGATTATTTCTGAAGTAGCATCCCCGGTACCACGACACTAAACTACCGTTGAGCGATCATATCGCGATAGTCGGCATCCCATTGACTGTTAAATTAACTTTAATTGCTATTTTCTCGAAATTTAAGAAATTTGGAAAATTGAGTTATTGTTATTATGAGTACTAATTATCTAAGGAACCTTCGTTTTAATTTATTGCTCCTGTTACAGGAAACACCCTGTATAAACATATTCAACATAAAATAAAGTGTAGAAAAAATAAAAACTTAAAAATCTGTAACCACAAACCAGGTTTCTGGACGTGATATTGTAGGTGTATTTTTTTTTAAAAGAAGTATTCAAACGTACATAAAGCGTACATATGATTTTAGCCGGCCAGACCAGTTCGCCCTTTATTAGCGTGCGTTGATTGGTTATTCGAAGATTTATCGACTGATGAAATCAGTCACGCGTTGAAGGAGTCTTAAATACTAGGTCGATGCAGAGTCAGCCACCGGCTAAGCTTGCACCATAAATTGGAGCGGAGTTTTTTTTTTTTTTTTTCGAAATTTTCTCTTCGTCACGACCTAGCGAAGTTTAATTATTGCATTTTAAAACAAAAAATTCTAAAATCGGTTGAGAACTCGCTGATATCTGCGCATTGTTACAAAGTCCATTCGAGTCGATCCATGGGAGCTTCGCTCGCTTCGCTCGCTCCGCTCCAATAAAAAAGTTACATGCACCACAGAGAATCAAAATCGTCGTGTTCGAAATTCAAATGAATTTTGCACGCTAGCGGATAAAATAGACTTTTTCTCAAACATGCAATGAAATAATTATTGTCTTTGCGTTCCTTATAGGCTCGGAACCATCGCTTTTTGGGCGCAACAACTCGAGAGGACTGTAAAGGGATTTCATACTGCTTTTCAGGCCTAGGCCTGCAAAGTAACTTCTTTTTGGTTTCAACAACAAGGTCATTCACACAGCTGGCTGGTTTGACAAAAAGCAGGTTTTGTTTTTAAAGGTTGGTTGTTAGACAATTGTGGAAAAAAAAACAAGATGGCGACTTTTTTTTTTCAAAATTTCAAATGGTGTTAGGCGGCTAAAACTCGGTATCGGGGGGCTCTCGGGGCTCAAAAATATGAATCTGAAATCTTGTCCGAAAATTCGGTCAAATTCGGAAAATATCGGAAAAAAACGTTTCGTATGGAGAAAATTTCAAATTGGTCCTAGGAGGCTGAAATTCGGTATCCGGGGGTTTTTGGGGCTCCTGAGTCAGAATCTGAAGTCGGATTTTTAAAATTTGGTCAAATTCGGAAAATATCGGACAAACAATATTAAGTGTTATTCTTTGAAGTATATTAATATATTTTTTATTTCATTGTATGTTTGAGAAAAGCACTATACATGCCTCGTCGTGAAAACGGATTCCCGGCCTCGTATCACTATCCGGCCTCGTATCAGTATATACCTACTTGGCCGGAAATCCTCATTTTCCCGGCCTCTGATGTAATGTACTATTGCACGCAGATTTCGCCCTATAAACGGAGGTTTTCCGAGCGAGTGAGGTGAAAAGTTTATTTTCCATTAGCATACCACTTAGGATTGTAAGCGGTGTATTTCTAGATACACAGACACAGGTATACGAATGTTTTGCTTCAACTAAGTATAGGTACATCTCTAGAGTTTATTCCAGTAGGAGCAGAGAGAAGTAACAATCGGCGCGAATTCAAAATATAGATGGCATAAAAAAACTATTTATTAAATAGGTAATTTAGTTAACAGGGATTTTCTTCCTGTTGACAGGGATTGATAATATAATTAATAGTATGAGTGGGTTATTGATGTGTACCTACACTAGGGCTCGGCGGTGAACAGGATCGTGCAGTCGGAGTCGCCGACCCTGCAGTTGAAGCAGAGCGGACTGGCGCTGAGCGCGCCGCAGCCGCGCCCGCGCCCGCGCCTCCCGCAGCCGCAACACCTCAAGGTACGCAAACCTTATCGTCGTCGCATTTAAATAATATCTACTATACTATATCTAGGTATGAATAATATAAACATTTAATTTGAAACCTGTCACTAGATTTGAATTAGGTACTTCAAATCTAGAACTTTACAATGTCGATTGTCAGTCTCTCATGACATTGTGTTTCATTCAGTGCTTGTATTTTACTCATAGATAAGCAGTATGGATACGGACGACGGTAACAGTGGTAATAACTTACCAGATGGAGGAAAATTTGCTAGTTTGAAGGCATTTGTAGATGCTGCGCGCGAGTTTGAATCGTCACATAGTGAAGCTTCTCTTAATCTAATGAACAGGCACTTGAATGTAAGTATAGAATAGAACAAATAACGTAACGTTTGTTGACTTAATACGCATGGAATTATTAATCTTGTCTGTGAAGTTCATTGCCAGTAGTAATCGCAATATAAAGTGTTTTATATCACATTGTAGCTGCTGGCGTCTACATGTGACTTGTCAATATTCGCCCCGGGGAGATCCGAAGTATGCGCGCTGTTCAGTTGGCTGTCGCGCGTCATGAGAGACCCCGGCGGCCCGCACTGGGCCGGCGTCGAATTACTGTCCCGCGCCTGCAATGAGCCGAACGCCCGGTACGCTCTCACGCACACTTACAAGTAAGTGCAGATTCTTGTTATATATTTAAATAAAGCTTCATATTATAATCATAATATCTATGTCACAGTCACAACCTACTATCCTACAGGGTAACATACACATGGGATTCATGACCAAGGTCCTAAACTTCATGGACGTAATATATTTGCTTACAACATTTGTTACTGTTATAAATGGCCATATTTCCCTTGGGTGTCTAACGACCCTGTCTGCGTCTAAGTGTAGGCTTCGTTCAGGTCAGCGGAGTGCAACTCTGAACTAGTGTTGCAAAGTGTCCGTCATTTTCAATAAATGCCCGACATTTTCGATAAATGTCCGGACATTTTCGACAAATATTGACACAATTGACATTTATTTTATGAAATATTTTTTCCAGTTTTAGTCAAATGATCATCGATTTCTACTTAAATACCTGACTGGGCTTTAAAAGATATCTATATCTCATAACTTTTCGATAAATATCTGGACATTTTCGACATTTACAGTAATAATGGACATATATTTTTTTGAAAATGTTTTTACATTTTTATACAAATAATCAATGATGATGAATTGATGATCATTGATTCTTTGTTTGTGACATCACAGCTGCTTAACAACTTAGAAAAAAATCGGTCAAGCGCGAGTCGGACTCGCTTTATCGAAAATATTTTAAACGATAATTGTGTCGTTGGAAAACAGTTGTCTCCATATATCGACATAAGTCGGGGTTAGTTTACCGACTGCAAGTAAGTTTGTACTCACAAACATTATACATTTACATGTTCTATTCCCTCGCCAACGTCAACAAAGCAACATTAAACGCACGTATTTTTTTGATTGCGTTTACTTCGAAGTTTGATTTTTTCACGGCTCCAAGGGGTAGGCCAGCAGGCCTGATTTGATATCAATTACTAATTAGAGCTTGATGCCTTCACGGAGTCCTAAGGTATTGACAGATGGACATACAAACTGAAATGGTGTTTCTCTGAGTTCCGTTTATGCCGATTGACGTACCTAGGATACAGAAACAAGATTGTTTTTGACGTTTTGAAGGTAACAATAGTAGAGCTGTGCGCCGTGCCGCCATGCCGTCACCCCCGGATTCGGTCGGCGTAAATCTTCATGGCGTGAATTGAAGAAATTCTACGACTAGACTAGTAATATAATATTTCGGAGATTTGTTTTTGTGCCTTTTGATTTCATAAAGAATTAATATTTAATTGATTAAGAATATGTAGACAGTTTTCAAAAGTATTTTGGGCTAAAATGTATAGCTGTATTGTATTGAATACATTTACTGCACTTTTTGAAAATCTATGAAGTTGTTAGTAGTATTCCGCATAAAAATAGACACAACTGGTAAATCTAAAGGATCCTGTATCAGATGTGCGATCCAAGCGGAGTCAGCTCTATGAAGTAACCGAGATCACACCAGACCAGGTACAAATTAATACTAGAACTAGAAACATTAGTGCCTGTTCGCCACACGTGCGATCATCTCGATCAGCCAACTAAGTTAGATGATGTGATCATCCATTCTTCGTAACGAGATGGACACACGCAACGAAACCTTCCATGAGGATGGGAATGACAGGTTTTTTTGAGAAGATTTGAAAAAGAAATAATAGAAGCAGAAAGAATAGGCATAGGGACTACTCGGCTGGAGATCTTCACGTTTACCTGATATATCGTTGGGTACAAGCGATCGAGGCAAAGGGTTGACCGTTACTTTGGATAAAGCAACATATACACATTCTATCAGGTTTGGTAGAAAGCACTTCTTTCGAAGAATCCATCCTATTGGCTTTCCGAGAAATAATATGAATCAGTCAGTATCTTTCTAGCAGACAGAAGCTAAACTGTGAATGCTAGTCTTAAGGCTGTGTGATACATGAACATTGAACGCCGACGCTATTCTTTCTGCATATTAATGATAAGCTGCAAATCTGCACCATTCACAGCTATGCAGATGATAGTACGACTGATGCCGCCTACACTGATTTTGGTGATATCTCTCGGGAAAACGTCATTGAGATCCGAAACAAACTAGTGTCTGAAGTTGAGACTTTCACAAAAGAGACTTAAGTTAGTCCGATTTGACCCTACAAAGACAAATCTGTGCTTACTTTTAAAAAGTTTGCTTTTGTTGTCGTTTCGTCACCTTTTAATTTAACATTTTTTCATTACAATAATGGTTCAGTTTCCTGATTCGTCAACATTCCCATTTCATTACTTTTCTAACGCGTTCACATTCATATACGGTCCACAGTGCTAAGTCCTTCACTTTCTTAAATTGGTCATGGTTGTTCTATGTATTTAAGTATTTATTTATCTATATAAGTATGTATATCGTCGTCTAGTACACATAACACAAGCCTTCTTGAGCTTAATTTGGGACTAGATCGATTTGTGTGAGGTTGTCCGATATTTATTTATTTATTTTATTTATGTTTACAGTAATACATATCCGCGTTGATGATATAGTTTTTTTAATGCTAGCACCTGTGGTGCTGATCTAGCACAGGTGTTCAATGCATGAAGTTGCAACTGCATGTCCCAAATATCAATATTTCAACTAACTTATGTAACTGTTAAGCCCTAGCACACGAGGCCAAATATTTGAGATACTGATAAAAATAAGCATTGAATTATGGGTTACGCCGATAATTTTATTGGCGCCGGCAGCGTGGTATAAAACCCGTCGGCGCACATGTCTAGATCAGACTCGAACCGCTCTGGCGACAAATACTTTGATTCTTTAGAGTTTAATGAAGAATCCATACAATTTGAATCCATAGACGAGTAGCTTCATGAATACTGAATGTATTTTTCTTTATTTTGTTTAGTATTTATCGGTCATTTATTTGGATAATTTAATTTATAATTTCCGGCTAACTACAGTTTATAAATGTCGTTTGTGTCTTTAGATGTCCATTTTTGTCAGGTAAATGCATAGATATAGTATAGTAGGGTAAATGTCGATTGTGACGGACAAATTGACAAATGTCGCACGGACATTTTGAAAGTGTCCGTCACTTTGCAACTCTACTCTGAACAGTCTAACCTGAACTAAACTCATTTCTGATGCACATGCATAGCCAAATACTAATGGAAAATTGGAATGATGTGTTATGCTGAACAAAGTTAATTTAACTGTATACATATCATATGCTTCTTTGTTTCTGGATCTGGCTCTTTGATTAGTTGATTACTATATATAAATAAACATAGGACCACATAAATAGACCTTCTCCCAAATTGAGCTTCAGTATATAAGGCTTGGGCTATGGGTACCAATATATCAGATGATGATAAACATATCTTGATAAATATATAGAAAAGCATCTAAGACCCTATAACAAATATACAAGTTTTTCACTCAAAGATTTGCCCTTGGCACATTTCAAAATTAATACCATATGCTCAATTGGCAGCTGTACTCATAGTACCACTGTGCCAAACACATCAATACTATACTGAAAGGCAATTATAAAAAAAATTAAAGGATAATTGTCTCATGACTCAATCAATTGGGCCATGATTTCATGCAGCATTGAGATGGTAGGGAAAACAATGGCAAAACATTATTCCAGTTGATCAAGGCCCTCTTTCTCAAGGGGCAGTCTGGGCAGTCTATCCATGAAAAAAAATAAAGGACTTTTTATTTACCTGTAATATTGAATGGTTTGTTTACAGATATATGCCATGGTTGTCCACATTATTGGCATATGGTCCTACAAATGAAAGGAAAATCAAATTGCTGTCAACAATGCAGGTATAACTTTTCATTTGCATCTAATATGCTGTATCAATAAATGAGAAATAGTAGCAGATATCTGCAAAGAATTGTGTGTTCAAAATATTGCAAAGCTTTATTTTAAATTGCAATTGTTAAGAATAAAATTCATTTTTTAAGGTTAGCTACATATTATGTAATTATCACTTGTTTGTGATATAATAGGAGGCTCAAAGCACAGATTAAAATTATCTAAACTATATCTTTAATTCTAGCACTACTACACTAAAACTAGTAGAGAATTACTGTAAGAGGTAGTTTGTGGACTACCTATATCACTTGTATATAATCTGTGACTATATGCTCAATAAAGTTAATTGACTAAAATTCCAATATTGGTGAATATGCTTCACTTCAAAAATTATTTAAGTACTGTGATTAACAACTGTCAAATGAAAATAATACATACAAGCAAATAAAGTTGCTAAATATTAATTGAACATTAAATATAAATTAAAGTTTTTATCTAAAACATTATACATTTTTATTTCTTAAGATGACAATATCTATTCAATCAATCATCATCAATTCTAATGAATTGGCTGAATATAAATTAATATGTTTATAATTATAGGATAAGAATAAATTTAATGTTGTTTACAGAGAATTACCTATGGTATCAAAATCAGATGGCACGAGTCATACCTACTAGTCCTCATGAAGAGGTTGACAGATTACATCATAAGTCCCTTCGAGGATACGGAGGAGCAGCTGATTGAACAAAAGTCTCTTTCCATTCTGGCTAATGTCTGCGCGGGAAACTTGCCTGCAGTTGATGCCTTGATGAAGACTGTGGATATTACGACATTTGTTTTGCATCTCATTTTTTTAATGGTAAGTTATTTTACCTTATTACTAGAATTTACCTACATTTTGTTACTTCATTGTCTTCACTTTTATGACATTTTATAATCAGAAAAAGTTTTATCTTATACTTATTATAATTTTTAATTTTCTATTCATAAGCATAGTCTATGCGATCCATAAGATCAAATCAATTAGGTACTATGGGCTGCACAAATGCATGGCCCATTTATAAATGAATTCATTCATAAATGGGCCATGCAATTCTGCAGCTCACTGTACAAGTTATAAAGTAAAATGTACTGTAAATAGGTAATTTTCACTTGTGTCAATTTGACCTAATTAGGGCTTTTAAGTTCCGGAAAAAAGGTACAGTAAATACAGTATATTCAGTATTATAAATTATCAGATAAAAAGATTCTTTACAAAATTTATTTTACATATCTGAAAAGAGTAAAAAAACTGTGACTATAACCAAAGATATGGTCTTAACCTTTTGAACACCACAGTCATCATATCACGACATCGGAAAATTGCTACGCTGACGCTAACGTCGTCAAATAATAATTTTATTAAAACTTTCGTGAGACATATTTAATTATTGTATTAAACGGTTTACACTCACGTGAAATTGTCAGGAACGGCCCGACATGTTTCGAACTCGTATGGAGCTCTTCATCAGGGACGGGTGTCGTCAAATAACGTCAAAATTTTAATGGCCAAAAATGTGGTAATTCTAACTGCTTTAATTTTACAATCCCTGCCGATTTTGAAACACTTGTTTATTATTCGCCATGGTGTCAGGAGCTCAGTGAATTGTTTATGCCATGTAGGAAAAGGTTTAGAAAGGTTCTGCAAATGCCTGAATGTTAGAGCTGAACTGAACTCGAAACTCCTGAGCTTGAGAACCTTGGTGACTTATGTTCTAATGTGACTTTTGTTCGGACATTTACGCCAAAAGGAAATTTGAAATTGTTAAGAATCCTTATAATTCAACAAAACAATAATTGTATGACAACCATTTTTTATTTTTGGCTTTTCAGTTTTTTTGAAGTCAGTTCTTTTTTTGTTAATTTTTTTAAACACTTTCATGGTCAAAATGGCATCGTACTTACTTTTCCATACATATGTATATTGTTACCTGATCAGGAGATGCGGATGGCGTCACGGATCCCTCGCCATTTGTATGGAGCGTTTTCAGCGTTTCATAGGATTCTCGAACTTTAACAGTAATTTCTGACTCTTTAGAGCACAGCACTCAAAATGTATTAAGTTAAGTCCCATATAGACGCTTTATCCCAATTAAAAATAAAATTGAACGACATTTTCAGGAAAAAATGTCTAGTTTGAGTAAAAAGTATCCTTTACATTGCCGTCCACGTATCCCTGCACCTGTGAATTGGTTAATTGTGTTTAAAAAATGAACTATAATAATATAGAATATATGTGATTTAGTCTCATGATGGTGCACAGGACGGCATGGAGTACGCAACGGCGTACGGTGCGGACGTGTGCCGGCTGCTGCTGTGTCTGCCTGCGGCCACGTGCGGTCCCGGCGCGCTGCGCCAGGCCGACGTGAACAGCTACTTCTGCTGCGCCATGCAGACCTTCAATAAGTCCATCCTGTGAGTACCGTAGCGTGGCAAATTTGATCCTGACACTCCCATGATCGGTGGGCTACGACAACGGGGGTGAAATGACCGGTGCGCGCCACGGGGGCCCTCTGACTGAGGTATCAACAGCGGCACGCAACCGCACTAGCAGCCCTGCTGTCTCTCTTCCTCTGTCCCCCGCAGACTGGAAGTGTCATTAAAGAATTTGCCAAACTATTTGTAGGAATTCAGGTGGTTGCACGTTGCACGGCAGGACGGTGGTGGCAAAATACGTACGCTATATTAAATACAAATGTATACTCAACTTAATTGATCATACTCGTAGTTGTCTTATATTTCAGTGAGAAGGATGAAGTGCAACTTCTCCAAGCGTACGCTCTGATGAAAGAGCTTTGCAGCGACGCCAATTTGCGCAACCTCGTCGCCGAAGCGTCCATGGATGTCCTTGAGGACTCTTTGAAGGTGCATAAAATACTTTTGTACAATAGTGTCACAAAATTTAGTATGTATCCGTTCCTAAGTATTGAAACATTATGATTCCATCCAACTATGTTATATGTAAATGGTTTTGATTCTTTATACGAATTGGTGGTACTAGTTTATTATTATATTTGTTGCAGAACTTGGTGGATTTTTGTAACGAGCCTGTTGCAATGGATGAATATAAAAAACCTGCTGTTGTCAAAAACGCATTAAATTTTCTCGCCGACCTGGTTAATCTAGGTAAGATTGACAACTAAACTTACTTTATCACCATATGATTTATTAAACGGGAATCTGCCATGCATGCTTTAAGACGCATGCCAGGACCCTGCTCTGGGACTCCATAATTAGGGGCCTCAAAAAACGTCATCTAGGTGTGTTTTTTCGGGAGTTGTTGGAACCACCCACGTGAGATTGGGGACCCTCGTCAGACTGGGGGCCCTGGGCACGTGTTCAATGTGGGGCCCTGCTTGCCATACCTTTTGAAATGTGTTAGATTAGATTAGATTTATTTATTGATAAAATAGTCATTTTACAAGTCAATTAATTCAATTACAATTTTACAATTTTACAGGTCAATTTAATTATTACAATTTTAAACATTTCAGCCTTAGGTCTACATTTAATTTAATTTAACATCATAATATCGCATAGTTACATTATTATTGCAAAATAATTATAATAACATGACAAAGGTCAACAATTTCCTTGTATAAACTCGTCCACACTGTAACAAGCTAGATCAACAAGCCACGATTTGAGCTGTGTGTGTGTAGTAATGAAAAAAGGGCTTTGTGCGTTCATAGCATATCTATTGAGGAACTATGGAGTAGTCTAGAAAGGGACTTATTTACATCACAAAACATTATTGTAAAGCTGTATATATATTTTGTTTATAATAATAATAATAATAAATAAATAAATTATTCTGAAAATGTAATAATTTTTTTTACATACTTTCTACGAAAAGAAAATAACTTACGAGTTAATAGACCACAAATAAGCACTTGTGATACGGCGTGGTAATTTTTATATAACAATACGGTATTCTTATTCACTGTGATATCAAATAAAACGTACTCTGTTTAGTATAAAATTGCATTCTTATATAAATAGATAAAATTAGCAATGAGCTGTTTTGAAAACAAACACCTCAAGTGATATTGTATTATTTCAGACATGTATCCGGTGCGCAAGAGCCACTGCCAAATTCTCTGCCTGTGCTTAGTTTCACACCGAATCTGTCTGCCCGAAAGCCTGGAACTATTTTCAATCGTTTTACTACAGTACAGAGGTATGACGATCCTTATAGTCTAAGATACGACTTAAGAACTATCGGCGATCTGTTTAACGGATGAAAAATATTTTAGAACAAATGTGGAATGTAATAGTACATTACGGCAGAGACCAGTAAGTAAGCCATACTGGCCGAGTAGGAATTAGATTTCGGATATAATACGAGGCCAGGATGGCTCTTACGGTCGAAGCAAGTATAGTGCTTTTCTCAAAAATTAAACAAGAAAATTAGATTAAAATTATATTTTGTAGGTGAAATTCATATTCGGCCATTTTCTAATGAATGTTTTTATTATATCCCATTTTTATTATTACACATTGAGATATTCGTCGTCGCAGGCATCATTAACTCCCATGATAACAACCTATAACAAAAATAATTATGAGTTTATACTTGGATAAAAGATATAGTTATATCGTTATCAAATAGTGGCAGCATTTATTTACCTTCATCGCCAAAATGTTTATCATCTAGAGCTTGATTTAAGAACTTTTCTATATTTTGCTGCTGAATATTTGTGATTGTAGCCATCCGATTTTCTCAGAAAGATTGTTGAAATATTCTGACCTTATCACACATTATCTGACCAATATTAACTTGATTTTCTTCCTTCCATTTAATGAATCTCTTGTATTTTTTTATATCTCCTTGGATTTAGTCGGAAGTAAATTATTTTAGCTAACTCTGCCTCCGCTTTTAAGTATGGAGGAGTGCCGTCTATTCGGAATCAGACTCGTCTGAACTCATTTTGCTGAATTATTGTAATATCACACAAACAAATTTGAAATTTTTGTCTGTCTGAGGCCAGGATGGCTCTTACGGTCGAAGCAAGTATAGTGCTTTTCTCAAAAATTAAACAAGAAAATTAGATTAAAATTATATTTTGTAGGTGACATTCATATTCGGCCATTTTCCAATGAATATTTTTGTTATATCCCATTTTTATTATTACACATTGTGATATTCGCCGTCGCAGGCACCATTAACTCCCATGATAACAACCGATAACAAAAATAATTATGAGTTTATACTTGGATAAAAATATAAGGCCTGGTTCGTAACGGATTCGCCAAATTGAAAAATTTATAAATGTGTGCTAAATGGTTTAATTGACATAAATATATAATTTTATATTAAAAACATAGTATAAAATTATTATGTCATGACTATTTTTCAAATTCAACTTTTTCTCCCACTCCTGCCGCAATTTTTGTCGAATACCCTCCATCAGCCGTGCGACAGTGTCCTTAGCCACTTTCCTGCTCGCTGTGTTCCACTTTCTCAGGAAGTTTGTGGCGATTCACATGATCTCGTCATGAGCCCGCCATCATATAATCATATATCATCATCGTGATACTCACATCATCATTATCATCATCGAATTTCAGACATATTAGCATCATACGTCATCAAGCTAATACTAAAATTATCATTTAATAGGTATATGCAATACAAATGCTTAATAGGAGTAGCAGTATGAATGGTTACGGAAGCGGGAAGAAAGACATTCCAATGACTAAACAGCCTACCTTTTTAAAATAGCAAATTACTATTCACAAAAATTACCAACAGAAGAATTGAGCTTTATTTATACTGCGTAAGGATCAAAATTGTGAGAATGTCCACTTTGTCCACTTTGCCCACTTTGTCCACTTTGCCCACTTTGTCCACTTTGCCCACTTTGTCCACTTTGCCCACTTTGTCCACTTTGTCCACTTTGTCCACTCTGTCCACAGTTAAGTATAAATACGGAGGGGAATTGAAGGATGGGATTCTTTTTGTTTGGAACTTCGACGGAGTAATATTACTTTCTGGCAGTTAAGGTGTTAAAATTAATTCTAAGGGGAATTTCTGTTGGGGTTTTGTTTGGTTCTTGAACTATATTTACCTATTGAGATTTAGTGGGGTTTGTTGCTTTAAGGCTATTAAGCTTAGTTACATGCCAGAAATAGTGTTTTGGTACATGGTTGCCAGGTGAAAGATATTTAACCTTGCGGCTGTTAAACGAATATCTTTCGGACTCTTCTAATTTTATCCGAGTTAGGCAGCTCGGACACTAGCCATATATAAGTGCAGTGAATAGCCTACGAGTGTGGATAGTTTTGTTTGGTGAAAGCAAGGACCACACGTGATGGACATGCGGGCCTTTCCGCGCTTGCCGAAGCCAAATGGACCTCCATGCTCGGTCTCATATACTTATATATTTATATGTCTGCTTTATATACACATATTAGGGCGAGCTACTCCATGCTTCCGGCGTCTCATTAGCCGCATGGGGGGGGCTTAATTACACTGATGTTAGCCACATCCTCGGGTTAATCTCCCGAACTTACAGTTTAGCTTAGCTAGGCCCCATACACGTTTAAATATTAATATGAGACCTAGGTCTCTAGTGTTCTTTGTATTAGCTAGGGAACAGGGTTTAGTGATAGGTACACCTTAATAGGAACATTAGGACGGGGATCTTTACCTACTGAGCAATCGGTCAATCGTCATTAACTAGCATAACATTTATTCAAATTATTTTAATCTTGTTAGGCATAGTGGTTAAGAGGTTGAACTATTAATTTCTTAAGTGTTATGACCCGGGAAGTTAGTAGGGGAAGAACAGAGTCTTGTAGCGGTTTGTAAAGATTGGGAATAGGGAACCAGTTATTTAGGCCAACCAGATATTTAACACCTTAATTAAAGGAATAATTAGTTAAAATTTACCGATTATGATCTAAAGTAATGAACCTTTGGTATAGCTTAAGCGATAGAATGGCATCACTGAGGTAAAGTTGAGTCAGTTGGCAGTAGATATTCTTTTTCAATGAACAGAAGTAATTTTAAACTTTATTATAATTTTGATAAGGAAATTGTGGATCGTTGTATAGTGTGGAAATACAAAGCATTCCTAAGACTGGATGTGGAGTATCTGAAGTGTAAATTGCTAAGAAAAGCCGGGGACTTATGGATAGCAATAATGAAAGTTATTCGTTCTCGTATTTACATCACAGATCTCAGAACTAAAGTAATTTATATCACAAGGGTTGAGAGTAATTTCCTTTTTCAAAATCAGTCATTCGAGAGTTGGAAGATACTCCGATCGGCACAATAGTCTTCATGATTTCAAGGGTATACTACATTTATGAATATGGTCAAACGAAAACCAATTTCTAGAACTCATTAGAAGGGTTCATGCCTACTAGGAAGAGTAGTGTATTAGATTTCTTACAAATACAATTATGACTTCATTTTTTCTGAATTATCAGTTTTACAATCATTACATATATTTAGCAAGTTGTAGGGTTAGGCAGGTAGCTTAACCTAGCGTAGGCCTTGTGTAGTTAACTTAAGAAGCTTGCGCCAAAGGGCTTCCCTAAAAGATGGATCCTTCACACTTTGCCTAAGGTAGGACGTTATGCATAGATGTGATGAGATCCCACAGTGGTTTGACAAGTTATTAGCCAGGCGTGAAGGTCCGTCCATCCCTGTGCTGTATGTCTTAATTAGCTTTGCCAAAATAGAATAGATAGCTAAGGCATACAGTATTATTCCTTCACACACTTAGGAGGGTTGGCGATTTTCTAAAAAAAAATTTATATATTTTTTTTACACCTTAAAGTTACCTTCTTCATCCTACTATAATCTAGGTTTTACTAGGTCTTAATTGTGAAGACTATAACGACTTCCTATTTATTGTATAGGTCTAGAATCCACTTCAGATTGTTCTACTATAGTTTATTTAAGGGATGTATACCATCTTCTCAGATTAAGGTGTAATGACAAAATTTATTTAATATTGTCAAATATGAAAACTTAAGATTAATTAAATTCTTAATAAAATTTCATAGATCCTGTAACTTCCATCTATTTATAGATTGGTAATGAAGTGTAGTTTCATATTGTACATAGACGAATGATTTCTAATCATTCTGGAGTAAGAACATGCAATTTTAAAAACTAAATTACCCTTCATTTCGGAATCCTAATAATATTTGATTTAATTCACATACTGATCTTTATTGTTACATAGAGTAATCTAGTAAAACTATACCTAACTATGGTTTGGATGAATTTTATAGAATTAATAATATTTTTATAAGAGTATTTATAATATTTCATATTGAACCTTGCTATAGGAACTATGGATATTCTTGTTGGCTGGACTTCTTGGGAAGTAATAAGTTTATATTATGAGGAAAGATAACATTAAATTAAGTTAGAAATTTAATTAGTATAAGGAACCTAGGTAGCAATAATAGGTTACGAGGAGCTTGCATTAAATAATTAAGAGAATACACATTTATTTGGAAATACATAGTAGCATAGCACAGTATATAGGTACGGAAACACTTAGCGACACATCACGGTTAAATTTCTCTTTAAAAGAAACTGAGTTACTACTTCAACGTAGGTTCCTACCATCTAGACGTATCACAACGGTTATACCGATCACATATTGGCCATACGTTATTAAGAAAAGTTCAAACTCAATTGTTATAAGGATCCTTTCATATCTAGGTTTGGTTAGTTGTAGGTTCTGGAAGGCTAGGTAGTCGTTGAAGGGTTTCCTAGGGTTTCGTGGTAGGAGTAGAGTCTGGAGGCGAGGGTGAAGGAGGCGTAGGACCTGTACCTTTAGTTAGGGCTTAGCATACATTACAGTTGGTGCGCGTTCCCAGGATGTATTTAGCAGATAGTCTTTATCTACATTACAATTGGTGCAGTGACCGTGGATCTGTTTAATTGCTGGCGTAACCAGAATATTCGTCGCATTGCTGTTCGTCGTGTGGTTCCAAGGCTTGCTGTCTTCTTGCGTTTTGTAGTTCAACAATTGTCTTTCATTTTGTTATTTCGCCATGGAATTTTAGTTGAGTTGTTAGTGACGGTTTTATTGAAGGGATCTTTGAACACTTGAGCTTTGAACTATGAGACCCTCAAGGGTACAATTGTTGACGTGAGAATGGAAAGGAGAATTTAGCCGTGATGGGTTGTGTTGTGCACATCGTCAAGAAACACATTTTGTTGCATATTTATACACAAACTATAGTGAATAGAGTAGCTTCTTGATATAACACACGATATTTTTCTTATTTCACATAGTAATAGTACCTGAAACAAAAGACTTTATTTGAACAACGTGATTATTTTATCAATCAATATTTTGCAAACAGTAATCAATTGACAGTTCATTCATTGAGTCATTTTATTATTTTATCTGTATCTATACTGGATTATTTGAGATATGATTAAATTCGTTGCGATTGGTTTTATGGTTCACAAAGCTAATTTTTAATATTGATTAATAATGAAATAGGTGTGTTATTTAAGTTTTAGATAATTATTTACGTTACATAAAATAATAATATCAAGTAATAATATACTTACTTTAGTTTCAATCAGATACGTAGACAACTTTACTCAATATGTTCATATTATTAATATAACATAAGATTTAGATATTTAGGGATACATTTAATATTATTTATGCATTATTTACATAAATGGGAAAAACAATAATAGGTAATTCATTTTTTTTTTAAAGTAAAAACATAATCAAGGCTGAGTGAACAAAACGCCTCCTGAGCAGGTTGATTTGACAGTTGACAAGTGACAGGGTGTTATCTGTTATCACTTATCAGTAATTGATATGATATCAAGATGGAATGATTATTTAAATAAATTTAATTTTAGTTTAGTTATAAAGTCGGAATATCGTAGGAAATTAGTTAAGTAAGGTAGAATAGAGATGTCATTGTTCTTGACTACAGAAAATATGAGGTTGTGAAGAATTTTTTTTTACATCAGTTATTAGTTCAAGCTGTGTTGTAAATTTGTTATGAAATTAAGGATAGACTATGAGGATACTAAGGACTTATTATTTCGGGGGGCGCGGGTTTATTTATAGGCTTTAGCTCAATCTAGGAAAGGTTTCAGAATAAGATCCGATAAACATGACTAACTACAATGTTAAACTGTGTATAAGGCTCCTAGCCACAATATTGAGTATTAATCTTTTAGCTTATTATAAGACCTGTTAGAATCATTAAATATAGTAATTATAAGGAAAGTAGGAGTGTTAGGGATTTCATAAGTGGGGGGGCGATCCATTTTTGAGTTTTTTTTTACACATAATGAAACAAATGAAATGAAAGTAATTTTTTTAAGTATATTTATCAATATAATCACAGAATCAGTTCTTATGTCTAAATAGATTAAAAGTTTGTGCCAGGCACGCCTTGATAGTCATAAATCTGAAACATAAAATAAGAAAAAAAATGAAATTATTGAATCAAGTTAGTTTAACGTTCCTAATTACAAAACAAAGGTAGAAGATCTATTTTGCATTTATTGATTGGAGTAAAATATAGTGCAGTCTCATACAATAATGAATAATAAGAACAAATAATAATAAAAGAAAAAAAAAGAGATGCGTTAACGTTGTTAGGGGATTTTAGTATCCATTTGTTTCAACATTAAGGGCAGTAACGTGCACACCATGTAGACACAAAGGCACTGTCTACTCTAACAAATTAATACACACAACATTCAGTTTTCCTTTGATTTTATAATAAAACCAATAACAGTTTTGTCACTATAACAATTGGCACAATAGAAAAAATAAATTCACCACATTCCCGTCATGTCACGCGCCGAACGTGGTAAACGTAAAACGTAACGTACTTTTGCAAAAGTCCGCATTGAACGCTATAAGATGCAAACACATGCTTACAGAACGCACACAGCGACACGCGTAAAACTTTGTACAAAAGTGACCTCAACTCCGATCGCCTGGCGGGACGGTACGTTGGTATACAAGATATCGTTCGGCAAAATGGAAATAAACATAATCGATTGCACGTTTAGTAATGCTTACACGATTATATGCCGACGCTCAGCACGCAATGTATTTGTTACGATATCTTTTTACGAATGTATTTGTCTCTTTCTCGCAACCCATAAGGTTCACCTGTTTCGGTCTGATTTTACGCGGCCAAATTTGGAAGGGATTTTTCGCTAGGATTACGTATCTAATAAGAATGTAAACCAATTTGGCATCTTTTTCTGGTTAGTCCGCTGCCATGTTTTTTTTATTAGTAGTTTGTTTTGATTTGACAGGCGCGTTTATTTTGAATCGTAAAGTGAAAATACAAGTGATAAGTGTTGCGTTGTGTGATTTAGCGTTTTAAAATCAAAATCGAAAGTGATTTTTATAGTTCCATTGATGCGTGTGATTTATCAAAATGGATTGTTCGTGTGCTGGCTTTGTGTGCATAAACAAAATAGCAAGCAGTAAATTTGGGCAATTACCTTTCGCGTCAAAGTTAAATGTCCTTCAAAAAGGAAGATGCATGCCAGATTTGCAACAAAACCAAACGGGGAATGTAACACGAAAGTTTCACATTAGACATTACGATGCTTTTAAGTGGTTTACTGGCTGTTCGCACAAAAATAGGTTGTTTTGTTTCCCGTGTTTGTTATTTTCTAACTTGAGGATGGTCTGGGTAGATACTGGATTTGCAGAGGAGAGAGATAGAAGCACAATCGGGTATGTTTTTTCGGATAAACTTTCCTTTATGGACCGTTGATTTGAAAGTTCATATTTTTTTTATAGATAGTACTCATAAATACAAAGCTTTTCCCAAGTTTTCAACTTGCGGAAACTCACGGTTCACGAGATATAATTTTTTAAAGTTTTCAATTTTTCATACAAATTGGTAAATACCAAGCTTTTTTAGGTTGGATGAATTGTCATGGTAGACGTCAAGATGACGTTTTATGTTCCGTTGACGCGGTAACCCCCCCCCCCCCTCTCCCCCCCCCCCCCCCATCGAAATTTTTACGCTTACTTTACTTATAAAATTTTGTCGTTTTTTTAATAATTATCCAAAAATATCCCAAAATCCAATTTTTGATTTGTTATATTAGGTTGCAAAAGTCCGAATCTAGGGCTCTCCCTGGTTCGGATAGGTTAGGTTAGGTTAGAGTGGTGAAAAAAACCGGAGGCGCGAAGGGAGAGGTGCCCTCCGTGCTTGTCACGCAAGGGCGAAAGGGCAACTCTTCCCGCAGCGCCGGAGCTAAGGCGGAGCCAAACCGCTGAGGTCGAAGGCTCGCGGAGGAGCATCGAGGTCAGCGAGCAACGAGACCAAATAGCGAAGCGCAAGGGGGGGAGGTGGCGAGCGTAGCGAGCCGGCGACGTCCCTAAGCGAGCTATGGTCTCGGAAGCGAGCGACCTCGGGGCGACGAAGCGGGCCTTCGGGCGAAGCGCGCCTGGGGGGGAGGGGAGGGGGGAGGGGAGCAACCCCCCCTCCCCCTACCCTTCCCCCTCAATGACCACGCCCACTTGGACGAAGCCACGCCCCCTTGAAACAAGAATATAATTTTTATAACTAAATAGAGCCATTATAACCTCAAAACTTTAACCATGAATATCTCCTAAACCATGGGGTTCCGCGGGGTGGGGGTGGTACTGGGGGGTAGCCCCCCTCCCCCCCCCTCCCCCCTCCCCCCTCCCCCTCCCATAAATCGACGGTCCATAAAGGAAATTTTTACCGTTTTTTCTTTTACCATTTCTTCTTTATTGCCTACGTTAGCCTAACAGTGTGTGCACGCCACTGATTAAGGGTGTAATCTAAGCAGTTATAATAGCAGATTAAAACTTACCTAGTTTAATTTAGTCTACGTAATCTTCATTGTTCTTGAGCAATTTATTTAATCCTGAAAAAAGAAAAACCCACATTAAAACACTTATTGTTAGATAGGTACACAGAAAAAAAAACAGGGAAGTAAAATACTAAAGCAATGTTTTTAGTAAATTGAATAAAAATCTAATTTGGAAATATATGACATCAAGGGGAAATTGATCATACATAATGGGGTGTGACGGCATTTTCGAAAACCCCCAAAACTTTTTTTATGTGTGTGTATGTATACTTACATTATTCAATCAAATTTAGGAAGTAAGTAGGTAATTACACCAGCCCATCTTCAGTTGGAGAAAGAAGGAGGTAGAATTTGATCTGAAAAGAAGAAGAGGGAGTATTAATAATACCTAAATATCATCACCAAAGAATTTCAATAAAGACCAAGGCGATATGGCAAACATGAGATGTATCAAAAGAAAATGTAATAAACTAATAACATGTCCTTATTAGGAGAACCTATAGTGTCATTTCAGAAGGTTGGACTCACCTTCCAAGTCCTCCAACAGTGAGCCCTGGAATTAGATATGAGAAAATTAGAGAAAAAAAAAAAAAAAAAACAATAATATTAATCAATAAAAGGAGATCGATAGTGTATAAAAGTATATAATAAAAAAAAAAAAAAAAAAAAAAAACAAGGAAAGAAAGAAAATATTTGTGGTATTTAACATGGGTGTATATGAGTATACATTTATAGGTGAACCTTACCAGATCGTCGGGCAAGGCCTGTCCCTCACTAGTTTCGCCATTAGGGTGGGGTGCTAGAGCTTCGGGCTGAAGCTATTAAGATAAAACACAAGTTATTATATTACATTCAGAAAAAAAGGGGAGAGGGTTAAGAATTTATAAAATTATTAATTAATAACATTATTTGATGATATAGAAGGTGTAATGAGGAGATGATTAACTTACAAGGGAATGGTCGGTGCCAACGGTGTCTGGATTAAACTGAAACGAATTGTAAGGGATTAATATCATTTTCAATTTCTAAAAAAAAAAAAAATGTAAAATTTTATTCTTAATTAATAAAAAAAAAAATTGTTTTAATAATAATAATAATAAATAATAATAATAAAAAAACTTACAGGTTCCGCGTTCAGCAATGTTGATGGGGAAAAGCTGAACGACGGAGACAATAGAATGAGGGGGGGGGGGGGATGGGATACTGGTGAGGTCAGGTGGGGGTGGTGTCGGTTCCGGGCGTGGTGCCAATGGTTTGGTTAATTGCTGTGAAAAAAAAAAAAAAAAGAAAAGGGAGGGTAAGAAACACATTATGAATACTGTATCTTTCATAAGTACGAGAGGGTAGATGAAGCTGACTAGATGTCCCTTTTATATGATGTAAACATTTTCCAAATAATTTAAGATAGCCTTATAAACAGGAAAGGGAATTATACTTACCCTTTTGCTCTGGCGATATTGTTTCTTTTTGAAACTGTTTAATTTGCGATCGATGTCTTTCAGGGTTAATAATTTTTTTGACTGAAGATTGCATAATCTTAATAATTCTGTCTTTGCTGTTTTCCGAATGGCTCTGTCGTTATAGTTAAAGTCACTTTTGTCCCAAAGTGTGGGAAATTTTGACAAAAGTTGATCGAACGAACTCATGGTGCACGAACGGATTGTGCGGTAGTATGAAAATGTTTAAAGACAGTGTTATCAGGTTAAAGAAATAAGATGGCATAAATAGTAGACTAATTATTATCGATTCACTTTACCGAGTTCGTAAGATTTACGTAACATTTATAGAAAATAGACAAGTACATTTTATTTACATATATTATTTGATTAAACAGTGATAATATTGAAGCAAAATTTAATATTCAATAGGGATATTAAATTAAGATCGATTGGGGAATCGATTGCAGGCGGAAATTTTAAAGACGATTGTGATATCATCATATAAGTTGTAGCGCGGTATAGGTATTTGTAAGTTGAGGTTTGAATATGGTTTTAAGTAAATTCCACTAGGGGTCGTTAGTAGTATATTTAATTGAATGTTTTGTGGGATGGATCGTTTCCATTAATACGTATTTTGGGGTTCTTTAATGAATTGATATTCGATAAGTTCAAAAGGGTAGTTAGGGGTGAATTGAATCAGGTGGATAAAATAATTACGAGTTTTATTAGAGTATAACAAAAATACGAAATGTGTGAAGTGGATGGTCAATTTTATTATTTATATTAGAGAAAATCTTTATTTTGATTTTGATGAAAGAAGTAAAGGGGAACTTGGGATATTATAGGAAGGTAAAGTAGTATGGATTTTGAATACATAATGGGTGATGTTCTTCTGACTAAGTCAATGCGGAAAAATGAATGTAGGAGCCTGTTAGTGTGACGTATGGAAATGTTTTAGTGCGCGATGTATGCTTGTGTGATGGATGAAAGATATGATAAGAATGAACAGGAGCGAGTGGACTTTTTGAGTTGAATGTTGTCCATATGTATTCAAGCTAAGTTCGAAAGTATTCGGGTCCGAAAACGGGGGGGTTTTCTATCTTTAGAGGTACGAACGGGAGTATTTTCTAAAGACATCAATTGGTTTGCACATACTTAGAAGTTAGGCTTAGTAAATCGAAGTTTCGATTTAAGACCGATTATGCGGTAGTTTGTGCGAAACAATACTTTACATGGCCTACGGGCTAACCTTCTACGAGCACGGGCAGGAACGTGCAGGTTTCACACACACCCATGTCAACAAATAGATTGGCCAACTGTATATTTTTAACTAAAAGGAATTGTGGATTGGTTTATCCGTAAAGGCAGGATAAAACTGAATTGATATATTTGTATGAACCTCTGGTATAATAATATGTATGAGCATAATTTTGAAATGAAACATTTTTACACGATTCGACTAGTAAGTCTATAGTCTTACAAGAACGAAAAAAAAAAAAAACACAATTGTACGATTATAGAGCTGAAATTGGCTTGTTTATTCTTGATGTGATACACGCACCAATAAGGAGAGTCGCATGTGATTTTGGAGAAGAATTTGAAATCGGAATCAGTTATTGAATTGAAGTAAGGATGAATATTCAGTATCTATACCAAAGATCTTGCTATGTTGTCTGAGGAGAGTTTTGTCAATTCATCGAAGAATTCGTACAATGTGAATTCGCAAATGAGGCTGAGCAATGGGCAGGTCAAGTTTGAGGTGTTAAGGCAAAACCGAGCTAATAGGGCTTGTTTGACTCACAACCAAACACTTCTTACGATGTGGTCAAGATTTGGAGAAATATATTCACGATTCAATGATATTATTCTATGGTTTGTATTCTGATTTAATACACGTGTGACTTTCCAAGTATTGGTTTAAATACACACACACTCAAGGGTACGAATACTGACGGATTTAGAATATCCAAGATTATCACAAAATATTTTTTTTAAGAATAATTTGTCTTATATATATATTTTCTTTTATTGTTTTACAATTTAATAAGGGAATGCGAAGTTCTACGTTATTTGACGATGTCAATCCACTTCAAACTTTCGCAGGGGGGCGATTGTGGCGATTCACATGATCTCGTCATGAGCCCGCCATCATATAATCATATATCATCATCGTGATACTCACATCATCATTATCATCATCGAATTTCAGACATATTAGCATCATACGTCATCAAGCTAATACTAAAATTATCATTTAATAGGTATATGCAATACAAATGCTTAATAGGAGTAGCAGTATGAATGGTTACGGAAGCGGGAAGAAAGACATTCCAATGACTAAACAGCCTACCTTTTTAAAATAGCAAATTACTATTCACAAAAATTACCAACAGAAGAATTGAGCTTTATTTATACTGCGTAAGGATCAAAATTGTGAGAATGTCCACTTTGTCCACTTTGCCCACTTTGTCCACTTTGCCCACTTTGTCCACTTTGCCCACTTTGTCCACTTTGCCCACTTTGTCCACTTTGCCCACTTTGTCCACTTTGTCCACTTTGTCCACTCTGTCCACAGTTAAGTATAAATACGGAGGGGAATTGAAGGATGGGATTCTTTTTGTTTGGAACTTCGACGGAGTAATATTACTTTCTGGCAGTTAAGGTGTTAAAATTAATTCTAAGGGGAATTTCTGTTGGGGTTTTGTTTGGTTCTTGAACTATATTTACCTATTGAGATTTAGTGGGGTTTGTTGCTTTAAGGCTATTAAGCTTAGTTACATGCCAGAAATAGTGTTTTGGTACATGGTTGCCAGGTGAAAGATATTTAACCTTGCGGCTGTTAAACGAATATCTTTCGGACTCTTCTAATTTTATCCGAGTTAGGCAGCTCGGACACTAGCCATATATAAGTGCAGTGAATAGCCTACGAGTGTGGATAGTTTTGTTTGGTGAAAGCAAGGACCACACGTGATGGACATGCGGGCCTTTCCGCGCTTGCCGAAGCCAAATGGACCTCCATGCTCGGTCTCATATACTTATATATTTATATGTCTGCTTTATATACACATATTAGGGCGAGCTACTCCATGCTTCCGGCGTCTCATTAGCCGCATGGGGGGGGCTTAATTACACTGATGTTAGCCACATCCTCGGGTTAATCTCCCGAACTTACAGTTTAGCTTAGCTAGGCCCCATACACGTTTAAATATTAATATGAGACCTAGGTCTCTAGTGTTCTTTGTATTAGCTAGGGAACAGGGTTTAGTGATAGGTACACCTTAATAGGAACATTAGGACGGGGATCTTTACCTACTGAGCAATCGGTCAATCGTCATTAACTAGCATAACATTTATTCAAATTATTTTAATCTTGTTAGGCATAGTGGTTAAGAGGTTGAACTATTAATTTCTTAAGTGTTATGACCCGGGAAGTTAGTAGGGGAAGAACAGAGTCTTGTAGCGGTTTGTAAAGATTGGGAATAGGGAACCAGTTATTTAGGCCAACCAGATATTTAACACCTTAATTAAAGGAATAATTAGTTAAAATTTACCGATTATGATCTAAAGTAATGAACCTTTGGTATAGCTTAAGCGATAGAATGGCATCACTGAGGTAAAGTTGAGTCAGTTGGCAGTAGATATTCTTTTTCAATGAACAGAAGTAATTTTAAACTTTATTATAATTTTGATAAGGAAATTGTGGATCGTTGTATAGTGTGGAAATACAAAGCATTCCTAAGACTGGATGTGGAGTATCTGAAGTGTAAATTGCTAAGAAAAGCCGGGGACTTATGGATAGCAATAATGAAAGTTATTCGTTCTCGTATTTACATCACAGATCTCAGAACTAAAGTAATTTATATCACAAGGGTTGAGAGTAATTTCCTTTTTCAAAATCAGTCATTCGAGAGTTGGAAGATACTCCGATCGGCACAATAGTCTTCATGATTTCAAGGGTATACTACATTTATGAATATGGTCAAACGAAAACCAATTTCTAGAACTCATTAGAAGGGTTCATGCCTACTAGGAAGAGTAGTGTATTAGATTTCTTACAAATACAATTATGACTTCATTTTTTCTGAATTATCAGTTTTACAATCATTACATATATTTAGCAAGTTGTAGGGTTAGGCAGGTAGCTTAACCTAGCGTAGGCCTTGTGTAGTTAACTTAAGAAGCTTGCGCCAAAGGGCTTCCCTAAAAGATGGATCCTTCACACTTTGCCTAAGGTAGGACGTTATGCATAGATGTGATGAGATCCCACAGTGGTTTGACAAGTTATTAGCCAGGCGTGAAGGTCCGTCCATCCCTGTGCTGTATGTCTTAATTAGCTTTGCCAAAATAGAATAGATAGCTAAGGCATACAGTATTATTCCTTCACACACTTAGGAGGGTTGGCGATTTTCTAAAAAAAAATTTATATATTTTTTTTACACCTTAAAGTTACCTTCTTCATCCTACTATAATCTAGGTTTTACTAGGTCTTAATTGTGAAGACTATAACGACTTCCTATTTATTGTATAGGTCTAGAATCCACTTCAGATTGTTCTACTATAGTTTATTTAAGGGATGTATACCATCTTCTCAGATTAAGGTGTAATGACAAAATTTATTTAATATTGTCAAATATGAAAACTTAAGATTAATTAAATTCTTAATAAAATTTCATAGATCCTGTAACTTCCATCTATTTATAGATTGGTAATGAAGTGTAGTTTCATATTGTACATAGACGAATGATTTCTAATCATTCTGGAGTAAGAACATGCAATTTTAAAAACTAAATTACCCTTCATTTCGGAATCCTAATAATATTTGATTTAATTCACATACTGATCTTTATTGTTACATAGAGTAATCTAGTAAAACTATACCTAACTATGGTTTGGATGAATTTTATAGAATTAATAATATTTTTATAAGAGTATTTATAATATTTCATATTGAACCTTGCTATAGGAACTATGGATATTCTTGTTGGCTGGACTTCTTGGGAAGTAATAAGTTTATATTATGAGGAAAGATAACATTAAATTAAGTTAGAAATTTAATTAGTATAAGGAACCTAGGTAGCAATAATAGGTTACGAGGAGCTTGCATTAAATAATTAAGAGAATACACATTTATTTGGAAATACATAGTAGCATAGCACAGTATATAGGTACGGAAACACTTAGCGACACATCACGGTTAAATTTATCTTTAAAAGAAACTGAGTTACTACTTCAACGTAGGTTCCTACCATCTAGACGTATCACAACGGTTATACCGATCACATATTGGCCATACGTTATTAAGAAAAGTTCAAACTCAATTGTTATAAGGATCCTTTCATATCTAGGTTTGGTTAGTTGTAGGTTCTGGAAGGCTAGGTAGTCGTTGAAGGGTTTCCTAGGGTTTCGTGGTAGGAGTAGAGTCTGGAGGCGAGGGTGAAGGAGGCGTAGGACCTGTACCTTTAGTTAGGGCTTAGCATACATTACAGTTGGTGCGCGTTCCCAGGATGTATTTAGCAGATAGTCTTTATCTACATTACAAGTTTTGCTGGTTGCTGACAGTCTTACCTGTCTTACACAAGATTCCTTTGACCAGAGCCCAATATCTTTCGATAGGGCGGCACTGTGGAATATTTGGCGGATTCAGTACTTCAGGCACAATCTGGACATCATTCCTCTTGAGGAACTTTAGGGTATCCGTTGCATAGTGGACGGTTGCTAGATCTGGCCAAAATAAGGCCGAAGTATTGTGTTTTCGAATGAATGGTATTAACCGGTTCTTTAAACATTCATTGATATAAATATCCATCTTGATTGTGCCAGTTGTAACATATGCACTGCTGCGATCACCGCAAGGGCAAATTGCCTGCCAAACCAGATACTTGGAGCCAAACTTCTCCATTCCTATGGTGGTTTCCGAATCTGGAGGAATTTCTCCATCAGCTATAGTATAAAACTGATCGCCAGGAAGTGTAGAAAAGTCCGCCTTCACATAGGTTTTCTTCATCAAAAATCAAGTGAAAATTGTCTGTACCCAGAAACCCATGCAGCTCTCGAGTCCTGGTTTTGATGGCGAGTCTTTGCTTTTCTGATGTTTCTGGCACTTTCTGTTTCTTTCATATGTTCATAGCAGCCCGTTCCTTAACACGTCTCACCATTGACTGACTTGTAGATTTTTTTTAGCTATTTCCCGTTCGGACATGCTTCGATTTTTGCAAATCGTCTTAATGATTTTCCTGTCTAGTCCAGGATCAGCAGCACCAACGTGTTCTACGTTTCGAGGCTTCTGAGCGGTAGACATGGTCTCAAAGTATCGTTTTAGAACCGTATCAACAGTTCTTCTTGGAATTTTTAATACTTTTGCGATGAAGGGGTTCGAATGCTGTTTATTTTCCATCCATTTGGCGATTATCTGCTCACGGCGTTCACGTCGATTCATGTTTTTATGGTTTTGTTAACTTTTACGCAAAAAAAAACCATGCTTACATAATTTGGTGAAATTGGTAATGTCAATGATAAAAACAAAAACAGGATATCCGTCTTTACAGCTAGATGCTAGCATTTTCAATTTGGCGAATCCGTTACGAACCAGGCCTTAATATATCGTTATCAAATAATGGCAGCATTTATTTACCTTCATCGCCAAAATGGTTATCATCTAGAGCTTGTTTTAAGAACTTTTCTATATTTTGCTGCTGAATATTTGTGATTTCTTTCCTTTGTAGCCATCCGATTGTCTCAGAAAGATTGTTGAAATATTCTGACCTTATCAGACATTATCTGACCAATTATTAACTTGATTTTCTTCCTTCCATTTAATGAATCTCTTGTATTTTTTTATATCTCCTTGGATTTAGTCGGAAGTAAATTATTTTAGCTAACTCTGCCTCCGCTTTGATAGAGTGCCGTCTATTCGGAATCAGACTCGTCTGAACTCATTTTTGCTGAATTATTGTAATAGATCACACAAACAAATTTGAAATTTTTGTCTTTTAATTTAAATCCCGCCTTAATTTCTTTTTTTATAAATGCTGCGTTTAATTATTTGCACTGTCTTACAAATCTAAGTCTTAAAGATAAAATTTAATTATTATTATACATTGTTGTATTTTCTAACTAATTTTCATATTATAAAGCTTACCTTCAATTTTAACTCCGAGGTTTTTTCTAAACGACACAAAAAAGGAAGGAATTCCGAAATATCATTGTCATTTTACACAGCACAATTATGAACTAAACGCTGCATACAAACTTCCGCACTAAACCTTGTCGCTACTTTTTTTTTTTTAAATAGTATGCATCTTGAGTTACGTTTCTACTGCCAATAGTGCTAACCTCTTTTTATTTTACATTTGCTCTTAGTGTAAATTGCAAGTGTATACTGCAATGTCGTCTCTTTCTATTTAATCTATGAAAAAGGGACGCCACTTTTTAATTTCTACAATTTGCTGTCGCACTGTACTTATAATTAAAACTATTTGTGGAATGCTTCCTTTTTATATTTATATACGACCTCATCGCCTTCACATCCTTAGTTTTTTTATAGGTCGGTGACGATGTAAATCGTGTTTCGATATTCAAATATCTTGATACGTAATTGGAATTACATACTTACTTACTGGACAAATATTGATTCCAAATTTAAAATCTCGCTGTTTACTGGACACTTCTAAAAAGTCTTCGGTATGTTCCACTTACTGTAGTCTATCTAGCGATGGTGAGGCAACATTACATGCAGTTTTTGAGAAAATAAATATAACTAATGGGTTGCCTAAAAAAATCCTGGCCAAACTAATATAAAAAAAAATTGTAAAAGGACTAATAAAAGGTGCTTTTAGAGAGTTTAACAAATTCAATTTATTACCAACAGAAAGTATAAATCCCATAGAACATATACACGATTTAAACATTTTTAATTAACCATAGCTTGGCCAGGATTTTTAGCCAACCCATTCGCCATATATTTTTTAACCTAGGTACTGATATAAAAACTTTACATGCATTAGACAGATAGGGGAAGGTCGTTTCGTATCCTCTACTTTTATGTATTAGGTGTCATCTCCCAGGGGATACTCATACGGATTTACCTTTCCGGTATTCGTTGTTATGGTATACGGGTACGCGACCCCGGCTTCCCGAGCTCCTACTGGCTAAACATGTGCTTCCGAGACAGTAGGATCCTCTAACCCTATATCCTATCTCAATTCCGCCAATTTCGTTCTTTATCCCGGTATCCTTTATCCTATTCCGCCAATCCAAGGTTTGCCGTGCCGATGGATGCGTGGCTAGAGGCAAGTCTGGTCGTGAACGTGCCGAACTGCCCTGGGACTGGTGACCCCAGAATAAGGCTAACTCTAACCTGGTACGCGGGGCTCTGCTGGGTTCGAATATTTTTTATCCCCAGCTGCTCGTGGGAACGCAATGTCCTCAAATAATGATAGTGATAAAAATGGCGGCTATGTGGGTCGCAACCCATCACGTCTCGTTTCCAACGGGAGCGAAGAGTGGGCTACGGAGAGCCGCTTTGCTACATTAAATGTTAGGGGAGGAATAAATGATAAAATAAACGAAGTGTGTCAGATGATGGATACGAGAAATATTGATGTATTGTGTGTGAATGAAACAAAGCGGAAAGGTTGTGATAGCACAAAACACGGCACCTACACAGCGTATTGGTCAGGCGTATCGACTGACAAAAGAGGTTGCCAAGGTGTGGGTGTTATTCTGTCTGACCGTTTGGCTGATTGTATGACTGAGTATGAATTTGTAAGTCCTAGGCTCCTTTGGGTCCGACTGAAAGTGGGGCTCATCCGTATTTTTGTTGTCGGTGTATATGCACCTACGGACATGAGTGTGAGCGGATCCACTGTGTCTAGAAAAGAGCGAGAGGAGTTCTGGGACAGCATGAGAGACGTTTTGAAGATTTGTAAGGGTAATGAAAGGATTGTTATGTTAGGAGATTTTAACGGATGGGTTGGTGTGAAGCGTGAAGGATATGAAAGGGTACTTGGTAAATTTGGGGACGAACGAGTTAATGAGAACGGTAAAAGTTTGCTTGAAGTGTGCTTGGAATGGAATCTTGCAGTGACAAACACTATGTTTGCTCACAAAAGAATTCATATACTGTATACAAGAGAGGAAGGTTCTTCTAGGAGTATGATTGATTATGTCATTGTGGATGAAAGATTGAAAAGGAATGTGTTGGATACTCGGGCATATCGCGGTGTAGCCATTGACACAGACCACTTCCTGGTGATATCCCGAATAAGAGGTCTGTTTAAACGGTGGCGACATAGAGCAGTATTGCCAGAAACGCACTTTGAACGTGTGAAAGTAGAAAATTTGCAAGAAGAAGAAGTGAAAGCAGAGTATGCCAAAAGGTTAAAACAGCAATTTACTGAATTAGATGAAGTATGCGAGATCGAACAGTTTTGGAAGATATTTAAGAAAGAACTTGTAAATGCTGCTGTTGAAGTGTGTGGGGTTTCTAAAAGGAGGAAAGGAAGAAAGCAGAAGAGTGGTTGGATGGATAAAGAGGTCCAAGAAGCTGTGGGTAAGAAGAAGAGAGCGTTGTTGGATTGGTTAGCAACTAAAGCAAACCGAAGAATGCAAAAGGCGTCATGCGAGGATGTGGATAAAGCAAGAAGAGAATACAAGGTTTTGAAAGAATCTGTGAAAAAAATTGTAAGGACAAAGAAAGAAGCAAAGAAGGATGAATTTGACAGAAGGCTATGTGGTAATTTCCAGTCAAACATAAAAATGTTTTGGAAATCGATACGTTTAGCTCGGGGAAAAACAGGAACCTCTGAACTATCAAAAATCAGAAACCAAGATGGCAGTATAATAAAACGAGAAGAATTTGTTATGTATCGACGACGAGCTACCTATTAAATACTATGAAAATGCACCAACGGAAATATATCTACGAAGCTACTAAACTACCTCCTGGCCCTACGCCTGCTTCTTCCTTGCCTCCAGACTCTACTCCTACAACGAAACCCTAGGAAACCCTTCAACGACTACCTAGCCTTCCAGAACCTATAACTAACCAAACCTAGATATGAAAGGATCTTTATACAGTTGAGCTGAACATTTCTTATAACTAATGGCCAAAAAAGTGTTCGGTATAACCGTTGTGAACGTCTAGATGGTAGGAACCTACGTTGAAGTAGCAACTCAAATTCTTTTAAGAGATATGTAGCCGTGGTGTGCTGTTATGTGCCTCCAAACCAGTATTACTATATATTTTTTGTTAATTAAACTAAATGTGTAAACTGTTGTTTATTAATCTCTAGCTTCTATCTTACTGCTACCTTGGTTCCTTATACTAATTAAATGTCTAACTTAACTTAATGTTATCTATTCTCAAAATATAAACTTATATTTCCTATTTAGTCTAGCTTCAAAAATATCTACAGTTCTTATAGCATGATTCAGTATGGGATATTCTACTCTTATTAAATATTATTCATATTATTTCTATATGAAATATAAACTCATTCAGTCCACAAGTAAGTTATAGATATATTAGATTACTCTATGTAACAATAAGGATAAATATATGAATCAAAACCAAATATTATTAGAATTCTAAGATGAAAGATTATTTAATTCTTGAAATTGTATATCTTGTTCAAAAATGTTTGGTAGACAAATAATTATGTACAATATGAAATTACACTTCATAACTATTCTATAAATAGATTGAAGTTACTGACAATACAAGGTTTTATTACAAATTTAATGAATCTTAAGTTTTCATGTTCGACTAAATTAAATAATGTTAGTATGATAATTTAGTGTGGAATAAAGATATGGAATTCATACTTTTAGTAAGTTCTAGTATGATATTCTAAAACAGATTCTAGATCTAAACAAGAAGTAATTGGTTGGTGAATAGAATTCTGAGTTTTATCGAAATCCTTCGACCGCATACAAAATATTATCATTTGACTGTGTTATACTAGTAATGCTATCATCCCATTCTCCCAAAAATATTTAGTTTTGTTAAAAGAATGTCAGCTACCAAACATGTCTAGTGACATGGGCAATCGTGTAAAAAACATGGTTACTTCATGTGTATATATTGAGGGAAAATCGTTCCTCAGGAAAAATAAAACAATTTTCTGTTAAATCTGTTTGGTGTGTTATTTTAAATATCACCAAACCCATGTTCTCTGGATGCTGTATGATTGCCAGATATAATCTTTTATTGGCCTATAAGGCTCTTTTAGAGTAAAAGATCTCTCTCGGATCTATTTAGAATCTATGAATCTTTACTATCTATATTTGTTATTAAACACTAACCGCACTAAACGCTAACCACATCTACTAACCTAAATTGTACCATATTCTTTGAAATAAACGATTGATTGATTGAACAACACGAATTTTCTTCACTCGTGAACTAAATGAGTTTTCACTTCATTCATTACAAACAATAGATATGTATAACTTGGGTTTTCGTTTAACTATACTCAAATAAAATATGTCATTCATCCTTGAGACATACTACTTAACTAATTGTTGTCAATTTAAAGTCTCTTTCAACTCGCGAATTTGACTCTTTCTGATAAGGGAAATTTCTCTCAACCCTTGTGATATTAATTAATTAAATTCTGAGATCTGAAATGTATAAACAAGGACAAACAACTTCCATTATTGTTGCTTAATGTCCTAGGCCATTCTTAGCAATCTACACTCCAGACACCAGATCCAGCAAAAGGAATGATTTGTTTTTCATTTCTAGACATACTACACAACTATCCATAATAGAATTTCCTTATCAACAATAATAACAAAATCGAAATTCTTTTCTGTTCTTTGGAAGGGTGAATTGTCATTTCTCAGCTGATTTGACTTGACTCAGTTGACTTATCTTCAGTGTTGCTATCTTAATACTACCGTTATCTGTTATAAGTACATTACTTTACCAAATTTTAAATCATAATCGGTAAAATTATCTAATCGTTTCTACAAATATCTATGTAAAATTAATGGTTATAAATATCTGAAAGGTTTAAATAACAGATTTCTCTATTCCCTTCCTTATAAATTGTTACTAGATTTTGTTTTTCACTACTGACAACCCGAGTCATAAACATTAATAAAACGGTAGGTTAGCATCTGCATTTACTGTATCTGACGAGATTAAAATAATTTGAATAGATGTTATGTTAGTTAATGATGAATGGCCGATTGCTCGGAAGAAAAAGAACCCCGTTCTAATATTCCTATTGAAGTGTACCTAACACCATACCCCTGTTTGCCCTAGCTAGCACCACCAATACTAGAGGCCTAAACCTCATATTTACATTTAAACGTGTATGGAACCTAGGTAAGCTAAACTATAAATTCGGGAGATTAACCCGAGGTTGGACTAGAATCCGTGTAATTGGGTCCCCCCTACGCGGCTGACGAGACGCCGGAAGCGCAGAGTAACCAGCCCTAATATGTGTAGATAATGCAAATATATAAATATATATGTATATGAGACCAAACCTGGAGGTCCATCTGATTTCAACAAGTGCGGATATCCCGCATGCCCAACGCGTGGACCTTGCATTCACCAGACAAAGCACTCTAGATCTGTAGGCTTATCACTGCGCTTGTAAATGGCAAGTGTCCGGGTTGCCTAACCCAGATAAAACTAACGAGTCTGAAAGATATTCGTTTAACAGCCGCAAGGTTAAATATCTTTCATCTGGCAACCATGTACCAAAACACTATTTCTGGCATGTAATTAAGCTTGATAGCCATAAAACAACAAAATCCCACAACATTTCAATAAATAATTATAGATCAGAAAAATAATGTAATCCCAACAGAAATTCCCCTTAGAATTAAATTTAATACCTTATTGCCAGACAATAATGTTACCCAGTCGAAGTCGCAAGTAAAAAATGAATCCCATCCTACTAAGCCCTTGCCTATTTATACCCAAAACTCTAGTCATTCGCCGCTGTCGACCTACTCGACTGACCCGTTCTATTCGACTGCTCTATCTCGCTCGACAGCGTCATCTGTCTCGCCCCACTCAACTGCTCCATCTCACTCATCAGGCTCGCCTGCCTCGTCCCACTCGGGACACTTGGCACGTCCTAGGCCCCTCCCACTAAACGCTGTATATGGAATTTTGATCCTTATTCAGTCTAAAATAAAGCTCAACTCCTTTGTTGGCAAACTTTGTGAATATTAATTTGCTATTCAAAAATGGCAGGATGCTTGCATTTGTATTCGCTCATTTTTAATACTTCTATATAATGATGATGTTTTTATTATAGGTGTAATAATATGATCTTATTGCTAATGTGATGAGAATTTGATGATGATAATGATGATGTGAGTCTTACGATGGTGATATATGTTTATATGATGGCGAGCACATGACGTGAACATGTGAATCGCTACAAATTTATGTTGAAGAGATGGAAGGAATACTTTGAGAGTTTGTTTGAAAGAGAAGAGGCACTGGTTCAAATACAAGAGCCATCGCTCGAAGTAAACCAAATAGAACCTGATAGTGATATTAGTACGGACGAGATTGTGAAAGCGCTGAAAGGTATGAAAACAGGTAAAGCTGCGGTTACGACAGGGTATCCGTCGAGATGCTGAGGGCTGGCCAGGGTGTAGTAGCAAGCCAGTTGTACCGCCTTTTCAATTTGTGTCGGAGAGAAGGCCGAGTGCCGGGAGATTGGTGCAAGGCTGTAATCGTGCCGTTGTACAAAGGAAAGGGGTCACAACAAGACTGCAGAAATTACCGCGGAATAAGCCTCCTCAGTGTCGTCGGCAAACTGTATGCTAAGGTGATAATTGAAAGGGTTATGAAAGACACAGATGATAAAATTTGGGATATGCAAGGGGGATTTAGAAAGGGAATGGGTTGTATGGATCAGGTCTTCTTGTTACGGTGCATAGCTGAAAAATGCTTGGCCAAAAGCCAAAAAGTCTATTGTGCGTTTTTAGATTTGGAGAAGGCCTATGACAGAGTGGTGAGGAACGAGTTATGGTCAGCGTTGTCTGTGCATGGGGTGAGCAGTAAACTGATTCAAGCATTGAAATCTCTTTACGTGAATTCCAGTGCTTGCGTAAGAGTTAACGGGGCATACACTGATTGGTTTAATATCGAAAAGGGTGTTAGACAGGGATGTGTAGCGTCTCCGTGGCAGTTTAACTTATTCATGGATAACTGTCTGACGAATTTAAAAGAGAGTGACTGTGGGTTGAGGATGGGTGAATTACATGTCTAATGTCTCATGTATGCTGATGATCAAGTATTGCTTGCATCGTCGGCTAAGGAATTACAGGAGATGGTGACAATTATGAATGACGCGTTGGAAAGAAAGGGAATGAAAGTGAATGCAAAAAAGACGAAAATCATGATATTTGAGAAAGAAGATAGTGTGACAGAAGTGCTGAGTGTACGGATTGGGGACGAGAGATTAGAGCAAGTTAATGAGTTTGTATACCTAGGATCAATGTTTACGAGAGATGGAAAGTGTGAAAGTGATATTGAAAGAAGGGTTGCTGCTGGTAACGCAATAAATGGTGCATTGCAGGCCTTTATGGTCAGCCAGAAAATCTCTAAGAGGGCGCGTCTGGCTGTGCATAGAGGTGTATTGGTTCCAGCACTCATGTATGGAAGTGAGAGTTGGGTGTGGCAAAAGAAGCACGAAAGTAGAATAAATGCAGTAGAAATGAGAGCATTGAGAAGCATGATTGGTGTAAAGCTGTGCGACAGGATAAGAAATAGTGAAATAAGGGAACGCTGTGGTGTGAATGTCGATGTAGTCACTAGAATTGAGAAAGGGATGCTTAGTTGGTTTGGGCATGTAGAGAGGATGCATGAAAGAAGATTCACGAAAGTAATCTACAAGGCGAATGTGAATGGAAATGTTGGAAAAGGAAGGCCTAGGCGAACGTTTCTTGATCAGATTGGAGATGTTCTGAAAAAAGGGCAAGTCAAGAGTACTTTAAACCGACGAGCATGCATGAGGAGATTAATGAATGTTGATGAAGCGAAAGATGTATGTCAGGACCGTAGCAAGTGGAAAGATGTGGTCTCTGCCTACCCCGTTGGGAAAAAGGCGTGATTGTATGTATGTATGTTGTTTCCCTGCTGTTACCAGAACAATTTAGAATTTTGTCTAAGTCCATCTAGAATTCGTCATAAATACTTTTGTATTTTGAAATCAATTTAAAACGATAGTTTTGGCACGTTTTGGTGTCCATCGTATGTCCCATCATGCTTATGATTATGAAACTTTGAAGTACTATTAAGATTAATTATCAACTTTAATTTTTATTTCAGATGAAGGTCAGTTACCCGAGAATTTAATATTAATGATTGGCCAGGGCTTACCGGAGCTTTTAGTCCCACCGGCACTCGAACCAGGAAAAGCAGGCTTTCAATGGGTAAGTAGACCCTTTAGTAGATAAAAGTCATGTACAGAATTTATTGAAATTTAACGCCGCCTAGAAATATTTGACCACCTCGCCCGCTACGATATATCTGATGGCGACTGTACATGCATACTACTTATTTATCTACGTCTAACAAGGTAAGGATTGATACCTACTTACAATTAATAAATTTCAGTTGCAAGTGGTAGGCGCTCTGTGCGAGACCGGCTCGATGAAGGTGCGGGTGCTGCGGGCCGTGGCGCCGGAGTTCTACGAACACATTCTATACAGCGTTAGTTCGTTTTCTATTGGGAAACAGTATGACACTTTGGAGTACAGCAATGCCATTTGGCACGGGTATTATACACGTCTACCTGAGCCCAAAACACCCGGTAGCCAGACTGTACACCGCGTCAGAAGGGGGGAGGGGGGGTTCAAAATACAGTGCTCCCGTCGTTCAGAAAAAAAAATCTGGCGGATTAGTTTGGACCTTTAAGTCAAGTTTAGTGGCGTTATCCGGTAATTAGATGATGCTCGATTCATTGCCTGTGCCAGTTTTTTAGGGTCCCGTAGCAAAATATGACGCAATCCTTAAAATAACAAACTTTCAGTACTAACAAAATGTAAACAAACCCTTATATTTTCATATTTTTTGTATTAAACTTGGTATATAAAAAATACTATTCAAAAGCCAATTTTATACAAATTCTAAAAACATTAACAATAAATATAAATTTGTCTATTTTCAATGAAAAATAAAATATTGAAAATACTGCAACGTTCGTCAGCGCAGCGTAGGGAACGGCAAAAAGACCCGAATACTAAAGTAAGATAAGTATTACTAACAAAAAAACCCAGTCAAGTGCGAGTCAAACTCGCGCATCGAGCGTTCCCTACAAATTTTAACCTTTCTCATCCCATCTTAACTGATAGGAACCGGTTAAGTTAAGTTTGCACCTGGTACGTATGGCCCTGCATACAAATGAGGTGTAAACTTAATCCAAACGGGTAGTCCTCATATAACTTTTGAAAGCACATTTTTTTATGTTTTAATTAGAAATGTATAGTTTTCAGATAATTACCTGTACTGGTGGTATAAGACGACATTAGTTGCTAAATTTCATAGTTCTAGGTCAACGGAAAGTACCCTATATACTTTGATTCTCTTGAGAGTGGCGAAATATAAATATACGGCCGTATCTTTTTTTTTTATTAATTTAGAAAATTGTTTTTTTCATGACTTCAAGGGATTGTAGACTTGAGTATATGGTTTAAATTTCAACTTGATATCTCAACGCGTTCCCGAGATACAAAAACGGAAACCTTATATAATTACTTTGTTTTCCTTCGGTCCGTACGTGTGTCAAAACCCTTATCTCGGGAACGCGTCGAGATATCAAGTTGAAATTTAAACCATATACTCAAGTCTACAATCCCTTGAAGTCATGAAAAAATCAATTTTCTAAATTAATAAAAAAAAAAAAGATACGGTCGTATATTTATATTTCGCCACTCTCAAGAGAATCAAAGTATATATATAGGGTACTTTCCGTTGACCTAGAACTATGAAATTTAGCAACTAATATCGTCTTATACCACCAGTACAGGTAATTATCTGAAAACTATACATTTCTAATTAAAACATAAAAAAATGTGCTTTCAAAAGTTATATGAGGACTACCCGTTTGGATTAAGTTTACACCTCATTTGTATGCAGGGCCATACGTACCAGGTGCAAACTTAACTTAACCGGGTCCTACCAGTAAAGGTGGGATGAGAAAGGTTAAAATTTGTAGGGAACGCTCGATGCGCGAGTTCGACTCGCACTTGACTGGGTTTTTTTGTTAGTAATACTTATTTTACTTTAGTATTCGGGTCTTTTTGCCGTTCCCTACGCTGCGCTGACGAACGTTGCAGTATTTTCAATATTTTATTTTTCATTGAAAATAGACAAATTTATATTTATTGTTAATGTTTTTAGAATTTGTATAAAATTGGCTTTTGAATAGTATTTTTTATATACCAAGTTTAATACAAAAAATATGAAAATATAAGGGTTTGTTTACATTTTGTTAGTACTGAAAGTTTGTTATTTTAAGGATTGCGTCATATCTTGCTACGGGACCCTAAAAAACTGGCACAGGTAATGAATCGGGCATCATCTAATTACCGGATAACGCCACCAAACTTGACTTAAAGGTTTAAACTATTCCGCCAGATTTTTTTTTCTGAACGACGGGAGCACTGTATTTTGAACCCCCCCTCCTCCCTTCTGACGCGGTGTACAGTCTGGTTACCGGGTGTTTTGGGCTCATGTATACGTGTATAATACCCGTGCCAAATGGCATTGCTGTACTCAAAATTGTATACCTCTCCATACAAGCATTCCCAATAGAAAACGGACTACGTGTTGCAGCATACTTCACAAGTAAGTCGGTCCTGGAAACAAAACACTAGTCGTTTTTTTTTTTATAAATTGTTCGACCAGTAGCAGGATAAACAATTAATAATATCACCACATTTTTACATTTTCGAAACCAATAAATTCTGATAAAAATAGCTAATAGGTATATAAATTCTAAAGTTTTTTAATCACATTTGCGTGTCATCGTCGTTACACGCAATTATTTTCTAAAACCCGATTCTCATTCTGAGTGATAAGTAGGGTTAGGACTTTTGATAGCATGCCGTGGTTCTAAAACCCAGAGAATTGTATTTTTTTGTCAACTGACGGAGTGTACTATCATGGTATTACGTCATTTATCTAGAACGGATTAATGGGGGCGGAGCAGGGTGTGCAGGCGGCCGTGCTCGGGTGCAAGACGGCGCTGTTGCTGGCGCCGCTAATGCCGGCGTGGGGCTCCACGCTGGAGCGCCTACATGTGAACAAGCAGGTACAAACGAAGTGACATTTAATAGAGAACTTGCATGTAAGTGGAATTCATAATTCTTTTAGTTATACCAGTTCATAAACTCTAAATGAACTCCTCAAATATTATATTTACGTAAAAGCTAAACTGTACAAATAAAAGCGAGATTTCAAAAATATTACCAAAGTTTTTATAACGTTCAGTCAAACGAATGATACTATGAAATTCTTCACACAAAAATGGAAACATAAGTGTATGCTTTGACTCTCATTTCTTAGTGTACTGTTCTTATTGGTCAGTATGGGAAATTTAACTTGTATGAATATCACATTTAATTGCTACAATGTATTTTTTTGTTGCAAGTTCCTAATTGTACACCTATGTAGCATGTTGCAATAACATTTATAAAATATAAATTTATGAAACATGTAATGTCTCATTTTTTTAACGTCAATACACACCACAATTTACTATTATATTACCATAATAAACTATTGATACAAAGATATCAAAGCTCAAAGAAAAATTTAAATGAGTTACCTGGGGGACGAGACCGGGAATCGAACCCGGTACCTCTGGATTGCCGTCTGGATTCATTTCAACTTTTCTTTGAGCTTTGATATTGTTGGGACACTATTTAGGAGAGTTTATGGAATAAAACGCGCAGAGAACTTAACTACGGTTTATTAAGATTCGCCATATTTTACTCTCTGGCGCTCGCGGCCTCCCATTGGCTGTCGCTAGAACGCGCGCCATTGGCAGAGCGCGGACGCCGAGTTTTCTGCTGTGGCAACACGCCACACCACCCCCCCACGGAGAAAAATAACTATACAATACAATATACCACTGAGAAAATTAACATACTTAAATTACATATATTTACATTATATATACTTACATTATTATAACAGTACATGAAAGAAAGAACTACAGAACCCGTCATAGGTCAAAAGGAGTCTTTATGCGAACTCTTCGCCCAGAGCGCGTAGTTACAGGTTTCTCAGATTTCTCCTGGTCAGGTGGCACAATCGGAACAACGGGCACCACAGGTGGAGTTTGCGGAGACGTCGGCAAGGCTTGATTTGCACGGTCAGGAGCCCGATTGGTCGATGAATGTGTTGAATCATCTTTAGTATAATAGGCCGGTTTTACTCGGTCCAGACTGACAGTTACATTTCGGCTTCCTACCATAATGGTAACTGTTTTGTCATTAATATTCACGACTTTAAATGGTCCCGTGTAAGGTGGCTTTAAAGACGTCCTTACGGAGTCATCTCTTAAAAATACATGAGATGAAGATGCCAGGTCCTTAAACACGAATGTAGAACGATGATTATGACGTGATGCAGGAATAGGTCGTAATTGGGACATTCGTTGGCTAAGTTGGGTAGCTAGGTTTGAAGCATCTTCGACGCGATCCGTAGGCGGAGGTGCAACAATAAATTCGCCGGGTAGGCACAGGGGTTCTCCGTACACTAACTCGGCAGAAGAGGTCTGCAAATCCTCCTTAACAGCGGAACGCATGCCCAGGAGTACAACTGGTAAGGTTTTATGCCAGGTTTCTTGGTGACACATCAGAGCAGCCTTAAGCTGTCGATGCATACGCTCAACCATGCCGTTGGCACACGGGTGATAACTCGTGGTGCGAACGCGTTTGCAAGAGCAGAGATCCATAAGGGCTTTGAATAATGCTGCTTCAAATTGACGCCCCTGGTCCGTTGTCACCAGGGAAGGTACACCGAAACGTGCTATCCATTCTCTGAAGAATGTCTCAGCAACTTCTTCCGCCGTTATGCCCACCATAGGCCAAGCCTCTGGCCATCGGGTGAAGCGGTCCACAGCAGTGAGGCAATATTGAAAACCTCTGCTATGTGGGAGAGGGCCCACAATGTCCAGGTGGATGTGGCGGAAACGTTTCGTCGGATTGTTGAAATGGCCAAGGGGAGTAGACGTATGTCGGGTTACCTTGCTGCGTTGACAAGGGGTGCAAGAACGTGCCCAATCCCGACAATCTTTTTGTACGCCAGGCCAAACAAAACGTTCCGAAACTAGTTTGGCAGATGCTCGTGAACCAGGATGGCTTAGGTTGTGTAACTTTTTAAAGACAGCATGACGGAATGATGGGGTTACGTATGGGCGTAGTTTACCTGTAGAAATATCACAGAAAAGATCCACGTCAGTGCCCGGAATTCGGACCTTCTCTAATTTTAGAGAAGAGTCAGACTTCAACTTATGTAACTCCTGATCCGTTGCTTGTTCTTGTGCCAGAGCGGCATAATTATCCTCAATGCGGATGGCCTCTATACGAGACATCGCATCAGCCACGACATTTTCCTTGCCCTGGACGTGTACGATGTCTGTTGTAAATTGTGAAATAAAAGACAGCTGGTTAAGCTGTACTGGAGGCAGTTTCTCACGCCGTTGAGTAAACGCATAAATCAGCGGTTTATGGTCTGTATAAATGGTTGCATGTTGAGCTTCCAGAATATGCCTAAAATGTTGGACCGCTTCGTAAATTGCTAATAGCTCCCTATAATATGCCGGCGAGATAGCCTGCCGAGCAGTTAGTTTCTTACTGAAAAATGCTAGGGGCTGCCAGTCCTCGCCGATGCGCTGTTGCAAGCATGCACCGACATGGCTGGACGAGGCGTCCGTGAACAAACCTAGGTCTGCGTTAGGTAGTGGATGGCTCAAGGTTGTTGCTTCAGCGAGATGATCTTTGCATCGCTGAAATGCAACTTCCAATTCTGTGGTCCATGGTACTGGTTTTGCACCTTTGAGCTGCGACGAGGCTAGAACGTTGTTCAGTGGAGCCTGAAGTTCAGCAGCATTTGGGAGAAAACGGCGGTAAAAATTAACCATGCCTAAAAATCTGCGGAGATCTTCGACCGTTTTCGGTAAAGGGAAATCCCGCAGAGCTGATATTCTCTCAGGAGGCGGACGAGTACCATCTTTAGAAATACGGTAGCCTAAGAACGTGACCTCTTCGGCACCAAACACACACTTTGTTGGATTGACTACTACACCGTATTCGGATAGACGCTGAAAAAGAACACGCAGATGTTCGGCGTGTTCCTCGGCGGAACGGGAGAAAATTAAAATGTCATCAACATAGGGGTAACAAAAATCTAAGCCGGTCACGACCTCGTCAATAAAACGCTGGAAGGTTTGACCAGCGTTTCGAAGACCATAACTCATATATGGAAACTCGAAGAGCCCGAACGGTGTGGTAATGGCTGTTTTATGGATATCATCGGCATTAACCGGAATCTGTTGGTAAGCTTTTACTAAGTCTATAGTGCTAAAAATATTACAGCCGGACAGATTGTAAGAAAAATCTGCTATGTGACGGACAGGGTATCGATCGGGTATGGTTCTGGCGTTTAAGGCGCGATAGTCGCCGCAAGGACGCCAGCCATTCTCTCCCTTACGAACCATATGCAGAGGACAAGCCCAAGAGCTACTCGACGGTCGTGCAGTGCCACATTTGACCATATCCTCAAACTCTTTCTTTGCCGCCAATAATTTTTGGGGGGCAAGACGGCGAGGACGGCACGAGACCGGAGGACCATCCGTGGTGGTAATAAAATGCACGGTGGAATGCTTGATAGTCCTTGTAATACCAGGTGGCTTCGTCACTTCTGCAAATTCATTAAGGATCTTCTCCCATTGGGAGTTGCCAAGTAAAATGGTCTTTACGCTGGGTTGATTTATCTCAGCTACCGTTGCGGTTGCCCGAAGATTGGTAGTGCCGTCGATCAAACGCAGGTTGCGGCAATCCGGTAACAGGTGATAGTAGGCTAAGAAATCAGAACCAATGATTGCAGAACCTACATCTGCGATAACAAAATTCCACCTGAAGTCCCGGCGTAACCCAAGGTTAAGAGTTAGAGTAATGTGGCCGTAAGTAGTAATCGTACTGCCGTTCGCGGCCCGCAGCTCAAAACCAGAAGGGTACTGCTTGGCTTTAAGAAGGCTGCGAGGATAACAACATAGATCAGAACCGGTGTCGATCAAAAATCTACGTCCAGTTCCACGATCTGTAACGAACAAAGTGCGGCCGGGGTTGTCACAATCAGTAGCCGCCTCTACTGACCGTTCTTGGCGTTTCCCTCCTTATTGGGAACCCAGCTGCATGGGCTGATGCATTTGCTCGCTTTCTTGGCATAATTCTTATGATACCAGCACATGCGTGGGCCAGAGCGAGACGACGACCTTGATCTTGGACGCGAGGCGGACCTGGATGAGCGCGAGCGATTATTGCTCAAGGAATCCACCTTCTTGGACAACTCCTCCAGACGGTGCATTATTTTATTTAAGTCAGGCGGGGAACGAGCTCTAGCTTCACATACGGCGGCCGGAGTATGAGGTAAGGTGTCCATAATGTTATCGGCAATTTCAGCCACCTTCTCTAAGGGCAAGTCTTCCTGCGCCATCAGGATACGCTGGACTTCAGCTGGCAACCGACGCATCCACAGCTCGCGAATGATGTCGTCATCCCCTTTAGGTCCTGCCAAGGAGCGCAGGTGCCGAAGAAATGCCGTAGGCTTCCGGTCGCCTCGTTGCTCCTCACTGAGCAATTGTCGAGTGCGTTGCTTTTTGAACGTTGAAAAACGTTTAATGAGCTCCGACTTAAGGTGCTCGTATTTGTCTTTACTAGGTGGGTTGGCAAGGATGTCCTCCACCTCGTCGGCCAAATGAGCATCCAATTTGGACAAGACGTGTCCATATTTTGTCGAGTCAGACGTAATACCCGCTATCTCGAATTGTGCCTCTGCCTGCGTGAACCATATTTTCGGATTATCACGCCAAAATTCCGATAATTTGACTGAGACACCCATAACTTGCGGTTCCGGGGTAGTTTGTCTTTGGAGCTGAAGGCTTGCGGTTTGTAACATGGCTATTTGTTTTTGTAATTCTGTGACCTGTTTCTGCAGTTCTTCCTCTTTGGACGACATTGCGAAATATGAAAATAGTTCAATTCGAAAGCAAAACAAGTCAAATTAAAGAGAATTATTAATGATTCAAACAATAAAACACTTAAAATATCTTAAGTGAGTAACAGGTGAATAACAAGTGAGAACCTGTAGTAGTAACCATGCACAAATATTCAAAATAATTTTACCAATGAAACGTAATTCTACTTAATATAGCAAGTTAAACCTAAACAATACACTCATACACGTATTAAATTAAACATCTAGTACTAAACTAACCTCGGTTAAACATAAACATCACATAGAAATAACCTGATACCGCGTCCGTAATTTAAAACTCAAAGCTGTCGCGCGAACATAAACAATACGGCTCTAAGTAATAGCGCAAAATAGGCACGTAATAGTAACGCTAACAATAACAAATGAGAAATGACGCGGCGGGTTATAAAATAAGCTTATAATTATTTGAAAAATTCCCAAAATATGTATACCATAGTATGTATGGGTACATATAACTAATGCGATAACTAACCGAAAGAAATGAAATTATATTTACATGTTATATGAACGTAGGTATTCAAACAGCTTCGTTATTCTAAAGCAAGATAGGTTATGATAATTATATTACACGAAATTACTCAAAATGCAGTCTAGGTGCAAAACAAAATCTATGTCTACTTATAGGTACTTAATTTAACGCGAAATAGTTCGTGAAAAACGATACGCGAATGAGTTCGTAAATAAATACGCGCGCACTTCACTGACGACACTACACAACGTAAATAACACAACCGAGAGTTGAATCTAAAACCAAAAGTCTCGTCGTTTTGGAAACGTTGGTAGGTAAATGAAATTGGGCTTAGCTGAAAACTCCTGTGGCGGCGGCGAAAGCGGCGGCGGCGACAGCCCGGCGGCGCGGCAGCGCCCGCGCGGGCAGCAGGAGGCGGCACAGCTGGGCGCTGGACCCCAACAAGCATAAATCAGGGTCGGCTCCAGTCATCGCCCACACCTAGGGGCGATTGCCTTCAGCAAGCGGACCACTGCAGGACGGCAGTGAAGGACGGCCACGGCGAAATGTCGCGGTCGGCGGCATCAAAGGAAAACCGCGCCCGGCGATGTAGTTGCATATAATACGTTTAGGCAAGGTGTGCCATTGACAAAACTATGCAACTATACACGCTAGTGTCCCAGGGCACAGTAAATTTAGCCGCACGCACGATTCCCACGATTAAATAAAGTTTTTATATCGAAACTTCGCACTTTCGTTGTACTCGCGAAAAGTTCATTGTACACAAGTGTTTTTTACAGCGAAAACTGTCGCATTCTTGTAGCACTCGCGAAATGTTCATTTAGAACGGGGTCACCACTGTTGGGACACTATTTAGGAGAGTTTATGGAATAAAACGCGCAGAGAACTTAACTACGATTCTTTGACTACGGTTTATTAAGATTCGCCATATTTTACTCTCTGGCGCTCGCGGCCTCCCATTGGCTGTCGCTAGAACGCGCGCCATTGGCAGAGCGCGGACGCCGAGTTTTCTGCTGTGGCAACACGCCACAATATCTTTGTATCAATAGTTTAACATTTATAAAAGTTTACAAACGGACAGTAAACGGTGTCGTTGATGATATGTGCGGCGCTTATACGGCTCTTATGCAGCTTTAATTAGAGGTTTGACGAATGCATAGGGTCTTATACAGTCAGTTTGCTACTTCTGGGCGTCATCACACAGGACAACGCTATACCTGCGGCAATGCTTCACGCCGCAAGGCCGGCGGCTCCAACCCAATGCTCCCTTGTGTCACAATTTTTTTCCGATTGCAACCTTCCATTTGAACCCAACTAGCAAAACTGAACCAAATTTAGCTGTAAATCAGTGACAGACGCAGTTTTATATCCGCGATAGAAACATCTCTATCACTGGGAAGTGGCCCCAGTTTTACAGCTATTTGATGATATATCATGTGTATTTTGGCACCGCACGTCACTACTTTGATGTATATTCATGATACTACAATGTTTTATGATTCTCTTTAGCGTTACACCAATGGTACCTGAATCACTATATCACTAAATTATGATAAGAAAGTAACAGCAATGCTGATATAGAGCTGTTTGTTGTTATATTGTTATTAGGGATTCTTTTATATCGCATATCGTTAGTGCTAAATACTGAGTGTTATGTGTAAATAAAGTTGTATGAAAAAAAAATTACCTTACAATTAACAGTTTTGTAAGTATAATAAAATAGCAAACTACAAACTATTTTTGTGTTGGTAAGTAGTGTCAAGTTGCTGTTAACGGGTGCATAACGGGTAATTTATCATGCGCTCAAAATTTTATTGATGAAATAATAGCATATTATTTGTGGTTTTTTCATGCCCCTATTAAATATTGAATATTTAATTAAATAAAAAATATTTAAAATAGCAAATTATTTAAAGTCACCAATATGTATAAAATGTGTTCTGGTTACCGATATATCACAAACAGTTTCCCACCGCCATTACTAAACGCTCTGGGGTTCCTTAATAAAACTAGTAAAACCCCCTACTGTACTTACCTTTAGGTAATAAATAAAGTATCTTCAATATTGTTCAACTCATTTGCATGAAATGAAAGTGGTTATATTTTTGGTCAATTACTGTTTTTCAAGCAGAAGTAATTTCATAAAACTCAACAGATTTGAATAGCTGTGGAAGAATATGTTTTCATCTTCTCCATTGTCATCAAAATTGTCAGTCGCAAACAAGTCATCTTGGTATCCTGAACAAGGTTCTGTTAAGATTTTATTTTTTGTATCTACGGAACCAACTTCCGAATTCTCGACGCTGGTTTGACTATCATAAAGATCCTATAAATGAGGTTACTACAGCTGATATACATTTATTTACCGTTATATTAGTAACAATAATGTTTATATGTCACCGATGATATAAAAGGTCCTAAAAAGTGTATTTGCAACTGTTTAGTGTTAATGTAGATCTTTAAACAACTTTATGCTGCTGGTGTTAAGGAAACGCCATTATATGATACTTTAGACGCATATCAGCTGAGTTATGTGCTTAATATATCTCGAGTTAGCTCCATTAGTGCACTGATATATCACCAGCGATATTGCAGCGCATTAAAAACCACAATAGAGTTACTTAGCTGTATACAGGCACTGTATATATCTGATATGCAACGAAATTGCTCTAAATCACAGTTAAGGATACTGTTGTGCAGCTGTGTTATATGTGCCGTATTAAGAAGTCCAGTAAACGTTTATGTCATCAATTCTTATCACGATATAGCTGTATAAGATTATACAGCTAGATGATGATACAAGTCGCCAATATACAACATAGCAGCTCCGAGTTGCTATTTTATGACTTTTATATCATTATTTAGTGTTAAAACATTTTATTTTATCACTACTTTGCTAGTTGGGAAGTATGTCAGCGTTAAATTGTGGTCGCGGTAAGGGACTACGTAATAAAAAAGTAAAAGTTTCATAGCACACGACATCTTAAACACTTCTATGTCTTTTACGTTAATAGCCCTATAATAGCATGTTCAAACCAAGATAATTAAGCAATCAGATAAGAAACTAAATAAATGTTTCATGACAGGTGTGCAAAATGCTATCAGCGGGTCTGTTTAACGACACACGAAGAATGGAAATTCTAGAACTGATTACGCATTATTCATTCCCTTCCGAGCAAAAAAAAAAGGTAATTTTTATAAGTTTCCGCCCATGATTAGACAACTTACTTTAGTTTTCAATATAAATTCACTAAAGTTATATATAGTCACAAAGATGAATCTCCAAAAGGCAGATTTTCTTTAGCCGTCATATATTTTCCCCATTCGTACATATTGTTGCCTATTTCTCAAAGAATTCTTAAACCTTTAACTCTCATTTTATTTCATTATTGATTTCATTTGTATTGTACCATAAAGAGTATTTTGATGATGATACCACGATGACTACGATTTTTCCTCAGATTTTCGAAGACTTGGGGTCCCCCTGGTTCAGAGAACGGAGTTTCGCCCCGATGGTAATGCGTGTCACTCTAATTACGCCTGGGTCGGAGAACGGAGTATTGCCTCGCAGGCCGCCTAGACTCGACCGAGTGCAAGTACTGGCAGCGAGTGATTAAACAAACACGAGTCTGAAATCAACTTACACACGAGTTTCGTACAAAACTTTACTACGTCTTTTTCTCACCTAAAAAACATTGTTCTTCAAAAAGGAGGAGATGCTGAATTCGGTTGTATTTTTGTACCATAAAACTTTAGACAAACCACGGGCTGTAATTTGTAAAGCCCCAAATCGCATATTTATGGCCCTCACCTCCGGTTCCGGCCACAAACACCTACGATCTGGAACGTTCACGAATTCACCGTCCTAGGTATGTAATGTACTCAGTAGTTGACTGCGGTAGAGAGTGCCTTAGGGCATTAAGTCCGCCATTTCTACTTTAGTGTTGTATATAGTGCAATAAATTTATTACACTTTTATTGACGTTTGACGACGCGGTTGGCACAGTGGTAAAGCATCTACCTGTCCGACGGTCCTGGTTCGAATCCCGGCAAGGGCAAATATTTGTGAGATGAACTCTAATATTTGTGCCTGGGTCATGTATGTTATTTGTATTTAAGTATATATTTGTCTATATGAGTATGTACATCGTCGTCTAGTGTCCATAACACAAGCCTACCAGAGCTTACTGTGGGACTAGATGGATTTGTGTAATGTGGTCTGATATTTATTATTATTATTATTTATTATTATTTGTCGTTTACCTGTGTATTAAGATGTGTAATAAAGAGGATTTTTATTTATTTATTTAAACTTTAATGCCATAAGGCATTCTCTACCAGTCAACCATAGAACTAAACAGAAACATTTGTATTTTATCGTATTTTTTATTTGTATTTTATTGTATTGTTTTTTAACCCGTCAAGTGTCAGACCTCCCTAGAACAAAACACCGCGAAATGTCCCATACAAACAAGAAACGGCTGAATTTCCGCTAAAGATGGGAATTTTACCTACCCCGAGAATAATTATATGAGATGTGTTATATATCGTTAGAGAGCTAGATAAATTTGGAATTCGGCACAATATGTTATAATAGCCGCACTTACTTGTAGTGAGATGTATATTTATTTATATTCCAAGATGTTCGCTTTCCGTCACATCCGTCACTAATCATTCACAATTTACACTCAATTTAAAACCACATATCACATTTTACATACACTAAAATGATACTGGCTAGTTTATGCGTCAATTTTACGTAAATTCACTACTCAACACCTAATAATTACTTCACAACAAATATTTATTTACGAGAACGTGCGCGCACGGCACAATCTTGCGCTGCCGCAAATCGTAACTGTCATGGCGGATTTGCCGCGAAATTGAGCACTGTTTGAACAAAATCATAAATCTATTTATTTATTTATTATTTATTTAAACTTTATTGCACAAAAGAAAAACTTAACGTACAAAAGGCGAACTTAATGCCATGCGGCATTCTCTACCAGTCAACCTTAGGGCAAAGCAGAGAAATTGTAGGCGGTGCATCAAACAACATAATTACACATAATTAAAATACTCATACTATTATAGCTACATACAAATAGATAATAAACATACATATATATAATATATACGACGATGAAACAAACCAAGCAGATATACCACAGTCTAAGAAACAATACAGTCGGTCGACGAAGGCGTCTAGACAGGGCAATCGTGCGGGGTGACAGAGGCGGCGGCGGGAGGGGCGTTCCCCATGTGTCATACGACGAATTGTTAGTAATGAGGGAACTAACTTTGAGGGCTGACGCGTCTTGCAACTTACAATTTTATTGAAATGGTGCATACGACATGTGCTGTGCGACAATGCATGTCGACATCTTATAAAAATAAAGAACTACGATTCCATAGATTTCCTCGGTCAATAGAAAGGTAAATATTATATTTTTAATATTATTTTATAGTGCTTAAGTAATAAATTTTCTCATGTCATGCTAACGTAACCAAAATGGCGGATGTAAAAGCGTTACGCCTGCCAGTAAAAATTGAAATACCGCAGTAATATCGCTAATTGTTTGTTTCTGTGTGTAGACGACAACCGCGTCCGTCGGCTATCGGCTACAAGGGCACTCCGAAACTCAGGGATGAGTTATGGAGCGAAGTGGACTGTAGGCTAAGGTAAAACGAACGGACGAATACGAAAACGCAAACTAAAAATCAACGGTATATATTTACACAGAAAATTAACAAAAACAACAACGGATCGGAAACACTTAAATTAACACTTAACTAATATAGTCTCTGTCTATGAATTTACACTAAATCGCGGACCGATGGTACTACGCTACACTAACAAAACTAACTCGCGGACCGATGGTACTACGCTACAACTGTTACAAAATGGTTTATGCAGGAGAACAAGAACTGGAAGTGATACTGTGGCGGATCGTTGATCAACGCCCTGACTACGGAGTGATACTCTACGTAGACTGAAGATGAACTGAAGTTGAACTGTGTTTACATAGAAAAATGGCCGTCCTTTTATACAATTCTGCCTAGAGGCCAGGGGGACGCCCGCCCTGTATGTTTACATCAAATTACTCAAGTTACATATTTCTGATCTTAAAACTAACTTATGTTATGGATTGACGCTGTTCGGATACACAAAATTTAATACATGTTTGCGTCGTGGGAGCTCCCGTCAGACTGTGAGATGCGAAAATACCTATCGTTTCTTTGTCCCCGGCAAGAGGCCGTCTCGCTCGCACCGTCCGAGATATACACCTGCCTTATCTCTCTTATGGCGCTGCGCGCTGTGCGTTTGCTTATTTTCGGCGTTGTGGTGCTCTCGGACGGTTGCGGCCGGGACAAATGAAATGAATTTACTTTAATTAAACATAATCAATGATTTTAACTAAGTCCTGAATTTATATAAAAGTTTCCTTAAATTTTGCATCGAATGTAAACAAAGATGACTCATCTGTTTTCGACTAGGATTGGAAAGTTTTCGATGAGTCACCTTTGTTTTGCCGTGGTCTTTATTAAGACATGACGGGAGCTCGGTAAAATAAGTGATTTACACATAAGAAAATAATTCTCAGCCGCTTATACGGGCAAACGATCTTATATCTAAGTATGGAATAATATTTATTTATTTTCTTTCTTAAAACTAAAATGCTTCGCAAAGCTGTCCGCAACAGACTCCCCCCGTCGAGCTGCCGCGTAGACTCGGGTTGCATGGGGAGGACAGCTTCCGTACGGGCGTCGAAATACGCCGCCCTTGGTGTGCGTTCACGTTCTGCACCTCGCCGTCGGGACCCGGATGTGTTGCCTCGTTCCTCGGGTCCACGGAGACGTATGTGAGTGGCTGGGCGTTGACATCGCCTCGGCGTCGGCGAGCAGCGTCGACGGCTCCTCTTCTTGGCGCCTGGGTTGGGTGCGTCGTCATGGCGCGTGATGTGGTCAGGGCGCGCGCTGTGGTAGCGCGTCGTGACGGTGGCGTCAGGTGGCGCGCTATGATTGCGCGGGGCGTCGTCTCGTGTGGCGCTCTTCTCCCCCCGTTGTGCGACAGCACTGAAGCGGGGGCAACGCCTGGCGGCGTTGAGTGTGTGCGCTGCGTGGTGGCTGCGCTTCGCGTCGGCTGTCGTAGCTCGACACGGCTGCGGCGGGCGCCGCGGCGTGAGGCGACGCGAGTGGCGTTGCGGCCGAAGTAGCTGCGGGCGCCGCGGCGGGAGTGGCAGCAGGCGACGCGGTGGCGTCGCGGCAGGCGACGCGTCAGGCGTCGTGGCCGGAGTAGCGGCGGGCGCCGCGGCGGCAGTGGCGGCAGGCGACGCGGGTGGCGTCGCGGCCGGAGGAGCGGCAGGCGACGCGGGGAGCGTCGCGGCAGGCGACGCGGGTGGCATCGCGACGGGTGTAGTGGCAGGCGACACGGCAGGCGTCGCATCGGGCGTGGCGGCAGGCGACGTGTCAGGCGTCGCGGCGTGCGTCATCACCCTCTGTCGTTGTGTCGGCGTCTCCTGTGGCCACTCCGCTTCAGGCTGCCACAGGAATTCGGGTCCGGCGTACCATCGGGCGCCTATGTCCAGGCGACGCGCGCTGTCGGCCCTCGTAGCGTCGTCGGCGGGATTTTTCCTTGTAGGCACCCATCTCCATTGCTCCTGGTCGTAGTTGTGTTTGGGGTGACGCCGTCTGCGTAGTCTGCTTGGCCGCTTCCTCTTCTTTGCGCGTTGACGTGGTGTCTGCGCGCGTGGCGTCGTCGTGCGCGTTACGACGCCTTCCTCCCCCCGTCGACTAGTAGCGTCGGAACGGGGGCAACGCCGTCGGCGTTGTTTGCGCGGCGTCGCGGCATGCGACGCCACTGATGTAGAGCGTGATCGGGTTGACGCCGCTGACGTCTCTTGCAGTCTTGGTTGCGAGGTTACACCGCGTCGGTGTATGGCGTGGCCGTCGTCTCGGTGTAGGCGGCGAGCGTCGTCGTCTCCCCCCGTCGGCACGTACTGTACTCGGGGCGACGCCGCCGCAGTGGGTTGAATGCAGGGATCGCCGTCCTCTGCTGTGGGCTGCCGTCGCTGGTCTTCGGTCGGCGCGTTCCGCAGAGACATAAGTGACGCCGTCACGGGCTGGGGCTCACGTAGAGGCGTCGGGTCGTCTACGGCGTGGCAGTGCAGCACTGCATGCTGTCTGCTCGAGTGCTGCTGTGGCGCCGTCCCGAAGATCACCCAACCCAAGGGAGATAGTTGGGCGGCGGGCTCGTTCTGTCTGCCCACGCGGAGTGCGTAAGGCAGCATCAGGTGCCAATGGTCGGCACCGATGAGGATGCGTGGGCGGGCTTGGCTGTAGCAGGCTGCGCCCATGTCGGTGAGATGCGGGAACTGCGTGACATCGCTTCTCTCTGCCCGTTGTGCGCGTAGGCCCAGGTCATCGACGGTGCGTAGCTCGATCGGATGTGCCGGGCCGCCTGTCTGGCTGCGTACGTGGGCGTGTACTCGACGACTCTTCTCGCTGGCAGCCATGGATCCCACGCCTTGTATGTGTAGGCGCGTGGTGGCGCCGTCGGCGCCGATTTCGTCAGCAAGGCTCTCTTCCATGAGCGAGATTGTTGAGCCCTGGTCCATGAGTGCGTAGGCTTGTGTTTCGCCGCGTGGTCCGCCAATGATGATCGGGATGATCTTGAGGAGCACTGAAGTGGTGTGTCCGAACTCCGCCGTGTTGGAGGTGAATTCGGAAATGCACGCCGTCGTCTCGGGTGCATTGTCTGTTGTGCGCGTAGCAGGGCGCCGTCGCGGCGCTGCTGTGTGTTGCGCAGGGATTGGTTGTGGCAGAGCGGCTGGCGTAGCACTCGGCGTCGCGACGACTTGCTCAGTCGCGATGGGGGCCGGCGCGTACGGATAGGGCGCGTACGGGACGGCTTGCTGCATCGGTGTATACGGCGCTGGGGCGTTCAACGTATACTGCGGTGCGTTCGGTGTCGCGGCGAATTGCTCAGCCGCGTGGGGTGCCGGCACGTACTGGCGGTAGGCGAACGGCTCGGTGGTACACGGCGCTGTGGCGATCAACGTGTACGGCGCGTTCGGCGTCCAAGTGCGTGGCGGTGTTGGTTGCGCCCTGTCTGGCGCATTGCTCGGCGTTGGGCTTGCATCGGCGTGTAGCAAGCGGTGATGCGGGTAAGTGCACCCGGGAACATCACAGCCGCGGGCGCGGCACTGGTCGCGGCGATGCCGTCGGTCCAGGCATGTGACGCAGAGCTTGTTGTTGCGAACCCAATCCCATCGGGCTCCGATTGTGATCTCGCGTAGCTTGCGGCAGTTTGTAGTGGAGTGAGTGCCGCCGCAGTACAAGCAGCCGTCGGCGTGCTTCGTCGCGTATATGTGCGCACGATCTTCGTGAGGGCGTCGTACGTCTCCTCTTCCGGTGCCGCCGCTTATTGCTCGGTAGTCTGGGACGCGCTGCGATCCCCGTAGCTCGGCGGCGGGCGTCGGTCTTCGTGGCGGCGCCTTGGCGTGGGAAAATTCCATTTCCGCATCGCTCTCCTCCAGTAGGAATTCCGCCATGAGCATGAGTTCGCTCTCGGCGGAATGTAGGCGCTCCTTGGCGTAGGAGCACCATCGGCTGCGTAAGTGCGGGCTTAGGCGCTCCGTCACTTCTCGAATCAGCAGCGGGTTGGCGCCGTAGCTACGGCGATCGAGGTCCACCAGCGTCGAGACGATGTTCATGACTTTGATGGCGAAGTTGTTGAGATCGATGGCGCTCGGTCCCAGTGGCGGCATCCTCTTCAGCTCTTCAATGGCTCGGTCGATGAGAAGGTCAGTCCGCCCGAAGTTTTTCTTCAATACTCGTATGATGAGCTCGGGGCGGGTCGACGAGGCAAGCATGTGTTGTACGCATTGCCTCGCTTCTCCCTTCAGGCTGTGGCGCAGGCGTGCGACGTTCTCAAATGGCGAGAATTTGTAGCGCGTAGTGCTCTCGGTGTAGCCGTTGTAAAATGTGAGCCACTCGCTCGGCTCCCCGGAGAATGGCGGCAACTCGTAGACTTGACGTGGAGGTGGCCGCATCATCGTTTCGATTGTGTCCGTCAGGCGGTCGATAGCTCGTCCTCTGCTCGTCGATCGCTCCCGCTGGCTATGTGGCGTCTGTGGCTCGTGCTGTTGCCGCCCGCGTGTCTCGCGTTGCGGCGTCCGTGCTTGAGCATGCTTCGCATCGTCCGCGTCAGCATTTTGCACGCCTGTCAGCCAGTCGTCGACTCGACGTTGAGAGTCAGCTTGAGAACCGCCGGCTCGGGATTGTTCATCGATGCGCTCCATCTCGACCGCGAGCCTCTTCTCGACGAGCTCGCGTTCCAGTCGAATTTCCTCGCAGCGAAGTTGCTTGAGCCGCTCCATAGCGGCGAGCTCCGCCTCGCGGCGGAGCACGTCCGTCGCGTTCGACGCTCTTGAGTGAAGTGATGCTGGTCGGCGCGGCGCGTGGGCTTTATCAGTGAAAGTCACGTTGAACTCGCGCCGCTGCGCGCGGGCCTCCGATTGGTCGGCCGGCGCGGAGTGCTGTGATTGGCCGGCCGGCGCGGCCGGCGCGGCGTGCTGTGATTGGTCGAAGCGCTCGGCGTTCTTCGACAGTCGTTTCTCCAGTTCGCTGCGCCAAGCCGTAGTGTCGGTTGGCGGTGAAATTGGAGCTTCTTCGGCGGGGGACTCTGGTGAGTCGGTTTGAAACTGCAGTCCCGAAGGGCCCGGCCGGGCCTGGGCAGCGGGCGGTGAGTGCGTGACTGCAACATTTGTCACCGCGAACCGTTGTAGGTCGACTGCAGCTTGTGTGCGCTCACGCTGCGAGCGCGCACTCTCCTCACTCTTGTTTCCTCGCGTTAAAACCATCTTGTTTGACGATTGGGAAAACCGCACTTTTCCCGCTACACAAACGAACCTAAACTAATTCCGATCCGGCTACTCGAAGGACCAAACAATGTAGACGACAACCGCGTCCGTCGGCTATCGGCTACAAGGGCACTCCGAAACTCAGGGATGAGTTATGGAGCGAAGTGGACTGTAGGCTAAGGTAAAACGAACGGACGAATACGAAAACGCAAACTAAAAATCAACGGTATATATTTACACAGAAAATTAACAAAAACAACAACGGATCGGAAACACTTAAATTAACACTTAACTAATATAGTCTCTGTCTATGAATTTACACTAAATCGCGGACCGATGGTACTACGCTACACTAACAAAACTAACTCGCGGACCGATGGTACTACGCTACAACTGTTACAAAATGGTTTATGCAGGAGAACAAGAACTGGAAGTGATACTGTGGCGGATCGTTGATCAACGCCCTGACTACGGAGTGATACTCTACGTAGACTGAAGATGAACTGAAGTTGAACTGTGTTTACATAGAAAAATGGCCGTCCTTTTATACAATTCTGCCTAGAGGCCAGGGGGACGCCCGCCCTGTATGTTTACATCAAATTACTCAAGTTACATATTTCTGATCTTAAAACTAACTTATGTTATGGATTGACGCTGTTCGGATACACAAAATTTAATACATGTTTGCGTCGTGGGAGCTCCCGTCAGACTGTGAGATGCGAAAATACCTATCGTTTCTTTGTCCCCGGCAAGAGGCCGTCTCGCTCGCACCGTCCGAGATATACACCTGCCTTATCTCTCTTATGGCGCTGCGCGCTGTGCGTTTGCTTATTTTCGGCGTTGTGGTGCTCTCGGACGGTTGCGGCCGGGACAAATGAAATGAATTTACTTTAATTAAACATAATCAATGATTTTAACTAAGTCCTGAATTTATATAAAAGTTTCCTTAAATTTTGCATCGAATGTAAACAAAGATGACTCATCTGTTTTCGACTAGGATTGGAAAGTTTTCGATGAGTCACCTTTGTTTTGCCGTGGTCTTTATTAAGACATGACGGGAGCTCGGTAAAATAAGTGATTTACACATAAGAAAATAATTCTCAGCCGCTTATACGGGCAAACGATCTTATATCTAAGTATGGAATAATATTTATTTATTTTCTTTCTTAAAACTAAAATGCTTCGCAAAGCTGTCCGCAACACTGTGTACCTAAACAAAAATATATAATGATATGATATAATACGGTGAATAGAGACTAAAGTACTATGTGTGACCTTACAAACGGTCCGGTAGTTTTGAATTTTTGATATGTTGTCTAGGATGGTTAGGCAGTGTTTAAAATGCAAAATGCACAATTCCCCCCCCTCCGCGCCCGCCGCCATATTGAAAAAATCGGCACTTTCTTCATATTTTTGCTCATATCTTCCTTTAGGAGCATTTTAGCTAGAAGAAAGCTTCGACAATGTTATAGAAAGTTAAATTTACTACATTTTCCATTTTATATTGTTTTTCTAGGACAGATAGTTACGGAGATATCTACATTTAAAAAAACGTAAAAAATCCCAATTTCCTACTGAAAAACAAACTTCTGGATTATATCTTCGTTTAGAAGCATTTTAGCTACAACAAAGCTTGGGCCATGTTGTAGAGAATTAAATTTACTATAATTTACACTTCAAATTTTGTTTCAAGGACGGTTAGTTACGGAGATATGCACATTTAAAAAACAGGAAAAGTCGAATTTTCCGAAAATTTCTGAAAATTCTTGGTTTAGAACGCTGTCATTCAGTTAGGGACTAGTCTAGGACAAATTAAAACATGTAGGAAATATAATTGCTTATAAAACTCATGTCCATTTTTACATACATTTTCGGAAAATGTAACTTTATTTTTTACATATCTCCGTAATTATCTGTCCTAGAAACAAAATTTGAAATGTAAATTATAGTAAATTTAATTCTCTACAAAATTGCCCAAGCACTGTTCTAGCTAAAATGCTCCTAAACGAAGATATAATCCAGAAGTTTGTTTTTGAGTTGAAAATTGCAATTTCTTAAGTTTTTTTAAATGTGCATATCTCCGTAACTATCTGTCCTAGAAACAAAATATAAAATGGAAAATGTAGTAACTTTAACTCTCTATAACATTGTCGAAGCTTTCTTCTAGCTAAAATGCTCCTAAAGGAAGATATGAGCAAAAATATGAAGAGAGTGCCGGTTTTTTCAATATGGCGGCGGGCGCGGAGTGGGGGGAATTGTGCATTTTGCATTTTAAACACTGCCTAACCATCCTAGACAACATATCAAAAATTCAAAACTACCGGACCGTTTGTAAGGTCAAAATCCTTTATTCACTGAATTAATATGTCACATGAATTTTTAAATTCAAAATGTCGGACATGATTTATAGGTTATTTTAAGTAATTACGAGTTTGACCTTTACTCCCCCACTGCCGTCGTCATCCATTTTTGTATATTTTCAATATTTTATTTTACTTCAACAAATTTTTATTACATTAAAAAATAGTACATTTTACAACTAGTGTGAAAAGAATGTCTTTTTACCACTAGTACCGAGGTATCTTGCCACGAGCTGAAAGCGAGTGGCAAGACTCGGTACGAGTAGTAAAAAGACATTTCACACGTGTTGTAAACGACGTTTTTTAATGCAATTGCGAAAAAATAACAAATTAATATATCATTGCGATAAAATATGCTTGCTTCGAAGTTATTTTTGAACGAACCCATACTTTACAAATGACATGGTACATTAAGACCATCATCATCGTCATCGTCATCGCCATCGCCATCGCCATCGCCATCGCCATCGTCATCGTCATCGTCATCGTCATCGTCATCGTCATCGTCATCGTCATCGTCATCGTCATCGTCATCGTCATCGTCATCGTCATCGTCATCGTCATCGTCATCGTCATCGTCATCGTCATCGTCATCGTCATCGTCATCGTCATCGTCATCGTCATCGTCATCGTCATCGTCATCGTCATCGTCATCGTCATCGTCATCGTCATCGTCATCGTCATCGTCATCGTCATCGTCATCGTCTTCGTCATCGCCATCGTCATCGCCATCGCCATCGCCATCGCCATCGCCATCGCCATCGCCATCGCCATCGCCATCGCCATCGCCATCGCCATCGCCAACCCCATCGCCATCGCCATCGCCATCGCCATCGCCATCGCCATCGTCATCGTCATCGTCATCGTCATCGTCATCGTCATCGTCATCGTCATCGTCATCGTCATCGTCATCGTCATCGTCATCGTCATCGTCATCGTCATCGTCTTCGTCATCGCCATCGCCATCGCCATCGCCATCGCCATCGCCATCGCCATCGCCATCGCCATCGCCATAGCCATAGCCATCGCCATCGCCATCGCCATCGCCATCGCCATCGCCATCGTCATCGTCATCGTCATCGTCATCGTCATCGTCATCATCATCACTGACATTCGAAACTCAGTTACTGCGTTTCGAAAGTATAGTTTGGAACTAAAAAGTAAAAAGCACTAGTTCGAGAAAATGAGCTTCTCGCACGCTACGCAGCCACAAAAAGTACCACTTTTTGAGCAACTGTATTAAAAAAGTAATTACGAGTTACGTAAGGTTTAAGACTTTATTTAAAAAGTAAGAAATTGTTTGTTTATGAATCATCTGATTTTTAAATAAATTTGAGGGTCCGCGGGGTACCGATTACGAAAAACATTATTTTTTCTTAAAAATCGATATGGGTGTCATCTCCGAGGTTCCTGGGGGTTCCAATTACGAAAATGACGTCCATTTTGAAATCCAAGATGGCGGACATTATTTTTTCTTAAAAATCGATATGGGTGTCTTCTCCGAGGTACCTCGGGGTGCCGATTACGAAAATGACGTCCATTTTGATATCCAAGATGGCGGACATTATTTTTTCTTAAAAATCTATATGGGTGTCATCTCCGAGGTTCCTGGGGGTTCCAATTACGAAAATGACGTCCATTTTGAAATCCAAGATGGCGGACATTATTTTTTCTTAAAAATCGATATGGGTGTCTTCTCCGAGGTACCTCGGGGTGCCGATTACGAAAATGACGTCCATTTTGAAAACAAAGATGGCGGACGTCACTTTTTGAAATGGGTGTTGATGTCTGTAGCAGTGATATCAACCATCCCAAAATGGATTCCATTTTTGAAATCTACACCCCCAAAAACCTAGAAAACGACACCCATGTCGATTTTTTCAAAAAAGTGACGTCCGCCATCTTTATTTCCAAAATGGACGCCATATGTAAAATTAGTACACATACATGAAACCTAAAAACATTACCCTCCTTTTTTGGGCAGTTGTGTAAGTCTGTGACAACCCTAGGTAAGTACGGTAACCTTGAGCGGTGTCGGCATTTACGCAAACATCAAAGGCGTCGGCCCACTGTTACTTTTTACACTGTGGATATACTATGAGATTTCAGTTCTGCCAGCAAAGAAACTTCGCACGGCCCTTTTAAATGCCAACTTACTCGGAGCCTGTTTGATTGTGAGAGGAAGACCGTTCCAGAGGCGAGCCACTTGCAAGGAGAAAGAATTAGACATGAAACCAGTACGGTGAAGAGGAATAGAAAGGGCAAGATTGCCGGAAGAGCGAAAATTACGGTCTATCTATCAAAATTCCCAAGACCTACACCAATCTAATATATGAAATGAAATCTTGAGAAAGTGTGTTATAAAACTATTATTTGTTCGTAAGGTTTTGAACAATTGAAAATTAGGAAACAAATGAATTACGACGGCCATCATTGCAAAATTATTGCGTCATTCAAACTTGAGGACTTTTTCACTAGGAAACAATGTCGTGCGGCTAAATTTAACATTAAAAACGAAAACCTTATTTAATTGCCAGTAATTTGATATATAATACATAATACAAACACTTTCCGTTTAAAAGATTTGGACATATTTATCACACGACCACGACACGACACCTCAAATGCAAAATGATTTTCGAAATGGCGGACGAATTCCGCCAATGTAGAGAAAAAAAATATTACACGTCACTACTGAGGATTCTGATTGGTTAAAAATCAAATTTGTGTGCTCTGATAGCTGTTGTTGGATAGTAAAATATCTATCAAGCTGCCACCATAACGAATCGATGCAGAGAAATTGATCCAATGAGCGGTTTGGGCTGTAGACTAGCGTGTGTCTACTGGACGCTACCGGCACAAAATTGCTGTAGACTAACGTTAGTCTACTGGACGCTTGACGGGTTAAGGCTATGTAATTTATTTTTATGTAGTATTTCTACTTTAGTTATGTATTGTGCTATAAATATATTACTTTATTCCAGGCCGAAACGTCCTCTTCCTCTACCTGGGCTCCGAGCTGCTGAAACGCCACTTCCCCCTCCACGTCCACGTGCCGGCCGCGACGCACGCCCAACTCCTCGCTACGCACGCGTTCGCCATGCTCGTGTGGCTTGCCGTTGGCGTCGCGCTGCACAGAAAACGGATCTTCATCACACTCTAAGGTCCGATTGGATTATTTCAAGTCAGTTATACCGGCTTGTCATCATCAAATTGGTTATATAAGCTGTTCGGACATCAAACTTATTGGTATTTCACTTAATAACCGGTTTACACCGGTATTCATATTGTTAAACTGGTTCTAACTAGGAAAACCTTTTATTTTTATTAGGAATACCCTTGTAACTGGTTTTCGACAAATTACTTCAAGTCAGTTATACCTGCTTGTCATCATCAAATTGGTTATATAAGCTGTTCGGACATCAAACTTATTGGTATTTCACTTAATAACCGGTTTACACCGGTATTCATATTGTTAAACTGGTTCTAACTAGGAAAACCTTTTATTTTTATTAGGAATACCCTTGTAACTGGTTTTCGACGTTACTAAACAGGTGTTAATTGGTTATATCGGTCATTAAGTCCAATAAAACCGGCTATAACCGATTATTGCAGTGAGTAAATATTATTTTTCATAACGTATCCCGTCATAAGAAATCGCAAAACTGTTACAATAGGTATTTTTCAAAATACGAGTAAATCATTAGCTTACCTCGGGGTTTTCCGTGCACGAATGATCATTTGTGCATCGAAAACCCTGGGTTATCATGATCATTAGACTATAAAAACTGACGCAGAACAGGGGCGTTCACCAACTATCGCTTTCCGATAAATGTGTACGGTCAGCATCGAAAGTGGCTGACACTTCGACTACTGGCTTATGTCAAATTGCATACTAAAATTGACAGCTTTGATGATGAGTGTACAACAAAATAAAGCGAGCCACCGTTTCTACAGTCGCCCTGTAGTATTGACAAGTCATCATTCAAACTCATGAGTCACTTTATTTCGAAAGGGTTCTTCTAGCCTAGCGGTTATATAGGTATCGTCACGAGAGTTGAGGTGACGCACACAACAACATGTCAAGTAATGACAGCGAGATTTTGATATAACTGTTCTTCTTTCGTACTAACTACGATAACGTACTAGCATCTCAGCAACTGCAAGATTGACAATTTTTTTAAAGATATATTTTATCAAAATATATTTTATTTTAATGTAATAGATCTTCATTTTATTTATATAAGTACGCCATTATATTTATGGTTTTTCGGCTACCATAACTTTGTAATAGTTCTTAATGAATCGGATAACGATAAATAATGTTTAAACTGTATTTTTAGGTTTTTTATCCTGTTTTTTCTCTTTATGAAACAATTAAAAAGGATTATATCGTGTATATTCATTATTGCAGGCTTCCTCACGTGACGTTTCGGGAACTTTACAGTTACGATTATCAAAGGTGGACTTAATACGCGAATATACGAGAATATATATAGTCAATATACGCGATATAAATCCATTTCAATTGTTGTAATGAAATGTGTAACAGTCGCAGAAACCGAAGTTAATACTATTTTACCTATTTTAAAAAACAATGTACTTATCATCCGTTTAATTATTTACATTCACTCATTCATTCCATTCATTCGCTACTTTTTGCAATCTGTACTTTATATAGTTGTGTGTGGCCTCACCTCCCGTGGAAATACCTATACGCGAATTTAAGTCCCTTAAGAGAGTGACAGTCTTATTTCAAAATGTAAAATGATAACTTAAGGACTATAAAATAGAAATATGTATACTAACCATATCAACATATAAAATGAATTGACTTTATGTACCACGATTAATATTGATTTTGCATCTTATCACCAAATAATATATATATTAGAAAATTGTTAAGTTTGTGATATTTAAATATTTAAACATGATTGAGTCGTAATTATAGAAATGCCAAAATTGTGCTTATTGTAAAAAATATAATCCTTTTTTGCAACCTGCATTTAAACACGATTTAATCTCCTGTAGTTAATTATCATGTTTTATTGGAGTTTTCTTGTTTTGTCCAAATGTCTTAGAAATGATTTAGATTTGAAAATCTTACTGTAGGCAATTGTAATAAAAAAAAACTAAAATTTGGTTATTTATTAGTGATGTATTAAAATAAATAATCAATGATTTAGACATTTGGAGATAAGATCTTAAACGGTATGTTAGTAGGTTTATGTACGTATATCGGCTGATCCATTTGCTTATTCGTTCTACCATCAATTAGCCATTGACGATAAGATCTATTATTGTTATCTTTAAGGAGAAATCGGAAAAATATTTGTCTAAATCTCAAAGAGTAAATTGGTATAAAATTGAAACGAAAATTATTATGGTCGGGCGGGTTTCGTACTCGCGTTTCGTTCGGTGGTCTAATAGGTAAAACGCCCGTGTTGACCTGGAAAGCCATTGGAAACCCGGGTTCGAATCCCTCCCAAACCAAGAAAATCTTCGTTTCAATGTGAAATTTCGTTTATTAGCAGACGTTACTGCTTCAATAAAAATACATAAATTGGTATTAAACTGTTGTTCTCCGTCATATTGTGGTTTCATTTAAATGAAATTATGAGTATTCTTCAATAGACTTTTATTTAATTATCTTTCTGTAGCACCACCCAGAACCTTACCCCTCCCCCAAGTAACTTAATGCGAGGCCGCAGGCCGAGCTCCGCGTAGCACCGAAGGTGCGAAGCGGCGACCCCGCGAGGCCGAAGGCCGAGCTCCGCGTAGCGGAGCGTCCCAGTTACGGCGCCCAATAACTTTTAACATATCTAAGTAACTTAATGCGAGGCCGAAGGCCGAGCTCCGCGTAGCACCGAAGGTGCGGAGCGTCACAAACAAGGAGCCCAACCACTTACTATAAGTCTAAGTATCTTAATGCGAGGCCGCAGGCCGAGCTCCGCGTAGCACCGAAGGTGCGAAGCGTCAACACCGCGAGGCCGAAGGCCGAGCTCCGCGTAGCACCGAAGGTGCGGAGCGTCACAGTCAAGGAGCCCAACCACAAAATACTATAACTTTAAGTAATTTTAACTCGACGGAGGGCCGAATCTTATGCATTGAACCCTTAAATGCATGATGATGTATATACATTGAGGTATTATTATAATAGAGCCACAGACCCGAACAAAAATGACAAAAAAAGTGGCATCGTTGTCATGTTCAAGTAGATGCCAATAACGCTTATTTATAATTTATAACAACATAATTACTTCGTACAAAAGAACTCATTGCTCAAACGTTTAAGTGTCAGATTGACTTACGTACTTATTACCACAAATATTTTTCTTGTAAATTAACTTTTTTAGCGTATTCTGACTCATGTCTCTTGTCAAACTTGGAACATGGCATGAATGGAGCAGATTTTAATATTTTTACATACTAAAAATATTTTCATTATTATTTTATTTAGGTATTAAAATATATTTGTTGTTTGAACTAAATAAACTCGTAAATTGTTAATAACAAATTAAGTTACGTTTTTATTTAACAACTGCATAAAAGGGTCCCGACACTGCATAGAAGGGATCAGTAATAATTACATTATTTCTCAACTCATCTTGTTCTAGTATGTGAAATGAGAGTAAGGCAAGTGCTAAATATTAACATTTTTAGCCTTTTAAAGTTTGATGGCGTGGCGTGAAAGTCGGTGGGGTGGTATGCATGACAGCACACGTTGCCTTTAGGTGTTCTTGGCGTTCAATGGTTTAAACTGACAGTGTCTAGACTCTGAGACAAAATAAAACAATGACAACAGAGCAATTGATTTATTAATGTAACCATTTTACGCTTCTTTTGATTAAACATAAAAAAAACATATAGGTATGATTATGCAGAACACACGAGAGACGAATTATTTAGCTGAAATTATTCTTGACTCTAAACGTGATTCTCTAAACCTGTGCTAAACGTGACCTCAATTTTTCACGTAGTTTAGGATCACGTGGGAATCTTTAATTAAAAAAAATAGGACAATTATTTATTGCACTCCTTTATTTATTAATAAAATATAAAACTATAGCGACTCCTTAGATTTTTGTTCTGTGATGAGGTGCATTTTGTAGGGACAAAGTTAATAATTCTTATTTAAAATATGCTATGATTTTACATAGGATTCGTTAATTAATCAATAGAACCTACGTAAAATAGAATATTCCGACCTTTTTCTTTATTTTATAGCTGTTATTTCTGCAATTTTTCACTGAACATTTAGTCATATTTGAGATCCGTCACGTGTCACGGTCTAAACGAGACTGAGAGCCCAACTAATGCGATTTGTGATTTTGCATTAGTTGGGAGGGTGCCATTTTTTCCGCCTGATTGTGTGTCCATGTAATTATTACGTCAATGTGTATATATACACGTTACTGAAATGACACATGTCAAAATCTGTATATAGTCAATATAAACTTTGTCAATATTGTCCCTAAGTCTCAAACTGACGTGGATTTCATTGGTAATTACGTCATTTAGTGTAATTGTATGCATTTAAGGGTTAAGGGTTAAAGTTCAAAGTAAAACAGCAACATAAGCGCAAACATTTAATAGAAATGACAATTCTTTATTTTATAACGAAATAAGCTTAAAATATTCACAGTATTTACTTATTACTTACTTAAAAGATCACAAAAAATAGTTATAAGTAATTAAAGTAGTAAGTATTGTGTACTGACCACAAATACATCTTTTAGTGAGTAAAAAATGTGTATACTACGATTTCGAATTCAAGACCAAAAAAACTACCACAAGGTTGCCGTTGTAGCGATTCACATGTTCTCGTCATGTGGTCGCCATCGTAAGACACATCATCATTGTCATCACCAGGTTCCCAACACATTGGCATCATATTTCGCCATCTGATACTAAAATCATCACTTAATAATTATAATACAATACAAATGCCTAATAGAAGTAACAGTATGAATGTTTACGAAAGCAAGTAAAAATATTCCAATAACTAAGCATCCTATCTTTTTAAAATAGCAAATTACTATTCACAAAATTTTCCAACGGAAGAATTGAGCTTTATTCATACTACATAAGGATCAAAGTTATGGGAGTGGGCGTGTCTGTGGGCGTGTCCAAAAGTGTCCAGAGTATTCACCGTATTCAATATATCTAGAGTATCTGGCGTATCTAACGTATTCAATATATCTAGAGTATCTGGCGTATCTAACGTATTCAACATATCTAGAGTATCTGGCGTATCTAACGTATTCAGGGTGACCAGCGTGTCGGGGAATATTGGTATAAATAGGGACGGATTTTATAGAGTTCATTCATTTTTACTTGCGACTTCGACTGGGTAACACTGTTGTTTGGCAATAAGGTATTAAATTTAATTCTAAGGGGAATTTCTGTTGGGATTACATTATTTTTCTGATCTATAATTATTTATTGAAATGTTGTGGGATTTTATTGTTTTATGGCTATCAAGCTTAATTACATGCCAGAAACAGTGTTTTGGTACATGGTTGCCAGATGAAAGATATTTAACCTTGCGGCTGTTAAACAAATATCTTTCAGACTCTTCTAGTTTTATCCGAGCTAGGCGACTCGGGCACTTGCCATTTACAAGCGCAGTGATAAGCCTACAGATCTAGAGTGCTTTGTCTGGTGAATGCAAGGTCCACATGTTGGGCATGTGGGATATCCACACTTGTTGAAATCAGATGGACCTCCAGGTTTGGTCTCATAAACGTATATATTTATATATTTGCAATATCTACACATATTAGGGCGGGTTACTTTGCGTTTCCGGTGTGTTAGCCACGCAAGGGGGACCCACTTACACGGATTTTAGTCCAACCTCGGGTTAATCTCCCGAATTTAAAGTTTAGCTTACCTAGGTTCCATACACGTTTAAATGTAAATATGAGGTTTAGGCCTCTAGTGTTTTTGTACTAGCTAGGGAACAGGGTATAGCGATAGGTACACTTTAATAGGAACATTAGGATGGGGTTTTTTTATCTTCCGAGCAATCGGCCATTCATCATTAACTAATATAACATATATTCAACTTATTTTAATCTCGTCTGGTATAATAAATACAAACAGCTGATTTCTTGTATTACTAGTGTCTATGACTCGGGATGTCAGTAGTGAAAACAAAGTCTTGTAGCAGGTTATAAAGAATAAGAATAGAGCAACCTGTTATTTAGACTAAACAAATAATTAGAACCGTTAATTTTACATCGAGATTTGTAGAAACATTTAGTTAATTTTTTTTATCGATTATGATTTAAGATTTGGTAAAGTAATGCTCTTATATTATCTACAGCTGTTGTTTTGAGATGGCAACACTAAAAGTGAGAAAAGTCTCTACTGTCACTAGTCAAATCACATGAAAATTGAAATGAATTTCGTCTTATCCCTACAATAAACAGAAATGGATTGTAGATAATATGCTCCAGTGTTGATGAGGAGATTCTATTGTTGATTGTTGCGTAGTATGTCTAGTATGGAAAAACAAAGCATTCCTAAGGCTGGATTTGGAGTATCTGAAGTGTAATTTGCTAAAAGAAGCCGGGGACTTATGGATAACAATAATGAAAGTTATTCGTTCCCGTATTTACATCACAGATCTCAGAACTAAATTAATTTATATCATAAGGGTTGAGAGTAAATTCCCTTATCACAATGAGTCAAGTTCGCGAGTTGAAAGAGACTTCAAATTGACAACAATGAATTATTATGTTTCAAGGATGAATGCCATTTTTTTTGAGTATAGTCAAACGAAAACCCAAGTTATACAAATCTATTGTTTGTAATGAATGAAGTGAGAATTCATTTAGTTCACGAGTGAAGAAAATTCGTGTTGTTTAATAACAAATATAGATAGTAAAGATTCATAGATTCTAGATAGATCCGGGAGAGATCTTTACTCTAAAAGAGCCCGAAGGCCAATAAAAGATCAAATCTGGCAATCATACGGCATCCAGAGAACATGGGTTTGGTGATATTTAAAATAACACACCAAACAGATTTAACAGAAATTTGTTTTATTTTTCCTGAGGAACGATTTTCCCTCAATATATACACATGAAGTAACCATGTTTTTTACACGATTGCCCATGTCACTAGACATGTTTGGTAGCTGCCATTATTTTACCAAACTAAATATTTTTGGGAGAATGAGATGAAAGCATTACTAGTATAACACAGTCAAATGATAATATTTTGTATGCGGTCGAAGGATTTCAATAAAACTTAGAATTCTATTCACCAACCAATTACTTCTTGTTTAGATCTAGAATCCATTTTAGAATATCATACTAGAACTTACTAAAAGTATGAATTCCATGGCTTTATTCCATACTAAATTATCATACTAACATTATTTAATTTAGTCGAACATGAAAACTTAAGATTCATTAAATTTGTAATAGAACCTTGTATTGTCAGTAACTTCAATCTATTTATAGAATAGTTATGAAGTGTAATTTCATATTGTACATTATTATTTGTCTAACAAACATTTTTGAACAAGATATACAATTTCAAGAATTAAATAATTTTTCATCTCAGAATTCTAATAAGATTTGGTTTTGATTCATATATTGATCTTTATTGTTACATAGAGTAATCTAATATATCTATAACTTACTTGTGGACTGAATGAGTTTATATTTCATATAGAAATAATATAAATAATATTTAATAAGAGTAGAATATCCCATACTGAATCATGCTATAAGAACTGTAGATATTTTTGAAGGCTAGACTACATAAGAAGGAATAAATTTATAATTTAAGGGTAGATAACATTAAATTAAGTTAGAAATTTAATTAGTATGAAGAACCAAGATAGCAGTATGATAGGGGAAACAAGCATTAAATAAATAATAGAAAACACATTTATTTAGGTTATTTAACAAAAATACATAATAGTATAGCACAGTATAGGTACAGAGGCATTTAGCAGCACATCTCGGCTGAACATCTCCTAAAAGAATTTGAGTTGCTACAACAACGTAGGTTCCTACCAATCTAGACGTTCACAACGGTTTTACAGATCACATTTGGCCATTAGTTAATAAGAAATGTTCAAGCTCAATTGTATAAAGATCCTTTCATATTTAGATTTGTTTAGTTGTAGGATATATAAGACTGGGAGCTACTGTTAAGATATTCTTAGGTAATTGTAGTAGAGTTTTCTTAGGGCTTCGTTGTAGGAGTAGAGGTAGGAGACGAGGGTGAAGCAGGCGTGGGTCCAGTTCCTTTAGTTTAGGGCTTAGCAGACATTTCAGTTGGCGCGCGTTCCCAGGATGTATTTCTGTAGCTGATAGTCTTTATAAGTATTACAATTTGGTGGTCCCGTGACTCAGGATAACTTTAGAGTTATAGTAAGCTTCGTCGATAGATTACAATTGCTGCCGGTGACCAGGGATTATACCATTTGCGGACATGATGCAGCATTACACCACTACAACAAAATATGTTTACAATAGTAAATTCCTTTTTCTTTTTTAAACACGCTAAGATAATTTATTTATTGGTAACTTTAACTCTATGTTTTAACAAAATAACTAGATATATTTATTATTACATAATTACGAGAGGAGATAATAAAAACTTAACTCTTGGCAGTGACAAGTGACACTTTATTGTTTTCTGCTGCAAGATCCTGGGTAACTGCATTTCTAAGGCCCGTTTCTGGAGAATCTGGCGTATAACTGAGCATTTCGAAGGATTTCATGTTCAGAAGCAAAGCATTTTTATTTTCTACGGCCCTTTTAGCCCGACTTGGGTACGGTTCTGCGTGTAAATCTGACGATTGCTTATGACTGAAAGTCTCGTGAGTCTTGACAGATAATAAGCAGCATGCAAACTGGATGTCAGCGTCAAGCGCTGCAGAGCGGCTGGATCCTGTGCGATACCAATTATCCTAAAATAAGTGCATTTCACTGGCTCGACCAAGTTTATCAATTTTTTTAAAAATAATGAAGTTCGGGAAGATATTGCTCACAAACAATAAGGCCTACTAAAAAAAATTATACACCATGTTATAGGAAATTTTATAGAGATCATTCTTGACTTTGACACTTTTTTTCTAGCTGTAAAACTTTTTGTATAAAACCGTAAAAATCGTGATTAGGGACATATTTTGAGGTCAAAAAGGGGGGAAAAGGGGGGAGGGGGGCAAAATTCGGCTTGGCAACATTCAGAACCAAATTCAGCAGGCTTTTTTACATCGGAAAAGTCATGTTGCCAAAATAGATCCGAAAATGCCGTTAGCACGGTAAAGGAAGCCGATATTTAGAATTTTCTACCAGTCTATGAAGTTCGGGAAGAAATTGCTCACAAACCATAAGGCCTACTAAAAAAGTTTATACACCATGTTATAGGAAATTTTATAGAGATCATTCTTGTCTTTGACATTTTTTTTCTAGCTGTAATACTTTTTGTATAAAACCGTAAAAACCGTGATTAGGGGCATATTTTGAGGTAAAAAGGGGGGAAATGGGGGGAGGGGGGCAAAATTCGGCTTGGCAACATCCAGAATCGAATTCAGCAGGCTTTTTTACATCAGAAAAGTCATGTTGCCAAAATGGCTCACAAAATGCCGTTAGACTTGAAAATTTTGATTTGAACTACCAGTCTAACTCAAATGTCATTTAAATATTGACAATTTTGACAGTGACGTATCTGTCGTAGTTTTTTTGGTCTTGAATTAGAAATCGTAGTATAGTCAACCATGGCCATTCCTGGTCGTTCAAAAGCTCAAATATGTCTTTCGTTAAAAAGCAATACAGCAGGCAATCCAAGCATCTCAAAAATCCGGTGAACTATCTGAAAAAGTAATGTCTATCGTATATCTATGACTATCCTGTATTAAAACGGTTTTAAGTACTTTGTTTAAGAGTTGTCTATTTGATCAATTTTTTCCATACAAACGTTGACCCCCGATAACGACCAAAACTAGACAGACGTAGATGAAATTTGGTAAGTATGAACTGGACGTAATTATCTATGCCTCTGGTTTTTCAGATTTTCGTATAAATTTGTAATGTGAGAATTGACAGGATCTTAAAAGTCGAGAAAAAAAATTTACAACTTTGCACAGGAAATACAGACCAGGTAACAAAGCATTTTCGCAAAATTCGAAGAAACCATCGGCATAGAAAAAAATAATGATTATCCTAAATGCAAAATATCATCGCTTTCTGTGCTGCACTTTGCGTACAATGAGGGGTCAACGAAACCCAGAATTCCACCCCCGAATCTATAGCTATCTCGACAGACGTTAACGGCGAGTCTCGCGGGCGATAAAGATAGCACTATCACGCGACGGAGAGTGTAGTTGTAGGTATATGAAACGAGATTATTAATTTCATTGCTAAAGGTTGGTAACATCTGGTTCAAGGCAAGACCGGCACATGACGGTCTTCCCTTGAACATTTTAGACGGTCTTTCCAACTAGATATTTTTTAAGGTTATATACATTCGGTACCAAAATCCACAAAATTAATGCGTTATGGGTACATTAAAATCATGAAACATGTAAAACAATTATCAAACAACATTATTACTTACTTCAATAACAAATATTTCGGCTTTTTATATATTTTTTTCATTTATTTACGGAAGCACGTTGCACTTACTTTTTAACTTCGACACACAACTGAACTTGAGAGTCGAGTTGCGACCGTTGTCTCCGTCATAGCGACACCTATCCTAAGTAGAGTAAAATAACTAGGGCAAAATCCTGCTTTACCAACCGAGTTCTACGTGGCGCGCAAATACAAATACAAGAGATATGCCGTGTAGACGGGCTTACCTTATAGACGGACTTACCCACATTGACCTTACTAGTAATACGGTGAATAGAGACTAAAGTACTATGTGTGACCTTACAAACGGTCCGGTAGTTTTGAATTTTTGATATGTTGTCTAGGATGGGTAGTCAGTGTTTAAATAAAAAATGCACAATTCCCCCCCCTCCGCGCCCGCCGCAATATTGAAAAAACCGGCACTTTCTTCATATTTTTACTCATATCTTCCTTTAGGAGCATTTTAGCTAGAAGAAAGCTTCGACAATGTTATAGAGAGTTAAATTTACTACATTTTCCATTTTTTATTTTTTTCTAGGACAGATAGTTACGGAGATATCTACATTTAAAAAAACGTAAAAAATCGCAATTTCCTACTGAAAAACAAACTTCTGGATTATATCTTCGTTTAGGAGCATTTTAGCTACAACAAAGCTTGGGCAATGTTGTAGAGAATTAAATTTACTATAATTTACACTTCAAATTTTGTTTCAAGGACGGTTAGTTACGGAGATATGCACATTTAAAAAACAGGAAAAGTAGAATTTTCCTAACATTTCTCAAAATTCTTGGTTTAGAACGCTGTCATTCAGTTACGGACTAGTCTAGGACAAATTAAAACATGTAGGAAATATAATTGCTTATAAAACTAATGTCCATTTTTACATACATTTTCGGAAAATGTGACTTTATTTTTTACATATCTCCGTAATTATCTGTCCTAGAAACAAAATTTGAAATGCAAATTATAGTAAATTTAATTCTCTACAAAATTGCCCAAGCACTGTTCTAGTTAAAATGCTCCTAAACGAAGATATAATCCAGAAGTTAGTTTTTGAGTTGGAAATTGCGATTTTTTACGTTTTTTTAAATGTGCATATCTCTGTAACTATCAGTTTTTGAAACAAAATTTAAAATGTAAATTATAGTAAATTTTATCCTCTTCAACATTGTCTAAGCTTTTATCTAGCTCAAGTGCTCCTAGACAAAGAATTAAGCAAAAATGTGAAGAAGTTCCCGGTTTTTTCAATATGGCGGCGGGCGCGGAGGGGGGGGAATTGTGCATTTTGCAATTAAACATTCACTAACCATCCTAGACAACATATCAAAAATTCAAAACTACCGGACCGTTTGTAAGGTCAAAATCCTTTATTCACTGTGTTATAGGGAACTTATAGAATTGTACGGATTTGTAGTCATAATTAGTTTCCATTTACTTTCAATAAACAATTTTAATATTTTATTGTTGTTTTAATGTAACGCGACGCGACGCGGAATTTCACTGAACGCCCCGCTACAGCGCAGTGCGTTATATCTGATACAATTTCATGCAAATAATGCAGGGAGTGCGCACTCGCCTTAACGGTGCGTCTCCACTGCAGCGGGGCGGAGACGTGAGGAATCGACCAATCACGAAAGTGTAGCGGAGCTGAGATACAGATTTCAACTCAGGTGATTGGTCTATTCCGCACGTCTCCGCTCCGTTGCCGTGGAGACGCACCCTAAGGCGGCCTATGTAAAATCGATCAATCACATTCCTCAAATTTAAATGCATTCTTTTGGGATTACCAAAGTCGCAGCCTGATTAGTTCGTTATCACCGCTCCGCTTCAGTATTAACCCTTCGTATGCCGTGTCCCGAATCCGTACCTATACTGGTATAGGTAACGATTCGGGGAGGCGGCATACGAAGGGTTAAGGCAACGATTCACATGTTCTCGTCATGTGTTCGCCATCATATGTCACCATCGTAAGACTCACGTCATCAGTATCATCATCAAATTCCCATCACATTAGCAATAATATCGTATTCCACCATATAATATTAACATCATCATTTTATAGAAGTATCAAAAATTACCGAATACAAATCATCCATCCAAATGTAAGCATCCTGCCATTTTTGAATAGCAAATTAATATTCACAAAGTTTGCCAACAAAGGAGTTGAGCTTTATTTTAGACTGAATAAGGATCAAAATTTCATATACAGCATTTAGTGGGAGGAGTCTCATCGGTCACGTGCGTGTGACGCATCTGAAATGTCCAGAATGCCCAGGAAGGGGTCACAGTGTTTTAACAGTACAGTAGGTTGGCAGTCATGAAACAGACAGTAGGGTTGTTTACGGGGATAGTTACGAAGGTCGGGGAATATTGGTATAAATAGGGACGGATTTTATAGAGTGGATTCATTCTTGCTTGCAACTTCGACTGGGTAACATTGTTTTCTGGCATTAAGATACTAAATATAATACTAAAGGGAAATTCTGTTGGAATTTAGATTAATTTTCTGAACTATAATTATTTATTAAAATTTGGTGGGATTTTGTTTTTTTTGAAAGCTATTAAGCTTAGTCACATGCCAGAAATAGTGTTTTGGTACATGGTTGCCAGGTGAAAGATATTTAACCTTGCGGCTGTTAAACGAATATCTTTCAGACTCTTCTAGTTTTACCCGAGCTAGGCGACTCGGGCACTAGCCATAAATAAGTGCAGTGAATAGCCTACGAGTGTGGATAGTTTTGTTTGGTGAAAGCAAGGACCACACGTGATGGACATGCGGGCCTTTCCGCGCTTGCCGAAGCCAAATGGACCTCCATGCTCGGTCTCATATACTTATCTATATATATAAAACTCAAAGGTGACTGACTGACTGACATAGTGATCTATCAACGCACAGCCCAAACCACTGGACGGATCGGGCTGAAATTTGGCATGCAGGTAGATGTTATGACGTAGGCATCCGCTAAGAAAGGATTTTTCAAAACTCACCCCCTAAAGGGGTGAAATGGGGTTCCAAAGTTTGTATGGGGAAACAGGATTAGTTAGACTATTTTATTCGAAACTTCACAGGAGTATTTCTAACAATAAATAAGTAAACACGTGTCTCAGGTTTTTTGTGGCGACAAAGTCTGAAAATCAGCATGGGTATTGTTTTTATGGTTTATCGGATCGCTGATTACGAAAACCACACCGATTTTAAAATCCAACGTGGTGGACGTGAGTTACCATCTCCCCTGTTGGGGTGAAATGGGGTTGAAATGTCTAAATACTAAACCGCTGGTTCTAGAGAGTTCAAATTTGGCACGTAGGTTCCTTATAAGGTGTAGGGGTGCACTAAGAAAGGATTTTTAAAACTCACCCCCTAAAGGGGTGAAATGGGGTTCCAAAGTTTGTATGGGGAAACAAGATTAGTTAGACTATTTTATTCGAAACTTCACAGGAGTATTTCTAACGATAAATGAGTAAACACGTGTTTCAGGTTTTTTTTTTTAATTCAACCCCTAAAAGGGAGAAATGTGGTGACAAACTGAAAATCCATTGGTAATGCTTTTATGGTTTATCGGGTCGCTGATTACGTAAACTGCAACGATTTTAAAATCCAACGTGGCGGACGTGAATTAACATCTCCACTGTTGGGGTGAAATGGGGTTGAAATGTCTAAATACTAAACCGCTGGTTCTAGAGAGTCCATATTTGGAACCTATGTGTCCTTATAAAGTCTAGGGGTGCAATAAAAGAAGCATTTGTCAAAAGTCACCCCCCAAAGGGGTGAAATGGGGGTCGTAAGTTTGTATGGGGAAAAAAGATTAGTTAGACTATTTTATTGAAAACTTCCAAGGAGTATTTCTAACGATAAATGAGTAAGCACGTGTTTCATGCTTTTTGAGAATTCAACCCCTAAAGGAGGAGAATATGGTGAAAAAGTCTGAAAATCAACAAGAGTAATGAGAGTTTCTATGGTTTATCGGGTCGCTGATTACCAAAACAACAGCGATTTAAAAAAACAAACGTAGTGGACGTGAAATACCGTCTCGCCTGTTGGGGTGCGATGGGGTTGAAAATACTAAATATGAGTATGGGTGTAATTTTTATGGTTTCTTGGGACGTTAATTACGAAAATGCCCCCGATTTTTGAAATTTTATATTGTGGACATGAAAATTCTTGAAAGCATTTGCGCCAAATTGCAATTTAATCGGTCCAGTAGTTTTGCAGCAAATCGGTTGTAACAGACGGACTGACAGACAGCTACACGTGATCCTATAAGGGGGTTCTATTTTTGCTTTTGAGGTATGGATAGAGACCCGCGTTATCCTAAAAGATTAAAACAATAGTATTTGTTGGCATCTCGATCGTCGTCAATCGGTACCGAGGCGGGCGGCGCGTTGGGACGGGAGGAGTAATGATCGGGAAACTTCCTGCATCCGTAATAAATACATTCAAGTTTTTCAATAATTATGTTAAGTCATTTCAGAATTCTGAATTACGTATATCTGGCTCAGAATAATTCATTTTTCATTCATCAACGAAGAGAACCTCAATATCTTACAATAGAACAAGACGTAACTTAGAACATGGCTTAGAATCATTAAACCAATCTCGAATATCCCATGTCGATAAGCGGAGGCGGGGGACATTATAAAAGCTTTATACAAATAAAATGCACACATAACCCGGTGTCTTAGCTTCACTTCGAGTTAGGAATTTTGAAGTGATCTTTATTTGGATACAGTAAAAGCTGAGATCGCTTGATTTGAGTGCTTGAGTTTTCGGTTTGATTTGTTAAAGTGGAGTTGTGATAACATAAAAAGTATTTCCCAGTAATATTAGAAAAACGAAAGTCTTGTGTATGTTTGTTACTTCTTCACGCTAAAACGGCTGGACGGATATGCAGATTGCAGATTATACCCTAACTTAACAAATAGCCTACTTTTAAACCTGAAAAAAAAGAGCATTGTTCCCGTAGGATGATGTATATTATATAGGCACGCGAGCGAAGCCGCGGGTTAATGCTAGTATATTTATATGTCTGCTTTATATACACATATTAGGGCGAGCTACTCCATGCTTCCGGCGTCTCATTAGCCGCATGGGGGGGGCTTAATTACACTGATGTTAGCCACATCCTCGGGTTAATCTCCCGAACTTACAGTTTAGCTTAGCTAGGCCCCATACACGTTTAAATATTAATATGTGACCTAGGTCTCTAGTGTTCTTTGTATTAGCTAGGGAACAGGGTTTAGTGATAGGTACACCTTAATAGGAACATTAGGACGGGGATCTTTACCTACTGAGCAATCGGTCAATCGTCATTAACTAGCATAACATTTATTCAAATTATTTTAATCTTGTTAGGCATAGTGGTTAAGAGGTTGAACTATTAATTTCTTAAGTGGTTATGACCCGGGAAGTTAGTAGGGGAAGAACAGAGTCTTGTAGCGGTTTGTAAAGATTGGGAATAGGGAACCAGTTATTTAGGCCAACCAGATATTTAACACCTTAATTAAAGGAATAATTAGTTAAAATTTACCGATTATGATCTAAAGTAATGAACCTTTGGTATAGCTTAAGCGATAGAATGGCATCACTGAGGTAAAGTTGAGTCAGTTGGCAGTAGATATTCGCTTTTCCAATGAACAGAAGTAATTTTAAACTTTATTATAATTTTGATAAGGAAATTGTGGATCGTTGTATAGTGTGGAAATACAAAGCATTCCTAAGACTGGATGTGGAGAATCTGAAGTGTAAATTGCTAAGAAAAGCCGGGGACTTATGGATAGCAATAATGAAAGTTATTCGTTCCCGTATTTACATCACAGATCCCAGAATTGAATTAATTTATATCACAGGGCGTAAAAGAATTCCCTTATCAGAATAAGTCAGTCGAGAGTTGAAAGATACTACGAACGGGCACAATAGTCTTCATGATTTCAAGGATATACTACATTTATGAATATGGTCAAACGAAAACCAAGTTCTAGAACTCATTAGAAGGGTTCAAACCTACTAGGAAGGAGTAGTGTATTAGACTTCTTACAAATACAATTATAACTTTATTTTTCTGAATTATAATAGTTTTACAACCATCACATATATTTATCTAGTTAAATAGGTAGGTAAAATCCTTAAAATAGGCCTTGTGTAGTTAACGTAAAGAAGCCTGCGCCAAAAGGCTTCCCCAAAAGATGGATCCTTGACACTTTGCCGTAGGCTAGGACGTCATGCATAGATGTGATGAGATCCCACAGTGGTTTGTTCAGTTTAGAATAGGTGCGGAGTTCCCCATCCTCTAGCTGAACGCTTTAATTCGATTTGCTTCTCAGGAATAGATAGGTAGAGCGTTCAGTGACACTCTCCGCGCACTTAGGGTGGTAGGGGATAATTAAAAAAAAAAAAAATTATATATTTTTTTTTATAAAGATACCTTCTCCATTATAGTATAATCTAGTCCTTACAAGTTTTTTTTATTGTGGTGATTATAGCAGCTTACTACTTATTGTATAGGTCTAATCCTCCTCAGATTGTCCTACTATAACTTATTTTAGGGATGTATACCATCTTCCCAGAATAGACTATAATAACAAAATTACTTATATTTTGTCAAATATGAAAACTTAAGAACAATTAAATTCATAATGGAATCTCATAGATCCTGTAACTTCCATCTATTTATAGATTGGTAATGAAGTATAGTTTCATATTGTACATAGACATTTGATTTCTAATCATCCTGGAGTGAGAACATGCAATTTTAAAAACTAAATTACCCTTTATTTCGGAATCCTAATAATATTTGGTTTGATTCACATATTGATCTTTATTGTTACATAGAGTAATCTAATATATCTATAACTTACTTGTGGACTGGATGAGTTTATATTTCATATAGAAATAATATTTAATAAGAGTAGAATATCCCATACTGAATCATGCTATAAGAACTGTAGATATTTTTGAAGGCTAGACTACATAGGAAGGAATAAATTTATAATTCAAGGTTAGATAACATTAAATTAAGTTAGAAATTTAATTAGTATGAAGAACCAAGATAGCAGTATGATAGGGGAAACAAGTATTAAATAAATAATAAAAAACACATTTATTTAGTTTATTTAACAAAAATACATAGTAGCATAGCACAGTATATAGGTACGGAAACACTTAGCGACACATCACGGTTAAATTTCTCTTTAAAGAAACTGAGTTACTACTTCAACGTAGGTTCCTACCATCTAGACTTTCACACGGTTTTACTGATCACATTTGGCCATTAGTTAATAAGAAATGTTCAAGCTCAATTGTTATAAAGATCCTTTCATATTCAGATTTGTTTAGTTGTAGGATATAGAAGACTGGGAGCTGCTGTTAAGATATTCTTAGGTAATTGTTGTAGGGTTTCCTTAGGGCTTCGTCGTAGGAGTAGAGTTTGGAGACGAGGGTGAAGCAGGCGTAGATACATTTCAGCAGGTGCATTTTCATAGTATTTAATAGGTAGCGGTAGACATTACAAACATTAGAAATTTCAACAATAACAGTCAAAAACGCCGTCCGCCATTTTTCCCTTTTGCTAATCTGTGGCGTGACGTAGAATTACCTGTAAATATTCGAAATTCGACCGTCGTATAGTGCCATTTCGCTCACTCCAATATACTTTGAAAGGAGATCTAGAGGGACGGCACTATTCGAAGTCGTCAAAGTAGACTTTCAGTCTTGTTTACATGACCGATGACGTCACTATATCTAATAAGCGAAAATGGCGGACAGCGTTTTAAGCATTTCAAAATACAGATTAAAAACTATATTTTCAAATTAAATTTTTTCAGCCATCTTTCACTTTTATGAATTGAAAAATATATATTTAGGTTTCCTTTGCTAAATACTATGCGGAATCAACATTAGTTTATTACAATTTGACATGAGTCAACTAGCCAATTGACAAATCACAAAAGTGAGATACAGATTTCAACTCAGGTGATTGGTCAATTCCGCACGTCTATGCTCCGCCTCGCTTCAGTGGAGAGGCAGCCTAACGGCCAGGCCACACTTCGCGCGACCAGCGTAGCGGCCATAGGAGTGACAGAAACACCACGCTCGAACCTTCCCCTCACTCCTATGGCCGCCGCTCCGCAGCCGGGGACGGAACACGCCAGTACCAACCAGTGAAAAGGGCCCCTTAGGGCCCGCAAGGAAAGAGCAAAATAAAACCGCAGCCGGGCCTGAATTGAAAGTAAATGACATAATGATGACATCACAATAAAATCATTTATTTCAAATGCCAAAAGGCACCTTATCATTATAAACTCATTGAGATACAGTGAAAACCTTTATTGATATGAATCTATATATATAAAACTCAAAGGTGACTGACTGACTGACATAGTGATCTATCAACGCACAGCCCAAACCACTGGACGGATCGGGCTGAAATTTGGCATGCAGGTAGATGTTATGACGTAGGCATCCGCTAAGAAAGGATTTTTCAAAACTCACCCCCTAAAGGGGTGAAATGGGGTTCCAAAGTTTGTATGGGGAAACAGGATTAGTTAGACTATTTTATTCGAAACTTCACAGGAGTATTTCTAACAATAAATAAGTAAACACGTGTCTCAGGTTTTTTGTGGCGACAAAGTCTGAAAATCAGCATGGGTATTGTTTTTATGGTTTATCGGATCGCTGATTACGAAAACCACACCGATTTTAAAATCCAACGTGGTGGACGTGAGTTACCATCTCCCCTGTTGGGGTGAAATGGGGTTGAAATGTCTAAATACTAAACCGCTGGTTCTAGAGAGTTCAAATTTGGCACGTAGGTTCCTTATAAGGTGTAGGGGTGCACTAAGAAAGGATTTTTAAAACTCACCCCCTAAAGGGGTGAAATGGGGTTCCAAAGTTTGTATGGGGAAACAAGATTAGTTAGACTATTTTATTCGAAACTTCACAGGAGTATTTCTAACGATAAATGAGTAAACACGTGTTTCAGGTTTTTTTTTTTAATTCAACCCCTAAAAGGGAGAAATGTGGTGACAAACTGAAAATCCATTGGTAATGCTTTTATGGTTTATCGGGTCGCTGATTACGTAAACTGCAACGATTTTAAAATCCAACGTGGCGGACGTGAATTAACATCTCCACTGTTGGGGTGAAATGGGGTTGAAATGTCTAAATACTAAACCGCTGGTTCTAGAGAGTCCATATTTGGAACCTATGTGTCCTTATAAAGTCTAGGGGTGCAATAAAAGAAGCATTTGTCAAAAGTCACCCCCCAAAGGGGTGAAATGGGGGTCGTAAGTTTGTATGGGGAAAAAAGATTAGTTAGACTATTTTATTGAAAACTTCCAAGGAGTATTTCTAACGATAAATGAGTAAGCACGTGTTTCATGCTTTTTGAGAATTCAACCCCTAAAGGAGGAGAATATGGTGAAAAAGTCTGAAAATCAACAAGAGTAATGAGAGTTTCTATGGTTTATCGGGTCGCTGATTACCAAAACAACAGCGATTTAAAAAAACAAACGTAGTGGACGTGAAATACCGTCTCGCCTGTTGGGGTGCGATGGGGTTGAAAATACTAAATATGAGTATGGGTGTAATTTTTATGGTTTCTTGGGACGTTAATTACGAAAATGCCCCCGATTTTTGAAATTTTATATTGTGGACATGAAAATTCTTGAAAGCATTTGCGCCAAATCGCAATTTAATCGGTCCAGTAGTTTTGCAGCAAATCGGTTGTAACAGACGGACTGACAGACAGCTACACGTGATCCTATAAGGGGGTTCTATTTTTGCTTTTGAGGTATGGATAGAGACCCGCGTTATCCTAAAAGATTAAAACAATAGTATTTGTTGGCATCTCGATCGTCGTCAATCGGTACCGAGGCGGGCGGCGCGTTGGGACGGGAGGAGTAATGATCGGGAAACTTCCTGCATCCGTAATAAATACATTCAAGTTTTTCAATAATTATATTAAGTCATTTCAGAATTCTGAATTACGTATATCTGGCTCAGAATAATTCATTTTTCATTCATCAACGAAGAGAACCTCAATATCTTACAATAGAACAAGACGTAACTTAGAACATGGCTTAGAATCATTAAACCAATCTCGAATATCCCAAGTCGATAAGCGGAGGCGGGGGACATTATAAAAGCTTTATACAAATAAAATGCACACATAACCCGGTGTCTTAGCTTCACTTCGAGTTAGGAATTTTGAAGTGATCTTTATTTGGATACAGTAAAAGCTGAGATCGCTTGATTTGAGTGCTTGAGTTTTCGGTTTGATTTGTTAAAGTGGAGTTGTGATAACATAAAAAGTATTTCCCAGTAATATTAGAAAAACGAAAGTCTTGTGTATGTTTGTTACTTCTTCACGCTAAAACGGCTGGACGGATATGCAGATTGCAGATTATACCCTAACTTAACAAATAGCCTACTTTTAAACCTGAAAAAAAAAGAGCATTGTTCCCGTAGGATGATGTATATTATATAGGCACGCGAGCGAAGCCGCGGGTTAATGACATCACAATAAAATCATTTATTTCAAATGCCAAAAGGCACCTTATCATTATAAACTCATTGAGATACAGTGAAAACCTTTATTGATATGAATATTACAATAAATATGATATCTTTGAGCGGAAACCTTAAATTATGTGAATACAATTTAAGCGTTAGCTATTTTCGTCAACGCATTCACTGCCAGTGCCAGCGACGCATAATATGCGTTCACCGTCATACAAGTTTGTTCTTAAGCCACGCCCCTGGCAGTGAATGCGTTAAGTTGTTGGTTTCGTTGAAGATTTTGATGCTGCGTTCCTTTAACCTTTTGACCGCCACAGTCGGCATATTACGACATCGGAAAATTGCTACGCTGACGCCAACGTCGTCAATTGATGCTTCAACTATCAAAAATTTCGTAATTCAAACCGCAATAAGTATTTTTCTATCCGTGTAAATTTTGGAGCATTTTTTGCTGTGGCGTCATCAGGGGCACAGTGATTGCTTCACCGCTTGGCATTCAAAAGGTTAAAGAAGGGATATCAATCATATTACTCGTCAACATAATGTAGTTCTAAAATAACCAACATTAAATATAATGTCATAGCATGAAAAATGTTTAGAAAAAATGGCACATAGAATAAAGATCCGGTCCGACATCCCTATTCTAGGCCCTAGGGCCCTTAATCTTATTCAGTCTAAATGGGATAAGTCAAGAACATCCTCAAAACACGAAACAGTGCGACGTAGAACTCGCCAGCGACATCTCTCGGCACTTCAACGAACTGGCCTCTTTCGTCGCGGTTCACTCGGTGCACTTGGTAGAACCAATCGGGGAAGAGCGCCGATTTGATCACGTAGTGCCATTCGCGATTTTCAGCTTTCACTACTAGGGTTGTGTGGATGCCTCTGAAGTATAACTGAAAAAAGTACAAATTTGTAGAGTAAGCCTGCGTTTCCACCAATGCGAGGATGCGTAGCGAGACCGAAGGATGTGTTTTTGTTAACCAATAGAATCAGGAAACGGAGCCTAACCGCCGTGCCGGCCACGACTTCGGTCTTAGCAGAGAGCGGTACGTGTGTCTCGCTCAGTCGTATGGCCGCCGCTCGGATCTCTCGCTCAACCGCGCTCCGCGCCGCTTGCCGCCTAAAGTCCTGGCGTGTCTGTTTGAGCGCAACTAGCCGAGCAACTACATTCATCTTCCTCGCACTGTACTGAAGGAAAAGGGACAGGGAGGGAGGAAGGCAGTCAATTGTGTGGAGGTACACTTTCCTGAGACTTGACAGAAAGAAAATGGAGTCGCGACCGGTCGCCTAAAGGGGAATGTGAAATGCACATGCCTAGCCCCAAAATATATATAATACGGTGAATAGAGACTAAAGTACTATGTGTGACCTTACAAACGGTCCGGTAGTTTTGAATTTTTGATATGTTGTCTATGATGGTTAGTCAGTGCTTAAAATGCAAAATGCACAACTCCCCCCCCTCCGCGCCCGCCGCCATATTGAAAAAACCGGCACTTTCTTCATACTTTTGCTCATATCTTCCTTTAGGAGCATTTTAGCAAGAAGAAAGCTTCGACAATGTTATAGAGAGTTAAATTTACTACATTCTTCATTTTATATTTTTTTTCTAGGACAGATAGTTACGGAGATATCCACATTTAAAAAAACGTAAAAAATCGCAATTTCCTACTGAAAAACAAACTTCTGGATTATATCTTCGTTTAGGAGCATTTTAGCTACAACAAAGCTTGGGCAATGTTGTAGAGAATTAAATTTGCTATAATTTACATTTCAAATTTTGTTTCAAGGATGGTTAGTTACGGAGATATGCACATTTAAAAAACAGGAAAAGTCGAATTTTCCGAAAATTTCTCAAAATTCTTGGTTTAGAACGATGTCATTCAGTTACGGACTAGTCTAGGACAAATTGAAACATGTAGGAAATATAATTGCTTATAAAACTCATGTCCATTTTTACATACATTTTCGGAAAATGTGACTTTATTTTTTACATATCTCCGTAACTATCTGTCCTAGAAACAAAATTTTAAATGTAAATTATAGTAAATTTAATTTTCTACAAAATTGCCCAAGCACTGTTCTAGCTAAAATGCTCCTAAACGAAGATATAATCCAGAAGTTTGTTTTTGAGTTGGAAATTGCAATTTCTTAAGTTTTTTTTAAATGTGCATATCTCCGTAACTATCTGTCCTAGAAACAAAATATAAAATGGAAAATGTAGTAAATTTAACTCTCTATAACATTGTCGAAGCTTTCTTCTAGCTAAAATGCTCCTAAAGGAAGATATGAGCAAAAATATGAAGAGAGTGCCAGTTTTTTCAATATGGCGGCGGGCGCGGAGGGGGGGGAATTGTGCATTTTGCATTTTAAACACTGACTAACCATCCTAGACAACATATCAAAAATTCAAAACTACCGGACCGTTTGTAAGGTCAAAATCCTTTATTCACTGAATTAATACGTAAGTTCCTTGTTGACTACGGAACCCTAAAAAGGGGATGGGTTGTATTTAGCTTATTAACTTAAAGAAATATCCTAGGATATGGCTAATGTACATAAGCATTTTAAACACATATGTACTTATGACTCAGAGGGCGCCCCAGTAGCGTAGAATTATGGAATCAAAGATTTGGTGTGATTGACGTAATGATGTGGTAGCTCAGGTTAGAGTCCTGCTTACATTGCAGTGGATCATATTACATTTTTCTTTTATAATTTACCTTTGTGGTGCTTTGTGTTAAATTACTATGAATAGGTAGAGTAATTTCTAGTTACCTTTAAAGTTGGGGCGGTCTTATCCCCGTCTTCGCTTAAGTATACATCAGGCTCGCTATTAGTTGTCAGTCTGTAATGAAAGCAGATCAAAGTTAGGTCTAGTCGAACTATTATAAAATTCTAGATTTGTATTGACAATCCGTTGGAGAGGAGTCAATTCATGCTTTCAGGAAAAATCTTAATAGCGTGATGCAGGATCGTCTTTTGTCTTATAAAGCGTGCCAGCCTGGCGCCATCTTTTGGTTATAAATTTCGTTGTCCACTCGTCACGCCGAAACGGCTGAATAAATTTTAACCAATTTTGGTACAGGGATAGCTGGACATCCGAAAATGCTTATAGGATACTCTTTATCCGTCTACAGTAAAGAAAAAAATACACGAATGAAATTGCGGACACCTTCTAGTTGAAAACACATAAAGGACGCAACTCTGTCCACGTGAAAAGTCGAAAAGATCAAATGTGCGTTATTTTATTTCGCACCTAAATATATTTACAGAAGAATCACAAATAAGTACACAGATTTTGAGACTTATCTGTAAACCGGCTTTCTTATCGCTTTGGATTTCATCATCACTTGCAGACTTTTGGGTACCTACCTACTGAAACCTACATATAATAAATTCGCGTAGGTAGGTATAGTATCTATACCTACTTCCTACTTATACTTACGCAAACTTGTTGATCACTCTCATGATTTCACCAAGCATGGCTTTTTCGTCTACTTTGATGATTTTCTTATCGTTAGAGGAATCCATCACCCTGGGTTGACGGTAACTCGGTCTGTAAAATAAAAATAAAATTATATTCTCAATATTTTTGTATACCTCTATTATAACACTAATACCTTTTTCAGCTCACCTATCTGTCTGCCCGGAAAATCTAGTGAACGGATTTTGGTGTGGTTTTCTAAAAAAATAAACCCGATTCCCTGTTTCTTCCAGAACTTGACGTTTTTAGGTTCGTCCTACTCAGAATCGATAGCATTTTCAATGTCAAGAATAAAAAAAGTGTCCCAGTTAAATTTGTCTATTCCATACGGCACGTTTGATAATGAACTTTTTTTTAATTTATCATGAGCGGGTACGTAGTGGAACCAAATTCCCATAAAAATATTGGGACACTTTTTTTTATTATTCACATTGAAAATGCTATCTATCGTTTCTGATTAGGATGAACCTAAAAACTTCAAGTTTTGGATGAAATAGGGAATCAGGTTTTTTTGGAAAACGCTCAGGTGTAGCTTAGAAAATTAGAAACCAAAGTAGGTATGTAGGTAATATTGGATTGCAGGATTTGTAACAGTTATAGTAATACTTTACCTAATAACATAACCGGTAACCAACAAAAACCCGGATTCAAATCCCGTGGAATTTCAGCAAAACTGATAGATTATAACTAGTTATTGGTATAAATAGGTAGGAGTGGTGAAAATAGGATATGCCACTTACCCATCATCCATTAGATCCCCAAACACCCCTCTCGCCTCCTCATACGATGCCGTCCTCAACTTCATACCCTCCTTACCCTCCATATCAGCGTTTAGGCTCAAGACCCACGCATTACTAGGCAAATCCCTTTTCAGCGGGATAGAAGGATATTCCTTCAATTCATTGAACTGCTCAAACAATATATATTCATAACTAGGCTTATTTAACTTAGCGAAAACTGTTGATAAAAAAAATAGGGCGAATTTGTACATGGCTCGACGGTGGTTGAGCGATAAGTGATCAGCAACTGAGTCAACAGAATGTTTTTCTGTGGCGATTAGTTGTGGGTTATTAGCTACGGTTGGCAACTTTATTAGTAAAATAATTAATAAAAGGTATGACGCATTCATTTCGAAGCTTCCTTGCTTTATTCTGTAAAACTTAGGCTGAAGCCACAACGAGCGATGCCAGCGCTCCGCTTATGTCTATAACCTTAGAAAAAACAGCCCAAATAGCATTCAGGCTGCATAAGTACCTAGTTATACAGCCTTTACTAGCTAGCAGCCTTTACAGCCGTTGACTGGTAGAGAATGCCCTATGGCATTAAGCCCGTTTTTTGTACGATATCGAAGTTTTTTATTTTGTGCAATATAAATATACAGCTTAAATTAGAGTTATAATGGCTGTATATGATCTTCAACAGCTTGTTTGCTACCTGGGAGGTCACACACAAAAAGTTTTAGATAATAGGTTCGCACGATGCAAAACGAGATAAAGCTATCTATCTATAATAGTAGTTAATGCCAGTGTAACATAATGAGAGGCCTTAAAACACAAGTCAAATGCGAGTTTCATAATAGGATCACACGTGTGTTTTAAGTCCTAATTACGTAGGTACAGTTAAATACACTACCTACTTTATCTACGCGTATATTCATCATCATGTCGTAGATTTTTTGAATGTAGATATGAAAGTATCTACCAAGCTGTACTGCCAGTAGCTTCCGCGAAGCGAAGGAATCAATGAAGCAGCGACGACGCGCCCACGTGGTCGGCAGAACATCGTCTATATCGTAATGTTATGAAAATAAAATCACTGGTTGTCTGACCCCTGAGCTACCGCGACAATATACGCACAACTCATGAAAGCGCCCGCTATATAACTTAATGGTGAATGCGCAATACCTACAATTTACTTAGATGTGTGTTTATGCATCAACTCGCCTTTTTTTTTGTTGTTGAATAAAATAGCCCTCAGGCTGTTATCGTAAGTCGCTGTGTTGTGGTGGTAGGCTAGCCGCAGCATAAACCTCGGCACCACGTGTGTGATGCTGTCGCGCGCGGGCGCTCGGAACAGCGGATGAGTACCTAGCTGAAGCAACTGGTTTCTTGTCCTGTCAGTTTGTAAAATTGTATCTAGCTGGGCTTTACATTTTGTGGGAGGCAAAGTGTGTCTTATCGCGGTCGGCGAGAGAAGACTTCAGCGACATGACAGGCACACAATACAGCAACTCGCCCTATGCCCGGGCTACACGAGGCTAGTTTTTCAGGCTAGGATAGCAAGCTAGTGTCATGCAGTAAGCTAGCAAGCTAGTACCTACTTCTGGCTTCGTGTAGACAAAACTATCTTCATTTGTAAGCTAGTTTATTTACTAGCCTCATGTGACCAGCGAAGCTAGTTTGCAGTTGGCTACTTTTTCGTTTTTCTACCGCGACGAGTTTTTGAGATTTTAAATATCAAACAAATCAGGCGTCATTCGCAAAATACTCTTATACTCTCCCAAATCTTCATTGCGAAATTCTTCCAAAAGTAAAGCATGATCCACGTTTATCTCTTCTTAAAATCAACGGTCATGTCCACACCGTTTTTGTAGTTCATCTTCTAGTTCGTCTAGTGCGAATTGGCACAGTTTTCTAACTGTTTTAGTCGAATAGTGTTTTTTTTCCGTATGCAGTTCATTTTGGACGCGTGGTCACCTCAGCACTCCAGTAAGTACTAGCTTAAAAAATCTAGCCTCATGTAAACAGAACTAGCATGCTCCAAGCTAGGTCAGCAAGCCAGGACAGTTTGGTAAAAAACTAGCTTGCTATCCTAGCCTGAAAAACTAGCCTCGTGTAGCCCGGGCACTATTGCTTCTCCAAGAAGTGTTAGGACGGCGAGAAAGATGGCGCTATTGTCAATGTATAACAGATTTTTAGCTTATTTTCTTTTCTATTGTGGAAATACCACATTGCTATCCACTTATCCATAGTCCGTTCCTCGTCACTTCGATCAGTTCTGTTCTGCCACGCATCGCGTCGGTGGAGACACATTCTAAGAACATTCCATGGTGGGGGTGACGTGGCCTTAGCATGTTTACCCACAACACTATTATTTTTGAGCGTGGTTCGGTATGGATAAGAGAGACAATTAAATTCATGGAAGGGACATAATAAAATGCTTATTTATAAAAAAAATATTAACCTTTATTTTAACAATTATAATTAACTATAATTACTAAAAAATATTTGTATTGCTTATATGCGAGCACTGACACACCGTTTTACTTACAATGTTGAAAATGAAATTTTGTATACTGTTATCACTCTTACTCTTGGAACTTGTAAGGTTTGAGTGAAAGAGATAACACAATACTAGTTTTCTTTGCGTAAGTAAATTCTAAGGATATGGCTTAAACCGAGCGGAGCGTATAGCGATCCCGTGGTGCTTCATATCACGCGAATAAATAATATCCAGCTCTTTCTACTGAAGACGGATCAAGAAACACATGTCAGGTTAGCAGAAGATACAAAATGTTACTTGAAAAAAAAGTCTGGACCACAGACTGGACGAACTTCAACCGTGGACGCTGTTTTTGTATAGCTTTCGCTACTTACGCGTTTTCATTAAGACACGTTGTTAACACGATTGTCTCGGGCAGCGTTCCTTTCAGCACTTAGGCTATGCCGCCCTAGTTGAATAGTGAGTAGGTATATATTCCGTAGACACACATTATGGTGTGCCACCGGCCTAGGAGGACATCATTCGTAGACAAATGCGTGTGTCACTGTGTGTCGCCGATGTATATTCTCTGAAGGGTGTTCTCCGGCGCTACGTGCCCTGTTAACACACGGGCGCAGGAGTACAAATTTCGTTGACACATATGGTGTGTGTCCGGCATTAGGAGTAAGAATTCTTTGAATACATAATCATCTTGTACAAGTACAAAGGATAAAACAAGAAGCCAAAATGTTATGCGATTCACTGCAGTCCAAGGGACTCGAACCAAACTTTCTCTTAACTGGGACGCTTTTTAACAGCAGCGCCCTCTGAATACATACATATACATAATTATGTTGTGACACCGGAGACGAACGTGTTAAAATCTCATATTATATAAAGGATGGCTATTAAAATTTTATAGACCTCCTCGATCCACCGGTTATACGCTTCGCCATACGCTACCTCAGTGGCCGTAGCCTTACCTTATGGAATGTACAACATGCGTCAATGTCCCACTTCGATTATTTTCCGATAAATTATATGCACATAAATTAATATTACAGCGTTGAAAACAGACATTTTGTCACCTGAATTCACTGTATTTCACTTTTATTCGTAACATTCCTTAAAAATAGGGTTATTCTTAACCATGACGCAATATAAAAGTTCTAGATTTTGACTGTGTACTCTTATAAATGGAACCCACGTGATGTTTTAAATTGGGGCTTAATTTGTCAAAAATCTAAGGAGTCGATTAAAAAATAATTAATTTTATGGGGAATGGGTGAAATTTAATAAAAATCTTGAATTTGTTCATTCATTAATTCATTCCTTAAAAAAATACAGATTTTCCTGTAGTCCAAAACAAAAACAAAAACTTGGCAGGGGGATAATTAAGGATAATTAAATGAACAGTTAAATTACCTTAGTAATTGCTATTTATATTATCTAGGAGCACAGCAGCACGCCTGCCAAGTCGAAAAAATTAACACAACGGTACAATGTCCGTTACAAAGCGGGAAAAAACATATTCAACTATTTATTTTTTTAAGCTACGGAAAAAACCGTTTTCGAGAAATGACGGGGTTATTCCTACCAATAAACAAAAATACAAGATTGAAAAAAAAAACATACATTCCTCATTTATTTAACTTTGGGCTCAATCGTACGTAATAGAACAGACATGTTTGCTAGATTAAAAGCGATTTTAGGCATCGCCAAATGCAAATCGCATCGCATCAATTATCAAATTAAGATGCACAGTTGAAAAGAGGAGGCTAGGGGTGATGCAACAGACGGGGTTGTAGCTAGATTTTTAAGGTGTCTTGAATTGCGATATAACTAAAAGATAAAAACCCCAATGTTTATTAAAATCGTAAAATATAAACCAATTTAGGATAATAATTTCATCCGTTTGCCAATAACCTACGTTGAATCTTTTTACTATTTTGTGAAGTTATAAATAAATAAATATCAGACAACCTCACACAAATCAATCTAGTCCCACAGTAAGCTCTAGTAGGCTAGTTTAAACTGTAAGACACAGTCACAGTAAGCTAGTTATGAAGTTTCAATGAAGATACTGGCTTGTGACGTCATAAAAATCGGTAGTCAAAACACGTCTATTGTATAGTTTCAGTGGTAGTTAACTTGGTTCCGTGTATTCTTTAAAGTGCGTTTAGTGGTTTCAATGATCCAACTTATTTTCACTATACTCAAATACCGTATTGACATATATTTTTTTTTTTTTTTTTTTTAATAATAAATCATTTATTCACTCCACCACAAAGTATACACTATGAATAGTAATTACAATTTTATAGTATGGCAGTTGTTTGGTGTACAGCTAATGCAGTGGAGCCTGGTGCCCGAACTAGGGGATACCTGTATTTCGGGTCACCAGGTCTCCAGTACCTGGATATTTGCAGCCACAGATTAATAGTGACAATCAATTTCGGCTAGGTCTATTAGAAGAACAAAAACTTAAGAGGTATTTATCATGAAAGTGGAAGCGAGAATGAACATTAAAAGAGAACATTAAAAAGAAATGCAAACAATAAAATAAAATAATGGTACAACATAAAAACAGTAACTAGCTTAAAACATAGCTAGTCTGTATACAAGCTATTTAGTGTGTGTGTGTGTGTGTGTGTGTGTGTGTGTGTGTGTGTGTGTGTGTGTGTGTGTGTGTGTGTGTGTGTGTGTGTGTGTGTGTGTGTGTGTTCTGTTGTAATGAACTGTACTGTATCGAGGTCTTTATCCAATTATACAATTGGACATAGCAGTTTTTCGGTCTTGTCATAGTCGAGGCTAAGGAGCCAATTCTTTACTGTATACTTACATAAAGCTTTAGATAGAGGATATATATTTAATATGGTATTTGCCTTGTTATAAAGAAAGGTACCAAGGAAACAGTAAAATCTTTGAGCAAAGCGAGTGTTATATTTGTCACCACTAGTAATCCTTAGTTTGCGTTTACTACTTTGGAGATCTGGATCATAGGCAAGCGTTGAGTGCTTCCTTTGGATTATGTGTATAACAAAAATTTGACGAATTGACAGTACTTTACATTGTCTATAGAGATCAGCGGTGGGATAAAGAAACGGTAGGAAGTTACTGACTTTGAGGACAGCTCTTTGCGCCCGTTCCAGTTGCAACATGTGGGTTTTGTGTGCACCACCCCAAGATGAGATACAGTAGGAGAGTATAGACTGGACTAAAGCGCAATACACCATTTTAAGTACGTTAGTATCGGCTACATGTCGAAGATTCTTAAAAATAAATATTAATTTTCGTGTTCGTGCTGTAAGGAGTTTTATGTGATGTTGGAAGCTTAATTTATCGTCGAGCATGACGCCAAGATATTTAATGTAGGATGTTTTCTCTAATTTCAAACAGTCACAGTTAGGGGTTTGGTTTCTACGACAGGAATGAGCGATGATATGGAACGAGGAATGATCTAAGTGTTTTTCAGTTTTTGTCGAGAATGTCATGAATTTCGTTTTTTGCACGTTAAGGGAAAGGATATTTCGGTTTAGCCAGTCAGTAACTATATCAAATCCATTTTGTGCATGTTGGAAGACATCTGTCCATGAGTCTCCATGGAAGATTAGAGCTGTGTCGTCCGCAAAGGTAAGAACTTTTCCATTGTGTAACTTCAGTTGGCACAAGTCGTTGATGAATGTTAGGAAGAGAGTAGGGCCCAGAATACTGCCTTGGGGGACACCGTAAGTTACTCGTGTCTCGTCACTAATATAATCACCGACTTTTACACATTGCACGCGATCTGATAGATAGTCCTTGAAGAGTTGCAACTGGATACCCCTAATGCCTAGTTTTTCCAGTTTCAAGATAAGAAGGGGGACCGAGACTGTGTCGAAGGCTTTAGCTAGGTCTAGGAAGATTGCAATTGACTTTTTTTTGTCATCCAATTTTGTCACAATGTGGTTCGTCAATTCGTGCACAGCATCCGCAGTTGATTTGCCTGCTCGAAAACCAAATTGTGACGGTGAGAGTAACTTATTTTTTTCTAGGTAGTTAATTAGTCGAGAGTTCATAATACGCTCCAATATTTTCGATAGCGCAGAAAGAATTGATATAGGCCTATAGTTGTTGACACAGTCTCGGTCACCACTCTTGTGGATCGGGATAATTTGGGATTTCTTGAAGATTTGCGGAAAAACTCCCGTTCCCAATGCCAAATTACAGATATGTGTAATAGATGGGATCAACAAGTCCTTGTACTGTTTGATGAAGCTACCCGAAACGCCGTCACACCCAACGGCACAGTCGGATCGGAGGTTTTTAATAAGACTGTCAACTTCCATTTCATCTGTTTCAAGCATTCCCATTGAAAAAGAACAGTCAGAGGCCAGAGCAGTCGTCCTATCTAGAGATACATGGACACATTTCGCTAGATTTTTTTCAGCAAGAGTTTTGCCCACGTTTGCAAAGTAATTATTGATGTTATTTATTGATTCCGCCGGGTTCGACGTTGATATAAGTTCAGAGGGAATGTCCTTTATCTTAGAAGTGTGTGTTATATCCTTTATTGCCTCCCATAGTTTCTTATGATTTGACCCGGCCTGTCTAATCTCATTTTTTTCATATTCTCGTTTTATTTTCTTCAACAAAGAGTTACAAAAATTTCGATATCTTTTGTAAGTAGTTTTAAGTATTTCATTTTTAGGTGATTTTTTAAACTTTTTATTCAGATTATCTCTATTTCTAATACATTTTAATAAACCCGGTGTAATCCACGGCTTTTTTATTCTTTTGCGGCTTGAGATGACTATGGACTTGGTATTGGATTTTATAATTGTAGTGAGTGAGTTAACTAGAAATAAGGTTGCAGTGTTAACGTCATGTATATCAAATATTGGTTTTAAATTCAGTTCTTGCATGTCTAGATTTACTTGATCTTTATTAATTCGCCGTATTGTGAATTGACGTTGTTTTTGGTGTAGGTTTCTATATAATAGCATGAGGACACAATCATGGTCAGTAAGAGAGGAGTTTACAATAAAGCACCGAGCATTTAGTTTTGTCTTTAACATCATATGGTCCAGGCAAGTTTTGCTATGTGTTGGGAGGGTGTGCGCTGGTAAGAGTCCGTGGGTAGCCATTAAGTTTAGGTAAGATGGTGCTCGTGAGTCGGAGCTCTGCTCGACGATGTCAATATTTATGTCCCCTGTTAGTATAATGTTGTGATAACTTGAGTACTTCATAAGAAGTTTATTAAGAGAATCAATGAAGTTGGATATATTTTTCTGGCCGGGAGGTCGATACACAGCGATAATTAGCGTGCTATTATTTACAAACAAGATCAAACAGTTCGCATCCAGAAGTGGAGGTTCCTCGACTTTAACAACCGTATCTTTCTTACAATAAACCACAACTCCCTCGTTTTGGGTTTTATTGTTTGATGTACTATACGAGACATAGTTGTCTAGTTTTGGAATTTGGTGGGTAGTAGGCAACCAACATTCTGTCAAAACAATAAAGTCCCATAATATTTTAAATCTATGTAGGAGTATGAGCAATCCAGGAAAGTTACAAGAAATACTTCTTATATTTTGTGTTATTATATTTATGCTTTGTTCCGGGTTATGTAAAAATGGTAGACAGTCTTCAAGGTTACAGGTCATAGAATGAGCTACGGACATCGAATCCAAGTCATTATTTAATAAATTTATATTATCCACTGTACGCAAACAGGGTCAGGTGAGTGATGATGGGTATCGAACAACAATAAAGTATTAAGTAGTAACAAACCGGAACACGTCATTTTGCTTTTACAGTAACCGAATGGCCTTGGCAAGAGCGAGAAGTTGGAGTAATTTCGTTGTTTCCCTGGTTTATTACAGTATGCTAATCTACATAAAATACGTTTATTTGTGTATACAAATTGAACTATAATAAGTGTATCATAGTCCGGTAATGTTTGTTGATCTAGGGTAGTACAATAGTAGAGGGAATGTGTATTCAGTGTAGGAGTGAGAATGTAAGTATTTATGTAATGTATGTATAAGGATTGATTTGTGATTACTGCCCTCGTATAAAAAAGGTGAGATTGAGAGTAGTATTGTGTAAAGAAACATTTTATTATGGTCACGAATAATGCGATGTTGTTTATGTTTTGAATTGTGTAGCTTGTAGAAAAATTAACACAGTATTTTTTCGGTAAAAAATCATAATCTAAAACTAGTCACTTTAAGTCACAGATGTCCCTTTCCGATTCGATCAGTTTTGACGGCAAGCCTTCTTTTTGACGAATGTAAACCTTTCCATATGAAGTCCAGCAGGTGGCACCGTTGTTGTTCTTTTTGTATTGCCTAGCCAGGTAAAACAGATATTGTGCCTTAGGTGTCAGGAATTCTGCTATGTAGATTGGTCTGTCGGGACCGGGCAGTTCGATGTGTGATGTACTGAGTTTTTGAACTCCTGGCGTCTTATTATAGGAAGTACAAGATCGCAATATGCTGTCCTTTATGGCTGTGGTGTTAAAATCCACTACTATGGAACTATTAGACTCCGTTTTGGATTTGAGGCGGTACACATTCCGCATGTCTGAGATCTGAATTGGTTGATTCAGTTTAGTGCCCAATTTAATGACCATATTTGTTATGGTTTGCTTATTTTCATTTTGAATTTTGGGAATATTCCTGATTTCTATAGATGTCGACCGCGACTTCCTTTCAGAAAGTTCAATTTGTTGCTCGAGTGACGTAATTTTGTCTTTATACGATCTATTTTCGTGTTCTAAGGTAGTTATTTTGCCGAGTAGTTCGTCGTATTTGCTGGAGATGAATTCCATGGATTTTTGGATCTCAGAGTTTTGGCATACGACTGAGGCCAAAGTGGAGGTTAGTGCGTCGAACTTTGCGTCCTGTTTTTTACAAAAATCACTGAGAAGTTGTTTTATTTCTGCTATATCCGTGTCCTTGTCCTCCGCTAGGTGATCGTCCATTTTTCTTCTAACTCGCCTTGTAATATTGTTTAAATCGGTAGAATGGGCTTGCTCTCTGTCAACAGAGTCCTTAATAGAAGGGTCAGAGTAGTAGTGTTGCAGTTGTGCTGAAGAAAAGGATATTTCTGAGCCACTTGTCGGTGTTTTCTGCATTGTTTTGGTTTGTAGGCCTAAATTTACGGGAAAGGATGATATCGTGATGCGCGTACGCGGTCAGCTGGTGTTCAATGTGTGCGTGAGATAATGCGTGCTTTGTAGATACGCGCTGTCAGCTGACTCGATGTGTGCGTGTGATGGTGCGCCCTTATTTGTTAGCGTGCGCGTGTGAGTAATTGAGACGACTGCTGTAACTGTTGTTTTCTCTGTCTAGCGGTGATGTCTTACTCACGCGGCCGCTTCTGCTGTGCGTTGCGCTTATGTTGTCCTGGTAGCCGAAGTCAAATATTAACTAGCAATATTGTTTTATTTTAGTGATAATTTCAATATTCTTATTTCTTAAACACACGTCTGTAGGCTACAAAGATCCGGGAGAAGAGGCGATATATTGACATGACAAAACGCGATGGCAGGTCACATCGTAGCGTTACCTCCTTACCCCTCTCTACAGCAAATACGCGTAGTGTAAACTGCCCGTTCAACAAACAAACAAACTTGGACACGCCCCCTATCCCCACCCCTAACCCCCCCTCTGCACATCACGTGGTAGCGAAGAGGTACAGCAGTGCACGAGCAAACTGGATTATCTCCGAGCCGCCCAGTTTGGACTCCCCATATACACGATCCACGAACGTGATGGGAACCTCGCCAATCGTGTACTCTAGCTGCCTCGCTCTGTCAACAGAAAACAAAAGATACTGTAGTTAACATGAATAATGTAAAAAACATGCAGTATAAAGCATGAGGCCTATTTCACACCTATTTCTTTCGTTAGATACCCCACATGATAGGATTCAGAACACAAGTTATCCCATAATTAAAAATTACGTCATAACTCACTCCTGCCACCTCTCCCTCTTAAAATATTTAGAAGGTTCATCTGCCAAAGCAGAACTCCTGGTCATCATACCCCATATCTTACAGTTTTATGTCGTGAATATTTTAGTCACGGGAACACCAAACACATGATAGGGGATAGCACTTAAAGAGTGTCTATTCATCAGACGATAAAAAACTGTTTTCGATACGATATGTTGGAACTCTCTTGCCGATTTCTGTCATATTCATTATTATTATATAAAATCTTCACTAGTCTAACTAGATCAAAGTGATTGTTTAATTTTTATCATTAGATTTTTTTACCTGATAATCATTTCCATTTGGAAGACATAGCCTTTGGACACACAGCTGTCTATGAGTTTTTGTAATATGTCCTTCTTGTACAATCTGCAACAAAAAAGTTTTTACTTACACTATTGTATACAAGTATGTTGATCAATTTTGCTTCTCTTTTACTTACAATACAATAAATAACTCTTTATTTAAGAAAACTATATATAAATATGTAAGACACAATATAAATAATTTGATATTAAACAATATATGTGTGATTCTTTAGGCGTTTAAACCGCAGTCAGTCCGCTGTCAAAAATATTGAAGGTATGAGCTACACCAAGCTGCAAACTTTCATACTGTAACCATACTTCTTACCACAATTGATCTAATTTAAAGCATATTATGGCTTACTGCTATGATATTTATGACAGTGGACTGACGGTGGTTAAACCGCCTGTAGAATCACCCATATATATTCAAGAATATGTTACAGATAAATTTTATGCCAGGCTAATTTACCTAAATGACCCAGTCAAATCTGAAGCACCAGGCCTCAAGAGCATCTGTGTGACAAAGTTGGCACCGCGGGAGATCAGCTTCCTCTTGAAGTCCCAGCCATAGACACCACCTCCGTCCTTGTAGCGTGTGCCGGAGACCACATCAAAGTCATGCTGTCTTTGCAGCTCTATCATCTTGGGGATGAATTTAGGCTGCACAAAAGAAAGAAAAAATCAAAAATGACTTTTCAGAATTTTATATCAAAATTACTTTAGCCATGCAATATAAGAATTTGAATAATTAATCAGACAGGTGCTTTTGATCTATCTGATCAGTAATTTTTTAAGATACAGGAAAGGAAACAATAAATCCATACCTTTATTTTTTGTAGTAATAAAAGTGGAAACAGGGTTATAACACGTTGATGGACACTACTTTCAATTAACCGCTGTTTTAAGGTCCTTAACTTGACCTTGACTTGAGGGATGTTTTAAAAGGATGATCTTAAGCGCACAATCATAAATTTTCTTTTGAGGCACCAAAATTCGTTGTATGTAAACCCAAACTACGTTTGCTCTCTATTTTACTGATGTGCCAGTGCTAGTAATATAAGGTCAAAAATTTAATCAAAATAAAAACTTACATGGTGACTAAGATCGGCATCCATAATAACGATAAAATTGCCGGTGGCATGCTGAATCCCGTGCATATACGCAGTGCCTAATCCGAGCTTCTTCTCACGGGGACGAAGCACTATTTTACTGGACCCGTACAGGTTCTGCAGCTGTTTAGCCACGTCCAGTGTGCCGTCAGGACTCCCATCATCAATTATTATAACTTCAAAATCATACCCGCTGAAAAGAAACATCAAAAAAACACGATAAACAAACGATAACAAAGAGGCATCACTATGTGTTAACAATTTTTTTTTACCGAATGTTAGAGCTTACCATTTGTCTAAATATTTCATAATAAGCCATATTATGATGGGCAAATTTTCCCGTTCATTGTATGTGGGCAATAGTATGGAATATTTATCGCTTTTCATGATTTCAGAATCCAAAGCCGTGGCTGCCATGCTGTCAAGTGTCCAATTGTCAATCACATATGGGTATGTTCTGAAAGATATGAATAACATATGCTGTTACCCCGAGCCAAGCCGATCGTTTTTTGTACACCGTTGGACATTTAGGATAGAGTTAAAGTAGATGGAAAGTAATTTATTCGGCAATATAGTATATTGGAAGTCCATAGCAAATGTTCAAGCTATAGGACAGTATCGGCGGCATTTTTATAAAAAGAAAATACATTGTTTTTTGAACATACCCTTACTGTGTTGCGTTTACAGGTCTTTTTTAATACTATCTCAAATAGCTTTCCACGATAAATAAAACCAATGTCAATTGATTGTCAAATTTCATCTCATTCAGTAGTGTTTATTTATTTATTTAGCCAATATTTTAGACTTTAGCCAATTCTTCGACGCGGTTTATTCAATAATATTAAGATTGGACAAAAATAAAAACGTCGTTCAGTCCGTCATCTTTATTCGCAGAGCACTTTCATAGACAAGAAACACAGGAATGTAGAAATGCATTCTAACTTCAAACTATACACTACAACAGGTGGCAGCACTGGCCACTCAAACTAAATTGTACTTGTCTTTTGATACAATCTCATCACAGCCCCTCAAGTTTATAACGAAAGAAGCTGAAGTTAAAACTTGCAAAACAACTTAACTTTTATATAAACAATTATAACTAAGTTTACATAACTTGATGTAACTTGATATGACTTGATACATTCAAAGTCAAAGAAAAAATTATGTGTCTACTATCTAGCCCTATACGATCAAAGTCTTGGGATCAGTCTGCACCACTAGATAATAAACAACATAACAACAACATAATTATTATGTTTTACTACACATTAATTAACATAAGTTCAAATGTCATATGAGTACATTGAGTACTAGCTTAATACATTTAAATTGTTTTATTTTAATTACACAGAAATTACTATACTAAATTTAATTTACTCAAGAAATAATTATGTTTAATACAAGGTAAAGCTTTTGTAAAAATATCAGAAATATTTTCATTTGTTGGTACATAGAACAATGATATGAGTTTCTTATTTACTATATCTTTCACATAATGATATTTAATGTCAATATGTTTTGACGCTTTACTATTAATCTGGTTTTGGAACAATTTAATAGTACTCTGGTTATCAATAAATAAATAAGCAGGAATATTTGTTTCATTACTTGAGAAATCTGACAGAACACCCTTAATATGCATGAGTTCACTTACAGCATGTGCACCTGCCACAAATTCTGCCTCAGCTGTTGACAATGCTGTGCATGTCTGTTTCCTTGAGAACCAAGATATAACATTTTCACCTTGATATATGACGCAGCCACTGGTGCTCTTACGATCTGTCTTGTCTCCTGCCCAGTCTGCATCGGAGTAAGCTCGAAGTGTGATGGCCTCCTTTGACTTCTTATACAGCAGCCCCTTTTCTGCAGTCCCTTTAAGATAACGCAAAATTCGCTTACCTGCTTTCCATAAGTCTGCTGTCGGTCTGTCCAAAAATCTACTCAGATAGGAAACAGCATAAGTGATATCTGGTCGACTGTTTGTGGATATATATAAAAGTGAACCAACTAATTCTTTAAATGGTACATTAATTACCTCTGACTTGGTGTCTGCGCTGTAGTTGATTTCCATTGGAGTACTACTTTTCTTACAATCTTGCATATTGAATTTTTCTAGTAATCTGTTTATCATGTCTGTCTGTTTAATTTCCATTCTGTCCTTCTTTCTTGTAATTTCCAGTCCTAAATAATTCTTTACTTCTCCCAATTCCTTCACATTAAATTCTTTTTTCAGTTGGGTTATGATAAAATTTCCATCACCTAGTATTAAAATGTCATCTACATACAGTAATATCCAGGTTTTTCCTTTTCTGTACAAACAATAGTCATATTTTGATTGTATGTATCCTTGTCCTGTAATAAATTCATGAAATCGATTGTTCCAGCATTTGGGTGCTTCCTTCAGTCCATATAACGCCTTTTTTAGTTTCAATACTTTTCCTTCTTTTATTTTCAATCCTTGTGGACATTTTATATATACATCCTGGTCTAAAAATCCGTTTAAGAAAGCTGTGGGAACATCCAGCTGTTTTATTATTTTATCTTCTTGAACTGCTATGCTCATCATTAGTCTCATTGTTGATGATTTAGCTACTGGTGCATAATTGTTGTATGAGCTACTCTGTTGAAACCCTTTAGCTACAAGTCTCGCTTTCTTTATTCCATCTTGCTTTGTTCTAAAAATCCACTTTGTATCTATAGCTTTACACCCTTTTGGTAAAGTCGCTTCTTCCCATGTATCTAATTTCTGCTGTGAGTTCAGCTCTTTCTTTATTGCTTGTTCCCATTCTTCACTTTGTATGGCTTCTTCAAAATCTTGTGGGTCACCTGATAGTAAGCAGTATGCTGTATAATTTAAGTCATATTTTTCAAGTAATTCCCTTGGTTTTCGCACTTGTCTTCCCGATCTTGTATGAAATTCCTCACTTTCTTGTCTTTGTTCTTCGATATTACTTTCCTCTTCAGTTTCTGTAAAATATTCATCATCCTCTTGATTCTTTTCAACATTTTCTACCTGTTTCTCTTGCTCTTCAGACTGTGTTTCCTTTAATTTCTGGTCATCTTCTTCATCATATTCATAATACCTGTATCTTACCTCTTCATGTTCTCGCTCTGACTGTTCAAACTTCACTTGTGTCTCATCAAATCTTATATCTCTTGTTACTATGATCTTATCCGTTTCTGGATCCCATACACGATAGCCAGTAGGTGCATATCCAACAAATCTCATTGTTTTCGCTCTCTTTTCAAGTTTGTCTTGCCTTGGTAATATATGAACCCATACCTTACATCCAAATATTCTTAGTCGTGACAGATCTCGATGTCCAAACATCATTTCAGCTGGTGTATGAAAACTGATGGCAGCTGAAGGACATCTATTTATTTGATAAACGGAGCATCTTACCGCTTCACCCCATAATGTTTTTGGTAGTTTTGTTTCGGCCAACAATGTTCTTGCACGGTTGTATATGGTGCGATTCATCCGTTCTGCAACACCATTCGATTGTGGGCTATAAGCAATTGTAAATTGTAAAATTATACCTTTTCTATTGCAGAAGTCTTGCATCACTTGATTTTTAAATTCTCCGCCATTGTCTGCCCTAATTTTTCTTACTTTATAACCTGTTTGTGTTTCCATTTTATTTATATAATTAATTAATTTTTCTGTTGCTTCACTTTTCCTCTTCAATAGATAAATTTCGCAGAAATGAGTGTAATCATCAATTATTGTTTGGTAATAAATCTCACCGTTAGCTGTTGGAGTGCTGACAGGACCAGAGAGATCAGTATGAATTAATTCTCCTATATATCCGGATCGGGGCTTCGGAGTGGTACAAAATGGTAATCTGGTAGACTTACCTTCCATGCAGGCTTCACAGGGTTGGTCACTATATGGCAGCTTCATCATCCTCAAGTGTTTTCGATTAGCATGCCCTAGTCTCTGATGCCATAAAAAGTCACTGTTGATATTGTTAGTTGCTAAGCACCTGTCATCATCTAATTGCATAGGTATAACATACAAATTTCCAAGTAAGTTTCCAAAAATTTCCTGAGTTTTATTTTTAATTGACACATTTTCTTTATTAAATTGAACCATATAACCTTTTTGTAACAATTTCCTAACAGACAGTAGGTTGTGTGACAATTTAGGTACTATCAAACCCTCTATATTTACTGAAACATTCCCACATTTTAAATGTAATTTACCCCTTTTGTTACATGTCAGATATTGACCATTTGCTACAAACACTTTTATTTCTTTTTCTAATCTTACTACATCTGTCATATTTTGCTCAAATTCAGTTTTTAGCAAATGTTCAGTTGCGCCAGAATCTACAATGAAATTTATACAGTCATTTCCATTACTCACATTACAATTATTTGCATTAAATGCAGTGAATGATAATACATCCTCATCTACAAGTTGTACCATGTTGCTAGCTTGCCCCTGATAGTCACGATGTGGCATTCCCCGCTGTCGACTGGAATAGCTTCTGTATCTGGTAGGTCCACGATAACCTCTTGTCGCTGGTCGTCCTCGGTGAGTATTGTTGTGAGTGTAGGTCTCCGGTTGTTTCATCCTACAGTCCCTGATGATGTGTCCTTTCCGTCCGCAGCCATAGCATACAAGAAATGCCTCCTCCTTTGTGTCCTGATGAGGTTCTTCACTTAATTTTAGTTCCGCGTCGAGTAATCTTGCTTTGATCGATTCTATATTTAGCATTTTCTCACTGATCATCGTTTCAATTGATGTTATAACGTTGTCATAAGCAGATGGTAGCGCTGCTAGTAAGTAGCAAATTTTATCAATCTCCTCAACTTTAGACCCGATTGCATTGAGTTCTCCGAGAAGAGAATCAAACTTTAAGAAAAAATCTTGTAATTTCTCCGTTGCACCGCATTTCAACATGATAAGTTGTCGTTTTAGTCTTAACTTGTTGCAAATACTTTTCCTTTCGAAAATGTCTTCTAGTTTAGACAACATGTCCGCCGCAGTTTTCGATTGTTTCACTATTTCGATATATTTATCACTTAAACATTGCACGATTATGGATCTTGCTTTCGCATCACTGATGATATCTGCTGGCTTTGTACTATCGAAAGACTCTTCTAATATAAGTTTCACTCTAAATTTCCAATTCCCAAAGTTACACTTTTCACTCAATCGTATTACATTATATTCTGTTGCCATTTTGCGCTAATTACTTATTTATTTTATTATTTCATCTGTTGTTTTACAAATAGCGCAGTGGAAGCGTATTAAGATTGGACAAAAATAAAAACGTCGTTCAGTCCGTCATCTTTATTCGCAGAGCACTTTCATAGACAAGAAACACAGGAATGTAGAAATGCATTCTAACTTCAAACTATACACTACAACAGGTGGCAGCACTGGCCACTCAAACTAAATTGTACTTGTCTTTTGATACAATCTCATCAAATAATTCGTATTAATATACAGCTCTGCTTCATAATACAGTACACGAAGTGTATTATTGTTTTAAAACAATGTCTTAAAAGTGAAAGTATTACGTGGACCAGTATCTGGCAAATTTTATTCTATTTTCCTTTAGATTTCCTTTAAAAATGGGTAAAACTAGTAAAGTAGTGATCTGCGGGATGAAGGGTGTCGGTAAAACCGCTACCCTTGAGCAGTTGATATACGGAAATGTGAATTTAAAAACTTACTTCTATCCAACGATAGAAGATATTTATGTCGCTAATATAGAGACTGATCGTGGCACGAAGGAGCGAGTGTGTTTCTACGACACCGCAGGGCTCGAGCCACCCATTACAGGCGAGTTCAAAGGTCTTTAAATATAATTTTTTGACAAATTATTATAGTTACCTACAATAATCATGAATTAGCCTTGTCTGAAAACTTTCGATCTAGTTTCTGACTACTACTATCTGCCTACTTTCATGAAATAAAAAAATTGGGACTTCCTAATTTTCTATGTTAGGAGCTGTTGTTGAGTTCAAAGGTTTTTAAATATTTTTTTTGTCAAATTATTATGGTTAAAATTATCATTAATTAGCCTTGTCTGAAAACTTTCGATCTAGTTTAATTAACTGTCTACTTTCATCAATTAAAAAAATTGGGACTTACTAATTTTCTAAGTTAGGAGCTGTTGTATTTTTCTATAATGTGTTTTAAAAGGCTTGATCAGTTGTTGAGAGAATGAGTGATTTGGCTAACAGCTACATTTGTAAAATTATGATGGATCTAACTTCAATTATGAAAAAGATTTTATTTTTATTTTGAAGCCTCCATGATATTCCATCAGATTTGAACTGATCTCATTGATACCTGGTAGTGGATGATTATATAATTGAATATGTCTTATGAAGAAAACTCCCGAATGTCTCAGACATATTAAAATACATACAAAACGGGTTTACTCACATCGTAGAAGTCGCATATCTCTTGACATGTTTTGAATTGATACACGAATCATCATCAGAAAGGAGCTACAATCAGTTGTGGTGTCAGCCAATTGAAAACGAGTTTTGTATGTATTTGAATATGTCTTTTTCCTAGTTCAGTAATAGCCCTACTTACTAGCTCTTCTTGAAGAAACCTAAAGTATATTTCAAATTAAACACAGACGTGATTTCTTTTTTTAATATTGGCTTGCTTTTTCAGGGCCACCTCAGTCCCCGACCATGCAGTTAACAGCCAACCAGGTGCTGCAGCGGCACTACCTGGGCTTCGCAGAGGGCTACGTCATGGTGTACGACACTAATCGGCCAGAGTCACTTGATGTGCTCATGTACCTGAAGAAGGATATTGACAGGAATAAGGATAAGAAAGAGGTTGGTTTTCATTTTTACAAAGATTTGAAAGAAAGACGGAATTTTATGGCCTACTTCAGCTAACTTGATTAACATTTAAATTAAATTGTAATAAATACTCAAATTGAAAAATAATGCCCCAAGGGAGCAGAGATGTATCTTAGTCATAGTCAATCCCAAACTACTATAGAAATTATTATAGTAATAACCAGTTATAACTGGTTTTACTAGGTATTTACCAAAAGTTGGCAAAATCCTAATCCTATTGCTATCTCTATATCTAAAACAAAGTCAACCATACCTACAACTGAACCACAAGCCGCCCGTCAAAGAGTAGGTATATCTATCCGAATTTCTGATTCCAGCTTATTAGTTTCTATAAATATAAATAATAATGTACTGTTAATTTTTGTTTTCAGGTAGTGATGCTAGTAATAGGTAACCGCACCGGCCCCGACGACGTGAACTGCCTCGAGAACACCTGCTCGAAGGCCGCCAACTGGTGCTCGCGCGAGAAACTCCGCCATTTTGAGGTGAACGCTATGGACCGGCCCTCCCTGTACGAACCCTTCATATTCATGACCTCTAAGCTTAACCCGGTACAGAACAAAACAGCCTTCCCCCAACTCAGTACTTTAAGCAAACTAACACAGAAAAATAATAGGAGCGATGCTATGTAACATTATATTTTTAATCTATGCCCTTTTTGCTACCAACCGTAATGGAGAGCGTTTGATGGATGAATGAACTTAGCCTGGAGCGATTTTCGAAGTTCTATTGTTATTGGGCGATTCTTTGAGCGATTGAACCAACGTTACAACCATGGTCTCAGTATGGACGATATGATAAGGAAATGAGTACATATTAATTACAGAATGTAGACGTTTTGAACTCTGTCCATTTTATCGATATCGATAAAAAATGCAAGCATATGCCTACTACTCTATTTTAGTCTGTTAGATTGGTATTTGACAGTTCTCAGATGTACATGTTGGTATGAGTTTGCCACGTAAACACGTTCCATTGGCTAGTATGAGTCCCGCTTCTTAAAACGTAGTGATTATATTCCCTTTGTTATTAGACGGCTCTGAATTCTTTAAAATTGCCGCAAAAGGCATTCGAGTCGTCAATAAAGTGACAATAGTTGTGACAGCGGTTCAAACGCTCATGAGAATCGCGCATTGTCTTTTAATGGTTACTAGATTTTTTATGATATAAAATCTTTCTTCAATTAAATTCTTACGTAGAGGGTTGCCAGGTTTACTTACTTTCTACGAACGGCCAGATATATTCTCATCTTTTGTTAGGCTTTTTGTCTCGCTCCGCGCGAGTTGATAGTCGGGGACGAGTAAAGCCAAGATTGTCCTAAAAAAACGTAAATCTTGCTTAGATCTAATTATGCACAGAGTCCAGCTTTTGAGTTTTAGGACCTGGCAGCCCTTTGCGTGGAGGTAGATTCGTCGATTTCGAATGATCGTATTTGAAAATCGCTCGTCGGGTACTTTCTGAATGCTTTCTTGGTGGTAACAATGAAAACTGTCATGTCTTTGGCGGGAAATTTCCACAGATAACCTACTAAATATGTTTTGAAACGTATTCAAAAGAGCAGACTTCACATTAATTTCCTGCCAAGAATTCATCAATCAAACATCATGTTCTCAATTTGTTTAAGAATTTCAGAATAAAAGTATTGCTACAAAACCGTATTAAACAATTTACGTTAATTTGATTGTACTTAACTATGTATTTTAATATTGAGTTTAAATTGCTGACCAAGCATATTATGAAATGAGAAATTATAACTATGAAATATTGTAAATTTTCCTTGTTAAATGGAAAAATAGGCAAATTTTCAGAGCATTTGATCTCTCAAATATACATTTTTGCGTGCGGTGTCATTAAGGTTGCACTTAGATACTTAATCCTACTGGACCCTTATAGCACCAATGTCATGTCATCAAGTGTAAAGAAAAATTTTGAATTAAAAAAAATGCTGATGTGAGAAAAATGCCAGTGTAGAAATGCTCTGAAAGTTTAACTTTAGGAATTTATTTAAATCTGTATATTAGCCAAAACTACGTTGCATTCTTATGAAATCTCATTAGTTACTTTAGTTGAAATTGCCCCTAATATTTTATAATGTTCTATTAATATTGATTTACTCATCAAAATCATTATTGAAAGAGGAATATTGGGGCATAGGTTTTAATATATTTGTAGGTTAGGAGAAATTTATATTCAATAAGTACAGAATTTATTCTCTTGTATATTATAACATTAATGCAATGCCAGACAGTCTAGTAGTGACAGTGCAAGAGCCCTTCCCTTCTCCCGCCGCGCTGAGGGCGGCGAGGAGAACGAAAACCAGTGCAGTGGGCCGCGAGTCGCGAAGCACGGATAGCAGTCCCTGTTCCTGTGAGTTCGAAACATGTCGGGCCGTTCCTGACAATTTTTACGTGAGGTTAAACCGTTTTTATTATTATTATTCTGTAATGTTATAAGTTATCAAAAGCCCAACACCATTTGAAAGTACTTATCTTATCTTAGATGACAACTGTTTGCTATTTTTAACACGTTCACTGTCCCCATACAAAACAAATTTCACAAGTCCGAGTGACAGTAATTGTAGTTCGTAGCGTGTTCGTAGCCGGGAACCCATAGTGGGAGCACGGACTCCTGAAAAAAATATGCATGACCTACCATTGGGGACCTGGACACGGACAGGGAACGTGTTAATGAAGAAACACCACATTTTTTGGACCATTTCATGCAAACTCTTTGCGCTTTGATCTTTGAATAAATGGTTCAATAAAAAATTTGGTGTTAAAAAATTATGAAAAATATGTTCCATTCATATATTGATGGTAAGAATAATTTAAATTTACCGTTGAGAATTGCCCAGCTAGTCTTCTATGAATACTTCTCAATACTTATTTATTTAATATTTGAATGTTCTATGCTTACATTTGTTTCATTAGGAGTAAAGAGGCGCACAAAATACTTGCTTACGTAATTATTGAACGGCCCTTTATGTATAACTTAAATGAACGTTTGTGCAGTTGGAGCTTAATGTACTTAAATAAATTTTAGCATGTAAGACTATTAGTGCAATATTCTTTTTATTTATAATTGTTATGATCTTCTTAATGATTTTAAAAGTTAAGTAAATCTATCGACTTTGTAGATAACTTTTCTGATTATTTTAATGGTAGTGGTAGTAGTCTCTCTAGAAAATGGCTTTAACTATTCTCGCACTTTTATTCAGGTCTTAGAAAGCTCTGACTTTTTTTACGTGCATGTTTCACTGCTGGGCAAAGGCCTTACGCCACTCTCCGTGGGTGGATATTACTGCCACACTTTCAGAAGCGAGTTCGGGTCATCCCGCCATTTTGGTAAGCCTCTACTTCGTTATCATTCCACGGGTAATAGACGTGTAGACATTTTTTTTTAAATATCCATTGATCCTATTTTTTATTATGATCAAACGTCTATACGGGGCTTAATATATTTAGATTGCTCTAAGAGATAGAAATTATTGTTAAAGATTGACATTCCTACGGACCACTGATAACGCTCCAAACAAATGCATGCCGTGAGGTCACCACCCCAGAAAGGTAACAAGTCAAGCTTAATATGAAAGCTTCGGACTTTTTATAACAAGGTAGGACGCGAGACTTATATAGAGCCGACATTGAAATGAAAGAATTTATTCAGTATGTAGGCCACATGGGCACTTTTTCAAGCCAGATTGTGAATCTACCGGCATTTCCCAATAGACCGCTGTTGAGAAGAAAGCCGAAAGTAACTCAACATTCCGTCACAAGTAGTCCCAACCTTGTCAATATGCATTTTGTACTGTAAATAAGGAAGAGGGTCAAACCCTTTGAAAGACTTCAGAGCTTTTCAGACCTGTCATTAGTAGGTTAGACTAAATAAAACTAAATTATGAATTTAGATTATAATAGGATGAATTTAATTTATGATTATGAATTATGAATAAATTGTTTCGAACTAAAAGCTTGTTTTTCTTTTATTGTCGATATCAGCCAGGGGGCGTGGCCTAGGAACAAACTTGTATGACGGTGAACGCATATATGCGTCGCTGGCAGTGATTGCGTTAATATTTCTTCTTTTTTAGTATATAACGTTTGATTACGCTATCTTACAATCACGCAAACCTATAGATAGTTGGCTAGAGTAAGTGCATTTTAGTAGTATAACCTCTGTACAGTCCGACCAAAAAGAGTAGAAATTAAAAAGTCCTCCCTTTCTAATCAATATAAGAAAACGGGGACACAACAGTATTTCTACTCTTTGTGGTCGCACTGTACATCTCGATATTTCGATATGATAGGTGCGCTTGTCCCGCCGTGCAGGAGCGTTGTCTTCGAAACCATGGACGTAACATCACGTGCGAAACGTCGAGCTAATAAAATAAACACCTTTTATGACCCAACGTTCAGTAAGTCATAATTTAAATTGCTTGATAATTTTTTTTGTGTGTCAAATGAAATAAAATGTAAAAATCCAGCGTAGGTGGCAATAATTTATTCTGCATTTCAAAATGTAATTACAATATTTATTAATAATATCATCAGTTTCTACGACTAGCGGGACATCCCGAAGCGACGCGCGAACATGCGCCTTTGAGCGACTAAACGAGGGCAGGCACGCACTGATACAACTGACTCTCTCTCCCTTACTCGGCTATCTTAAAATGCGAGAGCGAAAAGGATGGCACGACGCAATTTCTATTTTAATCTTGAGAACTGATCATTGTCATAATGTAGGGCTTTAATCACGGGATTTTTGTACGACTAAATGCGGGAAATCGGGATTGTCCATACAAAAGATTCCGGGACTTGTGTGGTGTTGTGTTTTGTTTTTAGTAGTGAAAAATATGCGAGAAATTTAGGTCGCTGTTCATTTCTCTGTTAAGAATTTATTGTTTTTATTTTAATAACCATAATGGTGAACTTGTTGAATTGCCATTATTATGTGGACAGTGAAACCACGCTAACTCTTCCAAACAAATGAACTGTCAAACCATACAAACTGAGTCACTTTGTATGGTTTGACAGTTAATTTGCTAGGAAGAGTTAATTGTGGTCCGACCTAAAGGTGTGAAAACATTAAATTAGATTCAAAACTGCTCTTAAAGAGTGAACGTGTTGCTAAATGTACAAAAGTAAACAATCTGTAAGTTTGTAGAAGTAAATATAAATTGTGAATGCCGTAAATATGATAGAATATTACCATACTGCGTACTTATTAACATACTGGCAAGTAGGTATAATTTTTTTGCGGCGAAAGTACCATGCGTGCCTTCCCTTAGTCATTATGAATCATCGAAAACATATAATAGGTATAATACTAATTGAGTTCGTAACTGTTTTCGATTTTAATACTTAACCACATCTGTAAAATGAGAAAAAATACACAATAAGTATAATTCCTTTCATAATTGTTTTTAAGTGTTCTTAATTACCATATCCTATTAACGAAAAACAAATCATCATCAATACAACTGCCATCAATTTCAATGCTATAATAAAAATCTCAAAATATCTATTACATTATGACATTAAAATTGAAATGAATATAATATGCTAATAAACATTAAAAATAGTTTCAAATTTGAATAATTTGTTTAGAATCTCAACTTATTTACATCTTTGGAACCTTGCATCACTTAATAAATATTTTTTAAGCTGGTAACACCTGTTTTGGAACGTCCTCCTTAGAGGAAGACCCGTGTTGCGTCTAAAACGTCCTTATCTAATTTTTACAGCGATTTTCACTTTCCTAAACTGGGTAGGCAGACTAGGGTTACCAATTAACACTACAACTACCATACAATTTACAATAGATATTTAATACTAGTCGGTCTTTTTTATGAACACGAGTGCTAGATAGCACATTTTTGCATAGGTATGATATGAAACTACTTTGTTTGGGTATTGTTGACTTTTACCAGTTTTCTAAGTTTGAAATGTACCCGGTGCAATCAGGCGTTAATAACTGATGGAGCATGGTAAAATCTAGCTTTGCAAATAAATTACCAATTTGCCTGCCACAATATTCGTATAGTTTAATTTTATTTTTAATCTCCTTTTTTTTGCTGTCGGATTAGGCAAGAAACAAATATTTTATTTAAACGAGCGTTTATCCAAAAATAAACATTGCACAAAACAGAAGTCTGTACAAATGGCGAAGTTAATGCCAAATGGCATTCTCTACCAGTCAACCATAGGGCTAAAAAAAGATACAGGCTAGGATACAAGGCTAAAATAAGTTTGAACGATAACTAAAATACGACTTTTGCCACGATTCAAATCAATCCTATCTTTTCCAATGGCACTGCAACATTTAGGTATTATTTTTTATACATTTGACTATAATTACCATTTCCTAGGGCTTCCAATCTCGGGACTTTATAAGTATTACCGGGGTCCCGAGATTGGCCTTAAGCCCAGTCTGCCGTCCCAGGATTAACATGTGCGTTCTACGCTAGTCTAACCTACGACCTAGCATCGCTGTCTTAACCTAAGTAGACTACCCTATGTCTATAATGCGAAGATAACTTTATCATTCCTGTTTTGTTTCGATATATAACGTGTACTATAATTAATATTGGGCTCACTGGCAAGACTATTGTTTTTAAGTTAAATCTGAGTTGTTTTAACTTACTAACGAAAATAACAATTATAAATGATATAAACCTACCATGATTACAATGCATGGATGAATAACTTAAGATCTAGTAATTTTCACAATTTCAAGAAATAAGTTATTGAACAGTATATCATTTTAAAAATATCCTGTATCGGAAAAAAAAACGTGTTTCCATATTTGACTATAGACTATATATATTCATATAGAGTAGAACAAAAAAAGGACTTCAGGAACAGGAATTATCAACCCAAACCCATCCAAATCGAAAACGAATAAAATTAATTTCTTATATTAATATAATTAAAATGTTTCTATAAAACACTGATGTCAATATTTAGTTCATCCTCTGACACGCCCAGGTTTAAAATTGAGTACCGAAGTTGAGAGCTCTAATGAACATAGACTATGACTATTACCAACAATCCAGATTGCTGTTAACAGACTTGCGGGAAGTCGATTCTTTTAAAAGAATCGAAGTCGATTCATTCCTGAACCTTTGCGCCTCATCTTTTCTCTTGATCTTAGATTTAGGGCTTTCTATCTCAAATTTTTTTGTATGAATAATCCCGGAATCCCGGTACTGCCCATACAAAAATCCCGGTGATAATCCCTGTTTAAATATAAGTCGAAATTAACAGATTCACACACTTTCAATTTATTGTTACACACAGCCTCGCCAGTTCGCCATGTTCGTAAGTGATGTACCTATACCGTTTCAAGGACTATTTATGTACTCAACATTCTGAGCTAAGTCAGTGCCGTAATGCCGCTAAGACAACGCTAGTATTAAAGTTTAGAGCCTAATAGACCTAACAAGGCTAGGTGCACACAGGAGTCGGGTGCGCTTTTATTAATGGTGTGTAGGTACCTATGTATAATCTCATTATAACATTAAAATTGTATTAACACTTTTATTACAGCTGAAACGTATTACAACGAAATTGCGATGTATCCTGGACCTGGTTTATCATCGTGATGGCACATAAAGACGTCGGGTCGAATCTCGTCTGAGGTATGCAATGCAACCTTTAAATTTGCGCTTTAGTAAAAAAAAAACATTAGTGTGTAATATGTATGTAGACCTTTTAATGGATTTTTTTGTTTTCATTTTTTGTACAAGTTTGAAATCTATAAGGATTTCAATACAGTGGCGTGGCATCAAATAAACCCCTGGGCAAGTAGATTTTGCTTACTACTTCAGAAAAGTGCTTTAAAGACCTAAGCAAGCTGGTGGGAATTGGGTTTGGACGCCTCGCCACTTGTACACTGTCGTTTGTGTAAATGTAAATGTTTAAGATAATCTGCAACAAAGTTTCAAAACCCTATTGGCCAGATTATTTGGTAATTCAAACAATTTGTGTGTCCCTTTAGGTGTGCCTTCAATATCCCTTATCATTCCCCTGTGTGCACAGAATTCAACAATTCACTAATTATCAACGACTTAGTTGTATAGAACCATTGGCATATTCCATCACTGAGAATTAGGGCTTCCAATACCAATATTTGCTGGACCCGGGATTTTTTGTTTACCGGGATTCTGAGATTACCCATACAAAAAATCCCGGCATTGGACAGCCCTACTGAGAATGCGATACCTAAGACGCTCTGAGGCGTTGAAAACGCTTAACCTACACTTACAACTAGCAATAAACACGAGACGAAAAGGAACGTCGAGTATCAATTGAATAATTTAAAGGCTCAATAACGTTTATCCCACTTGAAATAATTCGGTTGTCCAACTTAATGTACTCACGTTGCACTTAATATTTTACGCAAATACTTATTATATCCAGATATCAACGACTTTTTCTGACATTTGATTTAATTTGCTACAGTTTTGCATACCTATATAGCGTGTATATTTGATACAACCGCATATTGTAGCCAGACGGAGATTTTAGTGCTATAATCTGATATTTATAACAATTATTAACTTAGCGTTAACTGCCATAGCGTAATTAATTTTTGAAAATTTTGAGCAGCAATGTATGGCGTAGTTATTACTAGTCACGGTTGTGACATCACGATGTTAATTGTCAACAAACAGCATCAAACAAGTACATTGCTTGCTGATTTATTTTATATGAAAAAAAATGTAGTTTTTTTTTATAATTTAGGTAAGGATAAATATATTAATAAGTGCCTATACTAAGCCCCCGTAAAGTATGCGGTTATATCAAATATACACACTGTATATTGATATTTATGTTCAACATGAGTGCACTTTAAGTAGGCCAATCGAATTGTCACGCCTGAAAACAACTTCACTGTTAAAAATGACCTAGATCCGCGATTTAAAATTTTCTTTAATCTCACATGTACCACGTATATATATGAACTCATTGTACGTGTGTTTTATTATGTAATTGCCTCTTTTGTGTAGTATCAAAGAAAATATATTAATCTTGATCAACTTCTTACGCGATTCGCCTTAAACAATGGAACTGCATCGAAAACCCTCAAATATTAATTGACATAAAGGACAGAGCGGGTGAATCATTACTATTTCTCTTGGCATACAGGTTACTACATAAATACAAACATCCGTACAGCCCGCACTCACACAAACTTATGCTTCATCAATAGAGCTTTCAATCTCAGCTTTTTTCGTATGCACAATCCCGAAATTACCATGCATAAAATCTCGGGATTACCCCTACACACATTGTTTCAAGATACTCTGCTCTCATCACTAAAAGAATCCATACACTCCACACATTCCGCTTTTACATTGATAAAATTTGTCAAATGTGACGTTATCTCTTTAGCAGCCCTGTTGAAATCAGTAACATTATTATCTAACCCCGTCGTATTGTATCAACTGTTTGTAAATTGTCGATTAAAATTGAGGATTTCTTAAGTCAAAAATAACAATTTGCATGATTTGCTATTTTGCTGTCAAGCATGTAATACCTATTAATTTAAGTGCTCAATTTGCCAGGTCGCGGATTTTATAAATTTCACCCCTGAACCAAATGTCAAATCATATTTGAGATGCGTTAGCAAAACATATAAAAACTGGAATGATCCAGTTCAAACCGGTATATCGGTCATTCGACGACGTCCATCTTGAATTTGGTAGGCTTGTGACCGATGGGCCGCATGGCGAGGCGGCCGCCGCTCGCGCGCTGCGTGTTAAGTACCTCCTCGTCACTGCTGGACTCGTAGCGATCGTCGATAGCCTCATCTGAATCGGACTGGGGAGAAAAATTAAGTTTACTTTTCGGTAAATATATAATACAGGGGTATGATGAAGCGAATGTATGAATGCAGTTTAAGGAATAGTTACTTAAGTCATGAGATATTTGTAATAATTTGATTAAGTTTCTATGAGACAAATTAAAGTGATTAATGAAGTCATGAGGCCAGTAAAAATGAAATATAATGATTTGTTGATTTTGACAGACCGTTTTACAACATAAAAAAAAATGTCCGATGAGACATTTGAAAATATGAGATGCACTGTAACATTAATAAAATGATCTGTAATAAAAAAAATGACAAATTGTATTCACGTAAATGATCTAAGTTAGTATGATATAATTACGTGTAATAAATAAGTACTTAAACAAAAAAAAAGGATAAAAATATGAAATCAAACAACACATTTTACACTCAAAATGTACACCATATGACCATACTACAAAGCACAGAACTAAACAATATATCACAGAATTTAATAATTTTTTACTTGTTGCAACTAAGGCCAATCACGGAATTTTTAGCATGCATTATATTGTACAAGTAAATCAAAACTCCGGGATTTTTTATAAGTAAGTAATGCTCAAATCCTGATATTTTTGTATGAGTAATACCCAAATCCCGTGATTTTTCATAAAATCCCATGACTGAAGCCATAGCTGAAGCTATCCACCAAAAAAAGAAGCTAAGCACATGACATATAGCATACGGAACCACACACGTCTATTTCTTGGGCCGCGCGCGCGCGATGCTGGTCGGCACGCGCCGGTTCGGCCGCTCGTCGGCGCTGTCCACGCCCTGCAGCCGAGTAACATGACAGACACATACAACATACATGTTCGAGCCATCTGTATCTAGTAAACAACTTTCTTAACAAATAATTATTAGCAAATAAAATTTGTACTGGAAGCGGTTATTTCAAATAAGTAAAGCAATTTAAAAAACGCAAATTGGCGAATTGCTAGATTTTTTCTTGTGGCTTCATATTTTAGAAGGTTGTTTACTAATAAAAACAAGTAAAAATCGATAGCCTATGTAGAAAAGTGGTAACACTTCTCATGATTCTCATTTCTATGACTATTAATTCAGGCTGATAGATTTACGTTTGTAGTTTTTTTTCAACAGTTTAACTTTCTTTTGTATATCGTTTTAAAAGTATACTCAAAATATAGGTATGCATTATGTGATCGACAGAAGATTACATACAGTAATCTCGAGCTTCACAAATATCTACAGTCTCAAATTGGCTAAAAATATTGAGTGTACTTTGAAGTTCACCAAAAATTCAGCCATTACAGGTCATTGCAAACCAATGGTCCTGATTTAGGCTGCTGCTTCATTTTGAGCCCTAACATCGATTACTTTTGTATTTTACTCCAAAACACGCGGCTTCAACACTACTAGGGCTTCCAATCCCGCGAAATATTTTAGTATGGATAATCCCGGCATCCCGGGATTATCCATACTAAAATTCGGATCTGAAAGCCCTAGAGTCTGGCTAACGAAAGTAAAACCATATTACTATCATGTTATAGTAAATTACATGGAATGGTTAGGTACATACATGATGTCGTTTGGTGTTGCCACAAACTATCATTTGGTTTTACATACTAGCCATATAGTACGACATAAAAGAGTAGAAATTGAAAAGTGGCAATACTGTAGTGTCGTCGCTTTCTTATCAATCTAAGAAAACGGGACCACACTACAGTATTGCCACTAATTTCTACAGTTTTTTGTCAGACTGTACTCTACCCGCCAACACAAACAGTACTTACATCGAAGTCGCCGATAGTGAACCTGGTGGCGGCCTCGGCAACGAGCTGCGCGGGCGCCGGCGGCGCGGACTCCGGGGACAACACCTAGCGCACACACACACTAGCAGTAAGCACACACAGGGGAGACCAACTATACATGTTATTGGTTATGTAATATAGATTGTGACGATGACAACAGACGATACCAGCATATCGTTTCACTCGTTTTGATCCGACTATGGTATTAGTATTAGTCCGTAAGATCACACATTCCGCCAAAATGTCCTCTCTAAGTTCACTTTTACCATATTCTGTGCGTTACTAAAGGCTGATTACACATGTGAAGCTCTCATTGTCGCTTATTAACGGCTGTTGAGAGATGACATGCGTAATCAGCAATTAGAGTAAGTTTCCACTAACACGAGGCTGATTTGATCAATCACAGTGTCTGTGGAAATGTACCCTTAATAATTGCAGAGTATGATACAAGAAAAGCATATTTTTTGTCAGGCAGTTCAGTCACATTTTTTGTGTATACGATGAATTTTGTCTGTCGTCACAACCTAAACTTTTTAAACAACGTATAGTTTGGAAACTCTGGATTCTTATGTTATTATTTACATTAGCATAGAAAGGCAATTTGTTAGTTCTAGCGTAATATATTCTATGTTAGTAATAGAGTAGGTATTAGGTATATTTACAATGAAATCATTTCAGAATGATCTATGAAAAAATACGTGTTGGATGATTGCGGATAAAACTTATTTTGAGGTGTAAGTAATAGGTACAATTAAGCTCTGGTTTCCTAGGACAGCGGTGCCGTCATTGCGGGCGTCACCGTTATACCGCTATATGACATATATCCTTGGAAACCCGTGCTTTAGGTACGCATCAGTTAAGCTCTGGTTTCTGGTCTCCATACTTCGTACTAGTACGAAACGCTCGGAAATTTTACAAAACGCTTTACAAATCATTAATTCCACTCGCTCCCTTTACCGAGAATTGTGATTAAAAATGATATTTTGATATGTCAACTTTTTAAATACCCGTCAGGAGTTTGAGTGGCGCGGTAAATTCGTGATATCCCAGATTACAAGAGTTTGTGGCCGTAACCGAAAGTTAGGGCCATAAATATGGCCGCCGTTTACGTCTTGCCTCGGCCAGGATCATTTACGGCCTAGGATGACGTAAATATGTTCCCCGACGCAACTCACGTCTAGAGATGAGCCGCTGTCGAGAACGTTTCGTAATTTGTATGGAGGAAGAACGTTCTCAAGATTTCCCCTATAAAATGAGGAAAGGTCACACTACTCACGTCCTGGTCGCTCATCATCTCCTTGGTGGAGACGGTGGTCTCGATGCGGCGGATGGAGCCCTGGTGGATGTCGACGTCGAGCGCGAGGCACTGGAAGCGGCGCAGCAGCAGCACGCCGGGGATGGGCAGCACGCCGGCCAGCACCATGCCCAGCGCGATCAGCAGCACCCAGTCCGGGTACGGCGTCTTCACCACGCGCCCCTGGGAATTACGTCGCCAACGTCACCTTCTTTTTTTTTTTTTTTTTTATGTCAGGGGGCAAACGAGCAAACGTATCGCCTGATGGAAAGCGATTACTGTCGCCCATAAACACCTGCAACACCAGAGGAGTCACAAGTGCTTGCCTACCCGGAGAACGAAGATAGAATGCCTCTATGCTAGTGATTTCACCGGCTATCTTACCCCCACACCGGAACACAACAATGCGAACATACTGTACTTATATGAATTGAATAACATTGGCTCAATAAGTCATGAAACGAAGAAAAAAAAATATATTTTACACTTTTTTTTTTTTTAATATATTTTTTCACATATTTCAAGTGACACGAAAATTTTATGTCTTTTTAATCCAAAAGAAACTTTGAAATCGTTTTCCGAGTCCTCATAATTTAACAAAACAATACTTGTGTGACAACCATGAACTTAAACGCACTTTATCACGGTGAAATGGCAAATTACTTATTGTTTCCATTACAAATATTGGTCCCCACCCACAAGATGACGTCATATATGTAGGTAGGCCAAATGTATGGAGCGTTTTAGTGCTCTGTAGGAATGTTGAACTTTGACGGTCATATCTGTCTTTTAGAGCAGTCTTAATAGTAGTCCCATATAAACATTTAATCCCAAAAAAAAATAGATCGATAGGCACCCTCAAAAAAAATTGTCCGCACGCATAATGTCCCGGTCAATTAACGGTGTTGTCTACAAGTAGTATACTGAAGAACCGACTGTCCAGAAGAACGACAACAGCTTGGCACGTGCCATTAGACCAGGGCCTGAACCGCCTTCTTTACCTGGCTAGCGCCTCGAATCATCCTTCCTATGACTTTGCACTTCAGGAGACAGAGTCAGATAAGAGAGATTGATGGGTTAACGAGAAAACAGGAAACATCTTTTTTGCAATTTCGCGCATTGGAAACTTGAGTCCTGAAGGCATGACTGGTGGTATACCAATGAAGAAGAAGTATTTCAAGATTTTCTTCGACTTCATTTTACATTGAATTGTCGTCATCGCTATTACGAGTAGGAAACTGCTTATATGACAATTTCATGAAATGATAAGGTGAAATATTCAGGTTGGCAGCACCTTCGTTGTGCATAATGTGCATGCTAGTGTTTTCTGCACTATCAACGTCAATTTCAAGATTAAAGAAATGGATTGACGGCCCCAGGTGGCAGAAGTTTTCATGTGCGAATTCTATAACCGGATCCAACCACGTACCTCCTCAGCATTCCATGCCCCGTAAGTGGGTGGTGACACGACCATGAAGATGAGCGACGAGACCAGGATACAGCTGACGATGCAGGGGCCGATGTAGCGCCAGGTCAGCTGCCAGTAGATGCCGGGCCGGTAGCCCGTCATCTCGTAGATGTCGTTGGAGAACCTGGAGAACACAATATTGTCATTAGCTATTGAAGGAGCTTAAGTTAGAGTAATAAATAATAATAATAAATATTAAGGGACAATCATACACAAATCGACCTAGTCCCAAACTAAGCAAAGCTTGTACTATGGGTATTAGACGACGATATACATAATATATAAATACATATATAGATAACATCCATGACCCAAGAACAAATATTTTGCACAAATATTTGCCCCGGCCGGGATTCGAACCCGGGACCGCCGACGCCGAGAGTGGAATTTTAATGTTGATGTCAACTCTATTGCTGTAGTGTTCTATGAGTCGTTTCCTATGTATGTAATTAGAACGAACGCAGCTTAATAATTAGTAATTAATTACTCCTGGTGGCATTTTGAGGGCTCGTCTTCTGTTATTAAGGTTTACAAAAAATATAATATTGGTACTTACGTTTTTTAACTTACCAAGTATTTTTTCCGTTAAAATTAACGTCCGTGCGACGGACGACGACTACCAGCCCAAGTGTGGTGGCAAAGAAATTGAACATCTTCAACCAGTAACTATAGGTATGTAGTGAGACTTAGTTCTCGTGCCCGTAGATGTAGACTACGGAGACTATGTCCAGCAGGGTGAGGACTACCAGCCCAAGTGTGGCAGCAAAGGAATCGGACATCTTCAGCCGGAGACTACTATAGGTATGTAGCGAGACTTACTTCTCGTGCCCGTAGACGTAGACTACGGAGACTATGTCCAGCAGGGTGAGGACTACCAGCCCAAGTGTGGCAGCAAAGGAATCGGACATCTTCAGCCAGTAACTATAGGTATGTAGTGAGACTTACTTCTCGTGCCCGTAGATGTAGACTACGGAGACTATGTCCAGCAGGGTGAGGACTACCAGCCCAAGTGTGGCAGCAAAGGAATCGGACATCTTCAGCCGGAGACTACTATAGGTATGTAGTGAGACTTACTTCTCGTGCCCGTAGACGTAGACTACGGAGACTATGTCCAGCAGGGTGAGGACTACCAGCCCAAGTGTGGCAGCAAAGAAATCGGACATCTTCAGCCAGAGACTACTATAGGTATGTAGCGAGACTTACTTCTCGTGCCCGTAGATGTAGACCACGGATACCATCTCCAGCAGGGCGACGACCACCAGCCCGATGGTGCCGGCGAAAGAATCGAACATCTTCAGCCAGTACTCGCCAGCACCCGTCGTGAAGATGAGGCCGGTTACGAAGCAGAACAGGCACACTATACCTGGGGAAACAAAAGCGGGAGTGAAGGTATTTTTTTTAAGAGGATGATGGACGGATGTTGTTGTTGTTGTTGTTGTCCTAAGGCACCCCGGAGGTGCAGAGGGCCTTCATCAGCCTTCATCATTGGACGGATAGATGGATAAAAATCAATACAAACAAGTACTGATGATGGCTTGCTGATCTACTTCTTCTTCTTCGTCCTTGACCATTTTCCTGTCTACTTAGGGTCGGCCTTTCTTGTCCTTTCTCTCCAAAGTACACGATTCTTAGCTAGTACAGCGTCGACGTTAGCGTCGTTCAAGTCTTTCTCGACTGTTGTCAGCCAAGTGGCGGATGGTCTTTCACGTCCTCTCCTCTGAATCGGTAAATTTAGGGCTAGCTTCACCATATGGTCTTCAGCGCGTCGTAGGATGTGCCCGTACCTACCACTAAAGGCGATTTTCAGTTTTTCACATATAGGCGTAACCTTGCTGATCTACTAATAGAAATCATATCAAAGATAAGAGAGCATAGGTATGGTATCGGTTTGACTACCGCCCTAGTGATTGGTGATAAGGAAAATGTTGAAGAGCAGGTAAATTATAGAAGAGAACGCCTAGATAAGGGTTATTAGCTTACCAGTGATTATTGGCTTGCTGATCCTCTTAAAGAACTCGATGTCGAAGATGGTGCACAGCATGCCCTCCATGATGCCGATCTGGCTGCCCAGACCCAGTGACAGCAGCATGAGGAAGAAGATGATGGACCAGAATGGTGCAAAGGGCAGCTCTACGATGGCTTGGGTGAACACGATGAATGCCAGTCCGGTGCCCTCAGCCGCCTGCAGAAATATCACGTAACCATTAAGCTTTTCCAAAGTAAATGACCAAAAAGTGTTGTTCTGTTTCTAATGTATAGTGTTGTTTTGATTAACGAAATTAACACACTATTATTTCTATTTTTATATATTTGTTTGTATAATTATTTACTTCTAATCCTAAGAATTATATTCGTCATCAGATAATTCGCTGTCAAATTCCTAACGTGATGGTGACTGTACAAGTTGTATCTAGGAACAGAAAAAAAGTAGGACCAGAGGAGAAAGAAAAAATAAACACAATGAAACTAGAAGTGTTTTTACAAAAAAAACATAGGTGCCAATTTTCCATACTATACCTGAACTTTTCTACCGGAATCATGATCGGTCCAAGGTTTATATGCCTTCTCTTAAAAATGGAGTTAACCAGAGGACAAAAGATTAAGGCAGCAGAGGAAATAAAGAAGAAATGTTCTACCAAACCATACCTCGTTGAGCTGCTTGCTCATGCTGCAGTCCGACAGGTTCAGCCTGGAGGTGATGTTCTCCTTCACCAGGTTGGGGTACTGCTCGCGGTAGTAGTCGTAGGAGGTGTTCGGGTAGAACCCTGGGACGTTGTTGTGCGACAGAACTTCGATAGAGCTGAAACAAATGTAAAAAGGATTTAGCTTTACATTCTGGGTGACCGCGGACTGCGTTTGGTTTATTTGTGGTTGGTGTGGTTAAATCCGTTAAATTAAATATATGGTATCATATTTTTCTCCTTCATTCCCTCACGGATGAGGATCATAACCAGCCCTCAACACGACACGATCAAGGGACATCTGAACTACCCTCCGAAGCGAAACCATTTATTTGTCTGCATTAGCATAAGGTTAGGCGTTCCTAGTTTTACACCTTCATAAAGATTAGATTATATTCATTTATTTCATGTGGAAATAACTGTATACATTTGCATTAGTCAAAGATATGAGTATTCATGATTGATCGTCAAAATAAAAAAAAATATAATGATAAAAATAACTGTAGGTAACTGTAGTCTCCACAGTGAAGATTTGGAATTGAAGGATGTCACGATTCTGACCCGTCAATGCATCTTTCGGCCATAGTATACGCCTTGAATCCCAGGATACTGAAGATGACCACGGACGCGTAGATGGCGGTAAGCGCGTTGCACACCGACACTAGGAGTACATCGCGCACGCAGTTGTTGTCGGGCGGGTTGTACGAGCCGAAGGCGATGAGCGAGCCGAAGGCGAGGCCGAACGAGTAGAACACTTGCGTGGCCGCGTCCAGCCAGACGGTGGGGACGAGCAGCATCTCCAACTGGGGAAGGAAACGTCCTTACGTTAATTTTAGCATACCCCCTGGACAGTGGCGTAGCATAAGCGAAGCCGATAGAAATAACCCAAGCCCGTTCGGGATGGCGACGTACTGTCGACACCCACAGCCCTATGCCCCATCCGATGGACATAGAACATTATAAGTCTAGTCAAGCTCAACAGTGGCCTTTGATCTCGTGCTTGTGTAAAAGTGCCCGTGAAGCATGCTCTGTTTTGATTATAACAAAAGAGTCTACTGGTCATTGGTATTCTCTGATGACAATCAAAAATGATACCTTATTTAAAATAGTTTCCCATCAAGTGAGACTAGAAGCACATGCAGTCATTGTTCCTAAATAATCTGTTTTGGGGGGAACCGCCCGTAGAGTTTAAGTACCTTAGGTTTATACATGTGAACGATGCCATCTGCAGAGCCGGGCAGCGTGATGCCTCTGATGAAGAAAATGGTGAGCACCACGTACGGGAACAGGGAAGTGAAGTACACCACCTAAAACAGAAAAAGAAGTATCAGGCAAGGTCGTAACTAGGGCGGTGCCAGCGATGCAGTAGATTAGCTAGTCCAGATCGAGGTTTACTGAACTGGAATAAATGTCGTATGATGTAAGGATTTGCAAACTGTTTTGATAGATCCATCTCTATCACCGTCTCTACCACTTTCTTATCTATGGTATGAGACAGTGATAGACATGGAGAGAGAGTTACCTCACTGATCCATGAGATTACCTGCGAGATTTGTATGTTTATTAAGCTCACCTAATGAAAACGCTACTGCTGAAAAAGCTACTGTTTGTACAAGAAGCGCCGAACATGCATATCTTTTTTAGAAACCAGATTAAATGTGCTATTTTGTAATATTTTTTTAAATAGTAAATATTAGGAAAATTATACTTAACCTGAATTTAAAACATGTTTCACATAACATGAATAAAAAAAACTTGTGATTTTTACCTTTTCTGCTCCCCTTCCCCTAACCGTTAGCTCCATCCCCATCGGAAATGATTTTAGTAAGTATTTTGTTGAAAATACCTTTATCTACAACTATTATATATTCGCTTCTACACGAATTATTTCCCCTACGTTTTCGTCATTTGGTAGGCTATATGTATAATAGATACAGTGCCTAATCCCTGACTAAACTTCCCCCTGCTCTGAATCCAGTCCAGCAGTAGACACAGCACGATCCACCATCTCATGGCGCCAGCCTCCTAAACACTTTAAAGATGCATTCAGAGCTGACCGGTACCAGACCGGCCGTGGCTGAGGCCTTTTTGCACTCAATCCGAGCTATGTTCAACGAAGTTCTTTTTATTAACCAGTGCGTTTTATGAAGTAGACTATATTCATAGCTCACCTTCCCGCTGCTCTGGATCCCCTTCATCACAATGAAGAACACCACGATCCAGGCCAGCAGCAGGCACAGAACGATCCACCATCTTGGGGCGCCCGGCTCATCAATACTTGGAGCTACGTCTAGGGCTGACCGGTACCAGAAGTAGGCCGTGGCTGACGCCTTGTTGCACTCGATCTGAGCGCTGCTGTTGTCTGAGGGACAAGTCGCCCAGGGGAGGTTGATCTGAAAAGGATAGACAAATTAGCTAATGACCAAGCATTTATCGTGATTTCAATTGTATATTGATTCGTACGTAAGATTCAACCGGTGCTAACTCCCCCTTCCCGTGTATCCACGCTTGAAATAACATGCGGAACAGAAACTATAACTAATCAAAACTTGAAAATAGTTTAAAACCTTTAGCAGGACTAGGGCATTTATTTTGCGTATTTGGTAAGCTGTATTGTTCTGAATCTTGTGTCAAAAAACATCAATCATCAATGGTTTGAGGGCATGTCTGCTTAGACATGTGTCGTACAAAATGTCAAAGACTTATAGTCGCTACTGGCCGTGCAAACTGTCGAACACACCCTTGAAATGAAACTGAAACTAGACCGGCACTGTCCATTCCAACGTCAATTACTCAGCTGAAGTTTCCAGGCACTTATGACGTCAGCAGTGGGGCGGCTCCAACTCATTTCCATTTTAGGTCTAATTTACAAGCCCATTCTCATTACGATACTACATAAGCATTAAGCTCTTTTAAGTAGATCGTTTCGCACTTATTTGTCGCTGGTGTAATTACATTAGGCACTATGGAATTAATTAACATTTTTGTTAAAGAAAATGAAGGTTATTTTTATTGAGAGAGTGCTTGTATAGTACCTATTGAGGAAATCTTTCATTAATAATAATTAGTAAAAAATACCTTTTTAATATGTTGTTAAGTACTAGTTAATTACTCTAACGTTAATGATTAAGTGATCTTAGTTATCTACACAGTATTATTAACCCCTCGTATGCGATATCAAAAATTTGCTAATCAAATTTAAACTCATTAATATTTTAATGTAAGCTTTAAAAGGTCCCTTGCGGATCTGCACCTAAGCATACGAGAGGTTAATGGAATTTTATTATTGTATTGTATTAAATCATATCATTTCAATTAATTGCAATACGTGTTAATACGTGCGTCGTCATATTGAGGCCCGATATACATACATAGTTAAATTGTAAATATATTGAAATAGCAAACATTTTATTAGCCTTCGTAAACTACAGCGACGACCTAAAGTTTTATACGTAAGTCTATAGGCGACTAAGGACTTACTCGTATAACTAATTAGATAGCACTAAAATTTTAGTGGACCGATTATAGGTTTCACAATCAATAAGTCTAGGCCAAAATACAACGACATTGGCCTTGGTTATGATAGCTAAATACGGAATCGGCAAACGTTAAATATTGACTTGTGAACTGAACGGTAGGCTCTGGTAGAATGCCAGCGGCCTAATTTGATTAATTTAATATTGACTATACAAGTAAGTCATTGCCAATGTAGATATAAACGGTAAAGATATCTCGGATATTATGAAATAAGATCGCAATGTAGAACCCGCCGTCTGGCCCGAAGCAGGAGAAGCTCATCAAAGAATGATACTATTGAAGAGGTAGAAGTGCCAGGTGGTGATGACATTGTAGTAGAATCCGACTAAGAGCGCACCGACACAGGAGAAGATAATCAAAGAATGACTCAACTTGACGCTATTGAAGAGGTAGAAGAAGACCCAGGTGATGATGACGTTGTAATAGAACCTAACTACTACAATGTCGACACAAGAGAAGATAATCAAAGAATGACTCACTCTGACGCTATTGAAGAGGTAGAAGAAGACCCAGGTGATGATGACGTTGTAATACATCGCCACGAAGAGCGTCACGATGCAGGAGGAGATCCCGATGCCACCGAGCCAGGGGTGGATGGTGTTCCACACCCCCAGGGAGCCGAGCCGCATCTTCTGTCCGATGGCCATCTCGATGAGGAACAGGGGGATGCCCTCCAGCACCAGCATGATGAGGAATGGGATGAGGAATGCACCTGTGAAAATTATATTTGCTGTAACGTGGTACGGGTGGAATAGTAAAGATATTATGTAATTAATAGCCACAACAATATAATCGAATCCGTCGAGAAATGCGACCTCTAGGTAAGAACTGCCGGAAATCCGGACAAGCGAAAGAATTTTAGGCCAAGCTAAAATACAGACGCTTCGCTCGTTACAGTCGCTCGGTCAATGAACTATTAAATATTAAATAAATAATAGCCTTGATATGAACATAATTATTATCCCGCGAACTTGATTGAAAAAAATATGTTCTATTGTGTAACATTAAATATTAAATTAATATTTATTACACCAATTTTCGTATTTTTTTCACGCCGAATTATTACGATGCACGGGCCGTGCCGATCACTGCGTATGTATTAAATTCAACCTGCATTCAATTTTAAAGAATCTTCCGTTTCCTGTTCAAGGATTTTGATTTTTCAGTTCGTTAGTTTTTCCCTATATATTCAGCAAATGAGACGCTCCATTTCAAAAGCTTTTCAAATGCCAGAGGCACTTGTATTCACAGCCAGTGCCATTTAGTTCGGAAAAGCTCGTGCCAAGTATTCTGAAGTTCACGTGAAGCTTTTCTAAAACGAAACGCTAGAAATAGGTAGATATATGATATCGCTAATGGCTCATCATAATTGACAACATTTAATATTTTTAAGACTACAATTTCGTATTCCGGTTAGAAAGAGGACGTGGACTGTTTATATATTTCTTGATATTACTGACTATTTTATTATTTATTTATTGAAATTTACTCATTTTAAAATGTAGTAACTCCTAAACTATGACACAATGGAAAGGCTAGATTATTCTGGTGTTTAATTAAAAAAAAAAAAAATGACGTTGAGCTTCACGTTTTTGACAGCTTTTTTTTGCAGATGGGTCGAATCCATATTATTAATATTATAAATGCGAAAGTGTGTCTGTCTGTCTGTTACCTCTTCACGCTTAAACCGCTGAATGGATTTTGATGAAATTTGGCATAGAGATAGTTTAAGATCCGAGGAAGGACATAGGATAGTTTTCATCCTGGAAATTATACCTAAAAAGATTGAAAAGTGAGTGAACATTTCTGTTGGGGTGCGGTAACCCTGTACGAAATGTAATTATTAGACCAAAAGCACAATTGCTCTTACATTTGCTTAGGCGCTTTTAATAATCCCTTTTATCAAGTTCCACGCGTACGTAGTCGCGGGCAAAAGCTAGTACAACTATATCCAGGATTAGTTGTCGTAGATTTCGGTTATTTTCACCTGTTAGACATATGAATTATTATCAATGTATCACAAAATTTCGTGAGTAGGTATCGGTCGATAAATGCGACCTCCAGGCAAGAACAGCCGGTTATCCGAACATCCGGACATACGAAATAACTTTTGACCAAGCTGAAACGGAGACACTTCACTCGCTCGTTCAAAAAAAACACACGTATACACGTACCTACTACCTACCTAACCTAACGTTGCACAACATATTACATAACGTAGGAGCTATTTCTAGCCGTATCGTATCGGCTTTTAGGGGTAATAAAATTGAAAGCGTATTACCGACTTCCATTTTATCGTGTTACCGATCCATGATGACCCTTGTGGTTATAGATATAGGGGCGTTATGTTATGAGTCATACGCGTTGTATTAGTGAAGGACTATATGATTTTATTACGTTTACTTTTCTGTGAGTGGTTATGTTGGATATTAAATAAGGGAGCTTGGTCTTGGGTAATATTTGTTTATTTAAACTTTATTGCACAACAAGAGACATTCTCTACCAGTCATTCCAGTTAACTCAGGTATCGGGTTGGTGTACAACGAAACGTATACCTAAGGGCCGAAACACATAACCGCGTTGCGGTGTCGCGACGCTAAAATTGGCGGTAGCGTCAGCCCGATTTGTATGAAAAGCGGCCAATGCTACCGCCAATTTTAGCGGCGCGACGCCGCAACGCGGTTATGTGTTTCGGCCCTAATCTCACGTAAAAAGCAATGTAATGATAATGACTACTGCTTGGAAGTTATTTGGAAGAGACCAACTTTTTGTTATATTATTTCTACATTGTATACTTTCTTTTTTTATACGGTGCACAATAAATAATACATTACTACTATTACTGCTCTGAGTTGCGCTGCGTGAGACTAAATTTAATTGATTATTTTTGTAAAATGAGTCGCAATGGCCGGGAGGCGATTTTGCTCTACAACGCGTGAGCGCGGCTAATCGTGGCTACGAATGTGCGCCGATTTTTTCCGAACAATGTGTGCCCGAGCACCCAAGTGCGCTGGTGCCTACACTATTTCAGGCGGCTCCCGCCCAACACACACTTCTTTACAAACCCATTGTATTTCGTTAATGACTTTCAGTTCCAAAAAATTTAAGGTAAATAAAATAAACCTATGTGAACTTGGCCACCGACCTTGAATTTTTTTTTGTTTTATTTTTTTTTCTGATAGTGTTTTGTTTGTAGTTGATTGTAGTAAAACGATTTTTGTTTGTAGTTGCGCGAAAAAAAAAATAGGGGGCCCAAAAAAAAGCCAGCCCCCGGTTTACAAAAATCAAACTTTCAAGCATAGTATACGGTGCAGAATTGTTTGTAGTTGATTGTAGTTCAATTTTTTTCGTTTGTAGTTACGTGGAAAAAAAATAAAAAAATAAAAATGAAAATAGCTATCAATTAAATTGCTCACTAGCCCGTTTAAGTCTTTTTAACCTACTACTAAAAAGGTGGTTTACCAGTTTTATAACCCAATGAGCATGATCGCTCTTACAAAATTTTAAATTTCTTACAAAATAGGAACACAATTAAGTGATAGACATAAATAAAAAGGTTTTCTGTCAAAAATATATTAAATTTCTAAAATAACTGACGAATAAAAACTCTACAAGTAACTACGTTGTTTGTTCTCTCTTTAAAATCGAAGCCAACAGAGCACACAACAGAAACCATATTAAATAGCAAAGACAAAAGCGTAATAACATTTGTCGTGAAACAATTTTCGTTTGTAGTTGGACCATTTTTAAATTGCTCCTACATAAACTCAAAAATGTGTAGAGTCAGATCCGTAAGCTCTTGTAAAAGCTCAAAATTTATTGGAATTCTGTAAAAACTATTTCAAATCGAAAACATGACGGTGTTTTCGTTTGTAGTAAAAAGAAATTCGTTTGTAGTTGGATATTTTTTTAAGAACGACCACAAATAGCAAAAAAAAATGTATCAAATAAGAACCGTACTCTATTGTAGGAGCTCAAAATTGATTGGACTTCGGTGAAAACTATTTCAAATGGAAGACATGACATAGTTTTCGTTTGTAGTGAAAAGAAATTCGTTTGTAGTTGGACAATTTTTAAAATTGCTCCTACATAAACTCAAAAATGTGTAGAGTCAGATCCGTACTTTCTTGTAAAAGCTCAAAATTGATTGGAATTAGGTGAAAACTGTTTCAAATCGAAGACATGACAGTGTTTTCGTTTGTAGTGAAAAGAAATTCGTTTGTAGTTGGACAATTTTTTGTGAACGACCACAAATAGCAAAAAAATGTATCAAATAAGAACCGTACTCTGTTGTATGAGCTCAAAATTGATTGGACTTTGGTGAAAACTATTTCAAATGGAAGACATGACATAGTTTTCGTTTGTAGTGAAAAGAAATTCGTTTGTAGTTGGACAATTTTTAAAATTGCTCCTACATAAACTCAAAAATGTGTAGAGTCAGATCCGTACTTTCTTGTAAAAGCTCAAAATTGATTGGAATTAGGTGAAAACTGTTTCAAATCGAAGACATGACAGTGTTATCGTTTGTAGTGAAAAGAAATTCGTTTGTAGTTAGACAGTTTTTTTAGAACGACCACAAATAGCAAAAAAATGAATCAAATACGAACCGTACTCTATTGTATGAGCTCAAAACTGATTGGACTTCGGTGAAAACTATGTCAAATGGAAGACATGACATTGTTTTCGTTTGTAGTGAAAAGAAATTCGTTTGTAGTTGGACAGTTTTTTGAGAACGACCACAAATAGCAAAAAAATGTATGAAATAAGAACCGTACTCTGTTGTATGAGCTCAAAATTGATTGGATTTCGGTGAAAACTATTTCAAATGGAAGACATGACATTGTTTTCGTTTGTAGTGAAAAGAAATTCGTTTGTAGTTGGATAGTTTTTTGAAAACGACCACAAATAGCAAAAAAATGTATGAAATAAGAACCGTACTCTGTTGTATGAGCTCAAAATTGATTGGATTTCGGTGAAAACTATTTCAAATGGAAGACATGACATTGTTTTCGTTTGTAGTGAAAAGAAATTCGTTTGTAGTTAGACAGTTTTTTTAGAACGACCACAAATAGCAAAAAAATGAATCAAATACGAACCGTACTCTATTGTATGAGCTCAAAACTGATTGGACTTCGGTGAAAACTATGTCAAATGGAAGACATGACATTGTTTTCGTTTGTAGTGAAAAGAAATTCGTTTGTAGTTGGACAGTTTTTTTAAAACGACCACAAATAGCAAAAAAATGTATAAAATAAGAACCGTACTCTGTTGTATGAGCTCAAAATTGATTGGATTTCGGCAAAATCTATTTCAAATGGAAGACATGACATTGTTTTCGTTTGTAGTGAAAAGAAATTCGTTTGTAGTTGGACAGTTTTTTTAGAACGACCACAAATAGCAAAAAAATGAATCAAATACGAACCGTACTCTATTGTATGAGCTCAAAACTGATTGGACTTCGGTGAAAACTATGTCAAATGGAAGACATGACATTGTTTTCGTTTGTAGTGAAAAGAAATTCGTTTGTAGTTGGACAGTTTTTTGAGAACGACCACAAATAGCAAAAAAATGTATGAAATAAGAACCGTACTCTGTTGTATGAGCTCAAAATTGATTGGATTTCGGTGAAAACTATTTCAAATGGAAGACATGACATTGTTTTCGTTTGTAGTGAAAAGAAATTCGTTTGTAGTTAGACAGTTTTTTTAGAACGACCACAAATAGCAAAAAAATGAATCAAATACGAACCGTACTCTATTGTATGAGCTCAAAACTGATTGGACTTCGGTGAAAACTATGTCAAATGGAAGACATGACATTGTTTTCGTTTGTAGTGAAAAGAAATTCGTTTGTAAATGGACAGTTTTTTGAGAACGACCACAAATAGCAAAAAAAATGTATAAAATAAGAAACGTACTCTGTTGTATAAGCTCAAAATTAATTGGATTTCGGTGAAAACTATTTCAAATGGAAGACATGACATTGTTTTCGTTTGTAGTGAAAAGAAATTCGTTTGTAGTTGGACAGTTTTTTGAGAACGACCACAAATAGCAAAAAAATGTATAAAATAAGAACCGTACTCTGTTGTATGGGCTTAAAATTGATTGGATTTCGGTGAAAACTATTTCAAATGGAAGACATTACATTGTTTTCGTTTGTAGTGAAAAGAAATTCGTTTGTAGTTGCATAGTTTTTTTAGAACGACCACAAATAGCAAAAAAATGAATCAAATACGAACCGTACTCTATTGTATGAGCTCAAAACTGATTGGACTTCGGTGAAAACTATGTCAAATGGAAGACATGACATTGTTTTCGTTTGTAGTGAAAAGAAATTCGTTTGTAGTTGGACAGTTTTCTGAGAACGACCACAAATAGCAAAAAAATGTATAAAAAAAGAACCGTACTCTGTTGAATAAGCTCAAAATTAATTGGATTTCGGTGAAAACTATTTCAAATGGAAGACATGACATTGTTTTCGTTTGTAGTGAAAAGAAATTCGTTTGTAGTTGGACAGTTTTTAAATTGCTCCTACATAAACTCAAAAATGTGTAGAGTCAGATCCGTAATTTCTTGGAAAAGCTCAAAATTGATTGGATTTCGGTGAAAACTATTTCAAATGGAAGACATGACATTGTTTTCGTTTGTAGTGAAAATAAATTCGTTTGTAGTTGGACAGTTTTTTGAGAACGACAACAAATAGCAAAAAAATGTGTCAAATAAGAACCGTACTCTAATGTATGAGCTCAAAATTGATTGGATTGCGACGAAAACTATTTCAAATGGAAGACATGACATTGTTTTCGTTTGTAGTGAAAAGAAATTCGTTTGTAGTTGGACAGTTTTTTTAGAACGACCACAAATATCAAAAAAATTTTTAACAAAAAAATAGAACCGACTTCAGTAAAACTAAAAAGCTAAAAATAACCCGTTCAAGTAGGTACAGATTACCTTTGACTCACCCTTTGAAGTCGATCCCAAACCACTCAGTTACTATATTTATACTTTATAGTTTACGTGAGGTTTGGCCCCGACTTCAAAGGGTGAGTCAAAGGTAATCTGTACCTACTTGAACGGGTTATTTTTAGCTTTTTAGTTTTACTGAAGTCGGTTCTATTTTTTTGTTAAAAATTTTTTTTTTTGCTTTTTAGTGATTGTTAAAAACACTTGTGGCAGGGTGATCAGGGAGGTCTTGAAGGCATGCATCTCGTTTGAATTATCTCCTAACTCCTAACCGTTGAGGAGTTGTACCTTCCATCATCAGCTCAGCATTGGAAGATGATGACTACCATATGCAAATACTTAAATAGTTTTATAAAATATGTGAAAAATATTATAAGTGCCTATAAAATTTCAGGAATTCCTTCGATTCCTCATGGATCTCGTCATCCGATCTTCACCAAAATTTTATGGGACCAACCTTGAGATGTTTATTCTTGAACCTAAAAAGAATTTTCCAAATCGACTCATAAATGACAGAGTTCTGAGGTAACAAACATAAAAAAAAAAAAAAAAAAAAAAAACATACAACCGAACTGAGAACCCCCTCCTTTTTTTGAAGTCGGTTAAAAAATGAATCAAATACGAACCGTACTCTATTGTATGAGCTCAAAACTGATTGGACTTCGGTGAAAACTATTTCAAATGGAAGACATGACATTGTTTTCGTTTGTAGTGAAAATAAATTCGTTTGTAGTTGGACAGTTTTTTGAGAACGACTACAAATAGCAAAAAAATGTGTCAAATAAGAACCGTACTCTAATGTATGAGCTCAAAATTGATTGGATTTCGGTGAAAACTATTTCAAATGGAAGACATGACATTGTTTTCGTTTGTAGTGAAAAGAAATTCGTTTGTAGTTGGACAGTTTTTTGAGAACGACCACAAATAGCAAAAAAATGTATAAAATAAGAACCGTACTCTGTTGTATAAGCTCAAAATTAATTGGATTTCGGTGAAAACTATTTCAAATGGAAGACATGACATTGTTTTCGTTTGTAGTGAAAAGAAATTCGTTTGTAGTTGGACAGTTTTTTGTGAACGACCACAAATAGCAAAAAATTGTATCAAATAAGAACCGTACTCTGTTGTATGAGCTCAAAATTGATTGGATTTCGGTGAAAACTATTTCAAATGGAAGACGTGACATTGTTTTCGTTTGTAGTGAAAAGAAATTCGTTTGTAGTTGGACAGTTTTTAAATTGCTCCTACATAAACTCAAAAATGTGTAGAGTCAGATCCGTACTTTCTTGGAAAAGCTCAAAATTGATTGGATTTCGGTGAAAACTATTTCAAATGGAAGACATGACATTGTTTTCGTTTGTAGTGAAAAGAAATTCGTTGGTAGTTGGACAGTTTTTTGAGAACGACCACAAATAGCAAAAAAAATTATAAAATTAGACCGTACTCTGTTGTATAAACTCAAAATTGATTGGATTTCGGTGAAAACTATTTCAAATGGAAGACATGACATTGTTTTCGTTTGTAGTGAAAAGAAATTCGTTTGTAGTTGGACAGTTTTTTTAGAACGACCACAAATAGCAAAAAAATGAATCAAATACGAACCGTACTCTATTGTATGAGCTCAAAACTGATTGGACTTCGGTGAAAACTATGTCAAATGGAAGACATGACATTGTTTTCGTTTGTAGTGAAAAGAAATTCGTTTGTAGTTGGACAGTTTTTTGAGAACGACCACAAATAGCAAAAAAATGTATAAAAAAAGAACCGTACTCTGTTGAATAAGCTCAAAATTGATTGGATTTCGGTGAAAACTATTTCAAATGGAAGACATGACATTGTTTTCATTTGTAGTGAAAAGAAATTTGTTTGTAGTTGGACAGTTTTTTGAAAACGACCACAAATAGCAAAAAAATGTATAAAATAAGAACCGTACTCTGTTGTATGAGCTCAAAATTGATTGGATTTCGGTGAAAACTATTTCAAATGGAAGACATGACATTGTTTTCGTTTGTAGTGAAAAGAAATTCGTTTGTAGTTGGACAGTTTTTTGAGAACGACCACAAATAGCGAAAAATGTGTCAAATAAGAACCGTACTCTGTTGTGTAAGCTCAAAATTGATTGGATTTTGGTGAAAACTATTTCAAATGGAAGACATGACATTGTTTTCGTTTGTAGTGAAAAGAAATTCGTTTGTAGTTGGACAGTTTTTTTAGAACGACCACAAATAGCAAAAAAATGAATCAAATACGAACCGTACTCTATTGTATGAGCTCAAAACTGATTGGACTTCGGTGAAAACTATGTCAAATGGAAGACATGACATTGTTTTCGTTTGTAGTGAAAAGAAATTCGTTTGTAGTTGGACAGTTTTTTGAGAACGACCACAAATAACAAAAAAATGTATAAAATTAGAACCGTACTCTGTTGTATGAGCTCAAAATTGATTGGATTTCGGTGAAAACTATTTCAAATGGAAGACATGACATTGTTTTCGTTTGTAGTGAAAAGAAATTCGTTTGTAAATGGACAGTTTTTAAATTGCTCCTACAGAAACTCATAACTGTGTAGAGTCAGATCCGTACTTTCTCGTAAAAGCTCAAAATTTATTGGAATTAGGTAAAAACTATTTCAAATCGAAGAAATGACAGTGTTGTCGTTTGTAGTGAAAATAAATTCGTTTGTTGTTGGACAATTTTTTGAGAACGACAACAAATAGCAAAAAAACTTATCAAATAAGAACCGTACTCTATTGTAGGAGCTCAAAATTGATTGGACCTCGGTGAAAACTATTTCAAATGGAAGACATGACATCTCCCTAATGCGTATACATACCCACAATTTATCCGAACATGCCAGGACTTCGGCGGCAAGCAGCAGGAGCGTCCGGTTGAGTAAAGTCCGAGAGCGAAGTCGTTCGAGTGAGCGAGACACGCGTATGGCCGCTGCGCGTCGTTGCCGCTTGCCGCCTAAGTTGTGGCATGTTCTATAGTGAGCTTCTGCGGCGCACTATAAACTTTGTAATGCTAACACTTGGTTGTAGTCCAACGAACATGGATTATAATATATAGTTTTATTTAGTACTTGGTGCCCGCAACTTCATACGTGTATTTTTTATACCCTTGTTGGGTAAAAAGTATCCTAGGTGTAACTAGAGATTTATTAATTCAATGCTTTACTTCGAATTCATCTAATGGTATAATTTCATCAGAATGGCGCGAAATCTTCACAGATGTGTTTCTCTTCGGTACTTCGCCGTCGCCTGAACTGAGTGTGTGAGGTAGAGTCTGTCAAACGAGTAGAGTCCCTTGAAAGACGCGGTAAATTCAAAAACCTAACGAATATCAAATTAACATTCAACACTCAACACTAATATTAATGGTTCACTATTATCTTGTAGAAACTTTTTTGACATATATTTGTTTTGCATAACGATACTTGGCAGAAGTAACGTTTGGCAGAAACATCTTACGCAGAGTATGCTTTGGCATAAATCATTTCACAGATGTTTATATAACCGAATCTTATATTGGCATAATGTTGATGAGCATAACAATCTTCTAAACGAATAGTACTTTCGCAGATATTTTTTTTGCATAATATTTTAGGCGGCATAAAGTTGTCAAGCCGAATACCATTTGATTCCAAGATAGACTTCATTGTCTTATCTTGTTGTATAGGACATATGCGGAATACCTAACCTAATCCAAGTCGGACCTGCCCTAAGGTGCAATCAGTGCCTAATTTATGCATTACAAATTGTTGTGATTACACATTTTGTCCATGGAGTGGTATGGTAGCTGGCCGATGCCGCGCGGCTCGCTCGCTCGTTAGGGTCTCATTTCAACCTAACACTCCTCCTCGCTTCGCTCGTCGTCGTACCTAACGGTACTTACAGTCTACTACGTAAAGTTTACGTAACGCACTTTTCTGCTAGTAGAAAATAATTATGCTATCGTAATCGTATGCTATAGGATTATTATGGTACATAAAATTATGCTAAACCAAAGTCGGCCAAAGAGATATTCTACAAAACAATGTGCTGCAAAATGTGTCGTATGCGAGGTAGTAGTAATGCCAACTATACCTTTATGCCATCTTACCATTCGACTGAAAGCGTTTCTGCGAAACGTGTTATGCGAAGTGTATTTCTGACAAATATTATTCTGCCAGATGAGGGTAACCCAATATTAATAGATACGAGTTTTATAAAAAAGATTTTTTGAGTTTGTGTTGATATTAGTGTTGAGTGTTGACTGTTGATACTGAGAGGGAGTGAGAACCGAAAACTAGCGAATGATGATAACAGCAGTGGCATGACGTTCATAGAACGCGATTCCCACCGGCTTGCAAATTGACAGAAGTGATTTCGTCAAGGGCAGTAGCAAGGGGTTCACTATTATCTTGTAGAAACTTTTTTTACATATATTTGTTTTGCATAACGATACTTGGCAGAAGTAACGTTTGGCAGAAACATCTTACGCAGAGTATGCTTTGGCATAAATCATTTCGCAGATTTTTATAATACCGAATCTTATATTGGCATAATGTTGATGAGCATAACAGTCTTCTAAACGAATAGTACTTTCGCAGATATTTTTTTTGCATAATATTTTAGGCGACATAAAGTTGTCAAGCCGAATACTATTTGATTCCAAGATAGACTTCATTGTCTTATCTTGTTGTACAGGACATATGCGGAATACCTAACCTTATCCAAGTCGGACCTGCCCTAAGGTGCAATCAGTACCTAATTTATGCATTACAAATTGTTGTGATTACACATTTTGTCCATGGATGAGTGGTTTGGTAGCCGGCCGATGCCGCGCGGCTCGCTCGCTCGTTAGGGTCTCAGTTCAACCTAACACTCCTCCTCGCTTCGCTCGTCGTCGTACCTAACCTAATCCAAGTCGGACCTGCCCTAAGGTGCAATCAGTACCTAATTTATGCATTACAAATTGTTGTGATTACACATTTTGTCCATGGAGTGGTATGGTAGCCGGCCGATGCCGCGCGGCTCGCTCGCTCGTTAGGGTCTCAGTTCAACCTAACACTCCTCCTCGCTTCGCTCGTCGTCGTACCTAACCTAATCCAAGTCGGACCTGCCCTAAGGTGAAATCAGGACCTAATTTATGCATTACAATTGTTGTGATTAAAAATTTAGTGGCAGTTGCCCCGCGGCGGCAAGATACCTAACACTGCTCCTCGAACCGCTCGTCGTCGTACCTAACGGTACTTACAGTCTACTACGTAAAGTTTACGTAACGCACTTTTCTGCTAATAGAAAATAATTATGCTATTGTAATCGTATGCTATAGGATTATTATGGTACATAAAATTATGCTAAACCAAAGTCGGACAAAGAGATATTCTACAAAACAATGTGCTGCAAAATGTGTCGTATGCGAGGTAGTACTAATGCCAACTATACCTTTATGCCATCTTACCATTCGACCGAAAGTGTTTCTGCGAAACGTGTTATGCGAAGTGTATTTCTGACCAATATTATTCTGCCAGATGAGGGTAACCCGTAGCAAGGATTGTGAACTTTGATGACAGAGTGGTGTTACTTGTTTGGAAAAGGCCTTCGACTATATCACTACAGGAAAGTACAAGCACTGATAACTAGTGATGAGCTAGCCGGGGTATAATAAACCAGAAGCACCTAGAAGATACGTATTTTATCATGAAAGTATATATTTTATTAAGTAAGAAAAGGACGCATGTAGTAATTTCTCATTATTATGTCGTCAAAGTATAGATACCGATTAACTCTATGTAACTAAACGTCAATTCGCCCCCTGCCTGCTATTATGCCACATCTGAAAAAAAAAAAACGGATTATTGCAGATTCGTAGTCAGAATAGGTTAATTTACGACATTATTTCGAGAGCCATAAGAAAAAGTGTCCTTAAGAGCCTTTTTTCCACAAGTGGCCTTATGGATCTGACCAAAAATTAACAGTTGACTCCCTGCAAGACAGCCACTTTTCAGTTGTGGCTGTATAGCATAAATTTATAATGTTTTTTTTTGAGTTGCGTCCCATAGAAATAACGTATATATTCTAGTATTATTACGATGAATCCCTTTAAATATAAGCGAAATAAACGCCATTGTGCGCTGTTGAGCCAAACTGGCGCTCAATAGTCTGCCTTGGAGAAAACTAGGCTAAGGCTGGTAGTGCGTAGCACATCAGTTGTGAAATGAAATGAAATGAAATGAAATGAAATAATTTATTCAGTTAGTAGGCCACAGGGGCACTTTTACAAGTCAAATTGTGAATCTACCGGCATTTCGCAAGAGGAGACCACTGTTGAGAAGAAAGCCGAAAGAAACTCAACAGTAAGTCATTTTTTCGTAAATAATACTTAAAACAATTACATGATACATTTGTAGTGTTATAACTAATTACACTGGTAGGTCTTGTAGCTCCCCAAGTAGTTCCCCTTAGTCTGTGGAGTATGTTATTCGGTGTCTGTAGCTTCTTCGTATAGGTAAGACTGCGGTCTAGCTAGAGTGACGCAAGTACTTTGGTGTAGGATTTAATTTAAGTGCAGTCTCTCTGAAGCATATATTTGGATCAAATTTTTGCTTCTTTGTTGCAAGGATGGAATGTCGCAACTTCTGTTTTACTAGCATTGGGGTAGCCCAATCAGAAATGTCATTCCAGATTGCGAGTAAGAGCTTCCTTCGAAGATTTCAATTTGGCATGCTGGTTTGTGATGGCGATTTCGGATCTCTGTTTTCGGAATCGGTCCTGACCCACTCCTGTTAACCTATACACACACGATATGGGTTAAACAGGAGCAGGGCCAGGACCGATCCTTGAGGTAGTCCATTGTTCAGCTTTCTGACTTTGCTCGGAGTGCTTCCGAGGTAGACGATAAATTATTCCCTATTGCTGAGCATAGAGTTGATTAGTCCACTGACACGGTTTTCTCTCTCTTTTGAAACGCAGCCTCTGTGTGTTGTGATTGATTTTTTAATACAAAATACGAATAATTTCGAGTTTATCAAGTTACAGGTATGATCTGCTGAGAGATTTCCAGGAGTTCTAGGCCAGTGTGTGACCTGAAACGATAGCTATGACTCTAAATTAAAAAAAAAAAAACTTAAGAGTTCTACCTACTGCTGGAACTTGGAAGTCATGATCATGAATGATTTTTTAATACAAAATACTAATAATTTCGAGTTTACCAAGCTACAGGTATGATCTGCTGAGAGATTTCCAAGAGTTCTAGGACTGTGTGAGGCCTTATAGAATAGCTATGACTCATATCTATAGAAAATTGAAGAGTTCTCCCAACGCCTGGAATTCGAAACTCATGAATGATTTTTTTACTACAAAATACTTGAAAATTTGAGCTTATCAAGGTACAGGTATGATCTGCTGACAGATTTCCAGGAGTTCTAGGCCAATGTTTGGCATCAAACGATAGCTACAACCCTAAACCAATAAAAGCTGAAGAGTTCTTCTTACTGCTGGAACTTGGAACTCATGAATGATTTTTTACTTAAAACTACGTAAAAAATCAATTTAACAAAGAGACAGGTGTGATCTGCTGAGAGTTGTCCAGGAGTTCTAGGCCGATGTGTGGCCTAAACCGATAGCTATGACTCCGATCTACTGAAAATTGAAGAGTTCTCCCTACTGCTGAAATTCGACACTCATGATTGATTTTTTTTTACTACAAATAACTTGAAAATTTGAGCTTATCAAGGTACAGGTATGATCTGCTGAAAGATTTCCAAGAGGTCTAGGCCAATGTGTGACCTCAAACGATAGCTACAACTCTACACTAATAAAAGCTGAAGAGTTTTCCCTACTGCTTGAACTTGGAACTCATGAATGATTTTTTACTTCAAACTACGTAAAAAATCTATTTAACAAAGAGACAGGTGTGATCTGCTGAGAGATTTCCAGGAGTTCTAGGCCGATGTGTGGCCTAAACCGATAGCTATGACTCTAAGTTAATAAAAACTTAAGAGTTCTGCCTACTGCTGGAGCTTGGAACTCTTGAATGATTTTTTAATACAAAATACGAATAATTTCGAGTTTACCAAACTACAGGTATGATCTGCCGAGAGATTTCCAAGAGTTCTAGGACAGTGTGTGGCCTTAAAGGATGACTATGACTCATATCTATAGAAAATTGAAGAGTTCTCCCAACTGCTGGAATTCGAAACTCATGAATGATTTTTTTACTACAAAGTACTTGAAAATTTGAGCTTATCAAGGTACAGGTATGATCTGCTGAGAGATTTCCAAGAGTTCTAGGCCAATGTGTGAACTCAAACGATAGCTACAACTCTAAACTAATAAAAACTGAAAATTTCTCCCTACTGCTGGAACATGGAACTCATGAATGATTTTTTACATCAAACTACGTAAAAAATCAACTCATAACTCATAACTGTGTAGAGTCAGATCCGTACTTTCTCGTAAAAGCTCAAAATTGATTGGAATTAGGTGAAAACTATTTCAAATCGAAGACATGACAGTGTTTTCGTTTGTAGTGATAAGAAATTCGTTTGTAGTTGGACAATTTTTTGAGAACGACCACAAATAGCAAAAAAACGCATAAAATAAGAACCGTACTCTATTGTATGCGCTCAAAATTGATTGGACTTCGGTGAAAACTATTTCAAATTGAAGACATGACATTGTTTTCGTTTGTTGTGAAAAAAAATTCGTATGTAGTTGGACAATTTTTAAATTGCTCCTACATAAACTCATAACTGTGTAGAGTCAGATCCGTACTTTCTCGTAAAAGCTCAAAATTGATTGGAATTAAGTGAAAACTATTTCAAATCGAAGACATGACAGTTTTTTCGTTTGTAGTGAAAAGAAATTTGTTTGTAAGACAAAATTGTACTACTAACAAAATGAGTTATAGTTACTTAAAATAAAAATTATTAAGTATTATTATTTTGTTCATTTTTATTTTTTTCTCGGCTTTCACCGGTGTTCTGTTATGCACGGACCGAAGCCAAGTGCATATCAGGTAATTGTTTATGGTAATATCACTGGTTGAGTGATAGATTCAATTTTTCACAATTATTTTTAACTCGTGGTTAAAATGTTAAATTTTTACTCATACTTTTCGATGCACCAGTAGAATTTAAGTCTGAGTTAACTAACCCGAGGTTGATGTAACATTCATTTAATCTATTCATATCCAATCAAATGTGATAGAATAAAATGATGAATGATTTAAGTGTGGTGCTCTCTGTCGCTCTACAGTACTTTGCATAAGTATATTCCATTATGTCAGATTTGGAATGACATTTCGTTTTTTAACGTAATATACCTATCTGTATTAACTGTCAGTGAAGCGTGATTATTGTTTTTGCACGAGTTGTGTCCGCTTTATATATTTTGTTTTTTGTTTTGATATTTATGATAATTATTGACGTTATGATTTTAAATGTTTCGGAGTTATGATCGGTAGTAATAGTGACTAAGTACTAATAGTGACTACTACAAAATCGATACTCTTACTGAAAAGCATCACCCTGGTGTACCTATGTATGTAAAAGTAACAATTAAAGAGAGTGTGTCCAAATTCAATAGGATTCAGTATTTATTTCGTAAGAAGAACGAAGGATTGAGCACCATTGTGGTAAACAATGTTTTGAATTTGGTTAGTGACAAATATTTGACAAATCACTATTAACGATTAATAATTGAATAACGTATAATGCGAATATGACGTACATGCACATTATTGCCATATTAAAGCTCATTGTAGCGCCACTATCCCTGGGCCGGACCGACACTTGTCAGGCTAAAGGCAGGTTTCAAATGATGGGGTATGCTTAATTTTCTATTTTCATTTCCAGGTACTAACTTTTCACTTCCAGTCTTAGATTAGAAGATAAGATGAAGAGAGAGGAGGTAGCGTTCTTTAAAGGGTGGACGTTTACATGACCACGAAGAGCAAAGATTGTATACAGTCGGCATCGTTTTGTTATGCACAGATCCGAAATTAAGTAAAATGTTAGGCAAGTTAAACACTCTTATTTAAAATTATATATCTTGTTCTTGATTTTGAAAACAAATGAATGTCTATTCATATACTGGACTGATTGGAGCCCCAGCATTCAGTTTCGTCTCAAGTGACACATCGTGGTACGAAAAGCACTTGAAATGAGTGAATGAAATAGTTAACACGCTGTTACTGAACTGCATCTGTACTGACTCGTGAACAGTGGCGTGCACGTCATATAGGTAGGCAAAAAAAAAAATGAAAATCGGTTCACGGTTCTCGGAGATATCGAGTAACATACACACAAAAAAAAAAAAAAACATTAGTTCGAATTGAGAACCTCCTCCTTTTTTGAAGTCGGTTAAAAAGCAGTGCTTACCCTACGATTAAACTCGATTATCCTGTATTTATTTATGTATCCAATATTTATGTCATATTATATTATATTATATTACAAACGTACCCACAATTCCCATTACATAAGAAGTATATTCATTAATCAATAATTTCACAATTCAGCGATCTGCGCCATCTATCGGATTAGCGTTACCAACACAGCTCAACAACTCAAAACTGAATCGGTTGCGCTGCACTAGCGCAACGGTGGGAAAGGCACAAACTAAACTGCCTAATATATAATGGCACACAAATAAGGGTGTAGCATTGTGCAGACACAGATACGAAATAGTGTGCGTTGCTGTAAATACGTGGCACACAATGAGAAATTTCACGCATGTTTGCATTCAGTTAGGCACTGCTTATTGAAAAGCGACTGTTTCATTCCGCTCTGGGCTTGTGATGCGTAAATTTGCAGCTTCGCCAAGCGTTTTGTTGGTCTAAAAAAAAAAAAAAATTTCAGCTGTTTATTTCACTAAAAGTAATTTTTGTTTTACAAAGCTTAGAGAAAATCTTTAATTTATTAAGATTATATTACTAAGCCTAAGCATACCACTAGGTATAGGCTCATACCTATTCCTATTGATATGTACTCAGAATACTAAATACACCTATGTATATTTATGATTCTATATGATCATTAGTTAACATGTTTTTGACAATATGTTTAATCTGCCCTGGTTTATTTAAGTTATTTATGATACTATCCATGACATGCGTGGGGAATCCATTCAGTGTATGAGGTAACAGGTTTGTCCATACTCTTTTACCATATATGTTAGTGCTCCTAGGAACTATAAAGTGTTTACTATCCTCCTGTCTTCTCAGTCTGGTAGGTCTCTCATACCTGGTTAAATCTTCCACCCTGTCTTTATATTCTAGTATTACAGCTAATTTCACTTTATCATATATATTTAAAACTCTACAGTGTCTGAACAGGTTGTCATAGTTGTTTCTGTACTTATGTTTAATTTTCAGTGGCACAATGGCTTTCAGGAGCTTGATTTGCAGGTTATATATACGTTGCAGGTACGTTTTGAACGTTCTGCCATAGCTAGATAAACCATAGCTAATAACAGAATCTGCCATGGCCATGTAAAAGAGTCGAAGAGTATTATAAGGCTTCTTATTTTTAATTATGCTAATATTGCAGAGAATTGCTCGTAGTTTATTACATACATTATCAATATGGTTGCCCCAGTTGAACCTATTATCAATTTCTAAACCCAGGTATGTATGATGTGTTACTACTTCTAGGGATTCACAGTTACAGGTGAGGTGAGTAGCGTGTAGGCATGTATGTTCATGGGCCACGACTCTAGGCACCAAATTAGTTTTTATGTATGGCGAGTGCACATGCATTACCTTGGTTTTTTCATAATTTAGGGATAACCCACCATCATGAGCCCATTTACATAGCACATCAAATTCTTTTTGCATCATTGTTTCTGCTAAACACTCATCCTTATCTGCTATCAGTAAACATGTATCATCAGCAAATTGGTACACCGAGGCCTCCCCGAATATGTTGCACATGTCGTTAACATAAATAAGGTACTCCGTAGGTCCGATTATAGAACCTTGAGCAGTGCCCTGATAGCGAGTGCCGCAGTTCACTTTTTTCTCCTGCAATGCTGTGTTCATTCTGTTTGTATGGTAGTCCTCAAGCCATTCCAAGGTGGGCCCCTGTATACCATTCTGCTGGAGCTTTTCATAAAGCTTTTTATGATTTAAGGTGTCGAATGCCTTGCTGAAGTCAATCAGTACCAGAAAGACATGTTTCTTATCATTTAAATGCATGTTTAGTTCATCAGAGAATTGTGCTAGCAACTGAGGTGCACTTTTGCCTTTTTGGAACCCATACTGCCTTCTATGTATGATGCCATTGCTGGACACGAAGTTATTTAAGTTGTTTCCTATATATTTTTCTACAATTTTATCAATAACTGGTAAGATAGTGATAGGTCTGTAATTATTTGTGTCTGTGCAATTTCCTTTCTTGTGAATTGGCCGGATTAATCCAATTTTTAGTTTATCTGGGTATGTTTTGTGTTTTATGCACTGGTTGACTAGGTGTGTAAGTATTGGTATCATTTCGTTTTGTATAAGTTTTATGTCCCTTGCTCTAATGTTGTCATATCCGGCACTTTTTTTTTCATTGATGTTACTAACAATTTTGCCCATTGTGTGCTCCTTTATTTTGCTTAATTTTAATGTTACGTCTGGGGTACTTTTATAGATGTTCTCGTCAAGCAATGGCTCATGACAGGTACTCAGTATTTTTGTCACATTATTTTCAAAGTCACTTGCAAACTTATTACACAGATCCTTAGCTTTAGTTCTGAATGACCTCAGCAGGAATTCATCGACAGCTTTTATTATTCTTCCTGTTAGTCTATTTAATATTTTCCGCACTTTTTTAGGGTTTTTGTAATTATCACATATTTCCTTTTTAATGTAATTATTTTTGGCTTTAGTCATAAGTTTATTTGTTTTGTTTCTATACTGTTTATAAAGCAATTCGTTATTCTTATCGCTAGGGTCATTGAGATGGATTTTTAATAATTGATACTTTTTAGTTGACATTTCTTGTAATTTACTTGTGACCCAGTGGCAATTCTCTTTCTTATTTTTAGGGGCTTGTTTTGTCACTGTACATTTAGTATATATGTTGTTAAATTTACTATCTATAAAATTATAAATATCATTAGGATTACTCATTTGGAGAGCTGGTTTCCAGTCAATCATGACAAGCTCCTGTCCAACAAGCTTATTATTAATTTTACGATTCAATGCAGTAGTCTTTCTGGATTGACCTGTTATAGCCACCCCGGTCATGAAGTGGTCTGCAATTGCATTTTGCACTACCGCCGCAGTTATGCTGTGGGCATGCTCATTGCTGTCCCGTCCACAGATGTCCCGGATGAATATATGGTCAATACAGGTTTTTGAGGTACCAATAATAGTTGTTTCTACTCTAGTGAAATGTGTGATACAACATGATAAACCTAGCTCGGCAAGATTATTTAGATAGGAGCTTGTCAGTTGACCGGGTACATTAATGTCTAGAATAATATCTCCACACATCAGCATATTTGATTTTAATGGATATGATGATAAAAAACGATACAGCTCACCAATAAAGTCTCCAACAGCCGTACTGGGCGGTCGATAAATCGCACACAAATATGTTTTGTAACCACTTTGCTCGCGGTGTAACGTTTTGCTTCGGAAGAGCGAGGTATCAAGTTCAAATCTGTGGAAGTGAACACGTAAATTTGCTTTTTTTTTTCGTTTTATTAACTACTTTTTATTTTTTATTTTAAAATAAGATTCTTTTGAATCTACTTGTTTTATGATGTTTTTTCACATGATTTACGATTGACATGTCATGTTTTGTGTAATGAATTTCGTTTATTATTTTCATCTTGCCGTTTTCTTCCTTCTATACCGGAGATACAAGCCAAAAGCGTTTCATGCTCTTTAATAAAACAAAGCTACCTTATCTAGTTTATAATTTTTTTGTATGGTAGAAAAAATAAAAAAAATCTGCCTACCCTGTCAAAGTCGTGAATACAATGTCGTGGTATGAAATAGCGATGGTACAGTTCAGTTTAGGGCCTAAAGTGAGTCGCGTTAAGAGATCGTGGTAAGGCTCTCGCCTGCGCCGCCACAGCGTGATGGTCGGTTGAGCGCAGTGTTACTACGGGTCCGAGCGATACCTTCGTCGCGAAACTCACTTCCAACTCGAATGAAAATCCAAAAAGCGTTCGTTATACCTGTACGGTTTCTAGCATTATTAACGCTTAATACTGGGCCACCCATACGTTATTATCTTATTATGCATGCGGTCAATCCGGTGTTGTGAGATCGAAATATGGGAATTGTCTTGGCAAAAGACGTAACGGTGAATACCTACAGCTGATTTTGATATCGTAACGTATCGAAGTCGTAAAGTCGCAACACGATCTTGTGATTATGATTAGACAATTCGCCCCCTGCCTGCTATAATGTCCGTGAAGTTGGCAGGTCTAGTTCCAGCATATCACAAAATTATTGGAGTTCTATTCGCTTGCAACATAGTTCTATAGTTCCTGATACTTTTTAGAAATAGTTCTGTTGTAGTAACGAAAATAGAGCCCATAACAGTTTTCAACCAAATGATCTGCTAACTTCACGTAGCAGATCAATTTCCTCCAAAACAAGCCAAACAATGCTATAATGTCAAATTGGAGGTACTATCTTAGAGTTCCTTATACTTAAAAAAATTGTTCACGTTGTTTAATAAAAATAAAACGTATCTTTCTTAAAATAAAATAAAACTACTTTATTTAAGTATAGGTGCGATCTGCTGAGAGATTTCTAGAAGTTCTAGGCCAGTGTGTGGCCTCAAACGATAGCTATGACTCTAAACTAATAAATGCTGAAGAGTTTACCCTACTGCTGGAACATGGAACTCATGAATGATTTTTTACTACGAAGGCCGAGGAGATCGTAGAGTATGTACGTGTGAAGACCGGAATTATCCTGAGGGTCGTGAAGTTGGAGTCTCACCACAAAGTGAATTTTAATTCTTACGTGTTGGGGGTTCCGACTGACCGGCTAGCGACTTTCATGAAGGAAGAATTTTGGCCGAAAGGTGTTTTATTCCGGCGTTTCCGCGGTCGGCTACCCAACACCACGGACTTACGAAAGACATCGTGACCTAGTTGTTTAGTATTTTAATATTTAATATGTATGTTAGATTGTAAGGTATTTATCTATGGGCCTTTGATGCCTGAAATAAACGAATTATTATTATTATTTACTTCAAACTACGTAAAAAAACAATTTAACAAAGAGACAGGTATGATCTGCTGAGAGATTTCCAAGAGTTCTAGGAAAGTGTGTGCCCTTAAACGATAGCTATGACTTTGATCTATAAAAAATTTAAGAGTTCACTCTACTGCTGGAATTAGAAACTTATGAATGATTTTTTTTTCAAGTACCTACTTTGTAGTAAAAAAACCGGCCAAGAGCATGTCGGGCCACGCTCAGTGTAGGGTTCCGTAGTTGCTCATCCTTTACAATAGACGAGCGAGGTTTAAGTAACGACTAAGATTTCAAGCTCTATAAAAAGGTCGTAAACGCCAATGTAACTTTAATTACTTATTACCTTGTGGAAGTCAACTTACGTCCTTTTAAAGAAAATTATGAAATTTTGCGATAACTCAAAAACGGCTCAACCGATTTTGTTCAATATAGTTTTCATGGAAAGTACTTATAAGGCCTCATTTTCATGAATTTTTCCGTAATTTTTTGACCCGGTGTTGAAAAGTTAGAGGGGAGGGGACACTATTTTATTTATTTTCGGAGCGTATATTTACAAAACTGCTGACTGTATCAAGAAATAATGTTTGAAGACCCCTATTATTTTTAAAAGATCTATTCAACGACACCCCACACACTAATGTTGGAACGGAAAAAAAAATTAACCCCCACTTTAGGTGTTCGAGAGGTACCCGAAAAAAACATTTTTTTTTAGATTTTATTTTACCGTTTTGTCGGCGTAATACAAACACATACTCGTACCAAATTTCAGCTTTCTAGTACTAATGATCACGGAGCTAAGCCGCGGACGGACAGACGGACAGACGGACAGACGGACATGGCGAAACTATAAGGGTTCCTAGTTGACTACGGAACCCTAAAAATCATTCATGAGTTTCGAATTCCAGCAGTTGGGAGAACTCTTCAATTTTCTATAGATATGAGTCATAGTTATCTTTTAAGGCCCCACACTGTCCTAGAACTCTTGGAAATCTCTCAGCAGATCATACCTGTAGTTTGGTAAACTCGAAATTATTCGTATTTTGTATTAAAAAATAATTCATGAGTTCCAAGTTCCAGCAGTAGGAAGAACTCTTCAGCTTTTATTAGTGTAGAGTCGTAGCTATCGTTTGAGGTCACACATTGGCCTAGAACTCTTGGAAATCTTTCAGCAAATCATACCTGTACCTTGATAAGCTCAAATTTTCAAGTAATTTGTAGTAAAAAAATCATTCATGAGTTTCGAATTCCAGCAGTTGGGAGAACTCTTCAATTTTCTATAGATATGAGTCATAGCTATTCTATAAGGCCTCACACAGTCCTAGAACTCTTGGAAATCTCTCAGCAGATCATACCTGTAGCTTGGTAAACTCGAAATTATTAGTATATTGTATTAAAAAATCATTCATGGTCATGACTTCCAAGTTCCAGCAGTAGGTAGAACTCTTAAGTTTTTTTTTTTAATTTAGAGTCATAGCTATCGTTTCAGGTCACACACTGGCCTAGAACTCCTGGAAATCTCTCAGCAGATCATACCTGTAACTTGATAAACTCGAAATTATTCGTATTTTGTATTAAAAAATCAATCACAACACACATAGAGGCTGAGTTTCAAAAGAGAGAGAAAACCGTGTCAGTATTTTCGACCTCTCAGCTGCATTCGATAACGTATGTAGACAGGAGCTTATCTATAAGCTCATGACCGTGGTGCAGATGGCGGGACTAATCAACTCTATGCTCAGCAATAGGGAATAATTTATCGTCTACCTCGGAAGCACTCCGAGCAAAGTCAGAAAGCTGAACAATGGACTACCTCAAGGATCGGTCCTGGCCCTGCTCCTGTTTAACCCATATCGTGTGTGTATAGGTTAACAGGAGTGGGTCAGGACCGATTCCGAAAACAGAGATCCGAAATCGCCATCACAAACCAGCATGCCAAATTGAAATCTTCGAAGGAAGCTCTTACTCGCAATCTGGAATGACATTTCTGATTGGGCTACCCCAATGCTAGTAAAACAGAAGTTGCGACATTCCATCCTTGCAACAAAGAAGCAAAAATTTGATCCAAATATATGCTTCAGAGAGACTGCACTTAAATTAAATCCTACACCAAAGTACTTGCGTCACTCTAGCTAGACCGCAGTCTTACCTATACGAAGAAGCTACAGACACCGAATAACATACTCCACAGACTAAGGGGAACTACTTGGGGAGCTACAAGACCTACCAGTGTAATTAGTTATAACACTACAAATGTATCATGTAATTGTTTTAAGTATTATTTACGAAAAAATGACTTACTGTTGAGTTTCTTTCGGCTTTCTTCTCAACAGTGGTCTCCTCTTGCGAAATGCCGGTAGATTCACAATTTGACTTGTAAAAGTGCCCCTGTGGCCTACTAACTGAATAAATTATTTCATTTCATTTCATTTCATTTCATTTCACAACTGATGTGCTACGCACTACCAGCCTTAGCCTAGTTTTCTCCAAGGCAGACTATTGAGCGCCAGTTTGGCTCAACAGCGCACAATGGCGTTTATTTCGCTTATATTTAAAGGGATTCATCGTAATAATACTAGAATATATACGTTATTTCTATGGGACGCAACTCAAAAAAAAACATTATAAATTTATGCTATACAGCCACAACTGAAAAGTGGCTGTCTTGCAGGGAGTCAACTGTTAATTTTTGGTCAGATCCATAAGGCCACTTGTGGAAAAAAGGCTCTTAAGGACACTTTTTCTTATGGCTCTCGAAATAATGTCGTAAATTAACCTATTCTGACTACGAATCTGCAATAATCCGATATTTATTTTTTTCAGATGTGGCATAAAAGCAGGCAGGGGGCGAATTGACGTTAAGTTACATAGAGTTAATCGGTATCTATACTTTGACGACATAATAATGAGAAATTACTACATCCGTCCTTTTCTTACTTAATAAAATATATACTTTCATGATAAAATACGTATCTTCTAGGTGCTTCTGGTTTATTATACCCCGGCTAGCTCATCACTAGTTATCAGTGCTTGTACTTTCCTGTAGTGATATAGTCGAACGCCTTTTCCAAACAAGTAACACCACTCTGTCATCAAAGTTCACAATCCTTGCTACTGCCCTTGACGAAATCACTTCTGTCAATTTGCAAGCCGGTGGGAATCGCGTTCTATGAACGTCATGCCACTGCTGTTATCATCATTCGCTAGTTTTCGGTTCTCACTCCCTCTCAGTATCAACAGTCAACACTCAACACTAATATCAACACAAACTCAAATAATCTTTTTTATAAAACTCGTATCTATTAATAGTAGTGTTGAGTGTTGAATGTTAATTTGATATTCGTTAGGTTTTTGAATTTACCGCGTCTTTCAAGGGACTCTACTCGTTTGACAGACTCTACCTCACACACTCAGTTCAGGCGACGGCGAAGTACCGAAGAGAAACACATCTGTGAAGATTTCGCGCCATTCTGATGAAATTATACCATTAGATGAATTCGAAGTAAAGCATTGAATTAATAAATCTCTAGTTACACCTAGGATACTTTTTACCCAACAAGGGTATAAAAAATACACGTATGAAGTTGCGGGCACCAAGTACTAAATAAAACTATGTATTATAATCCATGTTCGTTGGACTACAACCAAGTGTTAGCATTACAAAGTTTATAGTGCGCCGCAGAAGCTCACTATAGAACATGCCACAACTTAGGCGGCAAGCGGCAACGACGCGCAGCGGCCATACGCGTGTCTCGCTCACTCGAACGACTTCGCTCTCGGACTTTACTCAACCGGACGCTCCTGCTGCTTGCCGCCGAAGTCCTGGCATGTTCGGAAAAATTGTGGGTCTGTATACGCATTAGGGAGATGTCATGTCTTCCATTTGAAATAGTTTTCACCGAGGTCCAATCAATTTTGAGCTCCTACAATAGAGTACGGTTCTTATTTGATAAGTTTTTTTGCTATTTGTTGTCGTTCTCAAAAAATTGTCCAACAACAAACGAATTTATTTTCACTACAAACGACAACACTGTCATTTCTTCGATTTGAAATAGTTTTTACCTAATTCCAATAAATTTTGAGCTTTTACGAGAAAGTACGGATCTGACTCTACACAGTTATGAGTTTCTGTAGGAGCAATTTAAAAACTGTCCATTTACAAACGAATTTCTTTTCACTACAAACGAAAACAATGTCATGTCTTCCATTTGAAATAGTTTTCACCGAAATCCAATCAATTTTGAGCTCATACAACAGAGTACGGTTCTAATTTTATACATTTTTTTGTTATTTGTGGTCGTTCTCAAAAAACTGTCCAACTACAAACGAATTTCTTTTCACTACAAACGAAAACAATGTCATGTCTTCCATTTGACATAGTTTTCACCGAAGTCCAATCAGTTTTGAGCTCATACAATAGAGTACGGTTCGTATTTGATTCATTTTTTTGCTATTTGTGGTCGTTCTAAAAAAACTGTCCAACTACAAACGAATTTCTTTTCACTACAAACGAAAACAATGTCATGTCTTCCATTTGAAATAGTTTTTGCCGAAATCCAATCAATTTTGAGCTCATACAACAGAGTACGGTTCTTATTTTATACATTTTTTTGCTATTTGTGGTCGTTCTCAAAAAACTGTGCAACTACAAACGAATTTCTTTTCACTACAAACGAAAACAATGTCATGTCTTCCATTTGAAATAGTTTTCACCGAAATCCAATCAATTTTGAGCTTATACAACAGAGTACGGTTCTTATTTGACACATTTTTCGCTATTTGTGGTCGTTCTCAAAAAACTGTCCAACTACAAACGAATTTCTTTTCACTACAAACGAAAACAATGTCATGTCTTCCATTTGACATAGTTTTAACCGAAGTCCAATCAGTTTTGAGCTCATACAATAGAGTACGGTTCGTATTTGATTCATTTTTTTGCTATTTGTGGTCGTTCTAAAAAAACTGTCCAACTACAAACGAATTTCTTTTCACTACAAACGAAAACAATGTCATGTCTTCCATTTGAAATAGTTTTCACCGAAATCCAATCAATTTTGAGCTCATACAACAGAGTACGGTTCTTATTTGACACATTTTTTTGCTATTTGTAGTCGTTCTCAAAAAACTGTCCAACTACAAACGAATTTCTTTTCACTACAAACGAAAACAATGTCATGTCTTCCATTTGAAATAGTTTTCACCGAGATCCAATCAATTTTGAGCTCATACAACAGAGTACGGTTCTTATTTTATACATTTTTTTGCTATTTGTGGTCGTTCTCAAAAAACTGTCCAACTACAAACAAATTTCTTTTCACTACAAACGAAAACAATGTCATGTCTTCCATTTGAAATAGTTTTCACAAAAATCCAATCAGTTTTGAGCTCATACAATAGAGTACGGTTCGTATTTGATTCATTTTTTTGCTATTTGTGGTCGTTCTAAAAAAACTGTACAACTACAAACGAATTTCTTTTCACTAGAAACGAAAACAATGTCATGTCTTCCATTTGAAATAGTTTTCACCGAAATCCAAGCACTTTTGAGCTCATACAACAGAGTACGGTTCTTATTTTATACATTTTTTGCTATTAGTGGTCGTTTTTAAAAAAACTGTCCAACTACAAACGAATTTCTTTTCACTACAAACGAAAACAATGTCATGTCTTCCATTTGAAATAGTTTTCATCGAAATCCAATCAATTTTGAGCTTTTCCAAGAAAGTACGGATCTGACTCTACACATTTTTGAGTTTATGTAGGAGCAATTTAAAAACTGTCCAACTACAAACGAATTTCTTTTCACTACAAACGAAAACAATGTCATGTCTTCGATTTGAAACAGTTTTCACCGAAATCCAATCAATTTTGAGTTTATACAACAGAGTACGGTCTTATTTTATACATTTTTTTGCTATTTGTGGTCGTTCTCAAAAAACTGTCCAAATACAAACGAATTTCTTTTCACTACAAACGAAAACAATGTCATGTCTTCCATTTGAAATAGTTTTCACCGAAATCCAATCAATTTTGAGCTTTTCCAAGAAAGTACGGATCTGACTCTACACATTTTTGAGTTTATGTAGGAGCAATTTAAAAACTGTCCAACTACAAACGAATTTCTTTTCACTACAAACGAAAACAATGTCATGTCTTCCATTTGAAATAGTTTTCACCGAAATCCAATCAATTTTTAGTTTATACAACAGAGTACGGTCTTATTTTATATTTTTTTTTGCTATTTGTGGTCGTTCTCAAACAACTGTCCAACTACAAACGAATTTCTTTTCACTACAAACGAAAACAATGTCATGTCTTCCATTTGAAATAGTTTTCACCGAAATCCAATCAATTTTGAGCTTTTCCAAGAAAGTACGGATCTGACTCTACACATTTTTGAGTTTATGTAGGAGCAATTTAAAAACTGTCCAACTACAAACGAATTTCTTTTCACTACAAACGAAAACAAAGTCATGTCTTCGATTTGAAACAGTTTTCACCGAAATCCAATCAATTTTGAGATTTTCCAAGAAAGTACGGATCTGACTCTACACATTTTTGAGTTTATGTAGGAGCAATTTAAAAACTGTCCAACTACAAACGAATTTCTTTTCACTACAAACGAAAACAATGTCATGTCTTCCATTTGAAATAGTTTTCACCGAAATCCAATCAATTTTGAGTTTATACAACAGAGTACGGTCTTATTTTATAATTTTTTTTGCTATTTGTGGTCGTTCTCAAACAACTGTCCAACTACAAACGAATTTCTTTTCACTTTAAACGAAAACAATGTCATGTCTTCCATTTGAAATAGTTTTCACCGAAATCCAATCAATTTTGAGCTTTTCCAAGAAAGTACGGATCTGACTCTACACATTTTTGAGTTTATGTAGGAGCAATTTAAAAACTGTCCAACTACAAACGAATTTCTTTTCACTACAAACGAAAACAATGTCACGTCTTCCATTTGAAATAGTTTTCACCGAAATCCAATCAATTTTGAGCTCATACAACAGAGTACGGTTCTTATTTGATACATTTTTTTGCTATTTGTGGTCGTTCTCAAAAAACTGTCCAACCACAAACGAATTTCTTTTCACTACAAACGAAAACAATGTCATGTCTTCCATTTGAAATAGTTTTCACCGAAATCCAATCAATTTTGAGCTCATATAACAGAGTACGGTTCTTATTTGATACATTTTTCGCTATTTGTGGTCGTTCTCAAAAAACTGTCCAACTACAAACGAATTTCTTTTCACTACAAAACGAAAACTATGTCATGTCTTCCATTTGACATAGTTTTCACCGAAGTCCAATCAGTTTTGAGCTCATACAATAGAGTACGGTTCGTATTTGATTAATTTTTTTGCTATATGTGGTCGTTCTAAAAAAACTGTCTAACTACAAACGAATTTCTTTTCACTACAAACGAAAACAATGTCATGTCTTCCATTTGAAATAGTTTTCACCGAAATCCAATCAGTTTTGAGCTCATAAAATAGAGTACGGATCGTATTTGATTAATTTTTTTGCTATTTGTGGTCGTTCTCAAAAAACTGTGCAACTACAAACGAATTTCTTTTCACTACAAACGAAAACAATGTAATGTCTTCCATTTGAAATAGTTTTCACCGAAATCCAATAAATTTTAAGCCCATACAACAGAGTACGGTTCTTATTTTATACATTTTTTTGCTATTTGTGGTCGTTCTCAAAAAACTGTCCAACTACAAACGAATTTCTTTTCACTACAAACGAAAACAATGTCATGTCTTCCATTTGAAATAGTTTTCACCGAAATCCAATCAATTTTGAGCTTATACAACAGAGTACGGTTCTTATTTTATACATTTTTTTGCTATTTGTGGTCGTTCTCGAAAACTGTCCAACTACAAACGAATTTCTTTTCACTACAAACGAAAACAATGTCATGTCTTCCATTTGACATAGTTTTCACCGAAGTCCAATCAGTTTTGAGCTCATACAACGTTCGTACGGTTCGTAATTGATTCATTTTTTTGCTATTTGTGGTCGTTCTAAAAAAACTGTCCAACTACAAACGAATTTCTTTTCACTACAAACGAAAACAATGTCATGTCTTCCATTTGAAATAGTTTTTGCCGAAATCCAATCAATTTTGAGCTCATACAACAGAGTACGGTTCTTATTTTATACATTTTTTTGCTATTTGTGGTCGTTTTAAAAAAACTGTCCAACTACAAACGAATTTCTTTTCACTACAAACGAAAACAATGTAATGTCTTCCATTTGACATAGTTTTCACCGAAGTCCAATCAGTTTTGAGCTCATACAATAGAGTACGGTTCGTATTTGATTCATTTTTTTGCTATTTGTGGTCGTTCACAAAAAATTGTCCAACTACAAACGAATTTATTTTCACTACAAACGAAAACACTGTCATGTCTTCGATTTGAAACAGTTTTCACCTAATTCCAATCAATTTTGAGCTTTTACAAGAAAGTACGGATCTGACTCTACACATTTTTGAGTTTATGTAGGAGCAATTTAAAAACTGTCCAACTACAAACGAATTTCTTTTCACTACAAACGAAAACAATGTCATGTCTTCCATTTGAAATAGTTTTCACCGAAATCCAATCAATTTTGAGCTTTTCCAAGAAAGTACGGATCTGACTCTACACATTTTTGAGTTTATGTAGGAGCAATTTAAAAATGGTCCAACTACAAACGAAAATTGTTTCACGACAAATGTTATTACGCTTTTGTCTTTGCTATTTAATATGGTTTCTGTTGTGTGCTCTGTTGGCTTCGATTTTAAAGAGAGAACAAACAACGTAGTTACTTGTAGAGTTTTTATTCGTCAGTTATTTTAGAAATTTAATATATTTTTGACAGAAAACCTTTTTATTTATGTCTATCACTTAATTGTGTTCCTATTTTGTAAGAAATTTAAAATTTTGTAAGAGCGATCATGCTCATTGGGTTATAAAACTGGTAAACCACCTTTTTAGTAGTAGGTTAAAAAGACTTAAACGGGCTAGTGAGCAATTTAATTGATAGCTATTTTCATTTTTATTTTTTTATTTTTTTTCCACGTAACTACAAACGAAAAAAATTGAACTACAATCAACTACAAACAATTCTGCACCGTATACTATGCTTGAAAGTTTGATTTTTGTAAACCGGGGGCTGGCTTTTTTTTGGGCCCCCTATTTTTTTTTCGCGCAACTACAAACAAAAATCGTTTTACTACAATCAACTACAAACAAAACACTATCAGAAAAAAAAATAAAACAAAAAAAAAATCAAGGTCGGTGGCCAAGTTCACATAGGTATAAAATAAAATAAATTAATATTGAAATATTACCTCACACAAAATAAATCGAGTCCCAAATGAGATACAAGTATTCAGATAATTATACTTCACTACATAGTATACTTAGAACAAAGTCGTTTCTGCTGTCTGTCTGTCTGTGTATCCCTATGTACCTATGCTTAACTCTTTAAAACTACGCAACAGATTTTGATGCGGTTTTTTTTTAATAAATAGAGTGATTCAAGAGGAAGGTTTATATGTATAATACATGCATAGTATATCAGCATTGCACCCGTGTGAAGCCGGGGCGGGTTGCTAGTTTAACAATAAAAGCACTAGATATTGGATATCAATATATTGTAGTATGGGCAGCCATTATCAATTACCCCATGCTGCCAACATACGTCGATGGTACCTATATGAAAATAAGATATGGCACTCCGGAATGACACGTGAGACTTTTGACGTCATCACGCTATGATTGATTGGTTGGCTCTGTCAACCCGTTTCTGTGTTGCCAGTGGTGTATTTTATAATACTACCCGATTCCCTTGTTACCTGTATGAATTTCATTAAATCGTGATTGTTTTAAATCAACGATTACGACAAAATAAAACTTTGTCAACGAACATGACAATCTTAATGCATAAATGCATAATTATTATTTTTGTACGACTGGACGCTATTTTTTTTTCCTTATAATTATTTTGTTACCATAAAGCGGCAACTAATGAGTGACGTAGAAAGTCTCACTGGCCGGAGTGTCATTCCTTTTTAGGGTTCCGTACCCAAGGGGTAAAAACGGGACCCTATTACTGAGACTTCGCTGTCCGTCCGTCCGTCCGTCCGTCCGTCTGTCACCACAGGCTCTATCTCAAGAACGGTGATAGCTAGACAGTTGAAATTTTCACAGATGATGTATTTCTATTGCCGCTATAACAACAAATACAAAATATAAAAATAAAATAAAATAAATATTTAAGGGGGGCTCCCCTGGGGCTCCCATACAAAAAACTTGTTATAGATTATGGTACGGAACCCTTCATGCGCGAGTCGGACTTGCACTTGCCCAATTTTTTTTCTTATACCATGCATACGCCTCAAATATAAGGCGCGTTCAAGAAGTCTGCTAACACCACTGAATTCGGGGTCTCCCTCGCGATCCCTAACATCGTTTGTCCTAAAATCACTTGCCCGAACTGTTTTGTCCTAATGGGCTAATGCCCTAACGATCAATATCCATAACAATCATTTTCCATAATGTAATGATTGCCCTACAACTCATTTGTCCGTATCATTTTTACCATAATGATTAATATCGCTAATGTTATTTTGCCTATTTCTCGAAATCCCTAATGACGTTTCACCTCATGTCATTTATCCTAAGTGTTTTTGTCCTAATGGGTATTAGCCCTAACGATCAATAGCCATACCAATATTTATCCATAATGTAATAATTGCCCTAAAACTCATTTGTCCGAATCCGAAATATGTGTACTATAAATATCAGTATCCCTAATCCACTTCCAGGAAAGTATTAAGTTCGGAGCTAAGGCGGAGTACTGGCAAAAAAAAACATACGAGCGAGCGAGCGAAGCGAGCGAGCAAAACCTTCCAGAGTAGATCCGACGTGGCCGGGTTAGGTTAGAAGGTCAGGCGGGAGCGAAGCGTAGCGAGCTCCCGCCTGGCCTTCGAGGTTTTTTTTTTTTTTGCGTACCGAAAAAAGTTTTGCTTGTATTCATACCTACTGTTTACATACAAGAACAAATCCACCCAACCACTTCCAGGAAAGTATTAAGTCCGGAGCTAAGGCGGAGTACTGGCAAAAAAAAACATACGAGCGAGCGAGCGAAGCGAGTGAGCAAAACCTTCCAGAGCAGATCCGACGTGGCCGGGTTAGGTTAGAAGGTCAGGCGGGAGCGAAGCGTAGCGAGCTCCCGCCTGGCCTTCGAGGTTATTTTTTTTTTGCGTACCGAAAAAAGTTTTGCTTGTATTCATACCTACTGTTTACATACAAGAACAAATCCACCCAACCACTTCCAGGAAAGTATTAAGTCCGGAGCTAAGGCGGAGTACTGGCAAAAAAAAACATACGAGCGAGCGAGCGAAGCGAGCGAGCAAAACCTTCCAGAGCAGATCCGACGTGGCCGGGTTAGGTTAGAAAGTCAGGCGGGAGCGAAGCGTAGCGAGCTCCCGCCTGGCCTTCGAGGTTATTTTTTTTTTGCGTACCGAAAAAAGTTTTGCTTGTATTCATACCTACTGTTTACATACAAGAACAAATCCACCCAACCACTTCCAGGAAAGTATTAAGTTCGGAGCTAAGGCGGAGTACTGGCAAAAAGTTGCGAATATTATAATTATTATTTACGTACCTTTCTATTAAGTGTGTATTATGTTATTTGTTTATTCTATTAAATGTTTATTGTATGAAATGTTCATTATATTATAAAGCGGGTTAGGTTAGGCAGAAAAGTAGGTTAATCACAATTAGGGAAAACAATCATGAGGACAAATAATGTTAGGTAGTACAAATGTAGGACAAACTATAATAGGCCATACAAAGTTAGGATAAATAATCATTAGGATTAACGGTCATTAGGCTTACTGACAATTATAACACACGACTATTATGGCACATAACGTTAGGATGAATAGTCAATATGGCAAGTGACATTAGGAAATAAAACATTATGGGGAAAAAAAATCATCCATACAATGTTAGGAAAACTAAAGATAGGGCATATGAGTGTTAGGACAAGTGATCATTATGAAATTAAACGTTAGGGAATGCAAAAATAGGTTAAAAAACGTTAGGGATTCAGATATAGATCCCTGAATTCGTAAAGGGTAGTGGATATCAGAGCAAAATCTGTGTTCAGCAATGTAGGCACAACGAAGGTCAGAAGGCGGGCGATTGCGCCCACTCCAGCTTAAAATATTCGGCCATGAATAACGCTTGCTCGGTGTACAGAAGATATAAAATGCATGTGCTCCGCTTTCCACTTTAATTGGGATGATGATGGACTGAACTGACGCCAGAATAAGCGCACATGTCTATTAGACTAACTAACTGTTTTGTCTATGTATATTTTTTAGGGTTCCGTAGTCAACTACCCTTAAACTTTCGCCATGTACGTCTGTCTGTCTGTCTGTCCGTCCGCGGCTTAGCTCCGTGATCATTAGTATTAGAAAGCTGAAATTTAGTATGAGTATGTGTATGTATCACGCTAACAAAACGGTAAAAGAAAAACTAAAAAAAATCTCTTTTTCGGGAACGTCCCGTACGCCTAAAGTGGGGGTGTTTTTTGTTTTCGTTCCAAAACTAGTGAGTGGGTTGTCGTTGAATAGGGCTTTTAAAAATAATAAGGGTTTTCCAACATTATTTTTTGGATAAAATCAGCAGTTTTGTAAATATTCGCTCCGAAAATAAAGAAAATAGCGTCAACCACGGGTCAAAAAATTATGGAAAAATTCATAAAAATGAGGCCTTATTTAAGTACTTTCAATTAAAACTATATTGAATAAAAGCGGTCGAGCCGTTTTAGAGATCGCAAAAAATCATAATTTTCTTTAAAATGACGTACCTGCCTAAAATACTTCGAACGTTACACATATTAGTTAATTACCATACTGTATTAAAATATTTCGCTCAATCTGGCGCGTATAATCGATAACTTCCAGAAGGTGATAAGTAATGACTGTTACTTTGGCGTTTACGACCTTTTTATAGAGCTTGAAATCTTTCTCGTAATGTTCGTCTATTGTGAAGGATGGGCAACTACGGAACCCTACACTGAGCGTGGCCCGACATGCTTTTGGCCGGTTTTTTACCTAATAAACGACGCGATTTGACGACGCGGTTGGCTCAGTTGGTAAGCATCTGCCTACTGAGCCGGCGGTCCCGGGTTCGAATCCCGGCCAGCGCAAATATTTGTGTGATGAACTCGAATATTTGTGCTGGTGCATGGTTGTTCTATGTATTTAAGTATATATTTATCTATATAAGTATGTATATCGTGGTCTAGTACCCATAACACAAGCCTTCTTGAGCTTAATTTGGGACTAGATCGATTTGTGTGAGGTTGTCTGATATTTATTTATTTAATATATAAATAAAATAAAATAAAGCTGCCTGTCCTCTGAAGCAGAGCGAAAAATATTAAGAAAAAAGGCGGCGTCTTTGTGGAGTCCAAAAGAAGTGCATTTAGATGTGACGAATGTGACTGGTCCATTCTATAGCCCAATAGAGGGTTTTACAACCATCTTACGGATTTTTAGTGGTACTAATTAATCCAACTGGCAACGACATATTTTGGTGAAAGTCAGTAAATTTGGTTAATGACATAATACTTGACAAAACATCCCTATTGACGTTTAATGATTCTTATACATTGTGTATATTTGATATAACCGCATACTTTACAGGGGCTTAGTATAGGCACTTATTAATATATTTATCCGTAAATTATAAAAAAAAACGAACTTTTTTTTTCCATATATAATAAATCACCAAGCAATGTTCTTGTTTGTTGTTGTTTGTTGACACATAACATCGTGATGTCACAACTGTCACTAGTAATAACTACGCCATACGTTGCTGCTCAGAAAAAAATAAAAAAATAATTACGCTATGGCAGTTAACGCTAAGTTAATAATTGTTATAAATATCAGATTATAGCACTAAAATATCCGTCTGGCTACAATATGCGGTTGTATCAAATATACACGCTGTATATGACGTATGCACATGAAAGCTATATGTAGCGCTATTCCTGTGCCGGACCGACACTTGTTAGGCTATACGCGGCTACGATCCACTCCGCTCCAGTGGAAAGGCAGCCTAACTAACTGCTATCCAGCTCTAGCGGGGCTTTAATTTGGTGTAGCTGTAGTCTGTGCCCAGCGATGTCGGCGGCGTCGGCGCCGACAGTTGGTATATGTAGGTATATATTTCTTTGGCGACGACGAACGTCAGAGGCTTAAAAAATGCGGCCGTGAATAACTAAAGCTTGCTCGGAAAAGATGAAAGAAAGTGCACTACCGACTGCGCAATTATTTTAAGAATAAGCGTGCATTTGCTTTGTGATTTTATGTATAAAAGAATATTTCTATATTTAACTTTTGATTTATAGTGAAAGCACGCTTTTAACCTATAAAGAGTAAGAGGGTTTTTGGGATATTCCAAGCCTATATTTTTAACAAAAGAGCTATTTATTTTAGAAGGCCAGCATCTAGGAAGAATCTGTGGTTCAACTTGACTCCAGTAATTTTCTGTTTCACCAGTAAGACCAATATCAAAACTAAACACTATTTAGGTAGATACTTTATATGTTCCGTTTTAAACTAATTTTAAAGTTGCACGTGTAGTTGTGTACCACAATTGTGGTATTAGTACACGATATATTTACGTACACGAGCAAGTTTAAAACACGTTGAGTTTAAAACTAATTTTGTAGTTGGCATCCTGGAATCTCGTTTATTCTTTAAACGATGAAAGAAGTCACGGTTGAAACATGGTATAAGAAAGAGTATTTATGAAAATACAGGACAGAAAATAAAATATTAGAAGGTTCTCTCTTTTCGTCTTCGCAAAAGCCGCTGAGAATTTTATTGTATTGGTTGTTTATGTAAATAAAAAAACTTATATCCTGCAGTATGTAAATTAAATACATTATCATAGGCCTACCTATAAGCGTAAGACATGGCTGGTATCTAGTTATTTTTAAATCGTCCAGGGTCTGAAACGTAGTATATGTAGCGTCACTACATACATGCCTACATGCTGATTCAGCATGTCGGCAGAAAGAGCAGCATAGCGAGCGGGACGGACAGTCGATTGCGAATACTTGAGCGCGACTCACGCCTGACCGTGACGATACGTAACTCGCCCTGTTTTTACCCCAACAACCGGTCGTTGTGAATTATCTGTTGCCATAACTATTTACGTGTGTGTATACTTATTTAGGGAGGTGAGTTGGTTGTAGAGAAACTCCGTTTGTAGTGTGATTTGAGATGATTTATTTACAGAAATTTGGTTTATTTTATATACAATATTTACAATAGAATTAGAGTAGGTAGCACCCAGCATGCTGCTACTTGGTGGGGATACAAAATGGCGCTTCGATGGAGAGAGTGTATATGTGTCGTAAACTGATGCGGTTACGTAACACTCTGAGCTTGTGTGCGCGCGATCGCGCGCCTATAAATTAATGCGAGCAAAAGCGCGCCACCTTTTCGTCGCCGGCGCTCGTCGTGTTCAGTCGTCCCAGCGTGTCTCCTGTACTTCAGCTCGAAGACTCGAAACTTGAAGATCGAAGAGAGAAGATGATGCTGACTGAAGATATATTTATACAACTGTCTTTTTCGAGACAATACAACCTGCTCTTTTCAGAGCAAACGCTCAGGCGTCAATCTCGCTGTTTCTATGAGACAAGCGTCAATCACCTACATGCTTCCCCTCCTAGTGAAAACGTACCGGCAGGCGGATAGTACGTCCACGGCGGGTTGTTTGGTTTTCGTTGGTAGGTGTTGAGTTGGTTTCTGTTTGTTGTTTCAGGTTCTTTTCTGTTTTTTGTTTCAGGTTGTTTTTGTCTGAGTATTGGTTGCTTTTGTCGTTCTTGCTCTTCTGTTTGTTGCAGGCACTCGGCGTCGTTGTATCTTGTACGGTGTTATTATTCTGCGTCGGTGTATTTTTCTCGGTCGTAGTGTTGTTACAGGAACTCGGTGTAAACTGCGTTGATGTAGATGTATTTTGTTTGGCGGTAGCGTTGTTACAGGAACTCTGCGTAGTCTGCGTTGATGTAGGTTCTTGTAACTCTTGCTCGACGATAGTGTAGGCGGGTTTTAGACGGTCTATTGATATGTTGGCTTGTCGGTTAGGTAGTTGCAGCGTGAAAACCTTTCCATTTCGTTTCAGCACGCGATAGGGTCCGTCGTAAGGTGCTTGTAGCGGCTTCTTTACGGCGTCGACTCGTACAAAAACGTTGTCGCATGTTTGAAGGTCACGGTGTACGAAGATAGGTCTTGTGTTGCTATGTGATTGGTTCGGCATAGGTCTCAATTTGCTTATTACTTCGCGCAATCGTTCCACGAATTCGGCGTCCATGTTGGATTCGGCGGCGGAGTCGCCGCGCGGCGTCGATTCCAGGAATTCGCCCGGTAGTCGTACACTGCAGCCGTAAGTTAGTTGTGCAGCGCTGACGTTTGTGTCGCTTCTCATCGCGGTGCGAACTCCCAGTAAGACTGTAGGTATTTCGTCGATCCAACTTCTTGTTGTTTGTAGTCTTGCTTTTAGTGCGGCCTTGAGTGTTCTGTGCCAGCGTTCGACGATACCGTTAGATTGCGGATGGTACGGTGTTGTCCGGGTTCTTTCGATGCCGAGTAAGCGTGAAAGGGACGCAAATACTCGACTTTCGAACTGCCTTCCTTGATCCGTAGTGATTGTAGCGGGACATCCGAAACGCGAAATCCATCCGTCGTATACTGTCTTGGCGACGTCTTCTGCTGTTATTTCGCATAACGGGAATGCTTCGGGCCATCGGGTTGCTCTGTCTATCATCGTCAGTAGGTATTTGTGTCCGCTTGCTGCTGTACTCAGTGGTCCGACGATGTCACAATGCACGTTCTGAAAGCGTTCGGTTGGCGGGAAAGTGGACAGCGGACTCGATGTGTGTCGAACGATTTTCGCACGTTGGCAGTGTAAGCACGCTCGCCCCCACTCCGCGATTTGCCGGTTCATCGTTGGCCAAAAATATCGCTGCGTGATTAGCTTGCGAGTAGTTTTGACTCCAGGATGACTTATGTTGTGAATGGAGTTGAATGCGATACGGCGATATTCTTCTGGTAGGTATGGACGTAGGTAATCTGTTGATGTTTCGCAGTTTAGTTTTGTGCTTGATCCGGGTAATGTTATTTTTTTGATTGATAGATTATCTTGCTGTGCGAGTGTTTCGATGATGTTGCTGTCTCTTTCTTGTGCTTCGGCGAGTTTTTCGTAGTCGATTGGCGATGGGCAGGAAATTGTTTCTATGCGTGATAGAGCGTCGGCGGCTGCATTCAGCGATCCACTGATGTGTCGTATATCCGTGGTAAATTCGGATATGTAGAGTAGTTGACGTGTCCGACGTGGCAATTCGTTGCTTGTGTTCGTCTTGGTGAATGCGAACGTGAGCGGTCGATGATCGGTATAGATAATAATTTCTCTTCCCTCGAACATCTTGCGGAAATGCTTCGTTGCCATGTAAATTGCTGTCAACTCGCGGTCGAATGTGGAGTAGCGTGTCTGCGCGTCGGTGAATTTCTTCGAAAAGTAGCCGAGTGGTTGCCATGCGTTGTTGACAAATTGGTTTAGCGCGGCTCCTGCGGTTTTGTCGCTAGCATCGCTGAAGATCGCCAATGCCGCATGGTGCGAAGGATGGGCGAGTAAAGCTGCGTTTTTGATGCTGACTTTACATGCCTCGAATGCTTGGTTTGCTTCAGCGGTCCAGTCGATTTTTGTTTTATCTCGCTTCTTGACGTTGTGTAGGTATGCGTGGAGTGGTGCTTGTATGGTTGCGGCGTCCTTGATATTTTCGCGGTAGAAATTTAGCATGCCGAGAAAACGTCGTAACTCTTCGACTGTTTGTGGTTTCGGGAAATTGGTTATTGCTTCTACTTTTTCTTCGGGTGGTTGGATTCCTTGTTGCGAGACTTGGTAGCCGAGGAATTTGACAGATGGTTGGCCGAAGACGCATTTCGATGGGTTGATGGTGATGCCGTATTCTTCAAGTCGTTGCAGTACGGTTCGCAGGTGTACTTGGTGCTCATCTTCGTTGGTCGAAGCTATGAGGATGTCATCGACGAATGGGAATACGTAGTTGAGGTCGCGTAGAACTTCGTGGATGAACCTCTGGAACGTTTGACCTCCATTCTTGAGTCCTGCGCAGATCCGAGGAAACTCGTATAGACCGAATGGCGTGATGATGGCGGTCTTCTCGACATCTTGCTCGCTGACTGGTATTTGCTGGTATGCGCGGTTTAGGTCGAGAGTTGAGAATATTTGCTTCCCGGCGAGTTGGTATGTGAAGTCGCGCATGCGCGGTATAGGGTACCGGTCGGGCTTGGTGATTGCATTTAGCCTTCGGTAATCTCCACATACGCGTATTTCCCCATTTTTCTTAGGTACGACGTGTAGTGGTGATGCCCAAGGACTTTTGCTTGGTCTGCAGAGGCCTTGTGCCATCATGTTCGAAAACTCCTTCTTCACAAGCTCGTAGCGGTGGGGAGCGATGGGGCGTGGCCTGCAGTCTCTCCACCACCCTTAGGTAGATAAAGTGGTGACCCCGAGTGGAAAAGTGAATTAAAGAAAGTAACATGGCCAACGCAGGCACGTCCGACATGTCCGCGCCCGAGCCCACACAGCAGCCGGATATGCTTTCTATTACGGTGGCTAGCAGAATAGCGCCTTTTTGGAGAGATATTCCAAAGTTATGGTTCGCGCAGTTCGAATCCATTATTAATAGCCAGAAAGTGAGCAAGGAGACAAAATATGACCTAGTTATCGGAAAACTAGGCAGGGAAGAGCTCACGTTAGTAAGTGACCTGTTGGACGGGAGCACCAAGGATTATGATGCACTTAAAAATAGGCTGATCAGTTGTTTAACGATTACGGAGAGTGAGCAGTTTGACAAGCTGATGCAGGACACACAGCTGGGAGAGCAGAAACCATCGCAGCTGTACAGGCGCATGGCAGAGCTCGCTAAAGCTGCGGGTGTGGAAACTGCAACGGTGAAGAGGATGTGGCTAAGGAGACTGCCAGCTAATGTGCAGAGTGCACTGGTGGCGCATGAACAGCTGGGTATGGAGGAATTATCCAGTCTGGCAGACCGTATACTTCAGACGGCTAAGCAGAGCACCATCGAGGTAGTGGAAGGAAGCAGCAGCAGTCAATTGAAGAGCATGACGGAAAAGTTCGAGCAGTTGTTAGACGAGGTCAGTGCAATTAAAAACTCGCAACAAGCACCTAGAAGCAATTGGCCGAGGTCGCAAGGCGATTTTGCGTCACGAAGCAGGCAACCACCGCGCATGACAGGATTGTGCCTTTATCACCAGCGGTTCGGGCGGTTTGCCAGGAACTGCCAGCGGCCGTGCTCGTGGCGGAACAGTTCGCTGCCTCATCAACCAGCTACGCGTTCGCAAGGAGGAGCGGCGTGGAGGTCGAGGCAGGGAAACTGAATGCCGTGCACCCTGGAGTGGCAATGGGGGGTGCGCGGGTTTACGACAACCATCGCCTGTGTATAAACGACAGGAGGAACGGCACGTCATATCTAATAGACACTGGGGCAAACGTAAGTGTTTTAGCTATAAATAGAATCAGTGACGCTAGAAATCGCGAGTGTTCGTATAAACTTTACGCGGCAAACGGGTCAGAGATTAAAACTTACGGTACGGTTACACTGCAAATAGATGTAGGCCTGCGCAGGCCAATAACTTGGACATTCATTGTATGTGATGTGAAGCAACCAATATTGGGAGCCGATTTTTTGAAAGCAAATAGGCTAATGGTAGATTTATATAATAAAAGGCTTGTAGATAGTTCTACCAATGCGTCGGCGTACGGGTCGTTAGTATGTAGGCAAGGGTCTGTACAAACGATTCAAGCAGACCACCCCTATAAGGACATTCTGGAGAAATATCCTGATATAACCAAATTAGTTAATTTTAGAGGACCGGCAAAACACAATGTAAAGCATCACATTGAGACCACGGGCCCGCCGGTGTACGCACGAGCCAGACCTTTGCCACCAGAGCGTTTTGAGAAGGTAAGAGAGGAGTTCCGTGTGATGCAGGAAATGGGGATATGCAGACCGAGCAAAAGTCCTTGGGCAAGCCCACTACATGTGGTACCTAAGAAGAACGGCCAGCTGCGAGCGTGTGGCGATTACAGGCGGCTGAACGCTGTAACCAAGCCAGACCGCTATCCCATTCCACAATACTAAAATTAGAAAGAGCCCAAAGAGCAATCCTAAAGGTCCATACCTATCGTCCTTACCTCTACCCTACTAACCTTATATACAGTGAATGTAGAGTACTAACAGTTCGTCAGTTATTTATCCACGGCACAGTATTAAGGCAGCACTGCATAACTCCTTACAGCACCGAATATAAAAACAAGAGGCGTAAAGATATTGTTTGCTCCTATAACATGCAAGCAAAACATGCTTTTTCTACAAGATTTTTCATATTTCTGGGACCATTTCTTTACAATAGATTAAATGCGAAATTGGACCTATATCCACTAAGCTTCGCTCAATGTAAGAAAGCGCTTCGTGAGTCACTACAAACTATGACGTACGAAGATACAGAGAACTTACTGACTGTCATGAAATAAATATTTGTTTAGTTGAATTAAGTTCTTTAGTGTAAATTTTAGTAGTTAAGATACAATAAGATTACTGTAAGATAGATGAATATGTACTTAAATTAAATAATGTAAAGGCTTTCCCATTGCCTGAAACACAGGGGCAACCCTAGTTCAGGTTATGTAAATTGTGAATTTATTTGTTTTTTAAGTATAGAATTTAACCGTCACCTCTGTACATTATGTTTTATCAATAAATTATTATTATTATTATTATTATTATTCCGAGGTTACAGGATTTCACTTACGGTATGTCAGGTAAGAAATTTTTTACTACACTAGACATTAATAGGGCGTACCATGTAATTGAGATGGCTCCAGAGGACATCGAGAAGACGGCCATAATCACGCCCTTCGGGTTATGGGAGTTCCCACGGCTAATTTTCGGCCTTAGGAATGCAACTAATACATTCCAGAGGTTTATGAATTCTATTCTTCAGGGCGCCGAAAATATTACAGGTAATCAGGGAAAAAAATCGTCACTGTTCTGTTATATAGACGACATCATCATCGCATCAGAGTCAGAACAAGTCCATAGGTTACATATAGATAGAGTCTGTAAAATTTTTCAAGAACATGGCATCACTATCAATCTAAATAAATGTCAATTCGGTAAACAAAAGATAGAGTTTTTAGGTTATGAAGTCTCGTCGGCGGGAATCAGGCCGCTTAATGACAAAGTGAAGGCCATTGTAGATTTCCCTAGGCCAGAGAACGTCGAACAGTTGAGGCGTTTTCTTGGCATGATCAATTTTTATAGAGCCCACATTCCACAGGCAGCTGGCACACAGGCGCAGTTAAATAAATTTCTGCACAATTCTAAGAAAAACGACAAGACTCCGATTGAATGGGACGATGACGCAAATACCGCATTTATGCAAAGTAAGGAGAGCCTTAAGAGCGCCGCTACTTTGTCATTCCCTGCGGCACATTATCCTTTGGCACTTATGACAGACGCCTCCAACTCAATGGCTGGAGGGGTGCTGCAGCAGAAGATAGGCAACACCTGGAGACCTCTAGGGTATTTTTCCAAAGCGTTTTCGGAAACACAAAAAAAGTACTCCGCTTTTGACCGGGAACTCTTGGCCATTTACATGTCAGTAATACATTTTAGGTACCTAATAGAAGGTAGGGAACTAATTGTTTACACGGACCATAAGCCCCTCACGTACGCCCTGAGCAAAGTGGGTACCGCCAACGAGACGCCTAGAAGGGCTAGGCAACTCATGTTCATCAGTGAATTTACAAGTGACATTAGGTATGTAGAAGGGCCAAACAATTTGGTAGCGGATGCTTTGTCTAGAATTGAAACGATAACATGCCCCACGACTGTTGATTACGAAGAATTAGCACGTGCGCAGGAAACACACACATCGACATTTCATTCTGAGAGAGCACGTTTTGCAACCGTAGCGTTACCGAGCACGGACAAAGTAATTTATTGTGAAATGTCAACTCAGGTACCGCGACCATTTGTACCTAACTCATTTAGGAAAACAATTTTTGATTCAATACACAATATCAGTCATCCCGGTATTAGAACAACTAGGAAGATGATCACGAAAAAATTCTTCTGGCCGAGCATGAATAAGGACATAGGGATTTGGGCGAGATCGTGCGTAGAATGTCAGAAAAGTAAGGTAAGTAGGCACGTTATTTCGCATCTAGGTAGTTTCCAGCCGGCGGGAAGGTTTGAACACCTGCACCTGGACCTGGTCGGACCGCTGGCTACGACAGAGAAAGGATACAGGTACCTGGTTACTATGATAGACAGATTCACACGCTGGCCGGAAGCAGTAGCAATAAAGGACATCACGGCGGAAACGGTAGCCAGGATTGTGTACGAGCACTGGATTTGTCGTTTCGGAGCCCCTATTCACATAACTACAGACCAGGGTAGGCAATTTGAAAGCGAGCTTTTCCAATGTTTACTCAAATTGCTAGGTATTAAACGCACTCGTACCACTGCGTACCATCCTCAAAGCAATGGATTGATTGAAAGATGGCACAGATCTCTTAAGGCCGCTTTGACGGCCAGGTTGGCACAAAACGCGTCCTGGCTAGATGAACTACCGACAGTATTGTTGGGTTTGAGAGCAGCCATCAAATCAGAAAGCGATGTAAGTGCCGCAGAATTGGTATACGGACAGGTGCTCAGGTTACCGGGAGACTTCTATGATACATCACAGGTAAGTAATTTAGACCCTCTCTCATTTGTAGAAAAACTAAGAAAAACGTTGGCTGACATCAAACCCATACCACACAGGAAAAACGACCACAGGAAAATATTTGTTTTTAAAGAACTAGCTAATTGTACACATGTATTCATACGAAATGACTTGGTAAGGAAACCCTTAACGCCCACATATGACGGTCCGTATCGTGTAATAAGTAAGTCAAGCAAATCATTTAAGGTACAATTGCCAAACAGGCAAGCGGAAATATCCATAGATCGTCTCAAGCCGGCATTCTTACTAAACGACGACACACAAAGCCAGTCAAACCATAATAATACAACTAGTTAGCCAAAACATTGTTCCAAGCCCCGAGCCATTATCAATTCCAAGTACCCGTACCTCACGCAGTGGTAGAAATATAAACAGACCAGTGCGCTACCTCATTGACATGTAAGCGCAATTAATGATTGTAACATATATAATTAGAATAGCCACAATCAACTTGTTAGTTAAGTATTTTTATCATTGTTCCTTTCACAGGCGTGACCATGTTGAGACACTGTTTGGCGGAGGTTCTTCGTAAAAGAATCATTAATTAATTATTGCAGAGTGGGCTCAGCATAGTCACTACCCTTAATGATATCGCTATATATCTATTATGTATTGTAGTATTTTAAGAATTTAAATTGAAGTCGTAAAAGATCAAATTTAATTATAATTGTATATGGAAGCGACGAATTACGCGTTGCAATGCTTGTATGTAAGAAAGGTTGTCTGGAAGAGATCGCTTTTTAGCGATAAGATCGCCTATTGTTTGCCTCTATTGTAATGTTAAGTGTCATTTGTATTTGTATTTCTTTCTTCTTGAGGTGTGCAATAAAGAGTATTCTATTCTATTCTATTCTATTCTATTCTATTCTATTCTATGTAGCCGAAGCGGGCACGTACGAGATAAGTAAGTCGCACAATCAGCAATGGTGCATATTTGTAGTAATGTTAACATTAACATTTTTAAAACATTAAGTAGGACACACTTTTGTCACGTAAGATGAGTAGATGTTTTCTTCTAAGCATAATTAAATTATATTTCACAATATCATTGTTTCGCCAGAGAGCTGATGGACCTAAGTAAAACAAGTTACATTTATTACAAGAAAATGGGATTTTCACAAAGCAAAGAAGAAAACAAGGACTCGCATAACGCAGTAGCGATAGCCACTGTACAAAATCTCTCAAGCCAAGTTGAAAGCAAACTCAACTACGTTTTCATCGGACTATTAGTCTGCGGAATATTGTTACTAATAGCGATCATGTACGTAATTAGAATCAGATGCAAGAAAGGAGCGAGGAAGTGGATGCAGAACGCTATCAGTAAAATGCCGCCGCCTAAGGAGATAAGCGTTGCGCCCAGAGCGCAAGCGCCGGTGTACTAATAGGGTTCCGCAGAGTGAATAAGAAAACGATATATGTGTAACATCATTTATTTATTTTTTTATTTTATTTTGTGTCAAGTCAGTGTAGTGTGTCGTTGAATTATATACATGCGGTTTACAATGTTTACAATAATATTTTTTATTTTTATTTTTAATATTTTTTTTATTGGTTGTTTGTTTTTTTTTCTGTTTTCGATTTTTCAAAAAAGGGGGGGAGTATATGTAGCGTCACTACATACATGCCTACATGCTGATTCAGCATGTCGGCAGAAAGAGCAGCATAGCGAGCGGGACGGACAGTCGATTGCGAATACTTGAGCGCGACTCACGCCTGACCGTGACGATACGTAACTCGCCCTGTTTTTACCCCAACAACCGGTCGTTGTGAATTATCTGTTGCCATAACTATTTACGTGTGTGTATACTTACAATAAACTGTGTATTAATATAATACTACCTATCATTTAACTCTCCACCACCCTTAGGTAGTTAAATATCTATTTTTAGCTCGTTTGGGCGCTATGCTATCGATTTTCCTTGCTACGACGCTACGCCGTAGCAGTGTCTACGACACAGTCGGGTGCTACGGATTCATATTGATTACTTTAAAATTGAGATATTCGCTCTTCTTTATCCGGTTAAAAGCATATATAATTGACAACATTTATTTTAACCAGGCTCTTTTCCGATAAACTTAATAAAATAGACGATAAAAAAAAATATAACCACATTTTAACTGTTTCGAAAATATCCCAATCTATAAATAAAAAATCCATTTGAAAAGCTAAAAGAGCGTATTAGGCGACAAGTAATTGGTCACAGCCCAGTAAATCATACAGTCGCACTATTTCGAAGATAGATTTAGTATTTAAATTGTATCACTCTGGAGCTAGCATCATGCTGAGGTGGGACCTTTGCACGGCATAAATAACGATAATTTTATGATAGTTGCCTGTTGCTTATCGTTTTATTCGTCTTGTCACACTAACTTAATGTAATTGTGTATTAGGCTATGAATGTATTTATTTCTGTGGTTTGTTGTTTTGGTTCCTTATTCTGTTTCATTTTATCGATTGTACATAAACAAGAACTAAGTCTTACCTCCTCCATTCTGCTGGCACAGATACGGGAACCGCCAAATATTTCCCAGTCCTACCGAATACCCAATGATGGACAAAAAGAACTGCAGCTTCCCCGACCACGCCGCCCTGTCTTCGCCCGGCAACTCTCCTGGCACCCTCTGCAGCGACCCTCTTGAGCCCTGGAGCACTATGGTCACTCCATGCGGCCTTTCACTTCCATCTGCTCTCGTATTCAACGGTGCTAGCTCATGTCCGTTGCGCGGACCAATAGGCTCCGCTTTCACCGCCATTTTGGATTTTTGAAATTCGAACGCGCTCGGTGCTTTTGTTTTTGTATATGCGTGTAAGTTTTTTCTAATGTTTAGTGTTTACAGCCAGTTCTGTACTTAAAATTAAAAAGTCAATATTATTGTCTTTGGTTAGTAACGAGTCAAATGAAGCGTTTCAGTTTAACAAGATTCTTTGAATAATAACCGTTGCCTATGAATATGTTCATAATATTACTATATTTGGTGTATTTCGTAGTCGTATGTGAAGAATCGTATGGCGTCTTTTTTGACGAACTCCACCACTTTAAAATACGTCGTAGTCCGTTGTAGCAGTTTCTGTCGCAGTTTGAGTGAGTCCCTGAACACGTAAGTTGCCTCTCTGTGCATAAGAGTGGATTGTCTATCCACTAAACTAAGCAAAGGACATAACTCTTCTATTTTTTAGTGTACGGTGTCAGGTCTATGACTTTAACTTTGACATCTTTGCCTGTTCTATGATGCAGCAGAAATTGCCGGAATCTGAAACAAGAAGAAATAGATTTTAATTAGAGTGCTTAAAATATCAGTAAATTTTCATAAAACATCGCTTATAATTTAATTTATAGATATCATCATTATAAGAATCAAAATCTTATTCATGTAGCTGATGAAGTATGTAGTTGTCTCTCGTCTATCCATAGCCATTATCTATACTTAGATATGTATGTTAAAAATCATAGATGATGTTTAGGGTACGTTTATACCAGGTGTTTCCTGTAATAGGAGCAATAAATTAAAATATAGATTCTACTCTTCAAATTGAACAACATTTGTTCAGCAACTTAAAAAAAAAGTCTGTTTTCAGAATTTTATTATTTCAAACAAATTAAATAGTATTTTCAATGTACGTCGTCCAACATTGACATTCCCTGAGCATTGACATAGCTGTCACTCTACTAATAACGGACATTTCGCAATACATTGCTTCTTTGTCTAAACATTATTCTACAAAATATCATTTAATACACGTTATTTTCAGAAGTTGCTTAACAAATGTTGTTCAGTTTCAAGCGAAGAATCTATGTTTTAATTTATCGCTCCTATTACAGGAAACACCCGGTATAGACGCGTGTCTGAGCGCAGCGGCGCAGATCGTGATATGTTTCGACTGACGCACACGCGCGATCCTAGCATTGCGCTTAGTCCACGCGTCAGTGGAAATACACCCTTGTACAGTGTTAACTTTTGAGTGCCCCGACGGGCTTATTTGAGAACCACGTTATAGCCCTACGGAAATACCTGAGGGGAGCTCATTATTCTGTAATGATCTGCTACACAACTCGTTGCTCGCCTACTTTATGGAAATATGTATACTTTTATAAATTGTCCGTTTCTTTCGAATGTCCGAATTCCGGATGTTCGGATGTTTGTATCACCTACCGTTAGCAATTCACAATCGATTCTCGTGAAATTTTGAGAGCAGATTCGATAATTATATATAATGTTTTGTTTGTATTACATACTTCAACCGTTTCAAAATAATGTTCACAAGGTGCAATATAAGGTACAGCTCACCAAGCCAATAGCTTTTAAGAGATGATTTCACGATCAAATCTAGATACATGATAATAAATACTACAAAAGGTTCTGTTTTCATAATCGCAGAAGTCACCTGAAAAGTATGTTATTGGTTAATTATGTAAATTGCGACGCGCAACTGACGCCGACGCTTGTACCCTACGATTGGCTACGAACGCTTGTCGCATTTCTGTTCAAGGGAGGTTGAGTTCCTCTTGTCTGTTTCTCTAGCTCTACACTACTCGCGAAGTTGGCTCAAGCTAGGCGAATATGATAGTGTGGAGCCAGGATTTATAGAGTTACTACTATAACCACCCCGTTAAAATTCGAGTTGATTAACTGTAATAACGCGTTACTCAAAAAATCATGAACAATTTTCATTAGAAAATGACAGACTCATTTAACTTTGAAGACCTTCGAGTTGCGAAATGTTTACGTCGCCGAACAACGCAATAAGTATATACGCAACGCAATAGTAGAATTCAACCGAAAGTCTGGGACGTAGACGTAGTACGCAGTAGGGATACTGCGTCATTAAAAAATGGTTCATTAAACGATACATTTCAGAGTCTACATCATTAAAAAAAACTATACTTACGAAGCCGCATGCTTACCTATATGCGTATTGTCGCCGTCTTAGTACAAAAAAAATATAGGTATAGTTTAGAACAATCCACCCCTCGATTGTTCTAGAACCCAAAACATTTTACGCAGCAATTTTACGACGGAAAATCACATTATTGGCCAGTTTTTATCGTCCCATAAAGCCGTAAAGCCATTGTAAGTATCTAGAAATGTATTAAACCCCTTTGCACTCGGAATTCTTATAATTTTACACCTGGACGCATTATAAAGAAAGTCTACTCAGTCTAAAGACTGAGTGTTAAAGACATGTGCGGACCAACACATTTTGAACTCCAAATTCAAATAATTTATACGATTGTAGGGGTGAACGATATAATGGATACTCACAACATTTAACGTTAAAAGAATCAAAGCAAAACCGTTAAAATCCGGTTTACAAATCTCTATTCAAGCCTGTCACAATACCTGTCTCGATTTCAACTCCTAATCAAATCAGCGTATGAGTATTCGTATCTCTAATCCACTTACGACTTTTTAACTTCACCCATTATAGTTCCTAACATAAAAGAGCTTAACTGCCGTGGTATTTTTGTATAGATATGATATTTTGTTCTTCAGGGTTTCACGCTCTCCCCTCCGACTGAGGATCCATGTCAAGGCCACGGAACCCCACAGAAGGGAGCGAAGGGAGAGGGGAACCGTTGTTAAGATTGAACGGGGCAGTTTGGGGAAATTCGCGTCTAGAGGGAGTACAGAGCTGTTAATGATGTTCAAAGTAGTGGGTAACACAAAAACATCCGAGTTTCAATGAGGCAGTTTATTTACGTAATTCTAGGCCGTAAGCGGGATTTTGGGGAGAAAATCTCAATTCCTGACCTAGGCGAGACGCAAAACTTTACACAGACCACGGGTGGTAATTCGTAAAGTCCCAGATCTTATATTTATGGCCCCCACCTGCGATCTGGGTCATTCACGAAATTTTATTCAATAACCGGTCGTAATGAGTCATCCTGTTCTCATGTATTTTTGTAGGCTGTGCTGGGCCCATATATTAAAATTTATATACTACCTACCTCTACTATACTCGAGGCTTTGTGAGCTGTAGACCTCGCGAGTTAGTTTTTAAATGGCTGGAATATGCCAATTTTTACGTCTCCGATCCCAACAAAAACAGCCGGAAATCAGAACATCCTGACATACGAAAGAAATTTTGGCGAAGATAGTTTCGGCTTCGCTCGCTCGGTCAAAAAAAACTGGATTTAAAGATAATTTCCAAAAAATACATAAGTTACTCTATTTAGGGATCACCGAATCGATTTTTTTTATGGTACACACAAAGATAAGCTAACGCATTAACCGATGGTTATAGGATACCTACTTTCTACCCGACCACAGAGAAGCAAATAGGAGAAAAGGTTATGGCTTATTCATTCGTACCGACAAAGTTAGCAGACACCTCCTAGAACTAGATAATAATACATTTAACCTTCGCCCTGCCACTGGTGTCCAGTGCGCACCAGATAAATTCTGAATGTTGACGTTAGGGAGGGAGTAATAGTACCGACTATTCGGCATTTTTTGCCCCCAAGATCACGGTCCTGCGGCTGGGTACCCATTATGCCGGCTACATTCCCCGTTAACATTTGGAGATGATTACTCAAATCAACCGAATGAGAACCTCCTTGTTTTTTTAATTCGGTTGAAAATATAAATACCGTTGCCTCGCATGAAATGTCGCAGGAAAATCTAGTGATAGTTTTATGGCCAATACTTACATTTGACAGCACAATAGTCATATCATATCGATCTGTGACCCAGAAACGGGATGGAAATAGGTGAGGCTGGTATGCCACGTCGCAGTTCGGTATGACGAGAATGTTATGTAATAATGACAATAGAAAATTGAGGATTAATCTGCTAAATTTTCCAATTTATCTAAATGTTATTCATCACACACCGCTTGGCTGCTGAAGGCACCGGTGGAGACCCTGTCTTAAGGGATTTATTTTACTAACAGCCAAATAGCACATCGCCGGCTTTTCGAGCCATTTCTGCGGCTTAGTTGTGTATTGCTGTGATCCAATTCGAGGTGCGGATTACGCACTAAGCCGGAGCTGGGGTTTGATTAAGGTTGGCCTCAAATCGTAGGCCTTTTCAACGTAGCATTGGCAACGTAGTATTTCGGCCATTGGGTTGTCAGATTATTTTTGTACTCGCTCGCTTATCTCTTTCATCCACAACTGCTTATTTTAGCCCCTTGTTTAACACGTTGGCTGCGAGCCTGATTTACATGTTTGTTATTCTGGTGCGTTAATAGGTCCAAAGAGCCTCTACCCTACTCAAACTTCAGTGCGGCAGTAGGTCCATTGTGCCCCACCACATGTAAGAAAAAAAAAATATTTTTTTCCGTGGGGGTTTACCGTACTGCATAAAGATTTATACCTAAGCAATCTTCATCTGTTAAGCAATATGGTTCTGGCTTCGCCCCGGTCTCGGACTTTTAGAACTATTTAAAAAAATATATTAAATTATGGGGTCTTTTAGACCTTTTGCCGCACTGAATTGACCGACTTAAGCAATATTAGGGATGGGAAACGATTGCTATATTATCGGGTGAGAATACGTTACGTTTTATACGTACACCTTACGAAGTTTTAGGTTAAAAATGCTATCATTAATTCATCACTATCCGAATCAAATAACGTAACTGTTATGTCCACGCCTCCGGTAACATTTTCATTATTTATATTTTGACTAACTTGGTATACTTTTTGATAACTTAATCCCTCACTATCGTTTTCTTCATCCGAGTCGAATTTAAACAATCCAACTTCTTTTTGGTCCTCCTTGATGGTACACTCATTTTTCTTACCGAAAATTATTCGAAACAAACACAAACAATACCTACGCAATAAAAAACAATCGTCTATCACCTTTCGCGTGTGGCACAACACTACCCGTTGACATTGGTACACACTCAGTGCGGATGGGGCGTCTGATGGGTCGAAGGTCTATTGGACCCCTTCCCGCACTGAAATGAAAAAAAAGTCATTCAGTGCGGGAGAGGTCTAATGTGCCTCTCACGTAAACTAAGTATGCCATGTTATCATTTAAGAACTATACATAAAACTATATTTGTCTCTGTCCTACTCCAACGATCGGCCAAGATACGCTCCCCGCACCGTACGAAAGTACACAATTTTCGTTGCCGCACAGGGTTTCGGCCACGGATGGGGCTTTTTGTGCCTTCTCTCGCAGTGAACGTGTTAACCATATGATCAATCATCATAATGTGAAATATTCTTTAGACCTTTTGTAGGCACGTTTCATTATAAATTGCTATCATGGGACCAAAGTTGTTGTCACTTTGTCAGTTATTTTAATACTGCAAACGACGACGACAAATACACAGCACACGACTCAAGCGAGTTCCTTAAGGTAATTTAATATGCATATTTACGAGTAATATGTCTCAAAATAAAGGAAAATACGCTGCTCACGACTGGTCGTGTGCAGTGTATTTACACTACCTGTGGGAATTCAACATCCAGGAACAACACCAGAGGAAATCTTCTCTATCTTTTATCGTACAACATACTCGTAATAGCATGCATAATGTAATAAATACCTATCCTTAATGTCAATATAAAATTATAAACTTAAAATTAATTATGCACAAAATAACGACGCAGATAAACTAGTAAACTTGCTGACGACTACCTGAAGTTCGCCGAGTCGGCGTCGGCGCATCGCGTTGCCGACTGCCGGTCGATTCCGTACATCGATCTTGATTATTTTCATTGTAACTGTGAGGCCCGTTGTCGAATGACAGCAGGACTGGCAACTAGCTTTTACATTAAAAATATATTTAAATATTTAGAATTATGGCCGTCTCTGTCACTCACCAAGAGGGCCGGGCATTCGTGTTTTAGCTCTGTATCGTGGCTGAACGCTGAATAAATATCAATCCAAGTCCTATCTTCTTTTAATAATCCTCTACCAGAGTTACACCTCCCACAGTACCTTTGTCTATGTTCACTCTTAGTCAGCATTGTTATCGGATTGTTGCGAGAGAAGTTATCATCTTCGAGTAACGCATACGTTTTTTTAGCGTCAAGAAACTGTGACTTCCGTGCGGACTGCCCGTTTCCCAGTATTTTGTTGACGATAATAACGTCTTGCACAACCGTGACACGCGACTTTCTCGCGCAAGAAATATTACCTATCTCGTTCTTCGCTGTACTGTGAGAGAGTGACGGGCGATGCCATGTCGCGCGACAAGAGTCGCGAAGCGTAAGTTGTGGTAGACGGGCTGGTCCAGCTTCGAACTCTCTGGTTGTGTACCTATACCTATATACTTGTGTCCCCGTGTGCCGTGTTACCGCAGACGTCTGCTCGAACGTCGCACTTATTCTTTATGAACTGCAATATTTTGATATTTTGCTGCGTAGCTCGGAGGTGCGAGACATAATGTTCAATTCGCTGAGTAGGCTTCTTGGCATGTCGTGTGAGCTGAAGGTCACATTCAAAGCAAAGCAAATGAAAGTAGTTTCACAAGACTTCTCTATCTTTCTTTCCCTTTGCCTACCTAAAACTGGTCTGCGAATATATATGCAGGGATCTATTCTGTACAAACTATATTATCTCGGATCTGCGCGCATGATTTATTGAAGTAAAATAAATTATTATTAAACTATGTTTCACGCACATGTTGATAAGGTTCATCGCCACAGATAGTACATTTCACCTACTTTTAGCGAATATTTTAGACAGATTTTAAATACAAAAAATAAATACTGAATTCCGCTTTTCTGATAGCCACGACTGATTAAATCTTTTGACTGCCGAAACCGTATATTTTCTAATCTTAATTACTCCTATTGTGATGTCAAAGTGATTAAATAGATCGTAGTTTAGTTACATTAAATCCATTTTGTACGGAAATAACCAAGGAATAAAAAGGGTGATGGCAATCAGATTGAGAATGCTTAAATTTATGGCAGTTATATGTTAAAAGGATATAAAGGTGATCGGTTAGAACTGTTTTCCATAGGAATTATACATGTTTATGTACTTATGGATGGATACACAGAGCCGTACTTTTAACGAGATTGACCTTTGGTACGAAGTAAATTAATTGCATTTGATCATAATTACGGAGGCCAAAGGAACGGGCACGAAGCCAATCACGTCTTACATTTGTCGTTTTAGAAATAACACACTCATCATCCTCCTAGCCTTTGTCCCATTTTTTGAGAATGAATTCTCAATCGGGGTCGGCTACCTAAATCCCAAGATGTGGCGTAGGCACTAGTTTTTACGCAAGCGACTGCCATCTGACCTTCCAACCCAGAGGGGAAACTAGGCCTTATTGAGCTTAGGTGGTTTCCTCACGATGTTTTTCCTTCACGGAAAAGCGAGTGGTAAATATCAAATGACATTCCGTACATAAGTTCCGAAAAACTCATTGGTACGGGCCGGGTTCGAACCCGCGACCTCCGGATTGAAAGTCGCATGTCCTAACCACTAGGCTACCACCGCTTTATGTTTTAGAAATAACACACTAACAACAAATTACAACGTGTTAGCGTTAAATAGTGTTATAGAACTTAGAAGCGTAGACAATGAGCAGTGCACGGAATAGGGGATGCGACTGATTTTGAATTATACAACATAGTGTAGTTATACGAATAAAACTAGCTCAATATGTCATGAAACAAAGAAAAAAATCCTCATAATTTAACAAAACAATAATTGTATTCAACCATGAACTTAAACGCACTATTTCACGGTGAAAATAGCAAATTACCTACTTATTTTCTCCATACAAATACTGGTACCCAATACACAGATGACGTCATATGTAGGTGCCAAATGTATGGAGCGTTTTAGTGCTCTGTAGGAATGTTGAGCTTTGACGGTCATTTCTGACTTTTAGAGAATCCTCACAAAAAAAAGTTACCGCGCGCCTATTGAGATAGGTAAGTATAGTTTGTCAAACGCATCGTGTCCCCTAGGAGGGGGCTGATTTATTATATCTATCTCTTTTTTTCGTATGGTATATTATGAGATAGATATATAATCAGCCCCATACCCGAGGGGCACGACTCGCTTGACAGACTCTAACACCATTTTTTTACGACCTACGTTAATTTAGAAACTCTTATAGCGGAACAAACAATTAGATTTTGATAAAATATTTAAATTTAGACTACTTTTTTATATATTAATGAAACGAATAAAAAAATTCAAATAAAATATACCACTGAAGTCAAGTAAAATAGCTCGGCGCGGAGAATCGCCCACGTAAGTACACTCCCACTTGAAAGGCCGGCAACGCTCTTATGACTCCTCTGGTGTTGCAGTGTCTATGGGCGAGGGTACCTAATCGCTTTTTATCAGGCGACCCGTTTGCTCGTTTGCCCTCTATGACATTGACAAAAAAAACCTGCATAATAAATAATATCGGACAACCTCACACATATCGATCTAGTCCAAAATTAAGCTCAAGAAGGTTTGTGTTATGGGTAATAGACGACGATATGCATACTTTTATAAATAAATATGTATATACTTAAATACATAGAACAACCATGACCCAGACACAGATTTAATATGCGAGTTCATCACACAAATATTTGCCCTGGCCGGGATTCGAACCCGGGACCGCCGGCTCAGTAGGCAAAGTGCTCTACATACTGCGCAAAATGCGTCGTTAAGTAATATATGACAAGGATACTTTTCTCAACCATGTAATGAAATGTTGTCATAACGTGCGTTATAACTGCGGCTTCGAAGTATGACGTTTCGGGCGAAAGAACTCGAGAGAACTGTAAATAAATTTCATACAAAATTGAAGGTCTAGCAGGAGAGTTTTTTTTTTAAACATGGCGTCAGTGTTCATGAACAGGCTAAACTGCTGAATATTTTTTTTTGAGTGGTGTATTTTTAGGGTTCCGTACCTCAAAAGGAAAAAACGGAACCCTTATAGGATCACTTTGTTGTCCGTCTGTCCGTCTGTCAAGACCCTTTTTCTCAGGAACGCGTGGAGGAACCCTCGGTGCGCGAGTCCGACTCGCACTTGGCGCACCGAGGGTTCCGTACAAACACTTTCCATCCCTAAGTGGTTAAGTTAAGTTTGCACCTGGTATGTATAGCGCCCCATATAAATTAGGTGCAAAGTTAGGTATTAAAAAAAAAATTTATGGTTTTCGTAATTATTCCTTTATCTATGCTATAAGACGTTGCTTCGTACCAAATTTCAAGATTCTGAGTTCACGGGAAGCACCCTGTAGGTTTTGATTCCCTTGCAAGTGTCGAAAATTTGCGGCATAAACGGCTGTATCTTTTGATTGCGTTGGCTTAGAAGTTTGATTTTTTCACAGCTTCAAGGGACAGTAGACCTGAGTAATTTATATAAATTTCAGCTTCATACCTCCACGCGTTCCTGAGAAAAAGGGTCTTGACAGACGGACAGACGGACAACAACCTCGGTTTTATTTATTTGCATAATAGAAAAGTACTATACGTGCCTTAGCCGTGAAAAGGGCATGCCGGCTTTGTATCACTACATGTCTATACCTACTCACCCGACCATCCCTTATTTACCGGCGTCTGCAGTAATGTAGTTGCAATGCTCTGTATTTTACTAAAACTTACTCGCGCTTATGTAAAGACGTAATGTATTTTTATTTTCATTACTGTTCACGATTACTTAACAATACCAGAATAATGTTGCAGAAATATTGTTTTTTCACCTTCTCGGCCGAATCGATTTTCTGCCACATAGCGACGAGAATTAGATATGCTTTTAATGTACATCTAGGTACTCGTATACTATTTATTATTGTTTGTCGACGCGGTTGTGCATCTAGCTGCCTACGAAGTTTGCGGTCTTGGTTTCGAATCCCGGTAAAGGCAAACATTGTGTGATGCGCTCGAATATTTGTTCCCGGAAAGTTTTCTGTGTACATAATTTATTTATATGTAGTATATATAATTTATGACATATAGGAAAAGGTCAGAAACGACACATCGAGATGTACCGTGTCTGAGCTGACCATATACCTACCTACATACATACCTAGAGAATTTCCAGAAACTTTCCTCTTTCCATAAATTTTCTAGGTATGTAGGGTATCACGTCGTTTTCTAACACCCATAGCATTGCTTCGTTTGGGATTAAATTGATATGTGAAAAAAATATGTCTTTGTTTTTTTCTTAGCCCTCTTGTGTGGCCCACTGCTGGAAAAGGCCTCCCTTCTATAATTCCACTCCTCTATCTATACGTTCAGCAAGTCACACCACTTATTTACAAATATATCCCAGATCATCCCGCCACCTTCTTTTAGGAGCCGTTTTTGATAACGAACATAACAGAATTCAAAAATAAATATTGACACAGGTAAATTATGAATGAAAAATGTAATGCGATCCACTGCAATGTAAGCAGGACTCGAACCAGCGACAAAATAATTCAAAAAGTTAAAAAGCGGTCCTTGTGTTATATTTAATTGCATAATGAATTATTGTAGAGCAAATATTTGCAATATTTGAAAAGCGTTTAAGTATCAATATAGTTTAAACAAAATAGTTTAATAATAAGTTATATACCTAGATATTTTTATCTCATAATTGTTTAAGTTCAATCTGTGTTTATGTCTGAACAATAGGTAACTTGTTTACATCGTCAGCCGTACCTACATTGTTTTTGACCAGCTATTTAACGAAGGCGAAATTGAGAAAAAAAACGATGTATCCAGAAATGTTATTTGGCTGCCTGCTAAAAACATGATTTTGTATTTTCTACGTAAGTAGTTTATACATAAATAAATTGTATAATTTGTTACACAATATCATAAAAGTATTGACGAATTTTAATTTCTTCAACTCATTTGCCGCTTGATATATCGTTCAAAATCTTTTTATTTTATTAAGTAATTGTATACAAAATTACACGTGTATGACACACGTGACACAGGTCCAGGAATCCTGACCTTCCTAACGCGGCGCATCCTCGAGCAGCTCCGCGCACAATCAATAACCATGCCCATGTGGATGGAGCTCCGCATTTAACCTCAACGGCACAAGAAAAATACCTAAAATGACAAGCATTCACAATCCCAAAACTAATTAAAAAATAAGTGCGTTTGGTTTCAACGAGACCGTTTCGAAAAAAAACGAAACATATTTTTTAAATACGCTCATCCGCTTCGGTTAAAAAATTTCTCGGCATTGGATACGTACAAATCTTAAGTTCATGAAGATATTTACTTTTAACAATACTTACGTAACTATAAATCAAGATAAAAAGATAATTAAAATACCGCTATTTTCGCTGAAAACGAAATGTAAATAATGAAAAAATATAAGAACTAGTGTAATAAAATTTAACACGTACTTTTCCGGTTTTTAAACGTTTATCAATGGTCACTGGCCAGATGCACTTTTTTCCGCTGTTCGATTTTCGAAATATCATTCGTAAGGCATACGCGTCGCGGCGCGAACATTCGCGAGTAGACTGCAGCCGCCGACATCGAGACGCTAGGGATGTGATAAGCTGGATTTAGATGTCGATAAAACGGCGCTAGGTTTCATCCAATTAATTTTTAATGAGAATATACTAACAAGTTTTATAATTAAGCCTATTAAAATTAGACGCTCGATGCTCATTAAGAACTCTTTTGTAGTAATTAGGTACAGATGTAACCTTAGCAAAACATATCCTCTACTGCATTTAACATTTTACTATTTATCTGAACCTAGTCATACAGTCAAGTAACAATCGTTATTATATTGAATAAGCTACTAAACAGAATGAGTAACAGAAGCATGTATTGTACATATAAACCTTCCTCTTTAATCACTCTATCTATTTAAAAAACGCATCAAAATCCGTTACTTAGTTTTAAAGATCTAAGATCTAAGCATAACCTACATAGGGACAGACAGACAGACAGACACCAGAAAGCGACGTTGTTTTATACTATGTTAGTGATGGAGCATATTTCTTTCACTAAAACACGAGGCTGAATAAAGATATAACAAGTAGGTAGGTACTCTATGCATATTATTCATAGGTTGATTATCAAACATATGAACACTTCTCTAGAACGTTATCTTTCTTCAATAATTATGTTTCTTGTTGCAATATCAAATTGAGACTAATAAACTTTAAATGCCCATTTACGGCAAATTAATTATGTTTAGGTATAAATAGATAATGGACACTGATATCGATGAATATAATGTTTTCGTTCAAAATAACTAGATCGATGAGAGTAACTTAAGAATATAGGTATATATAAAGGCCCATAGAGATAAAACATGTAATTAGTCAATGTCTTCAAACATAGATTACGGAGATTACGGAAGATTAATTATCCCTTACACCAAGGGCTAGGTTATGTTTTTACCTTGAGCCTGAAATTTCAGACATAAGTAAAAATGTATGTAACTTCCTAACATCATCATCATCATCATCAGCCAAAATACGTCCACTTACTTACTTTAACTTCCTAACATATTAAAAAAAAAATATGTGCATACTTTCGGTGTGAGCCTACGTTAGCCAGATTTGTTGAAATAAAAAATTATAACTGTAGATAGGGTTATCATAGTTACCATGATTTCATATGGGTTCCCATATTCGGCATTCGTTTATTAATCATGTATTGTTTGGCGAGAGTAGATGTTGGCTCATGGCTTGTAAGTAGACTTTGTGGAGCTTCGTTCGTCATTCGGTGGATTAGGTTACGTGTTTTCTTGAATTCGGTGGAAGAATTTGTGTTGTTAAGTGTTAAGCGTGTTTGCAGTTTTATAAGTGAAAAACTTATCTATCTATAAGTGAAAATCTCACTGTTGAAAACATAAAACTCTTAATAAATAAAAAATATTTTCCTGATAATTTCCAAAAAGGTGTCATTTTGTTTGAAAGAGCTAGAAAAACCATGAAAAGTAATCATGGAGCTCATATAAATGTTAAGGTTCCATATTGGGTTGCATAAATTTTAAAGCCATAATGTCGGTGTGCATAACCACTTTTGTCATAAAAATCTTTCCGCTAAAGTGTGTTAGTCATTAATTGTTCCGCATACATTTTATGACCATAATGTCTGTACGCATAAGTAAGGAATGCCATATACTTTTGGAGCATATGAACCTAAATCATAATCTTTTAACGCCATAATGTTTTTATGCATATCATATTTTGGCGCATAATACTGAACAAAATACATACCAATCTCCATAATGGGATCACCTCTAGTGGAATAAAAATTCTTGTCATAAATTCGATTGTCATAACTCATTTCGCATAATGGCTTTCCTCATACATGTTATTTGTCATAAATTGTTAATTGCATAAAAATTTTACCTCATAATTGTTGTTCGGCAGGCTGTTCATAAGCATAATTTAGTATGGCACAAAATTTCAAATCATATTATTGAATGTCATAATAATTGATAGTACGAAGAAGAGCAACGCATAAATTATGGCTTTCATAATTATTAATGGAAATAGACATTATATAGTATAAGTTATATCACATGTACCAAAAATATAACATTTGAAATAATGATACAAAACTTACACAAGCAGAAAAACAAAAAGGGGGGACGGGGGGGCGAAGCCCCCCACAAGGGGGGCTCGGGGGGCGAAGCCCCCCGCATTAAGAAATCCTTCTCCACACTGACCTCTTAGTTGTAGGTTAGGTTAGGTTAGAATTGTGAACCTATAAATACGAACATCGGCCAGAAAAGTAGGTTAGGTTAGGTTAGGTTAGTTGTAGGTTAGGTTAGGTTAGAACTGTGAACCTATGAATACGAACATCGGCCAGAAAAGTAGGTTAGGTTAGGTTAGGTTAAAAAAGCGCATGATATGTAGATTGATCAGGGAAAAAACAATTAATCAACATGCTTTATTTATAAATGACATATACATACGCATCGTAAAATAGAAGTCATAACACTACTCACATGTAAAATGTTATAATTAGTAGGTACTCACTGTATGTTGTTCAGTATTATGCGCCAAAATATGATATGCATAAAAACATTATGGCGTTAAAAGATTATGATTTAGGTTCATATGCTCCAAAAGTATATGGCATTCCTTACTTATGCATACAAACATTATGGTCATAAAATGTATGCGGATCAATTAATGCGTTAACACACTTATGCGGAAAGATTTTTATGACAAAAGTGGTTATGCACACCGACATTATGGCTTAAAAATTTATGCAACCCAATATGGAACCCTCCATAATAGATATATTTTAACCTAACCTAACCTAACCTACTTTTCTGGCCGATGTTCGTATTTATAGGTTCACAGTTCTAACCTAACCTAACCTACAACCAAGAGGTCAGTGTGGAGAAGGGTTTCTTAATGCGGGGGGCTTCGCCCCCCGAGCCCCCCTTGTGGGGGCTCCGCCCCCCCGTCCCCCCTTTTGTTTTTCTGCTCATGTAAGTTTTGTATCATTATTTCAAATGTTATATTTGGTACATGTGATATAACTTATACTATATTATGTCTATTGCCATTAATTATGAAAACCATAATTTATGCGTTGCTCTTCTTCGTACTTTCAATTATTATGACATTCAATAATATGATTTGAAATTTTGTGCCATACTAAATTATGCTTATGAAAAGCCTGCCAAACAACAATTATGACATATAAAATGTTATTCAAATAATAATTTATGACAAATAGCATGTATGAGAAAAGCCATTATGCGAAATGAGTTATGACAATCAAATTTATGACAAGAATTTTTATTCCACTAGAGGTGATCCCAAATGTTAAGCTTACCATGCTTTAAGCAACTATATTTTCCATTCAATTTTCTTCTCTTAAATTGGAACTTAGGGTCACGAACACGTATTTGGCGCTACGTATCCAGCCCCTAAAACACTTTCACTTACTCTGAACACAGAATATTTTTCTTTTTTTAAGTTATATCTACTCAGTATCAAAATACCGATTCATGACGTCGGTGTTCCCGAAACTTTCACATCCCTATTTTGAGTTGACGTCACGTTTCCAAAGGGGTGGGCATGCGCGGAAAGTTTCCGCCATCTTGTTTCCCCTCGGTCACTTCCGCGTAGCTTCGTCTACATTCGGTCATTTGAAACGGGAAGACGTCTGCAGGCGATGCAGTGGTGGTTTGCTTTTACAAACAGTGAAAAGTTTCGATTCAGGAAATTTGAATCGTATTTTTACAGTCGGAAGACAACATGAAAAGCACGGGAAATCGAATGAAAATTAGTGGTTGTATGAAATAGTTACCACTGACGTCCATGAATGGTGTCGTAATGTGATTATTTTTTACGTGATACCTTATGTTTGTTTGAAAGGTTATTTATGATTTCGATTTGATACGAAAATAGGCTAGACTATAGTTTAAATCACCACTACATATAAAACAAAGTCGCTTCCTGCTGTCTGTCTGTCCCTATGTATGCTTAGGTCTTTAAAACTACGCAACGGATTTTGATGCGTATTTTTTTAATAGATAGTGATTCGAGAGGAAGGTTTATATGTATACAGCGTGATTCAGGAGTCATAAGTGGGAGTGATAGGGCCAATGGGTAGAGTCGCACTGAGTACCTTTTATTTTTGTCCTTGTATCTGTCAAAGGGACCAGTCTCAAAATCAGCGCTGGGGTTCTAGCCTAGCACATGCTGAGACTGGTACCCATTACCAAAAATGTGCACTAACTATTAAAAATGTGTTTTTTTTTGTTTATTCAAATTGTACCTACATTTGCGTATAATTTACTGTACTGAAATACTTGTGTTCATTTTGGTAATAAACAAATTTTTATTTATTTATTATATTATGGGACCAACCATAAAATCATGAAAATAAATCTGAAACTTCATACATTTTGGATAGTTAGCGATCAAATGACAGTCAAAGAATTTTTAATTAAACGATTTTTTTCCCAATTTCCTGGCTGGGCCCATAGTGAACGATGCTCAATGTGGTTATCCTCATCAGCCCTGATACTCTCGCTCATGGCTCCTGAGTCCTGAATCATCCTGTAATACATGCATAATTTATAATAAATAATATTTCAAAAACTGAATCGACAAAAACAAGCCATATACTTGTTCAAACATTTCCCGAGAATCGGCTGACAAATGCGGCCTGTAGGGAAGAACAGTCAGAAGAAAGCGAAATTAGGAAGCGTAAGGTCATCCAAACATACGGACATACAAAATAATTTTTAGCCACGCTGAATCAGAGTCGCTTCGCTCGCTCGGTCCATAAGAAAACGAAGTCAAGACAGGCAAGAAGGCAGTGGGCCGTGAGTCGCGTAGCAGCACGGATAGCTGCCCCTGATGAAGAGCTCCATATGAGTTCGAAACATGTCGGGCCGTTCCTGACAATTTTTACGTGAGTTTAAACCGTTTTTAGGGTTCCGTAGTCAACTAGGAACCCTTATGGTTTCGCCATGTCCGTCTGTCCGTCTGTCCGTCTGTCCTGTCCGTCCGCGGCTTAGCTCCGTGATCAGTAATACTAGAGTATTTGTATGTATCACGTCGACAAAACGGTAAAATAAAATCTAAAAAAAAATGTTTTTTTCGGGTACCTCCCGAACACCTAAAGTGGGGGTTAAATTTTTTTTCGTTCCAGCACTAGTGTGTGGGGTGTCGTTGAATAGGTATTTTAAAAATAATAGGAGTCTCCAAACATTGCTTTTTGATAAAGTCAGCAGTTTTGTAAATATTCGCTCCGAAAATAAATAAAATAGCGTCCCCCCCCCTCTAACTTTTCAACCACGAGTCAAAAAATTATGGAAAAATTCATGAAAGAAAGGCCTTAGAAGTACTTTCAATGAAAACTATATTGAACAAAATCAGTTGAGCCGTTTTTGAGTGATCGCAAAATTTCATAATTTTCTTTAAAACGACGTACAAGTTGAGTTCCAGAAGGTAATAAGTATTTACAGTTACATTGGCGTTTACGATCTTTTTATTGAGCAGCTACGGAACCCTACACTGAGCGTGGCCCGACAGGCTCTTGGCCGGTTTTTACAATGATTAAAGATGTCTCACGATAGTTTTAATAATATTACCGGGTGAGACGTATGATTGCAAACATTTTATACATGTTAGGTTGGGGGTCTTATCGCGGGTCATTATAAAAGTGGCGAAGAGATTCTCAGAGTGATGTACCATTTTGTGAATAAGTAGCTAAGCAGAACTCTTTAAACAGGGGTTCTTAACCATCGAAAATATTCTATATTGTGTTCCGTATAGTTGTTGTATGCATGTAACATTCGCATGCATTGTACATTGCACAAGTTTTCAATACAATGCCGAACGCATGACATTTTATTAATAATTGTAGTAAACGTGCGAGAAATCACGTTTCGCTTAACACACGATGGCGATGCTTTACTTTACTGCTGAGTTTTTTTAACCGCACGAACGAAGCGTTTCTCTTCCAGCTTCGCCATTTTCTTGAGTACGTCCGGATGTTTCATTTCCGGCTCTTCTCGCCTACAGTCTACATTCATTCATTCATGAGTAGGTTTGATAAGTAGGTATATAAGGATTTGTTTGTAAATTCAGTTTTTCAAAATTTTCTAATATGGCGGAGATGGCGGTGACAAATTTCTGAACACTGAAACAATCGCGCTCATAGAGCCACTAGGTAGTTTTTAATTTTACAAGCGTAAAATTCATGTCTATACCTATCTTAGACTAGACTATACTTGTCTATGCCTATGATGGTCGCGTTTATCTCGTGATAAACAAGTAAAAGATACAATTTAACTAGCCCTGACTTTAACGCCTGTTATACTTGAGCCCTCTCTGTCTGTATAAAAGGGTGCTCCAAAACATCGTTTTGAAACTTTAAACAACACGTTGTTCCTGAGAAACAGAGACAACAAATCATCATTTATGATCTTAAGGTGCTTTCTCACCGCGAGCATTAATGAGATTTTCATATACTTATTTTTTTGTTACATTACAATAAAATACAAAATGCTTTATTGCACACCAAAAAAAGTTTACAAATTAATCACATCTACACTAATTTTAATAACGGTAGACAAGAGGCGGTGTTATCGCTAAAGAGCGATATCTTCCAGACAACCTTTGGGTAGTGGGTTGGATCAGAATAAACCACACAATGAGTATATTACAGGCGAAAGCTCACGGTGAGAGCCCTTAAATCAGTAAGTGTAATAAATTGAATCTGGGTATTAAAACCAGACTCGAAACTATTTTTTGGTTCACCTTAACCTTAACCCGGTCAAAATCACTGTAACTTTACAATACCTACGATATGCGATTACAGAATTTTCACCAGGTTCAATTTCAGGTTATGTAGGTATGAGTTATATGAAAAAGAAAGCAGTTTCTATTAAATCTAATATCGATGCCATGGTTCCTAAGAACAGATTTCCCTCTCTTATTATTGTTTTCGTTTTCTCCCTAACTGACACATTTGGATTGATAACCCTGTATACCTCCAATCCTTAATAGCCATCCAGCTGAGCATCAGTATCGATTCTCCGCTGGACCCGAGCCAAGCCAGCAAGGTCGGGATCGATCCCGAACGCTTCACAGACAGCCACGACGGAGGAGATATGTACCTATATACGTGCACCGCTTTCAGCGCAGCTGAAAACGAAGAGATGCAATGAAGTGCGCTTTCTTAAGTGTTAAATTTATATCATGTCGTAAAGTATGAAATTGACGATTAATTAATAGTAATGAACTTTCAAGTAAGTTTATTTCTGTACACAAGATTTTTATGAATAACTTATCTAAATCAGATTTTTCTCAAAAATTGCATGTAATGTTGCCTTACCATCGCTAGATAGACTACAGTAAGTGGAACATACCGAAGACTTTTTAGAAGTGTCCAGTAAACAGCGAGATTTTAAATTTGGAATCAATATTTATCCAGTAAGTAAGTATGTAATTCCTATTACGTATCAAGATATTTGAATATCGAAACACGATTTACATCGTCACCGACCTATAAAAAAACTAAGGATGTGAAGGCGATGAGGTCGTATATAAATGTAAAAAGGATGCATTCCACAAATTGTTTTAATTATAAGTACAGTGCGACAGCAAATTGTATAAATTAAAAAGTTGCGTCCCTTTTTCATAGATTAAATAGAAAGAGACGACATTGCAGTATACACTTGCAATTTACACTAAGAGCAAATGTAAATTAAAAAGAGGTTAGCACTATTGGCAGTATTAAACGTTACTCAAGATGCATATTTAAAAAAAAAGTAGCGACAAGGTTTAGTGCGGAAGTTTTATGCAGCGTAAACTGACAATGATATTTCGGAATTCCTTCCTTTTTTGTGTGGTTTAGAAAAAACCTCGGAGTTAAAATTTAAGGTAAGCTTTATGATATGAAAATTAGTTAGAAAGTACAACAATGTATAACAATAATTAAATTTTATCTTTAGGACTTAGATTTGTAAGACAGTGCAAATAATTAAACGCAGTATTTATAAAAAAAAATTAAGGCGGGGCGGGATTTAAATTAAAAGACAAAAATTTCAAATTTGTGTGTTCTATTACAATAATTCAGCAAAAATGAGTCCAGAGGAATTTGATTCCGAATAGACGGCACTCCTCCATACTTAAAAGCGGAGGCAGAGTTAGCTAAAATAATTTACTTCCGACTAAGTCCATGGAGATATAAAAAAATACAAGAGATTCATTAAATGGAAGGAAGAAAATCAAGTTAATAATTGGTCAGATAATGTGTGATAAGGTCAGAATATTTCAACAATCTTTCTGAGATCGAGAATCGGATGGCTACAAAGGAAAGAAATCACAAATATTCAGCAGCAAAATATAGAAAAGTTCTTAAATCAAGCTCTAGATGATAAACATTTTGGCGATGAAGGTAAATAAATGCTGCCACTATTTGATAACGATATAACTATATCTTTTATCCAAGTATAAACTCATAATTATTTTTGTTATAGGTTGTTATCATGGGAGTTAATGGTGCCTGCGACGACGAATATCACAATTTGTAATAATAAAAATGGGATATATCAAAAATATTCATTAGGAAATGGCCGAATATGAATGTCACCTACAAAATATAACTTTAATCTAATTTTCTTGTTTAATTTTTGAGAAAAGCACTATACTTGCTTCGACCGTAAGAGCCATCCTGGCCTCGTATTATATCCGGACCTCGCCTACGGCTCGGTCCGTCTAATTCCTACTCGGCCAGTATGGCTTACTTACTGGTCTCTGCCGTAATGTACTATAAATTTAATTTCTGGATAAGTATTACTGGACAGCATTCGTTGTTCGATAAAAGAGACATTCTTCGATTCAGATAATACAATCCATATTTGATTGTTAGTAAAAAATAGAAGAGGTATGTTAAAATATAAATTACATACCTACTTTCTCGCGATTTTGAATTCGTACTTCGCCATACAATTTTCCAACATATTTTTTCCGATATAAAACAATCTTATGTCCTTTCCCAGGACTAATCTCCGTACCTAATGTCATCTATATCAGTTAAGTAAGTATAGAAGTAACAGACTGACAGAGTTACTTTCACATTTATAATATTATTAGGCATTCATTTAGTAGGGATATTTAAATAAGATAATAGGTATTCATGGGAAATGGGAATTAAGTTATTAAATGACGCAAACTCATCGAGTTTGGTCTCGTAGCATAGACGTCAATGCCATAGAAGTCAAAAAATAAATTAAACCATACGTTTACACTCCTGTATTATGTTTATGTCCACTTAGTTAACCTTACTAGCAGGCATCAACGCCATCAACACAGCCTACACAAGTATAATGACTACGAAAAACTTCATAAAGTTCGGTGTGAATGCACAATTGTATTTTGCAGATTGCGTGCCTACTTTAAATCAAACCTTGAAACAAGCTCAATATTTCCGTGACCGTGAACTTTAGGATTATCAAAGAATGCAGTTATTTTATGGTCGGTAGGAAGTATCAGAGAGTATCAACTTAGGTATTTTATATTATTGTTTTATTTTAACCTATTGACCGCCAAGCGGTTTAGCAATTTACCGTGCCACTGACACCAGAGTAAAAAAACAAGATGTGCCCAATATCAACAGGGATTGAAAAATACTTGTAGCGGTTAGAATTACAAAGTTTTTGATCATTGAAATTTGGACGGCTGTGGCCGACGTGGCGTCAGGGGCACGATTTTTTGTTGACTGCCACAGCCGACTGTGGCGGTCAAAAGGTTAAGGTACCTATTATATATTTTAGTTTTATCTATACCACAGTTGCATTAAAATAAATGATATTGATTGATTGATTGATTATACTAAACTATAGCTCAGAGGCGTCTTTACGTATGATGCGGGTGTGCGTTGCACACTGCCGGGCGCAGCGGTCCTAAGAGCGCCGAGCCAGCCTCTCCAATCTCCATTTTGACCGCGCGCTTACTAGGGGGCGCTAGGGAAATGTTTGCATATAGGCGCTACATGGGCTAGAGACGCCTCTGCTATAGCTAAGGCAACTAAAGAGGCCCCAGCACCGGCTCATAACTTGACATGCCCTACTGAACAAGCGCTTATTCACTCTGGGTTTTACCGACAGCCTCTTCGCAGTCTGCATGGAGGCAGAGGAGACGGCCACTCACGTTGCTAGAATGTCCGAATGGCCAATTATCGGGCACAACACCTCTGGGAGTGACCCAGAAACCGTCGACATCAAGAATGTCCTAGGCTTTCTGGTAGAGCTGGGTTGGCAAGAGTAGTGCCACCCAACCCCTCACGCCAAATAGGCGCATATTGTGTGACGTCTATTTGCGGAAATCCAGCCCGCGATAACCTAAATATACCTATTAATAGACTATACAATAGTTACTTACTCTATTTTTTTACCAGAAAGTAAAACAGTGAAGAATAAAACTTTAACAGAAGGCTCACTCTTCTGATCTTCGCAAGTCACCTGAGAAATAGAGTATCAAGAGGGGCTCTCTATTACGCACTACCAACCGTGCACATTAGTGTATGCCTCGGCGCTCACCAGTGCTGGCTTTGTACCCCGCCTATGTTCTGGTAAAATCGGCGCGCGTTGATGTCATGTAGCGGCATACAAGCGACAATCAATCGTGTCGATTGCGTCGCATTTTACACAAATGAACAATACAATACAGCTTGCCGAATATCGGAAGACCTTCACATTCATCTTTTATTTTGTACTGGTAAGTTACATACGTCAATTTCTAAAATGAACACCTAGGTATATATTTAAGGTAGTCTTAAGGACTACCTGATATGAAATATCGGATAAACGTTCTTTCCTTTAGTTGAACAAGTTGCTATTCTGTTATTTATTATGATTATTCTTTGACCCTACGAAATTATTTATGACCAGAAAATTGCAGCGATTTTGTTACACCGCGTATTCCTTTTATACCTATACATCTGCTATTTTTATTTCTGGGAATGTTTTTAAACAAACTGTAATTTACGAAGTAGTTATGTATCTGCAATACAAAATTTTATCATAATCATAACGTCTGAAATATGAAGTAAGAACTATATCGCGAAAGTGGCTGCAGCTACTACGAATGCAGAACTAGCAAGTAGAAAAGAATGAAAGAATGTAGAACTAGTTTACCACCTTAACTCACTCAATTAATATTTGTATCAAAGTCTCCGTTGTGCGACGACAGTTAACCTTCCAATAGCGTACCTCAAGGTTCTATTTTAAGGTTATTCCTAGGAAAGGTATAGGTATACCTTTCCTAGGTAGGTGTTTTTTCATGGCCTAAATATCAGATGATATGTATTTAGACCATGAAAATGAACCTGTATTTAATGAACAACCTTCCTTAGCCTAAAACAGACACTATAAAAAGATGTTTACGATCGTTTCGTTTTCGGTAATTTGTTCACTGTGGTATAAAACAAAGTCGCTTCCTGCTGTATGTCTGTCCCTATGTATGTATGCTTAGATCTTTAAAACTACGCAACGGCTTTTGATGCGTTTTTTTTTATTAGATACAGTGATTCAAGAATCAAGAGGAAGGTTTACGTGTGCGAAGCCGGGGCGGACGCTAGTTAATAACATAAGGAATTCCTTCTTAGTGCGTTGCAGCACCATCGCCTACTACCTAGATTCGTTCTAGATCAGGGTTTATTGATTGAATGAAAATAAAACATCAAAATACTGCAGGTACCTACTCATCTATAATTATTTTGTATTTCACATCCACAGTCACGACTTAAAGATCTTAAGAAGAATATTTACAAAAAATAGATTCAACCTTATAATATTTTTTAATACATTTTCAAGTTTTAACCCAGTGAGCTGAAAATGTAAAGGTTCCATCGCAATTTAGAAATACCTATTAACTCTGTGACTTCGCTGGATGGGATGGAACCTTTCCATTTTAAGGGCATCTTTTTAAGTCAATGTTTCAGGTTTCCAGACATCAGATAATAGGTTGGGAAGCTTATTAACGGCACTATTCAATTTCAACCTACGTGACTACTTTGAAAAAAACTCGTATCTCATTTCACTCCAATGAAAAAGGTAATAACTACAAATGGCGCTAGTAGGCACTTATTGCCTATTTTCCGCGGTTGATTCCTGATACAAGCTTTTTTAAAAGTAGTGAAAATACCTTCGATAAATGGCACATTTTCTGTTACTGCCATTAATAAATTCTTTGTCTCATTTCATAGAATTAAAATTTGTAATAACTCTTTTCCCACGTACTTTAATTTCATGCTATATTAAAAGATACAGAAGCTAAAAGGTTTTTAAACGATCTAAAGGAAAATGCTTTCAATGAAATGAAACACTGCATGTAATGCCATGTCGATAAAACGATAAAGGGAAAAGAGATAATTTTTGTCGCACGTCAAAACCGACCAGCATAGTATATTATTTAACCGATTAATAAGTAAAGATAAGAAAGTAACAATGTATTATTATTATAGCAGCAAATGTGTCATTTATATATCTAACTCAGTTTGTACTACATGAAAATTCATATTAATATTAGCTACAGCACACGAAAACATGAATAAACATGCCAGCAATAGATTTATGTGAAAAATGTTTTGTACAACCAAGTACAACATTTTAATAACTACCTAAATATTTTTTAACACGCTGTTTCCGTTTCCGAAAATAGTTCTCAATAACATTATATTATAATGGATGATGGCTTACGTTCAACAAAAAATACATGATTAAAAGACGTCGTATCGGGTCACGATACGATGCCGTGTCTTGTAATACATTTTTGGCCCTTATTTTAAGTGTTTTATTACATTTTCGTGTGCTTTTTTATTACATATGAACGTACGTATATATAACAGTTGAAAATTTACTCTAGCAAACTACTGCACACTAATACCTACTAGTTTATAGCAAAATAGTTTTTTTTTTTTCACAAAAATATATGTTTATCGAATATAATTGACGAGACAAGCGGAACGAGATTTTGGCAAATTTATAATTAATGGCAAGTAATCGAAATAACAAATACTACTCATATATGTAGGTTATACAATTTAATCCATGCAAATTCTTCGCATGAGATTTTAATACAAACGTACCTTAAAGCCTACATGGCATTTTTACATTAATTTCAGTTTGCCTATGCAAAAAATACATTTAGGTACCTGGAGATATTTAAAATATGCACAGTATAATAAGTAATAACCAAATGTTTACAATGAATATAATAACCGAAATTAAGGAACCCAAGTAATTTCATAATAATTAATAATGCATGTTCTCTTTTTATTTGCAATCGGTTTTAGACATTGCGGCATATAATGGATATTAAAATGATAAACTACATTCAGAGTGGTACTTGCATTTTTTTAAAGAATGTATTAATTTAATTCAATGCAAATACGTATTTTCTCGTTAAGCTTCTAGATATATAATTATTAGTCAAATATCATAATTTGCGACTCAATAACGCAGATGGTAGCCATGAAACCGTTAGGCATCACATATTTTGTCACGTATGAAAATTATGCATTCTACTATGGACGAATAATATAAAGACTGCCTTACGAAGCCGCTTTCCACCAAAATTAATGTAGATGGCGTCACTTTAGCTACACCTCACAAGGCACAGTTTCATTGGTCGATCGATTTCCAGAACGCATGGTGGTATAAGAAAATATTATAGACACTGGACTCATCATCCTCCTAGCCTTTGTCCCATTTTTTGAGAATGAATTCTCAATCGGGGTCGGCTACCTAAATCCCAAGATGTGGCGTAGGCACTAGTTTTTACGCAAGCGACTGCCATCTGACCTTCCAACCCAGAGGGGAAACTAGGCCTTATTGGGCTTAGGTGGTTTCCTCACGATGTTTTCCTTCACCGAAAAGCGAGTGGTAAATATCAAATGACATTCCGTACATAAGTTCCGAAAAACTCATTGGTACGGGCCGGGTTCGAACCCGCGACCTCCGGATTGAAAGTCGCATGCTCTAACCACTAGGCTACCACCGCTTCCATTATAGACACTGGACTACTGGAAAATATTATAGACTGACAGACGAGACTTTTGGCATCATCACGCTATGATTGGTTGGTTGGTTCTGTCTATCCGTTTCTGTGTTGCCAGTGTGTCATAATACTCCACGAATTTCTTGTTACAGTCTGACCAAAAAGATTAGAAATTAAAAAGTGGCAATACTGTAGTGTCGTCCCTTTCTAATCAATCTAAGAAAAAGGAGACGACACTACAGTTTTGCCCCTTCAGACTGCCTGGCCAGACTGTACCTGTATGAATCTCATAAAATCGTGAGTGTTTTAAATCAATTATTACGACAAAAGAAAACTAAGTCAATGAACATGACAATATTAATGCATACATGCATAATTATATTTTTTTGTACGACTGGAGGCAAACATTTTTTTCCTTATAATAATTTTGTTACCATAAAGCGGCGCCTAATCAGTGACGTAGAAAGTCCCACTAGCCGGAGTGTCTTCTTAAACCATGAACCAATGAAACTTTGCCTTGAAGAAAGTTATTACTTACAATTTAGTTAAAAATGGTGAAACAAACTGATTTTTCATAAAATTGATATATAGTGTGTGCTTATCATTATCTTGCGCGTTTTCATAGTTTGATACTAATTGATAACTATTTGCACTTTATTTGGCAATTCTTTAATAGTACAGTCATTCCTTCTACAGATGAAACAAGTATATTTATTAAGTTAAATGGCGTCAATGTACATAATCAATTTTGTTGAGTTACCATCCAGGCAAGCGGAATTCTCATAATACTCCAGATATTGTGTAAAAGAAGTAGGATTTCAATGACAGTTATAACGCAGCTTCTTAAAACGCAGTACGCGTCTTTGATAGCAACTATCAAACTATTGGGATTTTCAGAAATGTTGCATCTTAAACCTTTACGTAACTGTGCCTAGTAGTTTTACATATTATTGGCACTATTATAAAAATAGCGCGGCTAGCATATCCTGCCGCGAATTCGCTCGACGCGCGACATAGCGTCACCTGTTTCGTTCGCACGGTATTGAAAGGAAAGTGACAGGTAGTATTTGTCGCGTAACTGAGCCACAGTTATATAGGTAAGTCTCAAACTGAATGAAGGAATTGTGGACCAATGACGCTGTTTCCACTGAGGAGCGCGGATGATTTCGAGTAAGAACTGTTTTATCATCACCTTAGGCCGTTTCAATTTGCCATTTTGATATACAAATTTAGCATATAGCTTCGATTACTGCGTTTTTTTACCGTAACGTGAAACTATTTGGGACGCAAGGGTCTATTTGGACGTATTTATGCAAACAGGGACAACATTTTAATATTGAACCCTCTAACTGTAACATAAAGAACAACGTTTATGGCCTGGCCCCAACTTCCCGCGACCCGCGGTGCGACGGCCCTAGGTGAGAGCAGAAGATCCGAGCACGGTGTTTCGCTCAATTCGCTCACTCCTATGGCTGCCGCTTGCCATGAATGTGGGTTGGTTCCTGTTTGCATAAATACCTCCAAGTGTTTTGGTACCATGCAAAGTTAAGTTTTTAAGCCGTAATAATAGTCAGAACAAGTGCTTTATACCCGAAAACATTTACGTTCCATATATTCCAATGGTAAAAAAATTGGGCTTAAAACTTTTTTGCTTAGAACCTAATAACCCCTTGGATTCCAAAAAGCCACACCTTACGTTAAGTAACATAATAAGACACAAGAGATTTTCAAAGTAGTCAAGATATATATTTTTTAAAGCATGTTTTGAGCTGTATAACAGATCACAGTTGGCTCAAACTACCAGTGAGTCGAACTGTGTGTGGAAGTACAAACCCACAAACAGGAATGCGTCCGCGCCACAGGCTTTCTTGTTACATCAAAATGCTGAGGTGAAAGGTCAAAACGCGCAAAACATAACAAAACTTCTTTATTTTTTCCAGATTATCTTGTTTCACAACACCAATCATTCAACCATACAAATCTTTGGCACTGACAGATTTCTATACGTAACTTTGATTCCCAAAACGCTTGATATTAAAATTAATCAACTTATAGCCTTTACCTAATAATTACCAGCCTCTTTAATTATATTTAAACACGATATACGAACAGAATACGTAAAAAGGGAAACTACGATTTTCTGTAATATATTTGTTACATTTGTACCGAATGGGTAACTCCTTATCGCTAACAAACTCCCAAGTTCTTGCGAATCATGCCATCGCTGTTACACTCATGTAATACGATATTTGTGTGAGCCAGATAGCATTATTTGAAACTGCGAGCGACGCGACCCGCCTTAAAAACCGAGCATCTAGTGTAAGATTGCTTTTAACGCAAAAATCGGCTCGAACGCGTTGTACAATCAACACATACAATAAATAAATAAATAATTCGTTAAAGTTTTAAGTAAATTCGGTACCGCATACTTCATATGTACATAAAACAAATTCTATGATAATGATGATGAATATGGGTGTAGATAAAGTAGTGTATGCAAATGTACATAACTAGACCTTAAAACACACGTGTGATCCTATTACGAAACTCGCCTTCGGTTCGTTTCATAAAACCACACCCGTGTTTTAAGGCCTCTTATTATGTAACAGTTGCATAAAGTACATTATAAGGGAGACGTACACGTGATCGAGATATTTTTTGCGCTCGAAGCTACACTTGATGCGAGTCGCATCGTCGCCAAGTATTTAGAATGGATGATAGGCCTTAAAAATATATTGCTTTATAATCTGATATTTTAATTTAGATAATAATTTTATTTACACTCTTAATGTTACCAAACGTCTAGAGCATAACCGGTTGTTAATACCGCAAGAAATATTACAATTTGAATAAATTTGTAGAATAGTGTAGAATTTCTTTATTTCTAAAATTGTGTAAATAAATGTTTTTCTGCTAGCTTCCTGTCAAAGTTATTTCAATACTTTGAAAAAAAAAGTCAAGATAACAACCGACTTATTAATATGTACGTTAAAAACCGGTTTTGCCATCCCTCGCAAGTAGAGTTATTGATGTTAAAAACAGTTAATACTTGATTAAATGCTTTAGCAAAATTTAAAAAAATCACGCTAGTGACTATTCAAATAAGTACCAAACTAAGTTGTATAAATATTAGTTTTATTACAAAAGTTTCAAATTTATTATCGTGTCATCCTTCTCGCTCACATCATCATTCAATGAGCGAGACGAAGCGACACCAATTTCGATCGTTTCACATTGCTAAGTAAAGCGATCATGCAATGAGGCAATTTATTTTAAATATATATAGGAATGGAAAAAGGTAACTACATAGGTTAATGATATACACTGGGCCAATGTTGCCACAAATGTTGTGCTTTAAGAGCCAGGATTGTCCTTACGAAGAGCTACTTGAGGGCCAAACTTTTTAACTCATGCGCACTAAGTTGACACAAATTTAAATATTAATTTATCAGAGCATGGAATTATGTACTCTGTGATTTTATTTATCACTCTAGATCACTGTATTTGTACCAAATAAAGAAGTTATTTACATCTTTTGGTTTCACTGGAATTACGATTTGAACTGTGCTAACAAAAGACGAGTAATTGTCACCTTATATTAATACGTGAAGGTGTATTTAAACAGCAAGAGTTCAGTAATTCTACACAGTAGTTAAAAGGTTACATCTGTACTATTCCCCTTTATATTTATTGAGCGTGTAAAAAAACAACTAACAACTTTTGTTAAAGAGGTTAACTTAATCCCAGTGATACCAAAAAATATTGCCTTAAGATATTCAGATACTTTACATAAACTTTTTGTGACGTCACTATTATACATGGCAGACAAGTTTTTTACGATTTCTTGTCGCATGTCTCACATATGGATGTGGAGCTCATCATAAACTCACTTCATACATTACTATTTTAAGAAATGTTTTCCCATAACGTTGCTACAAAAGCAATAGTTTGCACTGAACGTCCTTTATAACACTTGACTTAAATTTTGGAATTGTTCTTCAGAAGTGCCAACCCTAGCAATATCTCACGACCTCCGGACCAATCGCGACGAACTATAACAAATTTAGTTACAATTCTTCAGGGGTGTCAACCTTATTCACAAGAAATGTTCCAGAGGACGCAAACACTTACATATTACGTTATAATTTTTCAAGTGTCAAATCCATTACCTGCCAAGAACGCAACCACTCGAGTACATAAATGTACTTCAGGGGTCCACAACCTATAATCGCGTGACACATATCACGAAGTTCCGATTCAGTAATCATTTTTCAGGGTTCTCGATTACCGCAACGAGTCTAAAAATCATGACACAATTTTCACTTGCACTTTAACCGTCTTAAGGTTGTCAACTGCTTCCACTTTAGGGGTGTCACCGCTGACACTCAAGACACAATCACCCGATCGTTTGTCTTTCAGGGTTGTCGACTCTGATTACTTTAGGAGTGTCACCTCTAACACCGGATTCACTGAAGTAACAGATCACTCGAACTTTTATCAACAGGGTTGTCAATTTTCAACATTTCCACCACTGATATCCAACACATATCGCAACACTGGTAACATTATTTGCTGATCTCGCCCTTGAGTGCGCGCTCCAGAACCGCCTTGGAGGCGATCTCGACGGTGACGGTCTTGCTGATGGTGGCGAGCTGGTCCGCCGGCGGCTCGGCCAGCGGCTCCGTGAGGATGCGGAGAGAGGAGATCTTGGCCTTCTGATAGGCCGTGACTGTGTTCATGCCCAGGAATCTGAAGGAAAAAATAAACTAAGAGTAGGTGCTAATTCTACGCCCACGAAAAGCTGTCAGTCTGCACGTTAGATATCTTAGTTCGCAATGATATAGTTGTTTTGTTATTTTAGGATTAGTAATATATAATAAGTAAAGATGTTCGCAGAAGGCTTTAAAAGTATGAGTTTGTCGTTTCAGTCGTTTTCTAGGTTTTCGAATGAAGAGATCGAGAGAGTATGTTTTAACTCACAAGATGATGCGTTTGCGCGCCACGAATGTTAATTGAGAGTATCGTAGTGTTTGTAGGTGTCAAAGGTTCTTTGGGCACAGCGGAAAGTGTGGCGAGGCTAACTTTAAAAATGCAAGGTTATATAGCACGCTTCTGTATGTCTCTGCGGTCTATATGACGTCCCTTGACTTGACGTGGCCGCCAGCGGCGAACCTAGCTACACGACGTCCACGAGCGTCGATCATGTCTGCAGGCTACAGGTGGTCAGTACGGTGTAGTACCTGACGCACACGTAGCACACGAGCGAGGCGGCGCCGGCGGCGAGCACGCGCACGACGGGCGACGCGAACAGCTGGATGGTGACCCAGGCGGGTCGCACATGTCTCTATAGGTAGAGAGTACGGTGCAGTACCTGACGCACACGTAGCACACGAGCGAGGCGGCGCCGGCGGCGAGCACGCGCACGACGGGCGACGCGAACAGCTGGATGGTGACCCAGGCGGGTCGCACATGTCTCTATAGGTAGAGAGTACGGTACAGTACCTGACGCACACGTAGCACACGAGCGAGGCGGCGCCGGCGGCGAGCACGCGCACGACGGGCGACGCGAACAGCTGGATGGTGACCCAGGCGGGTCGCACATGTCTCTATAGGTAGAGAGTACGGTGCAGTACCTGACGCACACGTAGCACACGAGCGAGGCGGCGCCGGCGGCGAGCACGCGCACGACGGGCGACGCGAACAGCTGGATGGTGACCCAGGCGGGTCGCACATGTCTCTATAGGTAGAGAGTACGGTGCAGTACCTGACGCACACGTAGCACACGAGCGAGGCGGCGCCGGCGGCGAGCACGCGCACGACGGGCGACGCGAACAGCTGGATGGTGACCCAGGCGGGTCGCACATGTCTCTATAGGTAGAGAGTACGGTACAGTACCTGACGCACACGTAGCACACGAGCGAGGCGGCGCCGGCGGCGAGCACGCGCACGACGGGCGACGCGAACAGCTGGATGGTGACCCAGGCGGCGGCGCACATGTCTCTATAGGTAGAGAGTACGGTGCAGTACCTGACGCACACGTAGCACACGAGCGAGGCGGCGCCGGCGGCGAGCACGCGCACGACGGGCGACGCGAACAGCTGGATGGTGACCCAGGCGGCGGCGCACATGTCTCTATAGGTAGAGAGTACGGTACAGTACCTGACGCACACGTAGCACACGAGCGAGGCGGCGCCGGCGGCGAGCACGCGCACGACGGGCGACGCGAACAGCTGGATGGTGACCCAGGCGGGTCGCACATGTCTCTACAGGTAGAGAGTACGGTACAGTACCTGACGCACACGTAGCACACGAGCGAGGCGGCGCCGGCGGCGAGCACGCGCACGACGGGCGACGCGAACAGCTGGATGGTGACCCAGGCGGGTCGCACATGTCTCTATAGGTAGAGAGTACGGTACAGTACCTGACGCACACGTAGCACACGAGCGAGGCGGCGCCGGCGGCGAGCACGCGCACGACGGGCGACGCGAACAGCTGGATGGTGACCCAGGCGGGTCGCACATGTCTCTATAGGTAGAGAGTACGGTACAGTACCTGACGCACACGTAGCACACGAGCGAGGCGGCGCCGGCGGCGAGCACGCGCACGACGGGCGACGCGAACAGCTGGATGGTGACCCAGGCGGGTCGCACATGTCTCTATAGGTAGAGAGTACGGTGCAGTACCTGACGCACACGTAGCACACGAGCGAGGCGGCGCCGGCGGCGAGCACGCGCACGACGGGCGACGCGAACAGCTGGATGGTGACCCAGGCGGGTCGCACATGTCTCTATAGGTAGAGAGTACGGTACAGTACCTGACGCACACGTAGCACACGAGCGAGGCGGCGCCGGCGGCGAGCACGCGCACGACGGGCGAGGCGAACAGCTGGATGGTGACCCAGGCGGGTCGCACATGTCTCTATAGGTAGAGAGTACGGTGCAGTACCTGACGCACACGTAGCACACGAGCGAGGCGGCGCCGGCGGCGAGCACGCGCACGACGGGCGACGCGAACAGCTGGATGGTGACCCAGGCGGGTCGCACATGTCTCTACAGGTAGAGAGTACGGTGCAGTACCTGACGCACACGTAGCACACGAGCGAGGCGGCGCCGGCGGCGAGCACGCGCACGACGGGCGACGCGAACAGCTGGATGGTGACCCAGGCGGGTCGCACATGTCTCTACAGGTAGAGAGTACGGTGCAGTACCTGACGCACACGTAGCACACGAGCGAGGCGGCGCCGGCGGCGAGCACGCGCACGACGGGCGACGCGAACAGCTGGATGGTGACCCAGGCGGGTCGCACATGTCTCTACAGGTAGAGAGTACGGTGCAGTACCTGACGCACACGTAGCACACGAGCGAGGCGGCGCCGGCGGCGAGCACGCGCACGACGGGCGACGCGAACAGCTGGATGGTGACCCAGGCGGCGGCGCCGGCGCCGCACATGCACGCCACCGCCAGCGCCGTGCGCACCCAGTGCACGCACGTGAAGCCGCGCTCCCATTCCACCCTGTAACCAAATTTTCATAATATCTATTATGGGGATGTTTGCGGATGCACATACAGACGGTTTCCCGGCCATCATGAAAAGCGGTGTGTATCAGCAATTAAAGTGCTTACGCGAGAGCACCAACAGCATCCTTCATGTATTCTCAGACCGGTGCGAATCTCCACTCCTGCGGAGACGGATCCAGGTCCTTACTGTGTGATTCGTTTTATTTTATTTTGTCTAATAATACGAACACTAGGTTTTGCAAGCCATTGTTACTAACAAATAATATAGATTTTAAATCTGAAATAAAGAAATTGAATTGAATTGAATTATTGCATGATTGCTGGCAACTACAGGCGGGTCGCGCTGGCGCGGCGGCCGCGCGCAATATAGACGGGAGCTCGAACATTGCCGCGCTCGAACGTGCCGCGGCAAGAACCGTTCGCTGACGGTTTTTGAAACCGCATCAAAGGAGTGTCAGTCGCTGCCGCGCGCGCAATTGGAACGATTGTTTTAATAAAAAATTAGTTCGGGCCGCAATAGTACGAGAAAGAAAGTATTCAAGAAGATGGATAACGAAAGGTGGTGTCTACGTCGACTATATGCCGCGCGCGGCAGCCGCGGTCTACTAAATTTATTGGCGCGCGGCAAACAGACGTGTGCTCGGGTGGAACAGTGCCGCCCGCATCGCCTAATGTGTACGCGCCTTAACAAAATCATGGTATCACACTGAGTTTCGCATGATCTCCTTGATCTGAATACAAGTAAATGTTCAATAAGCGCAAAAGGACGAACTACAGGAGAAAAGGTTTTGATGGATCCTCATGAAGGGATTTTCCCGACTATGTAGATATATTTTATAAGATTTTGTTTTTATATTTCTAACCTATGTGTCAAGAACTATTTACCTGCTGGTCTCCTGAACGATGTACGGCGTGTTGCACACCTTGCATTTCAAGCCGTCAGGCGTCAGAGCACTCTAAAAAAACGTAACTGTGATAAATATCTGTGTGATAAATGATAAATATAAAATCAGCATCATTCTCAAGTTCAGGATAATAAATAGAACGGCGTCTAATGTGGGACAGCACCTCCACCAGCCATATCAAGTGCTAGATTCGACCGTCGGTGACTAATATCAGGTGTGGTGGAGTACAAAACAAACACCCTTAATCTACTAACGCTTCTAAAGACGCGCACGCCGAAACCTATTCTGTGGGGTTGCCAACACACCTGATACTTAGGCACTGTTTGACAACCATGGTGATGATGACTAAAATGGTGAAGTGATGATGACTAAAATGGTGAAGTGTTGATGTAGAAAATTATTATGACAAATGTTACAATAAATGCGAGCAAAACAGGTGACGCTAAGACAAGTGAAGTCGCGTCAAGATTTGCTAGACCCGCTGGAATGGTTTAGATGGCGTTCTTTGGGCTCGGGACGACTTCGTCCACAATCCTATTTTGTTATATTATTAACTGTTCACCAGTAGTCCACTGTTCTGATTCGTCTACATTCCTATCCCGTCACTTTGCTATTTGGTCCACAAGTGCAAACTCGTCAACATTCCTATTTCGACCACAGTGCCTACTCGTCCACGTCCACGTCCCGATTTTGAGATAGACTTACTAACTAGAATCCGTCTGATGAATGTGGGCGAGTTGGGACTGTGAATTAAATAGCACTGTGGTTGATATAAGAATGTGGACAAAAGCTATATTGACGATATAGAGAGGTGACGATTTAGGAATTGTATGCTGACGACAAGAGATTCCGGACGATTTAAGAAGGTGTCGAAGTAGAACTGTAAATAAAGTCATCCTGAGCCGTTCTTTGGAGTTTTCGACCAGCAATGGATATATAATAATGTATTTTTCTCAAACATGCAATGAAATATCGCCGTAACGTGCGTTAGAACAGGCTTCGAAGTGTCAAGTTTCGGGCGGAACAATTCGAGAGAACTGTAAAGGAATTTCATACAAAATTGAAGGCCTAAGCCGGGAAGTAATTTGTTTTTAATTTTAATGTAAACATGGCGTCTGTGTGTATGAACAGCTGATATATTTTTTTTTCTAGTAGCTACCCATTCAGCCATCGGAGCAACAATATCCGTGTTAATGCCTAGTACACACGAACTGAAAATACCGTCTATACGTAAGTCACCAGAGACCATAGACAATATTAAAAATCCTCTGCCTTTATTTTACTTATTATAGAAACTAAGATTCTTATTATCAGGTTGTGTATAATGGCCCTAATATTCGCACACTACACACGTGGACTTATTAAAGAAAAAATATATAGAGGGATTGGAGGGAAAATTAAAAATATTTTTTTTAAACATGGCGTCTGTGTTCATGAACTGGCTGAACAGCTGAATTATGTTTTTTTGAGTGGTGTATTTTTTTATTTCATTGCATATGTTTGAGAAAAGCACTATACATGCCTTAGCCGTGAAAAGGGCTTGCCGGCTTCGTATCACTAGACGGCCTCCCTTACGGTCGGCCGTCTATACCTACTCAGCCGGCAAGCCCTTATTTCCCGGCGTCTGCAGTAATGTACTATTTTTTTATAGTGTACGGGTTTATACCCGTTTGCGCTGGGGATACCCAGATATAATCCGAGACTTGGTTTGCTTCCGTTTAACAAATTTACATTTTGAGTGCTATATAAAACTATTTCGTAAATTTCGATTTTCTTTTCTACATCTTTTTGGTTTGCTTACTTATCCTTGACCCAGGGGGCCGTACTGCCATATTTTTACACACTTTAATTATTGCTCGCCTACAATAGTTGGTAAATACCTCATGGGTTGATTTGCCAACCAGGAGGAAACTGAAATTCTGTTTAACTATTTTTTCTTTTAGTTTACATTCTGTATTGTATCATTCTATATAGAAGCGTGGACACTTACCTCGACCAGCCAGCGGCGCAGACAGTCGTGGTGCACGGCGGACACGTCCCCGGTGCACCGGCACGGGCGGATCAGCGGCTCGGAGCGCGAGCCGTCGTAACAGATCCAGCAGTCGCGGGCGGAGCCGACGGAGCCCACTAGCGAGTCGGTCTCCACGTCTTGCTGAAATGGGAATGTCAAAATCAAAACTTTATTCTGCAAGTAGGCTACAATAGCTCTTTTACGTGTCAGATCTAAGTTATATATAAAAAAACTTCTTTAATTTACAATAATAATATCATAGTAGTAATGCAAAAGACAAATCACTGGACATATCAAGTCCAAAAGAAAAATCAATCTGATTGTTATCCTTAAGCCGAGCACGCAACTGTGGCTATAGCCGTACTCGTTTAGTTCTTCAATTGAAGTAAGTGTTGAGTTATCTTTGGTGAAGTTTTCTTGGATATTATACGTCTTTATGTGTGGTACCACATATTATCTTACATTATTAATATTTACAATTCCAGTTCTCTTTATTGCACACCTCATAAAACATACAGGAGCAATACGACGCAAGAAATTACAATTAGAGGTAAACTACCGCCGGTCTTATCGTTAAAGAGCGATGTCTTCCAAACAACTTTCGGTCAAAAAAATATTCCTTGAAATATCAACCGTAAATGAACTTGAATATATCGTAATAACAGCTTAAGCAACTACACGCCACGGACTCCAAACTTCTCAAACTCACCAAGTTCTTCCAGTGCAGCGCGGGAGTTACTGGCCTCGAATAAAACAGTGACGTTAGCACCACACGGCAAATCGACAAGTGCCAATGTTTGACCACCGCCGCCGCCAGCCAGGCCTTCTGTCGCCATGACAACGCGCAGAACTTGCTCACCAGTACCCACTGGGAATCCATGTTGAAAAAAGTGAGAACCTTTCGAGGTCGGTTAAAATACAACTACAGTGGAGCAGCAAGTGACGAGTAATAAGGAAACCCATTTACTTAGCGGGTACAAAAGTAACTGATGAACATTTCGATTTGAACAACGCAACACAATGCATCGTTTATTTGTAATGCTGTGACTTGAGGAGTCAGAGTTGAAATTAGCTCTGTACTATATAAAACAGGCATTTTCTTGCGCTAACCAAGAGCTTTTTTTTAACTGACAAACTGACCGGCGATTAACCTCAGTAACACCTGATGGCAAGTGACGCCGGTTCAGTAATAGCTTCTGCTTTCACCTTTGAACGTATCTGGCAACTACTATCCATTTATGGTGTTGATTATGAAATAAAATCTGTATTAGAGTCCAAAATTTCATATAAATCAATCATACATATTCAGAATTTTGTAAGTCATTATGAATGACATCAAAACATAGCGGCTGTGAATCAACAAGAACAGAAAGCATCAAAGCTGAAGACTTGACGATCGTTCTAAGCGAAATCGGACGGACAACCTTCAACCTGCCAACCTGACACACGAACAAACAACCACCTACATGAAAACAACTCATATATGCCCTGCCTGGATGGTCAGGTATCGACAACACAAGGTAAACAAAACGGACAAAACTTCATACCTGCACCAAAAGCCAACAACTATCTAGATATGATAGGACTGGATAGACATCGGTTACAACTGAACGAAAGTTTTCCAAAAAATAAATGAATATGTTTTCAAAATTTGTAAGGAAATGTACTATCAGGAACAGCAATTCTTGAAACATCAGGAACAGCAAATTCTTGAAACATAATTTCCATAATATCACTCGTTTAACATTGTACTTTGTAATAACACTGTGCAATAACTACATTAAAATGACTGCCTCAACTAGGTCATTTGTGTATAATATACGTGCGGCTAGTATTAATAATATTTGAATTAACCATAATAGCATCGCCGTGCATTAAGGAATCAACATCATAATCTTGTTTGGAGTTTATTATCAAATGTGAACCGTAGTTTGTAAAATAATAACAAAGCCAATCATTTTGTACACAACTTTTGCTAATTTAGAATCGCTGCCGGCATTCTTTTCCGCAATTATAATAAGCGTTTATTGTATTATCAAGTTGTGTAAATGAAATGTACTCGTTTTTTTCTTATTGTCTGTTATTATTTAATATTATTTAAAAAAGCCGGTCAAGTGTGAGTCCTACTCTAGCATAATGTAACGTTTGATATAACGCGATGTTTTCTTTTCAATTGCATTTTTTACGACATATTTGCCCATATTGTCCCATTGCTGGACAAAGGCCTCTCTGTTAGACCTCCACAACTCCCTATCGGCCGTTGCTTCCGCCCAGTCGAATGGAATGCATCTAAATCGTCCCGCTATCTCCGTCTCTGTCTGCCTTGACGTCACCACCCATCTTGCGGCTTTCAAATCCACCAACTTAAAAATTGCCATATAGATTAGGTTGACGTAGGTGGGGTTAGGTTAGAAACTGTAATAGTTTCAGAAAACGTGTTATTTATATCAAACACTACATTATGTTACCTATTACATTAGATGAACAATAATTATGTAAAACAATACCCGCCTATTTGGGATCCAGTATCCATGTTATCCTAATAAGGATTGTTGTACAGTGTGTAGTATACCAAGACAATTTACATTTTTACCGTTCAATTATTAATAAAGAAGATGCTCAATGTAAATTAAAGATAAAGTGAACAGTAATAGTTATTCGAACGCTTCCAACAAGCGATCATTTATCAAAACAACGATAACAGTGTTAAATTAATGCTATCAGACAGGTCGGGTCAGTTGGTATGTTTCCTGTATTTGTGTTAAGATGAGCATTGCATTGATGTGAGAGGGAAAATAGGCATACTTTGACTTTCTTCGTTCGCGTGGGGGAAAAATCATAACACTCTTTTTAGCTTCATTTTATTTGCGTATAAAGTTAGTATTGATCTGATTGTACGAGTAAATAAGAAGTAAGAACGTCAATCCTGATGCATATTATATTAGCTTTTGATTTCTCTTCTTTTTGGTTCCTTACAAGAATTTGCATTTTATCCTGAGTAGCAGTAGTAGTTTCATTTTGTGTATACTTATACTATAATTGTTTTTGTTACTTACACATTTACTTCTGTTGTTTCTCCATTCAATAAATAAATAAATACTATCAATAGTCTTCTCTTATTGTAGTTCGATCTAAATTTGTTCCACGGAGTTATCTGATTAATATTTTAAATTTCATCGCATTCGTTTAATTACGTACTTACTATTTCTTCACCGCAAAGCACGAAATATACTCTAGCTAGAACAATGACACTGACATTCCAGCTGTGTCCATACTTCAGAAGTGGGACTATTATGTGTGCCGGGCTGCAAGCATTATAGCACGATTGAAATCTAGGCTGGATACTGTTCACTTGTCTTAACTAGCTCAGTTTTTGAAAGCTGTTCGTCTGGCCTTTACTAGTTTGATTTTTTTCGACTTCCAAGTCTTTTCTCCCAGCCACCGTGCCTCGTTCCGTCGATCTAGGTTGATCTTTCCGAATTGAAGATAAGAAGGTATACTTAGAAAAGTTTGAAAGCTGATTGTCGATCATTGTGATCTATTGTGTGCTATTTTTATGGATCCTCCTTGATCACTGCGTTTGACGAGCAGTTCTCGTCGATCCAGATCCTCCTCATTAACATCCTGAGACTCGTATTTCTTCTGTTATATCTTATCCCAACTTACCTTTACATCAATGGAATCACACCAAAAGCACTCTGATAATCAGGGAGCGAAACTATGGTGCCGATGACAGACGTATGATGTCAAGCTACATACAGAGTGTTTTTATGTAGATTATAGATACCGAATCAAATGACAACTTATTGGCATATTTATAACTGGCGAGGGGTTCGAGAATTATATTGCCCTGAATGAAATGTATACATGTAAATTATATGCATAGTTTAGTTTAAATGTAACTCTTCATGTCATTTTTTGGTACGCACTGAATAAATTGGAAAAACTCAATGAAAAAAAAAACAATCACGGATTGGACTAAAGTATATACTCGTAGGGTTCAAACTCTTCCAAACAGTCCCCTGTATCACTTCCAAAGTTCGTACATCATTATTCCTACATGTAAATAAGAAAGAAGATGCGATTATTATGTTTGAACTTTAAGCGTTCTGCATACTTCGTCATCCAACAAAACATTTGTTGTGTTGTTTCATTTACCTGAGGAAAAGTTTTTTGTTGTTAGAATTTCATTATCCAGTAATAAATGTTATTCGTAACGTTTTTTAATATTTACATATTTTTTTGTATAAATACCAAACATGTTTATAAATAAACAATAATATTTTCTCAAACATCCAAGGAAATCTAGTTCTTATGGTCGTGGTAATAGAACGCGAAATACGTCTTTGTATAGCACTTGTTGAAGATTTGTTCTAATTTCAAATTAGAAGTCAATAAAGGAATATCACACAACATTATGGCGTTTTTTTATTGGCATACTGCCAATAAAAAAAAACGTAGTTTGTGCATGTTTATTTACGTTTTATTTCTTATATTTAACATTTAACTAGATCATTCAATTAGATTAAAACAGATATTCAATAAAATAAACAAGGAATCACGTCTATTGTAATAAAATACAACACTATCTAATTAACAAGGTGTTGTCATTTTTTTAATAAATAGAATCATAAATAATGACACAAAGGTAAATTAAGAAAGAAAAATTGAATGCGATCTACTACAATCGAAGCGGGGTTTGAACCCGCGACCTCTGCGTTTCCGGCGCATTGCTCTCCCAACTGAGCTATTCGACCGCTACGTCAGTCACACCAAATCTTTCATCCCTTAATCCTTTACGCTACTGGAGCGCCCTCTGTGTCATATATGTTTTTTGAAATGCTTATTGCGCATTAAAAATAAAAATGTGGTATTACCACATAAAAATATGAATCGATAAAAAGATTCTATACAAATAAATAGAATCATCTTAACATTTGGTGGCAAACACATTAACCCGAACAGCTTAAATTTGAAATAAATTTGTTTTTATATGAATATATAAGTTGAACATTTGTAATTAGATTTTCTCAAACATCCAAGGAAATGTCGTTCTTATGATCGTGGTAATAGAACGCGAAATACGTCTTTGTATAGCAATTGTTGAAGATTCGTTCTAATTTCAAATTAGAACGATATAAAGGAATTTCATACAACATTATTGGCCGTAGCCAACAAAGAGATTGTCTTTTGTTTCAGTGGGGTTTATTTCTTTTATTGATAAATCTATGGCATACTGCCAATAAAAAAAAACTTAGTTTGTGCATGTATATTTACGTTTTATTTCTTATATTTAACTAGATTATTCAATTCGATTAAATCAGATATCCAATAAAATAAACAAGGAATCACGTTTATTGTTAAAAAATATAACAATATCTAATTAATAAGGTGTTGTCATTTTTTAATAAATAGAATCATCTTAACATTTGGTGGCAAAAACATTGACCCGAACAGCTTAAAAAAATAAATTTGTTTTTTTTTATTAAATTTGAAATAAATTTGTTTTTATATGAATATATAAGTTGAACATTTGTATTATTTCCTTGGATTTATTTGAGAAAAGCACTATACAAGCCTCGGCGCGAATAGGGATTATCGGCCTCGTATCTCTAGATGGCCTCGTTATCACTCGGCCATCTATTACTACTCGGCCAATAATTCCCTATTTCGTGGCCTCTGCAGTAATGTACTATTATTTGAGAAAAGCACTATACAAGCCTCGGCGCGAACAGGGATTGTCGGCCTCGTATCTCTAGATCTCTATTACTACTCGGCCAATAATCCCCTATTTCGCGGCCTCTGCAGTAATGTACTATTATATTACCATTATCACATTATATGACGTCACCGGCACCAAAGTTTCGCTCCCTGCTTATAATTTTCTACTATTATATGGCGGACATAGATTTCATACGACTGAAGTGATTAGCGTACACGACACTTCTCCTTATCCACGGGATAGATTCAATATCTATCCAATGAAGCTCTCAGATTCACTTTTGTCCTGTTGAGTCTTGTATTGTTCCCAGAACGAAAGAATACTCTTGAATTCTACCAAGCCGAACCTGACACATGTTGCAGTCCTTCGACAGCCTCCAAAAACAATCGTGCTACATACCTTTATTGGAGTAGTAGGGCCTCGTGCAGGGTCCGTCCGGATTGTTACTACCGTCTTGCCTGCTAACCCACCGCCAAACAGCAATGTTCGCATTGTTGTGTTCCGGTGTGGGGGTAAGATAGCCGGTGAAATTACTAGCATAGAGGCATTCTATCTTCGTCCTCCGGGTAGGCAAGCACTTGTGACTCCTCTGGTGTTGCAGGTGTTTATGGGCGACGGTAATCGCTTTCCATCAGGCGATACGTTTGCTCATTTGCCACCTATGACATAAAAAAAAAAAGTACCTTAGCATCCTGATGATGCGCCAGCAAGTCCTGGAGCTTGGCATCGTCGAGCTGGCGCGCCAGCAGCCGGCGAGGGTTGAGCAGCCACAGTCGCTCCGGAGCCATGGAGTTCCACAGCACACAGGGGAACCATAGCGCGACGCCGATCTCCGCCAGACGGAAGACCAGGTCGTGCCAGTTGCGGGATACCACTGGCACTCTGGAAAGAAAACAATGGGAGTAACATATTATTTAGTGTGAAACACAGGGTAATTAATTACAATTACCACTGAAGTACAGCATCGTTTTTTTTAGGGTTCCGTACCCAAAGGGTAAAAACGGGACCCTATTACTGAGACTTCGCTGTCCGTCCGTCCGTCCGTCCGTCCGTCCGTCCGTCCGTCCGTCCGTCCGTCTGTCACCAGGCTGTATCTCAACAACGGTTATAGCTAGACAGTTGAAATTTTCACAGATGATGTATTTCTATTGCCGCTATAACAACAAATACTAAAAATAAAATAAAATAAATATTTAAGGGGGCTCCCATACAACAAACTTGTTATAGATTATATATGTATAGGTACGGAACCCTTCATGCGCGAGTCGGGCTCGCACTTGCCCAATTTTTTTATAAATCCTTACAAGACTTATTGCTAATAATATTTGAAATTCTAATGTATCATTAATATCTGAACACCAGTGTGTTTTCAATTATTTCTACATACACTGAGAATTAAAAACACCATAACGCCAAATTTGTTTGAGCAGTAAAGATAATCAAAAAAATCTGAACGATTAAGAAAATTATACCGCCATTATAACAGTTTAGAAATATGCTGCTTCAAAATATTTGACAACCTCGTCCGCTACGATATATCTGATGCAATAAAGGCCTCATCACACTTGGGATTTGCGAGCGAGTTTTCTATACAAATAAGCGTCGCGGCGAACTCGCTGCGTGATCGACTTCATACATAATTCGCTTGTAAATCGCAAGTGTGATAAGGCCCTAAGATCTCAATATTTACAGTAATGCACTCTTTGCAGAGGGGTTATGATGAACGGCTGGTGCTAGGACTATAAGGTTTTTTGCTATGAAATATTCGTATATAGGTGAATCAACTTTTTGTGTTGTTTACTCTGTCCCCGTTGTCCAAGTGACATCTTCATACTGTTTCATAGAAAAATGCTTAGGTTGTCCGAGGGACAAAGGGTATAGCAGGATAGCCTAAGAAAAAGTGCCCCCAGCGTTTTTGGGTCGAAACTATAATCAAACGATGCCTTTTAAGGAGGTAATACCCTGCACAAAGTTTCATCCCTCTGTTACCCCCTGGGGGTGAAAAACACCCGATTAACCCCAAAACTGTTTTATTTATTTTTTCCTAAACTATGAAAGTGACGAATTTCAAATTTTGTACAAATATTAATAAGACTAAAAGCTATATTTAAAAAATATATGACCCTCCTAACCATTTAAATTCTTGTAAAAAAAGTAAAAAAAAAAAAGAAAACACCCTGTATAACAAGTTCGGCTCTTGGTACACACACCATTTTTTTTCCAAATATGAATCAATTTATATTCTACATCATACAAAAGTTTCATCGACCTAGCCCAGAAGGAACATTGCGAAAATAAAATGAATTGGCTCTTTGGTGCCTACTATTCATTTAACTCCTACTAAGAGCCTTGCATTATTTTTTATTAATAAACAATGGCCTGCGATCGGACCGCTGTTTGTGTCCGATTAAAAAATTTGAAAATCGAACGCGGGCAGTAACGCGGCCGCGGGCTGTGTTTTTAGGGTTCCGTAGTCAACTAGGAACCCTTATAGTTTCGCCATGTCCGTCTGTCTGTCTGTCTATTTCTGCGCGGTATAAATTACCACTTCGCTACGAAATTGAAAGCAACTCTTTTACGTGAATCCCATAATACCAACGCATACATTACCTAACATGTGAACCTTTGTTTGTATGGTGAAGACTAAACTACAAAGTGGTCAAACCCATTTGCATTTTTGAACAAACCCCCTCTTTTGACCCTTCTAACCATTTAAATTATTGTAAAAAAAAGTAAAAAAAATAATAATCAACCTGTATAACAAGTTCGGCTCTTGGTACACACACCATTTTTTTTCCAAATATGAACCAGTTTATATTCTACATCATAAAAAAGTTTCATCGACCTAGCCCAGAAGGAACATTGCGAAAATAAAATGAATGTACTATTTAGTAGGCACTACTCATTATATTATGCTTAATACGCAAACGCAACGTCTCGGTCCTGCAACCATATAATTAAAAACAAAACCGGCCAAGACCATGTCGGGGCCGGCTCAGTGTAGGGTTCCGTAGTTGCCCATCTTTCACAATAGACGGGCTTAAAACCGCTATTTTAAGCCCGAGGTTTAAATTACGAGAAAGATTTCAAGCTCTATAAAAAGGTCGTAAACGCCAAAGTTACTGTAATTACTTATTACCTTCTTGAAGTTATCGGTTATACGCGCCAGATTGAGTGAATGTTTTAATACAGTATGGCACTTAACTAACATGTGTAACGTTCGAAGTATAAGGACACCGCGCGGCACTTACGTCATTTTAAAGAAAATTATTAATTTATCTGCGATAACTCAAAAACGGCTCGACCGATTTTATTCAATAAGTATAGTTTTCATTGGAAGTGCTTATGAGGTCAAATTTTTACGAATTTTTCCATAATTTTTGAAACGTGGTTGAAAAGTTAGAGGGCGGACGCTATTTTTTGGATTTCTATAGCGAATATTTACAAAACTTCTGATTTTATCAAAAAATGATGTTCAAAGACCCCTATTATTTTTAAAATACCTTTTCAACGAAACCCCACACACTAGTTGAAACGAAAAAAAAAACACCCCACTTTAGGGGTAAAAGCGGTACCCAAAAAAAAGTTTTTATTTTTATTTTACCGTTTTGTCGGCGTTTTACATACACATACTCATACCAAATTAGAGCTCTCTAGTACTTTAATGTAATCGGAGCTAAGCCGCGGACAGATAGACAGACAGACAGACGGACATGGCGAAACTATAAGGGTTCCTAGTTGACTACGGAACCCTAAAAAACACAGCCCGCGGCCGCGTTACTGCCCGCGTTCGATTTTCAAATTTTTTAATCGGACACAAACAGCGGTCCGATCGCAGGCCATTGTTTATTAATAAAAAAGAATGCAAGGCTCTTAGTAGGAGTTAAATGAATAGTAGGCACCAAAGAGCCAATTCATTTTATTTTCGCAATGTTCCTTCTGGGCTAGGTCGATGAAACTTTTGTATGATGTAGAATATAAATTGATTCATATTTGGAAAAAAAATGGTGTGTGTACCAAGAGCCGAACTTGTTATACAGGGTGTTTTTTTTTTTTTTTTTACTTTTTTTACAAGAATTTAAATGGTTAGGAGGGTCATATTTTTTTTAAATATAGCTTTTAGTCTTATTAATATTGGTACAAAATTTAAAATTCGTCACTTTCATAGTTTAGGAAAAAATAAATAAAACAGTTTTGGGGTTAATCGGGTGTTTTTCACCCCCAGGGGGTAACAGAGGGATGAAACTTTGTGCAGGGTATTACCTCGTTAAAAGGCATCGTTTGATTATAGTTTCGACCCAAAAACGCTGGGGGCACTTTTTCTTAGGCTATCCTGCTATACCCTTTGACGTAACCATAGCAACAAGGTGCACTTAAAAGTTAATTCACCCATATAGAACTGCGGATATTCCGATCTCGGCTTCGTGCTTGACCTGGCCGTCAGTCGTTAGCGATATTGGGTGTTTTTTTTTAAGGAAAACTGTTTTTAGCCTTATACATATGTAACCGAGAAGCTTGCCCAACAGTGGGACACTCAAACAGGCTAACAAAAAAACATACATAATCATTTGGCGCAGTCGGTAGGATAGCCATAGACATATCAAGGATCAGCGAAACTTGTTCTGCGACACTTACTTGGTCTTCCACAGCTCGCTGAGGGTCTCCGAAGCGAGGAACCCTGCGATCAGGATCAGCATCAGCGCCTGGCTGACCAGCCCGAACCGCGACTGGTGCAGCTGCGAGTGGTTCACCGAGCGGGGGTCCACGGTGCCGCCGCTGGACATGTCCGTTTGGACGCCCTGGAAAAAGTTCCTCATTACAATAAAATACAAAAGAACAATTCTTTTTTTCTCAAACATCCAAGGAAATGTCGTTCTTATGATCGTGGTAATAGAACGCGAAATACGTCTTTGTATAGCAATTGTTGAAGATTCGTTCTAATTTCAAATTAGAACGATATAAAGGAATTTCATACAACATTATTGGCCGTAGCCAACAAAGAGATTGTCTTTTGTTTCAGTGGGGTTTATTTCTTTTATTGATAATCCATGGCATACTGCCAATAAAAAAAAACTTAGTTTGTGCATGTATATTTACGTTTTATTTCTTATATTTAACTAGATTATTCAATTCGATTAAATCAGATATTCAATAAAATAAACAAGGAATCACGTTTATTGTTAAAAAATATAACAATATCTAATTAATAAGGTGTTGTCATTTTTTAATAAATAGAATCATCTTAACATTTGGTGGCAAAAACATTGACCCAAACAGCTTAAAAAAATTAATTTGTTTTTTTTTTATTAAATTTGAAATAAATTTGTTTTTATATGAATATATAAGTTGAACATTTGTATTATTTCCTTGGATTTATTTGAGAAAAGCACTATACAAGCCTCGGCGCGAACAGGGATTATCGGCCTCGTATCTCTAGATGGCCTCGTTATCACTCGGCCATCTATTACTACTCGGCCAATAATTCCCTATTTCGCGGCCTCTGCAGTAATGTACTATTATATTAAACCATTGATACAAAGATCAAAGCTTAAAGAAATCTTTTTTTGCACCCCAACAAGATTTTTTTACAACTAAAACCTTAATTTAAGGATAGTAGGTAAGTGAAATAGTTAAAGAAAATCAATAACTAATAATTTATGCATGTTCGAAAGATGAAAATGAAAAGACGACGGAAGAAATTTTGTAGACGCTGCTTATCGACAAACGTGTTCTAAGCGGCACATCCGTCCGAGAGATAACCGTGCAGTGTGCACCCCTTCCTTTCCACCAGGAAGACAGTAGCTAAGAAAAATATCGGTCAAGTGCGAGTGGGACTCGCGCACGAAGGGTTCCTTACCATTATCTGTAAGTTTTTTGTATGGGAGCCCCCTTAAATATGTATTTTATTTTATTTTTAGTATTTGCTGTTATAGCGGCAATAGAAATACATCATCTGCGAAAATTTCAACTGTCTAGCTATCACCGTTCTTGAGATACAGCCTGGTGACAGACGGACGGACGGACGGACGGACAGCGAAGTCTCAGTAATAGGGTCCCGTTTTTACCCTTCCTAAAAAATGGTGAACCAATTGTCGATGTAACATTCTATTAAATTCAAGAGTGAAAGACCAGTTGGTTGACTGTACGATGTACAGCCCAACAGGGGGTTTTACAACCCACGCCGTATTGCGGATTTTTAGTGGTACTCATTTATTTTACTGGCAACGACAAATTTTTGGTAACTGGCGTTGAAAGTCGGTGAATGTCACTGATGTACAAAGAGGAAACAGGACTGAATATTCCGCAAATTTCAAGTTATTTTTGCATAATAAAAGCAAAACTATCCACAGTGATGAAAGTAAAGTTTTTTTCAATAGGATTCAGTATTTATTTCGCAAGAAGAACGAAGGATTGCGCAGCATTCCGGTTAACAATGTTTTGAATTTGGTTAATGACAAATCCTTGGCAAATCACTATTGACGATTAATAATGCAAATATATGACGTACCTATGTACATTATTGCCATATGAAAGCAGTTTGTAGCGCCACTATCTCTGGGCCACACCCGCGCCTGCTAGGCTGTACATACCTGCTTGGTGACGAGCGTGTCCTGCGCGTCATCTCCATCCGCCGCAGACGACGGCCCCGGCCGTGGTGAGATCACCGTGCACACTTTCGTCTCCTTCAGGAATTCGCCTCGTAGCTGTACAAAAAAAAACTGAATGTAAGTAAAAAGTTATAGTTCTGTTAACTTCTTGCTTATCAAGCAAACCATATGTCTGATGAGAATAGTCTTAGTGATTCCGGCCGAGCCGGCGCTAGTTAAAATGTGGACATCAGTTTGCGAGACGCCTGTTATTATCACCTCATATATGCCGCCCCATATCAGCCGACAGTAGGCGTCAAATAATTCATGCACCGAAAACCCATGTGTTTTTATGTAGTTGTAAATTTTACCAAAAAGGCCGTCTGAGCTTGCGGTCTTTGATTGTCAGAATATTCCAGACCAGCCCTTCAATGGCAGTTACATTTGGTATTACGAAAAAACCGTTAAAGTATCACGTTTCAGCCGGAATAACTCGAGAGAACTGTAAAGGAATTTCTTACAAAATTGAAGGCTTAGCCCGGGAAGTTATTTTTTTTTAAGATGGCGTCTGTGTTCATCAACAGGCTAAACAGCTGAATTATATTTTTTTAGTGGTGTATTTTTTATTTCATTGCATATATTTAAGAAAAGCACTATACAGCCTTAGCCGCGAAAATAAGTTGCCGGCTTCCTATCACTATCATAGTCTATACGTACTCACCCGGCAAGCCTTTCTTTCCCGGTGTCTGCAGTAATGTACTATTATTGTATAGCTGACTTCTTCGCGGCGGTTCTATATTTAAAGGAAATCGCACATGCCAGTTCAATGTTTTTATAATTTGTCTCTGGCTTGAGTACTTTGTATTATAATTGACCAGTACGTGGTCTGATGAGTCAAGGTCTGTAATAATCAAGGCAGTTACTGTTTACCTCGTCCCAAACCACAGCATCACACAATGGGACATTATACAAGTTAGGTGCTTGCGACCACCGTTTAAGGGAAGGTGGTTGTAATATTAAATGATAGCCAATTGTTATCATAGTGCTGGGTGTCATAAAATATATACATAGATACCTACTATTTCAATAGTAGCTTTGGCTGTGTCTGTAAACCTGAAGTAACTCCATAGTTGTCACTAGTCTTTTTTTACAGATATGAAAAGAGAAGGCTATAGGATTGTCTAATATGTACAGCTAGGTTATTGTTGTTTTATAACACTTTATACTCTCGCGGTTTGAACACATAAGTAATTAAAACTTATTGAACCGGGTCTATCACTGATACATTTCGCCGACATCTCCAGTAATAACTCGCTGTTTCATCAGTACGCCTGAGACCACGGCACGTGAAACCGTGTTGAAACGTCAGGCAATGAAGGCAAATCAAAGTATCGCGATAGACCCGGTTCAATAAGTTTTAATTAATTGTTGTTTCGTTTCTACATTCAGATAACTGACCCAAATATATCATGGCCTTTTTGTGTTCCCTTCCCGCCCTAGTTCGTATGGGACGCTTTAATCACAGGTTCCAATCAATCGTCACTCCTGTGGCGCGAAGATAATCCCATTAGCGGGTTATACTCTCACACAAAGTCCGACTCACTGGTAGTGAGGGCTAAACAGCCCAGATAGAGTTCAAGTCATGTAAAAAAAAGGGATACCAAGGCGTCTATAGAACCAGATTCCCTAATTTATTATTTGGGTACACTTCTCTCAGCAGAGAAGTGTTGGGAAGTAGGCTCATTTTCTAACCGGTTGCACAACGTTTAGTTTGACATCACACCACTGACAGATTTGCTGTATGTAGAGATGTGTCGTTCTCGAGAACGTTTCCTGATTTGTAGAACGTTCTTACCCCATAAAAATCGGGTAAATATACACAATCGGGTAAAGGTACACCTACCCGTGTAATTATTTTGCATAGAAAACCCTCATGAGTCACGTTAAAATACATACCAAACCGCCAAACAAGCACGAGTGTGGGTTATTCCCACCTGTTACCACCAATTTGTTACCACTGGTAACAGCTGGGATTATTTTTCCCACCTTTTACCACTGGGAACTACTGGGAATACGAATTCTCAGCTGTTACCACTAAAATTAATTGGTGGTAACTACTGGGATTTTTTTTCCCACCTGTTCTCAGTGGTTACAATTGGGAAAAAAAATCCCAGTAGTTACCACCAATTAATTTTAGTGGTAACAGCTGAGAATTCGTATTCCCAGTAGTTCCCGCTGGAAACAGGTGGGAAAATAATCCCAGTAGTGACCACCATCACTATTTATAATTTTTAATATTCCCAAAAATGTTTCATATTACTGAAATTAGCAAAAATACATACTTATCTAATATTATTGCGGTACATCTTAAAGTGGGACAAAAATCAGCTTTCATAGACATAGAAGTCGAAGTTTTTCGGATTTAGTTTTTTTCTGTTTGAAACGGATTTGACTAGCAGTTTTTTATTATCCGAGTTATTCTAAATAAACGTTTTATTGGGTATTATTTATTATTATTACGCTGTGCTAAGCTATTCTAAAGTGATTGGATGAATAGATAGACTGATATGCAAGGATCGGAAAACCTGTCTTAAGACTTAAAGCTATTCGTGTGGTAACCATAATAATCAACTTTTTTATTTAATCGTATGGCATATACAGTGGCATCAGACAACTCGAGTGCTTAAAATTACAAATCAACATTAAGATTAGTTAGCCACTTAATGGCTTCGTCACTGAGGGAGAACAGGTCTTCGGGAGGGCCGCCGGCATAGCGCGTTATGGGGCAGTCGTGGATGATGTGCTGGATGGTTTGCTCTCCGGCTCCACAGGCGCAGGCAGGAGAATCCACCCACCCGCAGCGGTATTTATATTGAGCGCAGCGGCCGTGACCAGTGCGAAGTCTATTCAAACTGCACCAGTCACGTCTAGGAAGGTCTGACCCTTTTATTCGAGAGCCCGGCATAATCTCACAACCCAATTTTCCTTCCATTTCCGAGTTTCACATCTGCAACCATTCCTGTTTGAGGTTGAAGTGATTTTCAAGCAGTTTTGAGGCGATGTTGTATGATGCGTTTCTGGACTTCAGGCGGTGTGTGGTGGGAACACAAAACTCGGAATTGATAGGGAGACTTGGGATTTTCTGGATTTTGAGGACTTCTTTTACTAGGGCTTCCTTCCTCCTCAGTTCAGGTGGAGGGATCCGGCAGAGTACTGGTAGCCAGTGGCAGGGGGTTGATTGAAGGGTCCCAGAGATAAGTCGCATAGCCTTGTTCAGCTCGACGTCAACCCTCGCGGTATGAGCACTTCCTAGCCAGACCGGCGCGTAGTATTCGGCCGTGGAGTACACCAATGACAGCGTGGACGTGCGCAGTACTTCGGAATTCGCTCCCCAAGTAGTTCCACTTAGTTTCTGGATGATGTTGTTACGGGTCTGGAGTTTGCGTGCTGTGTTGGTTAGGTGCTGCTTGAAGGTCAGCGACCGGTCGAGCGTGACGCCGAGGTATTTTGGTGTAAAGTTGTGCTTTAGGGTGGATCCGAAGAGGCTAACCTTGAGCTCCCGGTTGGCTAGTTGATTATTTAAGTGGAAGCAACAGGTCTCTGTTTTGCTCAAACTAGGTGTTAGGCGCCACGTTCGAAAGTACTTGGCTAGCGTTTCCATGTCGCCGGATAATGTGGTTTCCAAGTTTGTGAAGTTCTTGTTCTGTGTCACAAGGCAAATGTCGTCGGCGTACACGAATTTTCTAGCCGTGGTGTTTGGCAGATCGTGGATGTACAAGTTAAATAGGATGGGTGCCAGTACGGAGCCCTGAGGGAGGGCGTTGCTCAACCCTTGGGACTCCACTAATCTGGGAGCCTAAGTGCACCGTAAAGCGCCGCTGAGTGAGCATGTTGGATACTAGGTTGGCAATTTCCAGGCAGGGGACCACCGCGAGAAGCTTGAAGATCAGCCCTTCTCTCCAGACAGTGTCGTAGGCTGCAGTGAGATCGACTAACACTGCCCCAGATTTTAAACCTTTTTGGTACCCAGTCTCTAGGTGTGTGGTCAGCGACAGGACTTGGTCTGTGAAGTTACGCCCAGCTCTGAAGCCCGCTTGTTCCACCGGAACCACCTCGTCTACAAGGGGGGCTATTCGTGAGTAGAGTAACTTTTCCAGCAGCTTATAACAGTAACTCAGTAGGACGATTGGGCGGTAGCTGCTAGGGTCATCGTCTTTTTTACCTGGTTTTAGAAGCGCAATAACCTTGGACTCCTTGAAGGCTCTGGGGAGTTTGTTGGTTCTAAGGACATCTGATAGAAAATGAGATAGCCATTTAATAGCGTTAGGACCCAGTCTAAGCAAGAACTCGTTGTAGATCCCATCTGCTCCGGCCGCTTTTCCGGTTTGTAAGCCTTTAATGGCGACATGGACTTCGTCGATAGTGAAAGGACTTGCAAGCTCTAGGTCCTGAACAAGGTTAGACTTCATCTCCTTCATCCTTTTTTTGATTTTATTGGTCTCTAGTTTGTCGCCTTTCGCTCTAGAGATGGAAACTATCCTATTCGCAATTTCATTTGGATGTATTGCGGTGGGCGGCCGTGGAGATGTCGATTTCCCCGTGAGTTTATTGAGCACGCTCCACGCCTTGCGACTTGAACGCTTGAAGTCCACCGACTGCACAGTATCTTTCCATTTACTGGACCGATTTTCATCCAGGGTATGTAGAAGTTCAGCGCCGATGGAGCAGTCCCCCGTTTCTTGGTATTCCCTGTAGAGATTATCGCTATTGGTATTCCATCCCGGTATAATATTCTCTTCTGAAACCCCTTCAAACGAAGCGTTTAGCAGAAGATAGCAAAAGTCCCTTGAAACGGTCGTAGTTTTCAGCTTTGGGTGGGATGAAGCGAATAATCAACTATTTAACCATAATATGATAGGGCTTATCCAATGTTATATATGTATAATAGCAATGGGGTTACCGTACTGAAATGGTAACGGTAACCCTAACCTTTAATAGAGCTAAACTAATGCTCTATCAGGATAGGATATTTTTAAATATACCCTATTGCAGCGTTTCTTAACCTTTTTTGTCCACGGACCCCTTAGGAAATCAAGCACACTTTTAAGGACCCCTTGATAAAAAAAACAGCAATAAATAGCACGGCATGCGTAGCGATTACGAGACTTGGTGGCATTTATTTATGATTGTTAAATAGTCCATAGATAAGGCTGCGGACCCCCATACATATGCTCGCGGACCCCCAGGGGTCCGCGGACCACAGGTTAAGAAACACTGCCCTATTGGATTGGTATTCTCATTTCTCACGCACCACAAAATATACCGAGAGCGCCACTTTAGTAGTTTTACATGGCATTAATCATTGTTTTAGGAATAATAATTTATTGGCAGTTGTGGCAGCTAAACTGAATGCCGCATTTATTGTTATAATTGACAGGCGTTGTTTTCAAAGTAATCTATGCGACTTCTTATCTCTGTTATCGTAGAGCAAAAATGTAGTCAATGGCCTTTAGGCTTTTCCAATATTCTATCTCAGTGGTGGATGCACGGCAAGACGCGTCACGCGAGAAATTCATGAAGCGTGGTATTTACCATTGTTTAAGGATTAACTAAAATTCAATGGCAGTTGCGGCGGCAAAACTGAATACCGCATTCATTGTTAATATTTATCGGCATTGTTATCTATTTGACTACTTATCTATGTTACGGGGTACGAGACCTAGGAGCGAAAATATAGTTTCTGTTTATTTACCAGTATGCGATATCATATCAATGGCGGCAAATATAAGCCTTTTATTGTTTATTGCTTCGAGTGTTCATCTAGCCGCATAGGTCAAATAGGCAATTGGTACAAATACAAACACAAGCTTTTTAGCAACCGCGCTGGCCAACGCTCCCCACAGTAACATAACAAGTATGTATGTTCTACGCCAAATACTTAATGTTGTATAGGGCCTGTGTCGCGTAATTTATATTTTGATTTTGCTAAGCAGGTAAGCCGAATATATTCTGTTATGCAATAGTAAGTTTAATAATACATAACGTAAGGATCACAATTGTTACAACACGTTCAAAACCCTATTTAATTTGAGGTCAGTGGTAAGTCGAATCTACTCTACCGATACGGTTATCCTATCATTGAGGTTAGCATACTCGTATCATAAGGTTACCAATACCAATACGTAAGGATTATAAAAAAAACATTTCTAAAATAAGCCCTTGGGAAACCCTTTTTAAGGAAGCAGTTCTGGTCTTAGCTGATATGTTTTTTTTTTCAGAATATCTCCGCAAAGTTAGCCGTTAAATACTCGCAGTACTGTTTATTGATTTTACAACACTAAGTTTAAAGTCCCAATTATTTGTAGTTAATAATTTGTACTTATAAAGATAAATGTATAAGTGAATTAATCTTCTAGCTATCCGTGGTTGTGTTTTTAAAATTATATTATATAAACGTTGCTTTTTTCAAGACTTGATTTGTAATTCGTGTAACCATATTTGGGTTATCCCATTGCCATCAAGACGTTACCCTATCATATGGCAAACCAAATAAAAAACAGATTACTTAGACGTCTATGTTTATGAAAGTCGATTTTGTCCCACAGTATCCTGTCGCATTGCAGTAATATTAGATACGTATTTTTGCTAATTTCACTATTTTGAAAACACTTTATTCCCAAAATTAAAATTATAAATAATTTGGTGGTAACTAATGGGATTCTTTTCCCATCTTTTACTAGGGGGTAACAACTGGGAAGAAAAATCCCAGTAGTTACCACCAATTAATTTTAGTGGTAACAGCTGAGAATTTGTATTCCCAGTAGTTTCCACTGGTAAAAGGTAGGAAAAAAAACCCAGCTGTTACCAGTGGTAACAAATTGGTGGTAACATGTGAGAATTTTATTCCCAGTAGTTACCCCCTGGTAAAAGGTGGGAAAAAAAATCCCAAAAGTTACCAGTGGTAACAAATTGGTGGTAACAGGCGGGAATAACCCACGAGTGTTCGTCGCCGCCGAGACTGACCGGCGCTCCTGATGATGAATCGCGAACCAATTCGAACCATGTCGAACGATATTCGACTTCTACCTTCTAGCGACGTAAGTAAAAGTTTCATATGAATTTTAATACCTAAGTATAATTACCTTAAAGTACACCTCGACGCCATAGATGAGGAAGAAGATGACCACGATGAAGAGCAGCACGGCGTAGCAGCCGTTGAACACGTGCTGATAGAAGTTCTGCGGACAAACATTCAGGTCATGATTTAATTGGAAGAGATCCCTTTAAGGGATAAGTTCGACTTTGTATATATGATATGTATGTATAAATGTGTGCGTTCGCGACTCGTATGAACGTCCGTAATAAAACAGCTGTCTATCGGTACGCTAGTGTTTCATTCATTGTTACCCACGTACATCTCAATAAGCTTATATATTCTTTTGAAATGTATTTCTTTGTTTTGGTTCATGAGATACAGCCTAATGACAGACGGACAGAAGGACGGACAGCGGAGTCTTAGTAATAGGGTCCCGTCTTGACCCTTTAGGTAGGAACCCTAAAAAATGTCATTAGTAGTTTTGTCAATTACTCAGGGGCACCCACAGCCTCTTGTAATTCGTAAAAACAGGACAACGACCTCTAATTCCCACATATTACTTAATAAAAACGATTAGAATGCACAGTTCATGTGTACTCCTGTATACGGCTAGGTTAAAACACGTAATAAGTTACAAGTAACTTACATTGAATAATTCATTGGAATAGTCTTAAGGACACAAAATGACTTAAACGCCCAGGAATCACTTGGGAAACTAGTCTTTTAGCGTATAGAGAGCAAAAAATACTAATGTGCAGGTTAAAATGGCAATTTAGAAACGACTTGTTAATGCGACTTCTAGAAAAACCTACTGCGTACCGAGGAATTCAAGATTATCTAGATATACATTCGTCCATTTTTAACCCCCGACATAAAAGAGAGGGTGTTATAAGTTTAACATGTGTATGTTCTCTTCATCCTCGCCGCTGCATGAAGAGCCTTGTTAGCTGCAGACAGATCCATGACATGTGTAGCCAGGTATAATTCCGTAAATATAGCATATATCAGAAAACTTCAAGTTGATATCGAAATTGAGTTACCCAATGAGTACAATTACATTACTAACTTTTTTTTTAATAAAAGCAGAAATATCCCAAATATTAACTTCAAAACCTCCCATACATTTAGTACCACGACTTACAGCCTCCAAGAACGTCAGCGTCGTAAGAGAAAAAACTGCTTGAGATTCATTATTTGCACGAATAAACTGTAATAAAATAATTTGTTGTACGCGGTGGACGCCGCTATGAAGTTATATTGAATAGTTAAATTGCACAATAATTGAACGTGGACGAGAACTTTCGGCATTTAATTTTGCAATGCGCGTACAGTGAATAATATTGTCTTTTATTATATTGCAAGAGATCACTTTTTCCAAGTCGGAACCAATTCGACAAGATTTTCAGTTTTCTTCTCAGGGACGCATTAGATTTCTATATCTACGTAAGGGATGTTCAATTTGATTTAATCGCGTTCAGCATGTTTACAGTCTCTTGTAGGTTCCGGTTCCGGATTCGAAGATCCTGCAAGGATTCACTCGTTCACCTCAAAGTCTTGCACAAAGTCGTCGTATTGACGGCTCATGATATCAATGGATTCTTTAACTTCTTGGACGTCTTTTTAGGGTTCCGTACCCAAAGGGTAAAAACGGGACCCTATTACTGAGACTTCGCTGTCCGTCCGTCCGTCCGTCTGTCACCAGGCTGTATCTCAAGAACGGTGATAGCTAGACAGTTGATATTTTCACAGACGATGTATTTCTATTGCCGCTATAATAACAAATACTAAAAATAAAATAAAATAAATAATTAAGGGGGGCTCCCATACAACAAACTTGTTATAGATTATGGTACGGAACCCTTCATGCGCGAGTCGGACTCGCACTTGCCCAATTTTTTTCAGAGTTTTTAGTTCAGTCATCAAAGAGCACTGAATCTGCGAGAGTAGTTCGCCCATTTCTTTCTTAATTATGTCCTGCACTGCACGACGTCGCGGACCTGGCCCGCAGTCAATATTTCACTTGATAGTCCTGGTGGAGAATAAACCGCCTGTCTCTTACTGGCCCTGACAGAATTAGTTTTGGGGTTGAAACGGACAGGAGTATTGTCTTTGTTGTTAGTTTTACAGTTACGGCCCGTACAGATAGGACATGTCCAGCTCGAAAAGGACGTCGACTCGATGCCTTGGCCGTGATTTACACTAGCCGAGGAGCATGCAAGATGATAAGCTATATATATTTTTAACCGACTTCAAAAAAGGAGGAGGTTCTCAATTCGAACAATTTTTTTTTTTGTATTTATGTATGTGTATTGTAATGCATATGTCAATTTAAAGCTCATCGCATTTTAATGACAGTTCAACGGCGATATAACAGTTATCTAATAGAGATGTGACGTTTGGCGTTCACTCAAACGGCATTCTCGAATTGGGCCCCTGATTGTTTTCGTTGGTTCGAACTGTATACATCACGGACGGCCCGATATAATGCAAATAACATGTAATTTTTGCAATAATATTACGCATAGCATAGCCCGCATAGGTACCCCTACCTATGCCATCTGTAAAACCTGGCTACCAGGAGTACCAGGGACAAGAAACGTGAAACCTTTTTTGGAGCTCAGAACCCGGACGGGCGTACAAGTCCATAATTTTTTGGTACCTACTGAGTAAAATTTAAAATCAACCTTCATACAAGGAAGGAAGGACGGAAAGTCTTTCATCGTCTTAAAATCAAAGGATTGGTAGTTTCATGAATATAAAAGTCGCCGTGCACAAACGTGGTCCCGTATCACGAGCGACCTAATTTACGTCTCTCGACGTACTGTGTACATGTCAAAAGTGACGGATGGCGATGAAAAGGAGATATCTCCATTATATCTCTAAAATTGGTCGAATACCCCCCCTGGTTTCCACACCGAACGAGAGTCAGCAAAAGGGCTTAAGCGCTATGATATACGTGGCGCTTACGACGTTCTTGACCACACATCGTTCTCACAACACTGTCGGTATTTATAATTTTTACGTGGGTTTGTTTTTGTTAGTCCCTTTTAACGGATAATATCACTACTGCTCACTATTAACACGTAGATGAACGATATTATACGCAATGTAAGTCTTTATTTCACGATTAAACACTGAAACAGATTATTTATTGCTGGAGCTAACAGACCATAGTTATGCAGAAAGTGACCAAAGATTTATTTTCATAATGCAAAAAGCGACCAAACTCATTCATTGATTAAGACTTGAGTCACTTTGACAAAAAATCTACGCTGGTCGCTTTCTGCATAACTATGGTCTGATTACTTGTTTACTCCACGATGCGTTAAGGTCCTTGATTTTAGTGCGCATTACTATCCTGTTTAACGTGTCGAATAAAACAATATTTACTATTTTTCATGATCGATACACAAACAAGCTTGAAACCATACTATAACTAATATAAATAGTGTCCGCCGATGTTGATGAAACGAAATTTTTTAAGTATTGTTATCAGACTCGGAATTTTGGGAGTGACGGGTAGGGTTTGCTATATCGTTTTTAGGGTTCCGTAGTCAACTAGGAACCCTTATAGTTTCGCCATGTCCGTCTGTCCATCTGTCCGTCTGTCTGTCTGTCTGTCTGTCCGTCCGCGGCTTAGCTCCGTGATCATTAGTACTAGAAAGCTGAAATTTGGTATGAGTATGTGTATGTATCACGCCGACAAAACGGTTAAATAAAACGAAAGAAAAAAATTTTTTTGGGTACCTCCCGTACACCTAAAGTGGGGGTGATTTTTTTTTTCGTTCCAACACTAGTGTGTGGGGTGTCGTTGAATAGGTCTTTTAAAAATAATAGGGGTCTCCGAACATTATTCTTTGATGAAATTGGCAGTTTTGTAAATAATCGCTTCGAAAAAAAATATAGTGCCCCCCCCCTCTAACTTTTCAACCAGGGGTCAAAAAATTATGGAAAAATTCATGAAAATGAGGCCTTATAAGTACTTTCAATAAAAACTATATCGATCAAAATCGGTCCGTCCGTTTTTGAGTTATCGCAAAAATTCATAATTTTCTTTAAAATGACGTAAGTGCCGCGCGTTGTCCTTATACTTCAAACGTTACGCATATTAGTTAAGTGCCATTCCGTATTAAAACATTTCGCTAAATTTGGCGCGTATAATCGATAACTTCCAGAAGGTAATAAGTAATTACTGTTACTTTGGCGTTTACGACCTTTTATAGAGCTTGAAATCTTTCTCGTAATTTAAACCTTTTCTATTGTGAAGGATGGGCAACTACGGGACCCACTGAGCGTGGCCCGACATGCTCTTGACCGGTTTTTTATCGACGCCTTTACTACTATTGATCGCTCCCAGCCGCGTTTATTTAGTGTGTATTTATTTTGTAGGTATTATTATGAAGATGATGATGAAGAAGTAGATTAGGTATGTACGATATGGATTCATCGGTCAAGCAAGACAGAGACGTTTAACCGCGAAAATATTGCGAAAAATCGAATAGTTTATTTTAATATGTAAATTGAAGACGCGATTGGCGCAGTGGTCCTGGGTTCGGATCCCGGCGAGGGCAAATAAATAAATATTAAGGGACAATCTTACAAAAATCGACCTATTAACAAACTAAGCATGATGCTTGTACTATGGCTAATAGACAATACATGTACGAGTATAGATACCATCCATGACTCAAGAACAAATATTCGAGGTCATCACACAAATATTTGTCCTTGCCGGGATTCGAACCCAGGACCACCGGCTCAGTAGACAGGTACACTACAAACTGCGCCAACCTCATCGTCAAATAAAATAAATACTCAAGAGCTTCCAATATTCCGATTTCTGATTATTATGTACAGATTAGCCTTTGGTTCGTTGGTGCACCTCGCTGAACGGGGGAATATTCAGCGTTTTTGTAAGGCGTTTTTATTTTATTTCGTCATTCCAATTTTTGCATTAACATTAACATTCTTTTTTCTTTCAACCTATTGTTAAATTAGATGATTGTTGGAAGTAGATTTTTATGTATCCCGAAGCCACTCCCGAGTGCGATCCTAGTTAGATCATAATTAAAACGACTAGCTCTTCCGTTGCGGTAATAATCGTGAAAAAGGAATGACAATAGAATCGCGCGTCTAGAACGCTCGGAGAATTACCCTAAAAAGACATTACACGATCGGTCACGGGATAACATAAGAATCCAAACGTCAATAAATAAAAATAACGGTGTCGTCTCTCTTTATTGTCGTGAGTGATTGTGACGGGTGTTCTAACATCGGAAAGGCGTAAAATTGACAATCGACAATAAAAGAGACCTTCGTGTAACCTGCGTCTTATTTCCAATGGCGACTTATTAAAAAGTTAAAGTAGTTGTTAAGAGTTACATGTATTATCTACTGCTTAGACTTGTACAGTCAGCATCAGTTATATCGGCATGAAATAGTAAATGTCTAAATAAGTCGTCAAAGATTTTTATGTCTATAGTACGATGAAGTGAAGTGAGGTGCAGTAAAATGTTAATTATGAGATAGATTTTTATTAATAATATGTTTATTATACAATTTTAATGTGTTCTTTGTAATTGACTTCAATGTCATTTATTTTAACTTATTTGTATCGGTTCATATGTACCTTGTCTAAAATAAAATAATTTAATTTTAATTTGTTATACAGGTAATACGATGGCTGCGCGTGGTCTAACCCGATAAGTCGAAAAAAAAAATCTTTGAAATAAGAACTCTGTGCACACTGCACTTGACCCCGCAACCCTCGAATATGCTTAGTTCAGTGCCTTTTCAACATCTGCCAAGTCCGTGATCTTGCTGCATATACCCTGGGTAAGGTATGTACATGGAACCTATTACGTATTTTATTTAAAATGGAACGTCTTAATTAATACTCTCAGCGCGGTAGAACTAGATTTTTCTGCAGGAGCAGGTCATGAGGGCTGCGCACAGTATTTCTATTAAAGCGCGCCAAGCCTGATCTGCACCTCTATCACAACTGTGACATGCGACTCTTTCTCACGTGACAAATATTACCTGTCTCTATCTTCTCAGTACTGTGAGAGAGTGACGGGCGATGCTATTGTCGCGCGACAAGAGATTCGAAGCCAAGTTGTGCTAGACGGGCAAGATTTGTGCCAAGTATTTAGCTCTGGTACTAGCCTACATAAAACATCTTCTGTCATGATACTGTTCATGTTATAGTACCTATTTAAGTTACCGTGAGCATTCGACTGTAAATAATGTAACAATGATATGAAAATGTCGTGCCTTTTTTAAACCCCTGACAAAAAAGAGGGGTGTTATACGTTTAACATGTGTACCTGTGTGTCTGCGTATCTGTCTGTGGCATCGTAGCTCCCAAACGGATGGTCCGATTTGAATCCGGGTTTCTTTTAAATCGGAAGCTTTGTCTGTCTATGTTTGGTTGGGTATTTAAAATTAAAGACAGAAATGTGACAGTTGAATGTTACAGATTATTCAATTTGAATACTGACTCAGGTACAGTAATGTCTAATGTATACAATTGCTATTGTTAAAGGTACAATGTTATTAATACAGTAAGTACCTACCTGCCTGACTAGTTTAAACACATAATATAAATGCACCAAGTGGTGTCGATCCTTCTTCTTGCAAAAACGGAGCAACTAAGTACCTATATTTCAACCAATAACCCTTTGGTAAAGAAGAGGTCCTCAGGTCAGCATAGAATTTTTATCGTTTTCTAATAATTTCGTAATTTAACAACCGTTTTTGAAACATATTTTATAGACCTGAGATCACCAAGATTGTGATGTGATGATGGGATCTATGAAGAATCGTCAAAACTCCTTAATATTTTGATAAGCACGTATAGATTTCTTAACGCTTTCCATATAAGCTCCCACAATAGGATTTCTTTTAGTTAACAGGTGATTATTTTAAGTTTACCATTTGGATGAATTAATAAAAAATGCACGAATGAAATTATTTAAATTCAGTTATTTAAGACCATTCGAGACGAAATTGCACGTCCAAAACCATGTAGGTACATATATATTTAAACAAATCATATTTACATGTATACACGACTAGATCGCATTTTGTCTTGTCGAATTTATTTCATATCGTTCTCCACTCCAAGCCAATGTAGAGACGTTCGTTTTCTTATGTCCATTTCAAATTCTAACATTGAATACCTACCGTTATTGTAATTTAACTACCTAACCCATGTTAGACCGAAAGCGATTGTATTTTTTATTAAATTCCAATCTACATTGGTCATAAAGTCTGTAAAATAAGAAGAGTTTCTTACAGACAGAGTTCCCGGTAATACTTTTTTACTCTTTGTAACGTTTGTGATGGTACCACGTAGGACCAACAAAGCGAGGCGTTTTCAGATATATAACAGCTTTACCTACAGCTCCATTCCTATGTTTACATATATATATCCTTGGTTAAATAACCAAACACATACTATAAATATATACAAAGTCCCTTACCCCTTAAGGGATCAACTCTAGTTAAACCTTTGAACTGAGTCATGTTCCCAATAGGTATTTGGTTATTATTATTAAGAAGACGCCTATAGATTTCTGCCAAACCTTTTGACATGGTATGTCATGCCATACCAAGGTATTACAAATATTCCAGCAGTAATACAAAATTTGCATTGGTCGTAGAAACATCATTTAGATTAAATACAAGAAAAAAAAATTGAACCTCACAAAAATCGACCTAGTCCCAAAGTAAACTCTAGTACGCTTGTGGTACGGGTACTAAACGGCGACGATTTATATATTTAAAATAAGTTTCTGTCAAAAATGACATTTTAGTGGCAAGCTTTTGTAGCCGACTGTACTTTTCTTTAGATATCCATCAAATGCTCACTGAGACAATTCTAAAGAGCCCAAGCTCGGTAGGATTGCTTTTTCTATCATAGAGTTCCTATGGCCACCTTCCGGCTCCATCATCAGATCAGCCCCATGGTACCATATTATTGTATTGTCATCAAAGTTAAGTAAGTATGCAAAATTTTAGCTCAATCGGTTGACGATATCTGCTTCAAAATTGAGTTGCAAGATTTCACCCGAACATACATACTTTAAACATACCATGCAAGCTAAATAAAAGCTTGTAATATTCTCAGGTTATTTTATCGTCAGACCTCAGCATATTGAAAATACTACATGGAATGCACATTTCGATAAGGAAGAAATACAAAACACGGATGTGAAATTAAGTAACATTACAATATTGTAATGTGTTTTCCAAACTATGTGCCTGCGAAAACAAAGAAGATAACAAGTACATATAAATATACTAAAAGTTGCCCAGCAACTTTGTCCGCGTATTTTTTTGCCATAGTCCGATAAAAAGTATCCTATAACCATCTGTAGATGTCTTGCTATCCCTTGCGTATCCCTGCGTTGATAATCTACAAAGTGGACCCTTTTGGTTGAATATAACAAGTGGACGAAGGTCGCTAGAGTGTACCTTCTTCTCAGCAGTGGTGTCAGCGACGTTGGTGGTGACCACTTCGGCCGCCAGCAACGAGTAGCTGATGAAGTTGAAGGTCACGAAGGCCAGGAACGACTTGGAGAGGAACCTGGGCCGCTCCCAGCGGATGTCGCGGAGGTGGAACACCTGGGGACAATAATATAATAAATAAATATTATTATTGTAGTATTGCATTATCACTTTCTTACGCATTATTGTATTATAATGCATTTCGCTCACTGTATATATATATATATAGCTGTAAGTTATTTTAAGTTTTTCTCATATAAGTGAATTGTAATTCTTTTGAGAAAAATAAATAATCTTTGAACCGAAATACATATTGGAGGATAATCTAACAGAAATCTATCGTATCCTAAACTAAACAAAGCTTGTACAGTCATCATCAAATTAGCTAACAATTTTAATATAAAATTGGACCTAATCCAGTAGTAAAATTGACAGTCACTTTTGATGCTGCCCGTATACTAATGGGGTAACAATATACCTACATAATACTTGATAATAAGCATTCGTGACCTAAGAACAAATATTCCAGCTCATGACTCAATTATTTGCGCTTGCTAGGATCCAAAATTTAGACCGCTAGCTTTAATACTACGGAGCCAGACCGTTACAAGCCTAAACGACGTGTGGTAAGTTTCAATAAAATTTGTATTTGTATTCGTAAAGAGCCTTAAGGTTATATATACCAGCCAGGTCGCCTTCATTAGATATTGTTCCCAGAAGGCTGGCAGCGTTTTCCAAAGTGGCTGCCAGCCCTCTGGTCACCCGAAGCTTCGACTAGGCGTTCCGATATCTTTTTAAAGAGATAGACATAGACAGACATTTGGACCACACACCAAGAGGTCGCCTAAGATGACTGATCAAATAAATTAAGCTGTGTGGGCGATTCATCGCATGACTGTATCGGGTGATCTGCTAATCGGATGAGAAGGACGAACTGGCGAGACATCGTTACGCCAGTTGCCTTAACAGGCTCAAAGTTTCTAAACTAAATGAACTCTCATCTCAATTTAATTTTACCTATTTTAAATAGGTATTTATCGCACAAAACGGTGCATCACCTAAGCATTTTTATATGCACGTATAATACGACTAAGGTGTTTGAACTTATAGATAAACAATTTTTATTTAATTAACTCCCTGAAGTTAGGCTCAACGTGGGCTCAACGCTCTCCCTTTGAACAACTTAACCTTACAAACGCGAGCCAATGTTGACCGAACAGTACGTGTGTTTGGTTGGTGTTAAGGCTGTTAGCGCGATTCCTGATGAGCCCGTTTTGCTAATAGCTAAATGCATAGAAGTAAGTAGTACGCGGTACATAATTGTACATTGTTATATCATGATTCTGTTCATTGAAAAGTATAGATAGACTGTGGAATAGATCAAAGGATCTTGGTTATCTAGCGGCGTGAACTATAGGGCCGTCGAGGTGTTAATTAGAGCATGATTCGAATTAAGCCCAATTACACACGTCGTGCACGTGTTTCGTTTCATTATTCATTAACAATCGACCTCCAAACTAGGAATCCTACTTATCAACAACGGATCTTAAAGGCCAATAGAAATCGCAATGAAATAATGCATTCGTTGCAATCTTGCCGTCTTAACTGAAGAGCTACTCCGATGCTCGGAATTCGACCGTCGTATGCCGTCCTGATCACCCAAATATAGGTACTTTGACAGGAAATCGAGAGGGACGACTTTTTATGACTGTCGCATTTCGAACATCGGAGTAGCCCTTCTGTATTCTGCAACATAATGGCTCAAAATTTGACTTCTCTGAAGACACTTCCCGAGATTTCGTAAGTATATATTTACTCAGGCCATGTTTATTTACTGTTGACAACCGCTCCAATCGCACAAATCCAAAATATTGCTCAAATACCTATAACTCAACACGTATTTTAGTGCAGGAAGGAGTTATGGCGTCGTCTATTTTTTGTACCTACGAGATTTTGTCATTTGCGTCATAATCCTATCATGGGTGGTATCTAAAAAAAGGGCTTCATGAGCTGATTTCAAATATATACTACATTATTGCAGAAACCTTTTGCGGGCCTATAATGTTTGTTTTTATCACCCGATAAATAAGTGACAAAGCATCCGTCGCGTTTTGAGAAGATGAGAGTGTGAGTGACAGATGCTTCGTCACTCATTTATCACGTGATAAACGCAACCATCATAGGCCCGCTGATCATCACATGCTGTATATTACTACACATATAATTTGCTGACAATATTCCTACACCTAATCTACAAATCATATTCTGGGTTAGGTTACACATGTCTCCGGCTGATCAACTGATCACGGACTAGGTCAGCATCAAACGCACACAATTCAGCAAGTGCACTTGCACCGATGCTCACGCGCATATCGTACCTACGTACGTACACCGTGTTACACGCTACCTTTTGTTACCTAGCTAACTACCAAGTACAGAGTATTGTTTGAAAAACAATTACTACTAACAACGCGTGTTGATTAAATTTTTAACAACCGAACGTACTTTATCGATATTTTTGATTAATCAACTACGTTTCTATCCAAGCAGAGCAAATTTTAACTTTTCTTTTTTCGGTGACATAAAGTTCATATAAAAGTAGGTCTGCCATCTCTAAATTCGCCGAACCCGGACAAAGACTTAAAAAACCCGGACATTTGGCGTAAATCGCATTTTTTTCCCGGACATGTCCGAAAATAATATTATTAAATAAAGTCACCTTATTTTCATCCACATAAAAACCGTCCGACGGTATACCCCCGGACACTTTTTAAAAACCGCCAGACGGCCTCCAAACTAGGACAAATCCGGGGAAACCAAGACGGATGGCGGCCCTATATAAAAGTAACCAAAAATCTGCACCTCTAGCAAGCACAACTGTGATTAAGCAACTCTTTCTCGCGCGAGATATTTATTTAATCTCTTTCTGTGCAGCCCGTCTAGCATAAGTATGCATCGCGACTCTTGTCGCGCGGCCATTTCGGTGGCTCGCCCTAAAGGACGAGCCACGTCAGTTACAAAGCAGTGCAAAGGGCCCCTCGGGCCCGCAAGCAAAGATAATATAAAAAAAAAATTGTCGCGCGGCATAACGTCACCCGTCAGTCTTTCACAGTGCTACCCAGAAAGAGATGGATAAATATCTCGCACGAGAAAGAGTCGCGTGTCACAGTTGTGCTAGTGCTGTACTGGGAGAGTGTGTCGCGAAGCAATTTTGCGTAGAGTCACTGCGTCGATAGTTTTTGACGTTTTTCTTATAGTTACATTATCTGTTGACGTTTGGCATAGAGGCATGACGTAGACCCATTGATTGATTCGCTATTATATAAGAGAAACAAGTAACTCGCCTGCCTACTGGTTGCAATACATATAGATTGCACCTGCAAAATTGCATGGCCTATTTGTGAATGGTTTCATTCATCAATTGACAACATTTCATATTGTCAAGTATTGTATTAAGTTTAAAATAATTTCATTACTTTATTATCATAAAACCCAAAAAGATTATTTTAATTTAATTATACGTACTAACTAGTTTTGAGAATAATTAAATAAAGGTGAAACCAGCGTTGTCTAAGAATCGGCACTCATATGACGTTACCTTGGGGAATAATTGACAGTCGCAACCTACTAAAAGAACAGTGGTACAATTTCCGTGTTAGTAATAGTCTGGCTCTGCCATTGGGGAGGGGAGCTGTCAAACTGACGTGTTTACATCAGCTGTTCATAATTTAATTAGTTAATAATGTTTATTCAAGTATAAATTACCCCAAAAACAGTGTAAAACTTACGTTAGGTTATAAGTGACTTAGTGAAGACTCGTTGGACATATCGGTGAGCTGCATTTGATTAATAATATCCAAAAACACATTGCGAAGATAACGGCACTTTTGGAAAACTCACTCACACAAGGATAAATTCAAAATTAACTGAGTTTATACACGCACTAATTACAAGTTTCAACGGTATCCAACAGCTGAGTTTGACATCCGTCTCAGACTGACATATGTCAATTAACAGTTGCGTTCAGAAACCAACGGTCAAAAGTCGTATTCTTCTCTACAGCCGAGGGGCCGTTCCAAACCGATGATAATAGAATATGGTCCAGTCCAAGCCTAACGGAGGTTACGTTCCAAATCGAATCTTTTATTAGATAAATAATTCCATAGTACGCAATGCATGGAGTAAATAATGACTGATAAAACATTGGCATAATATAACTAAAAGTCGAATTTGTTGGCAAAATTAAAGGGAAAAATGACTACCCGTAGAATGTTATTGCAGGAAAATCTATGCAAAGCCCAAGATGAACTGAGGGAGCAAAAGGCTCTCTGTAATAAACTTTTATCTGAAAGAGATGACAATGAAGTGGAAATTAAATCTATTGTGTCACGCAATTCCACCCTTAAGAGACAACTAGTTGAATTGTCTGACCATCTTACCGAAACCCAAGCCCAGCGTGATGCACTGCAGCAAGTTGTGGCCAGCTTTCAAGAATGCCAACCCTTATACGAGGCCGCTCTTGAAAAGATATATTTTCTGCAAAACCAGTTATCAGAGGCCAAGGATGAAATCACAGTCCTGAACGAAAACAAAGAACGCAACGACAATGAATATATACACGCTATATCGCTATCGGAGGAGCTGTCACCATTCCCTGAACCGTGCCGTTCTACAGGTTTAGGTGTTACTGAAAGGAAGACCACAAATATTTACAGTAAAAGACAAATCATGAAGCTGAAAAAAATAATTAGATATAGATCCAAGATAAATAATATGAGAATTAGTAGAAAATACGTTGCCATAAAAAAACGAACGCTAGAAATGAGAGCTAAAATATGTAATCAGAGAACAGAGATGGCAAGCATGACGGTGAAATTGAGCTCAGCTTATGAACAGATCGAACAACTAGCTACCGCCACGGCCGAACTTACCGAATTAAGTCAACAGAACCGCGAATTGACCGAGTGGATCTTAAATAATCAACTAACCAACTCCAGTGATGAAAAGGAATTAACGTCAAGTAAATTGCCGGAAGAAGCCGAACCTGCTGGGAGTGCGAAAATAACCGGTTCGTCTAACCAGGTTGTAGTGGATCTGGTAAAATCGCTGCAGGTCGATTCAACCATTGCGTCCAAAAGTCCCCGCCCAACCCGAGCGCGTCGAACTCGTGCTGCACGCCGTCGTCAACAGCCCAAGGCCACGGACCCTGTTGCAGTTATCTCGGAGACGTCTGCACCGCTGCCGCTCCTTACTGTCCTACCAAAGGAAGATGTTGTGCCCCAGCTATCGTCCACTGGCTGCGGTTTTCCAAATGGTGAAATCCAAACACAAACCTCTCCTGCAGCAGGAGCGAAACGGAGTCTTCTTCCTCCACCAGTAAATTGCAGAAAGACTATAGTTTTTTCAGATGCAATAGGTAGGGGAATAGGACCAATGATAAATAGGTGTCTCAATCAAAAGACTGTCAACAAGTGTTACCCGGGTCTTTCGTTTGATGAAATTGTTAGTAAAATAAAATCGTCAGACTGCAATGAACTCACTACTGTCGTCGTTATGGTCGGCAATCATGCAAGTGTCACCAGGTTAACGCTAAATAGTAGCTTACAATGCTTAATTGATGTCCAAAATGAATCTAAATGTAAAATTATTCTATGTACTTTCCCATATTGCTCGAATATGAGTGAAAAACACAATCAATGTATTTATAAAATCAATTTATTTATGCACAACGCGACATACAGATATGGAGATAATATTTTTTTATTTGATATTAACAAGTTTATAAACAAATTCACATTGACGCAAGATTATATGTATGTATCAAAAATGGCAAAACAAAAGGTTACTACTCTGGTTGCATTCAATATAAGTGACCCGTGCATAAGAAATGTAAAAAATGGTTACAACGATAGCAAGAACAGTGCTGCTAATATTACTAGTGGTACTTTTTTTCATTAAGGAAAGCGACAAAGGAAAAGGCTACGACAAAAGTTGGTAATACTGTTGTTGATACACGGATTGACCAACAGGCCGTTTCCAGCACACACTTGTTAACTAGAGGAAAGCAGAGATTGTTCAAAGTAATCCATCAGAATATTCAAGGCTTTTCCTCGAAGAAATTAGAAATAGAATTGTGTCTTGACAAATTTCAAAACGACGTTGTCTGTTTAACGGAACACTGGCAGAAAGATTACGAAGTAGGTACATTAAACTACGAGAATTACTGTTTGGCCAGTTCATTTTGTCGAAGTTCCGCTATTCATGGTGGTTCTCTCATATTAGTACGTAAGAACATTAAATTGAAGCATCGAGGAGATATAGAAGGAAAATCGATTGAGCAAACGATAGAGTTAGCTTGTGTGGAGTTAGAAAAACACGTGATAGTCAGTGTGTACAGACCTCCAAATGTTCAAAATTTTAGTAGCTTTGAATCAACAATGGAAGATGTACTTACAATAATTTGTAGAATAAATAAAATAATTATAATATGTGGAGATTTTAACGTTAATATTTTGGATAGTAATAACTTATTGTGTAGTAAATTATTAAATCTGTTTCGCTCTTATGGACTGAAAAATGTATTTTGTGAGCCTACTAGGGTGACATCCTCCACAGCTTCGTGTTTAGATAACATATATATAGACAGTGAGATTAAGGGTCAAACAATTGTAAATATCATGCAGTCTGACCACTCTGGACAAGAAATCATATTGCCATATAACAACGAAAGAATCGAAATGGACATTACAACGCGACCTATAACACAGCGCCGTTTGCAACAGTTCAATGATAGAGTTCAACATGAACTGTCGCAACAGGAGGTCACAGGGTCTAATGATTCGTGTAATAGTCTCTACACGAATATGTTCTCAAAATTAATAACGGAATTTGAAAAATGTTTCCCAGTCAAAGTAAAAAAAATCAATCAAAAATTTCAGTTCAGTGAGTGGGCAACTCCAGGTATTCGTAAGAGTAGAGAGAAAATGTTCGAACTCTACGAACTAAAAAACCAAATTCAATCAGAAAAGTTTACAGAATATGTTAGACAATACTCAAAAACATTTAAAAAAGTCTGTTCGGCAGCAAAATCAAATTTTATTAGAAATAAGATTAAATGTTCTGACGATAAAATTAAAACAATTTGGAAAATCATTAAGAAGGAAACAGGAAAAATTAGACCTTTAAATGTTGAATTCACACTACAAGTATCCAACGGCTTGATTAATTCTGAGCCTGAAGTAGCTCAGGAATTCGAAAAGTATTTTACTAACATTCCAGTGACAACTACTAAAGCGCTTGATGCATCTACTGACAAGGCAAAAGATTTACTGAGTCAGCATGTACAGCACTGCGAAACTAAATTTCAATTTGAACATGTACACTCCGAACTCGTTGTGAAAACTTTTAAACAACTTAAAGTCAAATCTACAGAAGATTTGTGGGGGATGTCTGTGAAAGTATGTACTGCCATCATAGTCACACTGGCACCTTATTTGGCTCTATTATTTAATAAATGTATTGACGAAGGCACATTTCCTGACCTAATGAAAATAAGTAAAGTCATTCCCCTGTTTAAAGCCGGTGATCCCAAGGACCCTGGTAACTATAGACCTGTTTCAGTATTGCCTGTACTTAGCAAAATATTTGAGAAAATAGTAGTTGCACAACTTCTCAAACATTTTAATCAAAATAACTTGTTTCATTCGCAACAATTCGGCTTTACTAGAGGTAGATCAACTACGGATGCGGGAATTAATTTGGTCAAGCATATTTTCGATGCCTGGGAGGAAAAAAAAGATGCAGTCGCAATTTTTTGTGACTTATCCAAGGCGTTCGATTGCGTAGACCATCAGACATTATTAGCGAAATTAAATCACTACGGTATTACAGGGAAATCATTGAATCTGTTACAGTCTTACTTATCAGGCAGAACACAAAAGGTAGTTGTGAACGGAACTAAGTCGTCAGGGTCTCAGGTCAAAATGGGTGTTCCCCAAGGATCAGTGATAGGTCCTATCCTATTCCTCATCTACATCAATGATTTACCATTTATGGCGGAACACCTTTCTAAAATAGTCCTTTTTGCGGATGACACTTCTCTCATTTTTAAAGTCGAAAGAGCATCTCCGGATATAACAAATATAAATTATGCTCTACAGAAAACTCATGAATGGTTTACAGCTAACAACCTTGTACTAAACGCAAAAAAAACCAAGTGCGTACACTTTAAGCTTCCCAATGTTAAACATTGTATACAAGGAATAATGATTAATAACGAGGAATTAGAGATCGTAGATAACACGGTTTTTTTGGGGTTAACGATAGATTCCAGACTACAATGGGGTACGCACATTGCAGCACTTGCTAAAAGGCTAAGTTCGGCGGCTTACGCTGTGAAAAGATTAAGACTTTTAACTGATGTAGCTACGGCGAGGCTTGTTTACTTTAGTTACTTTCACAGTGTCATGTCCTACGGGCTGTTGCTGTGGGGAAGTGCTGCAGATGTGAGTGCAATATTCGTTTTACAAAAACGAGCCATCCGTGCGATATACGGACTACAGACCCGTGATTCCCTAAGAGAATGGTTCAAGACAATCGGTATTATGACCGTACCTAGTCAGTACATTTATGAAAATATTATTTATGTTAGGAAAAACCTTAGACTATTCCGTAAAAGATGTGACATACACGATTTTAACACTCGAAATAAGGATAAATTGTTATCAGTAGGCACTAGGTTAAGTAAGGTTCAAAAGTCATTTGTGGGGCTCTGTACACGCTACTACAATAAGTTGCCCGACCATATTATTTGTCTGTCGGAAAATAAATTTAAATTAGTGATAAAGCAAACTTTGCAAAGAAAAGCTTATTATACACTAGAGGAATACGTAGCAGACAAAGACGTATGGTCGGACGCCTCAACTGCAGCCCAACAAGGCATTTCCATTTTGTAAAGTTAAGTTAAGATGTTAAGTTAATATATTGTCTATAGTTAAGTTATTTAATGTAAAAATTGACCTTCAAAAAATATTCGCTTGGAATTTACTTTGAATAAAATACTTTTGACTTTGACTTTGACTTTGACTTTGACTTTGACTGTATGATTTACATCGCTGTAATTACTTGCCGCCGGAGGCTCTTTTAGAATGAGGAACTTTTCACTTTTTAATCATAAGTTGGGATATATTAGAAAAAGTACAAATGGGGTAATGATTAATTTTTTATCCTTTATTTGATCGGAAAAAGGCCTGGTAAGAAAAAATAAGTTGTCTTCTAAGCCCCTGGCTATCTCTTAGTTTTTTTTTTTAAATCTTTATTTTTTAAAAAGGGGTTCTGTAACACAGTGACTATACCCCTGTTGTCTTACCAGTTATACTAATACTAGCTGCGCCACGCGGTGTTACCCGCTCATCCCACGGGAACACTATATTTTGTCGGGACAAAAGTAGCCTGTGTGTAGTGTGTGTTAATCCAGGGTGTCAGCTACCTGCGTACCGAATTTAACAAAATTGGTCTACCAGTTTGAGCGAAAAGAAGTAACAAACATACAAACACACCCACAAAGTTTCGGTTTAAAGATAAAGTTTCTTCTAAAGAAATTACAGAAATTTCACTTACAAGACAACTTATAAATACATAGTTAACATAACTAAAATCAATTTAAGGCCCAGCACACACGGTGAAACGCAACTGCAACGAAACTGCAACTTCTAGTTACTTTTGAGTTTCATTTGAGTTTATGCCATAGACTCAAGGAGAGACCGCACATGACGCAACCATTTTCAAACCGGTTTGAAACGCGTTGCAAATCAGTTGCTATGAAACCGGCGTGCAGGAAACTCGTGTTTGCGTTCGTTGTGGATTTCGCATATTCGGTTCCAAAATGGCTGACGACGAAAATAAAAACATTACTTCTGCTCATACGATAACAATCCATGAAGTTTCTATCAGTTTGTTGTAATTCTTTGGCAGCCACAAACATACGGCAGTTGATATTCTTCTCAATGTAGGGATGTATCCACATACTTCTTCTTTTACGCCTCCTTCTTTGTCGAAGATACAAATATAGAACCACAACTTCTTCATCACTTGAACTAGACATTTTGTAGACGTCCGTTCTCAAAAGCGAAATGACTAATTTCATCACATTGTGGTTGCGGCATGTGTGGAAAACGATCGAAACTGGTTTCAAACCAATAATTTCAAAAGGGTTTCGTTGCAGTTGCGTTTCACTGTGTGTGCTGGGCCTAATTTTACCACAGAATAGATAATAGTACAAGTACAGAAGGCACACTGCTTTGATCTTTACAAAAGCCGCTTTTTTTAGCCAAAAAAATATGATTTAAGGCCCTTCTAAAGTCGTCGTCCCCAGCGCAAGCCAAACGGAACGTTAAAGCTGCGTGCCAACGGTGAAAATGAATTGTCTCGCTTGCCGCGTCGCCGAGAGCGAGGGCTGTCAACGACTAAAAATAAAAATGTATTTCCCATTCAATTCATTTATTTCTGGCATTCAATATAGAGAGCAATATATTTATATTCTTCATAAGTTATATTTATTATTTCATTATTTAACTATAAAATAATCAATCTCAGAATTTGGACGAATTGAATCCACCACCAGGCCGCAAAACATTTTAGCTTTATTTTTAAACATTTTAATACGTATAATATAATAAAATAAATAATGCAACGAATGCGTTACCTTAACATGCAATTAAATTCTTGAGCTTAATTTTGTTTTTGCTTAGTTGACCGATATTTATTTATTTATTTATTCATATATATTCATCACTACATACCTAGTATAAAACTAAGTCGTTTCTTGCTGTCTGCCCCTATGTATGCTTAGATTTTTAAAAATACGCACGGCGCGTACCGTGCGAAGCCGGGGCGGGTCGCTTGTAACAAATAAAACATGTACAAAGGCGAACTTATTTCTATTAGGGATCTCTTCCAATACATTTATTGTACCTTATTATTTATATACTTACCTATCAAACTATCACTCAATCGTTTATTTATTATTGGTAATTTTACAAACGTGATATCAAATATTATTATAAAAACCTCTGTGATTGTTGATTTAGTAGTAGACATACTTATTTTACTAGAATTTAAATTGACAAATAGCAGCAAATAATCAATTCAAAATTACATAAGTACTTAACAATTAAAATTGTTCTGAGTATTACCAGTGTTAAATATGGAAGTAACCTGCAAAATGTTTTTTATTATTATTCAGTAACTAATTGTTATATATTATGTTCATTTTCTTACCTTTCGGCATCCTTCGGACATGTTGGGAGAGCGAAAAACGCGTGATTCCAAATCCGATCATTATTCCTACAATCCGCTGCGATACAATATCTTTTCGCTTTCTTTTTACTCATTTAAACACTAAACGCAAACAGATGAATGCGGAACGTTCACTTGACGTAAATAATAAGCGAGACGCGCGCGAAAATCGTGGAGGTACGTGTGTTCCGAGACAGAGCGTGTCAGCCACTGAATAGGACGCATGCATGCGGCCACCGGCATGTACTTGTAGCGGGAAACCTTAATCGCGGAGTGCGCCCCTCCTGATTTTACGCAGTAAGCAAGCATTTAAATATGACAATGTTTATACAAAACAGATGGATCTTAAATGAGCGAATTGGTTAGAAATAATAGTTATATAATTTAAAAATCAACCCTATGGTCTTAACATAAGGATTAGTTTTAAGTGGTTAATAATCGGTAACAGGAAAAAGACATGCATTCGAGTATATTTTTTGTGCGGATTCTTATCTACTAGATAGACTTGTTGAAAGGGCCAGTTAAACGATACTTTTAAACAGTACTTAGTTAATTTATCGGTTCGATGTTACATATGAGATGCATATATTTAGTATAAACGTAATGAAATGTAAACAAGATATAACTTTATCCTATAATACTTTTATTATGATAATATATAAGTTTATATTTTTAGGTAGTTAGATTAGTTTAATTGTTTTTTTTTTTCATAGATCTGATAGCGATGATTATAAGATTATGAAATTTTATTCATTTAAGAATAATTTTTGACTGATATGAGTGTCAGTGGCACTTTTATGTTAATTTATTATGTGATATTTTTTATAACGTGTGATTTTAATTGGCTTTTAAAAACATTCATCGGTTTAATATCTTTTACGGTTTTAGGCAAGTTATTATACAATTTAGCTCCATCGTACATCAAATTTAGGGTTCCGTATCTAGTTCTGGGAAAACGTAGTGCTAATTGATCCGCGTTTCTGAGTTTTATTCTTTGGTAATTACTTTTTGTGCTAAACGTTATTTCCGAGAGTATATTACCATCCAGTATTTTGCGTATTAGGAGACATGTTTTATACACGTAAATTTGTTTTAAATTCATTAGACCAGTTTTTTTATATAGTGTTTCTGTTGTTGTTAGATAGTCGTAGTTGAATAGCACTTTAATCACTTTGTTTTGCGCCATCTGTAGGTCTTTGAACTTTCGTTTTTATAATATTAGTATGATTCATTATACTTTGAATATGGACAGAGGCTATGTTTATATTATAATTATAACTTTCTCGTGCAAATCACAGAATTACTCAAGGGACACGTTTAAATCATTATAATTAACCACAATATATTTTTATAACGGATTTTTTTTCTATTAAAATTACAAAAAAATACCGTTGCGTTTTTATAGAATATTTTTATTGATTCTGTTTTTTATTATGTGGAAATACCACATTTGTATTTTCATAAATATTGACACGAAGGTAAATTAGATAAGAAATAAGTTTCTGTCAAAATTTTCATTTTAGTGACAAGCTTTTATAGCCGACTGTACTTTTCTTTGGATATCCATCAAATGCTCACTGAGACGATTCTAAAGAGCCCAAACTCGGTAGGAATGCTTTTTCTATTATAGAGTTCCTATGGCTACCTTCCGGCTCCATCATCAGATCAGCCCCATGGTACCATATTATTGTATTGTCATCAAAGTTATGTAAGTATGCAAAATTTCAGCTCAATCGGTTGACGATATCTGCTTTAAAATTGAGTTGCAAGATTCTACCCGAACAAACATACTTACATACATACATCATCATCATCATCATCATCATCATCAGCCCGGAGTCGTCCACTGCTGGACATAGGCCTTCCCCAGTTCGCGCCACCATACCCGGTCCTCAGCTTTCCGCATCCAACCGCTTCCCGCCACTCTTTTTAGGTCGTCGGTCCACCTGGCGGGAGGCCGTCCTACAGGGCGTGTCGTTCGTGGTCTCCACTCTAGAACTCGTCTGCCCCATCGACCATCAGCTCTACGACAAATATGCCCCGCCCACTGCCACTTCAACTTGCATATCTTTAGGACTATGTCGGTCACTTTGGTTCTCCGTCGGATCTCCTGGTTCCGGATTTTGTCCTTCAGAGAAACTCCGAGCATAGCCGAGCCCTCTCCATAGCTCGCTGAGCAACTTGGAATTTGTGGACGAGGCCTTTTGTTAGTGTCCACGTCTCGGCCCTATAAATAAGGACCGGAAGGACGCACTGGTCGAAGACTTTGGACTTAAGGCACTGGACTTAAGTTAAATAAAAGCTTGTAAAATATAATGTATTCTACGACAATGCAAGCAGAACTCGAACCTGCGTATTTTACTTTCCCTTTGTGTCTAGATTTATAAAATATTCAATGTGATTTGAAGTAATTCATCTACTAGAAACTGACCAATTGCCAAGGCAAGCAAATCTTCCAGCCTTCTGGCACAGAATACTTAATAGTACTACATACTTCTGGCCTACTTAGTTTGGATCGCTACCTAGCGATTATTGAAATTATGCCAACAAAGATGCCTATTGCTTGCTTACTGTAATTTACTAGGAATCCAGCAAATTCTATACGTATTAGCATTCAAATTAAATTTATTTCGTAATTTATTTATTGGCTTATTTCCTCACAATTTAAATTCATACATACTGTGAGGAGGTTCATTATTATTACCTCAAAGCTATTTTGAACAACATTGAAATGCGCTCTTCCTAGGTAGTCTGATTTTATTTCCATACTTTATTTTACATATTTATAATTTTTGACACAACCTCCCTACATGACTTATGATACAATTCTTTATAAAATATTGGAAATCCGAATCACATTTCAGTGAAACTATTTTAAGTTCAGACATTTTTGAATGTCATTTTCCAGTCACGACATCTATCGAAATATATGAGATTTCTATAATACAGCCCGTGTGCACTCAGATCGCAATTTGGGTTTGGGTGAAAACTGAGAGGTTCTTATCTGGACAGGGCTAAGGTAAGGGGCTTGGCTTTTCCAGGGATCTGATAACTTTTTTACAGCGAAAGCGTTATGAGCAATTGAGTCTTGGCCACCAGTTTTACATGAAATGTTTTTGGTGGGATCTCATTTATTTTAGTAAGGTGCCCTAGTTTTTTTCATTTATTTGGGCCATAGCGTCAGTAAGTAAGTAGTAATAATAGCAAAAGCGTTATGAGCATGTGAGTCTTGACCGCTAATTTTACATGAAATGTTTTTGGTGGGATCTCATTTCTTTTTGTAAAGTAGTTTTAAATGTTTAGGGTTTTTTTTGTGCTGTAGCGTTTCTAAGTAGTAATAATTGTGTATTTAAGAAATACTTACGTTTAGCCCCATATATATACACTTTTATCCCCCATTATGGAAAACCCATACAAACTTTCATCCCCTTATTTAAAGGGTGGGGGGTGATTTTCTAAAAATCCTAGAATATGTATTTTATTATTTATAACAAGGAGTCCCTATATCAATTTTCAGACCTCTAGTATCAAAATTTGCAGAAGTCTCATACAAACTTCCATCCCCTAGTTTAAGGGGTTGGGGGGTAAAAGTTCCAAGTTTCAGAATTATTCTATTGTTTGTGTACTAAACCTAGCTTACATACCAAATTTCAGCTCTCTAGGTCATCGGGAAGTACCCCAGAGGTTTTGATACGTCAGTGTACCAATAAAACCTAAAGTATAAAAGCTTAAGTACATTTTATATGTTCCCTAATTGCATCTTAACCTGTGAATTTGGGCGCTCTGGTGTTAACTGGGACGAAGCTATGAGGGTTTGAAAATTAGACGAAACGGTTCGAGAAAAGGTAGGTAGTGCCCCGCTTCTTTTTTGCTCGTCTTGGCGGGGGCACTACCGTGCCCCCAGATACAAAACGCTATTATTATAGTACATAGGTATGGCGGCGGGGATAAACAGACAGGTAAAGTTACAAAACCTAAACTCATGCGTACTCTGTATTAATTATGCAAAGCATTCATTTTATATGATTATTGGTGTCTTATAACGTGTAAACATATTGATAGATACATATTTAATTCGTCGAATTTGTAATAGGACCCTGGCTGTCAAAGACAGAGACACAGTCAGTTGTCAAATGAATCTACAATTATTATAATTGCCTAAAAGTAACTTTAATCGGCTACTTTTTGGATCCAAATGAAAATGTCTAAAATCTAAATAGACAACAAATTTAACATGAAAATACGTAGGTATTGTTTGAGTATAGTTACCACTATTATTACATTTGGAACTTCCAAATAGTACTGAATGTGAAATGATGAAAAAAAGCGCGTATTTTTTTCAAGGGCGCACAAAGTCGACTACATTTAAATGAAATGAAATTGTTTATTTCTTTCTTTCAAATGAAATTAAATGAAATATATTTTTATTGAAACTTATAACATAACATAATACATCATGATATATCCAGCGGGCCCCAAACTAGGTTGTGCCTGTATCTTGGGACCCTGATGTGACTGTGAGTCGGTTAACATTGAGAATTGTTGTTATACAGAAAGAAACACAAACATAAAGTAAATACGTTGAACAATAAGTATTATATGACCGCAGGTCACTTCGTTCATTTGTTTTCGATCGGCTCCGAATTTCAACGGCGTGAAATAATTTTGGTCAAATACACAGAAAATCCTGATTTTAAGCTATAGAACTTTAGCAAAATTGTTAAATAAATAAATCTTACAAAAATGGACCTAGTCGCAAACAAAGCAAAGCTTGTACTATGGATACTAGACGACGATATACATAATCCATACTATCCATACTTCCATACTAATATTATAAATGCGAAAGTGTGTCTGTCTGTCTGTCTGTTACCTCTTCACGCTTAAACCGCTGAACCGATTTAGATGAAATTTGGTATATAGATAGTTTCAGTCCCGGGGAAGGACATAGGATACTTTTCATCCCGAATAAATGTAGTGTTCCCGTGGGATGAGCGGGTAACACCGCGGGGCACAGCTAGTAATATATAAATACATATACGAATATAGATAACATCCATGACCCAGGAACAAATATTCGAGTTCATCACACAAATATTTGCCCCGCCCGGGATTCGAACCTAACACCGCCGGCTCAGTAGGCAGGTGTACTACAAACTGCGCCAGGCACGTTGTCTTAAAATATCCGCAATAAACTGTCTGTTCGGTTTTAAAACGGTTCCGAGAGCAGGACGGAGGTCGGATAGTGGAGGTTAACAAGGAGAATAAGAGAAAAAAAAAAGCCCCTGTCTTGCAACTTGCGTGGCTATTTATAACAAATCCGAAGTGGTCCGGCCAAGTGCGAGTCGGACTCGCGCACCGAGGATTCCGTACATAAACTTATCCCATCTTAACTGGCCGGGTGAATTTAAGTTTGTACCTGGTTATGTATGGCGCTTGGCGCCGGATACAAATGAGGTGCAAAGTTAATGCAACCGATCACGTTTGTTGTAGTATGTATGTTGCATTAAATATTCAGCAACAGAAATACAGCATCTGTGAAAATTTCAACTGTCTCACTATCACGGTTCATGAGATCCTGGTGACTGATGGACAAAGAGACGGACGAGCAGTCTTAGTAATTAGGGTTCCGTTTTTTACCCTTTGGGTACGGAACCCTAAAAAGCGGCCAAGTGCGAGTCGGACTCGCGCACCGAGGGTTCCGTACAAACACTTTCCATCCCTAAGTGGTTAAGTTAAGTTTGCACCTGGTATGTATAGCGCCCCATATAAATTAGGTGCAAAGTTAGGTATTTAAAAAAAACTACTTACTAGATCTCGTTCAAAACGATTTTTGTTGGTAGTTTTTATAGTAATGTACATCATGTTTTTTTTAGATTTTTCATTTTCTTATTTTAGAAGTTAGAGGGGGGGGGGCAACTTTTTTCCACTTTGGAAGCGTCTGTCACGCAAACTATTCGGTTTAGAAAAAAAATATTTTAGAAACCTCGATATCATTTTTGAAGACCTATCCATAGATGGGTATCTATGGATAGGTGCAAACGATGCGATGAAAAAAAATTTTTTGAGTTTCAGTTCTAAGTATGGGGAGCCCCCAATATTTATTATTATTTTTTATTTTTGCATCAAAATCTTAATGCGGTTCACAGAATACATCTACCTACCAAGTTTCAACAGTATAGCTCTTATAGTTTCGGAAAAAAAGGCTGTGACATACGGACGGACAGACGGACAGACAGACATGACGAATCTATAAGGGTTCCGTTTTTTGCCATTTGGCTACGGAACCCTAAAAAGTACAAAATGTCGCATTCATATGTCCAAAGCTGGTCAGTCAGATTATCCGATTGTTCGTCCCTTCTCAATCGACATTCAATTTCCGTCCACGACTCCTGAGCAGGGATCGTTACCGGTATTAATTAAAATTTAAATCGTTCTAATTTCGCGTTTTTATTCAAATGATATGAAATAGAATTTAGGTATTGCTACAGAACTTTGAAATAAGCCGGGTAAAATATGAAAATGTGTAATAATAAGCGAAATACCGAAATTGAATACCGGTATTATGTATGGAACTTAATACCGGTATACGATCCCTGCTCCTGAAGCGCGAACCATAGGAAAAACTCTCCTCTAGTTCAAGCCTTACGAGAACTTAATGCGCTTCTCGCGTCGGCGTCGGATTTGGACGTTTTTGGAAGTAGTTCGATAATTGTGCGTCGTGAATGTTTAAAGTACTGTGAGGTGATGTTCAGTAATTGGATCTACCTAATATGTGATATGATGTGAATGTTGTAATATTAAATTATTTTTGTAATTCACAGTGAATTAGTACTAACTGTACCTAATGCTGTGTAATTATTCAAAATAAATAAATAAATATGTACAGAAAGTTAAGTCAAGTTAAGCTCAAGCTGCAACCGATCGCGACGCAAACCAGAATTTTGTCTGCAAAACAAAGATCACGTAAATTGTACGATGATTATTGATTACTTACCGAAATTTGCGTTGTATTGGATGACGAAACTTATGTAAAAGCAGACTTCAAGCAAATACCGGGGCAAGAATTGTACCTACACTTCTAAAAGGCGCAAAGATGCTCCAAAGATGATCTCGCGAGCTGTTACTATTACTATGCTAAAGCAGTGACTGAATGGTATAAACAATGGTGTGGCTCTGGTGCCTAAGCACTCAGGTAGCAAACAGGTTAGTATAAGGGTTTATATAGCCACTAGCTTTTGCCCGCGACTACGTACACTTGGAACTTGATAAAAGGGATTATGAAAAGCGCATAAGCAAATGTAAGAGCAATTGTTCTTTTGGTCTAATAATTACATTTCCTACAGGGTCACCGCACCCCAACAGAAATGTTCACTCACTTTTCAATCTCTTTAGGTATAATTTCCAGGATGAAAACTATCCTATGTCCTTCCTCGGATCTTAAACTATCTCTATGCCAAATTTCATCAAAATCCATTCAGCGGTTTAAGCGTGAAGAGGTAACAGACACACTTTCGCATTTATAATATTAGTATGGATTATAACATTTATTATAATTATAACTCTAATTTAAGCTGTATAAAGGCTTATAAAGTGCTTATGCAGCCTGTGTGCTAGTTAGAGAGTGCTATCCTCCGAAACGACCTGAACTCGGGCCTATCGGTCCAGGATATGGTCCATTAGGAATCAGATATTAAAAAAGAAAGGCGGACTAGTTAAATCAGTTGCAGTTTGCAAAAATATGGACTTGGGCTGGAAAAAGTATTCCAAAAGTGCCGTGCAAACTTTTAATGAGCCGAATACGACACTAAGTACGCAACTAAAGCGTATTTGCAGTGTAAATAAATTAATTAATTAATGTACAATAGTACCTATTGTAGTTAAATGCAATAGATATTTCGTTGAATTATATTTTGTATAGCTTTTAGTTAATTATTTCACGTGCGTACGTTTATATTTATGTGTACATACTTTGAAAACTGTGCTGTTCCTGGGTAAATTGCTTAAAGCTCTACTTACAGGCTTCATTCTACCTTTGTGCAAAAGATTACATCAATATTGAGTTTGTATGTATGTGTGTAGGCCTGAACCTGCACGTCTAGCATAACTTTGACACGCGACTCTTTCTGGCGCGAAATAATTACCCGTCTCTTTCTGTGCAGTAATGCGAGGGAGTGACAGGTAGCTCTATCTCGCGCGACATGAGTCGCGGGTCAAAGTCATGCTAGACGTAGGTACTGGCACAATTAGGTACCCTACACAGACGGTATTTTTTTAAATGTATTTAAAACAGTTTTCTGCTATTAATCCTTATATTCATAGACTTTTGTTTTGTGCAATTAAGTTGAAATAAAAAAATATATACACGATGATTCTTAACCGGTGATCAGGAGTAGAAAAATATTAATATCCAGCTAAAATTAAACTTAATTTAATAGGCGAGGTCTCACGCAATTACCTCACTGTTTAATTAATTAAAAGTTAAAACATGATTAAAAACAATAACCAAGATACATGGTCAATGGTCATCCTACATAATTTATTGAAGTACGATACCTACGTCAAGTGCCATTGCATTGGCGGGAAATTTTACGAAATACTCATAATCATAAATGGTCATTTGCCATTAAATTATTAAAAAGGTTGTAAGCTAACGGATACAGATTAGTAGGGTGACAAATTCCTATTTAAGACAAAATTGGTTTCAAAATAAGAAAAAACATACAAAAATAAAAGTTTGTTTTCATGTAATTATGACTTTAACGTGACCGCCATCATTTACTGAGTTAGAAAAGTTGGTACCTACCTGATCACCGATTAAAAATCATCGTATATATACTTAATAGAAAAAGTCTTACACAGATCGCATGAAAATCCCCAGAGCACCGAAATCCAAACACATATAGCGGGAACAAAAGAATAAAAAGAAATGGCAATAGGTTCCAAATTCAAAATTCGAACCGTTGGCGCGCGAAACAGTACAGACAGAGCCGCGCACGCGTCTGCGCGGGAGCGATTGCGAAATACTACAGTTTTCCGATTAGCCGACGAGACCGGACGCCCGAATTGGCAAGGCGAGCAGTTAGTGTAAAGCGGTAGCGTGGCGGATTTGAGTGCATTCCAAAATATTTTTTGGCCTAATATTGGCTCTACTTGTGTTTAATTTCCGATAATCATAGTGAATGAGTTTATTCATTTACAAACTGTTAACGTGATTCGTCATAATATCTCTGAATACAACACAGTATCAAATTCAAACCAAATCTTAACAGTAGTTCGCGAATAGACCCTTCCTAAAATGTACACATTACATTACAATTGTTTTGAAGATAGAGCGAAGTACTAGTTAATATCCAGACTATATTTATCTTTTAGCAATTCGCAAAAAGTATACCTACAAGCAAACAACAAACTAGGCAAACAACGTTTCAATTACATGTAAAGTTTAAACTTTACACATCCTATGACAACAGGCTCTTATTTCACAATCGCGACAATTGTCATAATATGACAATTTGACGTCGATGATAAACTCCACAAATCATATACATATCAGCACGTCTAGCATAACTTTGACACGCAACTCTTTGTCGTGCGAGAAATATTTCCTGTAACTTTTCTTTTAATATCGTGCGAGCAAAGCAGGTGACGCTGAGTCGCGCGACAAGAGAAGTCGCGGCCAAATATGCTAGCACAGGACTCGTCGTCCACGTTATCATTTGACATTTATCGTAATTTGGTTTCGACGTTAAACGACGTTTTGTATGTAGTACCCGTGGTCAAAATACAATTGACAACATTACTTTTTGAAACCAGGCTTTTTCCGATAAAATGACATAAAGGATAAAAAAAACTACCACATTTTACATTTTCGTAGGTGACAAGTAATTGGTCACAGCGCAGAAAATCATACGGTCGGACTACTAAGAAAGCGGATGTATTATGAAAATTATACTGCTTTTTGTACGACGTGACTGTCAACTATCCCACGGAGTAACGTCATTTTAAGTGCCAATTCATGAGTGACGCATTTTTCACATTTTTTTTGTATATTTTCAAAACTAATCGGTATAATCAAATGAAAATTATGGTTTTGAGTTGCGTGATAATAATTAATGAAATTAGTTTCAACTAAACTGTATTTTAAATGTTGAAATATTGTCAATTAAAATACTAAAGCCTCTACCTTATTTAAGCTATGTTGTACCTACGGTTAAAAGATCAATCTGTGGTGGATAAACATAATAAAAACGTAATATAAAGATAACATTCCACAACAAACCTAGCGAAAGGGGTGTATTCCTATTATTATTACTATATTTTTAATACTACTATATTTACTACTATGTATATTTTAATGTGAATGTAACTTTGTCTATTCTCGTTTAAACCGCTGAACCAATTTTGGTGATTTTTGGTATAGAAATAATCTGAGTCCCAGCCGGGAAAGGACATAGGGTAGTTTTCATCACGAAAACTAAAAATCATTACGAATGACTCGCTGTTTCATAGGGAATTGAAAACATTATTGTTAAGAGGTTGTTTTTACAGTGTTGATGATATATACTCGTATAGATGATAAGTAAATCGGTAGAGTATTTTTAAATTTTTATTTTATCCGCCTTTTCCCCAAAAAAAAATAGGTTTATTTCAGTTGTTATAATTTTAATTTAAGATTGTACGTATTTCAAACACAACACACATACCTGTATTGTTTATGAATAAATACTATCACTATTCAGTATGTATAAAATGGAATATAGCTCTATAACGAATCCCATTTTTCTTAGTTTTAGTTGACTGGGCCCGTATCCACCATGTTGCAAACGACAAAATGCCAAACCTACAACAAACTTGCAAATATCGACGCAAAACCCCAGAACTGACAAGATTTCATTAAAATTTACCACTTTAATTTAAAACCATCGCCTCTATAAAACGCATTCTTAAGTTTGTAATACACACGTCCACGGAACAGTTAAGATTAAACCCTATTCTATGCCGCCCAAAAGTCTTGGTAAGTGCATTTGTACAGTGAAAGGAAACCTAGTGCACATGCCCTTAGCACTGGATCTAGGCTTCGGTTATGACGTGACCATACAGGGTGATGACCTGCTAGCCCTTATGGCCAGGTTCGTTGATAAGCTGTGCGGTCACAGTATCCGATGAAGCTAAATAATAATCGAAGTTTTTATTTTTATTTTGAGCGGGAATTGAACCCACGTCCACACGGATCTACGGGCCAGACGGGTGCATTACCAATTATGCCATCAAAGCCACTAGCCAAAGCATCCAATTTTTCATCCAGTTGCTTCATGAATACATGCCCTAGCCATGCCATCTACCGTAAAGATTATGTCTTCAGTCTGTCACCAGGCTGTATCTCATGAGCTGTGATAGACAGTTGACATTTTTACATACGATGTACTTCTGTTGCCGCTATAACAACAAATACTAAAAAAAAAAAACCGGCCAAGAGCATGTCGGGCCACGCTCAGTGTAGGGTTCCGTAGTTGCTCATCCTTCACAATAGACTTATTTTATGAGAAAGATTTCAAGCTCTATAAAAAGGTCGTAAACGCCAAAGTAGCTATAGTTACTTATCACCTTCTGGAAGTCAACTTACGTCCTTTTAAGAAAATTATGAAATTTTGCGATAAAACGGCTCAAGCTCAACCGATTTTGTTCAATATAGTTTTCATTGAAAGTACTTATAAGGACTCATTTTCATGAATTTTTCCATAATTTTTTGACCTGTGGTTGAAAAGTTAGAGGGGGGGGACGCTATTTTTTTTATTTTCGGAGCGAATATATTTACAAAACTGCTGATTTTATAAAAAAGATAATGTTTGGAGACCCCTATTATTTTTAAAAGACCTATTCAACGACACCCAAAAAAAAATTGTAAAAGTTTTTATTGTACCGTTTTGTCGGCGTGATACATACACATACTCATACCAAATTTCAGCTTTCTAGTATCAATGATCACGGAGCTAAGCCGCGGACGGACAGACGGACATGGCGAAACTATAAAGGTTCCTAGTTGACTACGGAACCCTAAAAACCGGACAAGAGCATGTCGGGCCACGCTCAGTGTAGGGTTCCGTAGTTGCACATTCTTCACAATAGACGAAAATGGACAACATTTCATTTTTTTTACCCCTACCTTTTATTGATTTATCTAATAGTATTTGCAAAATTACTCGACACTTTTTTTTCTTTTAATTCTTTTTTTAGTTTAAGACACTTTTTTTGTAAAAATAAAAGTACTTTATTCCAAAGAGGCGTAACGCAATTTCCAGGCGGGAATGGATACCGCCTGTGCATTTATAAGTAAAAAATGTAGTGCATCTGTGGACTCAATGTGACAGGCGTTATTACTGTCATGCACGGATTAACTAGCCTATGGATTACGATTCCTAACAAACTTTTTCACAAAGCCTCCTGGAAAAAGACGCGTTATTTCAGAGACACTGCGTTGTCAAATATTAGCAAAAAAGTATTGAACTGTTATTTTTCAACAAATATAGAAATAAATAGACCTTCCTTAGCTGGCCCGCTATCTCGCTCTTACTACATTGATTACGAATTTTGCTATTCCTGTCACACTTTGAAATAGTGTGGTACATCGCTCGGAAGCAAATATATCGATAGATAATAATAATAAATATAATGTACTAGCTTTTAAAGAATGAAAGTGACTAATAGTGATAATTGATAATTCTGCCTAATGTGTGTCAACAATTATTGTGTTGCGTGTTCGTGTAACTGAGTATATTTTGCATCGATTTTGAAGTTATACTAAGCGTGAAAACTAGTGATCCAGTCATTTGGTTCGAAATATAGAGGTAACTTGGAAAAATTTCTGAAAGTTTCGAAAATTGGTGATATTAATGTGCTCTTTTCGAATTTCAACTTGGCCACCTCTGGTCTGCTGCTCACGCCACGATATAAAAAGGGTCTGAATTTTTTTGACAATATATCCTTCCTTACTCATTTTACAGTAAAAACATTTATATGGAAATTATTAATCTAGAGAATATTTTCTACCATTTTCAAAACTCCTGGAAAAAATCCCAGTAACCTCTGATTTATATACAAGCCTTGACCAACAGAAACGAAAATTGTCGATATCGAATAATGAATAAAGTCGATAACTGTGACTTCCCGAGTTTTGTTACTCGAAAATAGGTGCAATATACAAACTTGTCATGCGACGTCCATAAACTAAGAGGTCCGTGTTGTCATGGTAACATATTAGATGTTTGTTTTTATTCTCAGCTTTCAGCAATTTTTATTTTGATTTGGCTGTTTTTTTCTAATAATAATTGAAAGGCCGTGTTATCATAGAATGTTTCGGCACAGGACGAAATTATGAACGCATCATCATGGTGTCCCTCGATAAATAATATTTCTTCTTTGTACAAAGTCAATATCCTAAAAGGTTCACTGTTTATGAAGATCATAATTTATAATGTAATGTAATGTAAGTACTAGGAATCTCTGTTTTGATTATACAATTAGTTAATACAAATGTTTCAGTGGGTAATATTATGTTATTTTTTTCAGTTAGAAGAAAATGTACAAATCTATGAATTACTAGGTGTTGGGAGGATCATCAAGTAAAACACTAAAGAAATCGAAGGCATCTTGTGTGTCTAAATACCAATGCAGTTCAACTCAAACGACTAACTGTGAATAAAAGTGGCTTCAGATATTGAAATTAAATGTGTATTACCTTTATTGTTTTTATTCCGTAGTAGTAGTCGTTATTTTTTTACACTGCAATAAGCATATATCGAAAAATACAACAAGATCCAATAGAATTGAAAGATAATAAAAAAACATGTGGATAAACTGGCTTTTCATGTGAAAAAATCGTAAACATTCCCATTAGGATTATTGTTCATAACTTTGGTAAGGTTTACAAAAAAAAAACATTCTCATTTACTAGTATATACTTGTTATTTTTAAACAAGATTAAATTAATAATATATCAATTTAGAATATTTTTTCGTAAACCTTACCAACCAAAACTGTCGTATTGTCGAAATGCTCCCTGGATTTTGATGTATGTTCAAAATCATAATACTTCCACTTATAAATAAAATAACGTATCAAATTTCACGTATCTTGAAATCAAAGTAATAAATAAAAATAACGCTACTAATTAGTATTTGTTTAATTAAATAACTTTTTTTCCGAAGTTACACACATGTCTTTTGGAAAATGTTAATCTCGGTCTAGTCCTCGTTTCATTTCACTGATGGCAAATTCGTAATCACTGCATTTGATACACCACAGAGATATCCATTCTGCTTCATTATTGGTACAAGCATCAAACTGCTCTTCTTAAACTATAGGTATCTTCCGGTTCGGTTGCAAGCACAGAATATGAGTATTTATTAACTCTTCATCTCACAAAGTAGACAGAAGGCCCCTGGTCTTTCTTCTTAGTTTTGGATTTCCCCTTTATTGTAGGACACGGCTGAAAAATATCGGGAAGATATCTGGATTTTGGTTTCCCCAAATTCTATTGCATAAAACTTTGTTTGTCATAATGTAAGTATATAATCGGCTTGCCGGCAGTGTGCCGCTCCTCTTTAGCGTACCTATATTTCATAATAATTATATTCGTTTTATTCTGAAAATTTAATTGGAACAGAACGTAAAAAGCAGTGAAAATATTATATAATTTTATTCTGACAATGACATCAATGACATTTGTCTACTTCCACGCACACATACCTAGACATTTTTTTATATCGCACGTAATCGTAGTGATTTGAAATTAACTTTATTCAGCCTGGGAATAATCTTTTGCTATTAATATCCATTTTTCTCAAAAAATGGTGGTCTGAAAATTCTAAAAAATATTTTATAGTGCTAAGGAAACCAATTTCTTCGAATAGGGATTAAAATATAGTGACTTCAAAAAAATGAAATGTTGTCCATTACGAGAAAGATATAAATAGTTAAGTGGGGCTCCCATACAACAAACGCTGTCGGTTGCATTAACTTTGCACCTCATTTGTATATGGCCGGCCGGGATAAGTGTTTGTACGGAACTCTCGGTGCGCGAGTCCGACTCGCACTTGGCCGGTTTTTTTATTATATTTACGCGGAAATTCGTATAAGGGATCCGGGAATTACTCTAGAAAAAAAACTAAACTTCCCAGAAGAGTTTTTCGAGTTACTTGCAAAGACGAAGGGCAAATATACTTAGAATGACTAAAGAACCTTGACTAAATATATCCAGACATGTGCTTATAGACTCGTTGAAATGTGTGCTCTTCCATCAAAGGACTTGTGTCGTACATGTTTGTACAATCCGTGGAGAAGTTAAGCCAATATCTTATAATCTGTATTGTTACTGTACACATCTGTTTAGCGCAGGCTTCAGTATCATAAGTTGAAGTAACTCGTAAGCGTACTCGCTAGCGATGGCGATTTGTACGAAGAATGACCAGCGCCCCTAGCGGTTACTTTGTAGAACTACAATTCTCCATACAAATTGTTAACGGGGTCGCTAGCGAGTACTGTCACTGTAAACTCATGGTGAGGGTACAGGACTTACATTATTTCCTAAGTTTTTTCAGAAGTAATGGCCGGAGAACATACTTTTTATATATAACCTTTTTTTACATTAAATAAATCTTTCTTTTTAGGGTTCCGTACACAAAGGGCAAAAACGGGACCCTATTACTGAGACTTCGCTATCCGTCCGTCCGTCAGTCCGTCTGTCACTAGGCTGTATCTCAAGAACGGTGATAGCTAGATGGTTGAAATTTTCACAGTATGATGTATTTCTATTGCCGCTATAACAACAAATACCTACTAAAAAAAATTTTTTAAGGGGGGCTCCCATACAACAAACTTGTTACAGATTATGGTACGGAACCCTTCATGCGCGAACGGAATCGCACTTGCCCAATTTTTTTTTTTTTTAATGAAAATGTATTTATTTAACCGATAAGCAATGACTAACAAATATGTACTTAGCCTAACTTAACTAAATATTGAAGTTTAAAAAATTGCTTATCTCTAGCGTGCAGTTTAACATAATGCCGGTTAGTACCAGCATTGCATTACCTTTGACCCCCGCACTAGGCGAACCTGTATAGCGGTAAATAATCAGTAATTTGTAATGACGTAACATAAATAAATAATAAAATAAATGAATTAATAATTCAATTCGTTATGTAAAGATGTACGAGGGGCGTCTGAAAAGTTCTAAGCCTAAGGTATTTCGAGGTTATATATGCGTTTATGATACTGGCCACTAGAAAGGCCATTTAAAAACAAATTATTAAAAAATAACATGTCACGTTTTTATTATTCTGTTTCGAGATATTCAACGGAAAAGTACATGTGGGAAATAACCCTATATTATGTATAAATTCACGTATGTCGATCTCTTAGTAATAATATAGTACGTAAGTGTTTGTTTTCTACCGTTTAATTACTCATTTACCTGATTTATGTTGCTTATGTTGTTTATGATAGATATTAAGATAAACGTTTTATTTTCTTGTTTTTTACTTACCTATTTAATGTGTGATATGTCTAATAAATAAAACGTGTAATGTTGTTCTTAATTATAAATAAATGAAACCCAAAAGGCAACTCGGAGGCGTGGCCTAATTTTAAGCGCGTTGATGCGCACTCACGCCGAGCGCTAGTGGCGCGGGCACAAATACCCCCGCGCCCCCAGCTACAGCTTACCACCGCGGAGTATGTGAAGCTCATCAACGAGGGCAGAGGGCGATCAGGCGCCCTCTTCTTCGTGCAATTCGAGGGACCGGAGAAGGACAACGCCATGTTCCTGGAGACACAGTTCTTCATGGGCCTCTCCAAAGTCCGTATCGAACTTTGGAGAGGCAAAAAGGGTATATCCCAATGTCATCGGTGCCAAGGCTTCCGCCATTCTTCTCTCGGCTGTTTCAGGCTACCAAGGTGTGTGTCCTGCGCCGGACCTCACCTCAGCGCACAGTGTACGCTGCCCAAGGATGCCACTCCAACTTGCATCAACTGCAAGGGCCCGCATCCCGCCAACCACAGCCAGTGCCCCGTCATGCAGCGTGAGAAGAGGATCAGGACGGGAGGGCAACAGCCCTACTCACGGGGGGCCAGACGTGGGGTCACCACCCGCGCCTCTATTCCCGTCAGGCAGGTCGAGGAGTACGCTCCGGCGTCACTCATGGCGCCGGCCAACCTGCCCAAACACTTACGCTCCACCCCCGCAGCTCACACACCACAGGGCCGCCGCCCCCGCTCTCGCCACAACCCGGTCCAGAGGCCGCAGCAGGAGCAGCAGCGGCAACAACAACAGCGGCAGCAGCAGCGCAGCAGCCATCAGAGTCACCCGACCGGTAACGATGCGGCGGCCCCACCACCACACACACACACACACACACAAGCCCCTAACGGAGTTTCCCGCGAGGAAATCTCCCTACTGCTGGATGCGAGATTCGCTCAAATTCAGCAATACCTTGATTCCGTGATCGCAAAGCTTAACATTCAACAGCAATAATTTGCGCATTGTGTATTGGAATGCTAACTCCATTAGGGGAAAGTCCAACCTGCTGAGAGTCTTTTTACACCAGCAGGACGTGAGCATCATGCTCATACAAGAAACACATTTAAAAGCCATGGATGTCGTTAAATTTTCAGGTTACATCGTTTACCGCTGGGACCAAAAGACGCCCGAGGGGCGGGCGTACCGGGGCCTAGCGGTAATCGTGAAGAGGAATATCGTTCACCAACTGGTGGACACGCCTCCCCAGAAGAACTCACTCACGGCACTGGGGATCGACCTGAAACTCAACGGGCGGAACCTGCGCGTCTTCTCGGTGTACCGGCCACCGGGAACTATCAACGAGCCCGGCTTCGAGCGCGACCTACGCGAATTACTGCTGAAGGATGACGTGCCTACCATTCTAGCTGGTGACTTCAATGCGAAGCACTTTGCCTGGAATTCGTCCAAGGAGAACGACAATGGCTCTGCAATACGCAGGGTCGCTGTCAACCTCAACGTGGACCTAGCAGGGCCCTACAAGCCGACCCACTACCCGCTGACCGGTCATACCCCGGACATCATCGACTTCACCATCCAGCGGGGTGTGGACGTGCTTACTCGCCAGGAAGTCCTGCCGGACCTCCCGTCAGACCACCGCCCGATCCTGCTCACCGTAGCGGACCGAGCGGTGACCACTCTGCCGAGGGGTCCGAGCAGGAAGTACGACTGGGAGGCCTATGCTAGGACACTTGAGGACAATATCTCATCTCATCCTATTTCCACAGCGATCGAGGTAGAGGAAGCAGCCAAAGACATCACGCAGCACATCACAGAGGCCATCACCGCCACTTCGAAGGCCATCCCGGCCACTGACAGGAAGGACCCCCTCCCGCCGCACCTGCAGCAACTGCTGAAGGACAAGCGGGAGGCTCTTGCGAATTGGACGCGCCTCAGGACACCATCTCTCAAGTCGCGCCTCAACCTCCTGACGGCTCAGCTTAAGCTGAAGCTGAAGGAGCACAGGGGCGCAGACTGGGACGCCCATATCGCGTCTATCTCGGACGATATGCCGTCCATCCATCGCCTCTGCAGGCAGCTGGGCTCGGAGCCGGCACCGGTCCAGCCATTGCTCGACGCCAACGGAGACCTCAAGTATACTGCTCGAGAGCGGGCTGAGATTCTCGCCTGCAGCCTCGAGCAGCAGTTCACGCTGAATCCCGACTCGGACCCAGACCACACCACCGAAGTCGAGCAACATCTCCAGCGCTACTTGGCAGTAGCGCCTCTCCCTCACGAGGATCCGGTATTCTTCTCTCCCAACCAGGTGCTGCGCTCGATCCGGCTGCACTGCAGCCCGAAGAAAGCGCCGGGCCCCGACAGTATTCCAAACATGGCGCTCCGCAACCTGCCGCTGAGAGCCCTAGCGGCGATTGCCCGCCTGTTCAACGGAATACTAAGGTCAGGTCACTTCCCTACCATCTGGAAGACGGGGCGTATCATCGTCCTACCCAAGCCTGGCAAGGACAGAAGAAAACCGGAGAGCTACAGACCCATCACCCTTCTCTCAACCCTTTCTAAGGTGTTTGAGAGGTTGTTGCTGTCGCAGATGATCCCCCACATACAACCCAGACCGGAGCAGTTTGGGTTCAGGTCAGATCACTCCACTACTTTACAGCTTACCCGGGTCCTACACCACATGGCCACGTCCATCAACAAGAAGGAGTTCACCGTAGCAGTACTACTGGACATGGAGAAGGCTTTTGACCGAGTCTGGCACGACGGCCTGCTCTTCAAATTGTCCAACACCACGATCCCACCGCGCCTGGTGAGGGTCATCGCCTCCTTTCTAGCTGACAGACGCTTCGAAGTCAACGTAGAGGGCGCCATTTCCGCGGATCGCCCGATCCGCGCAGGTGTCCCTCAAGGTAGTTGTCTTTCCCCTGCTCTATACGCGCTATACACCGACGACATTCCGGTGATTGGCGACACCAAGCTGGCACTGTTTGCCGACGACGCAGCCTACCTTGCGACGTCAATTCGCTCTTCGCACGCAGTAGCCAAGATCCAAAATACCTTGGACGCTCTACCAGCTTGGCTATCCAAATGGCGCCTCTCTGTGAATATCGCCAAAACTCAGACACTACTAACAGGTTACTCTCACCCTCCACAGGCTCCAACACTCTACGGTCAGCCCCTTGTCTGGTCACGCACAGTGAAATACCTGGGCGTCACTATAGACAGAGGGCTGACCATGCGTCAACACGCCGAGAGCACCATCAGCAGAGCAGCAGCAGCGCGCGCCAAGCTCCGTCCTGTCTTCGCCAGCGGGCTCCCCCGGCACACCAAGCTGGGGCTCTACAAGGCTTACGTCCGGTCGCGGCTCACGTATGCCGCGCCGGCGTGGTACGCCTTGCTAAAGAAGACCAACAGGACGAAGCTGCGGACTCAGGAGACGCGTACGTTGCGCACTATCGTGCGCGCCCAACGATACGTGCGCAACGACACCATCATGCGGGACCTCAAGTGGCACCCCCTGGAGAAGTTCATCGGCAGGCTCGCGCGGTCAATGTTTGGCCGCGCGGACCGCTCACGCCATGAGCATCTCCAGGGGATCGCCCCTCACTACACGAGGCCCCCGGACAGCAGAGCTCGGGCATTGCCCAGAGAGCTGCTGACCGACTCCTGAAGTCCCCTACGATACCCGCCGCCGCTGGGAGCAGCCGCTCGCGGCGGCAAGAAGAAGCAGATGACTCAAGCCGTGCCACCGCTGAGCTCTGCTCGCGGTGGTAAGAAGAAGACGGCCCACTCACCCCGCCGCTCGAGCACCATTACAGCTCGCGGCGGAGAAGAGGATAATTCAAGCCGCACCACCGCTGAGCCCCGCTCGCGGTGGTAAGAAAAAGACGGCCCACTCTCACCGCCGCTCGAGCACCATTACAGCTCGCGGCGAGAAGAGGACTTTGTCAAGCCGCGCCACCGCTGAGCTCCGCTCGCGGTGGCAAGAAAAAGATGGCCCACTCACACCACCGCTCGAGCAACATTACAGCTCGCGGCGGAGAAGAGGACCATATCAAGCCGCGCCACCGCTGAGCTTCGCTCGCGGTGGCAAGAAAAAGACGTCCCACACCCACCGCCGCTCGAGCACTATTATAGCTCGCGGCGGAGAAGAGGATTTATCTCAAGCCGTGCCACCGCTGAGCTCCGCTCGCGGTGGTAAGAAAAAGACGGCCCAGCATCACCGCCGCTCGAGCACCCTTACAGCTCGCGGCGGAGAAGCACTACCTACCCCATCCACAAAATGATGGACCGAAGCCCGGGCGCGTCGTTGCGCGCCCGCGACCCCGATACAGCGTTCAAGGGCCTCATCGCTCGCCATAACGCCCGCAAGTCTCCGGCGAAGCTATGACGGCTAGCCGGGGCTCTTAGCAACTTCGAGTGACTACAGCTTACTTACCACTCTACACTCCGAAGCGACCACATCTCACGGTCTCCCGCTTGCCTGGCGGGAATTATTATACTTCATGGGAGTTTTATTTTAATCATACAGTCCAAACTCAACAATGGTACTTCGAGATCCGGATCAATAAAGAAGAAGCAGCATCATACGTCTAAAGAAGCCTCAAGAAAGAAGTCTCAAGATTGCAGTCTAATATAGAAGAGATTCCTGTCTATTATGAAGAGATTCCTGTGAAGAAAGAAGTCTCAAGAAAGAAATCTCAAGATTGTAGTCCAATAAGAAGAGACTCCTCCAAGTACGAAGCCTCAAGATTCCTGTTTACGAAGAGCTCCTGCCCATTTAGAAGATCACCTCAAGAGCCTGCGCGTCGTGCACCTTACTGCGAGCTACGGTTCCCCGTGCGGCGTGCATCATACTGTCTCTTGTGGCCTTAGGGCAACTGTCTCACTAGGGAAGAGCTTGCTCGACCCCGGGAACTTTTGAGAGGCTTCGGCTTCGGTTCCTAAAACTTTCGGCGACTTTAGTCGTATGGTCTGGCTTGGTCCAGTTCCGCCAGCTTTAGCTGGGGCTTGCATTTCTGCACCTAACGGTGACAAACGCAGACTTGTTTGAGCAACCTTTGCGTGGAGGTGATCACGTGAAGAAAGAAGAAAAGAAGAAAGAAAAAAGAAGAAAACGTAGGGAATTAGGTTCTCGAGCGTTACAGTGACGTCAATCTCCAGTAACGCTCGCGTAGGTGTTAAATTCAGTGCTTCCCCCCCCGCGTCCCGCGCACCGTTATCATGTCGACCAATGAAGAGGTTGTGCGCGTCCTCCGTTCGCGAAGTGTTCGTACGGACGAAGCGACACCGTCTCCCGGGTTGACAACAAGTGATAGTACAAATACGTGGAGCAAAGGCACCAGCGGTGGTGGTATAGGTAGCAGTGGCACAGTGAACGCACCGGCACATCCCGCGAACGTTATTCAGTTAGAAGGCGCCGCGCCGCCAGCAGGCCCCCCAGTGAATTACGATTCAGATCCGAATCTGGACGTTCCGTTACATGAACGTCCCCCTCAGCACGATCTACCTAGGCATAGTAGGAGTGCATCGGGCACTGTGGTAGGCGCGCCCTTAGGCAGTGTTAATCCTCAGTTATCCGTTTTAATGGCCGAATTAGAATTACATAACGCAGAATTAGAGCAGGCGAAACGAGCGTCAATGGCGGCGAAGAATCGCTTGGAAATTGCACGTATTGAGGCATCCAACAATTCACATGTGCCATTGACAATCGAACCGACTGCTAGGGACACGCGTGTGTTAGGTTGGGTACAGCAACAACAGCGTTTAGACTGTCCGATGCCGGCAATAGGGCCCAGTTTCGCGCCGCGCGAAGCCCCAGTAGAACGCGAACGTACTGTTTTCGCGAATAGGGACTTCGAGTTGTTATCCAACAATTTAGTTAGCGCCGTCAATCGTAGTAAAAGCACGCCGGTCATTCAACGACACGTGCCCGAGTTGACGCCGTTCGACGGCAACATAGCCGAATGGATAGCATTTCGGTCAGAATTCGACGATAGTTCGCCTCTATTCTCAGACGTAAGCAACATAGGCAGGCTACGTAGAGCATTGCGCGGAGAAGCCCGGTTGGCTGTAAAATCCATTAGGTATGTACACCGTGTCGAACCCGTACGAAATAATAGAGGCATTAGAACGGCATTTTGGCGATCCCGAGGAGATCGTATTGGCGGAAATGCATAACGTAAAACGCATGCCGCGTTTAGCTGAAGATAATAGCAACATTACCGCATTCGCGGGAACTGTCGCTAACGTAGTATCCACTATTAAAGCACTCCGCCAAAACGAGTTCCTTTACGCGCCGGAATTAGTAAATAAAATCATTGACAAGATGAATCTGATAGTTCGATATGAATGGAATAAATATAGAATCAATAATAAATCCGTGCCGGGTCTTGTGGCTATGTCACAGTTCTTGAATGACATAAGTGTTGCCACGAGAAAAACCCATAGTAGACAACGAGTTAGGCAGCCGGTTAATCTCGTGAACGAGATCTCTCACGGCCCCGCCCCGCGCATGCGCGGTGAGGGAGCGAGAGAGCGCCGCCCGTCCCACTCGCACGTATCGAATTTTAATTACGACTCATCAGATTCAGATTGCGATGATTATCTCCCACATACCGTGGCGCAGGTTAACACTAGGCCGAATAATAATAAAAATAATTTCTCTAATAACAAAAAAAAAACCCCAACGGCCGCGTATGATGGAATCCCAGCGCAATACACAGACGAATTCCCCACCTATGAATGGCATTAAATGCGTATTGTGCAACGGTGAGCACTCTATAAGTAAATGTGCAGATTTTGTGAAAATGTCAGTAGAAAAAAGATGGGAAGCCGTCAAAACACATAAGTTGTGTTTTCGTTGCTTGGATTCCAATCATAAGCGCCCCGTTAAATGCAAGTACACACCTTGCGGTTTTAATCAATGCGAATCAGGGCATCATAAAATGTTACACGGATTGATACTTAACTCGACTCCTTCGCGCAGTACTAACGGGATAGTTAACCATTTGCGTAGCGCGAATACCTACCTGAAAATCATCCCAGTAGAGCTGTCGGGCCCATTAGGCACCATACAAACGACCGCCCTCCTGGATGACGGTAGCTCCATATCTCTAATAGAGAGACATGTCGCTGACGCCATAGCACCGCGAGAGAAAACGGAAATCCTCGCGATTGAAAGCATAGGCGGAAATTCAATATCGGATAAGGAGTCCTGCAAAATAAGTTTTTCCATCCGTGGCGCATGTAGTAGGCATCTAGATAAAATGTCCGCATACACAATTAATAAGCTCGATCTCGCGACGCAAGAGGTATCGCGTGATATAGTAAGCAAGTGCGATCATTTACGCGAAATTGAAGACGAAATATGTTACGACAAGGCGGCTCCTACCATGATTATAGGGCAAGATCACTGGCCTTTACTGGTCTCTCGTCGCATTTTAAGCGGGGACATAGGCCTCCCAGTGGCTTCCCTAACCCAAATTGGATGGGTACTCCATGGTAGCCATGACGTCCCCCGTAACCGCGCATTCGTAGTAAACCACTTGCATCCCGCGAAAGTGAGCGAAAATGAGATAGCTGACGTGATTAAAGAACATGTCAGTATCGAGTCACTAGGTGTAGAAAACCGTCCGCCCAAGTCCGACCCTGAGCAACGCGCGTTAGAATTATCAGATGCGACTTGCAAACCGTTGATAAACGAAAGTAGGTATCAGGCCGGCCTATTATGGAAGTGCGATGACGAGTCCTTACCTAGTAACAAGTCACAGGCGTTGAAGCGATTACACTCTCTCGAAAATAAATTGAGTAAAGACGCGAATTTAAAGTCTGAGTACGAAAAGCAAGCAGATAAATTGCTTATTAAAGGCTACGCAGAGAGAATGGAATCGCCACCGCCGGAGGACGCTAGGAAGTCATTCGAAAAATGTTTAAATGACGCGCTCCTCCCAAATCCGGACCTGTTGCAATCGCTATTCGGCGTACTGCCGCGTTTCCGCGAAGGAAAAATTGCAATAATTCCGGATATTAGGGAAATGTCCCTTCACATCGACGTGTTTGAGCGAGGTAGGGATAGTCTACTTTTCCTATGGAGGGAGGGAGACGGGCAGAGTAAGCTTTCAAAATTCAAAATGAAACAATTAGTTTTCGGCTTAAACTCTAGCCCGGCAACCGCCCCACATGTTGAGAATAGGAACGCAGACTATGAAAAGGATAGATACCCTAAAGCCGCCGAATATACGATAAAGAGCGAATCCGATTGGCAAATAGACAAGTCAGAACGCAGCACGCTGCCCGCGACCGGGGAAGAGCGTCCCATTAAAAAGGTCGTAACCGCCATTAGCGATAGGGCACTTACGTCGTTTCCGTCCTTACCACTAGTAGAGCGTTTTTCGAAATACTCGCGGTTAATTAGGGCCACTGCTACCGTACTGCTAGCCGCCGAGGCATTTAAAGCCAAATTGCTCAAAATGAAAACAGAAACGGATATAAAAAATGATCACTTGAAAATCGCTGAATTATTGAATATTCAACGAAGTCAACGGGCGTCATTCAGCAAGGAGATAAAGCGCACGGAGGCTGAGCGAAATTTACCGAAGAAGTCGGCGCTCAGCAAGTTAGCCGTGAAGATGGACAGCCACGGAACCCTGCTGCTAGATGGGCGAATTGATCGAGATACTGCCACGCCGATTCTCCACGCGAAAGAAGACTTCACCCGATTACTGACACAACACTATCACGTGACTTTCAACCACGGTAACCACTTCGCCGTGATGAATGAAATTACTCAAAGATATCACGTGATAGTGCTGAACAATGAAGAAGCACTTACCCCTAACCATTTTCTCCTGGGTCGCTCCAACGCTATGTCGCCCTTTGGCGCTTTCTCGGACGTCGTATTGACCTCGAACTCCTGGAAGACAGCGCAGCGCTTAGCCGACCATTTTTGGCAGCGTTGGATCAAAGAATACCGCCCTACTCTGAGAGCTAGACCAAGCCAATCCGCACACGCGAACGTAAAAGAAGGCGATATCGTGCTCATAGTCGATAGCACAATGCCACGCGGAACTTGGCCTAAAGGCGAGGTGATAAAGACATATCCAGGACCCGACGGCAACGTGAGAGTAACAGAAGTACGCACAGCCGCAGGATCCATACGTCGCCCAGCCTCCAGACTCATCGTTATTTCCTAAAAAAACTCGGAGACGGTGTTCGCACACGGGGGGAAGACTGTGGGAAATAACCCTATATTATGTATAAATTCACGTATGTCGATCTCTTAGTAATAATATAGTACGTAAGTGTTTGTTTTCTACCGTTTAATTACTCATTTACCTGATTTATGTTGCTTATGTTGTTTATGATAGATATTAAGATAAACGTTTTATTTTCTTGTTTTTTACTTACCTATTTAATGTGTGATATGTCTAATAAATAAAACGTGTAATGTTGTTCTTAATTATAAATAAATGAAACCCAAAAGGCAACTCGGAGGCGTGGCCTAATTTTAAGCGCGTTGATGCGCACTCACGCCGAGCGCTAGTGGCGCGGGCACAAATACCCCCGCGCCCCCAGCTACAGCTTACTTACCACTCTACACTCCGAAGCGACCACATCTCACGGTCTCCCGCTTGCCTGGCGGGAATTATTATACTTCATGGGAGTTTTATTTTAATCATACAGTCCAAACTCAACAGTACATCATGTGTGAATTACCAACGAATATTACGAAAATTGAGCACCATGCTGTAATTAAATTCCTTACAAAAAGTGACAAATCACCGCAGTGTATTTTTGAGGAAATGGCTATTATTTACGGTGATTCTGGCCCTTCTTATGCCACAGTCAAAAAGTGGAGTCGCTTATTTAAACTCGGACGGGAATCGATCGAAGACGACCCCCGCTCAGGGCGGCCAATATCGGTAGTGACCGAAGAAAACGTAGCAAAAGTCAAAAAGCTGGTATTAGAAGATAGAAGAATTAAGGTTTGGCAAATAGCTGAGGTCTTAGGTATTAGTAAAGAAAGAGTCGGAGAAATTTTACATGAACATTTGTACATGAGTAAAGTCAGTGCTCGTTGGGTACCAAAAATGCTAACGGCCTTCGATAAAGTACGTCGTGTGGAAACTTCTCGGGCGTTTTTAGAATTGTGCGAAGATGATTTAGATGAAGTTTGTTCCCGAATAGTAACTGTTGATGAAACATGGATCAGACAGTATGATCCGGAGTGTAAGTCTGAGTCGATGCAGTGGATTGAAAAGGGTGAAAGGCCGCCGAAGAAATTTAAAGTGCAAAAGTCGGCCTCTAAGTTAATGGCTACGGTATTTTGGGATTGTGATGGCATTCTTTTAATCGATTATTTAGAAAAAGGCTCTACGATAAACGGAACTTATTATGCAAATCTAATAAGACAGGTGCGACAAGCCATAGTTGAGAAAAGGCGGGGTAAACTAAGGAAAGGCATTTTGTTTTTGCAAGACAACGCACCCGTTCACACCGCTAATGTTGCGAGGCGTGCTCTGAAGGAAGTTGGTTTTGACGAAATTGACCACCCACCCTACAGCCCAGATCTAGCCCCAAGCGACTATTTTCTATTCAATAATTTGAAGAAAGAGTTGAGGGGAAAGCGATTTAGAAGTGACGAAGAGATGAAGGCGGCTGTACAGGAGCATTTTGAAGGGCAAAATGAAGATTATTTTTTTAATGGCCTAAAAGCACTGTATATAAAATGTAAAAAATGCATTGATTTAGGAGGAGACTATATTGAAAAATAAACACGAGTTCATTTGTGTAAATTGTTTTTTTCTATCTTAGGCTTAGAACTTTTCAGACGCCCCTCGTATAGCCCAACACGGTGTTTGTTTGCCTACGCCATATTGCGGATTTTAGTGATAATAATTCATTTTACTGGCACGTCAATTTTTTGGGTAACTTACGTTGAAAGTCTGTGACATTCACTGGCTTTCAACGTCAGTTTCAGCGCCAGAAGAAACAGGACTAAAGATTCCGCAAATTTCAAGTAATTTTTGCATAATAAAGCCAAAACTATCCACAGTGATAAAAGTAAAGTCTTTTCAATAGGATACGAGTACAGTGTTTATTTCGCAAGAAGAACGAAGGGTTGAGCAGCATACCGGTAAACACTGTTTTGAATTTGGTCGACGACAAATCCTTGACAAATCGCTACTGACGTTTAATAATGCAATTATATGACGTATGCACGTTATTGCCATATGAAAGCTGTTTATAGCGCCACTGTCCCTGGGCAGGACCGACATTTGGTAGGCTATTATAAGTAGTTGTAAATCATTACAATGTACTCCTAATAAAAAAGTGCAGGAAGCGATTTGCACAATACTTACCTGGTGTAGTAATGACAATGACCTCAAATCAAATGCGTATTGTGTAAATAAACAATAGTGACGTTCACTTCAATTAATGGTATAATCAAAGGTTCATTATTGAAAGTAAAGAAACTTGTAATCTAGTTACTAAGGAGGAACTGCCCGGTCTAACGGACATGCCACTTCGGCAGCAAGCGACAGCAGCGAGCGGCGGCCAACGGCCATAGGTAGGAGCGGAAGGTCCGAGCGCGGCGTCTTGTTCACTCGTATGGCTCGCTTGCCGCCAAAGTCGTGGCTGGGCAGTAAGCAAGAAAATTTACAGTTTACTGCAAAACTAAGCAAACCCGCAAAAAAGAGTGCCGAAATGGGAATTAGATTTTTATCTTAAACATTAAACGCGCATGTCAGTGCCACTTAGAAAAATATTACTCGCCACATGGATGAAAGAGGAAATGGACGAACGGGGACCGAGTGGACAAACGGGGAAATGGACGAAGGGTGCCGAAATGGATGAGGATAATAGTCGTCGAATCAGTATGGGTAAGATTGTGTAGCCAATACAATAGGTACGAAAAGGAAAAGTGTTTCAAAACCAAGAACGTTTGTTTATATTTCTAAACTTGTGGGAAATAACCCTATATTATGTATAAATTCACGTATGTCGATCTCTTAGTAATAATATAGTACGTAAGTGTTTGTTTTCTACCGTTTAATTACTCATTTACCTGATTTATGTTGCTTATGTTGTTTATGATAGATATTAAGATAAACGTTTTATTTTCTTGTTTTTTACTTACCTATTTAATGTGTGATATGTCTAATAAATAAAACGTGTAATGTTGTTCTTAATTATAAATAAATGAAACCCAAAAGGCAACTCGGAGGCGTGGCCTAATTTTAAGCGCGTTGATGCGCACTCACGCCGAGCGCTAGTGGCGCGGGCACAAATACCCCCGCGCCCCCAGCTACAGCTCTCATTCGCGCTCGCGCCGCCATTGGGATCACACGTGCTCCGGAGTAGCTCCGTAGAGTTGTCGTTGTAAATTCCAAATTTCGCGAGTGAAAAGTGTAGTGTAGTTATTGTGAAGTGTAGTGAGATATTTTTGTAGCAATAATACAATTCGGAGGATACTTAACGGTGACAACGAATCCGAGTAGTAATATTGCTATAGGGTATCTAAGAATATTTAATATACTGTGACTGCTGTACTTTCAGTACTGTAGTCGCTGTATATAATTTATTTCTTTTCTACTGCATTTCATCATCTGCCCTATTCTATTTTTCGCCCCCTGTGTTTTCTCTTGCATATTTCCCCCATTTTTGTATTTGTATCTTCATTTTTGTGTATCTCTTTCTTTGTGTATTAATCACCACGCGCACCCCTAAGGTTTTAGCGTGTTTTTCTTGTAATAATAATCACCACGTGCACCCTTAAGGTTTTAACGTGTCTTAACGTGTTTTCCCAGTGTCATTAATCACCACGCGTACCCTTGCGGTTTTAGCGTGATTCTTAACTGTTTTTAGTTTCTGTTTTTGCTTTTCACGTGTTCACAGGTCCCAATGGCGGCACAAGCGCCCAACACACCGGCCGCTGACAAGCGTGCCCTCAGCGACGCAGAGGAAGGATCCAGCTCAGCAGCATCATCACCGGGAGAATGCCGGCTATGCGGCGAAGAAGATTCGCCCAGTCACAGACGCCTACACGACATTGAGGACGCCGTCCCCTCGCACACCGGGCACACATCGGAAGAATCCAGCGACGAGTCCGATTCAAACCCGGCCTCGGGCAATGAGGCGGATTCGGAGCTGGAAGAAACCGTATTGTCCACGGTGTGCGAGGGGCCAGAAAGCGGCCCGCCAAGCGCGCCCGGCTCTCCCACAGCCATACCGAGTGTCACCAAGACATCCTCCACACTGGCCTCGCCCAAAAAGCGATCCCATCGCCGCTTCATCCCAGAGAACCCTGATGTTCTCTGCCTAAAGACCCCTCTCCTTGTAGAGGAGTCCACATGGACGCTAATGTTACTTCGCATTTCGCAGGTAGCAAGCGGGAGCCTAGCTGCAGACGCGCTGGACGAACTAGAGTCCAGACTACTGCAGGCCGTGCGACCCAGCCCACCACAAATGGACGAGGACTCTGCCGTCGTCACCTCCCGACGCAGGCTAAAGAAGCGCCAGCGGGAGGAAAAGACGCCGCCGGCCCCGGAAAAGCGCGAGTGCAACCGCACCACGCCCGAGGGGACGGCCGCCCCCCCGCGTTCGATTCTGGACGCGGACGTAGCAGTCACGCCGCGAACGCACCACGCGGCCCCTACAGCGGCCCCGCCGCCACCCACAATAACACACACACACACTGTCTCTCCACAGAGTCCAGCGAGCACGCCGAAGCGTCCGGCTCTGCTCCCAACTCCGCAACCATCAACGTTCGCAGCAGCAGCAGCGCGCGCCCCATCGACACCGCTGTCTACGCAACAGCCATCAGCTTCGACTACACAACAATCTAATAGATACCCTAATATCGTTGCAGATCCGCTGCCCAACTGGGCGGACCACGTAGATAAGCTGAGCGCCGCACTGAAGAAGAGGATACCTGCGGAGCAGTACCGCAAGGGACTCCGCTTCACGCCTGGCAAGGACGGCGAACTGTACAGGAAGCTGATCCAGTACCTGGAGGAGGTGCAACGGAAGGACAAGACAGTGGAGTATACGGTTTACGACACCGACCGCGAGCAAAAGCTCAAAGTTGGCGTTCGTGGCCTCCCCTCTTCCACAACACAGGAGGAGATCAAGGCGGCCTGCCGAAAGCTGGGCTTCACCGCGGAGTATGTGAAGCTCATCAACGAGGGCAGAGGGCGATCAGGCGCCCTCTTCTTCGTGCAATTCGAGGGACCGGAGAAGGACAACGCCATGTTCCTGGAGACACAGTTCTTCATGGGCCTCTCCAAAGTCCGTATCGAACTTTGGAGAGGCAAAAAGGGTATATCCCAATGTCATCGGTGCCAAGGCTTCCGCCATTCTTCTCTCGGCTGTTTCAGGCTACCAAGGTGTGTGTCCTGCGCCGAACCTCACCTCAGCGCACAGTGTACGCTGCCCAAGGATGCCACTCCAACTTGCATCAACTGCAAGGGCCCGCATCCCGCCAACCACAGCCAGTGCCCCGTCATGCAGCGTGAGAAGAGGATCAGGACGGGAGGGCAACAGCCCTACTCACGGGGGGCCAGACGTGGGGTCACCACCCGCGCCTCTATTCCCGTCAGGCAGGTCGAGGAGTACGCTCCGGCGTCACTCATGGCGCCGGCCAACCTGCCCAAACACTTACGCTCCACCCCCGCAGCTCACACACCACAGGGCCGCCGCCCCCGCTCTCGCCACAACCCGGTCCAGAGGCCGCAGCAGGAGCAGCAGCGGCAACAACAACAGCGGCAGCAGCAGCGCAGCAGCCATCAGAGTCACCCGACCGGTAACGATGCGGCGGCCCCACCACCACACACACACACACACACACAAGCCCCTACCGGAGTTTCCCGCGAGGAAATCTCCCTACTGCTGGATGCGAGATTCGCTCAAATTCAGCAATACCTTGATTCCGTGATCGCAAAGCTTAACATTCAACAGCAATAATTTGCGCATTGTGTATTGGAATGCTAACTCCATTAGGGGAAAGTCCAACCTGCTGAGAGTCTTTTTACACCAGCAGGACGTGAGCATCATGCTCATACAAGAAACACATTTAAAAGCCATGGATGTCGTTAAATTTTCAGGTTACATCGTTTACCGCTGGGACCAAAAGACGCCCGAGGGGCGGGCGTACCGGGGCCTAGCGGTAATCGTGAAGAGGAACATCGTTCACCAACTGGTGGACACGCCTCCCCAGAAGAACTCACTCACGGCACTGGGGATCGACCTGAAACTCAACGGGCGGAACCTGCGCGTCTTCTCGGTGTACCGGCCACCGGGAACTATCAACGAGCCCGGCTTCGAGCGCGACCTACGCGAATTACTGCTGAAGGATGACGTGCCTACCATTCTAGCTGGTGACTTCAATGCGAAGCACTTTGCCTGGAATTCGTCCAAGGAGAACGACAATGGCTCTGCAATACGCAGGGTCGCTGTCAACCTCAACGTGGACCTAGCAGGGCCCTACAAGCCGACCCACTACCCGCTGACCGGTCATACCCCGGACATCATCGACTTCACCATCCAGCGGGGTGTGGACGTGCTTACTCGCCAGGAAGTCCTGCCGGACCTCCCGTCAGACCACCGCCCGATCCTGCTCACCGTAGCGGACCGAGCGGTGACCACTCTGCCGAGGGGTCCGAGCAGGAAGTACGACTGGGAGGCCTATGCTAGGACACTTGAGGACAATATCTCATCTCATCCTATTTCCACAGCGATCGAGGTAGAGGAAGCAGCCAAAGACATCACGCAGCACATCACAGAGGCCATCACCGCCACTTCGAAGGCCATCCCGGCCACTGACAGGAAGGACCCCCTCCCGCCGCACCTGCAGCAACTGCTGAAGGACAAGCGGGAGGCTCTCGCGAATTGGACGCGCCTCAGGACACCATCTCTCAAGTCGCGCCTCAACCTCCTGACGGCTCAGCTTAAGCTGAAGCTGAAGGAGCACAGGGGCGCAGACTGGGACGCCCATATCGCGTCTATCTCGGACGATATGCCGTCCATCCATCGCCTCTGCAGGCAGCTGGGCTCGGAGCCGGCACCGGTCCAGCCATTGCTCGACGCCAACGGAGACCTCAAGTATACTGCTCGAGAGCGGGCTGAGATTCTCGCCTGCAGCCTCGAGCAGCAGTTCACGCTGAATCCCGACTCGGACCCAGACCACACCACCGAAGTCGAGCAACATCTCCAGCGCTACTTGGCAGTAGCGCCTCTCCCTCACGAGGATCCGGTATTTTTCTCTCCCAACCAGGTGCTGCGCTCGATCCGGCTGCACTGCAGCCCGAAGAAAGCGCCGGGCCCCGACAGTATTCCAAACATGGCGCTCCGCAACCTGCCGCTGAGAGCCCTAGCGGCGATTGCCCGCCTGTTCAACGGAATACTAAGGTCAGGTCACTTCCCTACCATCTGGAAGACGGGGCGTATCATCGTCCTACCCAAGCCTGGCAAGGACAGAAGAAAACCGGAGAGCTACAGACCCATCACCCTTCTCTCAACCCTTTCTAAGGTGTTTGAGAGGTTGTTGCTGTCGCAGATGATCCCCCACATACAACCCAGACCGGAGCAGTTTGGGTTCAGGTCAGATCACTCCACTACTTTACAGCTTACCCGGGTCCTACACCACATGGCCACGTCCATCAACAAGAAGGAGTTCACCGTAGCAGTACTACTGGACATGGAGAAGGCTTTTGACCGAGTCTGGCACGACGGCCTGCTCTTCAAATTGTCCAACACCACGATCCCACCGCGCCTGGTGAGGGTCATCGCCTCCTTTCTAGCTGACAGACGCTTCGAAGTCAACGTAGAGGGCGCCATTTCCGCGGATCGCCCGATCCGCGCAGGTGTCCCTCAAGGTAGTTGTCTTTCCCCTGCTCTATACGCGCTATACACCGACGACATTCCGGTGATTGGCGACACCAAGCTGGCACTGTTTGCCGACGACGCAGCCTACCTTGCGACGTCAATTCGCTCTTCGCACGCAGTAGCCAAGATCCAAAATACCTTGGACGCTCTACCAGCTTGGCTATCCAAATGGCGCCTCTCTGTGAATATCGCCAAAACACAGACACTACTAACAGGTTACTCTCACCCTCCACAGGCTCCAACACTCTACGGTCAGCCCCTTGTCTGGTCACGCACAGTGAAATACCTGGGCGTCACTATAGACAGAGGGCTGACCATGCGTCAACACGCCGAGAGCACCATCAGCAGAGCAGCAGCAGCGCGCGCCAAGCTCCGTCCTGTCTTCGCCAGCGGGCTCCCCCGGCACACCAAGCTGGGGCTCTACAAGGCTTACGTCCGGTCGCGGCTCACGTACGCCGCGCCGGCGTGGTACGCCTTGCTAAAGAAGACCAACAGGACGAAGCTGCGGACTCAGGAGACGCGTACGTTGCGCACTATCGTGCGCGCCCAACGATACGTGCGCAACGACACCATCATGCGGGACCTCAAGTGGCACCCCCTGGAGAAGTTCATCGGCAGGCTCGCGCGGTCAATGTTTGGCCGCGCGGACCGCTCACGCCATGAGCATCTCCAGGGGATCGCCCCTCACTACACAAGGCCCCCGGACAGCAGAGCTCGGGCATTGCCCAGAGAGCTGCTGACCGACTCCTGAAGTCCCCTACGATACCCGCCGCCGCTGGGAGCAGCCGCTCGCGGCGGCAAGAAGAAGCAGATGACTCAAGCCGTGCCACCGCTGAGCTCTGCTCGCGGTGGTAAGAAGAAGACGGCCCACTCACCCCGCCGCTCGAGCACCATTACAGCTCGCGGCGGAGAAGAGGATAATTCAAGCCGCACCACCGCTGAGCCCCGCTCGCGGTGGTAAGAAAAAGACGGCCCACTCTCACCGCCGCTCGAGCACCATTACAGCTCGCGGCGGAGAAGAGAAGAGGACCATATCAAGCCGCGCAAGAAAAAGACGTCCCACACCCACCGCCGCTCGAGCACTATTATAGCTCGCGGCGGAGAAGAGGATTTATTCATCTCAAGCCGTGCCACCGCTGAGCTCCGCTCGCGGTGGCAGGAAAAAGACGGCCCAGCATCACCGCCGCTCGAGCACCCTTACAGCTCGCGGCGGAGAAGCACATACCCAAACCATCCACAAAATGATGGACCGAAGACCGGGTGCGTTGTCGCGCGCCCGCGACCCCGATACTGCATTCAAGGGCCTCATCGCCCGCCGCAATGCCCGCAAGTCTCCGGCGAAGCTATAACGGCTAGCCGGGGATCTTAGCAACTTCGACGAGTGACTACAGCTCACTTACCACTCTACACTCCGAAGCGACCACATCTCACGGTCTCCCGCTTGCCTGGCGGGAATTATTATACTTCATGGGAGTTTTATTTTAATCATACAGTCCAAACTCAACAATGGTACTTCGAGATCCGGATCAATAAAGAAGAAGCAGCATCATACGTCTAAAGAAGCCTCAAGAAAGAAGTCTCAAGATTGCAGTCTAATATAGAAGAGATTCCTGTCTATTATGAAGAGATTCCTGTGAAGAAAGAAGTCTCAAGAAAGAAATCTCAAGATTGTAGTCCAATAGGAAGAGACTCCTCCAAGTACGAAGCCTCAAGATTCCTGTTTACGAAGAGCTCCTGCCCATTTAGAAGATCACCTCAAGAGCCTGCGCGTCGTGCACCTTACTGCGAGCTACGGTTCCCCGTGCGGCGTGCATCATACTGTCTCTTGTGGCCTTAGGGCAACTGTCTCACTAGGGAAGAGCTTGCTCGACCCCGGGAACTTTTGAGAGGCTTCGGCTTCGGTTCCTAAAACTTTCGGCGACTTTAGTCGTATGGTCTGGCTTGGTCCAGTTCCGCCAGCTTTAGCTGGGGCTTGCATTTCTGCACCTAACGGTGACAAACGCAGACTTGTTTGAGCAACCTTTGCGTGGAGGTGATCACGTGAAGAAAGAAGAAAAGAAGAAAGAAAAAAGAAGAAAACGTAGGGAATTAGGTTCTCGAGCGTTACAGTGACGTCAATCTCCAGTAACGCTCGCGTAGGTGTTAAATTCAGTGCTTCCCCCCCCGCGTCCCGCGCACCGTTATCATGTCGACCAATGAAGAGGTTGTGCGCGTCCTCCGTTCGCGAAGTGTTCGTACGGACGAAGCGACACCGTCTCCCGGGTTGACAACAAGTGATAGTACAAATACGTGGAGCAAAGGCACCAGCGGTGGTGGTATAGGTAGCAGTGGCACAGTGAACGCACCGGCACATCCCGCGAACGTTATTCAGTTAGAAGGCGCCGCGCCGCCAGCAGGCCCCCCAGTGAATTACGATTCAGATCCGAATCTGGACGTTCCGTTACATGAACGTCCCCCTCAGCACGATCTACCTAGGCATAGTAGGAGTGCATCGGGCACTGTGGTAGGCGCGCCCTTAGGCAGTGTTAATCCTCAGTTATCCGTTTTAATGGCCGAATTAGAATTACATAATGCAGAATTAGAGCAGGCGAAACGAGCGTCAATGGCGGCGAAGAATCGCTTGGAAATTGCACGTATTGAGGCATCCAACAATTCACATGTGCCATTGACAATCGAACCGACTGCTAGGGACACGCGTGTGTTAGGTTGGGTACAGCAACAACAGCGTTTAGACTGTCCGATGCCGGCAATAGGGCCCAGTTTCGCGCCGCGCGAAGCCCCAGTAGAACGCGAACGTACTGTTTTCGCGAATAGGGACTTCGAGTTGTTATCCAACAATTTAGTTAGCGCCGTCAATCGTAGTAAAAGCACGCCGGTCATTCAACGACACGTGCCCGAGTTGACGCCGTTCGACGGCAACATAGCCGAGTGGATAGCATTTCGGTCAGAATTCGACGATAGTTCGCCTCTATTCTCAGACGTAAGCAACATAGGCAGGCTACGTAGAGCATTGCGCGGAGAAGCCCGGCTGGCTGTAAAATCCATTATGTACACCGTGTCGAACCCGTACGAAATAATAGAGGCATTAGAACGGCATTTTGGCGATCCCGAGGAGATCGTATTGGCGGAAATGCATAACGTAAAACGCATGCCGCGTTTAGCTGAAGATAATAGCAACATTACCGCATTCGCGGGAACTGTCGCTAACGTAGTATCCACTATTAAAGCACTCCGCCAAAACGAGTTCCTTTACGCGCCGGAATTAGTAAATAAAATCATTGACAAGATGAATCTGATAGTTCGATATGAATGGAATAAATATAGAATCAATAATAAATCCGTGCCGGGTCTTGTGGCTATGTCACAGTTCTTGAATGACATAAGTGTTGCCACGAGAAAAACCCATAGTAGACAACGAGTTAGGCAGCCGGTTAATCTCGTGAACGAGATCTCTCACGGCCCCGCCCCGCGCATGCGCGGTGAGGGAGCGAGAGAGCGCCGCCCGTCCCACTCGCACGTATCGAATTTTAATTACGACTCATCAGATTCAGATTGCGATGATTATCTCCCACATACTGTGGCGCAGGTTAACACTAGGCCGAATAATAATAAAAATAACTTCTCTAATAACAAAAAAAAACCCCAACGGCCGCGTATGATAGAATCCCAGCGCAATACACAGACGAATTCCCCACCTATGAATGGCATTAAATGCGTATTGTGCAACGGTGAGCACTCAATAAGTAAATGCGCAGATTTTGTGAAAATGTCAGTAGAAAAAAGATGGGAAGCCGTCAAAACACATAAGTTGTGTTTTCGTTGCTTGGATTCCAATCATAAGCGCCCCGTTAAATGCAAGTACACACCTTGCGGTTTTAATCAATGCGAATCAGGGCATCATAAAATGTTACACGGATTGATACTTAACTCGACTCCTTCGCGCAGTACTAACGGGATAGTTAACCATTTGCGTAGCGCGAATACCTACCTGAAAATCATCCCAGTAGAGCTGTCGGGCCCATTAGGCACCATACAAACGACCGCCCTCCTGGATGACGGTAGCTCCATATCTCTAATAGAGAGACATGTCGCTGACGCAATAGCTCCGCGAGAGAAAACGGAAATCCTCGCGATTGAAAGCATAGGCGGAAATTCAATATCGGATAAGGAGTCCTGCAAAATAAGTTTTTCCATCCGTGGCGCATGTAGTAGGCATCTAGATAAAATGTCCGCATACACAATTAATAAGCTCGATCTCGCGACGCAAGAGGTATCGCGTGATATAGTAAGCAAGTGCGATCATTTACGCGAAATTGAAGACGAAATATGTTACGACAAGGCGGCTCCTACCATGATTATAGGGCAAGATCACTGGCCTTTACTGGTCTCTCGTCGCATTTTAAGCGGGGACATAGGCCTCCCAGTGGCTTCCCTAACCCAAATTGGATGGGTACTCCATGGTAGCCATGACGTCCCCCGTAACCGCGCATTCGTAGTAAACCACTTGCGTCCCGCGAAAGTGAGCGAAAATGAGATAGCTGACGTGATTAAAGAACATGTCAGTATCGAGTCACTAGGTGTAGAAAACCGTCCGTCCAAGTCCGACCCTGAGCAACGCGCGTTAGAATTATCAGATGCGACTTGCAAACCGTTGATAAACGAAAGTAGGTATCAGGCCGGCCTATTATGGAAGTGCGATGACGAGTCCTCACCTAGTAACAAGTCACAGGCGTTGAAGCGATTACACTCTCTCGAAAATAAATTGAGTAAAGACGCGAATTTAAAGTCTGAGTACGAAAAGCAAGCAGATAAATTGCTTATTAAAGGCTACGCAGAGAGAATGGAATCGCCACCGCCGGAGGACGCTAGGAAGTCATTCGAAAAATGTTTAAATGACGCGCTCCTCCCAAATCCGGACCTGTTGCAATCGCTATTCGGCGTACTGCCGCGTTTCCGCGAAGGAAAAATTGCAATAATTCCGGATATTAGGGAAATGTCCCTTCACATCGACGTGTTTGAGCGAGATAGGGATAGTCTACTTTTCCTATGGAGGGAGGGAGACGGGCAGAGTAAGCTTTCAAAATTCAAAATGAAACAATTAGTTTCCGGCTCAAACTCTAGCCCGGCAACCGCCCCACATGTTGAGAATAGGAACGCAGACTATGAAAAGGATAGATACCCTAAAGCCGCCGAATATACGATAAAGAGCGAAAATAATTGGCCGATAGACAAGTCAGAACGCAGCACGCTGCCCGCGACCGGGGAAGAGCGTCCCATTAAAAAGGTCGTAACCGCCATTAGCGATAGGTCACTTACGTCGTTTCCGTCCTTACCGCTAGTAGAGCGTTTTTCGAAATACTCGCGGTTAATTAGGGCCACTGCTACCGTACTGCTAGCCGCCGAGGCATTTAAAGCCAAATTGCTCAAAATGAAAACAGAAACGGATATAAAAAATGATCACTTGAAAATCGCTGAATTATTGAATATTCAACGAAGTCAACGGGCGTCATTCAGCGAGGAGATAAAGCACTTGGAGGCTGGGCGAAATTTACCGAAGAAGTCGGCGCTCAGCAAGTTAGCCGTGAAAATGGACAGCCACGGAACCCTGCTGCTAGATGGGCGAATTGATCGAGATACTGCTACACCGATTCTCCACGCGAAAGAAGATTTCACCCGATTGCTGATACAACACTATCACGTGACTTTCAACCACGGTAACCACTTCACCGTGATGAATGAAATCACTCAAAGATATCACGTGATAGGGCTGAGAGGCGCACTGAGATACATATGCAATCGATGCCAATGGTGTCGGACCCGTAGGGGGTTACCCTCAAAGGCCCCCTTAGGCGACTTACCTAAAGAAAGGCTCATGGCTAATCAACCCGCATTTACAGCCACTGCATGCGACCTCTTCGGGCCAATGACCGTCACGGTCGGACGACGACACGAAAAGAGATGGGGAGCTTTGTACACATGCCTAACTACCCGGGCCGTACACCTCGAACTCGTGAGCTCCCTCTCCTCCTCGTCCATGATCATGTCACTAAGAAGAATGATGGCTCGGCGCGGAACTCCGACCGTAATATACTCGGACAACGCTACCAATTTCGTGGGCTCCGAACGTGAAATAGCAGACGCTCTCCGCAACATAGAGACAGACATGCAGCAGTTCGCCGAGCACAAGCAGATCGTGTGGAAGAAAATCCCGCCTGGCAACCCCTCCGCCGGCGGGGCATGGGAACGACTCGTAGGCTCCGTCAAAACTGCGCTACGAGTAACCCTCAAAGAAAAGCATCCTCATGACGAGGTGCTGCACACGCTACTGCTGGAAGCCGAGCACATTGTCAACTCCAGACCACTTACGCCGGTCGTGCTGAACAATGAAGAAGCACTTACCCCTAACCATTTTCTCCTGGGTCGCTCCAACGCTATGTCGCCCTTTGGCGCTTTCTCGGACGTCGTATTGACCTCGAACTCCTGGAAGACAGCGCAGCGCTTAGCCGACCATTTTTGGCAGCGTTGGATCAAGGAATACCGCCCTACTCTGAGAGCTAGACCAAGCCAATCCGCACACGCAAACGTAAAAAAAGGCGATATCGTGCTCATAGTCGATAGCACAATGCCACGCGGAACTTGGCCCAGAGGCGAGGTGATAAAGACATATCCAGGACCCGACGGCAACGTGAGAGTAACAGAAGTACGCACAGCCGCAGGATCCATACGTCGCCCAGCCTCCAGACTCATCGTTATTTCCTAAAAAACTCGGAGACGGTGTTCGCACACGGGGGGAAGACTGTGGGAAATAACCCTATATTATGTATAAATTCACGTATGTCGATCTCTTAGTAATAATATAGTACGTAAGTGTTTGTTTTCTACCGTTTAATTACTCATTTACCTGATTTATGTTGCTTATGTTGTTTATGATAGATATTAAGATAAACGTTTTATTTTCTTGTTTTTTACTTACCTATTTAATGTGTGATATGTCTAATAAATAAAACGTGTAATGTTGTTCTTAATTATAAATAAATGAAACCCAAAAGGCAACTCGGAGGCGTGGCCTAATTTTAAGCGCGTTGATGCGCACTCACGCCGAGCGCTAGTGGCGCGGGCACAAATACCCCCGCGCCCCCAGCTACAGCTCACTTACCACTCTACACTCCGAAGCGACCACATCTCACGGTCTCCCGCTTGCCTGGCGGGAATTATTATACTTCATGGGAGTTTTATTTTAATCATACAGTCCAAACTCAACAAAACTATTATCCTTAAGAATCTTCAGATCGGTACTTCCCAATGACTGGTTGATGGAGTTATGATTAATAGAAATACAGATACGTCGAGTTTCATGTACCTAGTTCGGTTAAATGTTACGTATGTAATATTCACATTATCTGTGAGTTACTAAAGCATATTTGAATAGGCTATAGTTGACCCATGTTAAATTGTATTGAACGAATGTTTATTTCGTAAAGTATGTAGCATAGGAACCTAATAAATATATATTTTTCAGTTCATAAAATGAAGATGGCTGAAAAAGTTGAATTTGAAAATGTGGTTTTCATTCTGTATTTTGAAATGCTTAAAACGCTGTCCGCCATTTTTGCCCATGATAGTGACGTCACTGGTCCCGTAAAGAAAACTTAAGGGCTACGTCGATGTTCGAAATTCGACCCGCTCACTCAAATATACTTAGACAGGAGATCGAGAGGGACGGCACTATATCGAAGGAGCCTTTGTTTATTTACTCGGTATTCTACGTCACGCCACAGATAAGTTTAAGGTAGAAATAGAGGTCGGCGTCTTTTTCTATTCATGAAATTTCCATTTTCAATTAATAATATTTAGCTTTATAGCTTTCACGAAAGTACAATACTTTTTTTGAGCTAGTAAGATTATTATTAACCATTTAAAATATATTTCAAAAATGGGTTAACTAGCCCATTGTAAGTACAAGTGACGCGGACGTTTTAGGTGTCAAATTAAACTAAACTAAAAAGTAAAAATTTAAATGACCCCCGACACAAGCAGCTGATCACCATGAGGCCCTCATTCAATGAGTAATATAGAAAATGCTACTAAAACTGAACATAACTACAAAATTTTCAATTCTTAGCTTCAATATTGGCTACGATCTTGTCATTTGTTCCAATTAAAGCTGAATATCTTGCAAACTACTGGTCCTAATATTCCATTAAACATAGCTATGAACCATCTCGACGGAAAAGTCCTTCAATTAAAAAAAAACCGCACTCAAATTGACCCATACTTTTGGGAGCTACTCGTACGATGCCACAGATAGAAACATAACACAGAGATACACAAATACATAGATACACAGATACACATTTTAAACATATAGCACCCTTCTCATTTCATCAGGGGATAAAGATAAATACTGGAACGTCGAAATGAGCGTCGCGAACTGATACAGAACTCCTGGGTCAAAAGTAACTTCCTTGTTGAGGTCTTACCTATCGCAAATGAGTTTCCCTAAAGATAATACGTACACATTATAAGTACACACATTTAATATCATCAAAACATATTATGTTATTAAATAACAATCAATCTATGTCTTACACAAACAAATATGGATTTACGTCAAACGATATGTATGGTGATGATATAATGCTCAGCAAACCTATAATAATAATAATAATAATAATAAGTTAAGCAAGACTAGATTTTAAACCTTAGGAACGCCACAGTCGCGTGTGGCCGACAGTTAAATGTCATGCCATTGACGCCACGTCGATGGTAACTTTTGCATCAATTTGACGTTAAACACACTTAAGACAACGCTATGTCATTTGCCTATAATATAATATTTGGATGCATGCATGAAAGTATTTAAATAATTCTTTTGCCTAATGATATGCCGACGGAAAGATTCCTAAATTGCGGATTGGAAATTTCTCAAAATTCCCCATAGGAAATTTCCCACTTCAAATATATTTTTTTTAAGATTTTAATTCTTGTGCAAGTTACCAGAAATTTCCGGTAATATTCTCAGCTTATTGGGAACTTCCCCATCCGTACATTTGCCACTATGCATTGCAGTAGGTAGGTATGTCTGCGTCTGGCTCATTTAATTTCAGAAATAAACATTAAAGCGCGGTGCAGGATTCGTAACGCACCAGCCGTACAACGCCACCTGTTGGTAAAAATGTCTTCTTCCTCTCGTCACGCTGAACGGATTCACGGTTGAACGGATTTTCACCTATTTTAGTACAGTCAACCAATTTGATTTCTAGGCCGCCATAGAACCTTGTCACTATATGACAATGATATGAGATCTCAAGCAGCTTTCATATTGGCGTTCACTGTCACAAGGTACGAAATGGGCTAGGAATCAAATTGGTTGACTGTACAATGATAGTTGGACAATGGAAATCCAAAGGTTATAGGATACTTTTTACCCGACTAATGGTACGACTGTGGTAGGCACCTTCCGGTTTCACATAAAGATAATTTATGTAAGCGTAGCTGCCAAAAATAACTTGTTTTGCGTTATATTCCTCCGGCTAATTCCGTCCTCCATAGAGAAGTTAATAAGTGATAATTGTCACCGGTATTTTTGTTCGTCACTCGACGTAGTGTAGCATTGTTTCATTGTGTACTACACACGTATTGACAAATTAACAGCCACTGTATATAATTATTATGGTACATCAGTCGTTCCCACGCACCGCGATATTGGGTTATTCAGTTAATCACCAACATCACCATCGTCATTATCATAACCACCATCATCACTACCAGTCACCACCATATTCATCATCATCATCGTCAAAACTACCACCTACATCATCGTCATCACGAGTCACCGCCTTCATTATCGTCGTCATCATCATCACCACCAGTCACCACCATCATCATCATTACCACCATCAATACTATCACTATTTCACGAGTCAATGCCCACCTATAAACCCATATATGTAAACAACCCTTTCTAAATTTTCTATGCAGCCAACTCGATTCCAAGTCCGTGCCCTTGCGGGGTGAGGTAACTCGATTCGGTGCGGGGGTGTGCGAGTCCATTCTGTATGTATGTGGCTCGTTCTAGGACGAGCCACGCCAGCCCAAGCAGTGCAAAGGGCCCCTTCGGGCCCGCAAGCAAAAAGATAAAAAAAAAAAACCACGGACTTGCGTTACACATCGATTATTCTTCAGTACTTTTTTTTACATCAGTACTAATTGTACATTGTTGACAACTCTAGTATAATACATATAGTTGTCCGATATTTATTTATTTATTGCGTAGTTTTAAAGATCTAAGCAAACATCACAAACACAAGCAACAGCAGGAAGCGACTTTGTTTTATACTATGTAGTGATTAAGACGAGCTTCTATTATCTACCGACTGTGCTTTTTGCAGAAACGGTAAAACGGTCAAGTCAAATTAAAAGTGCAAACTCGATAGATTTATCTTGTTTAGGAGTTCCTTCCGATTCTATCATCAAGAGTTGCACCATATTGTCATCCAAGATATGCCAGTAGGTATATTAAATGTGATCACAATCTAACGGTGCGCCGAGACGTTTCAAGATTTTTCTCAGGTTAATAGGCAAAGTCAAAGTCAAATCATTTATTTGCTAGAACACAGTGGAATGTCATAAGGTCTCATAATAATATGTTGAATTCCAATGTGCTCAGTATAAACGCGATATATTAAATATTAATTACATTAAACCATACCTCGATGAGGCAACTGTTTTTTCAACCGACTACAAAAAGATTGAGGAATTCACTTCGGTTGTACTTCTTAATTTTATTTTGAATTTTTGTTAAGTCTAAAATCCGTTATTAATGAACCGATCTCTCTCTCTTTGCCTAGCCCTAGCCTAGGGTGGATCAACTTTTTCTTGGTTTTATTCTATCCCGTCACCCAGGAGACGATGGTGATTAAACTTCTTAGAAAAGTGGTGATAATTTATAAAACTGGTATTTTCAAGAGATATCCATACTAATATTATAAATGCGAAAGTGTGTCTGTCTGTCTGTCTGTTACCTCTTCACGCTTAAACCGCTGAATCGATTTTGATGAAATTTGGCATGGATATAGTTTAAGATCCGAGGAAGGACATAGGATAGTTTTCATCCTGGAAATTATCCCTAAAAAGATTTTAAAGTGAGGAAGTAATTCATGATGACATTGATGACCCTGTCGAAAATGTAATTATTAGACCAAAAGCACAATTGCTCTTACATTTGCTTAGGCGCTCTTAATAGTCCCTTTTATTAATTAAGGTGATTAGGCGGATATCTATCGTGTTGTACGGTTGCTTCCATACTTCCAAGTTCCACGCGGACGTAGTCGCGGGCAAAAGCTAGTTCTAAATAAGAATGGGCTTATAACTGTTGCTATTACAACATTTTTGTTGCATATTGCCGCCGAAATTCGTAGTTTTAAGGAGTAACCCATTTGGGGTCGACTCTCCTACTCATTCTTCGCCAGCAGGGCTAGCATATCTTGCTGCGACTTCGCTTGACGCGCGACTCAGCATTATCTGTCATACTCGCGCGGTTTGAAAGGAAAGTGACAAGTACTGTATGTCGCGCGACAAAGAGATGCATGTCACAGTTATGCTAGATGCGCAGGGCGCTCTGTCCTGGGTCGTCTCAAATGTAACATTTGGATCCTTCATGTGTCTGGTGGCTATCCATGTGAGGTGGGGTCTTCCTTACTAATAAACCTATGTCGAAATAGTAGATTGTAGGTACAACAAGTGCATAAAACGCACCATTTTACACGAGACGTTTATCCATCCGAGCGAGCTTGCGAGCGAGGATGACTATAAAGTCGAGTGTAAAATGCGTTTTATGGACGAGTTGCACACTCTACTTTTCACTTCGATTGCGAGGAAATGATACTGCATATTGCCTATACAAATTTAATAAAAATTTAAAGTTACATTAAAGCAATGAGAAATATTAGTAATAGCTTTTACTAAAATAAAAAATAAATTTAAAAATTACTTACAAGTTTATTTCAAAAAGTTTTATTGTGTACTTTGGGTGTTGGTATTTTTGCCTTGGTCTTAGAATACTAACGAAACAAAATAAAATTAAGAGTTTATTCTATGAAGTTTTAAGTTGTTCGTATGGCTGTTGGGCCGATCGCCTTGGTCTTCGACGACGATTTTACTTTATGCTCTAAAACATAAAAAGCGACTTTATGTCGCCTACGCACAGCATAAAGTTGAACTTTTAGAGCATGAGAAGTGAAAATTATTTTTATGTTCTGCAGTAGGCATCTCCAAGTTAGTCCCATAAAATTTTGGTGAAGATCTGATGACAAGATCCATGAGAAATCGTAGGAGCTCCTCAAACATTATAGGTATGTATGACGTTTTCGGTTTTTATAGTAACTCGTTCAGTTATTCTCGGAAATTTCTTCTCGTCGAAATCGATAATTTTGTTTGAAAAAGTGATTAGGTATATAATCTATCATATACTTAATAGCATCTTTGTATTCATGGTTTACTTAATAGCATATTATTATAACAAAAACGGACACGTTCAAAAAGTGTTCATTTAATTGAGTCCCATCGAGACCATGAATCAACACGTTTGAAACGTGTAGGTTACGAAATAAACACTTTTTGAACGCAATTATGTTTTGTTTTGCTGTAATAAGGTGTGAAAATCGTGTAAGTTTAAATTAATATAGTATAGAATAGATCAGACACCACGTGTGCCATTAAGTTTCATATCTTAACTCATAATGACAGTGAGGCGACACTATTTTCGTATCACACCTATTATTATTGCAATAATAATTTTAATTGTATAGAATTATAGGTTCCTAGTGGAAATTCTGAGCAATTTTCTGCCGACACTAGGCCGGGACACGTGAGGAGATTCACATGCGATAAATTGTGCGACACGTGCTTTTTCACAGGACTTTCTGTTGGGGTCACGCACCCGTACTGTAGTGTACGTCAGATGTAGGATAGATCGTGGAATGTCAGAGTTGATGTCAAAACTAGTACCATACGATTGATGTCGACGATGGTCTTTATTGCACTGCCATAATGTAGGTTACGCAATGTGTAATTACGCATGTCAACGGAATATTCTTCTTCTTAGTCGTACACTCTTGTCAGAGTTAGTCAGGTTTGTTTTGTTCTCTCAGGTTATGGATTGTCCTCTTCTTTCTACATTAATGACGGCTTTTGCGATTTTTCTGCATCTCTGTCTGTTTATGGCACTCTGTGCACACTCCGTTAGGGAACATTTCTTCTTGGACTTTATGAGATCCGTCCACCTAGTAGGAGATCGACCGCGAGAACCTTGACCTTCCACTCTCCCCTGCACTACCAATCGCTCCATCGACTTTTCGCTGCAGATGATATGTCCAAACATTTTCAGGATTCGCACTTGCACAATCGACGAAACGGAATAATTATGTATAATATAAAATACTAACATGATAAATGCAAATGTGTTTGTTTGTCTCTTGTCTTTCACATCGAAATGGAGCAATTTTATGGCCTGATTTTTGTGTGTGGACATAGGGAGCTGGAGAGTGGCATAGGCAAATTTTTACCGCGATAAAACGTCTCTTACCCTTGAGAAAATCTATTATGATGTTAATTCCCTTTGACCACGCGAGCGAAGCCGCGGATAGCAGCTAGCTATATAACAGAACTAGCGACATGACAAACGAATCCGGATTCCAGTTTTGACTTGACAAAGTGCCTTGGCGTCGCAAAGGTCAGTTCACGATGTCAACATTGTCAACGTTAATCGGTTGCCTAGTTACTGACATAAAATAATGCATGTTTCAACTAGCTGATGGCAATGGTGACATTTTGCTTTACGATATTGAACTTTAAGTGGGTCGGAAATTGAATTCCTAGACTGTATATTACATACCTAGGACGGTGAATTCGTGAATCCCAGATCGCAGTATGCCATTTACGAATTACCACCCGTGGTTTGTCAAAAGTTTTACGTCTTGCCTTGCCCAGGAAATGAGATTCTCTCCTCGCGTAGTGAACGTTACATACAGATTGCGATTGGGGTTTGGGTGAAAACTGAGAGGTTCTTACCTGGATCGCGTAAGAGTGAGCGAGACAGGAATAATACACGAATCACATTCAGACAGCTCACGCGATGATATATATGAATTTTGTTATCATCAAAATATCCCAAGCGATTAATCACAATATTGTTCACAGGCTATTTTCTTATATCAGTTATATTTCTAGGATCCGAGGGGGGCGGAGATGTGTGGAATCAACCAATCAGAAAAGTGTAGCGGAGCTGAGAAACAGATTTCAACTCAGGTGATTGGTGTATTCCGCACGTCTGCCTCCGCCTCGCTTCAATGGAAACGCACCCTAATGCACGATGTCCTTTTAAATGAATAAATCATCAAGATACTTAATTGAGAAATTTTACTACTTTTTTATGGTTTGAGCATGACGAGGTTAAGGAGCGCGTGATAAGGAGCCCAAGTATAAAGTGGCAATGTGTATAGCCGAAATAAAACTTACAAGACAATATATTGAAACGTATTGGTATTTTAACTAGAACCGTCACATGATACCGATTTTCTACTGTCTTTTATATCTTTTTTATCGTCAAATAATTTTCTGATAAAAAAATGTGACGAGATTTTATTGCCGACTGTTTTCTTTGGACATCGATCAATTGCTCACTGATACGATTCTAAAGAGCCCAAACTCGTTAGGATTGCTTTAATCTATTACAGAGCTCCTAGAGCCACCTTCCCGCTCCATCATCAGACCAGCCCCTTGATACCATATTATTGTATTGTCATCAAATTTAAGTAGGCATGCAAAATTTCAACTCGATCGGTTGAAGATATCTGCTTCAAAATGTTTATACTCTGTAATCCTGCACCAACTATAACTTATATATTTGTTGAATCCAGTGGTTGACTGGTAGAGAATGTCCTAAGGTAGAAATCCGCCTATGTAATTTATTTATGAGCAATATCGTTTAAGGGGCTACCCGCTCTCAATGACCTTCGATCTGTTGCGATAGATTTACCATATTATAAATAGCTAATCATAATAACATAGTTTTTCCACAACAAAATACCGTATCAAGTACCTTTCACATGTCACTGACTTTGAGATATAGGCCGTCAAAGTTTACGATTTTTTCGGGGAAAAAGTTGTGGAAACGGTTTTTTGCGTTTTTCTCGAAAAGTATTGAGAAAAATAGAAAAAGCTTCACAGCAAATTTTGTGGAATATGGTTTAGAACAATAAAATGTAAGATATTTTGTACATATACACCGGGGATAAAAGTAGAAACGAGATTAGTGTATTTTTGGTCCTTCACCGAATATTTTTTTATAAAATACAGTCGTTAAATCAAAATTCGGGTCACTACAAAGTGTTAAGCATAGACCATACTACAATATATATTAAATAGGACATTATAACTCTATAATCCACAAACTAGATACGATGTAAAAATCATCAAATTGGCTGATTTCTGCAGGGAGCCCCTTAAATAAATAAATAAGAACTCAGAAAACTATCATGAACATACAATGATTCGATGGCGCCATCTGGTAACCAGAGCAAGCAACACGATGCTGCGCATGCGGCGTGCAAACACCTCACGCTTAACAATGCTTCAACTCTTAATGTTTTACCACACTATTCACAGATGGCGCTAAAATCAACCATGTATTCGTGGTTGAAACTTAAGAGATTTACACTTGTTAACGATACTAACGAGTGTAAATATCTCCATACTTCAAAAGAACAGATAACAGACCTATCGGCCGCTTTTAAGCCATTAATAAATTATCAAAGGCCTGTATATATCTATAAGAATTCAATAGCTCCACTTACCTCCGCCCAAAAGCAGACGATCAGAGAGGATCCTGACATCAGTAATGGATAGTACGCGGAGAGAAGACTCGTCGCCCAGCCCTCTTGGAACGCCGACTGGAGAAAGAAGACATTCAATTTAATTACAGAACTATATCAGGATATAAATAAATAAAGATAGAATTCAAACATAAACCAAATAAGGTGTTTCGCATTTCGGGATAAGATGATAAATTGATATTGCTTCATTCATCACGATACAGTCTTCATCTTCTCAAGAATGGCTTTCGCGCTAATAGTAATAAAATAAGAGTTTAAAGTAAGAAGAAGTTTGATAGCAAAACGTTAGATTAGGTCGATCGCTGTGGATATACTGGGGGATCCAACGTTCAGGATTGAACTACTACTGTTATGATGATGATTGATGATCGACGAGCTCTAAAGATTTGGTTTAATATATAGTCAAAATGTGGCCGATAGGGCCGATGAACTCTTTAATAGCAATTGCTGATTACGAACCGAAAACCACAACGTAATACGGTTCAGGTACCGATGACACAGACAAAGAGACAGACAGATGAACGAGGCCAGGACGACCAAGTATAGTATCTTTTGAGTGGTGACCTTGCAGGCTCTAAGGAAGGTGGGCACCTTGAGTCTTCTGTACTCCGACACTATGCATACGTCAGCTGTGGACTAACACTGATAATGGATATACTCACAGGTGACAAGACGTAGGCCCCGCGGATGAACGAGGCCAGAAAGGCGACCAAGTATAGCATCTTCTGAGTGGTGACCATGCAGACTCTAAGGAAGGTGGGCGCCTTGAGTCTTCTGTACTCGGACACTATGCATACGTCAGCTGTGGACATAAACTGATGATAGATATACTCACAGGTGACACGAAGTAGGCCCCGCGGATGAGCGAGGCCAGAAAGGCGACCAAGTATAGCATCTTCTGAGTGGTGACCTTGCAGGCTCTAAGGAAGGTGGGCGCCTTGAGTCTTCTGTACTCCGACACTATGCATATCGTCAGTTGCACTGCACACACGAACGCCACTAGGAGGAATACGCCGCCGATACCTGGAAGAGAAAACAAATTAGCATTATTTTAGATGAACAGAAACTAAGAGTGCCGAAGGAGTAAGAAAGACGGTAATATTTATTACTAGTCCTTATTAACAAAAGCTGTGATATAAGGCACGGTGATTGGACTCATCATTAGCTAGTTCTCTTTAGAAGGTACGTTGTGAGGACCGAGGGCGCAGCCCGCGCTACGCGCCTCCGCCGACGTCACAGCGTCCGCGTAGTAAGCGAGCAGGGAGCGCATCTTACACGCAGTAAACCCGTTTTGTATTTTAATGTGAATGTGGTCTTGTTTTTTTAGGATGATTTCTCGCGAGAGACAGTGAACAGGCGGTATACTCACACGCGTGGTACGGCATGTTGGGCCCGGCGCACTGTTCCCCGGAGTACCGGATCTCGCACAGGCACGTGCCATTCATGCAGTCCCCGCGCCCGCTGCAGCCGAGGGCGCAGCCCGCGCCGCGCGCCGCCGCCGACATCACAGCGTCCGCGTAGTAGGCGAGCAGGGAGCGCATCTTACACGCAGCGCCGCACCCCGTCGCTCGGTCTTACTGGAATAGAAAGGACACTCCATTGAGTTTATATAGCTGGGAAGATAACAAATCTACGATACGACATGTCCAGTGCGTGATTTGTCGCTCGGTCTTACTGGAATAGAAAGGTTTTTCTAAGACATGACTTGAACTTTATCAGGGCTGGTTAGCCCTCACTACCAGTGAGTCGGACTTTGTGTGGGAGTATAACATGCTAATGGAATTATCTCCGCGCCATAGGAGTAAAGTGGAATAGGAAGGACACACCACTGAGTTTATATATAGCTGGTAAGATAACAAATCTATGATACGACAAAAACGCGAACTTTAGCTTTAGGTATAGATATACACTAGATAGAAGAACGTTTTGATCACTGGGCCTGTATTCGACACTTACTTTGAGTGATCTCGCTATCGTATTGTATTATTATTTTATTGATATTATCTTGCTATGAACTTACTTTCAGTCGAATACCAAATAAGAGACACCTCGCTTAAGAAAATACGATTAATTACAATACGGCTATAACGTCTGCTATTGGTTGACGCGCGTGTGTGATGATACCCAGACTTATAAAATTAATAACTATCCATGTTCCGACTTTCAATTTCAATTTTTAATAAAATCTACTTGAAAAGAGCGGTTAGTACAGTCAGCTGCAGAAGTATCTAAGCAGATGAACATGGTTACAAATATCTGTACAACCCATAAGGGTTGGTCGAGAAAATAATTTCTCGATAGAGCTCGTGTGTAAATATATAATTTGGAACACCTGGCGTGCGTTGCAACTTCTGCCGATGACTGTAGTAATTTAAACTGTGTATCTTACGCGCGAGCATTTAGTGGTGCAAGGACAGATTGAAGGCAAAAGGTCTAGAGGGCGGTCCCCAACCCGATGGACGGATCTGATAAAGACAGTGACAGACACCAGCATTTCACAGTGCTCTCGAAATGCTGCTAATAGGGTAAAGTGGAGACAAATTGCGAAGGCCGCCACCCGACCCGAGAGGACCGCGGACGAAGATCACCCGTGTACAAAGACATCATCATCGAGACCACGACCACTCTGACAAGAGTGAGACGACTAGAAAGAAGAATCTTACTAAACAATGACTCTAATTTTAAACACAGAATTGTATTGAACCATTGATACCAAGATTGATACAGGTGTATTTACATTGAATATCATCATCTGTTAGTCTGTCACTATGAACAAACGCTTTTTAATTAGAGAAATCGGTAGATAAACCTATATGCACTTAAGTGTATATCCTACGTGTGTGTGGTATGGAGTTTTTTGTATGTAATTCTTTCGTATTGAGGTATAGGTACAATAAAGAGTATTGTTTCTAACTATCTATCAATAAACTATTTTAAAATTTTAAGGTACACTCAGAAGATGCCTATACATCCTGGTCCTAACAAGATTCAGACAATTCAACGCAGCCCCTGCTCAAGCTCAAAGAACAAGTCTCGAACCAATAACGACGTCGGGTGCTCCAAACGTTTATCTTGCCCCCCCTTTATCACATAGCTACGCCACCGGACATTGACATTAAAACATAAATAGTTCCCCTAAGCACATAAACGTAAATAGTGTCAATGGGCGACGGTAATCGCTTTCCATCAGGCGATCCGTTTACTCGTTTGCCCCTTATGGCATAACATCGCTGAAGTTGATAAAGAAGTGATATTCCGGACAAATGCCATTAGAAACGACGAACTATCCCCTGGTCCTGACACTCACGTGCTCACGTAACCGCTGGCACGGGACCGAGGTCAACGCACCGCGATACCTATAATTGGATGGCGTGGTTTGACGATAGAGACGTGTCAGGAACTTAGGACACAAGTCGAGAGGAGAGTGCGAGATTGCTTGTCTCGCTTATCGGCGAGCGTACGGCGTCAGATAGGGATTGCAATCCTCTGGACCTCTAGTTGAATTTAGTCTCCGGATACACAATACAATCAACAGACAATAGCACTCCACTTAAAACAGTATTCTGTAATGTAACACATTCTTTTTTAAACGACAATTTTGTAAACCACACCCAATTTGAGAAGGGCTACCAAATCATGTGGAATACCACAGCTGTGTCAATTTCTATATGAGGAACAGCAAGGACTTGAACGCGGCGCTGCGGCTAAATAGCCTACGAACCAGTGTGGACTAAGGGTGCCAGGCTCCACCTTCCGCATTTGTTTGTACAAAATCAGCGCTACGAACGCCCTGATTTTGTACATTTATTATATGTCGTGTAATTATGTCGTATTTTGGTAACACCCAATTAACACTTTCGGGTACACCGACAGTGTGTGTCATAGGCCTAGAGAAATAATCATGATGGATGTGTTTTTTGTTAGCCAATGGAATAACTTCATTTACTAGTCCTCGCTCAGCGCAGCTGATTCTATTGGTTGACAAAAACATCCCATCCCTCGCTAAACATCCTTGGTGGAAACGCAGGCTTACTCCCGTTGGAGTAGTAAAATAAAATGAGGTAACTTCTCCCCGGGAGGGAAATAACACTAAAGGCGCATTTGCATTATACAAGTTTCTAGCACATTCCATACAATAAACTTGAGGCAAGAAAATATTGCTCAGTCTAAACCTAACGTGATATTCTTGAATATTGAAAGCAACTTAAATACATTACTGGCATAGGTGTAAACAGAGACTAATAGTTAATTGCATGCCAGAATTGCCATCCAATTTATCAATTCGAAGATGGATTCCGTGTATGCGAGTTTTTGAAAATTGCTCATGTGTAAACACTATGGTACAATTAAGGAATAGAATTTTTGAAAGGCAAGGATTGTATGCAATAATGACCGTTTCTTGTACAAGAAAGTTGTATAATGTAAATGGGCCTTTAGGATTCATAATGCTGATGATATCACCAAAGTTTCGGTAGCAAAACCGCTTAGTAACGAACAGGGTGCAAAAACTGGAACGAAGTCTAAAATCGTGTTCCAACAGCGGGACCGAAATCCGTTTTGAGTTTCATCATGCATTGTAAACAAATTTCGTTTGGACAAAGGAACTGTATTCCAAAACCGTTTAATATCAGTCTGTTATACTGACCTAGTTAACTCAGATTCGCATTCATATTGGAGTTGATATTTAAACGTTTTAATCATAATTTATTATTCTGGCACACGATAACGTCTCCGCTGGTGTTATCACAGTTGACTACCATTGTTAGAGGCTCAATTTCCTGAATAATTATATTCAATTTATTAAAACAAATTTGAAAACTGCCGTATTTTATGAAAACTTGATCGATAAGTATGACTCAGATAAGTAAACTAACTTTGCAAGAGAAACTTAGTGTTTACTTCTATGTATTTAACTATTCATAACATCGCGTACAATACGTACGTTAAAAAAAAATTGGGCAAGTGCGAGCCCGACTCGCGCATGAAGGGTTCCGTACCTATACATATATATATAATCTATAACAAGTTTGTTGTATGGGAGCCCCCCTTAAATATTTATTTTATTTTATTTTTAGTATTTGTTGTTATAGCGGCTATAGAAATACATCATCTGTGAAAATTTCAACTGTCTAGCTATCACCCTGTGAAAATTTCAACTGTCTAGCTATCACCAGACGGACGGACGGACGGACGGACGGACGGACGGACGGACGGACGGACGGACGGCGAAGTCTCAGTAATAGGGTCCCGTTTTTACCCTTTGGGTACGGAACCCTAAAAACTACCTATAGCCACCTTACCCTCGCCCAGACATTAATATTAAGTTCCCATAAAAAAAGATCTCGAAAACAGCATGACTAAGTGTAGAACAACATTTCTACCGATTCCAGAATAAAACTCTTTCGGAGAAATTAATTTACCTAAAAAATACCCTAAATACTGACTCCATAGTACCATGAGAAGCAGAAGAAACAGAACAGAAAGAACAACAAACGGTTTTTTTTATTTAACCCAGTGAAAATCAACATTAATTTTTGATATGTTGTAGGGATCAGTTAGGGCGGTGTTCATCCAACTATGCAACTTCGCGAATCACGTGCTGGCTGTGCAATGCGCTAAAACTTCGAAATTTTGGAACTTTTTTTGCTTTATGGTCTAAAAGTCGTAAATCATATGTTTTCGCCAATCCAGGTTTAGGAGGTTTTAGAGACCATTTACAATTTAAGCTAAATTGTAGCTCTCTACATGCCAACTATGGGGGCCATACAATAGCTCTTCGAATATGGCGTATATTATCTAATGGGTGATTCTAAGGGCGTGGCCACATGTCCACGACACGGCGTCGTAAACGTAAAACGACACGGTGTCGCGTCGGAGCGCGACACATTATCCACCGTGCGAATATACGTGACCGCGTCGTGAAAACACACGACACGGCGTCGTAAACGTAAAACGACGCTGTGTCGCGTCGGAGCGCGACACATTATCCACCGTGCGAATATACGTTGCTGCGTCGTGAAAACACACGACACGGCGTCGTAAAACGTAAAACGACGCTGTGTCGCGTCGGAGCGCGACACATTATCCACCGTGCGAATATACGTAATTCTTACCTTATTGTTAATCCCAACATCTCCAGAGGTCGAACTGGTTTCCTAAATACATTTTGCCTTTTTAAACGAGGCGATATTTTCCATAATAGTTCTTCAAAACTTGACACAGACATTCTAAAATAATCATAAAACTTGTGATCACTTATTTTTAAAGCCTCGTACTTCCTTTTGAAATGACTGCCATCATGGTTCATTATAGAAAGATATGGATTTATCCAACATTTTCGTTTCTTCTGCTTTTTCTTCATGCTTCTTCTTAAAAGCAACAAAAGCAGAATACGTGTGATAGGATCCATGTCGAATTGAAAACAGATCGCAAAATATTTTGAACATGTACGAGCAGCTGCGGCGTCGTAATCGAACGTGGCACCGCACCGTGCATCTACTCAACACAGCAAAGTTAATCTGCCCGGTGCAGCATGTGTTTTCACGACGCGGCAACGTATATTCGCACGGTGGATAATGTGTCGCGCTCCGACGCGACACAGCGTCGTTTTACGTTTACGACGCCGTGTCGTGTGTTTTCACGACGCGGCAACGTATATTCGCACGGTGGATAATGTGTCGCGCTCCGACGCGACACAGCGTCGTTTTACGTTTACGACGCCGTGTCGTGTGTTTTCACGACGCGGCAACGTATATTCGCACGGTGGATAATGTGTCGCGCTCCGACGCGACACCGTGTCGTTTTACGTTTACGACGCCGTGTCGTGGACATGTGGCCACGCCCTAAGGGGCAAAAAAAAAAAGATCACTGCAAGCGGAAAAACGACCTAAGGTACGTCATGTTGTAATGTCATGTCCCGTCACCTTGATACTTTTAGACGGCCAATCACTGCGACTTTTTCACCGTGACATTAATTATTGCTTACTTCCAGTTCTCTACCGAGCGGTCACTTTAAACCTAGCCACTGCGTACACTACCTATACTATGACCCGGATAATTTGCCGCGTAACAAGGCACAAATAAAAATAGATTCTATAGCGAGATGCGTTTCACCGTTATAACACGCTCACAATGATCTGTACAACCTTTATTATCTGGATAATAGAGTCTGTGTGCATAGCATTTTGAACATCTGGCGTGCGTAGTAACTTCTGATGCTGACTGTACAACAATATTATGCAAGCGATAACACAGTACAGTGTAATATAAACCGGTTAGCCTTGCGGCTACGGTATTCGAGTAGTTACGGTGTAGCACGGGGCCTCTGTCTATTCGTACTATCCGATTGAGTTAGGTTTGCACCTCCTATGTATCACGTCGCATAGAAATCAGGTGCATTCTTAGTTTAAACGGGTACAAAAGTTTGTATGATTGGCTTAAATAGTACTATTGTGAGTTTATCCTTCGTAGATTTTTACAATATTTTGTTTGCAGTCGATACTGGGGTTTTAACTGAGTAACTTTTGTGTATTGACAACACACATATGATTATAGTAAATTTCTGGATCCTGAACTTTTACATAAAATAGCCTCTTCGGAATTCCCGGTATTACTCAATTGAAATAGATATTGTCAATACAACATATCATAAATCATAACAGGTGTCATCTAAGAACTTGGAAACACTATTTGCAGGATACCCCATTGGATAATTTGACCTATTTGCGTTTAAGAGCAACGCTCAAACTTTCTCAAGCGCAACTAGTGATTTTCTATTTAGAGTAGGTATTGCTAATTCGCACATAGCGGTTCCTTTAATGCTTTCCGTGACCAGAAGTATTTAAAAAAGGAGATTTACTACTAAGATATGCTCTTTTATAACCGGGGCAGTGTAACGAACTTGATACTGAGCTTAAGTATGCTAATTAATGTATACATAGGTACACATATTCGATCAGAGAAGAATATTAATTGTGTTGGTGATGGCTATGGCTAAATTTGGCCAGTACCCATATGAATACCAACAATAACAATGTATAAAGCCGGTTGGCGAAAAAACTCTATGATATGATAATCCTATATATTTTAGTTTGATTCATTTGTAGCTTGAATAAAATAAAGATAAACAAGGCAATAAATATCGGACAACCTCACACAAATCGACCTAATCCCAGATTAAGCTCCAGCCGGCTTGTGGTATAGGTGTAATACCTACGCTACTAAATACATATATAATATTAAAAAAATATATAAATATGGACACACCAATGGCCCAAGAACAAATATTCGATAACTCCTAGTTACATAACCATTTTATACGAAAATACATATTAATTTGACTGAAGTTATGTGCCGTATTCACCGCTCAAGAACCTTTTTGCCTGAACCGGTGCTTGGTTCTACCACTTTTTTAGGGTTCCGTAACCCAAAGGGTAAAAACGGAACCCAATTACTAAGCCTCCGCTCCGTCCGTCGGTTCGTCTGTCACCAGGCTGTATCTTATGAACCGTGACAGCTAGACAGTTGAAGTTGAAACTTTCAACAGATAGGGGCTTTTCCATGATATTTCGTCCTATGGGCATTTTCTCATGATACTTAATAGGTAGACAGTTAAAACGTTCACACGAATGTAGATATTTGTTATCGCTATAACAACAAATAATTAAAATAGGTAAAAAATATATGGAGCCCCATACAATGAACGAGATTTTCGCTCGATATTGGTACGAAACCCTTAGTGTGCGAGTCCGACTCGCACTTAGCCGGTATTTTTTTATAATTTATAATAGCCTGAAACTTCTGAAAAAAAACAAATGCGTTAAAAATGTATTACCAATTGACATGTAAACTTTGCGGGCAAATGTTATTGGGTAATTCTTATTCTCATGCATTTTTTTGTGATTTGTAAGAATCACATGTTTATTTTGTTTAAATCAAAAATCTATTTATGCCTTTTTTGAGCAAATATCCTCTACTTATCTTTTATAGATAAGATAAAGATAAAAATCATTTATTCAAGTAGGATTCATGGGAATCACTTTTGCATCGTCAATAAATTACACTCAATATAATACAATCAAATATAGCACTTACATTTATGAAAACAAATTCAAATATTTCAGCTCAAACGCATCGTTAAAAGTAAGTGAAAAATTAAATCAATGAACTTTATAAAATACGTCAGAACATTTTAAAATACATTAAGTTAACAGATAAAAATAAAATATTTTATAGAAAAAAAAAAAATGTTAATGTCAACAAAAGTAAACAAATTATTAAAAATATAAATGTACGTTCCAAATTAAATATATTTAAAACATTAAGATATATTAAAATTATACAATAAAAATCCATCACATAACATTAGCACTGTCCAAATCAGGCCAAGCTTTTTTATCGTTCAGATAATCCTCGACACTATAGTAAGCTTTCTTCAGCAAAACTGATTTCAAATATTTTTTTAAAGTAGGTAGGGGTAGTTCCTTTGCTTCAACAGGTAACTTATTGTAAAACAGTATACATTGACCCATAAATGACCTATATATTTTCCGCACACGAAATTTCGGGATAACAATTTTGTGTTTGTATCTAGAACTAAGCATTTTTTTAAATGAATCTATATTTTTAACCGCGTAAATAATGTTTTCATATATGTATTGAGATGGCACTGTCAAAATATTAAATTCTTTAAAACGATCTCTTAGCGAGTCACGTGACCGCATGTTATAAATAAAGCGAATTGCTCTTTTTTGTAATACAAAAATGCTATGTATGTCTGCAGCCTTTCCCCATAGCAAAATTCCATAAGACATGACATTGTGAAATTGGCTAAAATAGACTAAACGCGCTGTCTCTACGTCCGTCAGTTGCCTGATTTTTTTGACAGCGTAAGCAGCTGAACCCAATTTGTTGGCCAATGATGATATGTGGGGACCCCACTGAAGATTTTTGTCTAGAATCAAGCCTAAAAAAGTAGTTTTATCAGTCAATTCTAAGAGCTCCCCATTTAAATACAAAGACGGACTATCTAATTTTACGTTAGGTAATGTGAACCGTATACATTTAGTTTTTTTAGAATTAAGTAATAAATTATTAATAGTGAACCAATTTAAGACTTTCGATAGTGTATTATTTATGCTATTGTAGTCCACTAATGCTCGATTAATTTTAAAGATCAGGGATGTATCATCTGCAAAAAGAACAATCTTGCAATCATTTTCTACGATATATGGCAAATCGTTTATATAAACTAAAAAAAGGAAGGGTCCCAGAATCGAGCCCTGGGGCACGCCTAGTTTCACAGCTGCTCCATCCGATTGTGTTCTATTTATGACTACAGATTGCATTCTGTGGCTTAGATATGATGATACCAAATTTAAGGCATTTTCAGATATCCCATAATGTTTCAATTTCAATAATAAAGTCCCGTGCTCCACACAATCGAACGCTTTCGAAAGATCACAGAATATGCCTATAGCATCGCAAGAACTTTCCCATATCTCATATATACATTTTATGAGTTCCGAAGCGGCATCGGTGGTCGATCGACCTTTTCTGAACCCAAATTGCTGACAGTGAAGCAAGCAATTTCTATTGAAATGCTGAAGTAATTGGTCTAACATAATTTTTTCGAACACTTTGCTGAGGACTGGTAAAATAGAGATCGGGCGAAAATTTGTGATGTTCGTTTTTTCACCTGATTTAAATAATGGTACAACTTTACTTATTTTCATTGCATCTGGAAACACACCTTCCATCATGCAACAGTTGAATATACAACTTAAATAAGGTGCGATTAAACTAATAATGTGATCTATAACGTTAACTGATGTCCCCCACAAATCCTCTGTATTTTTTGTATTTATGGATTTAAAGGTCTTACATATGGTTTCAGGATTAACTGGGCAAAATTCAAACGTTTCTGTGCATTTAGGTACGCTAGACATTATCAGAGATTTAGCTCGTTCTGGAGATGAATTGAGATTTTTGGTGGTGAGAATAGCTATATTTGAGAAAAATAATTCAAATTCCGATGCCACTTCTATATCTGATGTTATCACTTTTCCACCCTGCGCTAAGCTAAATTGAAAATTGTGAGGTTTGGCTTTACCAGTTTCATTGTTAATAATTTTCCATGTAGTTTTAGCTTTATTGTTGGATTTTAAAAGTTTTGACTTAATATGAATGGATTTCGCTACTGTACATACTTGTTTAAATATTTGTGAGTATTTCTTAACATAATTAGTAAAATTTTCATCCTTGTTAAATTCTTTCATACCATAAAGCTCGTAAAGTTTATTCCTACTCTTATAAATTCCTGTAGTAGCCCAATCACTAAACTTTTTTTATCTATACCACCTGTAATAGTTTTTAGTTTAAAATTGTTATTAAATTCTTTTAAAATGACGTCAAATAGATCATTATAGGCTCTATTTGAATCGTGTTGAGATAATGACAAGGAAGGTAATTTGCATTGAATCCCATGTTTGAATTTGTCTATTCGAGTATCAGTTATGGGTCTATAGGTAATACATTGAGTAACATTTTCAGAAGTATGCTGAAGTGTAATTTTTTGCCCAGAATGGTCTGAATTGAAACAATGAAATACTTCCTGCTCCAAACATTTACAGTTACAAAATATGTTGTCTAGACAAGTTTTACTAGTTGCCGAAACCCTGGTTGGTTCAAGAAATATATTTTTTAAATGAAAAGACTTAAAAAAACTTAATAGCCTTGCACTTGAACGTGACGTCTCCAGCAAGTCGATATTAAAATCACCGCAGACTATAACATGTTTGCTACTTTTGGAAACTAAGCTTAACACATTTTCCATTGTTAATTCAAACTCGCAGTAAGTTGCTGATGGAGGTCTATATACACAAATAACTATGTAGTATTCCAATTCAACGCAAGCTATTTCAACTACTTGTTCAATCGAGTGCTTTACAATATCTAGACGTTCTTTTGATTTTACATTCTTTTTTACAATAATTAAAGAACCTCCGTGAATTGCATTCGTTCTTGTAAAATTACTAATTAATTCGTAGTTATCAAAATTTACAGTTAACTGACATTCTCTAAGCCAGTGTTCTGTAATGCACATTATTTGTATGTCATATGTATCTAAAAATAAGCCTATTTCCAGTTCTTTGCTGGAAAAACCTCGAATATTTTGATGTACCTACTAGTTGAATATCCTGAGGTTTTTCCGTTGTCTTATTTAAAAGTTTAAATTTGATGTCGAAGCAAGGGAGGTAGTGGTAACAGCACTCGTACCAGTTTCAGTAGTGGTAGTAGTAAGGGTCGTAGCCGTGCAAGTAGTGGTGGCAGTAGTATTAGTAGTATAAGTCTGAGCTCCATTTTTTTTATTGTAACGGTTTGGCTCTAATTTGTAGGCCAATAACGTTACTAAAAGTATTTTATACTTCTTTGAGATATACATCTTATCTGATGAAAACACAAAACAGTCTACAAACTTATTGGTGTCAAAGAAGTGATATTTCTTGTTAAAGCAAATGGCGTTATACATAAAAGAGTTGAGCTTTGATAACTTAAAATTATATTCACAAGACAATGTCTGGGAGTATGGTAGAGCGCACATTATTATTTTACCTATGCCTGAATTCTCTACTGTATCCAAGGTTTGAATTAGCTTGTCAATGTCTGCTCTAGTCACTCCAAGACTATTGCCCAGTAAGACTATAAGAGTAGTATCAGAATCAAATTTATCTTTAGAGATCAATTCACAAATATGGCCCAAACTAGCACCGGGATAGCAATTATTTATTATTTTTTGGCTTAGCCTATAGTTCAGAATTGAAGCCACTCCGGCTCCGATTTGGTCCGAGTACAAAACTACTTTATTATAATTTACACCTCTTTCACAAATTTTGATGTCTGAAATTGTTAATACACTATTGCCCAGGTCTGTAGTTGGCACAATGTCTGGACTCGCTGAAAGGTTGGCGTGACCCCTCTTCTCATCAGATGTTGTGGGTTTTAAACAAGAGCAAAAGTGATTGTCCATTAATGAGTTGAATTGCTCTTCAATAACTTTATTGTTTTCTAATAACTGGGTAAAGGCCATCACATGTTTACTGTTTTCCTCTACAGATTTAGCATACATAAGAGAAGTAGCCTCTAGTTTTTCATTTAAACTGTTTATTTCGGTCTGTAAATCACACATATTTCGGTCATATGCAGTCTTATTGTTTTCCATTTGTTTTTTACATTGTTCTGCTGCGTTTTTCATTGTTATGAGATCTTGCTTTATTTTTAAATAGTTCTTAAAATGCTTATTCTTCTTGACAAGTTTTTGTGTACGCCGTATATATCTGTTGATTTTTACATATTTTTTTAATTTATTATTACTACTGTAGAACAATGCATTTTTAGTTGATCCTGTGTCTACAAATTCCTGATAAAGGTTTTGGGTATGCATTGATTCTCGTCTTTTTTCTTCATTTCTGTAAAAATCTAGCTCCTGCTGTGCATCACCCAGTTCTTTTTCTAAATTAGTGATGCGCTTCAGTGCGACTTCGTGTGTTGAAGCACAATTATTAAAAGAATCCACTAACTCCTGCAAACGATCACACTTATCAGTGGTGATATCATGTTTAAGATCAAGTTCGACAAGGCTATTTTTCAACTCTGTGTTTTTCTGTAATATTTTGTGTAGTTCCAGTTCGCTGTCGTCCCGTTCCTTTAAAAGCTGGTCGCATTCACTTTTGGATATTTTTAGTTCCTTTAGAACGGTTTTTAGTTGAGTTTCCAGTTGTCGAATGGTGGTTTTACGGGTCGTTGAACTCATCATTAGGTACTATGTAATTTAAAATAATTAAATGAAAATTAAAAATCTATATGTGTGATGTGTTTTGGAACGCTCCCTCAGCAGTTTGAAATGACAAACATGTTTGCGTTTAGCTGCGTAAAAACGCCTCTGCATATGCATGTGTGCGTCAGTGCGTAAGCGCTGATTGGTGGGTCATTATCATACCATTCACAAAACAACAAAGCGAATTTAAACTTTTGTACCGGTAGAAAGATCCTATAAATAGTTTGAGTACAACTCACAGTTTCCGCAGTTTATTGTTGGATATAGAAGCACTAATTTGTTTCACTAATATGTCTGTGCGATATGGTCGTCCTTTTTGCAAAGACTGAATAAATTTAATATTTATTTTCATTTAAATTCTACGAGACACAACAAAACACGTCTTGACAGATGTAAGCGCTTAGGCGTTTTTTTCAATTATAAACACATTTACCTTAAAATATTCAGAAATATATATAAAAAAAAGAATGTTTGCCCAAAATGTCACGTCCATGCCGTGTGATATTTCCCGATTTTCTAATAAAATATTTTTTTCTGCTACAATATCAAGTAATTTTGACTAATGTTATACGAATGACGCAAAGCTAATAAATGTCTGATAACATTATTAAAAAGTTGTAAAAGTATAATGTAACAGTTTCTGATTCAGAACATCATAAAGTTTGTGATCAATTTTTTTGTCACAGCCATGTGTGTTTGTTTAAATACGTGTAACTTGGTAGACAATTATATTTGAAGCTAGCAGCCCTATTTAGGCTTTTTAAGAACGGAAAAACTACCTTCTTGTCGGTTCTGCTTATGACAAAGTGCGGTGAATGTATAGCAAAAATATTTTCTTGTATTTATTAAAGAAAAGGACAACCTTAGTACGTCACCACCGTGGAATGAGTTTTAAATGTAAGTTCTACTGTTATGTTATTGATACTTATATAAATTGTACCTCAGAAATAACAGAATAAGGTGATTGTTTAAAATTGGCGAGACAAAGCAAATTGTTCCATTATGTCGCACATGTTCAAAATTTGTCACGACCATAGATAGATCTAAATGTCACGACCACGGAATTTTTCAAACCTCGGTTGTGACATGTAATGCTTGGTTGTGACATTCTTGTAGTATATTTGAGTAATTTGATGATTTTGTTTGCTAAGTTGGGTTATCAATTTGTTGTATTTTTTCCGCAGATGTCACCAAAGAAAAATAAATTAAATCAGCCATCTAGCGAGAGTCTTTTTAAGATGTTTGTCGTGACTCTTCGCTATAAGACCGTTAGCCGAAACGACTATCGGGACAATGATCGTCGAGTCAACATCCCACATGGCGGTCACCTCGTGAGCCAAGTAAGGTACTTGCTGAGTTTGTCCTTCTCGGCATTCACGAGGTTCTCGTCATGGGGGATGGTGATGTCGACGAGCACTGCCTGGCGCTTGGATCGATCTACCAAAACGATATCAGGCTTATTGGCTACAATAGTCCTGTACGTGATGATAGATCGATCACAATAGAGCGTGGCACGACCATTCTCAAGAACTGGCATCGGTGCGTACTTATAGTACGGCACCTCAGACCCCACAAGACCGTATCGAAGAGCAAGTTGCTGGTGAATGATCCTGGCTACTTGGTTACTTGTTATTTGACACAATTACTTGATTTTCGATGAAATTGTCACACCCATGTTATACAGTCTCACAACTATGCTTAGGGATGTCACAGCCGTGTACATGCATTACTTTAATCACTTGCAGAGGGTATTAAGCTTGTCCATCGGCACCAAAAATTAGCCTTTGGTATGTACTCTTAATATACACCGCAATATATCACAGAAAAAAAAAAAAAAAAAAATGTTAATATTTTAAAACTATATGAGAATCACCCTATTGAAGATTGCACACGCCCTTCCATTGAATCCAAGGACACTTCATTTCCTTCCTTGCCTTCCGACACGTGCTGGTTTCGCCATGAATGATAATGCGCAGTAACGACTGTCTGTAATATATGTACCTACCTACTAGCTTCTGCCGTTCTGCCCGCGACTGCGTCTGCGCAGAATTGGATTATCATAAGGATTTAATAAAGCGCCCAATTTCAATTTTCGTGGAGTCCGGACGCCCATAAACTTTACTCTTTAATAAAAAAAAAAACTTTCCGAATGTTCTTCGGACCACAGAGCCGGCTCATTCCTCGGCCAAAGGATTAGCTTGGCTATTCAACGGGGGAATGTAGCCGGCATCATGGGTACCCTGCCGCAGGGCCATGATTTGGGGGACATCGGTTTTGTTAGTTAATTTTATTTAGGTTAAGTTGTGTACTGTTAATTTTTACTTGTGTTTCGTTTACTAATAAATATTTTATTTGAATTTCAAAACGGTATTTGATGATCTCTCATATCAGCTACTCTTTATGGAACATCAAATACTATTTGTTAGTATAAAGTTACTAAGAAGATACTGGCTTGTGACGTCATAAAAATCAAAAGTAAAAAACACGTCTTCTTTTTAGTTTTGTCTAATAAAAAATAGTATAATGTCCAAAAGGTAGTGGTAGTTTAAGGGTAGTATTTAAACGCACATCAAAAAAAAACCTTTTTCTATGCAAAAATAATCAAAATTTATATCAAAATTACTGATTGCACAGCAAATATTGCACTCAAAATGTTACTAAATATGACTACAATTTATATTTGTGGCGTGCATCTATTTATTTAAAAGTAAAGCATATTTAAGTAATGCATAGCTAATAATGACTACCGCACATTATGGAGCGTTTTTTAGGGATATAAAAAAAAAACTAACCTAACCTAACCCGGCCGAGTCGGATCTGCTCTGAAAGTTGATCAGGATTAGATGGTTACCTATCTGAAACACTAATTTTTGTTTCCCATTTGTAACGTTTCGCCAAATTTTCATTTGTCCGAAAGACATTTTTTTTCAAAAACCGTTTATTTTTCAGAATAATTATGAAACAAACCTAACCTAACCTACTGGGTTCTTTAAAAAGATGAAAAGTAATGTCGTGCTGAAGTGTATTTTCTAATTATCTGCAGTACAATGTTTGCTAGGCATTTATTTGGCATGTATTTAACGCGGCGACAAATTAATCAGATTTAGGGATTTATAAAAAATTAAAGGGGATAGCAAAAATAATAAGTTGGCGACTAATTGCGGAGACTATTAAAGTAAAAAGTAGCAGCTAAGTAATCAATTTTCGGCTTTGTTTCAATATAAACTAGCATCGAGTTATTGTTTTGGCGACTGAATTAACTAATTAAGCGGAAACATGACAGCGGATAAAAAGTTGAAAATGGCCTACTCTAATTGTTCAATGGAGATTACATATAAAATAAATCAAGGTCATAAAAAAAATACTTTGTGCGACAATTTAAGAGCTTTAATCAAAGTTGAAAATTGCATGTATAAATAATAATTTTGGTCTATAGTTTTATTTAGTGGCTCTGATTTTGGTAAAATTTTCGTCAGGTGTGACTGTGATGTCATATTGACACCTATTTTTTATGATTCTATCGTATAGAATACGTTAAAATAAACGTGTTTTGTATGGACAACTTTTTTCTTAACTTAATAATTACCGAGATATGGACTCCTAAAACTGACAATATTTTTTTGGATATTGTGTCAGACTCTGCCTTAGCTCCGGCGCTGCGGGAAGTGCAGCCCTTCCGCCCTTGCGTGGCAAAGCACGGTCGCCCGTACTCCGTTCCGCAGCTTCGGCTTGTTGGTCGCCTTCGGCGACCAGCCTCAGCCGCTCCGCTCCGCACGGCTCCCGAGCTTTGTCACGGCGGGCGAGGGCTGCTCTCCCTCCGCGCCTCCGGATTTTTATATACACTCTAGGGGTAGGGCAGACAAGACCACGTGGAATCGGGGTTGACAGCTTCGGTTCTGAGGCAAGTCTTATGATAATGCAATGCTTATTTTAGCGTAGCGTGTTTTAGCTAGATTCGGACTAAAATAAGCGTGTTTTGTATGGGCAAAACATTTTTACCTAAAAAACGCTTATCGCCGTTTTCATTAAATTATGGTTTCGAAAACTAAAAAAATAACTCCCCATTACTTTTATATAGTACCCATTTTAATATTTAAGCTGCCAGCAAATCAAAGCCCAAAATGCTTTTTTAGATGGAGACCTGTAGTTGCCACTAATATAAAGTTTGTTATCCTTCTGCTAATATTAGTCGCCAAGTCATTATTTATAGTACCTCACCTATGATTTCAGTAATCTTGTTTATTATTTCTGCTACCTTAAAGTAGCTGCCATTATTTGAATTTTAAAATATCCTTAGTTTAAAGCTCATTTGATATAAATGATTGCCAAAATATTTAATCGCTGACAAGTTATTATTTTAGTTGCAAATAGTTTGCTGCTCTTTAATTTTTCTGTCGCCGCGAAAATAATAAGCCCATTTATTTTATTTGCTATGCAATAATTAATTTGATGTAAAAAGTATATAATTGATGAAAATAAATTGATAGGCGATTATTTGTTTGCTGTGCCATTAATAATATCCCGTAGTTTAATTGGTTGGTTCCGTGTATTTTTGAGTGATTAACAACTTATCACCAGGGTTCGCAATATGAATATGTGAGCAAAATTCATTGAAGTGGTCTTCACTGCACTGGCTGTCATAGCTATTTCAATCGATTTAGCTCGCATTTTACGATCCTTGCTTATCACACTTCAATTTCCATAGTAAATTCCACCCTTTTACACTTTCTTAAGTGATGATTCCCAAAAATCTTTAAATAAAAATAAACTACCATGAGTGTCTGGCATATTAAAATACGCGTTGACTCACGTCGTAGACATCGAATATCGTTCGACATGTTTCGAATCGGTACGCGATTCATCATTAGGAGAGCCGATCAGTCGCGGCGGCGGCCAACCGAGCACCGGCTCAAGAGGTGACTAAATCGATTCAGCGATTTAGTCGTGAAGTAACAGACGGACATAGTTCCGTTCGCATTTATTAGTAGGGATTCTGCTTATCTGTGATACAAGCTAGTCAAGGAAAACCTATCGGCCTAGATCTAGATTCTGTATGTCAATGTAATCCCCTGAGATGCCTTATCTAGTTACCTTATTATAATATAACAAACGGGAACTAATCGTGTTTAATGACGTGTTTATTTAACTCTACGTTTCGGACGTAAAGTTACGACCCCATTTTGATAACGTCCCCATTTTGTCATAACAATGCGTGAAAATTGTGTACGTTTATCTAGTAAATAAACAAGTAATAATTGTTGCACAAGGCAGCTCAGGCGGTGCAGGCCTAGTCGGAGATGGAGGGACGACCTGGACTCGTTCCTCAACGGCTGGCCGGAGGAAGCATCTGATCGGCAGTCGTGGAAATTAAAGGGAGAGGCCTCTGCCCAGCAGTGGGACACTCAAACGGGATGATAAAAAAATATGTTGCTGGACTGGAAAACATTATGACGTGATAGATCAATTTTACCGCATCTGCACCTTTATTCGATAATAGTATACTAACTAGGCTTCTGACTTTTCATAGCACGGTAGGACGTTAGAGAGCTATGTAACCGACACTCATATTAAAATGTAATTAATAAATATCTCACTGATGATGATGATGATGATGATGATGATGAAATATCTCAAAGTTTGTATACTAGATTAATGTACCACGCTAAATTTTCTCGTGTTCTTAGCTGACAAATAATATATATATAACGCTAGTCAACTATTCTTCGAGGAGCTCTGGAAATCGTCAGTCAATTTCGGTAGACAAAAACAATAAACATAATCATTCTTATTAAAGTGGCATCAATGAATGAGGCAACGGAAACCTGCGCAAAAAGACACTGGGAAGTCATCAGTCGTAGACTTGACCAAAGTGGGATATATTGTTATTGTTAAAATAGCCTAGAACTTTAGATTCCATACTACTAAAACTTTCATAACAAACAAGACGAGACGGATCGACTAAGCGCTGCGAGCCCGAATGTACCAGCTCAGCAATCCGCTTTTGTTCGACTAAAATAGGTGCGCGTTCGAATCCAGTCGTATACCGGAGTGGTAAGTACGCTACGGTATGTCGCGTCGCCACGCCTTACGATGCATTGCGTTAGATTTTACAAAAAAAAAAACATTAAAATACGGTTCTCAGTCTGTTTTTGCGAAGATCAAAAGAGAGAACCTTCTGTAGTGTTCTGTACTAGTTATAGCAATTCGTAATGGTCTCACAAACTAATCTGAGGCACAGACGACTGCCAAAACTGGCGGAATTCTTGCCAATTTTACCAATTACCGTGCTCGGCAAAATTGGCACGCTCATAATGTCCACCTGCATGGCAGAATCACTGTCTTATTCGCAAGTCCGGCTAACTACAGTGATTGCGGTTATCACATGAGATACCGTCACTTGTCTTTGTCGCTCTGCACTGACATGACAGAGATAGCGATCGCGGGAGAAAGAATTGCTCGGCACGTGCTACAGCCTAATATTTCTGTTCATCTCATTAGTGCTCTTCTTTAGAGCGAAATGTGGCCTCCCGATTTTTTCTTAGACTATGTTCAATATCTTGATCGTCCTTTAATGAAAACAAGTTCACGAAAATCGGTCATATCGCTAATATGCAATGTTATCTTAATTATTTTATAATGAGTAACAGAGAGTAATTCATAGATTAACAGTCGGAGGGTGCTATTTTTTAATAATTACATAGTTCTGACCTACGTTCCCCCTTTGAGGGGACCAGAGTATTGACACTGAAACTGAACTCCATACAAGTACATAGGTGTAATTCTCAATAGCGTGACATTGTAACGTTGTAGAGATAACACATGTTATTTAAATAACGCCTATGTTCATAAATTAAATTAACTGCCATTCCATAAAATTGTAATTTAAATAATTACAATTATGTTCTTACATTTTTATGTCTAAAATTTTAAAAACCCACAAAAATAGTAGCTTTTTTGTATTCAAAATGATTTTCTATCTATATTCTATTTTTTTTATATTAAATTGAATAATTATCTGTCGATTGGCACCTAAATCATCTATCCGTTCAGGGTTTAATTTGCAGTTTTTTAAAAGTGGCGCCATCTCTGTTCCTAAGGGGTGAAACTAATTTATCCACGGATTTTGGTCCCTATTATCACTGTGCAAAACGGCTTCAAAGACAAAGTGCAGCTTTTATTCATAACAAATAGGACTAAGAAAAATGTCCGCAATTCAGAACTTCACTAAATGGAATCATGAGTTGATATTGATATTATGAAATCAAAACGAAATATCAACCTTTAACTATCACTTTTCAATGATGACCCGTAGGCGTATAATGCGTTTAACATTTGAAAGCATAATCACTATTAGCGTCATAATTTTATTGTTATTGTTACATTACTTACATTGGTGAAAGTCACCACGCAATTCACGGTCACGTGCAAAGCTATTTTGAAATTGTTTTAAGTCCACTGAAATTTGGCATTTGTACAATTTTGCAGCAAAGCCGTTTAGAACAAAAATATTAGTAGCATTGTATTTCGCTGCGCAGTCTCTTCAATGATAATTAACTCATGTAGTATACGCAGTTATACAGCTTTAGATCACATAATTCAGAGTGCAGAAGTTTAAGCGTCCAATTCAAAAAACGCGCCAAATCTTCAAACACCAGCCACGCCTTCCGCACTCTGACCTGTCAATCTCATTAACGTTTTTTGTGCAGCTAAGATCACGTTGCGAATTTTCGTATTAATTATAATAGTGTAATATTGTGTTGTGAAAGGTGTTAAATACTAATTGTTATTATAGAGACGATGTTGAAACATCGTCGAAGTGGTTTGATAGACAAAATTCGACAGGAATTCCGTCGTTTGAAAAGTCTCAGGGCGGCGTGCGCTTGAGTCGGTCAGCAAGCCGGAGTCCCCCTAGGGATTCGTGAGCGATATCCCGGGCATATTGATCGTCTCGATGACCAATTGTCATCACCGAACAGGCGCCATGCGGAGCGGGATTCTGGTGGTGCTGGCGAAGCCACTTCAATTGCTTGAGCATGAGCGACGACAAAAGGGAAAAACATTATTCTAAAAGTCTTTAGAGGACCCAAACAAACAGGGTAAGACAAGAATGCGATGTTTTCACCGTTACCTTGCCTGTTTTTTCCAGTGTCGCGATATGCATTACCTTAGCAGCATTCGGTGTAAAATTAAAATACTTATATTTTTTGCTCGCTCGCATCTTGAAGCAAAGTGGCGTGCTATTCAGTTGGGTACTCTCTTTGCTCATTAAGCTTGTCGTGTACTAGGTTGGGTTCACTCGTAGCTTTTAACTTAAGTTATGTGGTGTATTATCCTGGGTTCACGCTATGCTGATTACTTTAGGCATTGTGGTGAATTATCTTATCTGGGTGCTCTCTCTGCTTGCTCTGCTCAACAGTGTAGTGTACTAGTAACTTGGATTCACTCATTGCCTTTTATGCACTGCAAATACATATAGTTTTGGGTGCTCATGTTCATGTCATACTAGTCCACATCATGCTAAGATAAGCATTGTGGTGTATCGTATTGGGCTCACATTCTGCTGTCTGTGCCACACATAACAGTCTGATATACAGGCTTCAGCTCTTTAGACAGTGCTTGATAAGCGCTTGTCCTTATTACAGCTGATGAATTACAAACACTTCAGCACAGATACTGGCCTTACCGGTTGGACCTCTAGAAGTTGACATACTTGGCTCAGATCCAGTGAGTCAGATCTGCCCTTGCTGAGACTAATAAGAATAATTTCCCATTATAATCAATAATGTCATCGAAGAGTAATGTCTACTAAAGGGAAAAATAAAAAGTATACCGTTCTGGACTATTACAAATTGGAGGATGCCTCAAGACTAAATAGAGGCGGAAGTGGCTAGTTGATTTAAAGTGAAAAACATAAGTTAAATAAATGCCAAGTAAGTACAACTAGGTCATGAACATCTATAGGCGTTGACTGAGACCAGCACTGAATACACTATACAGTATGTAAATCGCCTGGGAATTCTGATTCCCATAATCACACTCCTGAGGGTAGTGTTCAAGTACTGCTTAGTACAATTGGCAACTTGTCACTTAATAACAAGATATTTATAAATTTTCCTTTTCATCAAGGAAGCAGCGGGGAGTAATATCCTTTAGTTGAAAAATTTGTAAATGAGATAAGATTTATTACTATGCTTGACTACTAAATGCAAGCAATCATTATTAAAGGCCTACTTTGCAGAGGCCAAATACAAATACAAATATCTTTATTTGCGTAAAATGTGGTATTAAAGATGGTACATTTCAAATAAAGACAGACACACACAATATTTACCTATGATAATTTCTGTCATAGGATCTGTCTAGGATAAGTCTTATTACAATTGAAAGCAATTAATTATTGGTACTATAAAATTTAAAATTCAAATCTTTATTCGGCAAATAGGCCTTGAGGACATTTTTACATGTCTGATTCTGTCATTGAATATCAATAATAGATATAAAATTACAATTGTAATTACATCACAACAATATAATAGTAAATTAATGCAACAGGTATATCACATGGCACACTACTCGGAGATGTATATTTTCTCCGAGTCCATTAACAGAATTCTCTTAAACTATCAGAGATGTATAGGGTGTATTGTCTAGGATTAAACATGTCATCTTAAAATACAATATGCTTAAACCTGTCATGCAGTTCTCTGATTAAAATCAGGTTGTGGTTGATATGTGCAGTTTTTATAATTTATTTATTTATTTTTATTTTGCTGGAGGAATTACATATAATGATACATAAAAGGTACCTACTTCCAATATGTATGTACTAGTAAGTATCTGGGTTTGGCCCTATGGCTGATCGGGTAGAAGATGGCATTGGCATTGTGTCCGCCACTCATACTGACTTGTTTTGTGCAATAAAGTTAATAAACATATAAGAATAAATTAATGCTTTAATAGTTTACAGACAACTCTGAAGTTGTTAGAGAATTTAGTTTTTCAGTGCAAACTAGGGGAAAAGCTCCTTTTTTATAAGGACCAGGGTCAATTTTAATTTTGGAAATAAAAATAAATGAATGCTTTAATAGCATACAGACAAATCTAAAGCCATGTGAGAGGCCTATGTCCAGCAGTGGACTGAATCAGGCTGATGATAATGATGAAATCTAAAGCTATTACAGAATTGGTTTCATTGTAAACTAGCAGGAAAGATCCTTTTTTACCATGGTCCAAATTTTTTGGATTTTTATTAGATTCTGACAATTATCAACTTCCTTTGTGACCCAAAAGACCAGTAAAGTTTTTTAGCTAAATTATTACTGTTATATACCTACCTATATATATATTTTAAACTAGATTTATTAAACTATCAACGTGATGAATAGGACAGGTTGCCTATTCAACAGGCTTGCTTGTGCTTGTCTGGTCTGCCACTGATTTGGGCTTGATGCTCGAGGTTCACAGAGTTAGAGAGGCATAATACATATTTCCGATAGAAATATTTAAAACAATTATGATAAACCCATGCCAATTTATTTAATGGTAAAAAATGAGCCATTTGGGTGGATATTATTAATTTATTATAGTACTGCTTTTAAGCCTTGGCAGCTTTCTTAGGTTTTAAAATTTTTGTGATCTGACTTAAAATAACTGTGAGATCTTTTAAAGAATTGCTTAAACCACAGATTATCTCATTCATAAACTGAATTCAGTTTTCAATTTATCCTACACCCACATTCTATTGTAACACATAAGGACAGTGGTGTGAAAAAGCAATGTTATTATTTTCGCGTCACGTATAAAATCTGATTAAAATAATATCCACAACTAAAATCTAGAAGGCATCATTCAAAAATTGAATGTGTTAGCTACCAAATAAATATGTATTTTAAAATATTAAATTTACTTAATGGCAAGTGATGGCACTGATAATGTCACTGTTATAGGCATGTCATGGAAAAAGTTATATATTATAATTGATATCTCAGACTCCTTCACATATCTAACTATTGATGAAAACATCCCTCACATAAATATATTTACTATACATCTGGCGATTCTGGCGGGCGCTAGTGTGGTATCGCGTCTTGCTCAAGCTGGTAAGCTCTACAGGTATAACAATTGGTTCTAACTTAGATTTTAGCAAGTTACCGTTGGTTGCTAAAAGAAATTCTTGGAACGCTTTATCCTGGTTACGGTGGTGCTGTGCGGAATGTGTTATACTTAACTAAGAGGAGTCCATCAGTCTCAGCAGACATAATGCTGGCCTGCTCACTCTCACATAGTACCGCATAGCGATAAGACACATGCCGTAAAACTGGTATCATTTTGTTTGTTTTTCTTTTTCAAAACATTAATTAAATATTATTTAGATGCATCAGTCCTTCAGCAAAAAATGTTTTAAACTATTTTGGAAAAGCGAGCTGGAGATAGAAGTGGTAACTGCTATAGGTACATCTAAAATCTGTATTCATTAAGGATGATTTTATCCGTTATTTTATATTAATCAAAATATAGCGCATCTTGGGGAACCATAATTAGTGCTTAAATTACTGGCCATCATTGTCTTCAAATAGTATCTAGTTTCTGCTTAGAGGAATTAAACAAGAAATAATACCTTGCTAATAAGTACCACTGTACAGTGGGTACAAACACTGTCTTTTATTCAATTATCCAATATCTGGATTAAGTTTTGAATTAAATTCCGGTTTTAATTAAGACATCTAGGCAGGTTTCGAGCAAACCTCTACTCTCGCTCCCCTTCTTTAGATATAAACCTGTAGTTGGTCCAATAAAAGCCTATTGTCATATGAATAAGACTATACATAACTATCGTTGTCATTTTATTTTTATTATTGTTTTAAATAATAACTTACAAGGAGATAACTTCTCAAATGCTTAGCTGGCGGATTGACAAGACAATTCATAAGTCATATAAATAAGAGCGGTATAGAGTCTTCTATATTCACCGCCCACTCGACTCGGCCTGCCCGGGTCTTCGCCATAGTTCTGCTATGTGCCAATATTGATGTTATAAAATAGACTGCAGGCACCTTCAGGTTTGAATGACACATTATCATTTCCCAATTTTATGAGAGGCTTCTAGGGCCGTGTATATCATAAATTATGTAATGTTATGACGAGTATCACTTACGAGTTACTTGCAAAGTAAGAAATAAACTTTGATTTGACTCTGAACATCTACATGAGTTAATTATCATTGAAGAGACTGCGCAGCGAAATACAATTAGAAATTAAACGAACTTACCTGAAGTGAAGTTCTATTTTAATTGTATGAGCTGCGCAGTCTCGAAATGATAATCCCCCTAAATCCCTATACCCGTTTCAAAGTTTATTTTCCAGGTCATTTCCATAGGTTCTGGTTTTTCAAGCGTCACGCCAGGATGGCGGAGTTGCTGTAAGCTACTAAACTCTAAACTAAATGCAGTGTTGCCAGGGTAGGTCCCCCAAAAATTACGTCGCTATACCTGAAAAAGTTCCGTTTATGGTTAAAAAGTTCCGTTTTTTTTTATTACTAAAAATCAATGTCGCCGAAAATCTAAGCCGCGAAATTGTGCGCATCGGGTTACAAGCATGAAATTTCAACCACACATAGAGCGTTCCGCGGTGATTATTTTCAGATGTGGAGGGAAGTCAGATTCGTCCCCTGCGTGGCGGGAGAGCGGGGTGAAGAAGATCAAGTACTGCTCCTTTTCTTTTTTTGATTACTGATCAGTTAAGACCATTAGGGCTTGTGTGGCATCATTTTCGTGTAAAACAGATATCAGCTATTAATTTTTTTATGTTATTTAAGAATAGTTTTATATAAAAATTTGGGTTTATTGCCGAAAAGGTAAAAATCACTACAAGTTTTTTTTATTCAGAACGATAAATTAGTTATATATCCTGAATATTTAAAATTTAAAAAAATATCACTAAATAGAAAATTTAATCTTGTTTTTAAAAATGTAAACACATTGGTCACATCTAATACAAAAAGTACCTTGAAAAAAATGTTGATGTTAAGCTTAGCCTACGTACTCTAGTACATTTTGCTAAGTCGCGAAATTGTGTGCATCAGGATACAACCACGAAATTTATACCACAGATAGAGTATTCTGTGGTGATTACTTTAAGATGTGGAGGGAAGTCAGATTCGTCCCCTGTGCGGCGGGAAAGCGGGGTGAATAGGACAAAGGAGTCCTCTTTTTCTTTTTTTATTACTGATCAGTTAACGCTACTAGGGCTTGTGTGGTATCGTTTTCGTGTAAAACAGATATCAAAAATTCATTTTTTATGTTATTTATTCATAGTACCATATAAAAATATGGGTGTATTTCCGAAATGGTAAAAATCACAACAAGTTTTTTTTTATTCAGGGAGATAAATTAGTTATATTTCCTGAATATTTACAACTAGCAAAAACATTGCAGAACAGCAAATTTAATCTAGTTTCTAAAACTATACACATGTTGGGCACTCTTCATACAAACAGTAACTTAAATAAATTGTTGATGTTGAGATTAGCCCGTGTGCTCGTGATACATTAGCAAAAAATTTTTTTTTTTAATTACATCAATTTGTTTTTCTAGGACGTATATGGTAAATATTATATGTAAAAGCATGTTAATAATCATTATTTAATGTATTTAATGAAGCGAAATAGGATGCGTTCGGAGATTTGCGTTGGTTACGCCGACTTAAACATATATTTTAAACTACTGTTTGTATGAGAAGTTCCCAACATGCATATATTTTTAGGAACTAGATTAAATGAGCTTTTTAAAAAAATAATAATAATTTTAAAATGTTAACGAAATTTAAATAATTTACCTCACTGAATAAAAAAACTTGTTGTGATTTTTACCTTTTCGGCCATAGACCCATATTTTTATATAGAACTATACAAAAATAACATAAAAAATGATTTTCTGATATCCGTTTTACATGGAAACGATACCAGACCAGACAAGTTCTAGTAGACTTAGCTGACCAGCAATAAAGAAAGAAAAGAGATATACTTTGTCCTATTCACTCCGCTCTCCCGCCTCACAGGTGAAATGAAATGAAATGAAATAATTTATTCAGTAAGTAGGCCACAGGGGCACTTTTACAAGTCAAATTGTGAATCTACCGGCTTTTCGCAAGAGGAGACCGCTGTTGAGAAGAAAGCCGAAAGAAACTCAACAGTAAGTCATTTTTTCGTAGATAATACTTAAAACAATTACATGATACATTTGTAGTGTTATAACTAATTACACTGGTACACGTAAAGGAGATGTAAGATACTCCAAATCAATGTTAAGTAGGAACATTAAAATAAAAATTTAACGATAAATTTAAAATATTAAATATACCCAGAGATTTATAAAGTCTCTGGGTGTCACAACATGCAATAAAATAAAAACGAACGGGACGAATCTGACTTCCCTCCACATCTGAAAATAATCACCGTGGAACATTCTATCTGTGGTAGAAATTTCATGCTTGTAACCCGATGCGCACAATTATGTTAGAAAACAGCGGACTAACAACTCTACTAATATATTCATTTTATCTCCGGAAATTTTCAATGAAGGGTTAACATTAACAGTTACTAAATTTACGTCACACTAGGCCGTAAATGGGATTTTCTGCCGATTGGGAGAAAATCTAACTTCCTGGCCAAGGCAAGAACTTTAGACAATCCTTCAAGGACGGTAATTCGTAAAGCCCCATAATATCTCATATTTATGGCCCGCACCTTCAGTTCGGGCCACAAACAACCTGCGATTTGGAAAAAAGTCTGGCTACTCAAATATTTGGCGGGAAATTCAAAAATCTTGGGCTGGTTAGTCTTAGTTTGACATATTTAACTTATTTCCTTAGGTAAGCTACGTGTGGATATAAACTCTATAATATTTTCTAGTATCAAAACTATAATTCCCACTACACAAAGCGTGACCACCCAAGATTTTTTAATTTCCCGCCAAAACTTTAGGTAATGTTTCAGTAGCCAGAGTGCCAGACTCTACCTTAACATGGGCGAACTCGGCAATCCTACTAAAATAATGATCAAAACTACTAAAAATACATTTGGTAGATGTATTATAGAAACATAAAAACCTTTTATCTCGTTTACACTTTAACTAGTGCTTAGAAACTCTTTGAATGTGTGCTATTTGTAACTTCCCTCTCGCACTCTTGTTATAGAATATTTGAGTAAGCGGGACGACAATGTACTCGGCAGTTAGTTAGTACTTACCGTATTTTTGCCCGTGTAAGACAAGCAATATAGTACACGTTTTTGTCGGTAACGGCTCGATCAGCTGAGCTGTATCAAATCACTGACTCTCTCGACCAATAGCGGCCCCAAGGCTCAAACATTATGCTTCGTGTGCATATTTTGGAAGATAGGGCGTTGATGACGGCAGACCCGACCAGCCTAAAAGTCACTGTCTGTCAAAAAGACCACTGTCATAACTGTCTGTCACGATTATTATTGCGGCTCCACACTACTCGCGAAGTTTTCCGAGGAAGCACTATTTATTAAGCAATATTATACTTTGACTTGGCTCTTTATTTAATCTTCAAATAAAACAGCACCCAAGAAGCTTGGTATCAAAGCTTTTCAAGGTGAGGCTCAATTGAATCGTAAAACTGAATTTTCACAATGCTCTGTTTTTTTTCTTTGCACTAAGAAAATAATAATAATATCTAAGTGAAACCAAAGTTACAGAAATAAAAATTCATGCATAAACCAGTGTCATTTTTTTTTTCATATTACGTTCTATATTACAGGCTTAAAGTTGCACTTAAATTTTTTGGAACTTAACAAATCAATCCATGATAATTTTTTATCAACTATATGATAAACAACAAAAATTTGACAAATGGGCTTTTACGTCTTTGAAGTAGACGTATTCACAAATATACTGTCGTCTCGTTTTTTCTTGCAGAAACTTGACGTGCTTTACAGTGATAGCAATACAGTTGTAGGTTTCTATTAAGTTCCACAAACTCTATTGAATTTTCCTTTATCTAAGTTCGTGTGTCTGCTCGCTCGCTCTCATTGGTCGTTTATGTCAGCTGTATTTTCGCGACAGAAACATAAAATTAAAATATGATTATATAGTTTTAACAGAAAAGTCAGTTTTATTTTTACAAAATTTCAATAAGACGATGTTTTTAATGCCGGGACCTTAAAAGTTCCGAAAAATGACCAAAAATGAAAAGTTCCGTCCAAGTTCCGCGGGGGTCTCAAAAGTTTCCAAAAACGGAACAAACGGAACCAAACGGCAACACTGACTAAATGAGATTGACAGGTCAGAGTGCGGAAGGCGTGGCTGGTGTTTGAAGATTTGGCGCGTTTTTTGAATTGGACGCTTAAACTTCTGCACTCTGAATTATGTGATCTAAAGCTGTATAACTGCGTATACTACATGAGTTAATTATCATTTCGAGACTGCGCAGCTCATACAATTAAAATAGAACTTCACTTCAGGTAAGTTCGTTTAATTTCTAATTATCCGTGAAGCATTAGCGTCATTCCGTTGATCTACTACATTTACTCCTGCTAGATTTTATCTTGAAACTAGAAGGTGCCTTCTGTCATTTCGTCCACGTATTTAGTTTTTCTTAACCATAGTCGGGTAAATACTATCCTATAACTTCGAACCTTCAAGAAAAGAGCGTACTCCCACCTGAAAGGCCCGGCAACGCACTTGTGACTCCACTGGTGTTGCAGGTGTCTATGGGCGAAGGTAATCGCTTTTCATCAGACGATCCGTTTGCTCGTTTGCGCCCAATGACATAGAAAAATTACCAGTTATACTGTCAATACAGGGGCACTAAAATTGGCTTAAATCCGTCCAGCCGTTTCGGTGTGATGAGAGGACAACGAAAATTTTACCAACAGATGGCGCTGTACGCTGCTGCATCGCGATGTTAAGATTTTTCCTGAAATAATGACCCCTTTCCAAAACTGTTATTTAGAATTTTTGAAATAGTGCAGATTCTGCATATGTGAATTTGGCGCTACCTGAAAACTCAACCATATCCTGTTTCCTATCCGTAATGGCCGAGTTCTCAGGTAGTAAAATAAAAAAAAATCAGTTAAGTAACTTAGTTTTCACTTTTTTAAATAGGTTTAAAGTAAACTGAATCTGCTCTAACTTAGGGAAACCGCCAGCGGTATGTAGGTCACGAAAATCCCGTTTAAACCCAAAGGCAGCCTCTCGACAAGCATAATGCAGCTACAAAAGAAACTTGGCAGCGAATGGAACTCTCGGTATCGTTTTGGCTGAATGCGACGAAAGTCATAAAAAGGTGAGCATTGTCGTCATAGGTATATATATTTTAATGAATTTAAAACTGGACATTTTCCTTAAATTATTTTATTTATTTCTCAAATAGGCAAATTCAGCGTCCCTCAACCTGAAGTTTTCCCTAAAATTGCCCGAATCCTCGAAAACAGGCCGAAATAGCAAAAGGTCACGTCTCGCCACTAAAGCTGCCCGTCGCCTCGGGAGTCTTTCCGCTTCAATTCCCAAAGGGCCTTGAATTGCCCTACATGCTAAGACTCCATACATACAGGGCGTGGGATTAATTATTAATAGAGGGCAAGGGCTAGTTTCGCATGGAAAAAAAACACTTTTCCGACCGTCTGAGCCGTTACTTATAATCACCAAGTTTTGTATTGCGTACGGATGAAGAATTAACTATTCAATGCAATACCGATGACTGAACTTACTGGACAGATAAGTTGGAGACAATAAAACAATAAGAAAACTAAATATACCATCACAAATTAAGAAACCATTGCTGTGTGAAATACACCATTAATAGTGATAGTGATTGATGCTTAGCTCATATCAGTCCCCATACATAAATGTCTGCTGTCAATACAAATGTCACACAATTGATTGCATTTTCTTTTCAAATCTTATCAATAATCAAAAACATGCGTTTTTGATAGGCACATCACGAAATTGTGGAATGGCTGCTGTCAGGATCTCAGGATTGACTTCTTACCGGCAGGGCACTATCGGTACTCGGAGTTCTGCCCTACTGTGGCAGCGTCGCCAGTTTCGAATCCAATGCATAAATGTGGTAACCAAGAGCCAAGTGAATTCGCTCCCATACATTTCAATACGGTCTGTTAGCATACTGTAGCCGGCAACGTCGCGGTGGCATGCCTTGTAGAGATTGCGAATCGCTGATAGTTCTAGTAGGAATTCCTTTTCGAGGCCGAATTCACTTCGATTTGTTCTAATCTAACATACCATGGGAGCTAAGGGCCTTATCACACTTGCGATTTGCGAGCGTATTTTGTATGAAGGCGATCGCGCAGCGTGTTCGCCGCGTCGCTTATATGTATAGAAAATACGCTCGCAAATCGCAAGTGTGATAAGGCCCTAGGTAATGGTTATTGTGTGTATTATGATTATGAACGCCGGTCACAAACTGCTAGTAGGAAATTAAAGGTGTCATAAGTGCAGTTTTATGTCCGCAGATGCAGATCATCATGCACACAAGAGCCATTGGTTGAGTTCTATGGTTTGTCAGAAGAAAGCAAAGTGAATTCGAGCTCCAAAAAATGATTACTACTATACCAATGTTTGATGACGCGTTCTCCACTCTGTACGAGGCTCAACCATGCGGTTAACCTACATTCCTGATGGGCCGCGTTGTTTTGTTTGTAAACAATTGAAGTGGACCACTGACGACTGGTTAACTGTGTCGTTTAAGTACTTGACAAGTGACTAATAAGACTAATAATAGAATTATGACCGTAACCGACAAAGCAGCTGTGTGTTTCCCGAATAAATTGAGTAGGTATCCGATACCTTATCCCCGTCAAAACATGTAGACCTAAGCCACTTATATAACTGTATAGTGTGTACTATGGGCTGCACAAATGCACGGCCCATTTATGAATGAATCCATTAATAATCAGCCAATATTGATGCTAAGAATTCCAAATTTTGTAGTTAGTTCAGTTGTAGTTTCTTGTTCACTATCACTCATTGAATGAGGGTCTCATGATGACCAGCTACTTGTGTCGGGGGTGATTTAATTTTTCCAATCTGACTGTGTATCCATATAATGTATGTCAATGGTGATAGGTATCTAGTAAACAACACACTACAAGTTTAGGTTTTTTTTTATAACACGTTACGTAGAACGTCATATCCAGATCATTATTAGATACCACGCTCATTATCGTGTCTCAATTATCGTTTATCGTTCCAATATCGATAGACACGTGGTGAGACTCGAGTTTGTTATGTATGTATCTTGCATGTTGTAATCAAACGATAGACATTGTAACAACTTGTTTAGATAGTTCAATATTTATGAATCCTCTTTAACTATACGGACATAAATGTGTCATAAATCTAGATGAAGCACTTTGAAACACATAAAAACCGACTTCAAAGATGAGACTATGAGACAAAGGTCAGAAAATGCTAATCTAGGAGAAAATTCCACATCGTCATCATAATATCGTATATGTTGTGAAATAACATCGCTGATCTTGGTCATCCATGCTCCCCGTCGTCGCTGCCAAGTAATGATATAGGTCTACCTATAGTTTCTGAACTTGTTATAGTATATTAACAATATGGGTGTAGATAAAATAATTATATTAATGTTGAGTGCCATCAACCAATTAAGTTAGAAACGCTGTAAAAACCCCTCCAATGAATGATACACATAGCATGTTATTCTCATATTAATTAGTTGATTGTAACCAGTCATAGTTGGTTCTGGGAAACGGCACGCGAACGATCTAATAGTAAATTAAGAGGACATATCACTACTCTTACCATGTACTAACTAGCGACAGCATAAATGATTTATGCGGAGAATAGAGGTTACATTTATTTTATACTAGCATTAACCCGCGGCTTCGCCCGCGTGCCTTTATAATATACATCATCCTACGGGAACAAATGCTCTTTTTTTCAGGATTAAAAGTAGGCTATTTGTTAAGTTAGGGTATAATCTGCAATCTGCATTTCCCTCATGCATATCCGTCCAGCCGTTTTAGCGTGAAGAAGTAACAAACATACACAGACTTTCGCTTTTCTAATATCACTGGGAATTACTTTTTATGTTATCACAACTCCACTTTAACAAATCAAACCGAAAACTCAAGCACTCAAATCAAGCGATCTCAGCTTTTACTGTATCCAAATAAAGTTCACTTCAAAATTCATAACTCGAAGTGAAGCTAAGACACCGGGATAGGTGTGCATTTTATTTGTATAAAGCTTTTATAATGTCCCGAGCCTCCGCTTATCGACTTGGGATATTCGAGATTGGTTTAATGATTCTAAGCCATGTTCTAAGTTACGTCATGTAAATGTTATATTGTAAGATATTTAGATTCTCATCGTTGATGAATGAAAAATGTGGGTTACCTATGTTTTACCAAAATATGTTTGCCAAATTATCACTTCCCAAAAAAATTTTCGAAGCATTTCATTCGCCAAATGATCGTTTGCCAAATTAAATTTTCGCAAACAATTGTTACGCAAACCTAATGTTTGGCACGTCAACGTTTAGACAATGACTTGTTTGCCAACTGGTACTTTGACCAAAGGCCGTTTCCGATTAAGGGAAGCAAAAATGCCCTTTAATATTATGACTTAGTTTTTTTTTCTACAGTCAGTTACGTCTAGTAAAGTAACTGTGTCAAGTTTGGTTGAAAAATTCTTTGCGGTTCCGCAGAAAAAAAATAAAAACGGAAATAATGAAATATGGTTTTTCTCCAAAACTATTTAACTTTAATTAACTATTATTTTTTCATTCTGTAAAGCTTAGTCAAGTTCATGTTTTAAGTGAAAATGGTATCTCTATATCTAACGATTATGCAAAAAATTGGTAAGTCAAAATTTTAATATATATATTTTTTTACTTTTGTGAGAGATACCACTCTAATTGACATTTTTAAATAAGCCTTAGTTAACGTCCTGTAACACATATTAATTTGATGGATAAAATCGGAAAGCAAGTGTGTCAAAATGAAATAAATAACTGGGTTGGATTTTATTACATTTTATTAGTAAGCTATTCTAACACTTTCAAATAACCAAAGCATACATCCTCTTTACAAATAAACAAGATTTGACAGTTAGTGACATTTGACTTTTATTGTTATTGAAAATGTCATTATTTTCTAATAACATAAAGAAATAACATATAAAATAAACAGAAAGAAAGCCCGAACAACTAGATAAATATAAGGAGCTTTGTAATGACGGGTTGAGAAACATCGATTTCCCGGACGCTCTTAGGGATTGCTGTGATAACATATGCACTAATCGAGACCATTTTAAAATCATCGATGACATGTACAGTGACATCATCACCACACTTTCAGAGGCTTCTGTGGCGACGTGTGAATGTAACAGGCGTAGGAGAGGAGGATATATAGCAGGTTGGAATAAATATGTGACTGAAGCACACAGGGAGGCCAGGTTGCAGTTTCAAGTTTGGGTGCTGGCAGGTAAACACAGAAGTGGTAAGTTGTTTGAGCAAATGCAAAATGCTAAGAGGATCTTTAAGTCTAAGTTGAAGTGGTGTCAGGACAGACAGGAACAATTTAAAATGGATAAGCTGGCACTGGCCCACAACAACAAAAGATTTAAAGATTTTTGGAAGGGTACAAGGGACTTGAATGTGAAGCCTGGCCTGCCTGTTAGTGTGGAGGGCAGATCCGAACATGGGGACATAGCCGAACTATTTAAAGAACATTTCTTTGTGAAGTCACTCTTAGAAGCGCGTCCTAAACCTGCGGTGATCGATGCTGGAACCATACGGATGGGGCGAGCTACCTACTTCACTGCGAAAGAAATCCAGACGGTCATTAATAAAATGCAGAGAGGTAAATCGCCCGGTTTCGATGGCCTCAGCATCGAGCACTTCAGGTATGCTGGTGCTCACCTACCTCGTGTTTTGGCGATGCTGTTTAATTTCTGTTTGGGCCACTCGTATCTTCCCGAGGCTCTCATGAGGACGATTGTTGTGCCAGTGGTTAAGGACAGGACAGGTGACCTATCTAATAGGACGAACTACCGACCTATTTCACTTGCCACTACAGCAGCTAAAATACTTGACAGTATGTTTGACGCAATTCTAGAAAAGCATCTGAGGATACATGACGCTCAATTTGGGTTTAAACCCGGTTTATCCACAGAAAGCGCGATACTCAGCGTCAAACATACTGTCAGATACTACACGGACAGGAAAACCCCAGTTTATGCCTGCTTCCTCGATTTATCGAAGGCGTTTGACCGGGTTGATTATGAGTTGCTATGGCGTAAGCTGGGGGAGACTGGTTTGCCGGTGGAGTGTGTGGCCGTCTTGAGGCACTGGTACAACAATCAGACCAATCAAGGTAAGTGGGCTAATACTCTGTCTAGCGAATATAGGCTGGAATGTGGGGTTAGACAGGGAGGGATCACGTCTCCGAAACTGTTTAACTTGTACATAAATGAGCTTATAGAAGGGCTTAGCAGCATGCATGCTGGTTGCTACGTGGGGAGCACCTGTATTAATAACGTCAGCTATGCCGATGATATGGTGCTGCTCGGCCCTTCTGTTGGGGCCATCGAACAACTGCTGGCTACTTGCGAGGCGTATGCCCGGGCTCATGGGCTTGTGTACAACCCCACTAAAAGTGAGGTCATGGTTTTTACGGCGGGTAAAATCAAGCCCTACCATGTACCGCCAATTTGGCTAAGCGGTAGTCAGTTGTCGGTCGTGAACAGCGTGAAGTACCTGGGGCATGTTATCACGAGTGATTTAAAAGACGATCTGGATATTGAGAGGGAGCGCAGGGCGCTAGCGGTTCGTAGTAATATGCTTGCCCGCAGGTTTGCTCGATGTTCGTATGAAGTAAAAATAACGCTTTTTAAAGCCTACACACAATCTTTTTACTCGAGCAGCTTGTGGGTTAGGTATACAAAGCGAGCCTATAGCGCCCTGCGTGTGCAATACAATAATGCTTTTAGAATGCTGTTGGGGCTGCCGAGGTGGTGTAGTGCCTCAGGCATGTTTGCCGAAGCCCGTGTAGACGGATTCCAGGCAATCATGCGCAAAAAGATTGCATCTCTTTTAGGCAGGGTGAGAGCAAGCGACAACAGCATTCTAAAGGCAATAGCTGGTAGATTTGACTGTCCAATTCTAGCTTTCTGGGTTGGACAGATCAAGAGTGTGGCCGAATTCATTATTTAAATTTTTTTTGTATTATATTGTGTTAGTTGATAAGTGTTACTAATCTAGTCCTAAGTAAATTGTTACTAACACACTATGGATGTAATTGTCCGAAATAAAGAATTATTATTATTATATAAAACTATGCATATATTAATATTTTTTGCTATTTGGTATATAAGCTTTACTTAACAATATACCAAATTATCAATTTAAACTAACTGTAAAATGGAAATTAAAAGACTTTTCGGGTATGACTTCATTATCTTGAAATTGTAATTACAAACTATTCTTTTTTCGCCACACATTAATCCTCTTTCTACCGAAATTAAAATAAATACATATTATGACAGTAATAAAGATGAATTGTTTTTTTTAAATGTAACATGACATTTCAGGGACATTAGAAAGATAACTCGTCTTTACAAAATGAATTCTAAAGCGAATGCAATCAAAAAAATATTTAGAAAGAAACCTACATCATTATATCACCTCACAATGATATAAGTAGCGATTTCGTATCTATCAGAAATACTTAATGAAGATGGTTCGTTGAATTTGGAATATGTGAAGGAAAATTCTAATATACTGAAACTGAAAGTCCAATCTCGCCATATTTCAAAAAAAAAATTACAGATGCTTTATCGAATATGTCCCAAACAGCATTGGTGTTGGATCCATAAGGCGGCATTATTGTGAATGTGCCAACGGAATGCGAATAGTAGGGTGTTGTTCACACATTGCTGTCATTATTCGAGCCTTTGTTCCGAATCACTTTCGTGGTCACATTTTTGTAGAAGTGGCTGCAGATTTCGATTTCGTTTCTGGTTAGGTATCTAAGTTTACCGGACATCTAACAAATAAATATCCGAAAATACGCCCAATTCTTCCCAAAATATGTCCACGAAAGTGAAGCGGTTGAACCGCTCGAATAATGACCCTGCTATTGTTTATTATTTATCGCACGCAAGATATTTGTCCAAAATCGTTCGGCCTGCTGCAACTTTAAGCGGACTTTTTTTGAATCACGGAATTCACGTTACTGTCAATGAAGATAGCGATGAGGATTAGAATAAGTGTATTTTTTTTTTCATTACGTAACTAAAAAGGTGACATTTTCTAGCAAATGTCACTGTAACTGTCAAATCTTGTTTATTTGTAAAGAGGATAATTATGTTTTAGTTATGTAGCAGTGTTAGAGTAGTTTACTAATTAAATAGTAATGAATTCCAGCCCAGTTATTTATTTCATTTTGACACACTTGCTTTCTGATTTTATCCATCAAATTAATATGTGTTACAGGACGTTAACTAAGGCTTATTTAGAAATGTCAATTAGAGTGGTATCTCTCACAAAAGTAAAAAAAAAAATATATAAAAATTTTGACTTACCTATTTTTTTACATAATCGTTAGATATAGAGATACCATTTTCACTTAAAACATGAACTTGACTAAACTTTACGGAATGAAAAAAAAATAGTACATTAAAGTTAAATAGTTTTGGAGAAAGACCATATTTCATTATTTCCGTTTTTATTTTTTTTCTGCGGAACCGCAAAGAATTTTTCAACCAAACTTGACACAGCTACTCTACTAGACGTAACTGACTGTAGAAAAAAAAATCTGTCCATTATCACGAAAGGGCATATTTTCTTCCCTTAATCGGAAACGGCCTTTCATTTAGTCAAATGTTTTAGTTGGCATAACATATTTTACGCAAAATATGTTATGCCAACTGGAAAATGACTTGTATCGTCAAACTTTAGTAAACGTTGGTGTTGGACTTTCTGAACACATGTTTTTATTTATGGTGTTATCGTATAGAATACGCTTAAATAAGCGTGTTTGTATGGGCAACATTTTTTGGGCAAAACGGACTCCTTCGTAGCTCCGGCGCTGCGGGAAGAGCAACCCTCCAGTGAAATTCTAGTTTAGTTTTTTTAGTTCTTCTATTCTATAGTTTCTATTGGTTCTATATTCTAGTGTTTTATAACTTCGTTCGCTCGGCTTGCGCACTGTTGTGGTCGCAGTTCTAACCTAACCTAACCCAGCCAGGTCGGTTTTGGCGCTTTGCCGGCTACTGCCGCGGCACGCTAGCTTCGCTCGCTCGGCTCGTGCGCTGTTGTGGTCGCAGTTCAAACCTAACCTAACCCAGCCAGGTCAGTTTTGGCGCTTTGCCGGTTGCTGTCGCGGCACGCTAGCTTCGCTCGCTCAGCTCGCGCACTGTTGTGGTCGCAGTTCTAACCTAACCTAACCCAGCTAGGTTGGTTTTTGCCCTTTGCCGACTACTGCAGTGGCACGCTAGCTTCGCTCGCTCGACTCGCATGCTGTTGTGGTCGCAGTTCTAACCTAACCTAACCCAGCCAGGTCAGTTTTGGCGCTTTGCCGGCTACTGCCGAAGCACGCTAGCTTCGCTCGCTCGGCTCGTGCGCTGTTGTGGTCGCAGTTCAAACCTAACCTAACCCAGCCAGGCCGTTTTGGCGCTTTGCCAGTTGTTGTCGCGGCACGCTAGCTTCGCTCACTCGGCTCGCGCACTGTTGTGGTCGCAGTTCTAACCTAACCTAACCCAGCCAGGTTGGTTTTTGCCCTTTGCCGACTACTGCCGCGGCACGCTAGCTTCACTCGCTCGACTCGCGTGCTGTTGTGGTCGCAGTTCTAACCTAACCTAACCCAGCCAGGTCGGTTTTGGCGCTTTGCCGGTTGCTGTCGCGGCACGCTAACTTCGCTCGCTCGGCTCGCGCACTGTTGTGGTCGCAGTTCTAACCTAACCTAACCCAGCCAGGTTGGTTTTTGCCCTTTGCCGACTACTGCCGCGGCACGCTAGCTTCGCTCGCTCGACTCGCGTGCTGTTGTGGTCGCAGTTCTAACCTAACCTAACCCAGCCAGGTCGGTTTTGGCGCTTTGCCGGCTACTGCCGCGGCACGCTAGCTTCGCTCGCTCGACTCGCGTGCTGTTGTGGTCGCAGTTAACCTAACCCAGCCAGGTCGGTTTTGGCGCTTTGCCGGTTGCTGCCGCGGCACTCTAGCTTCGCTCGCTCGGCTCGCGCACTGTTGTGGTCGCAGCTCTTATGCAGAGCCAAAAATATCACTGGGTAAATGAAAAAAAAACCTTTTGAATCATTATTTTGTTTTACCTTAATAAAGCATTTGCTAGACCAAATGCCTAAATGTAATTTTTCGTAGTATTATTTTGCTAAATGAAAATTTGACTAAATGTTTATTATCTGATATTTTTTTGCCTTAATAAAGCATTTGCTAAAAGACCAAATGCCTAAATGACATTTTTCGAAGTGATATTTAGCTGAACGAAAATTTGACCAAATGAAAATGTGCGTATTGAAATTATGCCAAAGATTGCATTGGCAATAAAAACACTTGCTAAAATTTGTTTGGGTAATGAAATTTGACGAAAATAATTTTGGCAAAACGGCAGGATCCCGAAAAATGTATTATTCTGAGCCAGATAAACGTAATTCAGAATTCTTGACTTAACATAATTATTGAAAAGCTTGAATGTATTTATTACGGATGCAGGAAGTTTCCCGATCATTCCTCCTCCCGTCCCAACGCGCCGCCCGCCGAGGTACCGATTGACGACGATCGAGATGCCAACAAATACAATTTTTTTATCTATTAGGATAACGCGGGTCTCTTTCCATACCTCAAAAGCAAAAATATAACCCCCTTATAGGATCACGTGTAGCTGTCTGTCAGTCCGTCTGTTACAAACGATTTGCTGCAAAACTACTGGACTGATTAAATTGCAATTTGGCGCAAATGCTTTCAAGAATTTTCATGTCCACAATATAAAATTTCAAAATTGGTGGCATTTTGTAATTAACGTCCCAAGCAACCATAAAAATTACACCCATACTCATATTTAGTCATTTCAACCCCATCGCACCCCAACAGGCGGGACGGTATTTCACGTCCAACACGTTTGTTTTTAAAATCATTGTTGTTTTGGTAATCAGCGACCCGATAAACCATAGAACCATTACCCTTGTTAATTTTCAGACTTTGTCACCATATACTTTGTCTCCTTTAGGGGTTGAATTCTCAAAAAACATGAAACACGTGCTTACTCATTTATCGTTAGAAATACTCCTTGGAAGATTTGAATAAAATAGTCTAACTAATCTTTTTTCCCCATACAAACTTACGACCCCCATTTCACGCCTTTGGGGGGTGACTTTTGACAAATGCTTCTTTTATTGCACACACGATAAGGACACGTAGGTTCCAAATATGGACTCTCTAGAACCAGCGGTTTAGTATTTCGATATTTCAACCCCATTTCACCCCAACAGGGGAGATGTTAATTCACGTCCGCCACGTTGGATTTTAAAATCGTTGCAGTTTTGGTATAATCAGCGACCCGATAAACCATAAAAGCATAACCAATGTTGATTTTCAGACTTTGTCACCACATTTCTCCCTTTTAGGGGTTGAATTAAAAAAAACCTGAAACATGTGTTTTTCATTTATCGTTAGAAATACTCCTGTGAAGTTTCGAATAAAATAGTTTAACTAATCTTGTTTCCCCATACAAACTTTGGAACCCCATTTCATCCCTTTGGGGGGTGACTTTTGAAAAATTCTCTCTTAGTGCACCCCTACACCTTATAAGGTACCTACGTGCCAAATTGGACTCTCTAGAATCAGCGGTTTAGCATTTAGACATTTCAACCCCAACAGGGGAGATGGTAACTCATGTCCGCCACGTTGGATTTTAAAATCATTGCGGTTTTCGTAATCAGCGACCCGATAAACCATAAAAACAATACCCATGCTGATTTTCAGACTTTGTTACCACATGTCTCCCTTATAGGGGTTAAATTTTCAAAAAATCTGAAACACGTTTTTACTCATTTATCGTTAGAAATACTCCTGTGAAGTTTCGAATAAAATAGTCTAACTAATCTTGTTTCCCCATACAAACTTTGAAACCCCATTTCACCCCTTTAGAGGGTGAGTTTTGAAAAATCCTTTCTTAGTGCACCGCTACACCTTATAAGGAACCTACGTGCCAAATTTGAACTCTTTAGAACCAGCGGTTTAGTATTTAGACATTTCAACCCCATTTCACCCCAACAGGGGAGATGGTAGCTCGCGTCCGCCACGTTGGATTTTAAAATCGTTGCGGTTTTTGTAATCAGCGACCCGATAAACCATAAAAACGATACCCATGTTGGTTTTCAGACTTTGTCACCACATTTCTCCCTTTTAGGGGTTGAATTTTCAAAAAACCTCAAACACGTGTTTACTTATTTATTGTTAGAAATACTCCTTTCAAGTTTCCAATAAAATAGTCTAGCTAATCTTGTTTCCCCATACAAACTATGGAACCCCATTTCACCCCTTTAGGAAGTGAGTTTTGAAAAATCATTTCTTTGTGCACCCCTACACATTATAAGAAACCTAGGTGCCAAAAACCAGCGGTTTAGTATTTAGACATTTCAACCCCATTTCACCCCAACAGGGAGATGGTAACTCACGTCCGCCACGTTGGATTTTAAAATCGTTGTGGTTTTCGTAATCAGCGATCCGATAAACCATAAAAACAATACCCATGTTGGTTTTCAGACTTTGTCACCACATTTCTCCCTTTAAGGGGTTGAATTTTCAAAAAACCTGAAAACGTGTTTACTCATTTATCATTAGAAATACTCCTGTGAAGTTTCAAATAAAATAGTATAACTAATCTTGTTTCCCCATACAAACTTTGTAACCCCAATTCACCCCTTTAGGGAATGAGTTTTGAGAAATCCTTTCTTAGTGCACCCTTAAACCTTATAAGGAACCTACGTGCCAAATTTGAACCTTCTAGAACCAGCGGTTTAGTATTTAGACATTTCAACCCCATTTCACCCCAACAGGGGAGATGGTAACTCACGCCCGCCACGTTGGATTTTAAAATCGTTGCGGTTTTCGTAATCAGCGACCCGATAAACCATAAAAACAATACCCATGCTGATTTTCAGACTTTGTCAACACATTTCTCCCTTTTAGGGGTTGAATTTTCAAAAAACCTGAAACACGTGTTTACTCATTTATTGTTAGAAATACTCCTGTGAAGTTTCGAGTAAAATAGTTTAACTAATCTTGTTTCCCCATACAAACTTTGGAACCCCATTTCACCCCTTTAAGGGGTGAGTTTTGAAAAATCCTTTCTTAGTGCACCCCTACACCTTATAAGGAACCTACGTACCAAATTTGAACTCTCTAGAACCAGCGGTTTGGGCTGTGCGTTGATATGTCAGTCAGTCAGTCAGTCAGTCAGTCAGTCAGTCAGTCAGTCAGTCAGTTTCTTCTTTTATATATTTAGATATCATGTATATCGCCGTCTAGTACCCATAGTACAAGCATTGCTTAGTGTGGGGCTAGGTCAATTTGTGTAAGATTGTCCATAGTCCCTTAATATTTTTTTATTTCAGCGAAACAGTGTAAAAGTTACCGATGTTTCATTATAAGTAGAGTTTAAACAATATCATACTAATATTATAAAGGCGAAAGTCTGTGAGTGTGTTCATGTGTATGTTTGTTACTTCTTCGTGCTCAAACGGCTGAACCAATTTTGATAAATTTTGGTATGACATAGGCTACTTTTTATCCCGAAAAATGTAGTGTTCCCGTGGGATGAGCGGGTAACACTGCGCGGCACAGCTAGTATTATATCTTAATACAATTCTGTGAGTATTTTTAAATATTCCCTATCTTTTACTACGCCGACTAAAAAAGCCATCACTATAAATATTTACTAAATACTGATAACAAATATCACGCCTCTTACGTCAATGCTGCCTAGTTCACATTGAAAAGAGATTTTCTTCATACGAATAACCGGTGACTTACGTCGTTCTATCCACAGAGAAGTAGCAGACATATTCCTAAGAGTAACAAGGGATTATTATATAGATATTACGGCAAAGTTATAAAATCCAGGCTTGTTTACGGCTTATACACAGAAAAAAAAAACAGTGTATTACTCTACGATTCTGTTATGATTATGAATGTATACAACTCTCAGTAAGCATCTGTTTGTAATTCTTTGGATTCGATAATTTCGTATGTTTGCTCAATATCATTAGGGTCACTTGAGGCAATAGCAACTATGAGGCAAATGCGTTAGAAGTGAGATGCAAGATTGTCGAACCTTATATATCTTTAACAGTAACTCTGTTTCACTACAAACGCTAATCTTGACTCCTAATAAAATGATCACCTCCTCCAATCAGGTGGTCCGCCTGCTTATTTACCACGGCTATAAAGACATGTGCGTCACACCACGATTTACGGGTATCTTATCTATTTCCAACTTCCATAAACAAACATGAATCGTGACGAAAAGTAAAACATTGACAATAAAGACACGATTGCTTTCTGTAGCCAACTAAGTGCAGCTGCACCCGTCGTTCTAGACGTACTTTGATATTGATTGCTGAATGCTGTTACTAACAATAAATGATCTGACACATCACATTGTTCAAATTAACGTGCTAAGACACAAGAAACTTTATAGGTATTGTAGAGGTAAGCCCGCCCTGGTGACTGTTTGAATCAAAATCCTAACCCTAACATTCGTCCTAACCGGCCATAGGATACTGACGTTATCAGCCAGTGTACCTAGACGATATGGCAGTAAAAAGGGCGTATATTGGACAGCCTGTAGGTCGTCGACCGGTCGGCCGACCGAGGTACCGATTTAAGGATGAAGTTATGAAGGACTTACGCGCTCTACAAGCAGGAAACTGGGGAGATTGCTCAAGACAGAGCGCGTCGGTGTCATTTCGTATCGGAGGCCAAGATCCACTTCGGGTCGCTGCGCCAGCGGAGTAAGTAAGGAAGTACCTAGACATGTCGCATACAAGCTGCATGTCTAACTACGCTACTGTATACACTACAGTATTGTAAGGACCTCATTGGTCCTTATGACATTAGTAAATGTCAGACACTGGCGAGGCGACAATTAATTCTACAATGCAGTCGTGCGAGGCAGGAAATTTCTAGAAAACTAGCTGCCGAAAGAGCATGTTTATATATTTGAATATTATAAATGATCGTAACATTGTGACTATTGTGAGTTTATTATTTCCACCTCTCGCTGCAACCGCAAGGCGACCCCCCTACCGTATTTAAAGATGATTTTTTCCGAAAGTGGTAGAGCACCAGAGGAGTCACAAGTGCGTTGCCCACACTATTTTTCGTACCAGTAGCCTATTAGCATCATCAATTTGATACGTGTAAACGGCTTAGTAAAGAATCATACATTCAAAAATGATGTCGTCTCACTAAACATCCTTACGTTGACTCCGACAGGAACTGTGGGGAAAACCAAACATTTACAATAAAAGAACAAAGCTGACTGTATTGCATTGTTGCCAACTGAGTGCAGTTGCACCAGTCGTACTAGACGAACTGACGACTTGATGATATTGATCGTAAAACAATAACTCGTATAGATTAGTAACTAGTATCAATAAAAAATTGAGTGGTTCTTATTTGGAAACAAAAATAAATCATTACTTACATAAAAGTATTATATGTAGTACTTTTATGACAGAAGAAACGGAATATTAAAATGTACATTTGGCTATATTGAAGAATGTTGAGTGAACGAAACTTGGTTATAACTGTAACCGATAAAATCGATATTGATCCAATTACAAAATCGGTTATCAAAACGATTATCGCTTAGTTTCGGTTGTGGTATTTTTATATATTTTTTCTACTCTAGTAGGTACTTTTTTCTGTCATTTATATTGTTACTAACTCTAATATAAAGACGTAAATTATGAAAGTCTGTAAAAGTCTATACTCTACTGCCCAAAAAAACACTGCTAAACGATGTTATAATGTCGCCAAAAAAGCATTACTTAATACCACAGATTACAAAATAAACAGCTGCACTGACACAAATTGCAATTTAAAAAAACTTATTGTACTAAGGCATTGCTGCCAACTTAAAAAATAAGTTTTATCTTATGTGCATGGATGTATAGTATGTGTATAGTATAGTAAACGTATACCTTTAGGTATGAGTTCATATTTTTATGACAGATGGACGTCGATAAAAAAAAGTTTATCAGACTATTTTTATTTTTTATTTTGTTGGTTCCGAGCCATGGGAACATGTAATTATTTTCTTTGTTGTTTATTTGCATTTTATTTAGTAAATGTCGAGTCGTAGAAAAATTATTGTATGCAACGTTGTATAAGTATAAGGTCAAAAACGCTCGTGGCATCTTTCTTACGATGTTCGCTACGCTCACATGCCACTCGCGTTTTTTGCCCCCTCTTATACAACTGTTGCATAAAATACTATTAAATAATAATAATAATAAATAATAATAAATATTAAGGGACAATCATACACAAATCGACCTAGTCCCAAACTAAGCAAAGCTTGTACTATGGGTACTAGACGACGATATACATAATATATAAATACATATATAGATAACATCCATGACCCAAGAACAAATATTTGCCCCGGCCGGGATTCGAACCCGGGACCGCCGACTCAGTAAGCAGGTGTCTACAAACGGAGCCAAACGCGTCGTCAAATTTTCAGAAATTTTCTATATACCTCACTTTTCTAGTGTAATCCTATTCTTTAATTTGGTCAAATTATTAATAATGTTGAACAATATTATGCTTTTGATGCAGAACTCGATTCAATACGTTGTATTAAAAGTAGTACGAGTCATTATCCAGTTTTACCTGGATATATCGAATTAAATTGAAAAAGCAGGTAACCATTCTATCTCAGAGACTATAGTCCAGACGTTTCAGCTAACTAGTATCTCTTTCATTCATTATCATTAATTTATTTTTAATTTATCGGATAGAACCGGTTAATCGATTATTTATGTTATAACTAATCGAATAATCGGTTATGCAATTTGATTGGTTACGCATTCCCTTTTGATAATCGTTTTCCTTTTTCGTATTTTCCGGTAGTTTTAAGTTTCAGTATCGACGTAAATATTTTTTTCTTGATTACATAGAAATACTTTACTAATTTATCTTGACCCTGACCCGTGCCCGTGATTGGCTGTAAGGAAAAGATAACAGTACTTTCCTAGACTACAATGTTGCTAGTACAAGTGTACGGAATGCACTTTATCTTTGAGAAATAGGTCATATTAAGATTTATACGAGGGTGGTATGATAAGTAATGAGCCTTGAAGCAATGCGGTATGGCTGAATATTAAAAATGTCTTTACTCAGAACCGCCATCTTGGACGCGGGGAAATTTACAGTTTCAAATGATTCTGTCAATTACTTCATGAATTA